>OW026523.1:76255603-78655603 GCA_932274085.1 Protocalliphora azurea | reverse complement strand
ATATATATATATATTATATATATATACATATATATGTTGGTGTTGCATAGTTAGTGTGCGCACAACATCAGCGTTTTTTTTTTCTTTTTTTGCAAAACAACCATTTTTAGAAGACCTTCACAAAATTCATTATGGAGCCAATAGTGTTCATGATTGCATTCCGCCTACTAGCGATATAAGGTGGGCCTCTATGGAGCTTAATTTTTTAAAAATATTATATTTAATTAATCATTATCGAAAGTTATAGAAATTTATTTCACAAAAATGTTTAATAGTAAAATTAAGTTTTTTGACGAAGACAATTTTTAATAATTTTTGGAAACAGAAATAACCCTTGTATAAAAAAATCATTATAATTAATGATTCCTGTGTCAGATTTAACATATGCTGCGTAATTTTTGCGTTTCGCAAAACATAAATACTTACTTATCTACTTTAAAATAACTCTGTCATTGTATAGAAAAAAATTGCTAAGAAAAATTGGTAAATGATTTTGGAGTTGTGTTTGTAAATTAACGGACTTTACTAATAAAATTTGCGTTAAGATACATAGAGAAAACAGATTCGTTGTGGCAACTGAATTAGTTACCAATCGAATTTAGTCGATACTGTATACTATGTCACAACTCGGTTGTAAATATTGAAAATTTTGTTATGTGTAACTTTATTGAAAATATATTTCGGTAAATATAACCGAAACTCTCAGTAAGATTAAATAATACTTTTTTATTGAAAATAAAATTCAAAAATTATGTAATTTATTCGAATTTATTTTGAAAAAATAAAATTGAAAATCATTTTCGATACACATACATACATATAATATAAAAATATTAAATAAACAGATATTATATTATGACACCATTTAGAATATTAGCTGGCATAGATAGCGAATATAATAATGCTAATTTGTTGGCCTTTCAAATACGATTCTATTTTCCTTGAAGTGATTCATTTAGAACTTTTAAAAGTATTTAGTACTTCTGCTTTGCTGTATAGGCTCCAATACACAAAAATTAACTAAACTGTAAAACAAGACAGACGCTTAATATAAAAACGACTTTCAACAATTATTTGCACCCATATATACACTTATAAAATATCCATATGGCCACCAACTAACAAAGATTTCATTTTTGGATATTTTACTTTTTTTGTATTTCCGGCCTTTAGGTTATTGAAGACACCTTTATATTTTGCAGTGTTTAAACAACAGACAATTTCAAATACTCCTGACTTTTTATTATAATTACTTTTTTTAATATTACATATTTTGAAGATATTTTGAAATTATGAAAAAAAATAAAATTTGTATTTTCAATAATCTTTTTAATTAACGTCAAAAGTACTTTACCAAATATTCGAATGAATTACCCTAATTTAGTATATTTTATATTGCAAATGAATTTTCAGTTATTTGTATAAAACAAATGATTTCAACCAATAATAGTACTATAATTTTTACGGGCGCATATTACTACTCCAATAGTTTTGTAACCAATACTTTTTTCTATGTGTACAGTTTCCAGCTTGGTTTTTAGCTAACTGTCCTAAAAAAGTTACTAAAGCATTTACTTCTTTTATAATATTCAAGTTCTTTTGACCGTAATGGAAAACCAGCTCATATATGGTAATTTTAGTAAATCAAGGGAAGAAATTTCCCATGAATATTTGTAAAATATTAAATGGTTTTGCAGTAAAGTTCATAAAGTAGTTTTAAAGAATTTTTTCCTTTCGGGGAACTTTTCCATAAAAAAATTAAAATAAGTGACTTTTGAGACCAAGATATTTCCAAAAAAAGTATTTAATCGCTGGCAAGTAGCTGAAGACCAATTCGAATGGTCATCATACATCAGAATCGTAAGAAGCAGTTTTTGGGATACTTTACTTTGCGTCGCTATAAAAATAAATATAAATACATATAATTAAATATATATATATATATATATATATATATATATATATATATATATATATATATATATATATATATATTGAAATGTTAAAGGCGTTTTTTATTTAATACTACATATTTTGTTTTAAGCTTTAACAAATATGTAACTGGAAAACAGACTAATTTGCAGTTAAATTTGTGTGAATACTTATCGAGTATGAAGAGGTGTTTCACATAGCGTATACTTAATGTACCAATTACATATATACATAAAAAAAATTATTAAATATCAATCATACGCTACCATATAAACAGCTTGCAAATTGTTTTTGATTTTTAGTAAATTAAACTAATTATTAATTATCTAAATGGTAATATCACAATGAATTGTAAATTTATATTAAATATAGCTTGACTATATTAAAAAAAAAATACCTTTTCATGACTACATTCAATTTTTGAACAATTGTATCAATAATAATATATAAAATATATGAAATTCATATTAAAATATAGCGTTAGTAATGCCAGTTTAGTTATTTCCTGGCTAAATGTAATAATTTTTAATATAATCTAGCCATTGAAAAAAAATATATAATACATAAAATATTCTAAAATCTATCAATGAAAGCATATTACTTTTTAAAAACTTACCTAGTATTATGGTTAGAAATTTAAAAATAATTATTATTTGTGTAAGTTTGGCCCAAGAAATTCAATATAAAGGAAATTGTTTAAAAATATACTATGTACGCTATATAATTTGCTACTACGCTTTTTAGGCTATTGTAATGTGAAGTTTTATTTTTGAATTTTATTTTATTTCTCAGAAATAAAAAAATAAAAATTATTTTTAAAATTATGAATTTCAAATAACAATTATTTATATTTTTTCTAAATAAAACTCAAGTTACGATTTTTATTTTTTCTCTCAAAAAAAAAAAAAAAAATAATAAGTTTATTATTTTTATATTTTTGTTAAATTGGCGACTTTATTTGCCAATTGCCCCTTTTCAACCACCTAGACAACTTTTTATCCCCTATGGACTATGTGCTAAATGACGAGAAACTAAGTTGCTCGAAATATCTCGACCCATTGTATATTAATTGCAATAAAGGAATTAGGTAACTTGAGATTTCTTCACAATAGGTTTATTTCCGTACATTTTGATAAAGTGCGGTAAAAGAGCTGGTTTTTCTCTCCGAAAAATACAACAACGTGCAAAAGTACGGCAACACAAATATCCAAATCATTTACCCAAAAATAAAACATCAAACTGTTTTAAAAATTCGAATTATAATAACATATATTTTAAATTTTTTAATTTTTTTAAAAATTATAAAAAAAATCAAATTAAATTGTAAAATATTTTTGAAAAAATTGTTTTGTGGTAATACCTGAAAAATTTTGGTAAATTCTGGAAAAGTAGCGATAATTATTTCTTATATTCAACAAAAAGTTATTAAAAATTTTTTACTTCAAAAGTATTTACACATATTTCTTATATTTCAAAATTATTTACATAGCTTCAAAAATTAATTACTTACGCCTAATAATTGCTACTGATGTTTCAAAATCTTGTGAAATAAATTCAACTTTAATTAACCCCAAAAATCTAAAAATATTGTCAAAAATGATGAAGAAAACCTTAGAGTCAAAATGAGATTTAATGAAGATTTAAACTGGTACATCATAATTAAAATTTGTACTAGAGTATTAAAATGGTTAAAAAATCGTGTAATCTTTAATAAAAAGAATTAAGGGAAAATCTGTAATAAAATTTAACATTCTTTAAAATATTTACAAAATTCTCAGTAGTTATTCACATTATAAAAAGTGTTTCATTAATTCTGCAATTTTTATTCTGAGGCAAGACTCGCAATATTAGAAAAAAATTTAACCACACAAATTTGATTTAATGTAAAATTTATCTATATTACCTATATACATATATATATATATATATATATATATATATATATATATATATATAAGATTAATTAGCACATACACTGATAAATAACACATAAACATTGTATACTTATAAATTACAATATATATGTATATATATATATATATATATATATATATATATATATATATATATATATATATAACAATATCTGATTTATTAATAATAAAAAAATATTTATGAAAATGTTTTAAGATTTCCAAGATTGTCTGAATCTAGTTTCTAAAATCATTGCAGAAAATTTAGTAGAATTTCAAAATAAAAAAAAAAACGGAGTTATATTAGTAGCGGTCATTGCACCTACCGTTGTAATTAAAAATGGCGGCGTTGGGTCGTTTTGTTAAGTTGACATGAACTAATTTGTGCACATAGCACTGTGCGACAAATGGTAGGGGTCAGTTATCAGGAAGGGTTCAAACTACCGGGGGAAGTTATATCGGTAAAAAAGAAGTTATACGTGTCTCGGCGTTTCGGTGGGTCACGTCTAGGAATCGAGATATATCGATTTGAAGTTAGTAACTATCATATAGGGGAAATTGTGACCTTTGGTGGTCCATTTTTTGACATAACTCGAGAACCACCAGTCCGATTTTGCTGAAACAAATTTAAAAAAATTAGAAACTATAATTCCTTTAATCTGTTCATACAACGTTTCGTAACATAAGCAACAGTTTCGCAGTTATAAATAAATGTATGAAAAAAAAAAACTATTTTTTGCCTAAAAATTGAATTTTTTTATTTTTAGTTCATAAAAAATCCAAAACGGTAAAAAAAAAGTGTCAAGTCCTATTACTTTCACGTAAAGTCACATAACCTTTAAACAAAATGAGACATAGATCATGAAAATCGATGGACGCGTTTCGCTTTTATTCACAATTAAGTGAAGGTATCTCATTTTGACAAGAATATTGATTTTATGTTTCAATGAATTTCGATAATATTTATTATATATTATTTATTATAATTATTAACACGTAAAATTTAAAATTATTACAGGTAATTATTAGGTTATTACATAGATACACAGGTTATAAAAATCGATGAACGCAAAACTTATTTTCGTTTGTTTGCGCCCTTTACTTTCTTGCGTGGTGGTTCGCCCACTTGTTCAGAGTCTGTATCGGATGAGGATCTGTCATCATCTTCATTTTTGTAACTTACCCTCGGAGGAAACTCCCATTGTATATTTTGCTTCTTCGTCTTCATTGTCGGGATCGTACGTCTTTTGCGACCACCAACAAATTTCAGCCACCAGCGAATCGAGCCTTTTGCCTTTATGTCGCGTTTCGATTGGCATTGCCACTTGATGGAAGCGCTCTATTTGGGAATAGAAGGGAATAGAAGATGAAACCAAAGAGACTGATCTAACCCGGCCGTTAAATAGGGGTATTGTATCAAAGGTAAATAACACCCTTTTGCCATAACTACCCCATGAATAATGGTTAATTAAGTACTTAAGTATTCTTTTGTAATTTTTTTTTAATAATATAATAAATATAAAAAATAATCTAAAAAATTGAATTACTTTTTATTTGTTTCATAAATTTTAAAAATAAAGAAGATATTTAATTAAAAATTTATGGTGTGAAATCAATACAACAGCGCTTCAAATCTATACTGATAAGATATCAAATTTAAATCAATACCGAGTTCAATTTGCCACATATTCAATTTCGATTTTATACTACGGTGGTATCAATTTTTCGCTGTGGAATTAAACACGCCGTTTTCAGCTGAAACACACATCTGGCACTGAATAGCATCTCTTTACACAAGTATGTGAATATTTTTTCTCTGAATATTTTAAAATATTTACTAGATTTACCTAAATACATTACATGCCCAATCTTATCAAGATATCGCAAATCGTGTAATGGTCGAAGGTAATTAAAAAAATCTCGTCTACATTATTAACAAAGTATTCATTTCCTATACATTTTAATACATGATATTCACATTATTTAATAAGAAAAATAAAAATCTTAAAATATTTTTTTCTTTTCATTGAAAACACAAAGCTCATTGTTTGATTTTATTTTTTTCATTTATATTTTAAAATTCAAAAACTGATTTTTATTTCTGATTTTCGTTAAAAAAATAATAATTTTAATTTTTGTATGATAAAATAAAATAAAAAAAAACTTATTTTTGAAACAATAAAATAAAAATCAAAAATAACAATTAAAATTTGATTTCTATTTTTTTTTTAGTTATAACACTTATGGTTTCTGATTTTTAAACAATTTACTTCTTCTACTGAATCAGGCCCTTAAATAAATTTTATCAATAATAATTTGAGAAATTAAGACTTTTTTAATCAACAAATAAGACCTATTGATTAAATTATAAATACTAAATTCATTCTCTGTAAGTTTTTTTTTTTCAAATAATATAATAATTATAATGGACCATAGAACTTATAGGTAAAAAATAAAGGTAAGATAAAAACAGTGTGATGTGTTTTAGCATTTATTTTACGATAACGTATGTATTTTGTAAAGAAATCATCCTGAACAAAAATATAAAAAAGAAAAAAATTGGCAACACTGTATAGAGTATATAATTTGAAATCAATTTTAAAGATTTAATTTATTTTAAAATTCTAATTTAAAAACAAATACACTACACATTTCAATTTTATATTTAATTTAAATGACATTTAATCGTGCGTGAATAATAACTTTTTAATTATATAAAGAACAAAAAGTAAAAAATATAATTAATTAAACTCATTGTTTTGGAAATTTTTAATGTGTAAATATTAATTATAACAAATTTATTTAATAGTTTTTTTATTTAGTTTACACTTCTTTGCATTTTTGTGCATAAATTTTGAATGAATACTTATTAAAAATTAAACAAAAACGTTTAAATTTAAGCTGCATGATAGTAGGAGAAAACTAAATTGTTAAAATTAATTTTATAAACATTATAAGCCATAATAAATAATATTATTTTAACACTAAACAGGTGCGAAAAATAAAAATAAGCTCATGCGGCTAAAGGCAAAATAATTTGATAAAAATTTAAATGAAAATAATAATTTTGGTGCTGCGAGCGAATTATAATATTTGTAAAAATAATTATAATAAAATTTTGCAAATAGGAGATTATTAACAAGAAAAATTATTAATTATTTCAATTCTACTTTTTTATGGATTAACACATTAATAATATAATATATATGATTTATTCATCTAACCTGTTTCTCAAACCCTTGTTCTGATTCTTTATAAAAAGCTTCAAAAGCGAAAAAAATGAAACGTCCACTTTCATTTAAGCTTTTTAAATCTTGCCAAAAATCAATTGAAAAACAATTTTCAATTTCAAACTTTATATTCATTGTTAACAAAAACTAAAACAAACGAAAAAAAAACTAACTTTATTTAGTTACTTTTGAGTGGAGACACTTGTAACACATTTGGCTCAAAGTGTGTAAAGCGAAAATGAAATACTAAACTAAATAGAAAAAAAAATAAAACTTGACCAAATACTATTCATTTATATTCATTTGAAAAAACAACAGAAAGAAAAGTAAAAACTACCAAATAGTTTTGCAATGCTATAAAACTTTGCGGTAGGGTGTCCAATTTCTCTAAATAGTAAATGTTAGACAATGATAAACCTTATTTTTTCACTACACTATATTTTTTCACTATTTTCTTTTTTCACTACATGATGTTGATGCCCATATATCGGGTAAGATTAACTCGGTTATGTCGAACGTACACCTGTATGAAAGGTGATATATCAGTCGCTCGTGTAAAATGTTATATTGATTTCGAAAACAGTGAAAAATCTGCAAAACTCTGCAAAAATATCACGAAAAGATTGAAAAGTGTATGGTAATAATGATGTGATTTAACGCCGTTTCCATTCAGAAAATTTCGATTTCAAGAATTCAACTCGCTCTGGTCGCTCAGCCACTGAAAAAATTGATGAAATTTTCCAATTGGTGAAGCAAGACCGGCACGCATGTTGTTAAAAAAGGGTGGAGGCATCAAGCATCAACCGCATGATAGTTTGGAATCATTTAAGAAAAGGTCGGCTAGACAAAGAATTTCGATATTTGAATAACATATGAATTATCGAAAAAAAACTGAATTGACCGAAGTACCGTCAGTGAAACACTGCTGAAATGCAATGAAATCGAACCATTTTTATCTGTGAATGTGAAAAAATTGACTGCACTTGACTGGAAAGTTTTGATGCATGCACCGTATGACCTGGACATTGTACCGTTTTACCATTTATTTCGATTTCGATCTCTGCAAAAAATTGGTAAAAAAAATAGCCAATTGAAGAGCCACTGAAAATTACTTAGCTAAGCTTTATGTCGATAAACCAGAGAAGTTCTACAGCAGTGGAATTACGAAGCTATCCTAAGAATGCAAAAGGTCTTAGATAATAATGATGAATATATATTTGATTAAAATGATTTTCAATAAGAAATATTTCAGTCCAAAATTTTCAAAAAACTTCGGAAAAATTTTATAACCAAATATTGTACTTAGAACAAAACTCCCAATGTATAAACATGGCATTAAACGTGATTTTACCAATAATCCGAAACTTACTAGAACTCCCTAAAAATCGCGTTAATATATGTATGTCAGAATAAATGTATGTAAGTAAGCCTTTGAAAAGATACTAAGTATATTGTATTTGCTTTGACTCTAGTAATACATATATAGATACAAATTTAAACACACACATACAAACTCTTACATTTACATAAAGGTATTCAAATTGTGTACAATAAAACTTATTGTTTGAATATCTGCTTTGTATGTGGTTCTTTTTTTCCATAGCAAGTATTTTCATACACTTGAATGCATGTTATTGCCGCATTTGTATGTAGTACGTACAAAAATATACACTCGAATGTCTAGCACTTATACGTTCCCTGCAAACATTTTCTATTGCGAAGTCACTAAGAATAGTCTTCCAGAAGTTGAAATTCATAGCCAAAACTATTGCCAAAGTACCATAAAAATCATTTTCCGTCGTGAAGGACTGTTTCTTATAAAAGAGTCTTCTCGATGACGACATACACTGTCTTGATTTCTATAATAGTTGGCCAAAAATAGAAAATGTTATCGCTTTCATGTTTCATGTTTAGGAGAGAAAAAATATCGACCCAGGGACACGCCAATCTCCCGTACATCCTGAGTTATAAAAATCGTATATTTTCTGAATTTGTAATTCGAATTGAAAAAAAAAATTGGTACAATTTATTGTCTTTCATTTAGAATAGTAAAAAATAAATTTTATGGAAATCGGATCAAGAACACATCCAACTCCCACCCACCCTGAATTTTAAAAAATCTTAGATTTTCTAGAATTGAACAAAACTTGGTACAATTTAATGCTTTCTCATTTAGGAAAGAAAAAAATCAAGTTTTATGAAAATCGGATTAAGGACACACCCAACTCCAACCCCGCCTCCCCCTTGAATTTTTAAATTCCAACATTGAAATCCGAATTAAACAAAATTTGATAGAATTTATTTTTGATAATATGTTAAATAATTCTTAAAATATAATATTTTTTAAAAGGATACGCCCACAATTTATCGACATACCCTGAAATTTTGAAATTTTTAGAATAAAGGAAAAATTAATTATTTAATATGATAAAATGGTAGTACTAAACGATTTTCATTAAATTGTTTAATATTTTGTGTAACAGTACTATTTGTTTAATTCCAGACACAACTTAAAAATATCACAAATCTTCAGCGATGTTGACAATAAAAAATTTTCACTAAACAAAATTGTGCAAATTTGTGTAGCTGAAATTTAATATATATTAAAATACATACTAGTATTAATAATACATCAAATATACATATATATATATATATATATATATATATATATATATATATATATATATATATTCACTGCTAAAGTTTTTCTATTTTCTTAAAAAATTTTCGACTTTACATTTGAACAGTATTTTTGCTAACTATAGTTCTCATTTGATCAATATTTACAAACAATAGCAGTACAGTATTTTTAATTATATATTATAATTACAATCTAACCAGATTTTTAGGCAGCCATTACGAAAAAAATTTAATTTCTTTAAATTTATCATATCATATGCAATCTTCAGCTTTGACTAAAAACTAATTGAGATTTTGAACTAATATTTTACATATGACCTAATTGGTGTGCTTTTTATTAATAAATGTACACATCGACTACCTATTTTTGGACAAGACCATGACAATGGACGATACTTCTAGAAGTGTCAAAAATTACTCTTCTGGATAACACAATTCTAGAAGATGACTCTGCAGTTCTACTATTTCTGTATTTATAACTACAAAAATATAGTTGTAGTGACCATAATCTAAGAGAAACATATTATAATTGAAACATATGATCACAGCCAAAAATATAAATGATTATAAATAACAATTATTATGATTCTATTTTGTCATATTGTATCCGATTTTATGATTTATTTTTTTTTGTTATGATTATAATTTTACAGATATTTGAACAATCTTATTACATTATTATACCAATTTTTCATATTATGATTCCGATCTATCATATTTTTACCTCATGTTATTACCTCCATTTTTGCCTTCCATTTTGTCATGTATTAATAAAAATTATTGTTTTTTTTTATAAATTATATAATTTTATAATATATATCTATATCTATATATATATATATATATATATATATATATATATATACATATAGATATACAGATATATAGACATATATATATATATATATATATAAAGTGTGATCAACTTCGAAGTTCCCTACTTTAAAAGAAAAAACACAGAAAATTCAAATTTGATGGGGAATATTTATTATCATTTGAAAGAACTTTCTTTGGCATTTATTTTTGAAGATTATGTCTATCAAATGTTGGCTGTTGCTACGTCGCAGATGATCCATTCGTTGAGTCCAATTTAAGATCTCGATGACTCGTTCGAGCATTTCGACTGGTAACTGGCGAATGATACGCGTGATGTTTTCCTCCAAGGCCTGAATCGAAGCGGGTTTGTCCGCATAAACTTTAGACTTTACATATCCCCACAAGAAAAAGTCTAGTGGTGTGATATCACACAATCTTAGTGGCCAATCGACCAGCCCAAAACGTGAAATTATGTGCCCACCGAAGTGTTCTCTCAATAAATCCATTGATTGATACGATGTGTGGGAAGTGACGTCATCTTGCTGAAACGAAATATCAAGTAGTCGGTTATCCTGGCACGATAACGGTCACCATTGACGGTTACGTTCGTATCGGCATCATTTTTAAAGAAATATAGATCAATGATTCCACCGGCCCACAAACCACACCAAACCGTTGTTTTTTCTGGATGAAGTGGCAGTTTTTGAATCTCTTCGGGTTGCTCTTCGTCCCAAATGCGGCAATTTTGTTTGTTTGCATACCCATTGAGCCAGAAATGGGCCTCATCGCTGAAAAAAATTTGCCTCGAAAACGTCGGATCTTCTTATAACTTTTCAAGAGCCCATAGTGCAAAGTGATGTTGCTTGGGAAGGTCGAGCGCCTTCAGTTGTTACACAAGCTGTATTGTGTACGCTTTCAATTTAAGATCTCAACGTAAAATGCGCAAGTCGTTCCATACGTCAGTTGCTGCGAACGGCGCCGAATCGACTCTCCGCGGTCTTCGTGTACACTCTCAGCTACGACCGCTATATTTTCTTTACAGCGTGCTGGACATGGTCTATTCAGTCGAATATTATCCAATAATGAATCATCCATTATATATATATATATATATATATATATATATATATATATATATATATAAATATAGGTTTCTTATATTATATAACCAAACCTTGTCTAGAATATATATTTAAAGACAAGCAAATATTGAAGTTTTCCACTAAGTTTGTGAAAAGGATAAGTATTATATTTTACTGTAACATTTTATTGTTATAGGAATAATAATATTGATATGGTTTAAAAACACAATATGGTTTAAGAATAAGGAAAAAGACTGCAAACATTTAATGATTGTAGAAGTAAAATTTCGTTTCTGGTAAAAATATCTAAAATCATCTAATTTTTGCAGTCAATCATATTAAATTTTCTATTGAGTGTAAATGACAGAATTGAATCAAAATAATTGTTATCATGAACACAGAGTTATTAAAATTCAATAAAATTAACAATGAGAACTTAATATTGTTGTAGTGATCATGCTGTAAAATTTAGGTTTTTTAATATTTTATAATTATTTTTATTTCACTGAAATCTATAGTACCAAAAAAACAATTCACATAAAATTTAATTTTGTATTTCGGGAACTCTAAATAAAATCCTCATGAAAAAATTTTAGTGACTTCTGGTACCTTTAGAAGAAAAAAAGAAGATTTATAGCAATTTGTATAATTAAATTATACATATTAGTATTACTTTTTGTGCAAACAATTTAACAAGATATTTTAATAGAAAAGTTTTGGACTTTTTTAAATATGCTAATACTTCCTTATTTAATGGATTTTTCCTAAAATAAATTAAATTTTTGAGAAAAGTTCGATATTACTAAATAAAAGTTTACTTTTTTAAAATATCCTATATTTATAAAAGACTTAAAATTATCAAGTACATATTTTATTATATTTAATATTAATATTAATTTATCACACATCAAAAAATCGACATATGCATCAAACTAGAGCCAATACATAATAAAACTATGTTGTCAGTTTTTATTTCCAGAAAGTAAAATATTCTCTCATAGGGACTTTAAGTTTAACAATATTATATCAACCTAGTATAGATGTCAAATGAAAGTTAAGAAAACCCTACAATATAATATAATAATACATAGTATATTAAAGGGTTAAATTAAAAAAAAAATAAATAAAAGAAAAATTCTAAAAATTCTAATTCTAAAAATTCTAAAATTACTGCAATATTTAAATAAAATATATTATATTGCAAGGATTCCTAGCTTTCGCTTGGCATCCATATCTTCGTAAATGTTCTACAATGTTCTTTAGAATTGCTCACGTTTCGAACCATTGAAGTTCTTTTGAGAGGAAATTTGATATTCCGGAGCAAAAGTGTGTACACATTTTCACCGTGCGTGGTTCATAGATTTATTTTGAGAATGATTATTGCAGGCTGACATTCATGCAAAAATAAATAATAAAATGTAATATTTTCAAGAGGATATTTTTTGTGCTGTAACATTTAAATAATAAATATTGTTATATTAAAAGCTAAGAATCTCTAGATTTCATATTATATAAACCCATGTTGGGTTAATATAATATTCGTAAATATTTTACAAATTTTTTAAAAAAAGGTATATTATTCTAAACTTTCAAGTCGTTTTAAGAGGAAATTTGATATCTTGGAGAAAAACTGAGTACACAATTTTACGACATATAGTCAATAGTTTCATGCACATATCGATTTTTTCATATATGAAAACTACGGTCACACGGTGTTACTGAAGTACATGATTTTGCTTGTTACTCTATTGTGTTGTTTTCCTTTGATAAAAAAAAACTGGCAAATCAAGATGTCGTCGTGTTATGTTCCAGAAGTGACTATAAGATATACATTTAGGAGCTGAAAGGACGATAGTTTTATTCTATTTTTATAAGTTTCGTACATACTTCTTACAATCATCTAGAAGTCATTAAGTACTGACGTCTGAACGATTAACGCACAGTAGCAATATATTTTGTTTTTAAAAATTTCGAATAATCTTCCAACAATCATCATGAAGTCATAAAAAAGTGACATCTGAGCGATTGGCAACAAATTTATCTTCAAAATATTTGAAGGGGTTTATATTTGTTGCTGGTGCATTTGCTTTTGTTGCCTTTACAGCTACTACTGCTGCTGCTGTTGTTTTTTAAGTAGTTATGAGTTTGGCAAAAAGTTTTCCAGCAAAATATAAAATTGATTGGATGGTTAAAGTTTAAAAATTTTTTCTTTTTACTTTTTCTTCTTTTGTGCATTTTGTACATTCATTTCAAGGTTGAAATAAAATGCATAATTTATGCGCAATGAAAACGAAAATGGTACGAATGCACTAAAAAATAAATTGGCCTACAATTGCATGTGAGCCTTATTATTTAAAATTTCAAATGCTCAAAGACAAGCCGGAAATAAAAAATAAAATAAAATGGAAAATAATGAAAAAAAAGAATAACGAATTGGCTGAATGTTACTTTCAGTAAAATGTAGGCAAAGAAAAAAAATAAAGAAATAACACTTTGTTGATTGTTTAAAATTCAATGAAAATGGGTCAATTATTTTGGGTTTTTGTAGGTCATATATATATATATATATATATATATATAAGTATATTATATGTATATGTATATATGTATATATATATATATATATATATATATATATATATATATATATATATATATATATGTATATATATATTCATTAAATTTTCTTCTTATTTGTATCCCTTTTTCTAGTAAGCGATTTAAAGAAATTAAAAGTGTGGATATTTGGTAGTAGACTTTTTTGCAACGACAAAAAAAGGATTGATTTGAATTTACATTTAAGGGAGTCACATAATAATCTTAACAAAATATATTGAACTATTAAAATTTTTTTTTAATCAAATCTAGCGGATTTTGTCTAATGAGAAGTGGAATTGTTCAGTAGTTAAATATAACGAAAAAATTCAATAAAGAATTAATTCTATTCAAAAAAAAAAAACTTTTAATGTCGCTGCATAATTACTTCTTTCGAATGTTCGATTCGTCGTGACAGCTTCAAATGTTCAGATATGATGAAACTGGCTCGAAATTTTAAACACTCCTATTTTCAAATATATTACAAAAGTTTACCATTTTCCCAACCGTATTTACGACAGTAAATTCAAAAATCAATTCAAATAGATGCAAACATTTTTGTTAAGATAAACAATTGCTTTCAGATTCACACTACAATTGTATAAAAATACTGAAGAAATACATTGAAAAATTTCTAAATTGAAACGAAAATATTTGTTTTTTTCAAATATACTTACAGAGGTACTTGAGGAGTATTTGAGTTAAAATTGTAATGACGATCAATTCAGTCTCCACAAGACCTCCTCCAGGAAATTAAAATATAAGCATTTGCTTCTCAAAAATTGCAATATATTCTCAAGCTCTGATATGGAACTGTAAAAGTATGTCTTTGTATGACATTTATATCTTATAGTTAGAATTTTTTCGAATATGAAACTTTTATATTTTCCAAATTATTCGAATCTTTTCAAAACAACGACTACAATTACAATATTTTAAAATTATTAATTATATATTAATACCTTAGATTTTTTGATTTTCACCCCTTTTTAAATAAATAATGTTAATACTTATATATAGTCTACCTGTTCTAAACTTCCGAAACTAATATCTATTTATAACGAAAAACTATAATGTATTTTGTATTAATTTTAGTTTTGACATCAAATGTTAACTTTAATTCAATAGATCTTTTTTGACATCTCGTTTTTCTAATTGCCTACTTTTTACCTCAATACGTTGGGTTAAAGATGAGGACACAAAGAATTATGTGCATTCACTAGTCCATCGATGACGATTCGTAGTGAAATCCTCCTGAAAGGAAATGAAGAGAATGAAAGACATGTATAGTTTGCATTGGTTGCTATAAAGGGTCGTTTGTAGTGCTGCTTCTTTTTCTTATAGAGTGGATTAGGATACAGCAATTTTTTTTGGAACTATATGACCGAACTATATATATATATATATATATATATATATATATATATATATATATATATATATATATATATATATATATATATATATATATATATATACATATATATATATAGTTGGGTCAGTTTATTCCAAAAAATTGCCAAAAAAAAGAGACACTCAGGATCAAAGGGACTTAAATAAAGTCAATAAGTCTTTAGTACAAAGGAAAATTTACAGATAGATTTATGAGAAGCGAGTACTTTAATTAAAAAATTGGCTAATGCTCCTCCTTTTACCGAACATTTGAAAAATCCAGATTCCTAACAATTTCTTTTCAAACAATTCAAATTCATAAAACATGTTATATGAATTTTATATATATATATATATATATATATATATAAAATATATATACATAAACTGCAATGATATATATTATATTTTATTTATTTTATCAATTGTAATATTAAAATTATATATATATATATATATATATATATACATATATATATATATACATATATATATATATATATATATATATATATATACAAATAATTTTAATATTACATTTATATACTTTTATATAGATATATATTAATAACACAAATCTAAAATCAGTACATTTTGTAAATCGTTTGATATTTTTTTCTTAATTCTGCAAAAAAATAGAGAGTATTTATCTTGTAGGTATAGCCTAGAAGGAGTCTGGCAAATACACGCCAGGAGCAGTTTTATGCACCAATGACACTGAACAAATCTTGACTATATCTCAAAAGCCAAGAAATTTATCACAGTCAAATATTTTCGAGAATATCGCAGAACAATTAATCATGTCTACCTCCTAACAAATGTAAATTGAAAATGATAAATTTTAAAGAATGAAAGATCTGTGATAAAGGACAAGAAAGTTATATAGTGCGAAAAAATTATTACATAATTTTCAAGATAGTTGGGAGTGGAAGATATTTCCCTTTTACCTTACATGAAGTTGAACTACTTAATTATTTAATAAAAAGAAAACAAAATTTTTTGTTTTGATTTAAATAAATTCACTATTTGTTCTAAAGTTAAAGTGGCTTAAAAAATAACAAATATATACAGATATAAATATACTTTTATAAAAATCTAATTTTATTAGAATTTGTTCCTTTTGGTTTAGTGCAATTTATTCATTTTTTTTTAATTTTTTTTTTTTTTTTTTGTTGGAAATAGTTGAAAACGCTGACTAACAAACACAGATACATAAGGTAATATTTATCTATCTTTTTTATTTTTAATGTAAAGTCAGTCAATTATATGTCAACATTTTGTCACACTGCATGTTCTTCTCCAGTTAAATTGAGCGCAAATGTAATTTTTTCATTTCAGTGCTATTTTTGTCAAGCAAAGTTATATTTATGTATGTGTGAGTATGTGCACGGTGCAATGTTCTATAATGGCTTTCACGGAAATAAGTGGGTGGAAAAAGTTCAAAGTTCTATGGGAAAATAAAATTTTCAAACAAAAAAAAAATAAGTAACGTATTTCATCTTAAACTCACATATTGTATAAATAAACGTTTGGATACTGCGATTTTTTTTTATATTAATAAATTTTTTTCTGATCACATATTTTCATATTTCTAAAGAAAAAAAGAAAAAAGCATAAAATAAAAAATAAAGCAACAATATCCATAATTTTAATGAGTGTGTGTGGTGTCGTAAATAATTACATAAATTTATTATTTTATTTATATAATTATTAAGAGTGTTATTTATTATTCGCATATATGTATGTAAACATTTATATTATGTGGCTTTTTTATTTAATAAAATTTAATTTTTATTTAATATTATTTACACAGGAGGTCAGGTATTTAAATATTACATTTAATGTATTACGATTACTATTAATTATATTTTTTTTAAATTTAACATGAGCGTATGATTAATGTTTTAAATTGATATCACTCATGCGTAATTTATGATTGTTTTATTAGAATATAAATTTTAAATAAAATTTGTGTAGTTTCTATTATTTAAGAAAATGTTTATTTATTTTATACTAATTGTATTAGTTAGCACTTAAAAGTCGTGTTTTTTTATGAGAATATCATTTTACATTCATGAAATATAATGTTACTATATTTTATATACAATTATTCGATTAGCTATTCAAAAAGTAAATTTACTCTTAAAAGACAACATAACAAAATAGAAATAATAAACTTTTAGAAAGTAAATTAAACAACAAATTTACTTCATACAAAATGTATGTAAAATTACTACTAAACACTTAGTTAGTTTTATGTAAAATTAAAGCAAATGTTATTACGATTTTTGTATAAAAAAAATAATGTAAAATATATTAAATTTTGCTTACATAAATTTCATATATTATAAACTTTCATTTCATACTTCTAGCTTTAAATTTTTTACGCGAAGTAAATCCATTGTGGGTGTCTTTCTATTTATCATCGAGCACGCTAGAAAATAGTTTAGAATGAGAGTAACGCAAGCCGTGTTACATAATTACATACTAACACACAACGCATCTTTTTTATTGATCAATAAGTTACGCTCAAAAATTATGTAGCTGATATCTGTTGTCTTTCATTGACACTATATGAGAATGGATATTTTCTTATCGCAATACTTCTTAGTAATAATTCTGTTCATCTATGTTCATTTTTTGATTGAGCGCAGTAGCGTCAAGAAGTGCTTGTTTAAAAAAAAAAAATATTTATTCAAAAAGTAAAATCGTGTGGTTTAATTGAAATTTGTATATATATAAAAATTTGAATTTAGTAAAATTTAACTAAATCCTATATTGTCTTAGTGAATTGTACAATTATTTAGTGAATAAATATATTTAAATTGAAGGTAACAAAAACACACTCCCACAGTTTCCAAATTAGTTCTTAATATAATTCTATAACTCTAAGGTTTTTGCAAACACGCGGAAGTTTTCTAGGGATTTCAGACGTTCAAAAAACATATTAGTAAAATGCATTCCGGCTGTAATTAGTGGCATTGAAAACTCGATATGAGCCTCGTAACCAAAATGGAAAAATTAAGTGGACTAGAATTATCTTTCACCCACGTGGTCCTTAGATATATATGAGATATATATAGTCTACAAATCTGGTAAAATCATATATAATTTACTTAAAACTTAATCTAATATATATATATATATATATATATATATATATGTATAAATTTCTATTCTTAAGAAATATCATATTATTACAACTAATAACTAAACCTACATATTGCACATTAAAGCTATTTAATGTAAGTTATTCAATATTTAACATTTTTTCATATCCTAACTATAATCATATAAATTATATACCGTTCCAATTTAAAATTTTAAAAAATTTAAGAAATTTTAGTATGGACATGTTTAAATCATTAAAATATTTTATAAATCTACATAAATTTAAATAACTATATTATAAAAATGAATTTAATCTAAGTTAATATAAACTGAATTTCTTTTTTTTTAATCTAAATAATTTTTTCCTAAAATCCTATATATTAATACTTAATAGTTAGTTCAATAAACATAAAATTAATTTAATTTAAAATATACATATAAACAAAAATACCATTTATTCTACAAAAGATTAAATACACATTATATTATTCATGTAATCATATTTTACTAATATTATTTTACCAATATTTTTCCTTTGGTGTATAATCATTTACTGAGTATCTTACTCTAGTTATATATATATATATTCATTTTTTTTTTTGGACTTAAGTTTTCAATCAAACAATTTTGAGAACTTAAGTACGATTTCGCCACTAAGTGATCAGTATAATGGAGAGCCCACAATTGCATTATATGAAAGTAGAAGTGCACTACATAGATAAGGTGTCAAATTAAAACTTATACATGCTTATTGGAAAGCACACAGCAACGGACGTATACGTTGAACCGTATGTACGTCGAACGTTCAAATAGATTTAATTAAAACACAAAAAAACCGTGTTATGTCCCCATGACTCAAATATGTTCATGCTCATAGTATAATACGGGGCCTAAATGTAAACATGTTAGCAATAAATTAAACAAAAAATGTGTAAACTTAGATCCAGTATATACCACTCACTTAGTGACAAAATCGGCAACGGAAAATAAACAAGAATTTTACTTATTTTCTTTTCATTTCTTTTTTTACTATAAGCTTTTTTCAATTTTATTCACGAAATTCATATAAATTTTTAAAAACTATGGTAATATTTTTTGGGAGAAGATAAATGAAACAAAAATCCGGAGAAAATAAAAATTATTTTTTTTTTAATCGAGCAGCACCGCGCAACTTTCATACAAATTTATATAGAAATTTCCGGACCGGTCTCGTTGCGTTTATACATTTGAAATTATTTATGATTGAAAACTTAAGTATTCTTTTTATATCCGCTAAATTTTTCCTAAGTACGAAAATTGTTTGATGTCTTAAAAAATATTTATTGAAAGTAAATAATAATGCAAAAATTTAATAACATTATTTTAAATTTTAAAAAGATTTCAAAGTACACTCTAAATTTATATCTCCTTTGTTGTTATATATTTTGCAACAACACCTTTTAATTTTAAGCCCATAATCCTAAGATTTCTCTACATCTTTCAAGTTATCTCAAATTATTTAAATTCATTCATTAATTTTTTATTTATTTTTGGTGCTATAATACGGTGGCATCAAAAAATGTTTTCCCTAAAAGAGTAAGTTTAATATTTTAAATGATTCTTTTCATTACCGTAAGCAAACAGTAATATAAAGTAAAATATATTAAATAAAAATTAACATAACTATGTAAAATATTTTACGATAAATAAAATATATCTCTGATTTTTAGTCAGAGAAAAATGTTTGGAAATTTAGGACCATCCTATTGTAAATACATAAAGTCTTAAAGCTCTGTGTTTATTTTCTTGTCAACTTAAGTTTTAAACTGTTAAACAAAGTACTATTTAAGTTAAATGTTTGCATTTAAGTATATACTAAGGAAACAGTATAACACCAGGCCTTACTTCTTGCTGAATATCAAATAGAAATTTTTGTTATAAAAATAAAATTTTTTAAACATAATTATTGAAAAAATTAATAGAAAAAATGGCTAGAGAATAACTAATATAACTAAATGTGTCGGAAACTAGATAAAAAACAAACCGAAAGCATTTGTAAATCGAAACGTTGAATGGTTTCTGTATTATATTACACGAACTATTTACCTAAATGTAACCGAAACTGAAGTAATTGTAACAGTTTTGCATAAATGGATCTTATCTCAAATTGATATATCGCACACATACGGTAACGCAAACAACGGTTACATAAAAAGCTATATAATCTATAATATATTCCAAATTTCTAAAAAATTTTAATTACATTTCATCATATGGAAACTTATTAATAATATTTATTTAATCTTTATTTATTTATTTAATAGCCAGTGAAGTTACAATTTCTTACAGGCTAGCATATATATTAATCTTAAAGCTATTTACAATAAAATATTTTTCATAATCATTCAATAGCAAAAACTTATCATTTAACTAAGTTAAAAATACTCCTCTTAATGCGGATTGGATTGAATAAGAAATCAATATAGGGATAAAAAAAAGTTGAATTGATTGCATATACGCCTCATGGGATCAAAGTTGATATAATTTTATTATTTTAAAATATTTTATTTTAAAGGAATATAATTTCTAGTTGGACAATTTGGAATTACGAATTCTACCTTACGAAGCAGGAACTCAGAATTAATTGAACTGTTTACTAAATTAATTACAAATAAAATATTCATATATTTTCGCCTATTTTCAAGAATAGGGAGATCAATAGCTGTAATCGACTTTCATATGATGGAAAATTAATATTAGGATTCCATAGAAGATCACGAAGACAAAATAAGAGAAATTGTTTCTGGACCCATTCAATTTTCTTTATATGAACTTCGTATTGAGGATCCCAGACCACGGAAGCATATTCCAGGATTGGTCTTACAAGAGATATGAATAATTGCTTGGAAACGTAAGGATCATTAAACTCTCTTCCCCAGCGCTTGAGGAAACCTAGAACTCCTTTTGCCTTATTAACGATTTGCGAAACGAGGGAATTAAAGGATAGTTTACAATCAAGCAACACACCCAGATCAAGAAATTCTTTGACTACCTCAAGTTGATATTCATTTATTGTGTATCTACAGAATACTGGACTTCTTCTGTAGAACATTATGTGTTTACACTTTTTTAAATTCAGATCCATTAAATTCATCATACACCAAACGTAAAGATTGCCAAGGTCTGATTGGAGTAAGGAACATTGATAGGAGTTGTTAAAGCTATGCATTAATATTCTAGAATTCTTAATACACGATGGTAAATCATTTATAAATATTAGAAATAATAAGGGGCCGAGATAACTACCTTGATAAAACAAATATATATATATATATATATATATATATATATATATATATATATATATATATATATATATATATTAATATATGATTTTTGATATACATTCTCTAAATAATACACATTGGCATCTAAGATATGTTTTTTTAAGATATGTGGAAATCGATTTAAGGAAAACAGGAGAAAATCCAAGTTTATCCAATTTGAGCAATAGGAGATCGTGATTTACTTTATCAAAAGCTTTACTGAAATCTGCGTATATTGCTTCTGTCTGTAAATCGGAATCAAATGCATTTATAACTGAGGTTACGAACTCCAAAAGGTTAGTAGTAGTGGAACATTCTTTTCTAAATCCGTGATGAAATTGCAAAAGATAACATACAACTTGATTTGATGCGAAAGGAATTCAGTAACTATCTTTTCGAAAAGTTTTGGAATAACACTTAATTTAGCAATACCTCTATAATTTTAAACAAAGGTATAATATAAAATTTCCTCCAAACTTCCGGAAAGTAACCACTAAATATTAATATGTCGAATATGTATGTTATTTGAGATATAAGAGAATGTAAACATTTTATAAGAACACCACACTTATCAGAATATTTTAGATTCTGTACAGCTCTCAGTACCATCGATTTATCTAATGTTGGACAATATATAATATATAATATAATTGCAGGAATTGGATATGAATAATTGGAAAGTTGATGTAAATCTTTATCAGAATAAGCGTATGAAAACACAGCAACAAACATATTAATTTTACATGTTTGTGATCCTTTTTGAAGCTCTTGAAAAAATTATTGTTAAAAATGTACAAAAAAAATTTACGACAAGAAAAATATTTCATAATTTTTATATAATCAAGTAGTACTATATAATATTGGTATAAATCAATAAAATATATAAAATGTTTTTATCCGATTTTTTGTGAAATATATCTGCCATATGGGTGCACCAGGCACAACACAGATTTTTTCGTAGTTTGAAAGTTTTGTTAAGAAATGCAATTCTTTTTGGAATAGAACCTGTTTTTCCAAAAAATTGTCCATCAATGAGGCTTCGAATGAATGACTTGGGAGTAACAATGATGAATATGTCTGAAGGATTTTTATCGAATGGCGTAAGGATTATAGTGGTATTAGTGACGACAGCAATGCTGGTAACATTCATAATAGTAGTACTCCTAGTTTAGAACTTTATATATTCTTTTAAACCAAAATGGGATTGTTTATCATATTGACTATAGAAGAGAAAAATTGTAAAGCAGAAATTTTACGTATCTAAATGATATTTTTATTTATATTTTTGGTCACCTGCAGATAATCTATAAAGAAAGTCTTAGTTAATTAGACTTTATGGAAAGCCATTTACTACTCTGTAAATTATAGTGAATGGATGTTTTCCAAAGCGAATTCGTAACGCAGTAAGTTTTCATGTTCATGTCGAAGGTCATCCTTTAGTAACAATAGCTAAAATAAGTCGATATATCATTGACTTCTCCAGTTCAAGTGGTTATATTTAATGGTGGATGTTATATATGCTGAATATATTCGATATACTAAATATGTTTTGCATACATACTAATATAAAACTAAATTAAAAAAAAAACATTTTTTGAAAAATTAACTCATTTCTGAGAATTTTTAAAGGGTGCTCAAAAAAGTTGATTTTAACCAAAAAACTCATCAAAATTTATTTATTTAATAAAAACATTTTATTAAACTACTAAACTCAATTTTATAAATTACAAAATAAGTATTTACCTTAAGACTGTTGACAATTTATTTTTCATTAGTTATAATTTAAAAAAAAGACATTCCGTAAAGACAGTGATATGAGCCAAAGTAAAAATATATGTTAGAATAAAAGTGTTCATCAAATTTATTTTTAAATTTTCCCAATCGGGACTAAAAAGGTTCGGCATTTAATGTATTAAATGATAGATGTTTAAAAACTTTATCATTAGCTTTAGTTTTCAACAGTTTCAGTTCATTTATAAATTCTTCGGGATCATTTTTATATCACAATATTGTGAAACAATCTCAAAATAATAAATTTCTTCGTTAAAATTAATACAGTCCAAGCTTGATTTTTGCTACTAATTAAAAACTAGACCTATCAAGAAAACTTAATTTTCGCGATAACAGAACCCCAAAAATTTTGTTAAAAAATTTTATATAACTTTTAAAATTAGAATTGTTTTTATTGATATATTTACATTTTAAACATTTTTAAAGAAATTGGAGATTTTGAGTTACACTATGGTAAAATCCTCCGATACCATATCTGATAATTCCGTTTGCTCCTCATTACTTTGCACATGAAATTCTTCTTGAATACAGTTGTTTATGTCAGCATTCTTGAAAAGATGTTCCGTACTAATTTGAGCTAACCCCACCTGGATAACAATCTTGACGCGATGTGGCAGCTTAAATGTAGGCTGTGGTCTCAGTGGTCCTCTTGGAGGATACTGAGAAATCAAGGTATAGACTCTAAAGGCCTTCATGACCA
Source organism: Protocalliphora azurea (assembly GCA_932274085.1). Taxonomy (NCBI): domain Eukaryota; kingdom Metazoa; phylum Arthropoda; class Insecta; order Diptera; family Calliphoridae; genus Protocalliphora; species Protocalliphora azurea. Next base: position 78,631,093 of record OW026523.1, on the reverse strand, counting down.
AAGGTTATCCATCCCTTATCCCCTTTCCCCAACTACCCTCTTTTCTCACCTCTTATTCCATATCCTCTTTCCCCCACTTGTAAGGTTAAGGTGGTTGGTAGCAGTGCCGAGAACCTGGATGGCTAGTCAATGGTTAAAGAAGACTAGTCGCTAACAGCTCCCCTCTGGCGCCAGGACACGGGCCAGTTGTAAATTTTTCTTTGTCTAGTCCATGTACGCCGTCCCTGCATGGATGGTCCATCCCCTTACGTGCCTACTCGTGGGAATCAAATGGAGAATAAAAAAATTAAAAACAAAAATAACAACAACAACAAAAACGAGGAGATGGGTATCTCCTCGGAAGACGACCTTTTGGCCTCTAGTCAAGAGACCTTGGTCGAACAACCTGGCAGCAGGGGAGAAAGACATAGCACCCCGCTGTCACAAAACACAATGGCTCCACGACAGGATGTCAAGTCTGACGACCAGTCGAAGGAGAAACGGAAGAAAAAGAAGAGCCAGAAAGAGATTCTGAGACAACGATATGTCAAAGCTCTCTTTATACTGGAGAAAATTGCCAAGAATAAGGCAAATGGCACTCCTCATGAGCGCGATAAGGAAGATCGTGTCAGATACCAATCGGTGGTTGATGAGTATCTTAAGTTTAAGGACTCTCAACCATCCACATCCCAAGCAGTGCAGGAAAGAGCGAAGCGAAACCGCTCCCAAGCTGAGGGTAGCAATTCGCCGAAGAGGAGAAAGGTCCAAAGTAAATCGACCGCTCCGGCTCCTTCCACAATAACGTCAGCAAGGAGGCCGTTTAACGAGGTGGTTAAAGATCACTTGCTGATGGCGCTGGCCAACGATAAAAGCGGCAACCTAACTCCTGTAGTAAAAGAATGGGGTGCTATAGAGTCTAAATTGGCTGAACTCGTGATGGAACACGTACTCACCAACAAGGACTCTACAGTTCCTCGTTTTGACTCTGGTGAGATACATCGGGGCTACAGGATAATCAAATGCTTGGACGTGTTCTCTAAAGAATTCCTCAGCAAATGTATCGCAAAGATTAGCGATGCATGGGAAGGCTTAAGCCTTAAGCTTATCCCAGCGGGGGAAATCCCTATGAGACCACGGGCAAAGGTTTGGTTACCGAAGATGAGCTGCGATAACCAGAAAATACTGGAGTGTCTGAAGCTGCAGAACCCCAATATCCCCATGAGTGACTGGACACTCATCCGTTCAGAAGATCATGGGGACAATAACAAGTGCATTATCTTCGCCATCTCAGAGGATAGCGCAATTGAGCTAGAGAAGGCGGGGCTAAAATTGTACCTTGGGGTCAGGGACGCCAAGGTTAAGGTGTTCCGTCCCACAGGTCCAGTTACTGGCGAAGCAGATGAGTTGGAAGTAGCCAACAATCTGCTGACAGGCATGCAGCTAAGTGAACCTGCAAAAAACCCTACAACCGACGATGAAAATCGTGCAAATTAATCTGCAGCATTCAAAATGTGTTACAGACAATCTGAGGCTTCTTTTAGCGGAAAAGGACCTCGACATCGCTATAGTCCAGGAACCCCGGGTTTCCAACTCCCAAGTCAAAGGGTTCCCGACTACGACATATAAAATACTATACGTAAAAGATAAAGGTAAGCCAAGATCTTGTCTTATTGCTAAAAAACACATAAATATTTTTCTTTGCTTACAATATAGCTCAGCAGACCTGACAGTCGCAAGGGTCGAGTTAATGCGAAACAGAAGTTTCCTGATCGCCTCCAGCTATATGGCACACGACAAGCCAGCCCCGCCAGACGAAGTGAGGGCGTTTCTGGCCTCTATAGAGGCTCAAGAGGACATTATCCTTGGCTGTGATGCTAACTCAAGGCATACAATATGGGGCAGCACGGAAATCAACGACAGAGGTGAGTGTCCATTTGATTTCATTAATACGAACCACTTGACCATATGCAACTCTGGCAACGACCCCACCTTCGTTTTTCCGAGCTCGGTGAACTATAATGGATGGGAAGAGGTGCTAGACATTACACTTATGAGGGACAGATCCAATTTATCAGTTGATAGGTGGAGAGTATTCAAAGAGAAATCCTTTTCGGATCATTGGTGGATACTTTTCGACATTGGGCTCGTCTGCAAAGAAACAGCGTCAACTTTCAGAAACCCAAGACGAACGAACTGGACTAAGTTCAATGGGATTCTCATGCACAAACTGAGAAGAATACCTCCCGTCGAAGCAACGACTGAGGGTCTTGATCAAATTGAGGGTACATTAGGCAAGGAAATTGTTAAGGCTTTTAATATATCCTGTCCAATGACGAAGGCTAGAAAGAGCTTCCCTCCCTGGTGGAATAGGGAACTCTCGAAGCTGCGCAAGGAGGCACGCAATGCTTTCAATATTGGCTACAGGACAAAATCGTGGCAGTTATATCACGATAAGCGTAGGGAATATAAGAAAGCAATAAAGATCGCAAAAAGAAACTCATGGAAGGGCTTCTGCGAATCTATTGACAATACCAAGGAATCTGCTAGACTCAGTAGGGTTTTGGCAAATGGTCATAATAATCCATCCTATATTAAAAGGATGGATGGATCATGGTCAGAATCTTCGGCGGAATCTTTGGACATTTTACTTAACACTCATTTTCCTGGCTGCACTGATATTACAGACCAGGAGATGAGGCATATTAAATCCTCGCAAGGAATCGAGGTTGACATAATATCCGTTGAGAAAATTTCATGGGCAATGGATAGCTTCTCTCCGTACAAATCTGCAGGGCCTGATGGTATTATACCACGGATGCTGCAAAGTGCAAAGGTATACATCATACACTGGTTACATAGAATCTTTAAACTCTGCCTAACCCTCAACTATGTTCCCGGGAACTGGAGGAGAGTAAAGGTAGTGTTCATTCCGAAAATCGGAAGAAGAAGTCATGAGAATGCAAAGGACTTCCGTCCGATTAGTCTCTCATTTTTCAGCTGAAAACTCTGGAGAGACTCATTGATTTACATATAAGGCAGCGTCTAGAGGGTACAACTCGACTCTCAGGAAGTCAACATGCCTACATTAAGGGTCGCTCCACGGAGACGGCTCTTCATGAGGTCGTAAGGGTCATCGAGCGATCCATTGAATTTAAACAATACGCTATGGCTACCTTTCTGGATATTGAAGGCGCCTTTAACAATGTCACGACTTTGGCGATACAGAGAGCTCTGTACGAACTAGGAGTTGATGATTACATCACCAACTGGCTGGTGTCAATGCTAGAGACAAGAATCGTCATTGCGAATTTAGGCAACAGTGTTAAGACCAAACAAGTTATGCGTGGAACTCCACAAGGGGGTGTGATTTCTCCGCTGTTGTGGCTTATTGTCATTAATACCATCCTGTGTAAATTGGAAGACAAGGGAGTGAAAGTCGTGGCTTACGCGGACGATGTGGTGATACTAGTATCAGGACTGTTTCTGAACGTGATAAGTGATATCATGTCAACTGCTCTGGCTACACTCAGTGACTGGGCCAAAGAATGTGGACTAGGAGTGAATCCGGGCAAAACAGAGCTGGTACTTTTCACCACAAAGACCAAGATTCCGAGCTTCAGACTACCACGGTTAGGAAACTGTGAACTCACCTTGTCGGAAAATGCAAAATACTTGGGCATTATTTTGGACTCTAAGCTTTCATGGAAACTGAACATTCGACATAGGGTTAGTAAGGCTACGGTAGCATACTACACCTGTAGAAAGATGTTCAGTGTGAAATGGGGCCTGATTCCAAAATTGACAAAATGGCTATACACTGCAATAGTACGGCCCATTCTTGTATATGGATCTCTTGTATGGTGGACCGCTACTAGTAAGAGGTATGTGGTGGATCAGCTTTACAGGATACAAAGATCCGCTTCCATTGGCATTGCAAGTGCACTACGTACTAGTCCATCAGAAGCTCTGAACACTATATTGCACCTAACACCTATAGACCTATACATAATTGAATCATCAATTAATAGTGCGATAAGATTATCTGCAGCGAAAAGCTGGAGATCAAGAACGTATGGGCACGCGAGGATACTAAATTTATTACCCCCGCAATACAATAAAGTTACCGACTATATGATTCCCCACTTGGACTTCGGAAGTACTATTAAAGGAGTGAATGGAGAAGGGGCAATCTTCTTGAACAATTTAGAACTAGGATATACACTGTCAGCTCAAAGATGAACTGCGGTGTCGGCTCTGGTGTCTTCTCTGATGATCTTGGAATTAGACACTCATGTAGACTCCCTGACGAGGTAAGCGTATTCCAAGCGGAGATACTAGCGGTCAGGGAAGCGTGTAAACTAATTTGCGATAGAAATATTCAAGGGAATATTGGTTTATTTGTCGACAGTCAAGCGGCAATACTATCGCTCAAATCACCGAAAACTACCCCTATTCTAGTCAGACAGTGTAAAGAGGAACTGCTTGGACTAAGTCGACTGCATGACATTACTATAATCTGGGTTCCTGCGCATAGGGACTACTATGGTAATGAACAGGCAGACGAATTAGCCCGGGCAGGCTCTGCTATGAATGCCTCCTTAGCGGTTTCTGTCGCAATCCCGTTAGGAACAGTCAAAAACAGAATCCGAAAACACTTTCTAGAAAAGGCGGAAAATAGATGGCGAAATCTGGACAAATGTAGAGTCGCGAAAGAAACGTGGCCTACCTACAACGAGAAACGCTCAATGCAACTTATTGGCTACAAACGCAAGGACATCTCGAGACTAATAGCAGTGTTTACAGGTCACTAGACGATCGGTAAACATGCAAGTAGACTTGGTCTCCCTTACAATTAATATTGTCTTAGTTGTGGCAACAGCGAGAAGGAGGAGACGGTTTTTCATCTTCTATGTGAATGCCCAGCCTTGAACGCAAGCAGACATAAATTTCTGGGAGAGCACCAATTAGACAACCTCTTTGAGATATCTGACACTAGACTCAGTGACATCATTAAATATCTCAATGCTACAGGCTGGATCTAATTAATTTATGTTCTCATTGTTTCTTCTCTTCATTTCTATCTCATTACAGACTCAATACAACTAACTCACCTGGCGAGTAGTGTGGTTCCATCAAAACGGATTCTAACGAGTCTAATTGATTGCCCGTAAGATTACTGGCTACCACGTAAACCAACCAACCAACCAATTTGAGCTAAAAGTGTACCAATAGTTGAAATATCTTAGTTCTTTAATGAATTTTCTTGGTTTATAATGAGGTAAACCGAAGACTTATGCAACTTGCAATACACGCAAATTGAATTTATGATATCTCCACTTTTAAACTTTTTTAAAATCTCTGTTTTTTGAGAAATCGTTGGCTTTAAAATATAAATATAAAAAATAATAACTTTTCCTGTATTAGGGGATGTATTTACACAACAAATGACACGAATAAACTGGCAAAATTGAAGATCGGAATCATCCAAAAAGGTTAATATATCAAAAGACGTTGATTTCCCTTTTTTTGGCTATAGAAATTGTAGTTAAATATAAAAAAAAACAGAAAATAAAACATGTTTTTCGTTAACTGTCGCGATTATAGAACCTGCGATTTTAAAAATTAAGCCGTCGCGAATCCCGAACTTGCACTGTATATAATAGTTTCTTAGTTACCGTTAGCGAATTTAGTCGGTAGTGCCTGGCTTGACCATTAGGTAATGGACCATTCTGCCCGACCTAAGCGCCGAAACAAAATTTTATATAATAAATAAAGTTTCTTAAGCCTCAAAGAAATTTCATTAATAGCTGAAACAAAAAACATTCCCTATCATTTTGGGTTAATGATCGATATACATGACTTCAACAAATTGCAAAAAATCTGTTATTCAAAATATGCAAATCCACCAATTGTTTTGAAGTTATCTTCCTAGAGGAAATTTACGCAACATCTTTTTATTATTTGGATGAAAATCATCAAAGTAACATTTTTCTCATATTGTCTTTTTATCAGTTTAAAGAAAACTAGGCAATAAACAAGAAAAAATATATAAAATTTTATTTTTTTATAATTTTTATCCTCAAAATATCGCCTTTTATCAGTAAGGTGATTATGACCTCCGCAATAAATTGCTGATATCCCATTGAGATCATTTGGAAGTAATTACTGCAATACTTTTATATTTCAATCACAATTCTATCAGTTATCGTAAAATTGTTCAAAAATTAAATAATATTGAAGAACTTCATTTGCTTTTAGGAAAAAAATGGATATTTTATGTGAGCATTTTAGTTTTGGTGCTTTATGATGTTAAGATTTATGTTATTTATTATATTATTTCTAGATTTATTTTGTGATAATTTTTTCTATATATTTATTACCACCTCCTTCAGAAGATAGTCTGGCGGTATCTTCTTTTTTTCACCTAAACGATTTTCTGGCAACATTGCCTATTTTTCCTCCAGGCGTATTAATTTCTTATTGCTTAGATGTATCGCCTGTGACACACAATCTCTCCCGATAGGTGAAACTTTCGCAATACGAATGTGATTATCACGGCGATAGCATTTGTCTTCTAAGCAATATGAATTCAAATCACTTTCGTATTATTTATGTGTTGTTTTTATACAATCTACTTATTATAAAAATTAATAAAGTGTCCATTAAAAATATATTTTTGCTCTTAAATAATTGATTATAAATAGAGTATTTTTATTCATAGGCACAAATTGAATGTGTAGCTTTACACATAATAATTAATTTCTAGGCATAAAAATGTAAATTTAAATTAAATGTTGATGTTGCTTAAAATTTTTTACATACACAAATATATAGCTATACACGTTTAGTGTTTATTTATTAAAACATAATATTTTTAAATAAACACGGCTGGAGTTTTTATCCTAATTATGGTAGGTTTCAAGTTACCTAATATTAATTTTACAGGAAAATGTAAAAATTCCAAATGTTCCTTTACACAAGCTTACTGAGTTTTATACAAAAGAAAATTAAATTTAAATTAAATATTGATATTACTTAAAAACGTTTACATACATAAATACACACATTTTATATTTATTTTTTAAGTACAATATTTATAAATAAACACAACATGTATTTCTATCCTAAGTAGAAGACAAGTTACCTACTATAAAGAGGGTAAATTTACAGGAATATTTATTAGAGAGCATATTAAAAATATATTTTTAATTTTAACACAACTTAATTATGTTACTATTATGTAAATTCTACACATGTTCTCTGAGTACATACATATTTGTTATATTAAAATTTAAATGTCCGCTGCAATACAGATTCAGGAGAAACTCTAGTATTCAATTTGTATGTTATATACTAAGGAAAAATTTTATTTTCACTATCTCCATTAATTAGAATGAAGTAAAATTATGCTGAAGAAAACAATTCGATATTCGAAACGTCACACAATGAACAGGTCAGAGTAAAAAATACAGTAACATTTACCTTAAGATATTTTTACCAAATATGCATCAAAGAAAAGTCGAAAGTTTGGAATTGAATTTTTTTTAACTAATTATTATTGTTATACATATTGTACAAATTGGACTCAAGAAAAAATTCCTAAAAATTACGTCCTTTCCTATAGATTTGGTTTATTGATGTAATATGATCTAACATGGTGTGATATATTTATATTCTATAATCAAACATTTTAAATTGTTAACAAAAACGAATTATAAATAATAACTTTTAATTTTGGTATAGAAATCGATTTTTCTTAAGTTTTGTAGACTTTTGCAGTTTTGCACAAAATTTTATTGTATTTAAATTATTATTGAATATGTTACAACTGAATATTATTACTACGGTATCCATATTAATTTAGCATCAAAGACTTAACATTTCATGACAAATTTTACATTTTTATAGTATCCATTTCAGCGTTAAGGTTTGACAATTCTAGTCACCTAATTGCCCCTTTTTGACCCCTTTTTTAAATGGCGACTTTTTAAGACTATGTACTAAATGAGGCGAAGCTAAATTATTTGAAATATCTCGCCCCATTGTACGTTGATTCCAACGAATTAATTGCTTATTTTTAGATTGTTTCACAGTATAGTGATGTGAAAAAAGACCCCGAAGAATTTATAAATAAACTGAAACTGTTAAAAACTAAAGCTAATGATAATGAGCAATCATTTAAAATATCAAATGCTGAACCTTTTTGGTCTTAATTGGAAAAATTAAAAAATAGATTTGATATATAATTTATATTTTTACTTTGGCTCATAGCAGTGCCTCGGCGGAAATTTTTTCTTCTCTAAATTATCACTAATGAAAATTAAATTGTCCAACAGACTTAAGGTCAACACCTGTGAATCCATGTTAGGACTGGAGTCCTTTCACCTTATTACTTATTCTCCCATGGATAATAAAAACTTCGTGTGCTTTTTATGTTATAAATTAAAAAGAAAAAATAACCAAAAATAAAATTTAATATACGAAGCTTATATTTAGAAATTTTATATGAAAATTAAGCAATTTTATTTGAAAATTACGGAAAAGAATGAAAGTTGGTCTGGATAAGTTTTTTTGTATTATGATTTTAATTGTAATATAAATTGTTGGTTAAAAAATACCAAAATCTATTATTATTGTTATTATTATCTGCAATCATTTATTCAATTCTTGGACGCCAAAAGTAAAAATTTTTTGTCTCTTGTGTCTTATGCTGCAGCCTATTTCTATAAAATAATAAATGCAGTACAAATTTTAAAAATTCTTTTCAATAAAATAGTAAATATAGTAATAATAAAAAATTTATTTATTTCACATATATGGAAATACTGATATATGTGAATACTCTTAATTATTTTAATAGCCTTTAAATAATTATTGACTAAACAAAAGTGCTAGAAAATATTAATTCACATATGTGAAAATTTTGAAATTTTTTTCATGTATCGGAAAATATGTCAATAATTTTAAGAATATAATTTTAGATATTAAATCAGCCATCAATTTTGGATATAAGTACTAATTTTCATGAACATTTTTTTTTTTTTTTTGTTAATTTTTATGTGCTCGATTCAATTATTTTTAATTCCAGGTCAGTTATCCAGGTGATAACTGGCTCAACTTCTTTTTCGACTCACCTATGTGTAGTCGTATTATTGTTGTGCTGAACAGTACAGGGAATTGAGGATCAATTGGTGGGGAATGTGTAAGATCCTGGAAATGATTTTATATGTATAGGTATATGTGTGCGTATTTTTATTGGTGTATCCTCTGCCAGCAACTAGGTGATAGTTTTATCTACTATCAGAAAAATTACTCTCTATGGTATTCTCAAGATGTTATTTTACTGATAGTAAAAAATTTTACAAAAACAAATAACATTAATTTCGATTTTCGACCTTCTGAGTTTAAAAAAACATTATGTTGTTTTTAAATTAAAAACCAAAAATGTGAAGAAGACGATGATACTTAGTTGACGTGTTATTTTCAAAGACAAGCAATCGATTTTTTAAAAATTTATATATATACATATATATATGTATATATATATATATATATATATATATATATATATATATAAATTAAATTAATTAATTAATTAAAAAATAAATTAAATTAATTAAAAAATAAATGTTAATTAAAAAATAAATGTTATTCCGTAAAACAAAGCAAAAATTCATTTTGACAATTTACTTTGAAAACAACAAATAAATTTGGATTTATTTCTTGATTCAGTAATATAAAATTTTGAAATAAATTTGCGTTTCACCCATAAAAAAAATGTATTTTTTTTGTGAGAGCGACCCAATATATATATATATGTTCATCAAACCTTCCACCTAAATTTTTAGTTAGTTCTTAGACTTTTCGAAATCAAAAATGTCCTTTCTAATTTATCAAAATATATCTATAATTTTTTAACTAATTTAAGTTGTTTTAATTTTCATGTTTCTCATAAATTATTATTTCATATCAGTCGTAAAAAATTTTGTTCCTCCACCACGTTTTTACACAATTCTTTTTTTTCCATTTTTTTAGGCTGTATTTACACAAGAAACGTATAATTTATATATATATATATATATATATATATATATAAATTATACGTGCCCTTCAGGAGCATGCGGGGCATATGAGGCATAGGGCTCAAAATATGTTACCTCTGACATAGAAAATATTTTATCGCTTGCCAATTTTTTGTTTTCTATCCGATTTCAAATATTTTACATCGTATTAAACTTTAAAAATGCATAATCCCTGTTCTGTAGAAGATATTGACTTAAATTTTTATCTACATAATGAAGAATTATGTTAGCTAAGTAACGTAATTTATTTGAGAATAAACGTGGTTTTTGGAGAAAATATATATATTATATCTGTGATAAAAGCTTTGTTTGTTAGGATATCTTAACGAAGTTTTCCTTGATTCTTTAAAATGAGAAATTGTAAAAAACTTTAAGATTTTTATAGAACGAATCCCACATTTCACAAAACAAAAAAAAAAAAAAAAACTAAAAATACCAATATTGAAATTTTCACATTTTCCTCTATAAATTCACATTTTTTTGGAGATTATGATTCAAAGCCCTTAAAAACATATTATAGATTCCTATATTGCAAAAAACTTATGCTATGTCATTTCTCGAGTGATTTTTCGTTGCATGAAAATTTTAGGTATAGGTTTGTTGTGGTAAATTTCCTATACCACACATACCTCCGTGGATTCGTGCCTGATTTCAATACTTATTTTTTTATCAGCAGTTTGGTTTAATTTTATATTTAAAAATTATTCTCTTAAATTTATTATTTAAAGTCAGATTTTCCTAAAAAGGATTTTAAATTACTGTAAATGGCTCTAATTCGTCACACAAAAAAAAGCACTTATTAGTTTAATTACAAAAGTATTAAAACTGCGATACAGTTTTTCCCAAACGATGACTCTTCTTCGATGGGAAAATAACTCTTTTTTTCTTTTACTATTTTAAAATAAATATGGATACTATTTAGTCGAAATTTGGATAATAATGTTAATAGTATTAAGTTAGAACTTCGACAGAAATAGTGACTTTTTCTGTTCCTCAAAATGGCTCCAATTTGACACATAAAAAAAACACTTAATAGTGTCATCAAAAAAGTATTAGAACAGCTGCACACTTTTTCCTACACAGCGAATTTTCTTGGATAAGAAAATGATATCATATTCGATTGTTAAAAACAACTTGAGGTTACTTTTTAGTGTAAATTTGGATAGAAAATGTTGGCAGGGTCTTTAAAAGTGTGTAAGTTTGTATTTGCTATTGTGTTTATATGTAACTCTTACTCACGATTAAAACTATTACGATATAAAAATTTTTTTGTGACTTTTAACCGGTAATATTATTGATTTTTAGCAGCATGTATAAAACGCCAAGACGTCAAAATTCACTTCACTCCATCAAATTTCGAGTTTGAATCTCCATTTTCTTGAGCTAGTATTTCAAGTAATAAAATTAAAAACGTTAAACCTAAAATAAAAGAAAATTCCAATAATACAATATCATCATGCTATCGATTTAAAGGTTTTTATTCTTATTTATTGAGTAACCTATAGTTTAAGACTTATGGCGAATGAATTAAATTGCCTAGCGCAACTGACAATATTTGGTGTAGGCCACCAAATTTGTCCATATTCTTTGGAGAAGCTGATAAAACAATAAAGTCGATAATTATGCGCTTCTAAAATGCAATCTTTACTTTCATAAAATGTTTGTTAATTTATTAACAAATATTTACTTATAATATCAATAATCACGCAAGTTTATAAATTCGGGTAAACTTTTGAACCTGAAATTATATTAACGTAATTGGGGGTGCTGATCTCAAATATGGTATTCGTTTATCAATATTAGTTCTAGTTTTCGAATTCTCGTTCACAACGACGTAATGTGCTCTATAAGTATTATTATTATGAAAACAGTGGTTTTTAAAACAATTGTTTTAATGTTTAAGAGCCCAAGTTCAAGTCGTAGAGGAAGGCCAAGCAAATATTTTGATGACTGCTCAGGACGAAGTAAGAGAAGAAAAGTCAGCGACCTTGCAAGTTCGACATCTCCAAACCTATATCAAAATGCAGCAAAAAGAGCATGCAACTATTCTAGTGATTCAAGTATTTCAGTTTCAGTTTAGAAGGCTCTAGCTCCATTTTTCGAAATGAACTTGTCTTACAGATAATTTGAAATGATGAGTAGGATTGTAAATGATGTACTCAGCAATTGTTTTCCAACATATCGTTCTTTGCAGCATGCAAAAGACAAATATATTCCAAAAAATATTTTAGTTACAGAAACATTTGCAATAGTACAATTACAAACAATATTAGACATTACAATCCAGAGCTATTTAGATTTGTATGAATTTAATACGAAAAATGATTTAATTTTTAAATTTAATTGGGGCTTCGATGGAAGTTCAGAATACAGTATGTACAAACAACAAACGATGAATATATGTTCGTAGCTTCATATGTACCTCTAAGGCTTTTACATTTGACAAATGAAGAAGTCCTGCGGAAAAATATTAAAATTCCTCCATTAAACTTTGTTTCCCAATTCGTTTTTATTTTCTTAAAGAAACATTAAATTTAATAAATGAAACTCAAGTGAGCATTCAATCCAATAGAGACAATTTAGAAACATTTTTTTATACATCCAGCAACAATAACTTTAATGTACATTTCAAACTCATTTAACTATGATATATGGAGCTGTCGCAAATGTTTTTCCGAATAATAATAATAGCTGTTCAACATGCTTTATTTGTGGCGCTAAGGCAAAAGAATAGAACTGTATTAATGTATTTAGCAAAGATAAAAAAGATGAGTTTTTCAAATATGGTTTATCGACCCTACATGCTTCGATAAAATGTTGTAAATGTATCCTTAATATCGCGTATAGATTACCCTTAAAAATATGGAGAGCTTTAGGAGAAGAAAACAAAAACTTTACTAATGAGCGAAAATGTAAAATTCAAGACGATTTTAAAAGATAATTAGGAATAAGGGTAGGTATGGTCAAAAGGACTTTGATACATTAAATGATGGAAACACTGCGTGGCGATTTTTTTTAAAAACTCTTTTAAGTGGTCTACATGTCAATATGATAAACTTAGAAAATCTTCTTAGAAAAACATGGATATAATACGAGTATATATATATATATATATATATATATATATATATATAAATATATATATATATATATACGTATATATTCATTACCATTGGATTAGAGAGCTTTTCAAATGATTTAATGCCTTTCACCGTACTTATTTCTTTCTAATTAATATAGCATAAGACAAATCTATTTACACTATTTTTAGGTTACTGTATTATTGTATTCCAATCTAATCGTCATCAAGATCGACAGAAGCAACTATTCGTAAATATTTTTAGTCACTGACAATTTTTATGTCGCGGTAATCAACTTAAAATTAAAATTCTAAATCCTCTACAGCTTTAAAAAAATTAAACGTCAATCAGATCAGCCTCTTAAAGATTACCATTTTTATTCCCAACCTGCTTTTATTCTGTTCCACTGTACAGTCATTATATAAAGGATCATGACTTTCTCCGTGGCCCAAAATTGATCAAGTCGGCCACTGTGTATAATATTTCTTTATACTATTTTCAAATTAAAATATCAACAATTTTTTCCTTTGTTTTTTTTTTTATAAACAATATCCACATATGAATATATTTTTCCATAATATTTTCATATGAAATTTTATAAATATTTAAAAAAAAAAAACAGACAAATACTAAAACAAAATCATCATCACAATTGTATTATTTGCATTCGAGCTCATAAATCACAAGTTTTTATAGTAGATATTTATTTAGGAAAAAAAAAGCAGAAAAAATCTGCATAAATTAAATAATTTATATATAAATAAATGGGAATAAATTATTAAATTTTTTTCAAACGTATCTACAACAATCTATTTGTTAAAATATTTAAATATTACATAATTTTATAAACGGCCACAACTTAAATATTTATTTATCCTGGGAAAATAGTTGAAAGAATTACGGAATAAAAGAATAAAATAGTTAAATTCAAAATGTGCAAAACGAATTATATTTACGTTTGAGCGTCAGACTAACCGAGTGAGTGAATGGATTAGTGAATAAATGAATAAATGAAAGAATGAGTGAATATTTATTTGAATATTCTGCTATGTATATATGTATATACGTCATGTTTATTGTTGTTGTCTGTGTTTTCTATAGAAAATGAAAACAAATTAAGTTTTGTGTTTGTTCCAGATACTTGTTGTTGGCAAAGGCATCTATATGCATGACTAGAAAGAATGTAAGTACGAGTATGTTGATGAGCCAGCAGAAATGTTGGTATGTTTGACTGATTTTCATATTTCCAATGGTTGCTTCTTCTTTTTTTTTTTTTATTATATATTTTTGTTAGAATTTTCATTTTGTTGTTACCTTTACTGACTTTTTCCATTACTTTCCTTTTAGTTTTTTTTTTTTATTTTATTTTATTTTTTTACTGTTGTCATATATTTGCTACTATGATAGATTGAAATATTATATGCATGTATAGTTTTCTGTATTTTTGTTTTTTTTATTAAGTATATTTTCTGTCTGTGTATATGAGTTTTATTTTAAATATAAAATTATATGTTTATATACAATTTTGTATACTTCAATTTAAATAATTTACATTTATGCATGTAAACGTACACATATTCATATTTCTGTCTGTTAAATAACTTAAATTTAAAAAAATTTAATTATTATTTTTTATGCCCTAACTCTATAACTCAAACATTCGTACTGTTAACATTGCTAACATGATTTTTTTTTAATTTTTATTCTATAAGCTAATTATTTTATTTATCATAACGAAAGTTTTTAAATTACGTTAATACAGCATTTTAAAAGCAGTGCTAAAACTAGGGTTAGAGGTCTGGGAAATCCCAGGATTTTCCGGCAAAATACTATAGGGAATTCTCGGGTATTTTAATTTTTCCTGGAAAAACGGGAAATCAAATATTCTCGTAGTTTTAAAATTCCATAGTAAACATTTAACGCATATAAAATAACTACAAGGTTATCTGAGAGGAACTTTAATGTTGCATGAATTAGGTTTTTCACTACTGAATTAAATTTTTTTCTATCCGATATTTATGTATTTTCACATGAGATTTTAAAAATTTTTGTCATGTTAAAATTTTAGATACTTTACTTTTATTATAGATTAGTTAAATTAACTTCAAATTACTTATAAAAAAACTAATCACATGTTGTATTCATATGTATACGAGATTATTTTTAACAGATTTCTGAACACTATGATTGATCCGCAAAAAATTTATTTACTATTTTCCAGATTTATGTTTAATGTATTAAGAATTAGTCAAAAATATATATTGTACGATATATTTATTTTTTTGTTAATCTTAAAAATGGCTTTATACTTTTATATTGTTTCATTTTTTGTTAATTCAGTATGATTTATAATATTTCGTTTTGTTTTATTTAATAAAAAAAAAATTATAATTTTATGTATAAGAATTTATGACCTTTTTTCTTATAACTAAAGTTTTAAAAAATTGATTTTCTTCATTCCAGTTTCGAGGGAAAAGAAATTTGCGGAAATTTGCCCTAGTTAGAACGAATTTACTTGTCAATTTCAACAATAGCAATTGTGAAGGTGATGAATGAATTTTTTCTTAAATCAATTTTACAAGAAAAATTCTATGATTATGTAAAATGCAAATTGTATCTCTATAAAATTTGCATAAGATTAATGGATATGATTTTCTGGGAGAACATGTAAGATAAAGTCAATAATTATGAACCGATCCCCATCAATTTTAACAGAAAGATGTGGAAATAATTTATCATTGTGGCTACGCAAAATAATGGCGGTATAGTTTTCCA
Organism: Protocalliphora azurea; assembly: GCA_932274085.1. NCBI lineage: Eukaryota > Metazoa > Arthropoda > Insecta > Diptera > Calliphoridae > Protocalliphora > Protocalliphora azurea. Next base: position 78,615,177 of record OW026523.1, on the reverse strand, counting down.
TCTGTTGCTATTTCCGGCATGTTGTTTGTACATGAGGCATTATGCAAAAAAATTTTTGTGGTTTGAAGTAGGTTTTTTTCCCATTAGACAGTTGGAAATCTTTCATAAGATTCTCATGATTGCAGACTAGCAGTGAGATATGTCGGATTCATACCGACTAAAACCACCGCCTTCATCATTCAGCAACCCTGAGAAACTGTCTACAAAGATATTGCATCGCAGGGCGGGAGAGCTTTATCTAGGCTATTTCTGGTGTCTGGGATTTCCTCAGATTTTCTTCCGTTCTAAGTTTATCATGGATATTTTTAATCATTGAGGATGTCACATCCCAATTTTCTCTCTTATTCAACAATATTTTGCGGATTCAGTTGGCACTCATGGACTTCTTCTGTCTAATAGCTATAGAATTTTTATATGTGTTGAGTTGTGTAAAAATATTTAAGAAATTTATGATTGTTAAAGCATATGAGAAAAATTGTATAGGGATTGGGCAAAATATATGACCGTTATCAATTCAACAAAGTTCGTTAGTAGATCATGTAACACCTATATAGCAAATTTTATCCACCTATATTAAAAATTGCGACTTGTAGTTTTATTAAATATAGTTTTATATAGACAGACAGGTGGACGGACATCGTAAACCTACTCAAACATATTTTGTTCTGTGCATATTTACTTGTTCGTTTTTAACTCTATTGGTTATTAAATAACCTCAATATATATTTGAAATGAAGGTATAATTTTCTGCACAAAATCAAGAAAAGAGTTCGATAAGCTATCTGGTTATTGACTAACGTACATATATATTTTTGCATATTGATCGTAGACTTAAATTGATTTAAAAAAGTGCATATCATCTAAGTCTTTACGACAAAAGAAAGTGTACAAATATCGTCTATGGTTGTGAAAAGAGAGCACTTTAAAGAAGTGACGAATGGCACCCTTTCAAATCTATATCGCTATATTGATTTCCCTACTTGTACATACTTATAATATTAATAAAATTTTATCTTCAGTTCCCAATTAAATTTCATTGGAAACAAAGTATTTAATTTCATCTTGCGGTAGATCTCAAAAAATCGTTGTTTTCATGAAGTTATAAAAACTAAATTCATATGACACATTTATTACAGATTCATAAATGGCAGAAGTATTATGTGTTTGCTCTGTTGCTTTAAATAGAAATAAAGATTTAGTATATCATCCTTCCGTATAGTTGACACTGTCCACCCAGTAACCCTTGTCAGAATTTTGAAGACACAAAATATAGCCGTACCTAATTTTATGTTAACACAATATTTAAGATTTTAACGAGATTAAAAGCTATATTTCTGAAAAACATCTGGCTAAAAAAAGGAGAAAATAGCCCTTAGTTATAGGTACTAATTAAAACGAAACTATATATTTCGAGCTTGAGATCTTTTCTTACTAATTTACTAATTCGTTGTGGCAACAGAATTTTTAGCAAATTGAATTTAGTCAGTCCCATGTACTATCTTTAAATTCGGTTTGAGCTGCAATTATTTAAAAAATGAATTCTGTTATAATAATGGTAATATATTTAGAGTATCTGCATGTTAAAATCAGTTACGCCCAAGAAAAAGCACATTTTTTTTTTTTTGTTACTTATAATACATTTTATTGTATAAAAATAAATTTTTATGGTAAAAATTTAAAAATATTTAAAATTTGTGGAAAACCAACTTACAATATAAGTTCAGCAATTAATTTGATTTTGTTAGATATTTCTTCCTTGCGAGCACCGATATAAACAAGTTGGCAAGAAAATAACTTAATAACGTGCTTCATTACCTTAAATCTATATTAAATTTGATGGCAGTCCTGAATATAATCTGAAAATTAATTTAAGCGTAAATAATTAAGTTACTTTAAACGTAAACAAAACATTACTTTTCTGTAATTCTTACCTTTAGCGTACGATTTAAAGCCGTGCTACAGGATCAGAGCAGAAGGCTCTCATATATTTACATAGAATCTTGCAAAGATATGGCCGCCTGTTGTATTAGTAAAATACCACAGAATTTCTGACAAGTCTGGATAATTTTGAAAATCTTATTATTAATTTATACTAGCTGATATATGAAACAAAATCACTTAATAGCGAACATATCCGCTATATTTATTTAAAGCACATGTTCTCATTAAATATAATATAGTTATATTATTCATTTTATTAATTTTCATATTTATTACAAGGTAAAATTCTTTTTGTTTGAAAATATATATATTTTTTTAATTGTCAAAAGCCTTTTATAAATTTTTGATTTCTAGTAAAGAAAACTAAATCTTAACTGTATTTGGTGAAGAACCATTTCATTAATGTAACTAGAAATATACTTAGAGTTTAAACTATTCTCATATAAACGAGTTTTCAATTGCAAACACCAATACTCTGTTTCAAATAAGAATATATAACGGTTTATACTACTGATTTCATTGAAACTATTTTAACTGAACCCATTTCGATTAAGTTATCTAACTTTACGTTTGAAATAATTTCAGTGTCACTATCATTATTTCCTTTCGGCCTTTAGTAAAAAACAACTCTTTAAATTTATATGGATGATACATTAATTAGTAATTATAGCCGTTTTCCAATCAATCTTTTTTCTGTGTATAAAAATGTTTGCCATGATGTATATTTAATGTAGCAATTCAGATAATACCAGCATTTTGTGGTAAACTCTTAGTAAACCTAAACGGAAATTTCTTGTTTTTATGCAAACAGAGAGGAAAAAGCAATGAGAAAATATTACACAGAGAAAACAGATTTGTTGTGGCAATCAAAGTTTTCCATCTTAAAATTCGGTTACAATTGCCGAATAATATGATGGCAGGAACTGTTTTTTTAATTTTTTTATTTAATAAGACAATTACAAATACATATAAATATAAAGGGTGATCCAACTAAAAATAACATGATGTTATTTGTAAATAAAACAAAGAGTTTTCAGAGAATTGTAAAAGAGACATTCTTTCACTGGCTGTGTGGCAAATGGCACCATCATTTTGGAACCACATATCGTCCAGGTTCATATTCTCAATTTCTGGCCACAAGAAGTCCGTTATCAGCTCGAGATAGCGAACACCATTCACTCATTTTCGAAGAAGTACGGCCCGATGATGCCGCCAGCCCATAAACCGCACCATACAGTCACTCTTGTAGATGCATCGGCTTTTCAACAATCACTCGTGAATTCTCATATGCCCAAATGCGGAAATTCTGCTTGTTAACGAATACACTGAGGTTAAAGTGTGCCTCGTCGCTGAAAATAATTTTCTTTTTAAAGTCACCATTCACTTCTGTCTGTTCAATAAACCATTTGGTGTACTGACTAGGTTTGAAATGGTCAGTAGGCTTCAGCACTTGAGTTAATTGAACCTTGTAAGCGTGTAAATTCAAATCTTTATTAGTTCGCATCATTGATGTTCGTGAGATGTTCAATTTTTGGGCATGACGATGAGTCGAGGTTGACGGCTGCCACACTGTCGCGAACAACATCAATGTTTTCCACAGAACGGACTAGCGAGCATGCACAGGTGTATATACATATATGTATATATATATATATATATATATATATATATATATATATATATATATATATTCTGTATTCAAGAGGCAACTCTTCAAATATGTTTTGAAATGAAACATAATTCAATGGTCTAAAAACTAATCCATGTAACATTATCGTTCCTCTCAGATAACGGTCTACTTGTATTATATACGCTGCAAGTACCATGTGTAATATCAATTTTTCATTGATAAAATGTTAAAAATAGCTAAATGTTTAGTATAGAATTTTAAAACTGCGAGAGTACTTAATTTCCCGTTTTTGGGAAAATTGTAAAAAATTCCCGGGAATTCCCGAGAGTCATAACTCATTTACTGAAAAAATCGAAAAGCTCTCTTTAAACCCCCATATAAATAAGTAATCTGCTACTGAATTAATTAAATATTAATTAAAAATTAGTACACATTAAATTCTAGTTAGTGCCTACGTATTAAATATTTTGTTTAATTAATTGCGACCAACACAAATCGTCCTCAATTTAATGAATTTCTTTTCACAGAAATTTAATTACTAAGTAATATTTTTCTGGAATTTAAAATTTCTGCTTTATTACATAAATTATTTAAAGAATAAAGTAAAATATCTCTTTAAATTGCTTTTTTTTATTTCGTTTAATTCAGATTCTTAGTAAACTGTAAAATAACATAAGTGTCTTAAAAAGACAACAAACAGTAGAAGAATAACAAAACCATTTTTTAATTTATTCTCAGAAGTGCCACAAAACCTACAAATGAAATTGTAAGTAAAATACGCTTTGTGCACTTGAATGAATATTTACTAATTTTAAGGTAAGTGAAATTTAAAGAACAATAAGAAGAAATACGTAAAAATATTGAGCACAAAATAGTAAAACCCCTAGCTGTAGGCAATAGCTCTAGTCAACAACTAACTTATAAACAAGTTATTAAAAATATTTATGAAAATTTCTTTTTAAATTTACACCTTCCAATAGAAACTCTTATATTTCAAGAACGCAGTCGCAGTGAGCCGTATAGATTTATTACTCAAATTCATTATACTTACGTTACTCTTCAACTGGAGGCCAAAATCAAAAAAGTTGATGTTAAATTGAGTTAAAGGTTAAACATTAATGTTTTATAATAAATTTAGCTAAAGCACATACTTACATTGCAGTTAGAGTACTAAACAAGTGTTTATTGATGAATTTAGCACAGATATGGTTGGGTTTTTGTTTGTGGGAGGTCAAGATCTTTAAGGTTTAAAGTAAATTTATATAAATATGAACATAGAAAGTATATTTGAGTTAAACAAAAGGTTAAAAAAATTTAAGTATTTTAAAATGAAGAACACTATTAATGATTCTAAAAGAAGTTATTAAAGCATTGCTAGAAGTTATTTATGGCTATTGCGATAAATTATATTGACTACAACAAATCATATACATATATTTTACTTGTATACTTCTTAACAGACCCATGAAGACTTAAAATACCCTTTTGCAATTTTAATAATTTAATATGGACTACATAGATTATATGCTAGGATCAGTGTTTCAAGGAGATGAGAAAAAAAGAGGATAGGCCAGAAAAGAAAAAATTTTCCAAAAACTAAGAGCAGAAAAAAGTTAAAATTGTTAAAAAAAAATTTGGAAACTTATTTTTTGTCATTTTCATTAGTTTTTGATATTTTCCTAAAGAAATTGTAATAAATTTATAAATAACACTCATTAAAATGACTCAACAAAAAATCGTCAAAAAAATTGTTTTTTTGTTTTTTTTTTTTTTTTTAACTATAATACCTTTCTACCTAAGCACTTAGAAATTTTTGAGTAATTTTTAACATTAATACATTTCTTTTAATAAATAGTTTCTATTGAATAATCAAAGAAATCGACTTAGTAGCTCTACAGAATTTGCTAAAATTCTTTTAATTTGGAGAATATAGCGCCGCAGGTGAAATTTTTTTATTATATATTAATAACCTCGATTCTTAAATAAATCTTAAATACACAAAAATCCATAAATGGATCATTCTGTAAAAATGAAATTAGTAACAGCAAATTTAAAAAAATATTTGTTCTTTGTTGAAATAAGAACATTTTTACCATTTTAAGGCAGTTTTGAGAACCAAAAAGATAGATAAAAAGTTTGAAGCAAAAACGAAAATTTTGAGGCTAAAAGCAAAAATGAAAAAGCTAGATTTAGCCTTAAAAAGGCTAATCTGGAAACATTGGTTGGGAAGCTTACATACTTACATACTTTACATACTTAGAATATCTCCAGATCTCAGCAGCATTTTCGCAGATAATCTCAATATATAATATATAAGTACGTAAAGTGAGATGACATGTAGAGAAATATCATTTAGAACTCAGATTTCATGGCAAGATTAACTAATGTGAGACTGAAAATTATTGGTAGGTTAGACTACACAGACGGCTTATAATTATCGGCTTTAAATCAGCGAAAATATAATATATAAGTGTTATAGGGACGAAATAGCAATTTTGAATTTTACAACGAAATCAGATTTAAGCATACAGTTTGTAACAATAGTTGAGAAAGAGGCTTGATATGTTTCTTCTTCACCCAAAAAGAAACTTATCAATGCGCATTCATCAGCTATTTATTACCATGAATGCCTTTATGTCCCGAAATTATAACTCAACAGGATTCTGTCTATGCTGGGGCAGAGAATGTATGTCTTCGGTTAGATTTTGGAGCTCGGTATGTAGTACGAATTCGATACGATATTACCGAATTATATTTGCTAAAAAACGCTGCAGCTATTAGTGAGACTAATGGTAAATATGTCCAGAATCGACTTATTGAGGAATGCAGCTAATCTTATCAATAATAGAAAACTCTGCACTTTACAAAGAAGAGAGAAGTATATTTTGATTAAAAACATATTTCACTATACAATGCTACCTAGTTTTACTTGCACTACGAATAATAATAAAAATAAACCTAGATATCGTAGTTGCCTACGAAAGTAGTATGTATATGAAGCATACAAAGATACTGGGGACCACAACAGAATAGCTTTTTTATCTCCTCAGGTCATGCCGTGGCAAAAATTACAAATTGGAAATAAAAATATCAGGGCACTTGAAGGTAGCACTTAAGATATTGAGAAATAAATCTTGTTGGCATACACATAATATAATAATATAATACGTATACGATTTTAGCGATTACAATATGCCGCGGTACCGTGAAATTTCTCCCAAATATAATGCCACAGCAAAATGTTCAATAAATTCCAAAATTTTTTTCCGTACACGCACGGGCAGAGAAAAAAATATGATTGCGGGAACCATAACTGAAGAGCAACATATTATGACCACATAATAAATGATAATAAATGTGAGCATTATGATTATAAAATAATCTAACTTTTAATATCATGATCCGAGATTTGCATCTTGTATTTAAATATTTTATAATATTATGATTCATTTTTATAAAACTATACTCCGATTTTCTGATATTATGATTCAGCTTCATCATATTATTTAACATAAAAAAAATACTGCTTGAATCACACCAAATATAACAAAACCTTGTCTACTAATATTTATTCATGTATAAACTATATGAGAATTATAATGAATTTGAAAAACAAGCGTTAAAAGTAAAATATACTCAAAAACAAACAAAAGATATGGTTTTTCAACCATATTTGTAAAAAGCATTATAATTATTTGTAACATTCTATTGTTATGCGAATAATATTAATATGGTTTAAAAACAAAATATGGCCTAAGAACGGGGAAAAATATTGGTAATATTTAATGGTTGTAGAAATAATGATATTATTTATATTAATACAATTTTGTTTCTGATAAAAATATTCAAAAACATAAGATGTGTGTAAGCAACTATATTAAAATATTTATTGAATGTAAATATTGAATAATAAAACAAAAAGGAACTGTGGGTTTTATGTATTCGATACTTCCATTTATAAATTTATGAATGACTAATAAACTTCTACGGTAATGTAAAACATTTGCATGAAAATCGAAAAATTTAAATTGCTTCCTAATATTTTAAGGAAAAATGTATTGGCATCGGAAAGAAAAATTTATAATATTTTGAGATTTTTAACGTCTGTGGGTCAAAATTATTGGCGAATGCTATAGATACAATATTTTCTTCAATTTTAAGTTTTTGTATCTAAATTTCATTTAACTTATCCTAAAAGTATCACGAAAGTTGCGAAAGATTACAAGCTCTCAATATAAAATGATTTTCAAATAATATTAATAACAAAATCGATCATAAATAAAGTTGATAGAAGAAGTCTCTACACCCTTAGATTTCTAAAATTTAAAGGATTTCGAAGAAACTGAAAAACTTTCAAGGAAAGACAGCGAAAGTTTTTTTAGTTTATAAAAGAAAACATTTAAAACCATTTTAAGATTTCCAAAATGCATAGGATAATTTCAATGATGTAATATGGAATTCACAAAACGCAAATTTTATAAAGAAAGTTTGGGTATTAAAAACTAGTTAACACTGGTTTTATTCCAACAACTATACAAATCTCTTTAAAAAGTACTGGGTGTATTTCAAGAACATTCATTTTTATACATTTTACAGTTTATCGTTTGGGAATTTATTTATTCAAAACTCCTGATTTATACCTTGCTATTTATATAATTTTCGTTGAGATCTTGGGATTACATTATTACATAACAGCGTTGCCATTGAGTATTTTCAAAAAGTGAACAAAAAAGGAGATATAAAAAAATAAAGGCACACTAAACCTAAAAGACTCCTCAAATTTTTCGTTTGATAAAAACAAAAATATTGTATTTTAAAAGAATATACTAAATTAAATTTTATTAATAATAAAATAATTTATAGTTTTCTTTATTGCAAAAAAAAAAAAACATTTATTCATAAAAATAGTTAACATAAAATTATCTTTTTATTAATTAAACTTCTGTGCTTTTGTACGAGGTATTCACTTTTGTACGAATAATCCCCGTCTAATTAATTTAGGACTGAAAGCATGGATTCACAAGTGTTGACTTTAAATTGAACATTTTATTTTTCATTAGTGATAATTTAGGAAAAAAAAACTGTTATGAGCCAAAACAAAAATATAAATTTAGAATATAAGCATTCATCAAATCTATTTTTTAATCTTCACAATACGGTTGAAAAAGATTCGACTTTTGATGCTTTAAATAGTTGCTCAAAAACTTTTTCATTAGATTTTGTTTTTGACAGTTTCCGTTCATTTAAAAATTCTTCGGGGTCTATTTTTGCATCACTATATTGTAAAATAATTTCAAAGTAATTAATTTCTTCATTGGGATTAATACACTTAATTTCTCGTCGTTTAGCACATAGTCCTAAAAAGTCGCCTAAAAAAGAGGCCAAAACAAGGACTGGGTAGTTGAAAAAGAGGCCCTGCAATAACGCTCTTGTCTAATATTTTTTTTAGGATTTGAACTATCACCAAAAAAGTATTTGTTTGCTAATTCTACACTACATCATTATCATGATGCTGTTTGATTATAGTGGGTTTTATTGGTCTTTCCGCGAAATCCCTTACATCTTGGAAATTCTAAAATGACTTCTTTTATCAAATGTATTAGTTTCTTACTAATTTTGATATTAATAGTACTATAAAATCATTTTATATCTTCCGTGTTATTTTTGGAATAAATTTAATCAAATTTAGTGTTCATTAATAAACCTAGACATGGATTTATCGAATACTTAAAACTCACATCTCTAACTATAGAAGTTTGAATATTTGTGAACGGTATTATATTAACTTCTATACTGTATCAGTATTTTTTTTTTTTATGGGTATAAACGAAAATTATGTTAGCGAAGACGCTTTTGAACATACTGGAAAGTTAAAAACCCTTCCGCCCAGCCAAAGGCCGGCTGTTACAAAAAAAAAAAAAAAAAAAAAAAAAAAAATGGCTCCGAAAAGTTATTTTCATAAAATGTACTAAGTAGAAATGATATACGAAAATAATTGGCACATAATGTTCTTGCGAAGATTTGCTATATAGAAGATTTGAGATAAGTTAAGCCTCAAACCACCAGATGTAAAAAAATTCTAACAAATTAAACTGTTTTAAAAATTAACAATTTTTGTATAAAATTTTCAAAAAGCAGAGCATAAATACAATCAATTATTATTTTTTATTCGTGTCAAATAATAATTAAAAAAATAAATAAATGTCAATAAAATATAAATATAACAATGTTTCATTTAATCTTCCACCTTTTTGCGACAGTTCCAGCAAATATAAACTTTTTGCTGACATTTTTAAATTACATATCTACATGGGAGTAGAACAATATTTGATGGAAGGTTACAACAAATTATACAACAATTTTCATTTTGAGTTTTATTTCTTCATGCTAAAAGAAAAGAATAATAACAATATATATATATATATTAGGGTAATTTTACATTTTTAAAATTTGCTCGATTGTGCACAGTGAAAAAAATAAAAATAAAAAATTAAACTTGTAGAAAAAAAAAATCAGTAAACAATCACCCAAATTGAGTTTGTTTTTTTTTTCTTTTTTGGCGTTTGTTCATTATGGATTTTGAGCGATTTTTCCTTAGATGATTATTCATACAGCCGTATTAAACTTCAAGCAAAACTCTTCATTAAAATTATACATTTTACAATTCTATAGTGTACAGAAAAAATCCACCAATCACCAAAAAAAAAAAAAAAAATTCATTCAATTAAAAATTGGTTAAACTTGCACATTTCACAAAATTATTACATAAATTACTAATAACTATAAAAAATGAAAAATAGATAATCTTTTACAATTAAAAAATGTATTAAATCAATCAAGGAGATGATTGAATTAATAAAAAAATTATATTAGGAAAAGAACTTACTTGAAGTTTAGTTTAACAATTTCTTTTATTTTATTTCTCTTCAATATACTAATGAAGTTTTGATGTAAACCGTGTTAATTGAAAAATATATTGTAATCATTTTTTTATATGTAGGTAGGAATAGATATAATGACCGCTGTATACCTTACAGTGGCCCTATTTTTATATGGAGGAAAAAGAGATATTCAAGTTCTCGCTCTCACCTCTCAAAGATTTACGAAAAGTCTAAAAATAAAGGTACATAGTTAGACTGATTGAACCAAATTTAGAGTTGGCTCAAATCGATTGAAATCTTAAAAATTATAATTTTTAAAATTTTTTTAATTTTGTTCAACCACAAGTATCTAATTGCACCTGAAATTGGATTGGATTATATTTTCTATTACATTTCCAAAATGGCCAAAATAAAAAATTGAACTACTAACGAAGAAGTTAGTAAAATAAATTTTATGTAAAATACGTAAAATAAGAACTTAACCAAAAGTTGAGGGAAAGAAACGAAATTAAGCATATAATTTTTATCGTATTGCCTTATATGTCATACCAAAATTTACCGATAATCACGTCCATTTGACGGGAGATATTCTCGGTCAAAATTCACAAAAATTCAATTTATGCAACTTTTGATCGCTTTGGGCCACCTCTAATTATTTTCCATTCAATTTAATACTTTAAAAAGTGTTTAGGATATTTGCATATTTCTAGGAAGTTAGAATAAGAATCTGGTACCATTCAAAATATGAAGCACTTTAGTGTAAATCCATTGCTTTATACGCATATAGTATATTGTAAAAAAAAAAACAATTTTTTATTTTATAAATTTATTTCATTTTTTTTAATTTTTCTTTTTTCCACAATGTTTTTTAATATTTGTCACATTTTTTAATCATTTTACATTTTAGATCCTATTTTTTCGTTAATCAGGACTTTTTTTTTTTGTGAGTTAGGAAGAATTATACGGTAACGCATTACACTTTTATATTCAAATAAGATCTGTGTATAAACGTAATATATATTACGTATGAGTAGTGTTGCCAAAAGGTAAAATCAAACTTTAAAAAAGCTCAAAAATGGCTAAATGCCCCCCAAAAAAGCTAGAAAGAGTACTATTTCTTTTTTTAATTAAAAAACTTATTTTCCCTCGTTCTGATTAACTTTTTGTTATTTTTAAAAAATTGTGATACATTTATAACCAACACCAAACAAAATGAAAAATCGCCCAATAATTTCACATAAATTTGTGTTATATTTCATATGAAAAATTACCTATTGTTTTATAATGATTTTTCGTAATTTTTTAACAATTTGCATTTTCAAATTTTTAGTGATAATTCTCATTAACAAGATTTTTACAAAATTATTTTCATAAATAATTTTGTTGATGAAGTAATATTAAAAAATAATTATAATAATCGACTTAGTTACTCCACGAATTTCGTTAAGGCAATTTTGATCTGTAGAATGAAGCGAAACAGGTGAAATTTTCTTAAATTATACAAAAATGATATCGATAATAGCAAATAAGAAATTAGTATCTTCGTTGTTTAAGTACTGACATTTTAGACTTTTTAAGGTAATTTTAAGAATCAAAAAAAGCTCAAAATAAGCAGAAAGCTAGAACGAAAGTTTTGAGTCTAAAAGCAAAATAAAAAGGCTACATTTAGCCTTAAAATGGCTAAACTTGCAACACTGCTTACAAGATAAAGCTATCTGGCTACTTATGTCTGAACATCTATCGTTTAAAAACAAAATATAGACTGAATAAAATTACTTAAAAATATGAAATTTCTCTGTATAATATTTATCGACCAGAATATAATCGGTAATAATATCTGAATAAGAGTGATTAATAAGGAATTTCTAAAAAAAACATTTTTTTTTTAATTAAAAAATAATTTACCAACATAAAATAGGAAATTTAATATATTTTGTTATTATTTTAGACTTTAGCACTTCAAAAATGACAAACAAAGATATATTTAGAACGAGCTTAAAAATTCAGAAGGTGACCTGTGGACAATTTTACTAAGTGTAAACTAAAATATACAAATACAGAATAATACGTTGATACTAACACCTAGGTGATTTTATGCACTTTATGGCGATTCCTGGAAGTGGGTTTGTATGGGAACTATAGTAAATTATGAATTTATGCACGTTAAAGTGATGTGCGTAGAGGGGTTTATATGGGAGCTACACGCAGAGAAAAAATATAGTTGAAGTGACCATAATCTTAGAGCAACATATTACGATTGAAACATATGATCACAGCAAAAAATAGAAATGTAATAATTATTATGATTCCACTTTGTCATATTGTATCCAATTTTATGCTTTGTTTTTTCATGTTATGATTATAGTTGAACAATTTTATTATGCTGTTATACCACATTTAAATATTATGATTCCATTTTATGATATTATTGTCATATTATTATTCCACCTTATCGTATATTAATAAAAATTATTGTTATTTATATATATATATATATATATATACATATGTACCACATATGGTGGTTCAAATGCAAGATTTTTAAATTGTGTAACTAATTCTTGTCAATTTATATTTATTCATGTAAAAACTAAATGAGAATTATATTGAAACTAAAAATTAAATATTAAAAAAATGTATAAATTTAAAACCAAACAAGTATTTAAGTTTTCCACTAAGTTTGTGAAAACGATAAGTGTTATATTTATTTGTAACATATTATTGTTATAGTAATAATAATAATAATAATGAAATGGTTTAAAAATGGAATACGGTTTAAGAACAAGGAAAAATTCTGCAAACAATTAATGGTTGTAGAAGTATTGATATGTTTGATATTAACAAAATTTTGTTTTTGGTAAGAATATTTAAAAACAAATAAAATAATTTTTGCAGTCAATCATATTAAATTTCTTATTGAGTGTAAATATTAATTGACAAAATTGAATCAACATCATTGTTATCATGAACACAGTATTATTAAAATTCAATAAAATTATCAATAAGAACATAATATTGTTGTGGTGTTAATGCTGTAACCATGTGTTTTCTCTGCATATATGGTCAACTGTGGATCGATCTTCATAAAAGTTGGTACAAAGATTGATATTTGATTTGCGCGGAAGTTCGTTGAAATATACTTATTTTTAAGGGATTTTTGAGTGTTTAAACTCTAATCCGGGGGACATTTGTATGGGGCTAGGTGAAATAATGGACGAATTTCAATAGACTTTGTCCTTGTATCATAAGAATCTCTCGTGCTAAATTGCATTGATTTATCTTTAAAATGGCGACCCGTACTTTGAGGACAAGATTTACATGGACAGCCAGCCAGACGAAAGGACATCGTTTGATCTATTCAAAAAGTGATTCTAAGTCGATTTATATGCTTTAAGATGGGTGTTAGATAACTTTTTTTATGCGTTACAAACATCAGCACAAACGCATAACATTCCAACCACTTATGGTGGTGTAAAGTATAATAAACATTATTGTAAACAAACCAATAGTTCTATTGTTATTCCATTGACCTTGTGTCTAAGTGTTACAAAATATATCAATTTTTTATGGCATAGAGTGCATTCATACATTTTTTCTTTTACTAAATCTACTGCCATTGTTTTTCTTCTTTTTTTTGGCACACAATAAATGTTACAATCATCATCATGTTTAACAAATCTTTTATAATGTTTGTTTTATGTGTGCACATATGAAATGTGTGAATATTGTTATCGTATTTGTTGAATAGTATCATGCATAAATGACTCGAATATAATAAATAATACATTCAGTTCATTTCATTTATTTTGCTCTTTATAAAAACAATGTTTTTTATAATAAAAGAGACGAGAACTAAAAAAAAATGGAGGAAACAAAAACTACAAGCCTAAAATTAATTACACTACAGTGCAAATAAATAAAGCCAAAGTGCATACACATCTCGGTATGTATGCTGCAGTATTTGTTTTTTGTATTTGTAAATGTAGGTGAGCCCATTATATTTATATCTCAATAGAATGTACGTTTGTATGTAACGAGTATATAAAGTGAACATTTTGGATATGCACGAGTGATTGTAGTAAAGTGGTATTGGAACTAAATGAAGTGTAGCTTATTGTAGTCAGTCAGAATTACAATGTAAAGGATTATCTGTATAGCACTGGCTGCCATAATAACAACAACAGCAAAGATGTAAAAGCGAAAAATTTTGCTAAAAATAGCAACAGTAGCAACAATGACAACAAACTGAAATATTGGAAATGTGCCAGCATACGAAAAGGGTTTAATGGTTTGATGTGTAAATGTGTAAAGTCTACGGTGGAATATTAAACTAAACTGCTGATTTTATTACCAGTGTTGCCATTTTAGTCCTTTTAAGGCTAAATCTAGCCTTTTTATTTTGCTTTTAACCTTAAAATTTTTCATTTTAGCTTCTAGCTTTTTTTTTTTTTTTTGATATTTAAAATTCTCTTAAAAAAGTTAAATGTTAGTATTTCTACAAGGAAGGAAGTAATTTCTAATTTACTATTACTAATTTAATCTTTACAGAATCATCCAGTTAAGCATTTTTATGTATTTATTAGCAAAAAAAAAATTTTAATTATTTATGTTTAAAAAAATTTCGCCTGCGGCGATTTATTCTCCAAACAAAAGTGCCTTAAAACATTTTGTAGAGTTACTAAATCGATAACTAAATTATTATTTATTATACTTCATCAACAGTAGAAACTACATATGAAAATAATTGAAAAATGTCGTGTTAATAAGAAAAGTCACCCAAAAATTTGGAAATATTAATCAAGATGGAATTATAGTTCAAAAATGAAGAAAAATTACTTCAAAACATTGAGTAATTTTTCATATGATATATAATCCTAATTTGTATGCGAATTTTTTGGTCAATTTTTCATTCCGTCATTTTGCTGGGTATTATTTATAAATTTATTACAATTTCTTTAGAAAAGTTTCAAAAAATAATGAGAACAAGAAAAAATAAGTTTTTAAATTAAAAAAAAAAAAATGATAGTAATTTTTGTCTGGCCTTATTTTTTAGAGTATTTAGCATGTTTTGATCTTTTCAATTTAGCCTCTTTTTTCTCATCTCATATATATACTATCATATCTAGCTTTATTTAAAGTTTTGTTCTAGCATTTACAAGATACTATTAGTATGGATTTTTTTAAGGAGAACATTGGATTTTGTAATGTGTGCTGAGAAATAAACAAGTACTTTCGATTTTCAGATTACAAGGCAGTATGGTATTGGCATGATCATACCAGGAATTTAATTTTGAGATGAAATGGATAGTTCTGGCCCTGATTGTTTTGGCACCATTATAGATGCATTTAAAATACTCAAAACAATGATATCGTCAAATATCTAAATATTTTGGAGTGTAGAGTGAAGATATTTTTTTTTTTTTTTTTGTATTACGGTAGCACAATTATAAACCATATTTCTCCATATTCGGAAACATTATTATAAACAATATTATTACGCTTTAAATTTTAACTATATCAGCAATGAAAAACCCAAAAAACCAAATACAATCTAGGAGAGATAGAAACATATTTTTGAAAATATTTTTTATAATAATTATTATTATTTTTTATCTCGCTTTCCAAATTTCTCGATTTTTATTTTTTAACTTTTTTTATTATTATTTTTTTTAATTAAAAAATTTAGACTTTTTATTAATAAATAACCACTATTTTACATTTATATTTTTCGTTCATGAAATAACACTAAAATTCTTAAATACAAAATCAAAAATAATAACAAAAAGCAATCATTATTTTTAATGAAAAAATAAAATCGAAAAGTAATCGCGAAGCAAAAAATAACTCAAATAAAGTCGCTATATTTGGAGCAAATAAATTTAAATCAAAAGTAATCGCAATATTTTAATCGAAGAACAAAAACTGATCAATTAAGAATATTATGCTCGGGTTGGTTGAATCTATTATTCTCATCGTCTGCAACTTATTGTGCCATCCTATTAAATTTTCAGCTTACATGGGCGGAGAAATATAAACTGTAGTTTCGGCGGACACCAAGTTTTTCCAGTAAGCCCTATCCCACTTTAAACAGACAGACGAAATCAGTTATTAAAAAAATTTTATTAAAAAAAAAAAAAATCATATAAATTCTCAAGAAATTCTTTTCCTACGGGTAAAATGTTTCTCGAGAAGTTTTTCATTTAATGCAGTTTATATAAAAGGAAATTTATGTTTCACATGAATATAGAAAACTGAAACATCTTAAACGGAATTTCGGTTTATGTTTGGACTAAGAGATTTCGTATAAATATTTTTGAATATTAATTCTTACATGCGAGTCGACACCATTAGAATACGTGAAAATACAATTTGGTTCTGATATATCGATATACATTTGAGACGCTGATTTTTAATATTTATTTCTTGTTTAAAGATTTTTTTTTAAATAAAAAGGAAATAAAAAGCTCGTGTTCAAGATGAGAATAAAGGGACGTTTAAACTTGTATTTCTTATTAGCAACGACGGTTTTTATATTATATAATTCCCTAAAGCTAGAGAAAATATGTCATTTATGTCTTATAGAGGACAAATAGTGCTAAAAAATATGGTGCCGATTTATTAAAATATTAAAAAATTTACTTTTAACCCACACAACTATGGCGAAAATAAGTGTAAAAGGAATATCTGTAATGTGATCGTAGATCACGAAAATTACAATCAAAATTGCACTTTATAAAAGACAGTTAAAGATGGACCCCAGGCTCTCAAGTTTTTTTTTTTTTTTTTTTTTTTTTTTGAAACAACTATCATATGGCAATAAAAAGGCTACAATTTTTGAACAAAATTTTTCTTCTCTCAGTGAAGACAAAATTAAGGATTCAATATTCGTAGGACCAACTAGAAAACAGTTAATAAAGAATCTATCATTCATTTAAACATTAAATGATGTATAAATAGAAACTTTATTAGATTTATCACATTCGCAGAAAATATTTGAGGAAATGATAAATCGTTGGAAGCATATCATAATATGAATGGCACATGCCTTCAATAATACATTTTTGGAATCGCACTAAAAATTTTCTTCAAAGATATGACACCAATGACCGGTCAGAAGGAAGTCATCAAATAGCAGTAATTGAAAGAAATTAAACCTAGGTGTGTTCGCTGAGTATTGTGAACAGAAAATTTTTGCAGTTTATTTATTTAGAAGCTTATATTTACCATATAAGGCATCGTCAGGATCGGTTATGTAAATGAAGAATTAATGAAAAAAAAAATAAAAAAAAAATTGTTTCTAAGCCTAAAAAAGGAAGAAAATTGTTGGAAAATATCAAATTAAAAGCCGTTATCTTATAAAATTGTGACATGATGGATATTTATTTTAACTTTACTCACTATATATAGCAAATGGAACATGAATTACGTAAAGTTATTTGCGATAAATTTCTCTCTACCTTTTTGTTGATTTATTAATTAAAATATATACAAGAATATAAAGAAATTGATATATTTGAAATATTGCTATTTACTGATAAAAACTAATTTATGAAGTAATGTTTAGTAATATTTATTTTGGCAATCGAAAACATGAATAATTTCGAAAACGTGAACAGCCTTGGTAAAAATTAGTTCATGTTTTCGCGAATTTACTGTAGTTTTCTACTTGAGTCCTCAAATAGCTTTTTTGAGTTTCACTTTCCTTGTTGTAGCAAAAAGTAACTTTGTAAATTTTATTATTCGACAGCTTGTAAAGAAAGTTTACAAGAAAGCTTATTATTTGCACTTAACATGTTTTAAAGAAAAAATTTTATTGTATACTAGGAAAAACAAATCCAATTTTTTATTTAATTGTTGAAAAATATATGTGGTGTATCCGGTGAAAATTATTAAGTGTAGAAAGAAAGTGATACGTTTTTGTAACACCGGAACACTCTCAATACTTTTTGGCCTCTATATTTGCAATACAGAAAGGACTAAATGAAAACGTATTTTGTTAGCTAAAATATGATGATTTGTTTAAACAAGTAATTACGGAGCCTTCTTTGTTAATTATTTGCAGTTTAATTATGTTTGAAGGCATTCATAAATTAGAGGGCCTGCATTATTTACGCAGTCTAGTCAGATTTATTTTTGTAAATCCTTATTCTTATGTCACTGATCAACATGAAAACAGATGATGAGAGAGATGCGATCCTAGATAAAACATTGGAAGGTATTTCCGAGACCCGATTGTAGCCACTTACATGAATTTAGAAAAGTTTCTTAACGATAAATTAGTACAAATTTTATGAGATTTATGAAATATATCAATTTAGTTATTTTTTTTTATTAAGAAAGTCCCAAAAATGCGTGGGTAACTTCCATTATTACATATATATATGTAACTGCATATAACTGCCTTACTAAAATAGATTTAAAAAAATTGTCCATGTCAATGGATTTATATGTTCAAAATTTCAAGCATCTACTTAGGCTAGATCACTAGACCGTGGGCATTAATGGTTTAGCATATCAGCAAACTAAATGATAATTTTGCCAGTTTTGAAAGAGGATTAAAGATCCCTCAGGAGCGGAGTATTAGTTTCACAAATTACGTATTTTCTATTAAGAATTTTTTTAAATGTTTGTCTTTTTTATTTCTTGTATGAATATGAAAATTAAAATTCACAAATTCATGGTCCAGTTTTTTTAATATATCGGACGTATTTTTAATCAGACTAAAAAATATTGTCACTTTTACCTTAAGATATTTTTGTCAATTATATATGCATATAGAGTTTGTTGTTTTAAGTATATATTTTTGTTTACAATATTATTTAAATTACATTTTTGTCCGCAGGTATAGTTTATTGATGAAATATAATCTAAAATAGTGTGGTTTATATCTCAATTTAAAAAAAAATTAAATATTAACAAAAACTTACGTGGAACAGCAACTTAAAATTTGGGTATAAAAATAAATTTTTCTCAAAAATTTTATAGAGTTTTGCAATCACGCAAAAAAAAATTATTGGATTTTAATTATTTTTTTAATATGTTGTCCTTGAATCGCACCACTATAGTATCCGTATCAATTTGCCATGAAAAAATTAATTTTACATGATAAATTATACATTTTTAAAAATATCCATTTTATTTTATTTTTTAAATTTGGTATGAAAAAATTACAATTTTTTTAATTTTCTTTACATTTAGTAGGATAACATGATTTTCGTACTTTTGTTATACGATATGTATAGGAGTATTAATTTTTATCCCCGTAAAAAAATAATCGAAAAACTTAACTTTTTGTCTATAAAAATTCATAATTGACGAAGCATATATTTAGAATTTTTGTATAAAAAAAATAATGCAATTTTATTTCAAAAGATTGAAAAGCATTTAAAATTGATCTAAATGAGTTCTGTTATATTCTAATTTTCATTGCAATAGAAATGTTTATACACCTAAATAAATTTTCACATTTTTGGTTAAAAATGCCGAAATCGACACATTTTTTTTGTATTCGTTTAATGTTATTTTTTACAAATTTTTCCTTATTTATAATCTATATTTAATCTACTATTGTCAACCTCAATAACAGCAAATATATTTATAAATCCTTGTTCATAATTTTTAAAGAAATTAAGTATAAAAATTTGAAGATTCCGGCATAACTGAAGATATCATTATTTCGAAAATTCTTCGACGTCAAAAATAAAAAAAATCATCTGTTATTCTTTACGCTGAATCTTATTTGAAGAAGATAATAAATACTGAATGAAATATGAAAATTATTTTCAAGAAAATAGTAAAAATAGTAATAGTAAAAATTAATTTATTTCATTTATATGGCAATATGTCTTTATGTGACTGCTGTATTATTTGAAAAGCCTTCAGTAATTGATAGCTATACAAAAATGTTTGAAAATATTAAAAATATTATTATCGGAATAAATTTTAGTAATTTTTTTAGACTTAAAATCAATGGATATTATAGATATAAGAACAAATTTTCATGAATGTAGGACATTTCATTCTATTTTGTTCGAAAACTCAAAGTCACAGAAGAAGAAAAGCGTCGTCATTAATTTTTTTTTTTGTAAAAATATTTTTTAAAAGTAGCAAAGAGAGCATTTTAAATAAAAAAAAAACAAGTCGAATTGACTAATAGATGTAACTTTATAGCCTTCCAAAATTGAATTATTTTATATAAAATTTTTTACAATTATTTATATGTTCCGAAATACGAAAGCTGCATGCAGATAAAAAACATGGTTATGCCATTGTCACTACAACAATATTATTTCCACATTGTTAATTTTCATAAATTTTAATTATACTGGGTTCATGATAAGAATGTTTTAGTGGATTGGCATCTTTTATTACATAGCAGCACCATTTGCATAACTGAACACAGTTAAATTTTTGTTGTATTAATGAGAAGAAAGATCAAGCCAGAAAAATTATAATTTATTATGTTTTCTAATGATAAGAAGGAATCTTTTCTTTCGGCAGTAATTTGTGTACATTTCTCAATTTAAAGAATCATTTGCTATGAATTAAGTTATTTTTCCCCACCTGAAGAAATGTCTTGCCGTTTTTTTATTTCTCTATTTTTGTTACTTTAAGTGTCTTCAGATTAGTCTTTTTAACTTTTCTGATAGAAGATGTAGAGGAATTTAAAGAACGAATTAAATTCCATCCTGAGATGTAGATATTTTCTCTTAAAATATGTATTATTTTGTATGCGATTCTACAGGCTGTAAAATAACTTTTTCTTAGGTTATCAATATATATTATAAATCTAAAAATTTAGCAGATAGTTACTGAGAATAATAGAAAATATATGAAAGTTAACGGTACTATTTTTCTTCATGTGAATTAAAGATTGTAAGCCATAAAGCATGCATACAGTCCTTATATTTTGGATCTTTGAGTCAATTACAGATATTTTCGTCCATCTGTTCATCTGTTGAAATCAGGCTCAGAGCGAATCATCTAGGGGGACGAAATTTGACTCAAATATTTCTCTTATATAAAGTTTTCTGTTATTGCAAATAGGCAAAATCGGTTAAAAAATAAAAAATTGGGCCCAATACTATAAAAACTTGCTTTTTACTTTTTAATTATTCCGACGATATTTCTTAAGCAAAAACCTGTACGCCATCGAAATTTTGAACATTTAGTTCAGCAATCGATGCAAACTCAAAAACCAAAAATTTTCAGATGGTGAGTATCCTATCAGTCTATATCAAAACACGTTTTTTAAAATTGCTATACGGTGCAATAAATCTTAAGACGTACGCTATTGTTAATGCAAAATTAATATACCATATTTTATAATATTTTCTTTTACAAATTTTTTCAGAATTTTCAACAAAATAATTTACCAAAAAAAAAAAAATAAATAAATAATAAAACTATTAAAAACTAATCATATCCAATTTTGAAATCTAACCTTGTTGGTATTGGAAAAGAGCTTATATTAAATACATTATTGGCACACCCTTTATCACGCACAGACACAATTCACTACCACAACTAAGATCAATCGAATAGTACGTATGTTTATACATATTTCCTGCTGAATATGTGCCAACAACAAATATTTAGTTGTAAAATATAAAACAAAAATGTGCTCACACAAGATTTGAAAAAAAACTATATTTGAAGGGATTAAAAATAAAATAAAAATTGAAAGGATTATTAAAAATCACTTTATAAAATATACATATATATAACACATTTTTACCTTTATACCTATGTATAACACATTTTGTTCTAATTAAGTGTACGTTGTATACTCAATAAAATATTAGTAGTTTTCTAAATTATTTATACTGAAACTTAATATGTAAAAAAAGGAAAGTATTGCAGATAAATATAGGTCATAAGAAATTGTATATAGAGAATTAAATAATGTTTTTAAATACTTAAAAAACATAAAATTTTTATTGCAGTTTCTTAAAAATTTGGCATTGCTAAAAGCTGTAAAAAAGAAAATTGTTTAAATATGGGCGTTTGATCATTTCCTTATATCAATCTCACATTTTATAGTAATCAAATTTTTTAATCTTAACAAGACAAAATTAAATTTATTAAGAATTTTCCTTTAGAAACTTTTCTGACTTAAATTCAATTTATTCGCTTCATAATAATAAATATAAAACAACTAAAAAAGTTTTTAACATTCTTTTAACTATTTCACAAGGAAGTTGTTTAAAATATTTCAGTCGAGGGAAATGCAAAGCATTTAGCTTTAGCTTTAGCTTTAGCTTCTTTTAAGGATGTGTTGAATTTCACCCCATAAAAGTTTGCTGTTAAATGTTGTTTATGAAATCCGAAAAATATTTATATCCTTAAAAAATTAAACTAATATTTGTCTTTAGTTTTAGCTTCAACCAAAATCAAATTTAATCATTCTTTAAGGAACAATATTAAAATTTATTAAAACAAAAATCACAGCAATACATTAGTTTCTACTAAATTGTGCTTGTGCTCTAAAAAACAAGGAGGAGAAAATACAAAAAGAAACTATTCGTTCGTTTAAATCCATTCATTATTACGTTACCAAAATGATAGTATAAGCAAAATAAGTTAATTTAACCCATATTCATATGAAACACACATACACACAATCTCGCACCAACATTGAACAAATGCTTACACATACTAACTTAATAGTAAAAGCAGAAGTTGTAGTTTTAACCCTGTTATATTTATTTTTACCAACACACAGTTGGACCAAATGCAAAATTTTTGGTAATAAATATATATCTCCTAAAATACTGTTCGGATTGAATTACAATGTATGGAAGAGTTCTGGAGAACCTAAGCTAAGAAATGCTGTCAAAATTCTACCTCGTGTAGGTAAAAGTTTCAAATAATCGTACCTTCTACAAAACAAGTCCGATTTCAAAGATTGTTATACTTCTGTAAAGTGCTTGCTAAGCTAAAGAAAATATAAGCCCACTCACTTAAATTATTTTTAAAGGATATCTGTACTTGAATTTATAATTTTTAATTCTTCGGCCCGACTTTTTTCTTTTTTCAGGAATAAGGTATATGAGGGAAACATTTTCTAAAAATATTCTGTAACTTGTATATTTCGAAATAATATGCTGTAAAAAGTTTTTGATTATTTCAATTCGTCAATTAAAAGAGTCAATTTGAGGTGTTCAAAATCAGAACTCAGAAATTAATATGAAAAATGGCTATTGTTTTACGAAAATATTGTACTATTCTTTTTCCTTTTCCCCAAATTTTCTTTAATAAAATTTTTTCCGTAAGCATTTAAAAAGACAAAGTTTCCAGATGCTTAATAAAAAAATTTTTAATTAATTTACGTTTGTACGCTACATCCAGCATTGGTCGAAAATGGTTAATTTTTTAAAAAAGTTTTATTTTTTTAATTTGTTGACGTTGTTTAATTACAAAATTGATTAAGATCTATTTAACAAAACTGCTTCACGCCCGTCTATAAACGAGTGAAGAAGTGCACATTTTATTTTTTTCAATTTTTTGAAAGACCTTTTATAAATTGCACAAGAAAACATATTAGTATAATATTTTCATTATTATTTCTTCAGCAGTGCACAAAACAGGTCTCAGTCTTTCATTCCTCCAAAAACCATTTAAAAAGGTTTACAAACAAATTTTTGAAAATTTTTCAAAAATTAATAATAAAAAAAAAGTTTATTTTTATATCGCTTTAATATTTTATAGGATTGTGAAAATTGGATGGAGTTTTGCTTAAAAACCTATTATTTTTTGGTTTTTAATTATATATATATATATATATATATATATATATATATATATAGGTATATATAGGTGATTTTAAAAATATAATATTATGGACTCAAAAGTGATAACTCAAGTAAATTCTCACTAACCTTCGTATTCTGAATGTTATGGCTAACGACAAAACTATGACAAATAACAATCAAAACAAAAATGTTCATGAAAAAATGTAAAAAATCCCTGTTTTATAATATTTTAGTATGTGTTTCCGTACGTGCATACTGCACTGGGGCGTAATGAGATAATATTAGTAATAATCGATTACATTTATTAAATATTGTTTATTTTTGAAAATTACAAAAAAAAAAATTTGTTTTTAAAGTTTTTTTTAATGATTTGTAGAGAAATAAAAGATTGTTTTTTATTTTATACATTGCATAAGAAATAGTAGTAAAAATATTATGCTAATATGTGTTTTTTTCAATTTAAAACTTGTCGTTTAAAAAATTTAAATTTTTCATAAAGTGTGCACTCTGCGTGACTTTTCTTTTAATCAATAAAAATTTACCTTTTTTTAAAGTTCATCTTCTACCAGTATTAGATATAAAGTGTAAAACTAAATCAGTTTAAAATTTCCTTATAGCCCATTTACATTTCCACAAAATCTAGTTTGAATGAGATTTTAATCAAAAGTTGCCTTATTTTATTAGATTTTAATTTGATTTCCCACACATTTAATTTACTGTAATTTGCTAATGTAATGAGATTTTACTAAAATCTAATAAAAATTAGTTAGATTTTGAAAAATGTCGTTATACAAAAACGATTTTTTAGTGTATTAGTAAAGTACAACAATGTTATAGATAAAAATGACATTTGCGTTTTAATAAATAATTTTCAAATAAAAATATAGATGTTAAAAACTAAATTTTAATTCAAAATTGTACATAAAAATTGAATTAAATTAAATTAAATTAAATAAATTAAAATAAATATAAATTAAAAAACATTGAACACATATAAAATATTTTAGTAAATGTGTAAAATTTGTATTATTATTCAAATGTCAAATAAAATCTACCAAAACTAAGTAACTAAATGGTACAAATTTTGTTGACATCGAAATCTCATTTGAACTAGATTTCAAGCCAATAAATATGCTATTACTAAACATTTACGAAGCCTTGTCTTTTGAAGTGTGTAAAGAAAAAAAATTTTTTTAAAGTAAAAAAAAACTATTTTTCATACTAATTTTACAGTGCAGATCTCGGACATTTTTCACGTTTAGGTGAATTGAGAAAATCAAAAATTTTTGTCAGCATATTATTTCGGAATATATTGCAAATTACAAAAAATCTTAAAAAAAATTTCCCTCATATACTTCATATACTTCCCGAAAAACAAAATAAAGTAGCT
Organism: Protocalliphora azurea; assembly: GCA_932274085.1. Taxonomy (NCBI): domain Eukaryota; kingdom Metazoa; phylum Arthropoda; class Insecta; order Diptera; family Calliphoridae; genus Protocalliphora; species Protocalliphora azurea. The sequence continues at coordinate 78,589,581 of OW026523.1, read as the reverse complement.
TATAGTGTGTTATCGCAGGGTGTCTGCAAGATGATTTTTCTGAAAGCTTAGCTCCTCGTCTACAACTCTCCCATATATTTCAATTCGAGCAGTAGTTTATTAGATACATATTTATTACCATAAATTTTCGTTCGACACCACTGTGCAAGAAGGAAAAAATAGAAAGCGAAAATAAAACAAGAAGAACTTAAAAGACAAAGTTCTTACATTAATGTGCGCAGTCACATGTGAACTTGTTTTATATTTTCAATGATTTTTCTTCCGTTCAAACATTCACACGCACACACATATACTTAAATAAATGCATTGTACACACATACATTCATTATCACATATACATAAATGTATATGTTTGTGTACATTTATGAATGTATTGGTGTACTTTGTGCACGTTTACATAAATAGTAGGGAAGGCAGACAGACAAACACACTTGCTCGAATAGTATTCCCTACAAACAAATTATTCTTTTAGTTTTATTTTTATACTTTCTGTCTTATTACAAACAAGAATATTTAGTAGAAATTCAATCCGTATTAATCGGATTTTCAGCGCGGATTTAAAGTTGTTCGTCTTTCATTTTTTTTGCTGCTGTTTTTTTCCTTTTCTTTAACTTATAACTTGTTCTATATTTCTTACTTTACTTACTACTTGCAAGTTGCAACTTTTATATGTATGTGTATATGAAATTAGTAACAGTATATGTAAAAGTTTTTATATACTGGTGGGGAATGTCTGTATTAAAGTTTTTATAAAGTTTAGCTGAGCAGTTTTCTCTTAATACCCTATAGTTTGTATAGTAGATTCTATCCTTTGCATGGAAGTCAAAAATTAAAATACAATTTTTATAAATCAGTTTAAGAGCTTCATTGAAATAAATCGATTCAAATTTTATTTTGAACATATTTACGAAAATCATTCAGTTTTTAAATAGCTTTTACATAAAATATTAAAAATAGTTTTGCTTTTATATATGCGAATTGCAAGGTTAAGATTTTTTTTTTATTATGTGTATACAGGTAGCATTATCATTAAAATTTTTTTAAAATTTATACAAAATGACTATTTTTCAGAAAAAAGTGTCACGAAAAGGGGATTTTTTTTTACAGGGATAATTTAGCTTAGAAGTTTAAAATTCGAAAAATATATTCATTTATACAATTTTTTAAATAATAAATAAGAGCTTTGATTATTATTACAATAAAATATTATAAATGAAGCTGAAAACCTGATACTTGTGAGGAAATTAAATAACAGGATTTTAAGGCCAATTATTTTATAAATATTTTTTAAAAAGAACAGTGTTTCAACTTTGACTATAAATAGGATAATTTGTGGCCAATAAGGTAGTGACTGGAAGCCAAAACTAATAACCAATGTTGTCTGAGGTAGCTTGAATAAAGTTACACGATTTTGTCGAAAAAGTTACAATTTGTCCTAAAAAATTACAGTTTCGAAATCTAAAATAATAAATGACCAACAGGTATTTATTTTCTATTTAAAATTTGGAAGAAAATAATGAAAAAATTTGGCTATAAATCAATATTTTTAAAAAATTTTGGTAATGATTAAAGTAATGTAAAAATTGTTGCCCGCTCGAACATAGTTCACGAGTTATTTATTAGGAGACACGCGACTTATATTAACTGTTTAGATGTACGTAAAAATACATTTCTAAGGATATATAAATCTTTAAGAGGAAAAATAGTATTGTTATTGACATTACTAAATAATATCATAACAGTTTAGATGTACGTAAAAATACCTTTCTAATGATATATAAACCTTTAAGAGGAATAATGGAGTCGTACTTGATATTATTGAATAATATCATATATGGGATATAATCAAAAAATTTTTTGATTTTAGGATTATATATATATAGAACTAGAATTTTGTGTATGGACCATTAACAAAAATTTTTGATTTTAGGCCTATATATATATATATATATATATATATATATATATATAAATATAAATTGATTTCACATTTAAGAAACTCGAATTCATGTAGAATGTCTATAATAAAGTTTTTGATATTTTCAATATTTGGTGGTAAAATTTAAGTTATTTCTCCATATCTTATACGAAAATACATTTCATTTGGATTTATTATAAAAAACTAAAATTTAATATTGTGATCCTTTTTTAACCCAAAAAAAATTTTATTGGTCCATAAAATTTGTAGAATTCGAAATTTTTTAATGTGCCTCTACATTTTCGGTTAGACATTATGAACACCACAAAGCTATGACAATTATGTTAATTTTCGTACTGTCCATGCAATGTGCTTTATCAAAATTTATTTTGACATAAATATCCAACTTTCAACTATGATCGACATTTGACTTAAATTTATGATGCCAATCAATTCTATTTATCGTTAGACATTATGAACACCACAAAGCTATGACAATTATGTTAATTTTCGTACTGTCCATGCAATGTGCTTTATCAAAATCTATTTTGACATAAATATCCAAATTTTAACTATGATCGACATTTGACTGAAATTTATGATGCCAATCAATTCTATTTATCGTCTTTCTATATATCTATGTATTCAAGATTTATACAAATTGAAATTTTTCATATAAAAATAACAGGACAAAAAGTGAACTTTTTGCGTAATTTTCAAAAAGTCCATACAATTTTCTTATTAAATTTACTTGCTTTTTTTGTGTAAAATAACAAAAAAAAAAACTAAATTCACGCAGTAATCCATTCCATTATATTTGTAACTGTGAATGTGCCTCGCGAAATACTGACTTTATGAAAAATTTTCGTTTCTGATTTTTAAACTTTGAGACTATCCACTACGTTCGTTATTTCGGACACATAAACAATATATATTGCGAAATATGCACAATTATAATAAGAATAAATCCCTCTTTCAAAATTTTAATTCCGTTGAATATAGCACTACCAAAAATTATTAAGGATTAAAGTTTGTTTCAGCCAGGTTAAAATTCTTTGATAATGGCACATATATTTGAATAAATCGAAGGACGGTAATATAGAGATACCTTTATTAACGTTCAAAAAAATATTTTAATTTCAACAGTGCTGGTATCTTAAATTGTTGCAAAACTTACTCTAGAAGGTTCATATTTTTTGGTATTTAACCAGTTACGATGATCAGATGTCATAAGTTTTGTTAACTAAATATTCCATAAATATATGAACTTTAAAATACGTATTGCTTTTTTTAATATTATAGAACAATGGCAATAGTCGTTGGCACTTTTATAGGGATATAGTCCTAATGTTTATGTATGTCAGTAATATAATTATTATATGTATCACTTAATTTTATTGAAGGGATCAAAAATTACGAAAATGGGGTTAAAAACAAAAAATATACATCTACGTGGAGCTTTAAAAAATTACGAAAAATGTAAATGGCAACACTGCTAATAACGGACATACAAATTTTTTAAATCATGAAATATATAAGAGCAGAGGAATGCAGAAATCGCCGTATTATTTTATTTTTCTTCCCCACGAACTTAAACAGATATTTTTTAATATGTAGCTCAAGAAAATTATTACTCATGTCTGATAATGGATCTCAGTGTTAGCCTTAAACATATTGGGATATTAAATCCCATCAATCAATTAAGTGTTATCGTCAAAATGTTCCCCTTTTAAATTCAAAATGTATGTTTTTCATATTCAACATCTTATAAAAACTTTTGGTAGAAATATCCAAAATTTCATAGATTTTAATAAAAAATAGTTTCAGTTAATACTATTTTAATATTACAAAGAGCAAGTTCATAAGGAAAGTGTATCAGAAAAATGTAACTTAATATTTATTAGGTGAAATTGTTGACAAATTTATGACTGAGAAGACAAGAAAAATTTTAAAAATTAATAGAAAATCTTCATCTAAAAATTATATATGGGAATTCTCTTTTTACGATTCTCCTTTATGATTACGATCTTAAATCATAAATATATATTTTTTTTTTAATTTAGATTTTTTTATTTAACTTTTAATGGCATTATCTTAACTCCTTGAAGTAAAACAACAAGTACTCAAGATCTGAATTTAAATCTTAATTTAAAAACTCCAAACAAAAATTTTTGAAAGTTACAATTATTTATCTTTCTTTTTAGTCCTGTAATAGCGGATTTTAAAAAATGAGTTCAATTTCTTTAATATAAACTACAAACTTTTATAGAAATAGCTAATTTTTGTTCAATCAATGTGTCGTTGACCAGTGTTAAATTATTATTAAGGAAAAGTGGTGAAACCAAAATTATCATAATTTTAGTTTTAAATTTACGCCGCTTCGAGTATTGCAAAATAATGAACGGAAGTTTATTGCTCTTGTAATTACGAATCTCTTGAGATATTTTGGTTAATGTGCCCTTAATAGCAGCGCAATAGAGGTTACCAAAACTTCGAGAGAAAAACGTGAATGGCTGTAACAGGTGCCATTTTCGTGAGGCACACTTATAGCATAATTTCAGTGAAGTTAAGATATCACGTGATCAAAAAATTTTCCAAATTACAATTTAAAATCATTGTGGTGCGAAACAGTATCAAATTGCAAAGACGTTAAAACTCTGCAAAATCGATTTAAAATTTTACGTACTTTAAATTAGCATATTTTTTATATTTTATGTGAAATTATATTTACAAGAACTACCTCTATTCTGTTTTGGTTAAGCGAAAAATAGGTAAAAAAAATGCGAAAAATAGATTTCAAGCAAAAAATTACATAAAAAGTATTCGTGACCTGAAATCACAGTATCTTTAATATTTCACGAATCGTCGAGTCACACCCAAGGCTCTAATTGAAATCGAGGAAAATGTATACCAATCTGCCGTTGCTATTATAACTTATGTCGAAATAAAGTGGCACTCAAGAGTAATTGCACGTTGGAATTTAATGCAACTTTTAACATTTTTGGATGTGCATTTTTGTTATTGAAAAATTTATTTTATAATTATATAATTATTTATTTATTATTTGTTTATTTATCAACATCATTTAAACACTTTTTTTTGTTTGTGGTTAGATATGAAAAGAATATCAGCGAATTAAATGAAATTAGAAAAAAATATATTAAAAGTCTGTGTACACTTTACTTTTTTCTTTATGTTTTATAGAGAGGTTTTAACAGATTTTTGGCAGCGATTATATTCAATAACGTCCTTTAATTTGTATTTTGCATACGTCTGTGTAGGTCATATACGTGAATTTGTTATTGACATTGGACTTAAAGTGGAATTTTTACTATATTTTAAACTTCTAAATTTTAACTACCATAATATAAACGGTCATTTCTTGTCAATTAATATCGTTTTAAAACATTTTTTATTATCAAGTATTAAAAATATATTTTGAAAAATTTTGCAAAATAAAAAAACGAGAAAATACTCGTATATGCATAATTTGTTGATTAAAATTTGTTTTATGAAATGTTAAAAAATCACTATGATCACTATTATCTTTGGTATCATCAACCATATCATATCGCTTTTAATTTGTATTTTATACATATTGATATGGATAATATATATGCAGTATTTTTTTAATGTTTTTGAATATAGAATTTTTAAAAATTTGTATAACTTTTTATCTCAAACACTAACGTTTTGCGCTAAAAGTTATTCACACTAATTGATTTGTGTTTCATTAAAACCAGCTAGTATTAGTACTAAATAGCCTGATATACCATTAAAAAATTTTTAAATGCCTATATGTACATGAATATGTACTATAAAACTTAGCAAAAAAGGAAACGGATATGCTTTTATTTTAATAAAAAAAACGCTTTGGTGAGTTAGAAATTTCCTTTGGAAAACTAACAAACTTAAAACCTCTGAAATTTTCGAGGAGCAAGAACTTCTATAACGATAATATTTTGTTACTTCAAACGGGGATCTAAATTCTTAAAAAAATACAGATGTGGGCTAGATGCTTTCTTTTTTTCCATCGAGTCGCAATTTTTTATCTGCATGCCTAATATCTCCCCTTTAATAAGTGAATACACGAGTATATTTTACAATACCTCGAGAACGGAATGCAAACTAAAACTATCTTTAAGTCACCTCAACATCCTCTTTTTAACAGTTTCGGAGTTTTTCAGAAATTAGTGTCTAAAAACCCACTTTTCATGTAAAGTTAAAGATTTTTTTCTTTTAAGAAATGAAACTAGCAAATCCTTTATAGTAAAGCTAGTAATAATATGAATAAAATAAGCCATATGTTATTAAAATAATGAGGAAATATTAGACATGCCTACCAGGTTTATGTTAAAAGCAAAAAAAAAAGAAAAAAACAGAAATATTCTTGGCATTTTAACTTATTCAAGGAACTTTTAAGAGAAAAAAAGTTTTAAAATTCTAAGAAAAAAATTTTGGACACATAAAAAATTATGTTAGAGAGCTGGAAGCATCATTCATATAAATTAAAGGATCAAATTATCGTTAACACTATTTTTGAGTTAAGGTATATATATATATATATATATATATATATATATATATAAAACTTCACACCTGATGAAAAAAAAAAATTGAAAGGAGATTCGTGTTTAGCACATCAAAATCAATATAGTCAAACAATTTGTCTTTAAGGGAGATTTTTTTTGCCGATCAGTGCAATTAATTACTTTTAAAAAATTTAAAAATAAAATATTTATTACCTAAAACAGGTATTAATTATTTCTAAGAAAATCTAAATTTTTCTAGTAAAAAGGTTTTTTATTACCTTTTATCAAAGCTAAAAGGTAACTGTTTTCTTAAAAAAAAATCTCGAATCGAATAACGCTGTATACAAGCATTATAATAACGCAACCAGTCTTCCGTTATTAAATCGGGTTATCGTTCAAAATTACAAAATCACTCATACTACCCGTATTGTGAATATGTATCTATAAAATCTTTAAAAGGCCAATGGGTGGTATGAGTAAGTTTTAATTAGAAATGTACGTAATGTAGAATTGTAGGAACTCGAAGGGACTGAAATTTAGTTCGTTATAATGTTTTTTGCTAAATCCGTAAAATACAAAAAAAAAAGAAAAAAAAAAACAAAAACATAAAAAAATAAATAAAATATATATAAAACAAAATATACGTATCTCATTACGATACTAATATTTGTAATTAAAGCGAATTGCTTTCCTTTAAAAATTAACTGGATTTAAGATTTTTAAATAAGTTTTAATGAAACCAGCAAATTCAGATTAAATATATTTTTCATATTAGTTCAATGTTTTAATTTATTACTAAGATTTTGGGATTAAGGTATGCAACAAAGCTTTTGGCGTTTGTTTTATCACCAATTTTGGATGAAAACATATTTTCTCATAACACTTTTATAAAAATCTATCGTCTAGTTTTTCTAAATGTTAATAAAAACGAACTACGTTGAAAAAATATTTGTAAATTTTTTGATTATTTCCCTACAAACATTTAGATAATATCTTCCTAGAATAAATTTACGCAATATCTTTCTTTTATTATTAAAGCAATATTTTTCTAATATTGTATTTTTATCATTTTTAAGGAAATTAGGCAAATTTTTTATCATTTTTATTCTCAAAATATTGCCTTTTTTCTGTAAAGTGATTATTCAACGCCCATTGAGATCGCCTGGAAGAAATTAATATAATACTCTTATCTTTCAGTAACAATTTTTTCAGTTGTCTAAAAATTGTACAAAAATGAAAAATATTGAAGAAATTTGTTTGCCTTTCGTATTATTTTGCTTGTAGGATTTGATTACTTTTATTATTTATTTATTTCCGTTTTAACTCAGATGGCAATAAGACTAAAAAAATCGGTAGGCATAAACACGTCGATAGAAATAATGTAAAAATTATGGCCAATAGTTTTTCAAGGGAAACAAAATCAATTTGTAGAGAAAAATTTGTTGAAATAATTCTAAAATCTGTTTGTTTGAATGTTTTAATGGCTGCGTATTTAAAATTCATACATTTTGACATTCTTTTTTGATGGCCACATATTTTCTCATTGTAATGCGCAAATTTGCATGAAAATCGAAGTTCTAGTTTTTTCAAAATGTTAACAAAGAAAAAAAAGGCTATCTTATACAAAAAATTTTTAATTTTTTTGGTTATTTTTATATTTATGATTAATAATTTAACTTAAATCGTAACAAGTATCAGAGAAGCTTAATTTTTCGAAAGATATAAATCCATTAGTATTAGAAGTATAAAAATTAATGTCAAAAGTTTTTCGAAGAAAAAATTTTTATGAATCAAAATCAGTTTGAGGCAAATGTGTAACCTTTCAAAATTCTGATTTGACTGCCGTTTTTTTTATTAATGCAGACAAAAGCAGAGAAAATGAAAATGATCGATGTAGTGTATACTGATCTAATACGTTTAATATCTAATAATATACTGATAATTAAATATTTATTTAAATCATTATCTTTACTTACAACCAGAAATCCATACTTGTCTTTCCAACATTCTCGACAGATTTTATGAAACTTTTCATAATTCATATCACTGCCAACATGATCTCCATATATATGTCTCAAATTCATTTAATCTTGCTTAAATATAATAATCATATTAGCATTATCTCTTACTAAATGTTTTGGGATTCTTGTATAAGTTTGACATAAATAGAAAGAATTAGCATTTGTATGTCTACTCACACAAAATACATCTTCCTGGTTACCAATTTTGCGGTCCTGGATAAAAATTATAAAAGCATTTGGAACGAGTAGATAAAGGAATTAATCTTTAAACGCTGCATGCAAAGATCACGATATAGCATATTCCAAAAGTAAAGATATAAACATAAGACATCAAGCTTAATAAATAAACAACACCTAAATATTATGAATTTAATAAATTATAACTTACTTTGCTTTTTGACACATATCGTAACAACTGTAAGACTAAATGCTGCATTGTCAAATTATAATACTAATATTAGAGTTAAAGAAATACCATCAAATACTGCATTATATTTTAATAATATAGGAACAATAAACATGATTTATTCAAGATGGAATCTATTTATTTACTATGACTTCTATGAATTTTACGATGAACTTAAGAAAATAAAAATCATAACATAAGTTATACAAAATGAGTTCTTAATTAATAAATATGACAAAGAGATATGTGAATTGTTAAAACGAAGGTTCGATAAAATATATTATTCATTGCAGCAAGACAATTTATTTGTAAAATCAAAAACCGTTATTAACGAAGATCATCAAACTCTGCAAACAAAAATAAAAAACTATTTTAACAACCAGCAAGATTTGAATCAGCTTATGATTCAACAAATATCAATTTTAGATTTATGAACTACTGAAGCTGATTAATAGCGATGAAGATAAAAATAGAACAACTGCAGAATGGTTGTTTCAAGTCATGATAGGGCAACTACATTTAATAGTAGATAACTGTAATAAAGTTCAATCATCCTTGTCAAATCTATTAATTGATATAAATCATGGGTATGTTAATCCAGATCTTCTTATATTTAACCAATTACAAGACGAATTATTACATATTGAAATAGTCTTAACAAATTATTTGATTTTTCCTGGACAACTCACCGGTACTAAATTAAAAGAAAATTTTTAATTCTATCAAAGTCAATGGATTTATAATAGAAAATTGAATTGTAATACAAGCTGAAATACCATTAGTTACCAATCATAGCTCTGAAATTTACAAAATAATTCAACTGCCAGTTAAAGTAGATAATAGTACAGTAATATCTTTGGTGGATGATGACTACATAGTGTATAACTGCAATTATTTTGTATTTTTTGATGTCTCAATTACAACTTAATGCATGTACTAAAAACAGTGATGACCAATTTAATTGTATAAATAATTTTTCATGGAAATTAGCTGTTGAACGAGCATGTGATAGATTACAATAAAATTAATATTACAGTTGTAAAACCAGTTACTGTAAACATTTTAAGCAATAGCAAATATATTGATAAACTACATATTGATGTTGATATAATAAAAACCGAGTTAAAAAATTTAAAGATGAAAACTGTGTCAGGCGACATATCACTTTGTTATTTCGATTTGTATTCTAGTTTTATGTTCTATTTACATTAAGAATAAATATTGTAATAGTACGTCTATGGCTAATATTTCATCTCCTGTACTTTTAGAAGTATAACTGGAGTCTTTTAATAATACATATTTTTTAATATTAAAATGAATAATTATCTACATAAAATTAAAAAAGAAAAATCTTTTATTTACTGTGGTGTTAGAGATGGTTCACTTTTTAGCTTTTTCTTTTAGTGATTTAAGTGATCTGAAGCTTACAAGATATTTGATATTGGTGTATTTTTGTTGAGTTTTGAGAGCATGATTTTTTAAGAATCTTTGCAGAAAATTCAATCGTGCAAAAGAAGATATGGAAATGCAGTTTCATGCCGCTGCTTTCGTTTAAATGAGGAAAAGAAATATATTAAAGAGATTATGGATAAATATTACAAGCGAAGTCCATGCACTAGTAACCCAAATCCGAGATATAAAAGCCATGAAAATGAAATTAGAATTAATTCCTACAACACAGTTGGTTAATAATAAAATCTACATGTTTTTCGTTAAAAAATATGTGTTGTTTTCTATTTAAATTTACAAAGATATCTTAAACATAGTGTATATAAATCCAATTATTTGAATTAAACTGTTGCTCTCGCTCATGTTATATGTAATTGTGTAATAAAATATAGCTACAATGTAAATTTAAAATTATATTGATGGTAAAGAAATAAATTAATCTTTTAATAGATAAAATCACATGTACATGTGAGAACATAATCCATACTAACAAATTCATAGATTTTTCAGATTTCGCTTGAAGTCTGCATGAAATATATTAAGAAAAAAATTTATCAACAAAACTAATTGGTTGGTAAAAAAATATTTAAGGCTTTCTAGGCATAACAGTAAAATTAACTAGGTGTAGTAGAATTTGGATTTTGATTATACCATTGTTCAAATGTCATTACACGTCCATTTTCTTTGTGGAATATAACATTCATGGTATAGCGGGATTAAATGATGATTGGAGTAGATCAATAAATATACTTTTAACGATATTTGCACAATTTATTAATAAGTTGATTGATTAGCGAATGTTGTTACAACTATCTGAAAATTAAATACAGTATTTCTCAATTGAAACTAAGTAGATATTTAAAGAAGGATATACGGTTTCCTTATGATTAATCGTGTAAAAGTTTAAAATGAAAATATTGTATACACAAAATAAAATGCTGTATATCAAATGATATAAATTGCTTTTCATTGATTCCAATTCAAAATTTTAAAAAAGTCACATATTTTTAAATACTGTTAAAATTTAGATAAATTTAGGAACTTTGAAAAATAAAATATATATATGTTAATAATTTTTAAAAAAGAATTAGTTAGTAATAAATACAAAACGTGGGCATTAATTGTTTTCATTAGAGGAAGTTTTTAAAATTTGAAATTAAAAATAGAAAATAATATTTAATGAACAAATTTATATACCAAATAAAAGATATATGTATGTAGTACATGTAGGGAATGAAAACTGATAAATTTTATTGGTAGTAAATATGAATCTTAATTCCAGAAAAAAAAACTGAAAAATTAAAAAGAACTGAAGAAGTCATGATTTTAACACTATATTGTCATTGGAAGAAAGAACTTAATGCTGGAAAAGAGCTGCAGAATTTCGTTTTTTAACACATATTTGTCATTGAAAATAATGCATCTATTTTACTTTTTTATTTATTAATTTATTTATTATTATTATTATTATTATTATTATTTTAAGTAATTATTAGTAACTTCCAAAAATACACAAAATATGCACTAGTTCTATTTTTGAAGTTTTTTTATGGATGCATTTGATCGTTTTCTTCTGCGTTTTAAATATGTAGTTTTAATAATATATTTATATGTCACCTCCAATTGGTTCCAAAATAAAATGTTAATTTTTAATAAAAAATGAGTGTAAAGTATAAGGTACAAAATAATATAGTATAATGTACAAAGTATAATATATAAACGTATAGAATTTATATTCTAATCTATAAGGCATAAGTATAGAGTATAAGTATAGAGTATAAATTATGAAGTATAAAGTGTAAAGTATATAGTATAAAGTATAAGATATAAGATATAAAGCATAAAGAATAATGTATAAAGTATAAGTAAGGTATAAAGTATAAAATATAAAATATAAAGTATTAAGTATAAAATATAAGGTATAAAGCATAGAGTATAATGTATAAGGTATAAAGTATAGAGTATAATGTATAAAGTATAAGGTGTAAAGTATAGAGTATAAATTGTAAGGTATAAGATATAAATTATAGAGTATAAAGTATAAAGTATAAGATATAAGGTAGTGAGTATAAAATATATTATTAATAAATATAGTATTAAGTATAAAGAATAAGGTGTAAAGTATAGATTACGAAGTATAGAGTATAAGGTAAAAGGCATAAAGGATAATGTATAAAATATTAGGAATAAAATATAGATTATAATGTATATAGTATAAAGTATAAGGTATAAATTATAGGGTATAAAGTATAGGGTATATAGTATAAAGTATAGCGTATAAAGTGTTGAGTATAATATTTAAGGTATAAAGTATAGAGTATAAATTATAAGGTATAATGCATAATATAAAAGGTATAAAGTATAAGGTGTAAAGTATAGAGTGTAAAGTATAAGATATAAGGCATAAAGAATAATGAATAAAGTATGGATTAAAAGTATAAGGTATAAATTATAGAGTATAAAGTATAAAGTATGATGTATAAAGTATAAGTTATAAGGCATAAAGGCATAAAATATAGATTATAAAGTATAGAGTATAAAGTATAAGGTATAAAGTATTGGGTATAAATTATAGGGTATAAAGTATAGCGTATAAAGTGATGAGTATAATATTTAAGGTATAAAGTATAAGGTATAATAAATTATAAGGTATAACGCATAATGTATAAGGTTTAAAGAATATAAGGTATAAAGTGTAGACTATAATGTATAAGATATAAAGTAGTACAAAGTATAGAGTATAAAGAAGAAGGTGTAAAGTATAGGGTAAAAAGTATAGCGTATAAGGTTTTAAGTATAATATTTAAGGTATAAAGTATAGAGTATAAATTATAAGGTATAACGCATAATGTATAAGGTATCAAGAATATAAATTATAAAGTATAGAGTATAATGTATAAGATATAAAGTAGTACAAAGTATAGAGTATAAAAAAGAAGGTGTAAAGTATAGGGTATGAAGTAAAAAATATAAAGTATAAAGTAAAAGAGTATAAAGTATAAAGTATAAGGTATAAAGCATAAATAATATAAGATATAAAGTATAAGGTACAAAGTATAGAGTATAAAGTACAGAGTAAACAATATAGAATATAAAATATAAAGCATAAATTATAGATTATAAAGTACAAGGTATAAGTCATAAAGAATAATGTATAAAGTATAGGGTATAAAATATAAGTTATAGGGTATAAATAATATAATATATAAAGCATAGAGTAAAATGTATAATGTATAAAGTATAGAGTATGAAGTACAAGGTATAAAGTGTCAGGTATATAGTATAGAGAATAATGTGTAAGGTATAAATTATAAGGCATAAAGTTAGAGTAGGTATAAAGTGTAAGGAATAAACTGCAATGATAATAGTTTACAATGCAATCGTTGAAAATATGAATATGTTTAGCCTTACAGTCAATGAACTCTTCGTAATTGTGAAGACCACAAAGTAGGGAATATGCCTTGTTTCTGGTACGGTCATTCAGTCATTCGTTAACCTATCAATGTTATCTACGGAAGAATTATCAGCAGTTTATTAACAAATCAGAAAATTAATCCAAATAATCAAAGATCCTTCCAAAATTAGCATGACCACCTAACCAATAAAGAAATCTCAAAAAAAAAAAAAAACGCAGGTATCTCACCTAAAATATACGGTCGTGACAAGAATCATAAAAAACAATAAAATTTTTATAGGTGCAACACCTCACCTCACCTCAAATATACGGTCGTGACAAGAATCATAAAAACAATAAAATTTTATAGGTGCAACAATTCTCAAAAATATTTGTTACAACAAGCTTCTCCTATTCATTTATGGGCTACTACAATTATGCACTGCTTTATAATAACTACCACTAACTTACACACTTATTTACATAACCCACACAATGCAATAACAACAAATTGTACATTCAATTGAAATTATCATTAGTCTATCTATTTTATTTAATTACATATCAAAAAAAAAAAAAATTGTTAAAAACTTATTAAAAAAAAAAACTAAAATTACCCTACACAATCAAAGATCAATCTAAATGCTTCCAAAACAAATCGCTTTTAACGGTAACGCTGAACAGATATTAAATAGAGAACAAGATTTGCAAATGAAAATGCGTTTTGGCCGGTATCTCTGATACAATTGACTTAATTTCTTCAGCACAAAAATTTAGATAAAAGTTTCAAAAATTTCTATGTAAAAACGAAATCCCATTATAAATTCTAAAACAGGTCTAAAAACACTTTTTTAGATATGTACGCCATTTATGAACCGGTTATATATATATATATATATATATATATATATATATATATATATATATAATAAAAAGAATTTTTTTGAGATCAGTTCTAGGATCATAAATGGCTGTGTAGCATTCTTGAATGATGCCCCTTTCATACGTTTAAGTGTAGACCCAAAAAAAAAAAAAAATTGAGCCATAGCATCCATGTTTCATTTAATATCTAAGTAAATATTAATTATGGTCATTAAATACTAAAAAACTTTATAATAGTATATTTTCATATAACTTCTCTACACGGGTAAAGGGTATATACAATAAAATTTGGCACAACAGAATATAGTACTTTAACTTCCTTTTTCTTTGATTTTTATACCCTACACCACTGTAGATTGTTGGGGCATTATGCGTTTGTGCTGACGTTTGTAACGCACAGAAGAAATTATCGGATACCAACCTTAAAGTATATCAATCGACTTAGGATTATTTTTTAAGTTGATCTAACAATATCCATTCGTCTGGCTGTGCGGCTGTCCATGTAAATTTTTACGGAAAGCATAAATAAATATAAAATAAATCTATATGCCAAATTGCATGACGATTTGCTTATTATTGACCATAGTTCCCATATGAACAGGTCTTCCGAAAATCATTTTAATGTATATGAATCTCATACTAATGTTAGTATCAAGTTAATATTTGACACAAATAAGTTTTATATAAGTATAAACTACAGTACCAATTATGAATTGCTCCATAATTGAACAAAGCTATAATATAAGGCCCATTTTCGGGAATCACCCTAAAGTTCATAAATAACATAACGTAATGCATTCATATGTTTTATAGAATTATACATTATATTTAATGTAAGTATCGATCTACATATGGGCCCCATATGCACAATGCAAAGTGTGAGAGTTTGATGATTTAGCCTGCCAAATTTAAATTTTTGGATCATTGTATATGATGAAAGAAAGGCTTGTATATTTTAAAGAGCTACCTGTAGACAGACTACAAAAAAAAAAGAAAATAATTTACATTTTGCACACAATTACTGTGTGAAGAGACTTCCAATTTAGATATTATTTAGATGTTAAAAAACTCAAGAGACTTCAAATTTAGATATTATTTAGATGTTAAAAAACTCAATAAATTTGTTGAAAATTATTGATATTTGAAATGCCATAACATTTTTTGAAACCTTATTTTTTCTTAATTTTTTTTACTTATTAGGTCTTTTATTTAGATATTTTATCATATTTAAATATATAATAACAAAATGGATACTATTTTACGACAATTTATTAATTTATATTTATTTTGGAAAGGCTAACAGTGAATCAATTAAATTAAACTGTAATTGGATATATATAAGTTTTAAAGAAATCAAGTGCTTATTTCTACTTCTTAAATCTTTTTTTGCAGGAACAAAATTAATACCCAGATTTTTAACCTTCACATTGTTAATATGAGAATTGAGATCATATATGGATAATTATTTGCAAAAGAGTTTTCTAATATCAATTATTTATTTTCGCAGAGTTTCATTTCGATACCAAATTATTTCAAGAATTTAGGAGCCTTGAAGTGATTTTGAAGGAATTAATTTATAAAGGCTGTAGGCTAAAGTATGTGTATAAAATATATTTAAGACAACTTTCTATCTTTTCGATATCAAAATTAGAATTTTGACCAGCTATTTTGGCAAAATGTTACACTGTGCAATCGTATAGGGTCGGGTTTAGCGATTATATATTTTTACTTGTTTTATATTAACTAATGAAGTACAAAGAAAATTAAGGTTTCAAAAAATTAAAAAGTCTTTAAAAAACCATACAAATGCATTTCTCACTAAACACCAAAATAATTACTCGTACCAAATTTCATTAAGATATCTTTAAAATTGCTAGCTCTACTTTGTTCATACGATTTACGTGGACAACCAACTTGCCAGCCACCCAGACAAAAATCGTTAATACGACTCAGAAAGTAATACTGAACCGACTGATATACTTAAAGGTGATTCTGTGACTAATATTTCTGTACATTACAAACATTAGCACAAAAGCATAATACCACAACCAAATTTGATGGTGTAGAGTATAATTATAAACGATTTAATAAGCTCGTAAAATTATTTTAGTTATATTCAATTTAGAGAGATTTTTTTTTATTAAAAAAATTATGAGAATATATACAAAAAAATGCTTAAATGAATGATACTCTAAACATAAAATTAGTAATATCAAATAAGAAACCATTTTCTTCGTAGTTGAAATAGGGATTATCTCCCTTGTTCTTGTATTTATAGACCATTCTTGTATTTATAGACCAAATATTTTCATTCTGTATTTTTCAAAATATTACGAAAAAAGTAAGTTTACAAAATTCGTCCAAGCTTTGTAATTTAATTTTCTCGTTGACACGTTCAATACCTCCATTTGGGTATATACATACACTGAAAATATAATATGATTATTACACACCAATTGTTCATATTATTAAAATTTTCATTTAATATATTCAACAAAATTTGATGTTCCTTTAAAACATAAAGTTTTTATTTCTTCAATTCAATTCCAATGTATTAAAATTTTATGCTTCAACATCTAAAGAAATTAAGCTTTGTTTTCACATATATTTGATTTCGCAGAAGAAAATAATTTTCTTCCAATGTAAGCTGTGAACATGTGCAAAGTAAAAGTTCACTCCTTTTTTGCCACAATACCAAATATATAGTTAAACAAAATACAGCTAGTTTTCCTCCCATTATTTTCTACAAAATTAACGCGTTACATTTACAGTGTGAACCATATTTATGTTCGCATTTGCAAGTGTATGTGTTTGACAATTTGGCACTATATGAGAGGGTCTTTAAACGTCTCTAGATTTCTATGTAACTATACAGTTGTAAATGTAGAAATTTATATGGAACTTCATTGAAATTTGAAATGAACAAGTACTAAACTAACGAAATTATTTGCGTCATATACTTTTCTCTCCCTTCAAATAATATTTAAGTTAATTAAATAATCTTATCACGAAGTTAACGCAATTTATTGACTATGGCATACAAAAGTTTGATTTGAGCAAACAATTAGTATTTAACAGAAATGAATGAAAAAGCGAAAACAGTGAATGCAAATATAAATAGATAAAACTAAAGGACGTAGAGTGTTGAAAGAAAGAAAGAAAAAAAAAACAAAGAACGTGGAAAGTGTTTAATATGTTAAACAAAATAAACAAATTATATGAAGAAGAAAATCAAATTAATTTTTAATTAAAGGAAAAACCAAAGGTTGCCTGCTGTTGTATGTGGAATTAAAATAAAATTATGAGGGTAAAATTAAAATAAAAAAACAAAATGAAGGCAAATTGAATATACAAAAAAAAAAAAAAAAAAAAAAAAAAACAAACTGGGAATATATGACATACAATTGAA
This sequence comes from Protocalliphora azurea, assembly GCA_932274085.1. Taxonomy (NCBI): domain Eukaryota; kingdom Metazoa; phylum Arthropoda; class Insecta; order Diptera; family Calliphoridae; genus Protocalliphora; species Protocalliphora azurea. The sequence continues at coordinate 78,571,570 of OW026523.1, read as the reverse complement.
GCTAAACCAGAACTATAGCCTTAATTGAAACCAAACTGGGACAATGAGAACATCTAAAATTAAAACCAAACTGGGACTGTATTAAGGATGGTAAATGAAGCCAAATTAAGATTTTTTTAAGGCAAACTGATACCAAACAAAATCTATGTTTTTAATAAAATAAAGAACTGCGATTGAAACTAAACTGGGACAATATACTCAGGTAAAGAAAAGGTAAAAATTTATTTTAATCATCAAAATTATTCATACAATAAAAAATATGTATCCAAATTTGCATTTCTTACGAAAATTTTAAAAAATCTTTAAGTCCTCGTAACTTTGTAAATATGCATTTAAATGAGAAAAGTATCTTTATTTGTGATCACTAATATTTTTTATATGAAATTTGCAAAAAATCTTTAAACCCTCATAACTTCGTATATACGCGTTTAAATGGGAAAAGAGCATTTATTTGCATTCAGTAATATCCTCATAACTTCGCAAATATGCATTTAAATGATCAAAATAGATCAAAAATAGATTTTTTATATAAAATTTTTAAAAAAATCTTTAAACACTCATAACTTCATAAATATGCATTTAAACGAGAAACAGGCCTCTATTTGTGATCGCAAATACTTTTGGTAGAATTCTATTATTTATATGAAATTTATAAAAGAGTTTTAAACCGTCAGAACTTCGTAAATATGCATTTAAATGAGAATCGGACTTTTATTTGTTGTAGCTAATATTTTTGACCAAAAATCGATTTTTTATATGAAATTTATAAAAAAAGTTTTAAACATTAAAACATTCACGAAGTTATGCATTTAAATGTGAAAAAGGGTATTCATGTGTGGTCCCTAATATTTTTGACAAAAAATCGATTTTCATTGGTGCGTGATCACTTGTGTTCCTAACGAAAGCCAGATTTTTTTTTTTTTTTTTTTTGATGAAGTTTGTGAACACTAGTATTTCTGACCAGAAATCGAGTTTTATACCCTTCACTACAGGTGTAAGGGTACATATAAGTGTGTCATTCCATTTGTAGTTTCTACAATTTTCGTCGGAGAGCGACAAAGTTTATATCTTTATAAGAAATGATGTCGATAGGATGACCGTGTGTCCGTCGACTGAAATGGCGTTTATCAAGCCCACCAAAAAATGATGTATATAATATATATATCAAACTATCGGAAATCATTTCGAGAACTTTGTTATTGAAATTCAGCAAGATCGAAAATATGTGTAAAAACTCGTCTTTTTAAAAATGGTTTTTAAATGGGGTTTGTGGTGCCTCCCGATAACATACATATACGATATATATATATATATATATATATATATATATACATATATCAAAAGATCAGAAATTCTTTCCAGAACTTTTCCACTGTTCGATTTTCTGACGCCCCTAGGGACTTCGTTATTGCAAAACAAAATCGAAAATTTTTTTTCCCAATTTTTCCACTGAAGAAATGAACATTGTCGGTCTATTAGTTACAGATATATCATCCAAAATGCATTTTTGATCGATTTCCAAGTCCTTATTAAAAATATTTTTCTTGAATTTCGGTTTTTTTTTTATTCAGTGTCTGCGGCCCTTATAGTTGTTGTGCTTGACACAAAAAAAAAAAACGAATCTACAAACAAACTTACACCCCATTTTTATAATATGTATAAGGACATAAGGATTTATAAAATCTTGTTTCTATTTCAACTTTATTATTTAAAATTTTTAGTTATTGTATAGATATGGTATATAACATTCGGCACTTTCTAGCAACCAAATAATGCAGGATGAATTACACCAGAATAGGAGAAAGTAGAAATTGCTTTTTTGGCAAAATAGTTAAAAGCTTGGGCAAAGACAAAAATTTTTGCAAAAAAAAAAATTAAAAAAAAAACAAAAATTTATTTATTTAATTTTTTAAAAATTAATAGTCCAAGTTACTTTTGATAAATAATAAGTATATCATACAAATAAAATAATAAAAAATTAAAGGTATATAACCGTTTGAAAATTATAGGTCCCGAAGAATTAAAAAATGTCCTATTAAAATTAAATATCTTTGTTACTAAAAAAAATATAGAATAGAAAGAAGAGATTTATAAAATCGAGCCCATTTTACATTAAGATCAATATTTAAACTAAAGTTATTCAATTATTGTTTTTTATATTTTAATTTATTTTTGCTCATTCACATCCCGAAAAAGGGTACGTAGTGCGGCCCTAGCCTTAGATTTTCACGGGGGCGCAATATATATATATATATATATATATATATATATATATATATAAGCTTACTATACCCAGAAAAACAAAACTGAAAAATGCCTTTAGAATGAAGTACTTTGTGCTGAAAAAGAGATTCAGAACTTCTTTATTTAACCTTTATTTTAACAACCAAAAAACTACAGACATACTTAGTTATATCAAATTTGAAGGCTCTGGCAAAAAATAAAAAGCATCGAACTTTTTTTTAATTTGAAGAGAATAAGTGATGACGACATGACAACTTGAAGCCTAAATAAATTATTTGAAAATAAAATAAATTCGGGGGTAAGCTGGAAATAAATGTGAGGAATACTTTTCAATAAACACCTGTAACTTTTTCTACACCTATACATTTTTTTCTTCGGGATATTATAGTAAACAATACTTTCGATGAATATGTGAATTTTCAAGTTATGATAATAACTATAACTCAAAATATTTTATTCCAAAAATGAATTACAAACCCGGGAATGATGGATGTAAATGTAAGGGATACCCTTCAAAAACTATTTATAACTTTGAATTTAAACGATTTTTCACTTTTTTACAAATATTGTAGTCTATAATATTATTGGCAAATAATTTAATTTTTAAGTTAATATTACAACTACAAATCAAAATATTACATTAAAAAAATGAAAAACATATTCGGGTATGCGGTTGTAAACATAAGGGTTACCCAATGTCTTTCATTGTTATGATGTTCTTTTTTTATTCTTTTTTTTTTTTTTTTTTGCTTTTGAAGTAGTTCTCGTAAAACTAGGTTTATAAGATTCTTTAATAAAAGTTCTGTTTTTGGCTTTTTAAGAAATAATAACAATACATTTAAATTTGTAAAATTTTAATTTTCTTAGAAATTACTAAACTTTTTCCCTATCAAAATGTATTTATTTTTCAAGTTCTTGGAAGTAATTGTTAATAACTTCCAAAAAAGCACAAAATTTGCATTTAGTTTTATTTTTGAGTTAGTGAAAATGTTCTTCTTTGGAAACTCTCGATCGTTTTTTTTTCTTTTTGTTGGGTATGACATTTAACTACAACCAAATTTAAGCCAAATTTAAAATGAGTCATAACTAATAATTAAAGTTAAATTGGTAGTCTATATAGACCAACCTTTAAGGTTTTACTGCGACTTTATCAGATACCATATGAAGATGATATATTTGCTACATTTATGCATTTCCCTTCTATCAAATTTAAATAAAATATATTATTTATTTAACACTAGTTTCTACACCAATTACAAATATTTAATTATTTTTCTTTCCGTTTGTAGTTGAATAAAACTCTCTATAAACATAATTTCTTTACATAACTTTCTCCCTTACTTTTTCTCTTAATATTTCAATATTTTTAAATTAAAGCTGCAACCTCATTCTTGCACTTCTATATGCAACACCAAAAGCAGAATGTAAACCATTTAATAGAGGAGGTACTCGAGGTAATAGCAATTGTAGACAGTAGACAGTTATCAAAATGAGTGACATGAGTTCATTTCAAGGGATGTGTATGTAGATACATATGTTGAACTAAACAAGAACATAGCGAAACAACAAACAAAGACAAAGTACGATAAAATAGTGACACTGACAGCTGCCATGATAAATTAAGTTTCTAACTACAGGTGGCAGTATTTCTCTTAAAATTTCAAGCATACTCTCATTTAAATAAAACTATAAAGGAGTTGGAAAATTTTAATAAAAAAAAAAAAAAAATTCCTTGCTTTGTAATTTTAAATTAAGCAATTCAAGATTTATTAAAGTTGTAGCCATAAATTAGTTACATTGAAAAGAAATTAAGTTAATTTTATTTACATTGCTTTCTTTACTTCTTTTTTGGTTTTTATCTCTTCCTCCTTTGCTTTTATACAAACAACTAAATAAATTCTCAAATTATGTGGCCTAAATCTGCAAATTTCTTCACACATACACCCATAGTTAGTGTGTCAAAAAATATGGCAGCTGAAAAGAAAAAAAGAAAAACTTTCATTTAACATAATTAAGAGACAACTTTTTACCATTTATAATCTAGTAAAAAGCATTTTGTAAATGAAACAAAAAACTTTTGTTACCAGCAACAAAAAATAAATGAAACTATAATTGTATGAAGGAGAACTAAAATAAAAAAATAAAAAAATAATCACTAAGAACTATGATTTCAAAACTAACTAAATTCATTAGAAAAAATAACAATAGAACTTTTTGTACAACAGTAAGAACAAAATACTTAAAACATGTACCACTATGAATATACTTACATTATTTCATTGTGCACAGTGGGTTTAAAGAATAACAGTCCGAAGAAAGCACAGAAGTCAACATTAATATCAAATTGGAATTAATTTTTATCTAGTTATTTTTACTATAAAAAGATTCTTAAACTTCAGAGACGTAGTCAGAAAGGATTACTTCATGTTAGAACGTCCATAAGTATTATAGACGTTTATCAGTAATATAAACCAATTTGCCCCATAAATAAATTTTTATAAATGCCAAGTATCTGAACTACAACACATATTAACTAGAATATGCATAAAACAGCCTTTTTGCAAATCGGTTTTCGGTATAACCGGAAAATCTAATTTTAGAAAAAACCGGTTGTTCGGTTTTAGACTCTTGAAGAACCCGTTTAACGGGTTTTCAGTAATTAAAATTTTATTAAGAAAATATTTTCTTTTTATTATTATTTTTTTTTAACAAAAGTCTAAATTTATAAGTACATATAAGTCTTGCTTTGAAAAATAATAAATTTTGGTTTGCATAATTTCGAAATAAAATTTTTTTTATTGCCGTCATAACTTTTGAAAAGTCATTTCTTTACTTAATGCTTTTTTTTATTTTATTGCCTTTTTGATTTCGTTAAATTACATTTTTAAATATTTTATTCCTAATCTTAGATTTTAAAATATTTTTTACCGATTTAAAATAAAATTTATTTTGTGATTGTGATCATGACGGTGTTGCCAGATGATGTAATTTGAATAATGCAAAATCGTCCAAAAATTATGTTATATTGTTCTACAAACAATAATGCTAAATTATTTTGTAAAGAAAATTCATATTTTAGTAGCCCTTTTTCATGTAAAATTTAGTTTAAATGACAATCTAAAAACAACTTTTCTTTTTTTTAAGTTATAATGAATTAATTCCCCAGACAAATAATGTGTTTTAGAGTGTACAAACAAATTTTTAATTTTTTAATAAATGTATAAACAAAATGCTATTTTAATTAAATTTAATACATGATTGCAGAAAAATATGTTTTTGTTGTTACAAAATTTTTATTTATTATTTTTTTCTAGGAATGTTTATAAACTCTAATTTCAAACTTTTGAAAATTTTGTTACACAAATTTCAAAAACCTTGGAACATGGCTATGGAGGTTTATGGGTAATAATACAGGAAATAAAATAAAAAAAAGAACTAGGTTATTACTTTTATAAGTAAGCGGTAACTGCGATTTGAATTATGATGTTATCTTCAAATAGGCATTTTTGCGGTTTACTATCTATAAAGTCCATTTTTTAGAACTAATGTTCAGACTAAATAAAACTCTTACAGGATAAGGTAAACGATATCACAAGAAACAAATTATGAAATTTTTAGGATAATTGGATAAGGATAATATTTAAAAATCGAAGGTCAATTGTATTTGAAAGTTTTAAGGAATATTTAATGAAAACTTATTTATTTTATCATGATTTCGATAAAAATTTATGGAAAAATATCGTTGATACTAGCAGTAAGAAGGGTAAATTTAACACTCAACTGACCTTGGGGTCAGTATTCAACGCATATTTGCTTAGATATTTGTAAAGTAAATTATTATGATAGACAAATAAAAAATAATTGCCTCATTCTTACAAACAAAGTCATGTCAAAAAATCAAAATTTATCACGGGAATCATTGCATCTAAATAAAAATAATAATGACGTTTTCCTTAAAAATTTTAAATATTTAAAATTTTGATTTTGGACCTTCTTATTTTTAAGATGATCCTTCTCCAGTTTTCTCAGAAATTTTGAAATGTATTTTCTGAGACATGGTTTATCTTATTGCGCATTAATTTTGTTTAGTCTGAATATCAATTCTAAAAAAATTGCCTTTATAACTAGAAAACTGCAAAACATGTTTTTTGCTGGAATCCGAAAAATTCGAATCGCGGTTAAGGCTTAGTCATAAAAGGTATAGTTATTTTTTAATTTCAGAAATCACCCTAAAGTGTATAAATTCATATAAATGTTAATATTAACAAAATATTCTGTATTCATATATTTTATTTTACACTTAATATAAGTCCGCTTCACGAATACACACATACACTAATGATGTGTGGTATCATATGGTCGGGCTTGACCGACTATATATTTCTTACTTGTATTTTTTGCTTTTTTTACAATAGTTGGTCAGTTCCTTTACTTTAGATGTTTACATACCTTCTTCTCGCAAGAAATATTTATCATCAAGATATTTTTTTAAAGAATGTAATTATAAAAATAAAACACTATAAACCAATTAAAATTCGATGCCACTTTATATTAAATAACCCTTTGTAGGAGCACGAATATTTAATGTTCAAATTTAAGTTGGTAAACAATTTTCATTTTACTCGTATATGAGAATATGTATAATTTGTATGGGCGTACGAACTTTCAGTGGTTAAGGAGTTTATGTATATTTGTATATGTATCATCAAACGTAATTAAGAAAAAAATTAAAGCACATATTTTTCCTTGCGCACTCAATAGTCATATTTTTTCAACTATTTAAAGAGAATTGTGCAAGTTATATAAACTATCTGTAATTATTATTGTATTTCTATGAAACTTCTTATTTTAAGTCTTGTAATTTTTATTTTTTTCGCTTTTTTTGAACTCTCTTTCTAAGAAAAATTGCATAAAAAGTAAATAAAATACTGTTTTCAAATAAAACAGAAAATTATAAAAATTCCGAAACCGACAGCGTTTGTTTTTGATTTCGGTTTCGGATACTCTAATATTTATCAATAATGCTAAAAAGTCTATTTCGCTCAATTACCATCACTGTACTCTTATGTCTACTACTACAAACAGTAACCAAATGGCAAACGACTACGACCTCCCTGTTAAATACTTAGTTGGGCACTTTAAAACATGAATTTTTTCCTTTTGAGACGCACAACTTTTTTTCATAACTATAGGCATTGTGTTTTCGTTCATTCTTTATATTTCTGTTTAATTTCTATTTTATTTTGTTCTATTATAGTTAATTTTTTTGCATTGTAGTTTTATTTTTATTCACTTCACAAAGACCATAATGGCAGGCGGTACAAAAACTTATCTTCCGTTACAAGGCACCTTCCACGACATACAAATGAGAATCGTCTACTCGTATATAAGTCCAACTGTGTGCGGTCTTTTTGGTAGTGTCATGCTACAAATGAATCTGATTTGGGTCGTTGCACATTTATACCTCCTGTTACTTTTCACATTTATAATAAATTTTTACAACAAACTACGGTTTTTTTCTGGTACGACTAAGTGTATAAATGGAGGCTTTGAAACAAGACAATAAAAGTATTATTTGAAACGAAGGGTTTAAAGGGAAAACTAAGGTATCTCCTTGTTTGTTTTTCTTTTTTTTTTGCAGTTTTTATCTTAATTAAAGCAAAAAAGTATTAAATATTTCTTTGCGTTTAAAAATTAAATTTGAATATTTATGAAATTCAGGATAATATTAATTGCTTTCACTTGAAGTAGTTTTAGTTTGAAATTGCCACCTTTAGGTCAACAGAAATATTACGAAAAATTTTCTTTGCAACTGTTTTACAACCAATTCTTTAATCTTCGTTTGATATTATAACTAAAAATAAATCCAATCTTATTTTTTTATAATTTACAAATTATTTGAATAAATTTATCATCATCGTTATCGTTGGGCGGCTCCAGTTACACTTTTCAACTACTCCAGTTACACTTTTCAACTACTTTTTTGAAATATCTCGTTCCATTACATAGTACTTCTACACAGAAAAAAGTAAAAAATGATTTCAGTTACTAAAATGGTTCACTCAGTCAAAAAAATATTTAAACTTGCACCTTTCACCAAAATGATTATATTAATTACTAAAAATTGTAAAAACTAACAACTTTTATTTTTTCTTTTTTTTCAAATAAATATTTTTAAAATTTCATTAAAAATTTATTAAAAAAAATTAACTTGAAACAACGTGTTAATTAAATGAATCAAAAAGTTAATTAAAAAAATAATATTTTAATTAAATCAATCATCTACTTGATTGAATAAAATATTGAAAATAAAATATTTTGTTTTTCTTTTTATTTTCTAATTTTTATCTTTTTGTGAACAAAAAATAAATATAATTGTCATTTAAATAATTTTTTTTTTCAATTTATGTTATGTGTCTATTAATCCATACTCTTCTCAATTTACAAAGAAAGCCTTTCGCGGTAAATAGCAGCAAATTTTAATGAGATATATCGGACGCCTTTTTGATTGCAGTCGAGTTACATATCTCACATAATCTCTGTATGTTATTCGATAGTAGCTCTGGAAATGGAGAAGTATTTACAATTTGGTAGGATTATTAAAATAATCAGTAACACTTGCCTAATGGTATAGCTTCCACATCTCTTATTTTTTGAATATATCATCCACTTTTCTTATTCTGTGCAATATGTGTGCGCTCGTATAAACCTGTATAATATCAAATCTTTACAGCATTTTAGTCCCTTTCATCCACGAAAAAGACAACAAATAACACATATTACAAAATGTATAAATTTTCAGTCCATTTTATTACAATTTATTTTAAATTATTCCAACAGATATCATTTATTTTTACATTCATATGTATAATCATATTAACTATGCTGTTGGAAAAACGTTCTCAAATTCTAAGAAATCCTTGGAATTTTTTACACCTCTTATTATTAAAATTCTGCTCTTATTATTAAAATTCTGCTCGCTAAATCTTATCCTATTCCGACGTTATTATATGACACTGAATTGTTTGCAAGTTATGATTCTCTAAGTACCAAAAAACTAAAATTGACTTTTAATGCCATACTTTTAAAATTTGAGATAATATGATCATATCTCTGAGTATTCAAAAAAGTTATATGTTGTTTAATTATCTGAATTGCTAAAAATACTAATATTGACACTATTGCACAAAATAATATATTCTCGGAATCCACTTTACTACTATGTTTCATTCATTTTTGAACACTCCATAAGGCGAAAAGATATAACATCCTTGCGCTTTCGAAGCCTTGTCTCCGAATGACAATTTATCATTCATGCAATTCGTCTTCGAAACTCACTGCCTTCAAGCATACAATTTATAAGCAAAACAACAAATTTCAAGAAAAAAATTTATGTATATTATTGTTAATTATATATAATTAAAAATAAATTGTACTTTATCTATATGTTTATCTTTGATATACTAATGTTTGAATCATTATACCATTATATGCATCATTTTTAATTTTGAAAATATTTATACTCTATTTTTAATCTGAAAATTCTAATTTTTTATAATCTTAGGTTATAAAGGTCCGATACTGTTACTATAAGACTTTAAGTCTCGTTGTATTGAAATTTAATCGAAATAAATAAATAAATACCTAGCTGAAAATATTATATATGAATCATATATTTATGTATATATGGACTTCCATACATATTAGGATCCAAAAATTTAGGGTATATGGAAATATATTGCTACATTCATATATATGTCAGAAACTCTATTGTGATAATAATGATAACTCAAATATTTTATTTTTCATGCATTTTAATTATTTTACAATATTTTTTATTTTATTTAATATAATTAATAATATTTAAATAACTAATAACACATTAAAGAGACATTTATATACATAATATTTGTCAGGTGTCGAGAAGAAGAATTTTTTAAAGTTAAAAAAACTAATGATAAATGTAAAATGATAAGTTAAGTAAAAAGTTACTTACGTTTATTTGAAACAAGACTTTCAATCAAATGTCTCTTCATAAGTAGGTTAAAACTATAAACTTTTGCGACATACCTTCTTCATAGAAGGCCCTTTATGTGAAAATAATTGATTATCATTTTAAAATTTTATTAAAGTCCTGCTTTTTATTTTTCTTGAATGTCAAGAAATTAAATTCATTTTTTTATGAAATATGTATGTTTATTTACAAACTTTTATTAAAACCACAAACCAACTTATTCAGTATTCAATCCCCTTTAAACGAATTAAATATTTGTATAAAATTTAAACAAACTAAGTCATTATGAAAAGTTGCATATAAATAATTTTTATTTTCTTGGCTTTTTGTATTTAAAAAAAAAATCAGAATTATATCCAAAATAATGGAAAAAAGTTATAAACAATGGCAATAGGTACACCTATAAAAGTATAACGTTTCATTGAGGTCTCACATTATTTAGGGGAAAGTTCGTATACATATGCTTTCATATATGGACAATATGTTCATTAGGGCTATAACCAAATTTTTGGCATAGTACCACGGAGTGGCCAAGAATGTTTTGGTAACGAAAACACCTCTCTCCCGTCGTTTTGCGAAGAAAACCTCACGCAGGGAAGTAAATTTCTAAAACCTTCCACGACATTTTTTTTAGAAAAATTTTTTATTATATATTTCTTTTTTTTATTTATACATTATTCATGTATTAATTTATTCTATGTTTACTTAGCAGTTTTAAATTTACATACTATTGGATGAAATAAACTTTAAGTTTAATGTTCGCGATGACTTAGACAGTGGAAAAATATCTTCTACAACTTTTATTGCTCTCTCTGCATATATATATTACTTCTTTGTTGCAAAAAGTATATAGTTTCTAATCAAATTTGTAGAAGAAAGTGGGGAATTATGGCGTATGTAGTAATGTAGAAAATTTTAGTTTTTTTGTTTGCGTATTTTTATTTATTTATTTTTTTTTTTTTTTTTTTTTGCAAAAAAGATTACCAGCATACATTTTTCATTATTGTATTACATTTTTAAATTAAATTTCATAAATTAAATCTCCTAATTTTTTTTTTTTTCTTTTCGAGCTCAAGCAAATAATATATACTGAAAAAGTTTTCTAAGTGCTGATGTTTTTGAGGAAAATATCCAATCAAGATCATTTTTAAATCGGTGTATACGCATATTTCAACTGCAAAAATGTTTTGTCCTGAAAACATAATGATTTTGCAGATCTTTACTTGGTGTTAAAATTATGAACTTGGGGCATTATGGAAAAAAAATATTGGGGTAAAATGCAATGTATATTTTAGAAAATTTTCAACTAATACATTTTACAATTTTGCTAAAAATATAATGAACAATTGGTTTAATCACCAACTAGTAATGCATATTTAAGAAAATTTAATAAAACGGAATAAAAATATGATGCTTTAGTAAAATCAATAGATCATAGGAAAATAGGAAACTGCTCAATAAATTCTATAACAATAAGACTAAAAATTTCTAGAACCAACATGTACTCAGCTTATTAAGGGAAAAAATTTGGACTTAAAAATTACAAAAATAGAGGATGCTCTTCATACTAGGTATAATAAGACTCCTGCAAATGGTCCGTACGCTTATATTGTAACAAAGTTATAGCAAATTATTAGACCTATGAGTTAGACTATTTTAAATACGATAAATAGTGGCCTATCTTTATAGATTTTGTTATATTATTTTGTATTAGTTTTACCAGATATTACCTATCTGTGTTAATCATTTACTTAAATTTTGTATTCAACTGCCCTCATAAATACAAAAATAATTTAAAATCATTTAATAAAGACTAAATATCTTTAAATTTGTCATTTTCTACTTTACCCCTACATTTCCCATTTTATCCAAAAATAGTTGATTTGTAATAACGTTGAAAAATGACACCAAAAAATAAATAATTCTTATTATTTTTATACAAAACGTTACACATTAATCCATTCTATATACAGCAGTTCTAAAAGATTACTGGTTGATATTTTATCGAAATAAGGTTAAAGTATGCTCCACTTTACCCCAGTTCCCCTATATAAATTTATATAAAAAAATATTTCTAAAGTTACTATTTAATAATGCTAAATACATATAAAAGGTTATTTAAATTTTTACAATTAGCACTCTTGAAAGTTGTAACACAAGATTTTTATTATTATTTCTCCACAGTACAATGGGTTGATTTTAATTTAATAATTTAATATCATATTTGATGTCGATAAAAAAAAAAAAAAAATTATGCACGAATGATTTTCCAAAATTTATTGTCAATGGCGGGCCTTATGTTGAAGCTAATTTTGAATCTATATAGCTTTCATCTAAATGCAAACTCTAAAAATGTATTTCGGGAAAATATTTTATGTCGATTTCAAACCTAAGTAATCCTTGAAAAGGAATTTATGTGTTAAATTTCATTAAGATATCTTGCAAATTTGATAATTATACTTTGATCAGAACATTCACATTAATAACAGTTGGATGGTTTAGTAAATTATTTTATGCCAAAATTAAAAACCTGTAGGAGGCAAAATAAAATTGTTTTTGCGCGTTGAAAGAGCTACCGTAGATGTCGTAAAATTTCACATCTTATAATTTAGAAACCAAAGATTTTAGTTTAATTTTTCTTCTTGTTTCGGTTTTCTAAATGTGACATTTTAAGATTCCGAAATCTTTCCCTTTTCAGTGATACCACTAATTTGCTATAAAAATTTACGGGTTAGTTAATGCCACAATTTTTTGCTCCAATGTGCAATGTTTTAAATAAATACCGAAATAAAATGCAAAATTTAAGGCGAAGTTTCATTTATGGGGCTTTATTTTAAAGGTTTTACTAACAATTATTATTATTATTATTATTATTATTATTATTATTATCATTATTATTATTATTATTATTATTATTATTATTATTATTATTATTATTGTTATTATTATTATTATTATTATTATTATTATTATTATTATTATTGTTTTTATTATTATTATTATTATTATTATTATTATTATATTATTTTTTGTTTATATAAAAAAAAACTAAACCTATATCATTATTTTACAATTTCCGTTTAATTGCTTTCTTTTTCGAAATAGCAAGTTTAATTTTTTTTATCTAATTTCATTACTACTAGAATTTTTTTTTTTTTAATATTAGTATAAGTATAAGTTAAGAAAACTAAAATTAGCTTTACAATCAATAAAAAATTAAAATTACTTTTTATTAAATTACTTTTTAACTTACCTTTTGAATTATAATATTGCTGACAAATGTCTGCAATCGAAATTCAGTTTAATAAACATACAAAATTGTTAAAAACAAACTCTTTATTTACTAAGAAAACATGCAGTAACAATAGGAATAGTTATAGTAAGCAAAAAACTAAAACAACCAAAATTGTAAAGTTAAAGAAATAATAAAATAAATGCAGTTGCAGTTAAGTACTCAATCAATAAAATAATTTCATTTACTTTAATTTATATAAACGTATACTTAATGAAAAATAAACAAATATCACTCATACGCATCCATTAAAATCAACCAGTTTTTGCCAGCACAAGAAGAGAAAGTATATGCTTCTAAAAACTTCATATTTTTACCATTTCAAAAGCAAAACTAAGTGCATATTTTAAACGTTTTTGAAGTAACTTATAAATTCTTCTAAAGCAGTGAAAATAAGTCTCTGTTTAGCAGAAAAACAGGTTAATTATTTCTAAGAAAATTAATATTTCACAATCTTAAAAGTATTTTCATTAACTTTTAATAAATTATATATAAATATATTCTTTCAGTTCCTATAAGGAGCATAGGGCCTCAAATGAATATGAAATAAACTAAAAAAATTAATCTGTAATTTAAATTTTGTTTCTTTATATCTCAATACGGGTAAAAGGCCTTTGAATTCCTTTTTTGTATTTCTTCGTTTTTCATTTCAGCTGACCCGTTACAAAATATGCCTTAAAATAGTAGCATTTTCATAATATTTTAAATGGCCGTCCTCGGTAATTATTAATATTTTGAAAAGAATATATTATTTTACTTAACTTTTAAAGACTTTTTTAAAAACTAATAATATGGCATAAAATAGAAATAAAGTGGCTAATTAATCATAATGTTAATTTATATCCTCTGCCAGCAAAAATTATCAATATGCAATTGCAAATATTACTGCCGCTGTATGTAATATTATAAAAAGCTAAAAAGTTCCTGATACTCTAGTCTTGTGAATACAAGTATATTAACATTTATGGTTTCTATAGATCAGTTAAAAAAATATCTTAAAAATTGTAAAACATCAGAAAACTATTTTTGAACAAATTTCTTAAAAAAATGTGTAAACGAAAAATTTACAAAAAACTTTTACAGAAAATATATTCCCATAATATAAAAGCCTAAAAAAATTTGCAAGCGCCCCAGAGTAGGTTGAGCGGTACCGATTTTGGCGCTTAATTAAATGAAGTCATAATTTTATCACTAAATTACCTTTTTAAGCCTATTATGCAAAACACAGCAAAGTAAAATTGGCACTATACAAGAGGGAAATTATAGTTTTGTAGATCTATAACACTGTGCGACAAATGGTAGGGGTCAGTGATCGGGAAGGGTTTAAACTACCGGGGAAAGTTATATCGGTAAAAAAGAAGTTATACGTGTCCCGGCGTTTCGCTGAGTCACGTCTAGGAATCGAGATATATCGATTTGAAGTTAGTAACTATCATATAGGGGAAATTGTGACCTTTGGTGGTGTTTTTTTTGACATAACTCGAGAACCACCGGTGCGATTTTGCTGAAACAATTTTAAAAAAATTAGGAATTACAATTCCTTTAATCTGTTCATACAACGTTTCGCTACATAAGCAACAGTTTCGCAATTATAAATAAATGTATGAAAAAAAACTATTTTTGCCTAAAAAATTTAATTTTTTTATTTTTAATTCATAAAAAATCCAAAACGATAAAAAAAAAGTGTCAAGTCCTATCACTTACACGTAAAGTCACATAACCTTTAAACAAAATGAGACATAGATCATGAAAATCGATGAACGCGTTTCGCTTTTATTCACAATTAAGTGAATGTATGAATTTAAAAAATTTGCTCGAGATATGCTCAAAATTCCTTGGAAAAAAATATTGATGACTTTTTTTATGATTGTCAGAATTAAAAAAAGAAGTAATAAACAAACGGTTATTTGATTTTTATGGTAGCGGTAACAAACTAAAAAACGGTCATAAATGTGCGTGAACAATTAAAAGGAAAAAAGGAAACAAGAAACACATGTTTTTCGTATAGCCTCCAGTTAAGAGGTACCATATTTCCTTAAGTTCGGTACCAGTATGCCTTCCAGGCAATAAAAATTTGTCTGGTAGCATATCTCGAACTTTTGTAATCTCCGATTGTGGTTGTTGAGGACTAATAAGAGATGGATGAACCTTTCCATTATTAATATTCAGTAATAAATCAATCGCCTCCTTTTGAACATCATTACACTCATCAATTTGATCATAAATTTGCCTGGTCAACATGAGAAATCGAATAGATTCCTTGTTTACATAATAATCTTCATTCATGGTTATACTAATATTCTCGATTTATCTTTAAGTTCTGAGAAGTGCAAGTTCACTTCATCGGTTGTTCTTTTCAGTAGATTCACTGTTGAATCTACTACTGATGTTTGCTTTTTAGCTAGTTCCTTAAGATCGTGTTGGTTGGCTAACAAGTTCTTCATGTTTATTTCAAAGGCTCGACGATCATCTTCATCTATGAGCCCAAAGATTATATGATAAAATGATCCAACGTAACCTAGCGGGGCACTTCGTTTAGGTCTAGATTCTTTATTAAGAAGTAGAAGGTTATTGGCTTCTATTTTGTCAATCTGATATTCTATGTTTCGAAGAATTGACCAACACTGGTCCTCGAATGTATGAAGTCTGGGACATATTTCTTTTGATTTATTTATTAATTGAGAAGTTTTATCAAGTACCTCAAAGTAAGGCTTCATTTCGTAGTAAAGTATTAGATTCCAGGATGATGATAGAACATTTATTTGGTTTACGGGATCTAAATATATTGCAGTATTATCCTTTACATCTCGTACCATAGTTGTGTTTACAGAACGAGCAAATAAAATCATGAATAAACTTAATAGCGCGAACAAAAGTAATCAATTATTCGATGACCGTGCTCTTGTTAGATTCGATCTTAAGTTCCTTGGGAGTTCAACTTCGTCTTGACTGTTGAGGGGGTTGCTAGCCATATTAATAGAATCTTCCGTGGAGTGATGTTCTAATGGACACAGTTTATGTATAGGTCTTTTCAATGCTCCATTTTCAGTCTTTAAAGTCACAACTCTGACTATACCATCTTTTCCTGGGTGAACTTTTGTTACTCTTCCAAGTGGCCAACGAGCTGGATGCGTATTTTCATTTTGCACAATTACCACTTCACCTACTTCTAGATTGTTAGTTTTTGATTTCCATTTAAAACGTTACTGCAGAGAGAATAAGTAGTCCCCTTTCCACTGATTCCAAAAGTGAGCCTTAATCTTTTGAAGAAGCTTCCAAAGTTCTAAACAGGTTAATTTCCCGTCTCGATTTTCCTCAGGGCTTTCTATTATTGGTCGCCCTATCAGAAAATGACCTGTAGTTAACGCATCAATTCCTTCTGGACTATTATTAAGATCATGTAGGGGTCTAGAGTTTAATACTGCCTCAATTTGAGCTCCTCGTAAGTTAGTTTATTTTCACCTAAAATTCTTTTCAGATGATACTTCATAGATTTGACTGCAGCTTCCCATATTCCTCCAAAGTGAGGACTTGCGGGGGGATAAAATGCCAACTTTCTTCTTCTAATATAGGGGAAATATTAGAGTTATTTTTGATTGCTGCGATAAAATCATTATCCAGTTTTTTAGCAGCACCAACAAAATTTGTGCCATTATCCGAGTATAAATAACTGCTCTTGCCTCTTCTGGCAAACATTCTTCTTAAAGCGCCTAGAAATGCCTCTGTTGTTAAACTGCTTACCGCTTCAAGATGAATAGCTTTTGTTGTCATACATATAAATACTGCCACATATCCTTTAATCGATTTCTGACTTCTTCCATTAGAACATTTTATATAAAGAGGACCAGCGTAATCTATACCACAGTGCGTAAACGGATGTGACACATTTACCCGATGTATACCCATAAGTTGATGTTTTTGTGTCTTTTTGTATCTCAAACATTTAGTGCAGTTTCAAATGATTTTTTAATAGTATTTTTCAGACCAATTATCCAATGCCGTCTTCTGACAATACTTTTGGCTAGCTGATTACCACCATAAAGTGTTGACTAATGAATTTCGCTTATAATCAATTCGGCTAATCTGTATTTCTGTAGAATTATTGGATGCTTCATATTATATGGTATGTTGGCGAATTCAAGGCGACCTCCAACTCGCATAACCCCTTCCTCGTCTAGACATGGACTAGGACATGGACTAGCTTGTTACGGTGATCTACCATATGCCCGTTTTTTAATTGTGTTAGCTCGTGTGACATTTCGGTTTGTTGATAGCTTTTAATAATAACTATTGGCGCCTCGCGTAGCTCTTCCGAAGTTAAGTAACTTGGCAGATTGTTATTCTTTTTTAGTTTTTTTGATCAAACGTAGTACGTAAGCAAAAACTCTTTTCTTTTTACGAAACGACGAAAATCGGCTTGTATTTTCATAAATATAACTGGATTGCTGCGTTTTTGTCAATGCAACGAAGATCCTTTCAGGCTGCTCATTTGTCCAATGTTCTTCGCTTTTTTGTAACCAAGGAGGCCGATTCTACCAAAGAGCGTCGTTTTTAAGTTTTTCTGGGGGAATTCCTCTTGAGCCGATGTCTGCAGGATTTTCTTTTGATTTTATATAACCCCATTTTGCTGTTGGAACCAATAGATTTATGTCTGAAACTCTAGTTCTGATGAATTTATCTTTGTTTGCGGAATTTTTAATCCACGCTAGTATAATAGTGGGATCACTCCAAGTATATATGTCAGTGTCTGGTTTAAAAACACCTTTTAGTTTATTGAACAATTTTGACAAAAGGTGCGCAGCACATAATTCCAACTTTGGAAGAGTCTTCGTATTTTTGACTGGATTCACTTTACTCTTGGCCACCACAATTGTTATTGTTGAATCTACTTTCAAATATACTACCGCAGCATAAGCCTTTTCTGATGCATCTGCAAAGCCATGAAGTTTAATTGATGACTGATGTGAATTATAAAGCCATCTGCTTATCTTGATTGATGTAATTGATGAAAGATGATTTTTAAATTTTAGCCATTCTTTTGTAAGTTGTTCATACAACGGTTCGTCCCACTCAGATTGAATTTTCCATATATGTTGAATAAATAACTTTGCTGTCACAGTTATTGGAGATAACCACCCCATTGGATCAAATATTTTTGCTAAATATGATAATGCCAACCGTTTAGTTATTGGTTTGTTGTCTGCGATGTTCATGTTGAAGGAAAAATAATCGCCTTGGGGATTTCACTGAAGGCCTATTGTTTTTAAAGTTTCATCTGCGCCAATATCTAAAACTTCATTCTGCTCTTTACTGTTTATGGATCGCAAGATTTCTTCATTATTAGATATCCATTTTCTGAGATGAAAGCCAAATTTATCTAGATGGGATGATATTTCGTATTGCATCAGCTCCAGTTAGAAGGTCGTCCATGTAAAAGTCGTTTTTGATAATCTGGGAAACGGTTGGTATTTCGCAATGCTTGCCAATTTCGTGAAGAGTTCTTATTGCTAAAAATGGTGCTGATGCGGTACCATAAGTAACTGTTGTAAGTTTATATTCTTCTATTGAATCATCTGAATTCTCCCTCCAAAGAATATATTGGTATTGTTGATCTTGTCCTGCCACTCTTATTTGACGGAACATTTTTTCTACATCTGATGAAATCACATATCTCCAGCATCTCCACTTAGTGACTATCTCAAATATGTCCTTTTGTAATTTAGGACCCACATGGAGAATATCATTAATATCTTCCATTAGATGATTTGCAAGATGCGTCAAATACTACTCGAACCTTTGTAGTGATGCTGCTCTCTCGGCTTACTGCTTGATGTGGTAGATAGTATTTGCCTTGATGTTTTGTTGTTACCTTTTCCATATGACCCATGGAAATGTATTCATTGATAAACTTAGTATATTCTGCTTTTAGATAATTATTCACCTGGAGCCTTTTTTCGAGACTTGGTAAGACAATAGTCATCATCAGTTGAAACATCGTCGACTTCTTCTATTTCCCAGAAGCGTTCGATGTTAGTGGTTACTGCTGAAGTTATCTTTTTTGAGGTTCTGTTAACTTGTAAAACTCCTGACAAAATCCAACCCAATTTCGTATTTTGTGCTACAACTTTGTCTTTGTTTTGGACCCCATTCTCCAGCATTTGATAAAATAAGTTACCACCAATTACTATATCGGTTCGGTCTGATTTGTTGAAGTTTGGATCTGCAAGGGTAACGTTGCCCCATTTTTCCATATCATAGTAGAAAGATTTATCTGGATGTGCTGATGTTAAGCGTTTCAAAATTAAGGCTGTCGTCTTCAGTTTCGTATTACTCAAGAATCTTGGATAAATTTCTACGTAGGTTATTGATTTGGCCACACCAACACAGGTTTCTCCAAGGCCTTCCATTCTTGTATTTGCTTTAAATCTTGGAAGTTGTAGTACTTGAGCGGCTTCTTCGCTGATTGATGTTCCTTGTGATCCCTGGTCAATCAGAGCTCTTAACGTTATTAATTCGCCATGTAATGATTTCACACGTACTTATGCTATAGCTAGTAAAATATTCGGTGTTGAACTTGTTGTCATTGACGTTACCTTTTCTTTGTTGTAGTTAAAGTGAAGAATGGTATGATATAGTTTTCCACAAATTTGACACTTGCTTTTACTGTTGCGCCTTTGCAATATAAACAGTAGGGTTGTTGTTGCGGTTCGGTCAAAAGATATGTTGATTTATTTGGTTTTTGCAATGTACCACCTCTTTTTGACTGTGTAGCTTCTAAAGCTCGATATTGTTGCTCTAGAAACTGAAGCACGTCATCTAAAATTTGAATTTCTTTGGATTTTTTTGTTGTTTGCTCATAATATAAAATACCTTCTTTGTCGAGTTTCCTTATAATAATTCGTGCCACTATATGATCGGCATCACTCATCTTAATTCCTATTGCATTCAATGCCTGATCGCATTCATTGGTTGTATCGAGCGAATTTTTTATGCTAGAAGTTGATGAACTTATTACATTCGGCTGATCTGGAATTTTATCGATTAAAGCAGTAAATAGAATTCTTTTGTTTCCGAGTCGTTGATTTACAATCTGCCACGCACATTCATAATTGTTCTCAGTTGTGGATAGATGTTGTATAAGTTTTAATACGTCGCCTCGTATTAATGTTTTTAGCCGTAGAAGTTTCTCCACCTTTGGTAATTGTTGGTTTTAATGGACAAATTTTTTAAATAGACCATGAAATGAAGCCCATTCTTGAACTTGATCATAAAAAAATGGTATTTTTATTTTTTCCAGTTCTACGGACCGTTTATTTTAACTAAGCGAGCTAATTTTTTCGGTTAGTGCACAATGTGCCACTTCATTTTCTTTCTCGATATCTTCTAAATCTTCAAGAATATCTTCTTTTACCAACAGTTCCGTGCTGAGTTTAAGATAAAGTTGCTTTATGGATTCCATCTGTTTTGCCACGATTTCTTTAAATTTTCTAATATGTATATCGTGCTCCCTTCTTTAACCTCGCTCAGATTGTCTTTTAGTTTGAAGATTTCTCTCCTGTATTGACAAAGCCAGGCCGAAGTTTTTTCGTCAGCAATCACGGATTCATCTTTTCGGCTTTCTGCCCTTTCATCATTTGCATTATTTGTTGCATTTGTTGCTGAAATTGCTTTTGCGTCCGCTTTTGCATTTGTTGTTGCATAAGCAACTTCTGTCGCTGCATTTTTTCTTCCATTTGAAGTACAGGCGACGATTTCTTGGTTCCTGCAGCTCCCTGTAGTGCAGTACTTGCCAGCTTTTCTCTATTGGTTCTTGATGCATCGTCATTTACAGTTGCCAATGTTTCTTCTGGGTTCCTGCAGGTCCCTGTAGAGCAGTAGTTTCAAGCGTTTGTTGCTGGGTTCCTGCAGCTCCCTGTAGTGGAGTACTTGCCGGTGTTTGTTTGATCAATTTTTTTGTTTTTTCCACTAAGTCTTCCGTAATTTGAAGACTTTCCCGGGCGAAGTATGAATCCGCGTTAGCTCCATGAGTTAGGAATTTGGTTAGTTGAGTAGGTCTCCCATACCTTGTTGAGTTTAGCTAGTATATCGTCCGCTCAACCCACACGAATGCCTTTTTATTCCACTTTGCTATACAAGGCTGCAACTTCAGCTTCAAGTTGCTTCTGTGATTTGTATAGTTTAGCGCGATCAGACATTTTTAGTAATTTTTATTTTTCTAAAAATTTATTTAAATAAGTTTAGATGGTTATTTCTACTTTCGAGGGACCAAAATGTATAAGAGACAGGAGACAACTTTTTTGGTTGAGTGAATGTACAATACTGTTTTATTAATTAAAAATGTGAACCTTAAGAGCTAAGTACAAAATTCTTAAAACTAAACTAGAACTGATATCTATCTAGTGGTCGTATACATTATTTTATGATAGAGATAAACATGGTCGCACACATGCGTACCATTAATTATTTTATGACATGGTTTATGTTATCTTTAATATTACACATCCAAAACTAACAAAGGTTATCATATACTGTAATAAATATATCTGGGAATTTTCATACTTAATGTGTTTATTGGAAAATGATAAGAAAGTAATATGTTTCTGGGAAAATGATAAGTATATAAATATAATGCGTTTTGGAAAATACAAATTAAATTATCAAATTAAAACATGTTTAACTCTCATTGAGTTTAAATATGTTTTTAATGTGTAAGAAATTTTTAGCTTTTCTAAAATTTAGAAAAGGTTTCCTGATGAAGATTTCGCTGTGATCATATGTTCCAATCATAATAAGTTGCTCTTAGATTATGATCACTACAACTCTGTTCTTTTCTCTACGTGTTGTTAATAATGAAATTAGTAAATAACATTAGTTTAATTTTTTTTATAAGAAGTAAATACTCTACTTTATCAAACGCTTTATTGAAGTCAATAAAGATAATATCTTCTTGTTTCTTTATAAAAAAGCTACGATATATAGCGCATGTTAATTGAATAAGATTTATTGTGGTAGAACATCCATTCTGAAATCTATGTTGATACGGGGATATTAGGCATGAAACTTAATAACACAAGTGATCCATAATTAATTTTGCAAACAATTTAGGCATTACTCTCAGTTTTGCAATGCCCCGGTAATTTTTCGATTTCAGCATTATTCAGGAATAATATAGGATTCTTTCCAGATATTCGGTATACATCCATATTTAATTGAAATATTAAATAAAAATGTCAACGGAATGGCTAAAAATTCATCACGATTTATTAAGATACAACTTTGAATTTTATCAGGATAAAAATTATAAGAGAACTTCAGTTCTTTTCGACCATTTGAAACAGTACCAAAATCAAATATTTTATAATTTAATAATATCATTTTTTCTAGTGTAGTCAGAAAAGCAAATAGAATATGTTTGAATAAAAGTATTTTTTCAGCTATAGCGGACATTGGCGAAATACTTTCTAACGGTAAAATTATAGTTGGACGATGTCTGCTGAAGAGTAATTGGGTTAGATTGTTTGATATAACATTATTCTTTATCACTTACAAAAATGAAATTCAGTGTTTTAGAGTAACCATTTAGGATACCGTTTATTTGAAAAAGGCTTATGTCTAATAAAATGTGAAATAAATCTTTCCAATCTTCTTTTAGTTTATTTTGAATATTATATTTATCATATCGGAAACATTTCCAAGTTATAGATGTCATATTAAATTCAATATTGAGCGATGTGTCAATCTCTGTTGAAACTTTCTATTTATAAATATCATAATTTCGTTCTTAAACCAGAAAAATTCTGGTAAGCAAGAGAGATTGAAACACGAGTAAAATTATTTAGTTTCTTGATACATTCTGTGCATATTGAGGAAGAACTCCAACATTATTAAATCTTTGTTTTTCTTTATAAACATATTCATGTACTAATGTATTTTTAGGCCAGAAGTTTGTAGCCAAAATAAATTGAATGATATCGTAACGACGCAAAACGAAATATTGAAATTTCAAACAACGGCGCAAAGCGAAACGATGCAAATTGAAACGGCTAAAATCGAGGTCTGAATGTAGTGGATTTAGGTTTAAGTCTAAATTATTCCGTTCATCTTTTATTTGGAAAAAAAACATGTTATGTTTTATTCGAACGCACACATTAGTGTGCCGTTGAAAAAAAGAATAATTATAATGTTGTCTACTAGAAAAATATCCCAATTAAAAATTGCCTTTATTTTTTTTTTTACCAGCAATTGAAACTTTCCCAAATTGGTTTAAAAAATTCATTCTTCTTTTACGAATAATGTTTCAAAAAATTGTTTTACAGAAATTTTGATGGAGCTTAAAGTATTTTTAACAAATTTGTTCACAAAACGTTCTAAAAATCCTCTTGTGGATCGAAATCCTATACTGAGGTAAAATATCATTTGTCATTCAGAAACCATGTTCATATTCGTAAGTAACCTTAAAATCTGAAAATAGTAAAACTTCTGACAGCTGGTATACTACCCAATAAAAAAAAAAATAAAACAAAACAGAAATTTAATATTTAAAGCACCATGAAATTGAAAATATGTAGTACATTGTTTATTTTTATACTATTATATTTTTCTTTTTTCTCCTTTTGCATTAGTTAAGGAGTCAGATTCTTCATTTTACATGTTCACTTTTTGTAATCACTTTAACAGAAAGAAAACCAACAATAGGTATAAATTTAGACCTAAGAATGTTTTCCATCCTTTGTTTTTTTTTTTTTTTTTTTTTTTTGTACACAATACAATAAACACAAAACAATAACAGCAAGTGCACTTGACTTGCTTAAAAGTACTTTTCATATATACATTTTTTTCTATTTTTGAGTACGAAAATAACAATACCAACAGAGTTAGAAGGGTGCAGCAAGAAACTGCAAAAAAGGTATATCACGTATGCAAACACGTCTACATACAAGTATATGTAGACGAATGTTTGTTGGTTGCAAGTACAACTACGTTGAGTATGGTCGTGTAACACATGCAACTTTGCTTTTATTCATAAATTAAAAAAAATCTTTAGAAATTGTATATTACAGACCTTTTTTTGTAGTCTTATTGGCCACAAGATTGGTTACTGTATTAAAAGAAAAAATGGAGAAATTTAAAAATAAAATTTTGCTAAAAATTTAAATACAAAACTATCATAAATTTTTGAAACATTAATTCAAATTGTATTTGATATACCTATTTAAAATTAAATGTAAAAAAATTTCAAATTTCAATCTCAATTTCAACAACAATTTGTTCAACACTTTAGAATAGCTACATATCACATTATCTGTCAAGCATAAATTCTTCTTTAATTCTAAATTAAAAGGGGTAAAACATTTACAAAATGTTGCCCATTTTATTTGTTTCTATTTAATTCTTTGCTATCTGACCGAACATTTCATTCGGTGACCTCAACTAATTTTAGCCTACAACATTAAGAAAAAAAGAAAATAGACCTAAAATAAATTCATTCATTAGTTCACTTCATTCATGTCTACAGCGAAGTGTTTTAAGTCTAATGTTGAATGAAAAAATAAAAAACGCAAAAAAAATGAATCTAAATCGTGTATGGAAGTGCAGCAATTTAACTTCCACTAAAATATAATCATTCATTGATGTGACTTGCAGGTTGTTAATGTGAAGAAGAACAATTTAAAGCTGTGCAAAATGTTAAACACATTTGTAGAATATATGTATTAGGGTTGTATATATTCATATGTAAAATATTTACAGTTCCAGATTATTAAATTTCTATTAAAATATCTGTTATAATTTGGACTAACAGAATTCAAAAACAAGTAAAAAAGATATAGTAATGTCAATTGTGGACCGATACTTTAAGTGTAAAATGAAACATACGAATATAGAATATTACTTTGATGCTAACTTTTGTATGAATTTGTGGACTTTACTGAAAGTGGGTCTAATGTGAGAGCTATGCTAAATTATGAACCGATCCTCATAAAATTTGGCACTGTGATTTCTACTTATATAAAACTTATTTGTTTCGAATATTAATTTGATACAAACATTTGTATATGATTTATGCACGTTAAAGTGATTTTCGGAAGAGGGGTTTATATGGGATTTGTAGTCAATAATGAACCGATCTTCATGAAATTTAGCACAAATATTGATACTTATACAAGACATTGCACCGAATTTTAATAAAAACTTACTACATTTAAGGCATTTATAATCGTTAACCTCTATTCTGAAAGGACATTTGTATGGGGAATAGGTGAAATAATGGATCAATCATAAGCACATAGAAAAAACAGATCCATTGTAGCAACCGAATTTTTTGGCAATCGAATTATATCGGTTATAAGTACCATCTCAAATTCGGTCACAAGGACTGTCCTATTTCTGAATTAATGTTACATACAACCGTTTAAAAAATTAATTCAGTAAATAAAACTAAAAATATCAGTTGGCACAATTGAATTTTTTAGTTTTGACAATTAATATTCTTTAAGTTTTGTTTTTTCATTGAGCTTTTTATTTTATTATTTTAAAACTGATATATTAACAAATCCATAAAATAAATATATATAAATTCTCAAAGCGTTAGTTAGCATACACTTACACTTACTTGATAGCGATTTTGATGATTTTTTAACCCCCCTTGTCACGATACAGATTTTGCTCGAACGAACACCGAACACAAATAGTAATGTGTTTAATTTATCCGATGGGTTTTATTTACATATTTTGGATATCAAATATAGCAAGTTATTTATTTTTTATTTTGCAAGTTTTAGATGCCGTGACTACTTATATAGTACTTATATCTTTAATTTAAAAGAAGAACATAATAAGAACCATCTTCAAATATTAGCTTTTAAAAATAAACGTACAGCTTGAATAATAGTCCCACCTTTAAAATTCAATTATTAACTTAAAATTCTTTTAAGTTGCTGAAAATATTTTTTATTTTAACTTGTTTTCTTGTTAACTGTATTTTTATTTTAGAAAGTTATATTTTTTTATTTCTTTTTAATATACAATAAATGAATTGGTATATTAATAATTTTTCAATTACCAATCACCAGTGTTGCCAGGCTAAATTGTGCTTTAAAAAAAGTCAGAAATAAGGTCAGAAAACAGCTATTTTTTATTTAAAAACTTTATTTTTCTCATTAGTATTTGATATATTTTTGGATATTGTAATAAATTTAGAAATAAAGCATAGAACGGCTATTAGCAAAATGACCGAAAGAAAAATCGCCCTCAAAATTTCCATATAAATTTGGATTATATTTCATATAAAAAATGACCCAACGTTTTCAAGAAATTAGTAATTTTTAAGTTATTTTTGGGTGACTTTTGCTTTTGCAAAAATCTTATTTTTAAATTTTATTTATTTTTATATTATTTTAGTTTCTATGGTTAATAGCGTATTAAAGAATATTTATATTAAATAATTAATTAATTAAATTAAGTCATATTTAATTTGAAGGATGAAGCGGTGCAAATTTTTGTAAAATATAAATAATTTCGATTTATTTATTATTATTTTTTTGCGAATTAATACACAAAAATCCTTAAGTGTATGATTATGTAAACATAAAATAAGAAATGTTCTTCTTCTCTGTTTCAAATTTAGCTTATTCCAATTTAGCTTTTTTAAGGCAATTTTAAGAATCAAAAAGGCTAGAAAAATGCTAGAAAATAAAATGAAAGCCTTGAGGCTAAAAGCAAAATAAAAAGGCTAGATTTAACATTAAGAAGCTAAACTGGCAACACTGACTGTCACCGGTATTTAGTACATAATCATATTATACTTAATTTAATTAAATTGTTGTTTTCATATTAGTTCAATAATTAAAATGAAAGACACAAACCGATTAAGTATAAGTTGCAAGAACAACAATTCAGTTCAGTAATTTGGTTAATATAACCGACTTGATTTTTTATTATGAAATATGACAGGCGTTTTTTAAATTACTTGCTACTTTAACTGTAAATATGGTTAAACTTTGAATTCTTTTATTATAAATAACTTTTTGATAGCAATTATTAAGTTTATTTAAAAGTATGAATCTAATAAGTTTATAGACTATTTGATTTCAAATTAATTTCAAAAACTTTACATTTGCAAGAACATTTATATCATCATAATAATGTTTTTTTTTTCTCTTATAAAGAAAGAAATTGCATATATTATTATTAATATATTTGAAATACATTTTTTGTTTATTCAATTGAATTTTAAAAATAGTAATCATTTTTCAACCAATTATTTTTCTATGTACTATTTCAATAGGCTTCGTTCTAGTGTCAAAAGTATTATTCGTGCCAAATTTCATCGAGATAGATATGCGGCCTGTACTTTGTCCATAATGTTTACATGGATAGCCAGTCAGCCAGCCAACCAGAAGAACGGACATCGTTAAATCGACTCAGAAAGTTTACTTTAGGGTGCGCTACCACCTGTGGTGGAGTAGGATATAATTACATTATATTGCTGGCTGTTGCCAGAAAAAAGCAAATTTGATTTTTTTTATCGAAATATCTTTAAAATTATTCATATTTCTTTTCTTATATTAAAATCGCAAAAAAACAATTTTTCGGGATATTTTAATAGACAAGTACTGGACCATTTTTAGAACTCTTATTTATAAAAAATTTCGTATAAGTATAGCAGAGAAGAATGGCGAATATTTTTTTTAACGTTTCTCAAGAGACGAACATTTTAAAAAGATTTCAGAGTTTTCATGTTATGATTAGAACATATGGTCAAAGCGAATAATAAAAATCACCACGATTTCATTTTGCAATATTGTGTCCACTTTTTTTCATTTTATAATTCTAGTTTGACATATATTTTAAAAACCTTACTACAGCATTATCCCGTTTTATCAGATTATAATTTGATGTTATTTTATTATTATTCTATCCCGTTATATTATTGTACCATATTGTCATATTATTATTCCATTTTATAATATTATTATGCCATTCTTGATATTAATATTCCACTTCATCATATTATTCCATATTATCATGTATTAAAATAAAAGTTGTAATAAAAAGTTATTTTTCTAAATTTATTTTCAAAAATAATAGAGAAAAGTGTTCATTTGCCAAAAAAAAGAAAAAATTTATTTACATTTTATTTACTCATTATGTTATGTTTTTTAATTAAACCCTTTAATGTTATTTAATCAATATATTATATTGTCTGAATCATACCGAGTATAACCCAACCTTGTATATTTATATTTACTCATATATAAACTAAATGAGAATTATAATGAAGTTAGAGAACAAAAATTAAAAACAAAATATGTTTCAAAACAAAAAAGTTATGAATTTTTCCACTAAGTTTGTGAAAAAGATAAGTATTATATTTATTTGAAATATTTTATTTTCATGGGAATTATAATAACACTAATATGGGTTAAAAACAGAATGTGGTTTAAGAACAAGGAAAGGACTAAAAATATTTAATGGTTGTAGAAGTCATGATATTTTTCGTATTTGTTTAGTATAAACTTTAAATGACAAAATTTACACAAAAAAACGTTGTTATCCTGAACACATTCAAGAAAGTTAGCAATATTGTAGTGATAATGCTTCAACTATGTTTTTTCTCTGCATGTCGACACACTGTTAATCTGATTTCTATCAAATTTTTTTCCTTAAATTAAACAACTAAATTACAAGTACAAATCAACAGAAAAGTAGAAACTAAGTTATCGCAAATTATTTGACGTAATTCAAAATTTCTGAAACAAAAGTGTTAAATCACGTCACTGCTTTTGAAACAACGATTTTCTATTTTGACCGTTTTTGATAATTTTTACACAAAAATGTTATACATATACGTATATGTATGACTAAAATAATATTTTTACACAGAGAAAACAGATTCGTTCTGGCAACCAAATTTGTTCGGTTCTAACTATTATCTTAAAATTTGGTTCTGATAAATATATGTATATATATATATATATATATATATATATATATATATATATATATATATATGTATATATATATATATATATATATATATATATATATATATATATATGGTGGACGCGACTGTTTTCAATTATATTTCTATGATTGGGATTTAAATTTTTAATGAGACTATTGTGAGCTATTATTAGTATAACCTACACCACCATATGCTGCTGAGGTGTTATGCTTTGTGCCGATGTTTGCATTGTACAGGAAAAAACCGTTCGATTTAGAATCGCTTCCTGAGTGGATTTAACGATATCCGTCTATCCGTCTGGCTGGCTATCAGTCTGTTTGTCTATGTAAACTTTGTGAACAAATTACAGAGCGCAATTGTAAAGATGTATTGATAAAATTTGGTACGAACAATTATTTCACCTAGTCACCATACAAATGTCCTTTCGGAACAGTATTTTAGCGCTTATATATACCTTAGATATAGACATATTTTAATAATATTCGGCATAATAAATTTTGTACAGGTATAAATCCTTGTAAAGAATTGTATGAAGATCATGTAATAATTGACTATAGCACCCATATAAACCCCTCTTCCAAAAATCACTGTAACGTGCATAAATCTCATATAGGTATTAGTATAAAAATAATATTTTACATAATTTTAATAGGCTTGTACCAAAATTATTACACAGGTTGACAAAAACGAAAACTTGTTTCTC
This sequence comes from Protocalliphora azurea, assembly GCA_932274085.1. Classification (NCBI taxonomy): domain Eukaryota; kingdom Metazoa; phylum Arthropoda; class Insecta; order Diptera; family Calliphoridae; genus Protocalliphora; species Protocalliphora azurea. The sequence goes on along the minus strand of OW026523.1, from coordinate 78,541,353 downwards.
AGTCAAATACGATACACGTAATCATGGATTTCTAAACCTGTAAATCAGTTTTTCTTGCATTTGGATTATATTCGAGATAAATCGTTATATATAAAATAATATAAAATTAATATATATCTCGAGAACGATTTGTCTGATTTGAATCAATAAAATGGAAAAAAAAGCTCTAATGTAATGTCTACATGATTGATAGCTTTAGATTTTTTTGGCTTTTTGAATAACAAGCATTTTAATATTTTGTTATAAATTTAATGTTTTCGATACAATTTTTTTAATATCTTCGAAATTATTGAACAGGTCCAAAAATGGTGTGTCAGTCCACACCATTGACACAATGACTTGAAGTTAATCTGGTTTAGACTTTTTTGATATACTATTAAACCCAATAAAGCAATTCATTCTCGAGATACATATGTATTTTTCCTTTTTTTTTTTTTGTCGAGTCAATTAAAAAAAATGTTTTATAGACTTAGAACCCTATGATCACGTGTATCTAAATTGACTGAGAAATCCCGCATAACCAGTGTTTCTTTGTGTTATTTGTGCCAAATTAAATCAACTTAGAAAGTGTTTCCGTGTTGAAGGGTATAATTTAAAGTGGACGTCTGAAGATTACACACTGTGTGTGTGTGTATTAAAAACATCTGCACAAGTGCACAATATCCCAACCACATATGGTGGTGTAGGTTATAAATAGACTCCTAAAATAGCTGGGTTCAATTTGCTTTGACAACGTCTCTTAGTATTAGCTATACACACAGAAAAGGATTGTTTGGAAAATAATTGAATGAACAAATCAAATCAAATCAACAGACATTCCTTAATTATAGGAGTAAAAAGATTATTCTAATGATATTAATGTTCTTCCAAATGCAAAATTATTTGTCTAAATCAATTTGAGATTTAATAAAATGATTTTAAATAAATTGTTCGGTATAACCTTATTAAATTCTTATTTGTAATAAAAGAATTTAAAGTTTAACAATATTTTCAGTTACAGTAACAAGTAATTAAAACAAAATCGACGATATCTCATAAAAAAAAATTAATTCGATTATCTCAACCAAATTGATTTGTTCAGTTTTTCCTACAACTGAACAAATAGTAAGAATTGTAGGTTTGTGACGTTACTTAACTAATTTCAAAACCACTATCGAATGGTATTCAGCATTTTTAACCCCAAACATTAGTAGAAATGAAAAAATACAATTAAATCCCATATAAGTATTAGCATAAAGATAATATTTTACACAATTTTAATAGGCTTGTACCAAAATTATTACACAGGTCGACAAAACGAAAACTTGTTGCTCAGTCAAATACGATATGGATCCGGTTCGAGATAAACCATTATATTTAAAATTAACTACAATTAAGTTTCTATAATATTTTAAAATAAAATAAATTTAAAAAAATTGTTTGTTCAAAACCGTGGAAAAACAAAAAAGTAAAATAAAAAAGTTTATATAAAAAGCAGTCGATAAATAAAGATAGTTTATTCACTTTCATATTTTCTTAAAATCATTTATTTGGCGCGCGACAACAAACAAAATTTCCTCAATTTTGAGCGCTGGATATGGACAAAACCATTTTAAATTTTGAGGATAGTTTATATTTTGGTCACTGCAAATAAAGAAAACTTTATTAATAAATTCAGCTACATGCGATCTCTTATGGATTCAAAGGAATATTAATTTATTTAATAGCCAATGAAATTACAATTTCTTACAGGCTAGTATATATTAATCTTAAAGCTAATTACAATAAAATATTTTTCATAATCATTCAATAACAAAAACTTATTATTTAACTAAGTTAAAAATACTCCTCTTAATGCGGATTGGATTTAATGAGAAATCAATATATGGATAAAAACTGTTGAATTGATTGCATATACCTCTCATCAAAGTTGGCATAATAATAATCTTTTATTTTTAAAGCAGTATAATTTCTAGCTGAATGATTTGGGATTCCGAATTCGGCCTTACGAAGCAGGAACTCAGAATTAATTACAAGTGAAATATTCATATATTCCTACTTTCAAGAGTAGGGAGATCAATTAGCTGTAATTGACTTTCATATGATGGTAAATTAATATTATGATTCCATGAAAGATTACGAAGACAAAATAAGAGAATTTGTATCTGGACCGATTCGATTTTCTTTATATGAACTTCGTATTTAAACGTAAGGATTACTAAACTCTTCTTGCCTTATTAACGATTTGCGAAACGTGAGAATTAAAGGGTAGTTTACAATCAAGCAACACACTCAGATCAAGAAATTCTTCGATTAGATTAAGTTGATATTCATATATGTTGCATCTACAGAGTACTTGACTTCTTCTGTAGAACATCATGTGTTTACACTTTCTTGAATTCTAATCCATTAGATTCATCATACACCAATCATAAAGATTGCCAAAATCTGATTGGAGTTAGGAACATTGATAGAAATAGTTAAAGCTATGGAACAGCTTTATATCATCAGCATACATTAATATTCTAGTATTCTTAATGCAAGGTGGTAAGTCATTTATAAATATCAGGAATAATAAGAGAGATGACTACCTTCTGGAGCATCGAATAAAACAGGAATGATTTTTGATATACATTCTCTAAATAATACACATTGGAAACTATTTTTAAAATATGTGGAAATCCATTTAAGGAAAACAGAAGAAAATCCGAGTTTATCCAATTTGAGTCGTGATTTACTTTATTGAAAGCTTTACTGAAATCTCTGTATATTGCGTCTGTCTATAAACCGGAATCAAATGCAGTTATAACTGATCGCGAACTCCAAAAGGTTAGTAGTAGTGTATAAATGTAAATATTTTTTATTTGTCTTTTTTTGTACATTTTCAATGGCAAGTTTTTGATATAAGCTGCATCTGTTACACACAAATATAGGAAACCACTGGTTTTGTTCTACAAGACGATTTAATTTTTGAGATTTCCAACAAATTTTGTATAGATAAGTCCTGTAAATGTGCAATTATCAGAAAACGAAATAACAAAATGCATACATATACTTTTCTTTATCTGTTATTGTATTATTTTAAATGAGTAAGTAAAAAATAAATAATTAAATATCGTTAAAAATATTGAAAAGAAAAAAAAACAGCTTTAACTGATATATTTAGTTTTACATACTTAATATTTTATATTAAACAGTTGTGTGTACCATAAATTCAGCAATCGAACAGTACATGTAATCGAATTTATGTTGGTACGTGCAACCGATAAAATTCAAAGAATTCTGTAATCACAACTGATCTGTTTTCTCTGCGTAGTCCGCTCTCCATGCTTACTATTTATCACTGCCGTATTTTCATAGTGAAAATGTAATTAATTCGGTTACTGTATAAGAAAATAAACAAATAAGATACCGTGTTCTCAACCAATAAAATACATATTTGCGAAATTCAAAAAGTATTTTTTTATATTTGACACACGAAGTTAAATAAAATAGTTTTAAATTGAAATTTTTATCGAAAGGATAAAAAAATAAAATAAAAGAAGAAATTGACTTGAAATACTAAAAAATGAGATTAATATTCTAATGTGTACACATTTACTTTTGCACATTTTACATTGCTAATATTTTTTACTGTATTTTTTTTTTTTTTTTCTTGGAATAAATGAGCTGACATATAGACTTGGACAAATGATAACAGCAAAAGTAATAACATACTGATCAGTGGGAAAAAGCAGTCATTTCTTAAGGCAGGTTTGTTTAAAGATATAAGTGTCTGTTTGAAATAATATTATATCCTATTCAAAACTTCTTGCAGATTGTGATGTCAGTGTCAAGAAAATTTATTTTGGATGCTCTTTTTAAGGGTCATCTTGGTGTCTGTGATATATGTGGAATATGCGGTTTTTTAGCCTATGGGAATTTATGTAATATATCTGTAAAATGTAGTAAAGTAAAGCGAACTCAAATAAAGCACCTAATGAAAAAACAGAATTTTCTAATATTAGATTCAGTTGTGGCAAACGAATTATTTTGTCATCAGATCAGTTACTGCAAACGAAATTTTACAATAACTACAACTAAATTGTCTAGATAATACCTACAACCGACTAAATTCGATTGACAAAAAATCGCTTGCCACAACAAAACTGTTTTCTCTGTGTATGGTTTCCTTCAACGTATTTTTGTGAATGAGTTAAACGTTATAGAGTACTAGCTCTTTCTACCCGGCATCACCCGGTCTGTCCCATATATATTAAAAAACATAAAAACAAAGCTTAATTTAAGTTCATGTTTCGACCTTTATCTACCATACTTATATTTCCGATCAGTGATTCTCCCTTAGAATCTGGGATGATAAATGGGATTTTCATTATTATTCTAAATTTTGAAATATATTTTGATCTAGATACAGAAATTTTTCATGAGTTCGTAAAAAATCAAGTTGGACATGAAAAGTTTTAAAAAGGTTACGTTTGACTATACCGTTACTTTCAAAATCGATAAGAGTGTTAAATGAAGACTGAACAGCAGAAAGAATAAATGTATCGGGTTCTTAACAAAATATCTAATCTGAAGCAAATAATAATATTCAGATTTATATGAAGTTGTCAAGTAAAAACCTAGTAAGAAATAAAACTTTGAACGAATCAAATAAAGAAGAAAGAAGAATAAAATATCGCTTCAAAATTCCTTTACGAATGGTATGACACAAAAAGCGCTCATTTTTCTATACGTTTTGTATTTTCCTAAAATGTTCTAAAACTTTCTTTAACAGTCATAACATTCAGGTCTGAGAATGAATAAATAATACGAATTCATAAATTAATTTGCATTTAGGCAAATTTTAATTGCCTAAACACCAATAATTTTATTAAGAGATCAAACTTTTATATTTATACTAAATTACCCACTTGAGTACTGCTATACTTTTGACAATAAAATTGTACTAAAACAAGTACAATTGTACTGAATTTATCATCCCTGCTTAGAATCAAAGCCTAGTCGCAAATTTAAAGAACCATAAAACCATTAAAAGTTTTCACAATTTGTAGGAATAACTTCTTTACCTCAATGGATCTAAAAAAATAAAAAAAAATAAGAAACAAGTTTTCGTAATTTGATTTAAAAACATGGTTTTAAGTATTTATCCTAAATATTAAAACTGATTATTTTGACCTGCATAATCTATAATCCTGAAATGATTAAACTTTTTTTGAACTATTTTCCTATCAATTTTCGTATTGTGATGGTAGAAGCGTGGATACCTGAAGTAGAATTAGTATCTACAGAGTATCTTATAATAAAATTCTTAACACATGGTGGAAATATTTTTTTATTAAAATATTTAGCTGTCATTAATTACTATATTAGATTACTGCATATCAAGAGAATTATTTTAGTGATAATCTTCTCTGGGTACAACATCAAATTTAGCTTAATTAAAAATTAGGCAAATACAATCTAATCTAAGAATTATACTATAATAGCGAAGTGATTTACGTATTAATTAATCTCCAGTAAACATAGATAACGTGGCTAAAATTGTTTTTCAATCCGAATCTTGAGCACAGTACTTTAAATAGAGATTATCAAGGATATGACACAAAATATGTCGCTAGGAACACACTTTTTATTTTAATAATTGGATTTTCAATGCATATACAGAAGAACGCTATTAAGGAAAGTGGCATTCCAAAATGTTAGCTGACTACTGTTCGACTTAAAATTTCCTAATTAAATGTAAATTGGGAAATTTGTAAAACCTTAGTTTTAAAAGTAACTAAATTTTATATCTGTCATACATTCTTTTTCAGTTCAGTTGAGTTATCTCATAATTATTATTTGGAATTCAATTCTCAAATTGGAAATTTTTTATTTTGCTTATATTTATCGTTCGTCAGATAAAAGACGCTAGCAAAAGATTTTAAACTCAGTACCGTTTCTGAAAACATATTCTGTGTATTAATTTTAGGGCATATGGGATAAACTCAAAATTTTAATATGAAATATGTAAAAATCAGAAGGTTCTAGACTGGCTTCTATCAAAAAATTAAACTTGATTTATTCTTGGGAATAATCTCTATAAACGTATGATATATTAATATTTTCTTAAAGAAGTTTTTATTTAGTAGAGAATGACCTATTCAGATTTTTTTAATAAAAATAATGAAATCGAATGAGAAGTAAACGTAAAAAAAGAAGCAAACGTTTTAGAAACGTTAATGTCAAATATGAGAAGCCATATATCTGTTCCTGAGGGGTCTAAATCCCACTGTTATGAGAAATTTTATGCCAATAAGCTTTACAAATTTATTTCAAATGAATATATCGTATTGTAAAAAAGCCAATTAATACTTTTTAAAATTTTACGGGAGAAATAAAAAAAACTTAATTATTTAGTTTTCAACTTAAAACGTAAAAAACGATTTTGTTACAAAATCTATGAAAATTATATTGTACTGAATTTATGATCCCTGCTTGGAATCAAAGCCTAATCGCAAATTTAGAGAGCCATAATATTAAAAGCTTTCACAATTTGTAGGAATAACTTTCTACCTGATTGCATACATAGTTGGATGAAAAATACAGTTCTTTACGACAATAGTGACTCATATGTTCCAAAAAAAATAAATTCTCATATTTTAATTTGAAACCATGATTTTAAGTACTCATCGTAAATATTAAAAATGATTACTTTGACCTGAATAGCTTATGATTCTGAAAATGGTAAACTTTGTCTATATCCACAATTTTCTTTTTTTAATTCTTAAAATGTAACAAAAAGATTTGTATTCCTTCTGAAGCATATACATATAGACATGCAAAAAGCTATATAAAATATGTAAACTATTCGGCTTAAACAAACAGGATTTCATAAAGTTTAAAGTTCCTTTCGGAGAACGTAATATCTTTCTGCCAAATACGTGTATGGCTTCAGTAGTTTTCACATGTCATCACAAATATGTTTTATGGAAAATATATCACAAAACTTTACGTACAAAAGTGGGCGGAAAAAGGTGGGCGACATTTAATGAAAAGAACGTATTAGCATTAGTTATTTCCATACTACATGTATATATGAACCCATTCAGTGGTTGAATAAAAAATTATAAAAGTTAAGTATTAATTAATTTCAAGAAGTGCGCGTAAGAAGAGATCATACAAAACAGGTCATATAAGCCATAGTTCATTCCGAACTCTGTTTGTACCAAATTCTATGTGCACCGATTCAGTGGTTAATATAACAAAAAAAACAAATGTTACAAAAAGTGGGCGTAAAAAGAGGGCGGGGCATCCAATAAATAGGGTTCATAGGCCTTAGTTTCTTCTGCGCTATATGTGTGTATTCAGGGGATAGCTCAAAAAAGAGAAAAAAATATGTAAAATAATTTATTGGAAAAAGTGGGTGTAAAAACGGGCGCGGTATCCAATAAATAAAGTGTATAAGCTATAGTTTCTTCACAACTGTAACTGTGCAAAATTTCATGTGAAGCGATTCAGTGTTTGAGTCAGAAAGGTGAGTAAAATCATGTAAAATAATTTCTTAAGAAAGTGGGCGTAGAAAGAGGCATAACATTAAAAAAAATAGCTCTTGTTAGTCTGTGTCATTTCTGAACTATATGTGTGCAAATTTAATGTGAATCGATTCGATCAAAATAACATAATAATTTTCACAAAAAAATATAAAAATTTTTATACACAAACTTCTTTCTATTATTTCTCTTTTCACTTTCTCAAAAACCAAAAAAAACTCAAAACTATGCAACTATAAGCAGCAATATCTTTGTGAAGTATTTGTGAATTTTAATGACTTAAACAGCTTTTGAATTTAGTTTACGTTGGCTTTAATACGAACATTTGAAAAATAGGTAAGATTTTTTGAAAATGAATTTTAATATAATTGCATTTTTCGTTAAATATGCTATTTAAAATTTTTGATTTTTTAACATATTTTAAAATATATAATATTTACACTAAAATACAAATTTCAAAATATTGGGACGCATAAATCTACTACATATAATAAAACTTTTCAAAAAAAATGTTCCACATTTTTTATATAAATATAGAATTCTTTCTTACTTTTTGAAAAAATGATTAAAATTTGTATAAAAGTTAACAAAATAGAGAAGGTTTGCAATTTCAAATATTCATATCTTTTAAAGATTTTGACGGAATTGTATAATTTTAAAAGTGTATAAAAAATTATTGTCTTCTTTTTGTGTAACTCAGTCAGAATTTCTAAAATTTCCTTTTTGTTAAAAAATATTTGCAAAATAAAAATGCAATTTATAGATGTATTTTGGCAAGTGCAAATTCATTGAATTTTAATTTTTCTTTAAGTGCATTTAAAATCGTTTTGTGTGCTATAAATTGAAATATTAATTCATCTATGTACTAGATATGTTTACTATTTGTAAATAAATTTTTAAAAAATAACCTAATACAATAAAATATGTAGTCCTATTCACATTTCAACAATTATACCAAAAGAACTTTTATATGAAAAAATGTGAATAAGTTTAGCGAAATTTGTATATATATATATATATATATATATATATATATATATGTATATGTGTATGTTGTGTTGTCTATATGTGTATATATACTAAAAGGTGTCTGCTGACATTTTCCCCGATATTTTTTCTGCCGTTCATCTATGGAATTTAAAAATTTCTTTCGAAAGGTACATCAAAATATTATCTTCGTTTCGAAGAAACTCGTGGCGCCCTATTGCCATGATGATCACAAAGTAGTACGTAAATAAACACTAATTGCAAATAAAATTATTATAACAGACAAAGCCGAATTGTATACTACTTATAAGTAGTAACATTTTTAATTAATTAACGTTTGTAATTTCGTGAACTGAAAGTATCGAAAAAGAATTTTAAGGTGAAGTTGGACCACTAAGATTTTCAAGAAAGAAGTTTAATTTTGTCTTATTATTTTCAGTAATACGAGGAAAAATATGCTCATCTCACTATACCTCCTCTACATCCTATACCGAACCAGATAAAGATACACCATAGTAAAAAATGATACTAAAGCAGCAAACATTAAACATTAGCACGCGCTGAACATTTAAAATTTATATCACAAAATGATGTTTGTATAATTAAACCACTTGGTACGTATGGATGCGTGGCATCTTCTTCAGCTACATATTTATGTGAAAGTTTGCATGTATGATTGGGTGTATGTTTTCTACGTGTGTTTGTTTATAAATAATTACAAAACATAAGAAGCAAAAAAAAAAGAACCACCTAAATGTACATCAAGAATGAATATGTATACGATTAAATTCGAGCACTACTTGTACATATTCGGTCACACATATATACAACTTGCAATACTCGCATCAATTAATCCACAAGCAGTTAAACTACAAAAACAACGATAACACAACATCATATAAAAGTGCAATTGTCAGTACATTGCAGATTGTTGCTGCTTCTGTTGTTGTATATGTTGTTTTTGTTTATATTTGTGTTGTTGCCACAGCCTGACGTTTAGCGTTTGTGCAAGAAGACCGGAAGACCAAAAATTCCACAAAACGTCAATTTAGTGAGAATTCATGCAATGCCAATTTTACGCCAAGTAGCAAAAAGCAAATATAGTAAAACATATGTGCTTTGCTTTGGGAAAGGCAGCCATGCAGAGTTGTAAAGTAGTAAAAAGATTTTTGGTTTAAACTCCTTTTTTAAATATATCGAAAAATATTCTCTTAGAATGCTTTTGATTGCAAAATAAATGGTAATAGATCTGGATCTTTTAAACTGCAGGGCTGAGCCTGATAAAACTTGAGACATCGATAGAGAAGGAGCAGCACGGGCGAAGTTAAAGTGCCCAAAGTTGACCACCTCGGTTGTGAAAAATATACCGGTGCTTGTAGCTTTTACAAATGGGAAATATTTTTATACTTCTGAATGCTACTGAGGAAAATAAAGAAAAATCATGTCCTCTATAATGCGGTTTAAAATATATTTGACTTCAAAATTTAATTTCTCATTATTAGCTATATTTTATTTATATTATTATTATTATTTTTTTTTTTTTTCTTAATTTTTCTCATAATAGTTCAATACTTTCTAAAGTTTTCCAAAAAATGTGGAAATGTAATTTTGGAAAATTTTGAACGTGCACTGGTGGAAAATGATCAATTCTTGAACAAAGGTTCAACTTTCTAAGTATATTCCAAATATCCAAGCATTCTGAAATTACTTAGACTCAAATTTATGAAATATGTTCCTGTGAATATGATTTGCATTTTTTTTTTTTTTTTTTTGAGAAAAGACTTCTATAAATTTTAAAATAGTAAATATTTTTGTACATAATTTAAAAAAAGGATAATTTTCTTTAAAGTGATATATAACATCGTGCAACAATTTCCCAAAGAATTTTTCACACATGAAAAAATCGATAATGCTTGCAGTGGAGCCTATACAAAATAAAAATAATATAATAAGACTTCAAAGTTTCGAAAAATACAAAGAAAATAATAATAATTACAAAATATTTACGAAAATTATATCAACCCAATATGGATGCCAAATAAATTTAATAGTCCGTGCAATATAATAAAAGTATTTCATTTTATAATTAAGTAATAAATATATTATTAAAGGGTAAAATTTGCAGAATATTTCAATATATTTTGTAAATTTTGTGTGCTGCTAAATTTAAATAAAAATATTTTTATTTTGCAGGGATTCGTGGCTTTATTTTAACATCCATATTGGGTTATCAAAACTTTGAAATCGTTTTAAAAAGAAACTTGACGTTCTGGAGAAAACTTGACATCCTGAGTAAATAGTTTTATCATAGATAGTGTCCAGTTTTATGCATATAACGATTTTTTCATATGTGAGAATGATTGTCGCAGGCTGATGTATGGAAAAAATACACAAATTTTAAAATCAATGAAAGCGAGTTAATGTAATAATAGTTTTTAACACGGTTTTGTTTTTTTTTTTTTTTTTGTCAAAATGGCTAATAATATTGTGTTAGTGGCTCCATAAGCTATCAAATTATAAAGTTTTGTGGTCCACTGTCTTTACAGTTGTTAGTTACAGTTCTTCAAAGTTAAAAAAATAGACAAATGTGATTAAAATGGACCATACTCAAATTTTTTCATATAGGAATTATTTTAATATTTTTCTGCTTTTGTTCACTTCATGAAAATGCATTTTGATATCTTATATTTAAAAATGAGGTAATTTTGTTTTCTTTGTGATGTATGTCGTTACTGCGCCCTATGTTAACAGAACTTAGGCTCTCCAAATCTTGAGAAAATAAGCATGAATTTGGAAAAAATACAGTTTTCGCCAGGACTACTTTAAAAAAATCGGTTTCCGACGTGAACTGAGTTTTTTGGCTTTAACATCGCACGGTTGAAGACTCCCATTAAAATATCAAATTGCAAAAATTTTAAAGACTTTTGGAAAATTTTGCAAAATTTTCAAATTTTTCTTCAGCAGTTTTGGATGTCAAAAAATGTCTCAAAAGCACATCGCAGATTTTCTGTAGTTTTTCTTAATGATAATTTTTTAATCTCTCAAAGTAAATCAGTTTTTGCGGATAACAAGATGCTTTTATATAAACGCTTGGACACTTCCAAGGCCCGGTGCACAGTGGTCCTAAAAAGATATTTTTTAGGAATAATTCTGTAATCTGTGAACCGTTAGAGATATCGAAATAAAGTTTGAACATGGTCAGATCGGAGGTGTTTTGAGTTGATTTGGTGGAGCACAAGACCCTAACTGATCATGGGGGTAGAGAGTAGACCTCCAAATTTAGTCATCTCGGGTATGTAATTTTCTCAAAATTCGCCAAAAATTCATTTAAGACTTGAATGTAAAAGAGTTTTACATATTGGTAGTTCGTATAAGTCTATACAAAAAATATTCTTACATGTGTATATTATCTGTTTTAGTTTAAGATTTATTTAAGTGAAAGTAAATTTTACCATCATCTGGCCAAGTTTTTTTAAGTTTTTTACCTTGGAGGCCTTCAAAATTTTTTTGAAAATATCCTGTGAATTTCTTACAAAGTTCTAAACAATATTGCTGCAAAAATTATATAAATGTATTGCATATAAAATTATATCAATCTGAAATGGATATTTAAAAAAAATTCATTTTATAAACTTGTTTTAAAATCAGGGAATGAAAAACCCATCCACTTTTTCGTACCAAAATACCCAAAATCCCAGACCGGAGAAAACTTGTTTAAAAACTTTACTTTTTCCATAGAAATAATCAGTAAGCCGTTGTAAAGGAATGGCATAGAAACTATTTTTTGTAGGTTTAACTAACATATGGATATTTAGCCAATATATATTTGTTGATTTCGGCTTTGACATTTGGGAATTTTACAAAAAATTAAAAAACTTTTTTCAAAATTTACCAAGTTTGGATAGGGCTTAATGGGAAATCATTGTCGAAAACCGTTAAGATTGCTTTTGAAATCATTAAAAAATGCTTAGTTCCGATCAAAAAGAAAAATATTTTAAAACTAAAAGAATATTATCACATTTTCGGAAAATTACACCAAAAATATGATTACTTTTTTATAAGTTTCAACTTCAGATTAATATAACTTTTTATGGGATAGATATATATGTATATAATTATTGCAACAATATTACTTACAATTTTGTATGAAATCTAGTGGATATTTTGAAAAACTTTAGGGCCCAAATTAAGGCCCTCAAGTTTGCTTCGTCCTAAATATTTCTTAAACTAAAATAGATAACCTAAACATATAGGTACTCTTTTTGTAAAGACCTTTAGGAGCTAAAATTTTGTTACATTCAAGTCATAAATTAATTTATGGTGAATTTTTAAAAAAATTACATACCCGACGCGACCAACTGTGTAGGTCTGCCCTCTACCCCCGTGACCTGCTAGTGACATGTGTTCTTCCAGGTCAATTCTAAAATATCTCCGTTCTGACCACGTGAAATTTTATTTAGATATCTCTAGTTCACAAGTTACAGAATTATTAAAAAAAAAAAAAATATATATATATATATATATATATATATATATATATTTATGTATGTTTTGAGACCAAAAATGATGACGTTATAAATTCTTCTTTAAAACATATTGTTGAGCGATATAAAAAGTTTCTGGTTATTTTTCTATAGTCTTATCCGAAAATAGTTTTAAAAATAAAAAATCCACATATATAATGTATAACTTAAAAATATTGTCCGTTCATCAAACAACATCCTTAAAATATCATAGATTAAAATTTTTAAGAGAAGGTTTTTCGTTGGCAAGCTAGTTCCCTAAAGCAAATTTAGGATGCCAAAAAACCACGAAAAAAAATAAACCAAAAGTTGGAAGAAATAAAAAAGGTCGTAATCAAGTAAGAAAATAATCGTATTTAAGCTATTATAAAACATTTAAAAAATTTTCACTAAAAATTAAGGGATTGCGTGATCTAAACCCCTGTAACTTTTAAACCATTCAATATATTAAACTAACTTTTTCCAGTTTTAAGTAAAAATTCTTGAAATTTACAAAATGTTTATTAAAAAAGTTGCATCTGAAATCTTTTTTTGTTATTTAATAGGTGTAAACTAAACTAGTAACGATAATAATGTGAGTCTTTTTGGTAACAGTTCTTTGTAGAATTAATGAATGTGTGCAATTATAATGAATAAAGTGAAACTTAAAACTTTAAGATTTTGTTTTTTTAATTTTAAACTTTAAAGCGCCATAAGTTTTGGGCCCCATTGCGAAAATGATTCCCGCCAACGGATTTTAAGAACTTAAGTATTACTTTTTATTCACTAAAAGTGCTGTCAATGCACCAAGAAAAAAATCCGAAAAAATTTAGTCGAATTTTACGTTTTGTGTTTTTGCCCATTGATTTGAAAGTAAATATTAAAAGTTTATATTTTCAAGAGGACATTTTTTTTGTTCAGATACAAAATAGATATATTAAGGTGTGTGTTCTAATAACTCATACGATTTTTTTTAATAAAAGATGAACGGGATAAGGTAGGATTAACACTGCATCAGATTTTATATATATATATATATATATATATATAAATGTATATAAACATATATATATATATATATATATATCTATATATATAAAAGAAAGTGATGTTAGTTACTATTGTTATAACTCAAGAACGACTAGACCGATTTTGATGATTCTCACCAATTCGGACCGGTCACCGGCCAGAAAAAAAATTCGCGAAAAATCCGCGATAAAAAAAAACTCTTTTTTGTCATAATTTCTTTGCCTTAATAATCATTAAAAATATTTTTTTTAATACAAATTATAACAATTACTGTTTCTGTTTCTATCGAAACGCTTACTTTTTTGTGCAATTTGTTTTCTGGTGGTGGTGTAGAATTCTATTTCCAAACGGTAAGTTCCAAGTAAAGCTCATCATTTAGTGAGGTTGTGATATTTAAAACCATTTGTTGTATTTTTGGCATTCGTTATTAAGTGTTATTCACAATGCCGCGACCCCGGAGATCTAATATTTCGCGTCGAACACGTAATGCAAGTACTTATCGTAATATCGTCAATCAATTGAATATATATGAACGAGAAATCGCACGAGAACAACCCCGTATTAGTTTGGCCCGACTTCGTACATCACAAACGCAGGAAGAAAGGCAGGCGAGAAATGAAACGGCTCGGTTAGCAATGAGAAATCGTCGAGCAAATGTAGCAATTCAACAACTTTAAAATTTTTAATCAACGCATAAGAAGAATTGCTTCAAGTTCTGATTTGAATCAAGCAGCGTTCCATTACAACTGCAATTTCGACTACAGCTCTCATCATTCCGTTCAAAAAAAAGACATTGTCTATCCGCTAACCTTAAGATGAAGTAATAAATAAATATAAATTCAAATTTGCCTTAAATATATAAAAGAAAGTGATGTTAGTTACTATTGTTATAACTCAAGAACGACTAGACCGATTTTGATGATTCTCACCAATTCGGACCGGTCACCGGCCAGAAAAGGATAATACGAAAAAAAATTCGCGAAAAATCCGCGATAAAAAAAAAACTCTTTTTTGTCATAATTTCTTTGCCTTAATAATCATTAAAAATATTTTTTTTAATACAAATTATAACAATTACTGTTTCTGTTTCTATCGAAACGCTTACTTTTTTGTGCAATTTGTTTTCTGGTGGTGGTGTAGAATTCTATTTCCAAACGGTAAGTTCCAAGTAAAGCTCATCATTTAGTGAGGTTGTGATATTTAAAACCATTTGTTGTATTTTTGGCATTCGTTATTAAGTGTTATTCACAATGCCGCGACCCCGGAGATCTAATATTTCGCGTCGAACACGTAATGCAAGTACTTATCGTAATATCGTCAATCAATTGAATATATATGAACGAGAAATCGCACGAGAACAACCCCGTATTAGTTTGACTCGACTTCGTACATCACAAACGCAGGAAGAAAGGCAGGCGAGAAATGAAACGGCTCGGTTAGCAATGAGAAATCGTCGAGCAAATGTAGCAATTCAACAACTTTAAAATTTTTAATCAACGCATAAGAAGAATTGCTTCAAGTTCTGATTTGAATCAAGCAGCGTTCCATTACAACTGCAATTTCGACTACAGCTCTCATCATTCCGTACAAAAAAAGGCATTGTCTATCCGCTAACCTTAAGATGAAGTAATAAATAAATATAAATTCAAATTTGCCTTAAATACATGCGTATATTTTTTGATTGAGCCCACATCTACATCATATTTAAATTCTTCTGTAAAAAACACTTTATAATAGGTATTCCTTAGATTTTTATTTAAAGGTCGTAAATCTCGTTAAAATATCAATTTAAATCGTTCAGTAATACAACACTAATGTTTGCTTAGGGCCAGCAACGCGGCTCGGGTCAGCTTCTACATCATATTTAAATTCTTCTGTAAAAAACACTTTATAATAGGTATTCCTTAGATTTTTATTTAAAGGTCGTAAATTTCGTTAAAATATCAATTTAAATCGTTCAGTAATACAACACTAATGTTTGCTTAGGGCCAGCAACGCGGCTCGGGTCAGCTTCTACATCATATTTAAATTCTTCTGTAAAAAACACTTTATAATAGGTATTCCTTAGATTTTTATTTAAAGGTCGTAAATTTCGTTAAAATATCAATTTAAATCGTTCAGTAATACAACACTAATGTTTGCTTAGGGCCAGCAACGCGGCTCGGGTCAGCTAGTACATATATATATATATATATATATATATATAAATTAACTGCTAACTAAATTATTTTTAATTTTTTTAGTTTAGTTTTAGTTTTTTACTCCTGAAAAAAATTTTAAATGAATTTTACTTCGTGATATCTCTCTATTAGAATTTAAAATTAATAATTAGAATTGATAACTGCTGCGACCTTCTTAAATTCGTTTTTAAACTGGATGGAATTTCTTTTCAATTGCCAAAATTCCGGATAGTTTAAATAACTAATAATCTGTGGGACTAAAATAATATTCCCAATTCTAGGTGATTCTACTGCAACGGCAAAATTCTAACTCTGGCCAGAAAATGTTAAAAGCATGTCACGAGTTGCATGTGACTAGTGTAAACAATGTTTTTTTATGACACTGTTTGTTGTTCGAGTTTATGCAGGCTATAGAAGCAAAACAGTCATATATCTTGCCGTATATTGTGTATTTTCTCCATTATTTGGTATACGAAACTTGTATCATGGAACATGAGAAATATCAGCAATAACGTATGTTAATAAAAAATATTGAAAATATTTTTTTTTTCTTTAATTATTATTATTATGGAGAAGCTTCGATCATTCTTTGCCTCAAAGCTCTTCTCAGCTTTGTTATTTAAATCTTTTTTATCTTCGATTGACCAAAGTTTAACCATAGCTTTGTTATGAATCATATTTGATTTTGAAAAAATGAACACAATGTGCCACTACTCCGTCGAATAAGTTTGGCACAGCTTTTTGAAACTTCTCTACTTCTTGGTCTTGGAATTAATTCTTGTGACTTTTTCTTCTTCTGAACTAAATTTCTTCTCATTATTTAGGTACTTGTTAAGATATTTTATTACCCTGAAATACAATACTTACAATACAATCAACCTTTTCTAGTAAGTTAAAAAAAAGTTAAAAAAATGTTGACTGCCATGTGCATGAGGACAAACGACCGGATTTCAAAAATTCGATCTGGTGTTAAATCTGACGTATCTCTAGAAGATATTTTAATAAAAAAAAATATTTAAAATTAATGGCAGTTAGAGTTATTAGGAAAATTTTGTGTTATATTTTATTCAAATGCATACTTTATACAACTTGTTTGTATAAAATTTCATTAAAATATTGATTTACTTTAGGTATTTACGAGCGTTAAACCCCTGTATCATAGAGCACATTTTTATGGGGACTGAAATAATTGACCAATCGTAATTTTAGTAGCCCTAGTTTCTGTACCGAAGTGCAAAATTTCATCAAGGTATTATTAAAATTGCGATCTGTACTTTGTTCATATGCCTAACATGGAAAACCAACTGGACGGACGACGATAAATCGACTCAAAATTTGATTCTGAGTCAAGAGGTATCGTAAGGCGGATATTCGACACTTTTTTCTGTGCTCAACAATTATCAACATAAATGCATAATATCCCATCCACATATGTTGGTGTGGGAAAATAAAATGATTTTTGTTTGCTTTGTAGCTTTCTATAAGCTAAACCACTGCACTGATTTACTTTTAATTTTCACAGCAGGGGGAACGGTATCCCATAATGTCTAAAGGACATTATTGTTAAAGTCTTAAGATTTTATGGAAATAGTTTACTTATCAACTTTCACAATTGAGTACAGAATAGAACAGGTAGGTCCAGTGAAACTATTAGCCCCCATATAAACAAAAAATCTATTACCGTGTATCTTAAGAACTAATGCAGTGAATGCAGTGACCTTAATATTTTGTTTAAATAATTTTCTTATTAACTTCTGCAATTGAGATGAGAACAGGATGGGTAGGCCTAGAAAAATTAGTAGCCCCCAAAACAAACAAATCAAATATTAATTAATCTAAATGTATATATAGTAATGGAGATTTTAAAATTATGTAGGAATAACTGTCTTATCAAATTTCATCCATATAGAACGCATCATTAGGTGCAACAAAGCACACCGGGATAAGTTAGTTGCCACATAAAATGCAAATTATAATAAATCCTATTTAGGTTTGATTACTAGAGATGAATTTTGGGAAAGCTAAATTTAAAGAAAGCATAATTTTAAACAACTGTCTCACTTAAATATCGCGAACTGCCACTACTCCGTCGAATAAGTTTGGCACAGCTTTTTGAAACTTCTCTACTTCTTGGTCTTGGAATTAATTCTTGTGACTTTTTCTTCTTCTGAACTAAATTTCTTCTCATTATTTAGGTACTTGTTAAGATATTTTATTACCCTGAAATACAATACTTACAATACAATCAACCTTTTCTAGTAAGTTAAAAAAAAGTTAAAAAAATGTTGACTGCCATGTGCATGAGGACAAACGACCGGATTTCAAAAATTCGATCTGGTGTTAAATCTGACGTATCTCTAGAAGATATTTTAATAAAAAAAAATATTTAAAATTAATGGCAGTTAGAGTTATTAGGAAAATTTTGTGTTATATTTTATTCAAATGCATACTTTATACAACTTGTTTGTATAAAATTTCATTAAAATATTGATTTACTTTAGGTATTTACGAGCGTTAAACCCCTGTATCATAGAGCACATTTTTATGGGGACTGAAATAATTGACCAATCGTAATTTTAGTAGCCCTAGTTTCTGTACCGAAGTGCAAAATTTCATCAAGGTATTATTAAAATTGCGATCTGTACTTTGTTCATATGCCTAACATGGAAAACCAACTGGACGGACGACGATAAATCGACTCAAAATTTGATTCTGAGTCAAGAGGTATCGTAAGGCGGATATTCGACACTTTTTTCTGTGCTCAACAATTATCAACATAAATGCATAATATCCCATCCACATATGTTGGTGTGGGAAAATAAAATGATTTTTGTTTGCTTTGTAGCTTTCTATAAGCTAAACCACTGCACTGATTTACTTTTAATTTTCACAGCAGGGGGAACGGTATCCCATAATGTCTAAAGGACATTATTGTTAAAGTCTTAAGATTTTATGGAAATAGTTTACTTATCAACTTTCACAATTGAGTACAGAATAGAACAGGTAGGTCCAGTGAAACTATTAGCCCCCATATAAACAAAAAATCTATTACCGTGTATCTTAAGAACTAATGCAGTGAATGCAGTGACCTTAATATTTTGTTTAAATAATTTTCTTATTAACTTCTGCAATTGAGATGAGAACAGGATGGGTAGGCCTAGAAAAATTAGTAGCCCCCAAAACAAACAAATCAAATATTAATTAATCTAAATGTATATATAGTAATGGAGATTTTAAAATTATGTAGGAATAACTGTCTTATCAAATTTCATCCATATAGAACGCATCATTAGGTGCAACAAAGCACACCGGGATAAGTTAGTTGCCACATAAAATGCAAATTATAATAAATCCTATTTAGGTTTGATTACTAGAGATGAATTTTGGGAAAGCTAAATTTAAAGAAAGCATAATTTTAAACAACTGTCTCACTTAAATATCGCGAATTTCATGAGTATAAGTTTTTATTGGTTTTAGAAAATTTTCAACAGTTTTTCATATTTTTTTTTTTTTCACATTTGATTTTTTTCACGTTTCATTGGCGTTTGTTTGCTATTGTTGATATTAGATGAAAATTGCCAGTTTTTTTAAGTGTTTGGAAATTGCTATGCAAGTGGATAAAATATATACGTATTATGTGTAGTTGTACAACCAACTGGTGTTATTGTTCATCTTGTTATTTTTTCACTTAGCATTTTTGTATTCACTAAATGCCATGACAATCATTAATCTTGTCTAGTAGCTAGTACTATTCCAATAACGACAACAACAACGAAAATTGCTACAACTAACAGCGCCATTTATTCATTCATTCAGTATTATTATTCAGTTCCTTAGAACTTTTGGTTTAAATTGTTGCCACTGCCAGATTATTTGCAATTTATTCTTTCTGTTTAAAAATATGTAGCCTTTAATTTTTTTCCTTTCTGCTGCTACTAAGGAATTTTCTGTATTCTCGCTTTTGAATTGTTGGTATTTTTTTAATAGTTGCTCGTATTCTTCTTCATTGCTCTGTTGCATTAAAAAAAAACTTGCCTTGCATAGCTGGTAGTGATTTGTATTTGCAGTCCCCAGCCGTTTTTTTATGTTTCTTTACTTCATTTGCTGGTTCTTTCGTTTTTGGAACATTTAGGGAATATTTATTGATGATTGATGAAAATTGAGTTATAATTCAACATGAGCTAAACAGTTGTTGCAAAGTTTTTACTATACTAGATTAAATGCTATTTAGTTTCTCTTGTGTATTGAAAAGAATTATGCAGGACAGTGCTAACAAAAATTGTTTTTTATGACGTTTCTTTTACACAAAAAGTTTATGAAAGGATTATTGTTGAGAAAAGTTATATATATGCGAATTGACAGTAGGACTTAAATTTAATATAATCTATGTAGATGTTGTGCTGTATTTAAGAAGATTATTGAATAAACAAAATGTTAATAAAGCTATTAGCCGTGTTTTATTTACAGAAAAAAAAATTGGTACTTATACATATCTGCGGCAAGTACTTTCATAAAGTTTAAATTTATATTTAAAGAGTTTTAACGTTTTGTGAAAAACTAAAATAAAGCACTGGCCTAGATTATTAATCTGTTCGGTAAGAGACCAAAGACGTTATATATAGTTATTAAGACAACCGCTGGGAAATTTGTCCTATAAAGCTTCAAGTAGGTGCAATCATAGCATATATTCCAAAGTCTTATCATGCATTTTGCAAAATCTGCAGTATTTCATTTGCATATTATCTAAGTTAAATTGGTTTTATCTCAAGGTACAATATTTTACTGAAATATTTATATTAAAAGCCATTGTTATCGTATTTTTAACGAAATTGCCTGTTGTAACTGGAATTTACTCTAGGCAATTGTTAGAAATCGCTTAGCGCAGGTGAATCCAGATATATATTTCCATTGTCTAATGAATTTATTAGAATCCTTCTTCGGCAGCCCTTCGACCCTATAGAAACATGCCGACACCTCTGTAGGCAAGATAATCTTTTTAATGCCAGAATGGCCGACGTCATAAAAATTTCTTGAAACCTTCAAACCACCTTTCAAAGTCACTTTGAAGATACCGCACGTGGAAAACCGAAGAATAATTCTTTTGGAAATTGGAGCCAAAAACAACGCTACCGGTGTCAATATTTACAAATCAATTCGTACCTGGTTACAATAAATTTAAAAATTCGGCTGACACTATTACATTGAATTCATAATTCAAAATAAAATATTCGTATTTGCAATCAAAAACTTGTTTGCATTATGACAATTTAAATCTTAGCCATATTTTTAGTTACAGTAACCGATAAATAATAAAAAAAGATCTATTATAATAAAATAGCTAAATCGGTTCACAACCGATCGAAATTTTGTTAACAAATCATATTTTTCATTTTGACTTTTCAAAATCAAATTGAAATAAAAGCAAATTAATCATTAATTTAAATATTGTGTAAGTTTTATTATCCACTTATTATACCCATTATCTGTTTGGAGGATATTTTACTGAAATATTTATATTAGAAGCCATAAAGTCTAATTCAAGGATCAGATTCAGTTTTAATTCCAATCCAACGCTTATTTCACTCCACAGCTGGCTTTAAGCGAAATTATGGAAAGTTGCATGATTATTTTTTAATAAAGCGGAATAACGGTAAGAATTAAAGTTCAGAATTGTTAATGGTTTTATTTACTTACTGTATACATACCTATGTAGATTCCCTTCAATATGGACAATGATAATGGGTTTTTCAATATATTCAACCATGGAAAGAGTAAAAATTTTAACAGGATACTGTTTTAAGCACATATAAATATAAAAACCTAAAATTTATGTTTTAAAGTCATACTTATATGTATTTGTACCCTTCACCATCATAGGAACTGATGATAATGCAACAATACAATCGGCGGAAATGTATGTAGTAGTGGTAGTAAGTAATTACATAAAGTCAATTTAATGATGACTTATGTCTGTCTGTGTAAAAATTACTTTTAAATATGTTTTCCAGACTAAGGTTCTAGTACTGATACACATTTTCATAAATAGATTTCCATACATTTTGCTCCATATTTGTTCCATATATTTCTAATTTATTAATTATATAATTAATACTACTTTCGAAATAAAATGTCCATTTAAAAAAACACAATGTTAAATCTTGTAAGGATGCTTTTATAAGTATCCACATTTATTTTAAAGGAAATTTATTGCAAACTACACATTGGTGTAACGTATTATTTGTTCGGGCTTACCGCTTACGTTTTACTTGTTATATATGCTCTATGAATAAACATATGTATATAATAAATAAAAAATTAATTAAAACCATTTTTTTTTTTTAGTTGAACATACCTTATTTTCATAAGTATATTTTATAGACGAATATTTATAATTTCAGCCGAATTATATCTTTCTTTAACGATTGGAATTATTGAATTTTACAGTAATTGCAATCGAATTTTGAGATAGTAAACGTAACCGACAAAATTCGATTGGAAAAAATTCGGTTACCACAGTAAATGTATTTTCTCTGTATACTCAGAAAAATTAATTTTTGAAAAACGGTTATCATTGCAAAAATTTATTAAGCTTAATCAAAATTTTATTTTTATTTTCAAAAATTTAAAAACTTAATATTATCATTATCTATTTAAAAATTATTGAAGTAGTTGATTGAATTGATTTATTTTTTTTTCCAATTTATTTGGGGAATTTGGAGAAATCTACCGAATTGAATTTATTTTTTTGTGTTTCTCTCTTATGTGTTGGTGATTAAAACCGTCAAATTTGGAAATTTGGTTGCGAGATAAGAAAGTTAAATTCGGTATTCGTAACCGCTTTAGTTTTGTTTTATTTTGGACATTCTTAAAGATTCACAAATTTGTAAAACAAATTGTATTTAAAACGTTGGGATATTAAAGATATTCTTTTGGAATAATAAGTATTTGCGGATGGACATAAACAGGTTTGTACACGCAAAGAAAACATGATTGCGGCATAACTACCACAACAATATTATGTTATCATTATTAATTTAATAATACTGTTCACAATAACAACGTTTTTTTTTCAATTTTATCATTCAATGTTTACTTTCAATAAAAATTTGAATATAGTTGACTACAAAAATTTTATGTTTTTGAATATTTTTCCAGAAACAAAATTTTATTAATATAAAAAATATTATTAATTCTATATTTTTTCTACGACTGTTATTTATTTATTATAAGTCTTTTTCCATATTCCAAAAGCATATTTTGTTTTCAAACCATGTTAATAGTATTATTTCAATAAAAATAAAATGTTAAATATAATTATGCTTTTTACAATATAGTTTATACATGAATTAATATAAGTATACAAGGTTTTGTTATATTTGGTGTGATTTAAGTAATATAAGATATTTATTAACTACTATTAAAGGATTTAGTTATAAAAAATATCTTGTATCCTGCACAAAATATGATAGCAAAAATAAATAAAATTAATTAAAAAGATAATAATATGACAAAATATAATCATTATACGATAAAATGAGATAATAACATAGTAAGCTGTGATAGTAATATGTTAAAATAGAACACTAATATGATAGAATGGGATAATAATATGGTAAGATAGAATAATAATGTAATAAACTGAAATCATAATCTGATAGAATGGGATAATAATGTGGTAAGATGGTATAATAATATGAAAAACTCGAATAATGACATGAAAAAATGAACCATAAAATCGAACCAAATATGATAAAATTACTTATAAAAAGTATTATTTATAATCATTTCTAGTTTTCGCTGTTCTATTCTTAACAAGTTGCTCTTAGATTATGGTCACTACAACTATATTTTTTCGCTGCATGTAGTTTAAACGTTGAAAATTGTTGCTTAGCAGATACTATTGTAAATATCAATAGTTTACTGCAAAAGCTGCAGGAAAATGCAACTGTTAATTAATCCGATTATTAATTAAGGCGTTATTTTTAGGATCTGCTTTCTCTATATCCATTATAATACATTATTGGATATTTTAAGTTGATAGAAATTTTCGCATTACAGACATAACTTTTTTCATTTAAATTTTTTACCATTGATAACTTTAAGTTTTATCAAATAAATGTATACCCAGTTCAATATCCTTGCAATATCCACTTCAAATTAAGCATTTCAAACCATATTGTTATTATATGAGTTCCCTCTGAGATTATTTTGCGTCGTCCTAACTACGTGTTGTGGAAAGTAAACAAAATTTCAGATTATCACCCAGTGCAATGTACCCAACATTAACTATTTGAGAACGATACAACAATTTATCCATATTCATTTTTCTTTTTAAAGAAATAACGCATTGAAGCCTTAAATACATTTCGATATCATATTTTCAATTTCGAATAATTATTTTAAATATTGACTCAAATGTATATGCGACTAACCTTTGATAAACGCGATGAGAGAATCAACTTAAAATCAAGTGATTAAAGTGAGAAAAAAATCAACCACAGCAAGTCAATAACAAGTGTAAAACGCTAATTTGACAAATTTGCTATATATTTCTGCCAAATGTTAAGTAAAAAAACTATTTGAAAATATTTCGAACTTTTAGATACAATAAATTTAGAAGTACGCACAATCAAAATCGCATTGAAGAGTAAATATCAGTTAATAAATTTCTTATTTTAGATTTCGTATAGTAATTATCATTCCTGAAAAACATTTAATTTTTTAGATCTTTGCGAAAAAGCTTATAGAACTGGAAAGGATAATAGAAATCCAAAAGCATTCAAATTTCTTTCTTAGAAGGCATTAAGTTATAGAAAAAATCAAAGCAAAATAAAACTTTTCATATATGATAGGTTTTATGCTTCATTAAAGTGCTGGTAAGTGAAATTACCGGTCGGGCAATAATGGGTTAAACTGCAATTGAAAAACCAAATAAAAAATAATATACATGTTTAATTTAATAAAGACACTATATAATAGAGATATTAGATTTGAGGTAGTTAGGCGTTGTCGCAGAGATCTTCGTATTCTCTTCGAGCAACACCGTATAAGACCGGGTCATAATAATATTCATGGTAATGAAATTGCTAATGAACTGGCACGAGCTAGAGCAGATATGGATATTAACAAGGCATGTAAAGATATTTCTCCTGGACTTGATTTTATACACCTTCAAATTAAAAAGAAAAAAAAGTTCAAACTCGGGGTCGATGCAATATGGAATAATTCATCCCGATGTAATCAAACAAAGGCACTATGGATATGTAGGGACAGTAGCATATTCAGGAAAGTTCTAGATATGGATTAATATGAACTCAGAATGTCGTAGGTATCATTACAGGTCATAACGAATTAAAATATTTTCTTACAAAAATGATGATAACTGCAGATGCCAGTGCATAGCACTGACACGCTACCGTTTTAAATGTTTTGATTCTTATTTCTATGAGCACTTGGAAGACCTAAGGAGTATGAATCCACTCAAGATATTGAAATATATAAAGTTGACAATGTTTTATAAGTCAATGATTTATAACTCGGCACTGTAACTATTAATAGCTAGATCAGACTCGCAGAAAAAGAGTGAAGCTGCACAAGAAGAAGGTCCATTAATGTGGTGTTTAATGGAATAGTTAAATTATATATTGTTTTCTCTATGTTTTGTTCCCAAAATTTTCACACAGATCTGTGTGTCCTCCTTTCAACCAAACCTAAATATACAGTAAAGTGCATTGATTTGTATGGAGACCAAAAATGTTGCAAATGTACTTTCCTAAAATTAAAGATTGTTATGGTTTAAACTAATCCCAAAAATATTTCTGTTTAATTGTTTCTTTCATATGATCAACAGTTTACATAATTTTTAATTTTTTGTAAAATCAAATTACAAAGTAGGTTAGACATATATAATACGTAATGAGTAAACAATTTTTTAAAATTAGTTTTCATTCTCGTGAAATTAAAAATTTTTAAATACTATTTAATTAAGGTTTGAATATCTTGGACACTTTCGATCGTAATTCAATAATATTGATATAGGTATTCATTTAACTCTTTAGTTGCACAAGTAATATTTTGGGATTTTCCGGTCCATAATTGGCTAGGTTAATTTTTATGTAAAATAAATGGTTAGTTAAGAATATAAATGTCACTGAAAATATACATTTATCACAAAAATAATAAATTCGTGTAAAAAAGTGACCAAATTTCAAATTTTATCGCGATTTTAAAGGAATTTATTACATTTTTATAAATTCACCTATATTTAAGTATAATGAATACTTTCGTGTGACTTATTTGTAAAAATTGATAACTTAACCTTTTGGGAACTAAATGCACAAAATTAACCCTCTTGCTGTTAAAGAGTTAATTACGTGTAATTTTCAATAGTATCAGGATACAGCGTTCTAATGATACATTAAAACTCAATATATGTTGATAAATGTCCAAAATATATAAAATTATATGTTTGATTAGAGAAAATATGACAAAAAACGTTAGTAAAATCTAAACATTCCGCAACTGAAATGAGACATAACAATTATATAAATTAATATTTCAGACCCTAATATGCCTCTACTATAATTTTAAGTTAATTTCCTTTAAAAAAAAATGTTTGTTAATGATGTTGAAAGAAATATATATTTTTAGAGGCAGAGTACGTCAATTTAAACTTTTAGATGTATATTTTGGGAATTATATAAGAACAAAAAAATTTTCATTTGTAGAGAAGTACATTTAAAGTGCAAAATCTACAACTAGTAAGTACTTCTTAGCTATTTTTAATGCTTTTGGATGATAGGATAGTTCCGGCCTACCAGCAAACTAGTGAATACTCCCCAGAAGGAATCTTATGCATCTTATGTTTCACACTTTACATGAATTTATTAAGGCAACTTGTTTACTACTATTAAGTTTATAAAGCAGAACAAAATCTTTTTTAAATTCTAAAAACTAGTAAAGTTATCATAGAAAATACCACAGCAAAATATTTAGAAGAATATTGAAAAACCAATTAATCGCTTCTATCTCTAATTTAATGTAAATTAAAAATATAAGAATTTGATGGATACAAACATAGTTACAGCATTTTCACTGCAACAATATTATGTTCTCATTGTTAATATTCCTTCATTTTAATAATACTGTCTTCATGATATCAATGATTTTATTTCAGTATTATCAATCAATGATTATATTTAATCAAAATTTTAATATAGTTGACAAAAAATTTTTTATGTTTACCAGAATTATTTTTACCAGAAATAAAATTTTTTTAATATAAAACATATCATTATTTCTACAACCATTAAATTTTATCAATCTTTTTCCTTGGCCTTAAACCGTATTTCGTTTTCGAACCACATTAATATTATATTGCATATAACAAAATGTTACAGATAAATATGGTTTTATAAATATGGTTGAAAATTTGTTTGTTATTGAATATATTTGTTTTTTAACGTTTGTTTTCCACTTTCATTATAATTATACATGAATTAATATAAGTAGACAAAGTTTTGTAATATTTGGTGTGATTTTAGCAATACAAGATATTGATTAACTACTATCAATAGCCAATTTATAGAAATAATAATTTTTAATTAATGTGTTTTATTTTAATATATATGATAAGATGGAATAATAATATGATAAAATGGAAAACTATTATGATAGAATGGGATAATAACGTAGTAGGATGGTATAATAATATGAACAATTTGAATCATAGTATCAATAAACGAACCACAAAATCGGACACAATATGATAAAATGGAATCATATCAATGTTTAGCTGTAATGATATATTCCAATCATAATTTATTGCTCTTAGATTATGGTCACTACAACTATCTGCGTGTTGAAGATTTGCAATAAAATAAAAGAAAATCTATTAGTGCCACACACATTTTTACTTCTTTTTCAGGAGGATGGGGCCTTATAGCGAATCTTCCCTCTTCTAGCGTCCTCTGTGCCAAAAATTACTGATTTGTATTTTTGTAAAATTTTAAAATTCACTAGTTTGTATTTTGCAGCATTTTGTGCAGATGGTTTTATTGATAATATGAAAATCTTTCAACCACTTGACCACTTTTTTGCCCTCTTTTTTAAAATGGAACTAAATGGCAAGTTATTAAAACTATGTGCTAAAGGACGAAAAACCCATTATTTATTAACTTCAATAATGAAATTAATTATTTGGAGATTATTTCACAATATTATAAGAAACTCCAGAGAATTTATAAATGAAATAAAACTGTTGTAAACTAAGGATAACGATAAAGTCTTTTTATGATTGGGAAAACTAAAAAACAGATTCGATGAATATTTAATTTATATTTTTACATAGCCTCAGCAGAACTTTTTTTCTAAATTGTCCAGCAGACTTAATATACCTGTGAATCCATGCTTTCATCCTGAAAATTGTTAGACGAGGATTTGGAAGATTGGATTCCATGTAGACCTCGTACAAAAGCACAGACGTTTAATTATTAAAAAGAGTATTTTTTGTTATCTATTTTTATGAATTAATCTTTGTTTTTGCAATAATAAAAAAATTATTATAAATAAATTATTTTATTAATAATGAAATTGAATTTAGTAGCTTTTTTTTTAAATTCAGCATTTTTGTTTTTATCAAATAAACAAATTTTAAGGAGGTATTGAAGCAGTTTGCCTCTTTTTCAGAAAATTCGCTTTTTTTTCTTCTTTTTTTAAATTCCCTTTTTTGCACACTTTTTAAAAATTTTCAACGGTAACGCTGCTCATGGAATATTATAATAATATAAATCAAGCATTATAATAACGTAAATCTCAGATCCCGAAAATAATGAACATATTGGTAAATGGTCTGAAATTTAAACATTTCTAGGAAAGTATATCGTTTTTAAAAATTCAATAGCCTCAAAATAATTAAATTACTCTAAAAATATCTAAATTTTAATTTATGTGTATTTCTGACAAAATTTCTTCAAACTTCTTATAAAGCTTTATGCAATGTATATTATAATACTAGATTTTCTTTATTATACCCTACACCACCATAAATTGTTGGGGTATTATGTATTTGTGCTGATGTTTGTAATGTACAGAAAAAATGTTCAGAGCCTCACATTAGAGTATACCATTAAAATATCATTTTCTGAGTCCTCTTGAGCAAATTAGAGGACGCAACTTTAAAGATAATTCGATGAAATTTAGGTACAGCCTATTGGATTGGGTTAAGATCGGTCCATTATTTCACATAGTCCCTATACAAATGTCCTCCCGGAATAGAGTTTTGACACTTATAAATGCCCAAAAAATAGAAATATTTTAATGATATTTGGCACTAATAAGTTTTATATAAGTATAAATTCATTTTCCTAATTTCATAAAAATCGGTTTAAAATTGACCATAACTCCCATATAAACCACTCTTCCGAAAGTCACCTTAATACATATATTAGTATTATGTTAATATTTGATTTAAATAAATTTTATATAAATAGAAACCACAGTGCCAAATTCTATAAAGATCGGTCAATAATTAACTATAATTACCATATAAATGGTAGTGTAACCATAATATTATGTGTACGTAAATTTTATAGAAATATATATTACACTTAATATTAGTATCGATGCACATTTATACACATGTCCTATATAAGACAAAAATCGATGATGTAGGTTGTCATATGGTCGGGCTTGACCAACTATAACTTCTCACTTCTTTTTTTTTTTTAATTTTAGTTGTGCAGATTAAAAATGTGAACGCTTTGAGATTTTAGAATTTTCTTCTATTTTTGTCACCTTTTAATAAACGAAATTTTTTGTTAATAAAATTCAGTAATGAGTTTGTTTCTACTTTCGCATTTCTTTGATCTTTGGAGATATAATTTCTTAAGATAACCCATCAAGAACCACCATTAATACCATTGCACGTATTAATTGTATTATTTTAGTAATAACAGTATATACATATTAAAGTTCCATAGTTTTTAGAAAAATATTCAAATTCCTGTCTAAATGTGAACTTTTTTCAATATGTTATATATGTGACTTGAAATGAAGATAAAAGCTGTTAAAACAAAATTATATTTCTATTTTAAGTTTTCCGTAGAAAATTTTATTTTCATTTCTCCTTAATAGGTTAATTTGTAATACAGTTGTGCTATTATTTTGCAAACCATGTGAACATAATTTCATTTGGCATTAACCGGAAAATCCTGTCAATTTAGTTTTCGAACTATTTTTTTTTTTTTTTTTTTTTGTGCAGTTCTTATTTATTTTATAGTTCTGTAGTTTCTTTTTTCCTTCTCAAATGGCAATATTGTCATGCCACACGTACTATGCACGTAAAATGTGTTTGAAGATTTTTTTTGGCAAACTGCCAAACAAGTGTATGTACATGATTTTTGGATGGATATAGTTGTTGCTGCATTTGTGTTATATTTTAGAAAAACAATTAAGAAAAAATTATGATTATTAAAATATATGATTTTGTAGGCATTATAATTTGGTAATTAAAATTGATGGAAAATATTTAAAACTTGTCCCTGTATTTACAAAAAGCTTTTAATTTTAAAATGCCTTTTCAATCCACTTTTCATATAAATTATTTTGTCCAAAAATTTATTTTAAATTTTACATTGGTTTGTGAGTATTGGAGTAAAAATTATTTCTTTTAATAATATAAAAGTATTAAAATTGTATGTGTTCTAAATAAAATTCAATAGCTGTATTTATTTTATAATAAAGGATGTACAAAAATGAAATAAACTATTTATAATTAACGTTTTCAACCTCAACTTTTCATATATCTACATTATCTGTAATTATAAATAATATGGGAAATGGATTTTATGTTTTCCGTAAAACGTGTAAATCAATACTATTTAATTTTTCAAATGACATTATTGTTTTTTAGAGTAGTACTCATGACAGTCAATATCTTTTCTGATACGTTTGAACCAAGTCTTACGGCAGTTTTTACAATTTGATTGTAGCACCTTCAAAACATATATTTTTGTTACAATAACCGTAACAAAAATATATGTTTTGACATAAGTTGGTTATTTTGATGTTGGGTAATGAAATAAAGTTATTGAATAATAAGGTTGTATTGTATGGCGTATAACTCTACAATTCGATGTTTGATAATATTGGCAGTTTTTTTCAAATAATATGTAAAAGCTAGAATAATCGCAGTGGAGAATGATCCGTTTTTGGTAGTTAATTTTCCTTACTTTTTGGAAGATTTTTGACAAACTAATAGTAATTTTATACTCCAAAAATAAACTATCAAAGTGTCTCTACTTCTCAAGAAGCAAGCGACAATTTGATTTTAAATGCTTCGCCTGAATGCAACTTTTATGGGGCTGGGCTAACTTTGAAGGAGTAATACTGCTGACTGCTCTTTTGTTTTAGAATCATAGCCTTAGATCCGAATTTCGTCATCTGTAACAATCTTACAAACAGGAATTCAATGACATAGGCCAAAGTTTTTCTTCGTTTCCTAGCAAAAATCAATGCACATTATTTTTAAACGATTATAAACTTATAATGGGTTAAAAGAGAAAAGCTCTGAAATATTTATACAATATTAAACACTTTTTAGTAAAATTTGGAATTTTCCCAGGAATTAATTAAATAATTTTTAGTGGAATTAGTGCAAAGGAATTTTTTGATCACACGATATGTCAGTGTTGCATAATCAGTTGTCATTCGAACAGAAATTATTCGATTATTCGAGAAACAAAATTTTTATTATTTTCGAACGAACAAAATTTTTAAATTTATAATAATTTATATTAAACGATTAGTCGAATAATTTTTCAAAGCAAGTATTTGCAAAATTATTTTGCTTTTTGAAATTAGTAATGTAAAAAGTTTTATTGATTTCGGGTAAAAGCCTTTAAATGACACTGTTATTATTATTATTATTATTATTATTATTATTAAAAAAAAGTCAAAAAGTTTTCCTAAATATATTTAATCAAACGTCTTAAAGTTAGAATAAATTCTGGAAATTTTCCAGCGCATATTAATTTTTTTGAATATACAGCAAAAAGTAAAAAACAAAATTATATACAAATGCTTTATTTTTGACAATTTTTCATTTATTATTTATTTCAAAAACAACTTTAATGATTCAAATGATGCGGAAATAACCGAAGATTCTGAAATGCATAACGATGGTTTGTTAACTGAACTCAAACAATCAATGAATAATATAAAAAATAAACAAATAGATTTTAGCAATATTGATGATCATTGACTTTATTTAAAAAAACATATCATATAAGTAAAAGGATAATAAAGGATAATTTTAAAAGATATTTAAATTGATTATATAATTGTCTGTAATTTTAATATGATCTAAATTTTTGTATATTTTTTTTCTATGTTAATGAATTGTTATTTTAAGATGTGTTTTTGTTACCAAAACCAAAACGTTATTTAAAAAATAATAGATTTTTCATTTTTTTTTTTTTTTTTTTTTTTTTTTTTTGTACTTGAAACCAATTATTCGAACAATATGTTATTTAATTATAAAAATTATGAAATTTTATTCGATCGATTTCAATGTCGAATAATTGATAACCCTAGTGCATGCACAGCCTTAGTGGTTTTTTACAAAACAACCGTTTTTAGAAGGCCTTAACTAACTTCATTCTGAAGCCAACAGTATCCATGACTGGATTCCGTATGGATTCCGTATACCAGCGATATGATTAATTTCTAAAAGATAATTAAAATTAAAAAATATATTAAGGGTCCTTCGCTAACTGTGCAAATTTTCACACTCGCAAATGAAATGTCATAAATTTTATGGAAATTCATTGCACAACTTATAACTTTGCGCGACTATTTAGTTTCGCAAACTTGCGCTGTTTAATTGTGTATTTATAAATCAGTTTCCTTTTGTTTATATTTCTAAATTATTAATTATTGTAATGTTAAAAATTACAATTATGTTAAGTATAATAAAATCATTGTATGTGTCTTTGATTTTTTGTGATTTTACAAAATGTTTCAATTATTTATAATGATTTCTTATTTTCTTATCCTTAATAACATTTGAAAAGGGGGCTCATGAAACATATCGCGCAAATATGAATAATTGAAAAAATAGGAAACTTAAGCATTTAAATGAGTATTATTAATGATTTTTAATTAATCCACATCGAAAGTTATAAAAAATCATTGTGTGAAAAAATAAATTTTTTAACCAAGACGAAATAGAAATAGCCCTCGTATAAAAAAATTTCTGAGAACATAAGACCTTAAAAATATCACATTTTGTGATTCCTTTGTCAGGTTTGCAGTCTCGCAAGATATAAATAGCACCGTACGAGTATTTTTTTTTTTTAATGAGCTTCAATTTCTTGTGAAAATATTACCACCTTTATTGTTTAACTACTTCTGTTACACTGATCTTCTGCTTAGAATTGCGCCAATTTTATACGATTTTAATCGCAATACCACAAAGATACGAATCTCAACAAATTGTTAACGAAACTAGTTAAATCTAGTTTAAAAGCGAATTTATTATGTGGGCACCTCAGCTATTGATAAAGTGCAATATTAAGCACCTATAAAAGTGCAACTTAGATACTAAAGAATAAAAGTAACTAAAATGTTATCGCTGGTAACACATCTAGGTGGTGGTAACGTTTATTTCATAGTAATTTTCTTTTCTTAAGTATAATTTATCTGGGCATGTAATCTAAATTACCAAACAACAAGTAAAACCAGATGCCACCAAACTAAAGGTGATACTAAAATGTTTGTATGACGATAAATAAGGGAGAATGAAGAAAAATACTTATAGAACTTACAATACAAACTCTTGAAGCATAGTACTGTCACTCCAAATTCCTTAAAAGTATGCATGTTCAGCAAACAAAATTAAATATAGAAGATGATACATGCATTATGAGTGCTGACTGTTTCATATTTCCTGAGTCTTTCATGTATCTTTGAGCACTTAACAAAAACATTTTAATTTTATAAACTGCTAAAGAGTATACGAACTCATTAAATGCAACAGATTTTTATATTTCTTTTTTTATTTCAGTTTTTATTCATTTTTTTTTTCCTTTGCAGTGTTTATGCTTTTCTGTCAGTTTTTCTTTTCTTGGTATTTTTTCAGTTGTTCGTTTGCCAAGATCAACACTGATTGTCATTTATATTTTTTAAATATTGTTATTTCTGTCATTCATTTGCAGTTTATTTTTTTTAATATGTTGCACGTTTTGCTTTTTCATAATTTCATATTGCCACAATACCGTGTGCAGCTGTTGCATGTCGTAAGACCATTTAAATATTTATTTTGCTGCAAAAATTTTGTAGAATTTATGAATGAAAATGGAAGTTGTTTAACAAAAATATTATTTCAAATGAGGAAGAGTAGTTGAAGACCAGAGGATGCTCTATAAATAATTAAATTAATTTGGTAAAATGGTAGAGATCTTGTACACGTCTCTTATTAAAAACATTCTACAATTGATTTAAAGGAGATTCATGTTTTAGTCTTTAAAGTGAAGAGAGTTGCATTAATTTGCCAGATCTTCATTAAATTAATTATACTTTCCAAACTAAGGTAGCATGTCTGTTAATGAAATAAAAAAAATTATTCTCTTAAAAAATAATAATGACGCGTTGAATGAAATATTTTCACATCAAAATATTTTTACAACATTAATATGTAATTACTCCCTGAGATTTTAGTTTTATTTATTTTAACGCTAATTGTCCGTTGGCATTTTAGTGTCTTACATTTTTGCTAATGAAACCAAATTTACGAAAAAAAAAACGTCATAAAGAGTATAATAATTCCCCCCATATTCTAGACCCTTACTTAATAAAGAACAGACCCGCGAAACTATTTAATTTGAAACCGCCAAAAAGTATCATAATTACTCTTAATTTAAAGTTCAAAAGTGTTCAATTGCCTAATTCTCGATCACAGTTGATAGGCGTTTCATTTTTGATGCACTCGTATGTATAAGACACCAAGCCAAAGCCATATGTTAACATTCGCTTCCCTCAGATTAATTTTTTCGTTTTATTTTCCTGTGCTAAATAAAAAAAATAATTTCTATATACCCCTAAATATGGGCGAAAAGAATTTAAAAGACAATATATTTTCGACGGCTTTTGACGAATAATATAGCTTGAATATATATATATATTAATAAAAAAAAAAAAAAAAAAAAAAAATATATATATATATATATATATATACCCATCTAAGGCTATAACTTACTCGAGGTCATTTTAAAAGTATATCCTACCATATTATTCCCACAAATTCTCTTACGCCCCAGACTAATCCGATTGAATTCGATTTGCAGAACATTAACATTAGATATTGATAAAATACAGTTGCGAAGACATCACCACTTTACCATATACGAATTTAGAGCACTAATCACGGTCAAACTGTCCACGTAAAAGTTTATAGTTGATACTTCCGAAATAAGTTTCCCAATTCATCTAGTAGCTATAGTTATAGCGTATATCTATGCTAAAATACTGTAAATTAGGCCTATAACTCTTTTACGCATTCTTAAAATATCTCCATGGACTTAGCAAAAACATCTGTCTACTGAAAACTATAAGGAAAAACTATATTAGTTATTCACGATAGTTATAAATTTGTATGCCGTCTACATCTAGCCACTTGTTGAAAATACTATTTTTAGATATAGAAAAATCTATCATATTATCTTTAATTTAGTCTTTTGTGAGCAGAAAATAGTACTCCATTAACCCAGGGAATTTAATAATTATATAAAAGTATAAATCGCAAGTTGCTACGGCCAACATTTACTTATAGCCCTAATGTACTTTAAAGAGACAAAAAAAAAACCCTGCACATGTACTCCTCTAAAAATGAAGGTTGGCCTGTTCTTATATGACTCCCAGAATGTTACATCTGAATGTTTAAATTTCCATTTTCAAAACACTACGAAAGCTATGTATTTCTTTCAATACAATTATCAAAAATTTCGTTAAAAGAAAACTAACTTCAAATTGTAATAGAGGCATACTAAGGCTTGGAATTTTGCTAACGTTCTTTTTAATTATTTCGAACATTTATCAACATATATTGGGTTTTAATATACCATTGGAAAGGTCTCTCCTAATACTATTGAAGATTACACGTAATTAACCTTTGGCAGCAATGGGGTAAATTTTAAGCATTTAGTTCTCCCAAAAGTGTAAATTATAAATTTTTTCAAATAAATTACGTGAAAGTATTTACCATACTTAAATATAAATGAATTTAGGAAAAACATAATAACTTCCTCTAACACCTCGATAATAGACGAATTAAAAAGATTTTTGAAAATAGTCACTATTTTACATGAATTTATAGTTTTTATGATAAATGCATGGTTTTGGTTATTCTCTTAACTAACCATTAATTTTACATAAAAATTAATTTGATTACCTATGGATCGCAAATCCGAAACTATTACTTGGGCAAATAAAGGGTTAAATGAATACATTTGTCAACAGCATTGAATAAGACCTTTCCAATGGTGCCCTAAAGTATAAATTACGATGAAAAATGTCCAAGATATTGAAACTTAAATAAAATAGTATTTAAAATGAAATTTTAAAAACGTGAGCGAAATAATTAACCCAAAATATTTTGCGGATTACTTTAAAACATAAAAGACAAAAATATATATGTAGTTTTAGTGGCCATAATCTAAGAGCAATATATTATGATTGGTACATATGATCTTAGTGAAAAATTGAAATGATTATAAATAATAATTATTATGATTCCACTTTGTCATATTGTATCCGATTTTATGGTTTATTTTTTCATATTATGATTATAGTTTTACACAATAATAATATATTTTATATAACATTTTATCATATTACTACTTCATCTTGTCATATAGATATCCAATCTCATCATATTATTATTTCGTATTGTCATATTATTATTCTATTTTATCATATATTAATAAAAATTATTAAAACATTTTTATTGATATATTATTGTATATATATATATATATATATATATATATATATATATATATATATTCATTTGTACCACCATATGTGGTTCAAATGCAAGATATCATTGTCTACATATATATTTATTCGTATATAAGCTAAATGAGAATTACATTGAAGTTAGAAAACAAATATTATATATTATAGGAATAATAATATTAATATGGTTTAAAAACAGAATGTGGTTTAAGGACAAGGAAAAAGATTGAAAATATTTAATGGTTGTACAAGTACTTATTAACGAAATTTATTTTCTAGTAAAAATAGTTAAAAACATTTAAGTTTTGCAGTCAATCTAATATTAAAATTATTATTGAGTGTAAACATTAAATGACGAAATTGAATCAAAATTGTTATCATAAACATAGAGTTATTAAAAGTTCAATAAAATTGTCTTTTCGCTGCGTGTATCAATCTTTAATTTTAAGGGGGAATATTTTCAACATTTTTTGTCTCCTTACAAGTCCATGCACTTTGCTGTACATTTATCAAATAATCTAAAAAACGTCACAATTCAAAAGTCATCAGACAAAATTTTTTATCTAGTTCCGTTGTCAGTTTTCGACCCCAAAATAAATACTGCGATTATATTCTCCTGATAATATGATAAAATTTAAGGGCTGTAAAAGTTCTTTAGATATGCTGTTAAAAGTATTTGCTTTGAATGCCGGGTATCATTTTCCCTGGTCCTAATCGTCTCATTCCCATTGTGAATAAATACTACACCTCCTTTGTTATTGTGCAGTCTTTCAGCAATTAAATGTAGGGTAGTCGAATTTTGATGGCAACATTTTTTAATTAAAATTTTCCTTTTTTAGATTTTTAGGCAGGGTCTGTACGCCCCTCAACTTGTTACTTGTAATTATTTTAGAAGTCAGTTTTTCGCGAGACACATTCACAGTTTCCATGGATAGTAGTTCAAGTTATAGCTTAAATTTAGTTTTTTGTTATTTTACACAATATAATCGAAGTTACATTAAAAATAAAATTAATAAAATATGTAACGCACTTTTTGAAAATTATGTAAAAATTGCACTTTTTATTTTTATGTTTCTATATAGCAAATAACAGTTTTTACAAATATTGGATATATAGATAAAAGAAGAAAAAGTAATTGATCGGGACCATAAACTTAAGTCGAATATCGTTATTGGTTGAAAACGGAACATTTCTGTCAAAACAAAATAAAACATAATTGGCATAATTAGGTGGTGTTTGTAATGTTTAACGGAAATATAGAGGCCCAAAAATTTTCGAAAGTTACAAACTTTATGGACTAAAAAAAAAGGTTCACAATATTACATACTATTTCTTTGTAATAAACTCTGATAAAATATATTTTCGTGTAATATATGGAGAAATAACTTAGTTTCAAACCCTATTTTTCGCAACATTTTAAAAAACAGCGATTTTTAGTATAAAGACAATTTTTTTTTTTAATTTTACTA
Organism: Protocalliphora azurea; assembly: GCA_932274085.1. Classification (NCBI taxonomy): domain Eukaryota; kingdom Metazoa; phylum Arthropoda; class Insecta; order Diptera; family Calliphoridae; genus Protocalliphora; species Protocalliphora azurea. Next base: position 78,502,660 of record OW026523.1, on the reverse strand, counting down.
GGGAACCCTAAAATATGCTACATAACATCAAGCATAAATTTTATTTGAATAAATCAGTAGGTTTTGATATTACGCTTTACTTTAATATGTACATAATCCTTTAGTTTTTAATAATTTGCATAAAATATATTATAAAATTTCTTTCTCATATTTTTTTAAGACATTTATTCAAAATATAATATAAATTTTATTACGCATTCTAATTTCTTCAATTGAATGACCGGTTTCAACGAAGTGACCTTTATTCTCAAAAATTTGTAGAATCAGTTTTTTAATCTAAAAGAAAATAATAAACTTAAAAATACATACATAATTCCATATATACATATAAACGTACATACATAGATACATACATATATATATATACATACATATATATATACATACATACGTACATACATACATACATAAATATTTGAATGAATTTATGAGACAAAAAATATTTTATTTTTGAATTTTAATTCAAAACATTGTATATCAAATTTATTATAAAAATTTTCGCCACCGGGGAAAACACTTTTGTCAGGGGCTATAGCCTCCCTCAGAAAATTTTATTAGCTACGCTAATGAAGCTGCTATCAGCCCGTGAAATGCCAAATTCCTTATTTTTCTTCTTATTAAGAAAAACTGTTATAATTAAGTTTTAAAAATTACAATTTACTCACGCAGCGATATGATTATAACTGAAATGATGCACATTAAATAACTGAAAAAGTACAAACAGTTGGACCGAATTTTTCCCTTTCTAACTCTATAAGCTATATTTAAATTTCGTTCACAATAAGATAAGTACTTTTGATTTTGTTTTTAGTTTACGTCCAAGTAGCCTAGGAAAATAAGTGTTCAAGATCGGAATTTGATATATGTTTTTCATGCATCGTATGTGTTTTGATGCAATTACAAGTTTTATGAAGTACAAAATTTTCCACAATTTTGATGAATTATATTTTTATGTACCGTCATCAGTTATGGTGTTATTTAAGTTCGGTTTAATGTTTTTAGCCGTCGCTACATATCACACACTTGATTATCGGCGACTTCAAAAGCATATATATATATATATATATATATATATATATATATATATAATACCAAAACGAAGCTACATGCCAAAAATCGCTTCCCTCCGAGTAATTTTTTCGTTCTGTTTTTCTGTGCTAAAGGTAAAATTAATTTTCATATGTATGCCAATGAAATGAATGTTCTAATAAGAAAAGTAAAAAAAAACGGTTAATATTTTATTAAAAGCCAGCATATTATCAATTTTCGACGGCTTTTGACGAATAGTACAGCTTGAATATTACATTCTTGAAAAATAGTTTTTTATGGTATATTTAAATTTCTGAAATAAAAACTTTATCTACCCAGCTAAGGCTATATCTTACTCTAGGTCATTTTAAAAACATATCTTGCATTTTATATTTGGTAATATTTATAATATAATTCATTACAATGTGCTCGAAAATGAGACTTATTTTTTTAACATGATGGGCCCCATTTGGTAAAACTATTTCGCGATGCTGAATTTACTAGTGTTAACCATCTCTATAAGCTATCGCTCGTTTCTGAGATATTTCAATTTGAAAGGAAGAAAAAAATTTTCTTATATTTATTAATTTATTTGTTCATTTTAAACGAAATAAACAATAAAAATTCTATTTAAGTATGCGATCATGAATTTATATTATCAAATATATTATAAATAGTAATTGCAAAGCCTTAAACTAACAAAAAATGTTACTACAAATTCGTAAGTAAGACAGCTAATGTTACTGTTGAGCAACTTTTCAAACAAAAATATAAATGCATTAAAAATCGGACTAAAATTTATTAAATTTATGATTGAAGTATGTAATCAATCGATCTATTGTTTGCTTATATTTATATAAGCAATGGGGTCTGAAGATTTTTTTCTGTGCGTACAGACATCAGCACAAACGCATAATACCTCAATCACCTATGGTGGTGTATGGTATAAAAATAAACATAAATAATGCTTTGTAAATTCATTTTAATGAAACAAGAAACCTGAAGAAGTCTGTTGGTACATTTCGCAGTAAAACTAAAAGCAAAGCATTTAGGGGAGGAGGGGGGTTAGGTAATTTTTTTTTTTGAAAAATTCGAAATTATTTCGAATTATTATATTGCAATTTTTCCTGGCATTGACAGGCTTATATACTAGCATTGCTTATGTGCTGGCATAAATTAAACATAGAAAGTATGCCGGAAAATGTTCAATGAAAAATCGTTTCAAAAAATTCGAAATTATGTACAAGATTTTAATGGCTAAAAATTTAAGTGATAAGTGGTGATCAAATTTTATGCAATAGTTTTATGAATAACTATTGAACTATAAAATTTTATTATTTATGTCACCAAAAACTCGATAGTTTACTTCATTATTAATTATTAGTTTTTTAAATAAAAAACTAAAACTTTTATAAATCTAAGGATCATAAATTTCAGAGAATATTGAATGGATTTTAAGAATTTAAAGTGTATTTTTATTTAATTATTATTATTCAAAACATTTCAAACAAATAAATGCATTTCAGTGAAATTATTTAAAATGCATGACCTGAAAAATGCGAAAGGTTGAGCTATATCGGTTTTGACACTTAGAATATCAATTTTACTTAAATCGATGTAATTATTTTTATGGAACTAATCTTATAAAGTGAACTGTATCGAAAATATATATTTTTTTACAAAAATAAATACTTTATTTTTATTTGACTTCAATTAATAATAGTTTTACTTCATTACTTTTCAACAAGTTAGAAATTGTAAGAAAAACAATAAAGTTGTCAAATGCGAAAAACTAACAAATTTTATAAAATTCGAAATATCCTGCACGTTTTGAGATATTTTGAAAAAAAAACTCTTTGATGATAGTTGGTGCACTAAAGATCTCGCAGCTAGCTAAATTGTAAGTCAATTTTGAATTTAATTGAATGAAGAAAGCAAAAGAACGTAGGCTTTAAACTTTATTTAAATCTTTTATATATATACTACAAATAAGTTATTGCTTTATTCTATTTTTTAATTAAATTTGCTTTTCTATTTCATAATAACACCAAAGATATCAAGTTTTAAATGCTGTTGGATTTACAATAAAATGAGACGTCAGTGCTTCAAATCGTTTAAATACTTAAACAATTATTTAAACATTTCAAAACTTTATTAAATTAATTTTATTATATTTTAAAGCAAATCACTTTATGCTTTATTTGAAACATACTTGGGGCAAAAATAAAAACGTATAAAAAATAAGTTATAAAATTTTTCTCAAACTTAAAAGAAAATAAATCTTGTTATACTTACAAAAAAAGTCTTTAAAAATTATTGCATCGTTGCATAGCCTTTTGTAGAAAAATTTGTAATAAATTCCATTAGAACTTGAAAAATTTTATTTTTTTAAATATGTTTACAAATTTTCCTTCAATATTTGACCAAAACATGTGCAAATATATATGGATAACAAGCTTGATTTTTCTGCTTTCAAAAAATCTTAAAAGGAAGAAATTAACAATAACAGAATTTATCTACGAGCTTATCAAAAAAAAAACTGTTCTTTGTTTTAGCAAAATTCAAAAGTTGTCATGATGTTTAGTTACAAAATTATTCATACGTTCAATTAACCTTAGTTAAAAAAATTACCATTTTTAGACATCTATCGTTGATAATTTATATGTAAATACTTTTACTTAGCTTCAAAAATAAAAATGCCTTAAAATACACAAATTTTTCACTATGAATAATTTAATAATACGAAAAAATTTTGGGAAAACTTTTTCTGTGTTGTTATTTAAGCGCTTTTTGCAAAAAGTTTTGGATAGATTTTGATTTATAATATAAAAAACGTTTTTATTAACTGATAAGACTAGTTAATACTTAGACAAATTATTTTTTATCGAAAGATGCATTTTTAATTGTGTGATCCGTAATGTGCTTAAATTTAACGAAACTTGGAAATTTAGAATTTCGGAAACTCAGGAAAAATAAATGAAAATATAAGAATTAAACATTTTAAAAAATTAAGTAATACGTTATAGAGTTTTTTTTTTAATTGAAATAAAAATACTTAAAAGTCTGCATTTCCTACATTTTTTATTAAATAAGTGAACATTTTTAAAACTTATTGATTTACTTAAAAATTTTCGGAAGATGATGCAAATTTTTGGACAGACAATGTTGAAGATAAATTCAATTTTTTTGCTTTTCCTATAGTAAGTTTTCTCCATGTTTAATTTTTCTTAGTTGAAGAATTCATTTTGGGGGGGGCAGTGAATTTCCTTTCTACAAAATACAACCCCTCCTCACCGCATTGATCCACGTCTAGTCAATAAATTTTGATGTTATATTTATTTAAACTATTACAATTCTGTATTATATAATTACAATTATACTTAAGTATTGTAGTAAAATTTAACAGGTCCAATTAAAAATATCAATAGAAATTCAAAATAAGTAATTCAAAATACATTGAGTATTTATGTGATGATATTTTCCTTAATAAGTCCTTAAAAATACAACTCTGTACTTAGCAGCTCAATTTATACACCTAGTTGTATAAACTATGTAGTGAGAAGTATCTTAGCAACGCATTAACCACCAACTTATAAACAAACTTATTACCAACAAGTTTAATGATAAACAGTGTTGCCAGGACGTGGGAAAAAAGAGTATAAATTGAACTTTGAAAAGGGTTAGAAAAGGCTAAATGCCACAAAAAAATAAGATTGTAAAAGCTAGTATTTTTTTATTTAAAAATTTGCTTATTTATTTATTTATTTTACAATTTTTATTTATATATTTATCTGTTTGTTCTCACTAGTTTTTTAAAGATATTATAATAAATTAAAAAAAACACAACGGGTCGCAGCTAAATGGTCCAGTAAAAAACCTCTTACAAAATTTCCATAAAAATTAGGGTCATACATACTAATATGAAAAACAAGTAAGAAAGATATAATCGGTCAAGCCCGATCATATGATACCCCACACCATTGTACATGTCCATCAAAATACGTGGAGTTGTCTTATATTAGACATGTGGACAATTCTGGACCGATACTTTTACTAAGTGTAAAATAAAATATACGAATACAGAATATTACATTTATATGAATTTATTCACTTTAGGGTGATTCCCGAAAGTGGGCTTATATGGGAGCTATGGTAAATTATGGAGCAATTCTCATAAAATTTATCACTATGATTTATACTTATATAAAACTTATTTGTGTCGAATAGAAAACTGATACTAACTTGTGTATATGATTTATGCACGTTAAAGTGATTTTCAGAGGAGGGTTTTATATGGAAGCTATGCTCAATAATGGATCTATCTTCATGAAATTTGGCACAAAGATTGATATTTATACAAAACTTCCTTGTTCCGAATTTCGTTAAAATATTGTTATATTTATGACATTTATGATCGTTAAATCCATATTCTCTGAGGACATTTGTATGGGGGCTAGGAGAAATAATGGAACGATCATAACTAATTTTAATACGCTTCGCCCCTATGTCCTGAAAGTCCTACGTGCCAAATTTCATTGAATTAGCTTCAAAATTGCGACCTGTACTTTGTGCACAAGGTTTACGTGGACAGTAAGCCAGCCAGCGGACGGATGGACATCGTTACATCAACTCAAAAATTGGTTCTGAGTCGATTGGTATACTTGTGGGTGTTCGATGATTTTTTTCTGACCATTACAAACATCAGCACAAACGCCTAATACCCCAACTACCTATAGTGATGTAGGGTATAATGACTCAATGTTTTGACGTGATTTTTGAAATGCAATTTCCTTTTGATGAATAGTTTCCAAATTTTTGGGTGATTTTTCGCATTTATAAGATTTTTTTTATTAAGTATATTAATAAATATTTTCTGTGGTTAATGAAGTTTATTAAGAAATAATTACCTATAATAATTGATTAAGTAAGTAAATAAAATTAGTTAAGTTATATTTGATTTGGAGGTTGAAGTGTCACAGGCGAAAATTTTAGTTAAATATAAATAATCATTATTATTATTATTATTATTATTATTATTATTATTTTTTTTGTGCGAATTAATACACAAAAATGCTTAAATGGATGATTCTGTAGAAATAAAATAAAATAAAAAATAACGCCAATATTAAGTAATATTTTTATTCTTTGTTGAAGTACTAAAATGTTAGCATTTTTAAGGCAATTTTGAGACTCAAAAAAGGCTAAAAAAGCTAGAAGCTAAAACAAAAATGTTGAGGCTAAAAGCAAAATAAAAAGGCTAGATTTAGCCTTAAAAATTTTAAGCTGGCAACACTGATAATAAACAAACAAATTTCCTTCTAAAAGGCTCTTTACGTGGAAAACTAACAAGTCATAAATATAAAAAAAAATATATATATATATTCAAATAAAACCATCTACATATTAAAAGATACTCCTATGAACGCAAAACAAAATTAATTATTTCATTTAGAATAACTATTTAATTAACACAGAAAATGATTGTAATGACAATTAATGAACTAAATGGGTTTAACTTTATGTAAATATTCCTGCTGCTGTAGTTGTTGCCTGTGCAAATGTTGTAACAGAAAACCACTAAATAGGTAAAATACTTAAACAGAATATACAAGTTTCTATGCTGCCAAAACTAAATAATATTTCTTTTCATTATCAGTTTGACTAGTGAGACGAAGTGAAAATATGTATTTTAAATAAGTGATTCTTTTGTTGAGATTTTTTTTCTGTTTTTCATTTTAGTGTTGGCATTGTTCCAAATAAAAAATTAAAGTTTTTGTTACTGGGTTTGAGTGGCAGTGGAAAAACCGAAATTGCTCATTATTTGTCGAAAGCACAGCGTCTAGACTATGATTTAACAAATGGTGTACATAATTATAGTTTCAAGCTGATGGAAACAATGTGTTCACTAACGGAAATTGGTGGTAATGATGATATGCAAAGGATATGGCATCACTACTATGTGGGAGTAAGTTGAAAAATGATTAACAAATATTGAAGTATTAAAACTGATTAAGGGTTTAAGGCGGTGAGAACAAACTCGTTAAGCACTCTATTATAGTAAAGGTTATCTCATTCTAAACGACTAAGAAATCAGTTTGGAGTCTTTCCGCTCATCCGTTTATATAAAGAACAAAATTTCTAGCACAAATTGACGAAGATCGAATCACACTAAAATTGATTGAAATCAGTTTCCAATTAAATAAACTTAATGTGAACAGAAATCACATCATAATGCACTAGTGTGTAGAGTATTAATATTTTTAAAGTATTCGTTAAACAACAGTTTCTTTTAATGCTTCTACTTTTTTCTTTCCATCATAAAACCTGTACATTTTTGCTACAGCCCTAAATATCTTTCTACTTAAAATGTATGATAATCTAAATGTTATTTCAACCCTGAATCTCTCATACCATTATGTTAACCGCAATAATTTTCATTGTTTTCTTAAAACCTCTTTCATATTTTAGACAATGGGTATCATTTATTGTTTCGATATGTCTTCGAAATATGATGATTTAAAAAAATCCTTTAAACTTCTACACGATGTATTGAAAAATCCCTACATAATGTCTAAACCCATTTTATTGGTTGCCACCAAAGCCGACTTAGTCGATGAAAGTATACAGTTGTATGACATTGAAAATACTTTTCATATACAAAGGATGGCTGTTTCCTATGGCAGTAGCATTAAAATGTGTTGCTATGATCCCAGAACAGCACGAGGAGAAGAAAATATGAGCACAAGTTTAAAAAATGGTATGAAATGGTTGGTATCCTACCTAATAAACAATTATAATATAATACAAATGCGCTTAAACTGTGATAAAAATATGCAGGTTAGTAATATATAACTGTTGAAATTTAAGTAAAATTTCATTTTTTCAACTTTTCAGAATTGGGAACAACAGCGCAATAAATTAGTAGCTGAGGGTAAATTAAATTTTAAAAAATATCAACGTTTTCCCAAGCCCTCCACCCGCCACAAATTATGGCGTTTATCTCGAAAGCGTTTAAGAAGTAGTCAAATAAGGCCACGTACAGCTCCTCCAAAAATTTGTAGCATTTCCACCATAGAACAATCGACAACTATAGCAATGAAAGATTTATCTTCCTTTAAAACAAAAAATTATACTTCTAGCAAAGTGCCAAATGGTGAAGTTCAATTACGAAGTGATGAAGAGGAAACAAATATTTAAGATTGGGAAAAAAAATAAATTTAATATGTTAAACAAAATTAATTAATTTATTCAATAAGAAAATAAAAAAGGGATTAAATAAAACATTTTTTTAAATACACTATTTATTAATGTAAATGAAGTATCCTATTAAGTAATAAAAATCAACAATGGCAATGCCCTTTTAGTATTCGTATATAGTAATATCGTATGTTAATAACATTACAATGTCTCTATGTTATTTAACATTGACCAAGTTAGGTTTATATCCCTAATGAAAAAGGACATTTTAACAGTAGTACAGTTTATTTTACTTATTGTTATAATCTGATAAGGGTTGATTTCTTTGAAAGCTTTTATATAGCAAATAAATTTACCCGTCATATTTTAGTTTAACAAATTCTCGTAAGTCCTGTGAAATTAAATCAAAACTTATATTAAAGTTTATGTTAAATTATATTATTTGTTTGAATTTATGAATCCAAGAAGTTCTTATCATAAATATGAATGAAAAAGATATAATTTTTAAGTGTCTGAAAATACTTGATATCTAAGAAACAACTAAATCATCACTTTATGAAATTTAATCTCATCATAGTAACGTCCTTGGGAAATTGCGGATCATTCAGTGAATGGTTAGTGAAATCAGTCCGTCTTTAGCAATCAATTTTTTAAATTTTGTTATTAAAAAATTTAAATTATTCTATAAATGGCAGAGTTATGAGCTAAAATAGCCACTTTTTCTTAAAGTTATACATTTAAGAAATTACAAACTGTCACAAAAAAATAATACTAAAAGACTAATAATTATACAGATCAATACTAACAAAATATCGTGAAAAATATATTGCAGTTATTGCAGGTATAATCATTTCAGTCATCAGAAACATTACGGTTTCTCTATATCACAGTTTTAACCCAATGGCGACCAACGAAAATATGCTCTTTAGGTTTATAATTTATTATGTATAATTTTCTAGGTAATAGGTGCAGTAAATTAGTCATTCGTGTTTTATAGATAAGAAATGGTGCTACCAAAATGTAGTACAAACCAAGTCCCTAACTTGTCATACATAGCCCTTAGAAGTAATTTTTTTCCTTGAACTAGATACAGTGTTGAAAGTGAAATGAAATATTTCCATCACAACAAAATTTTAAAAGAAGTCATGCCTTCTTTTTCAATTTTGCTAAAAAATGTTTACATACTTTTTTATTTTATTTTATTATTATTATTTTTTCTTTTATTATTTATGATACAAGAAAAAAATACTATTTTTAATTTTATCTTATACTAAGAAGAAGCAATAGCCTGATAGAATTTGCCTTGATATAGTCTCGCAATAACAGCTATATCTTGGTTAAAATGCTCACCGTGTTCATTGCTTACTACTCCAATATTTTCTGAGATTTTTAAAATTTTAAAAATTTCTAGGAGCTATGTAGTGCAAGTTGGAAAATTGACTTTTACTATTCCTTCTCTATAAAACGGGAATGACTAATTTGCCTTACCTACTGTACCGACAATTTTATAACCCAAAAACTCCTTAGAGGTACTTACGTATTTCCTTTGGTCGTCAATGGTTTAAAAATGTGACATAATCGGAATGTTTCAATTAACTTTCTACACTATATCTGGTTCTATTCTATATATCTATTCTTCACGATAGAATTTTTTCTGCACTTCTCTTGATTTTGTTATTTAAATATGGATTTTTTCAAACTTTTGATATTCACGCATTTTCTATCAGTGTGATTTTAATAAATGCAATTTTTGAAATCTACGGTCACTCCTTATCCTTCATTTTTCCATGGCTTAATAAGGGTTAATTGAGAAACTGTTGATTTTAACCATTTTAAAGACTTTTAGGGTTATGTGTAACAAGTTAGAGATTTGACTTTTACTACATTATTGAAAAACAATTTCTTGTTTATAAAGCATAAATGACTAAATTGTTCTACCTATTACTTAGAAAATTACATAATCTAAAAACTCCTCAGGGAAGCACATCTTTTTTAGTCGTCAATGGGTAAAAAGTGTGATGTGATGGAAATGTTTCAAATATTGGTCGTTGACCCAAATTTCAGTATATCAATCGACTCACTATAATTTTCTGAGTCGATTTAATAATGTCCGTCTGGCTGGCAGGCTGGCTATCCTTTTAAACCTTGTGATCAAAGTACAGGTCACAATTTTAAAGATAGCTTGTTGAATTTTGGTACAAAAACAAAACCTATTGAAATTGGTTATTCATGTATTCATTATTTAATTTAGCCCTCACACAAATACCCTCGTGGCATATGGCTTTTTAATGAAATTCGGAGCAAATAACTTTCGTATAAGTATAAATCCCATATAAACCTCTCGTTTGAAGATCACTTTAACATGCATGAATCTCATACTAATGTTAGTATCAAGTTAATATTCGATACAAATATGAACCGAGTGGTCTTATATGGGACCTGTTCCCATACTTGTATTAAGTGTAATTTATATTTCCATAAAACATACGTATGTTTCATATTATGTTGGTTCTAACATCTGCATGCGATTTATGACCTTTAGGATGATTCCCGGAAGTAAGCATTTTATAGGAACTATAGTCAATTATGGACCGATTCTCAAGAAAACTTGCACTGTAGTTTCTACTTATAAAAAACTTATTTGTTTAAAATATTAAATTCATATTAACATTAGAATAAGAATTGTGCACGCTAAGATCAATTATAGACCGATCTTGATGAAATTCGGCATGCGAATTTATACTTGTATAAGTCTTGTTTGTGTTGAATTTCATTAAAGTACTGTTACGTTTAATACATTCATGGTTATTAAACCATTTGTATGGAGGCTAGCTGAAATAATGCGGCGGTCATAACCAATTTTAATAAGCTTTGGCTTTACACCAAAATAATTATTTGCGCAAATTTTATTAAGATATTTTATTAATATAGACAGCCAGACAAACTGACATTTTGAGTCGAACGGTGTATTTTAATTTGGGTATCCGATAAGCTTTTTTTGTACGTATTAACATCAGCACAAGCGCATAATACCACATACAGCATTACTCTTTGGTGAATTTGGTCACCAATTGCCCTTTTTGTACCACTTGGCAACTTGCGACCTTCTAAGACTATGTGTTAAATGAAGCGAAACTAAGATGTTGGAAATATTTCGACCCATCATATATTATCTTCAAAGAAGGAATTGATTATTTTGAGTTGTTTTACAATATACCGATGTAAAAGAAACCCCGAAGAATTTATAAGTGAATTGAAACTATTAAAAACTAAAGCTAAAGGTAAAGTTTATGAACAACTTTTAAAACATCAAATGCCAAATATTTTTGCATCGGTTTGTGAAAATTAAAAAATAGATTTGTTGAATATTTAAATCTTAATTCATATTTCTATTTTGGTTCATATTAATGCCGAAGCCGAACGTAGTTTTTCTAAATTATCACTAATGAAAAATAAACTATCCAACAAAGTTGAAGTCAACACTTGTGAATCTATGCTTTCAGTCCTGAAGTTGTTAGGAAGGGATTTGTAAGACTATAGTCCGAGTGAAGATCTCATACAAAAGTGCAGAATCTTAATTAACAAAACTAAAAGGTTTATGTTATTTTTGCAATAACAAAAAATATCACAAATAAATTATTTTGTTATTAATAAAATTTTATTTAGTAGTTCTCCTTAAAACACAATATTTTTTATTTGTTTTTATCTTTTATTTTAGATACTGAAGCAGTTCGTCACTTTTTTGGAAAAAAAAATCCCCTTTTTTTGACGACTTTATTTTAAATCCCCATTTTTGGACACTTTTTAAAAATTCTTAACGGTAACGCTGACCCCAACCATCTATGGTGGTGTATAGTATTAATATTAAGCAAATATCGGCACTGGTTTCAAAGATATAGTTGTTTAAACTTCAATACTCATAATAATTTTGCTTTTTGTTGCTTAGAAGAAGTGTGATTTTAGTTTTTCTTTTAATGAATTTTTACAAAATTTTAAATATCTATCTTATTTAATGATAAGTTTTACTTCGAAAATAGTTTTTATTATTTGAAAATTCGAATTATAGTACGAAATATGTAAATATGCTTTTTGAGGTTGCGAAATTATTTTTTGGTCCATAAAATTATATGTTCTTTTTGACACCCACTGGATTTTAGTTTTAAGTAAATGAAAAAAAAAAATAATTTGACATTCATTTTACGTATTTGGATTATAATGCAATAATAGCTAGTATAAATTTTCAATTTAATTTCATATTTCCAATTTCTACCATCAATACAAATTTCTATGGATATTTTTCTAGGATCTTAAGTCATATCTTATTAAAAAAAATCGAAACAAAATTTAGAAATTTGGTGAACATTTTAAAAATTGCATATTTTTGCGTTTCAAAAATTTTAAACGCTCATTTTACTAAGAAGTGTTATTTATTAATATTCCAGAAAAAACGTTAATTACCCGGTAAACCAACAAACTACTAAAATTTATTGATTACTTCCAATTCGGTTAAAAAACTCTTTACCTTTGGCAATATCCCATTACTAAGTTACACTCTGTACACAGTCAAATAAGTAGTTAATCGATTACTACAAAACAATAAAATACTACAAAATTTACCAAGCTACATATTTACAATTAATATGTAATTTTATCACTATATAATGATATTGCACATTTGTTCTACAATTCTAATTCGTTTTAATTAAGCAATAAGGCTAAGATCTTCTCTTTGTAATGCCGTTTAAAAGAATTAAAATGGTTAACAGAAGATAAATTTGATAACGAGTTAAAAGATGTTAAAAGCGTAAAGTCCCTTAAATGCATAACAAAGTTTATGATGACGATATTCCATGTCTGCTTTTCTGACATTATCGTAATATACCTCAAACTGATGAAATCGTTTCATTTTTTAAATTCTGTTCTTAAAATTTTATTTCATTTATGCGTGCAAATTTTTTATTCACTAAAACTCAGAAATATAAAAAAATGTAAATTTTAGGTTTCAGTTTTGTACATAACTTTTTATCAGATAACAAGATGGTAACCAACATATGAATTTCCTAAGTCTTGTATGGTTAATGGATTCAGTCTAAAAGAATTGTGAGTACACTAAAATTATTCAAAAAATACTGGAATATTTCAACCCAGTAGTTTCCTAAGATGTTTGGTGAATGCCCTACATAAGTGATTTTTGATTACTCACACTTCCAAAAATAAGCAATATACGCCATATATCTGCATTGAAATATTATTTCTGTAGACGCTTGAGTTTAGTAAATACTACCGAAAAAATTTTATTTTTAGTGTTTTTGCATTTTGAATTTGGTTGTAACGAACTCGAAGGGACCGAGAAAATTAGTTCGTTATAAGAGTAGTTCGTTATATCCGTAAAATTCTAAAAAAAATTATTTGACAACAAAAATACACGTATTTTATTAAGTTTAGTTCAGATTACGCAAATATTTGACACGAATTATTTTATATATTTATTTTTCCTTTATTTAACTTTTTTTGTTAGATGAAACAGCTATCAAATATCATAAAATGCAAGGAGAAAAATAATTTATACCTGTTCGGATTAGATGCAAATTATTTGCTCACAACACTCTCATAAATTTATTTGACATCAATTATTTAATTATAGGAAAATTATAGGAAAATCGTATTCTTTAATTTGGTTTAACAATTTTCTGAGAGTATTTCGGAATATGCAAGATTTATTACACACATTATTAAAAATTACTTTAAAAAATATATATTTAAATTTATTGTTATAAGTAATTTACGTTTATACACAAAAGCAACCCTGTTTCCTTTTCTTGTCATTTACAAAACATCCCTGTCTTCAAAAAACAAGACTATTTTCTTTGCACGCCACAATCAGCTGTATAAAAATAACAAGTATTATAATGGTTATATAAAAAAAAATATTAATATATTGAAAGCTTTATTTAAAAACTATACTTTAGTAGATAAAATATAAATTGAGCACTTCTTTTTTACCAATTTGAAAATTGGGTTATAAAAACAACATTTATTTTCTAAGACCAAGCAAAAATTCGCTCAAAATAGTGGCAAATATTTTACAACTTGTATTCGCACATTGTTCATACTAAAGGTAAATAGTTTTGTTTGTCCAAAATCAAATGTATCTTGCTTGAATCGTAAAAATATTTCGTGTTCACATTGCGCAAAGCAAATAATTGTAAAAGACGCAAAGTAGCTTTGGGTTGGGAAACAACTCTCGCGTCACCGTAATTATTTCTTAAGTACAGTCAGGTGGTTTTTTGTTGTTTGGTCTTCGAGAGTTTTGCGTCTAACCCCCGCATTGACTAAGTGTTTGATGTCGCCTAACTGTATCGTGTTACGATTTTTCGAAGCTTACATTTGTCACATGCAATCGATTTTGTTAAACTAACTTTTTAAAATTTGGATTGGTGGAGACCATTAAACTCAGGAGTGGAAGTTTTACGTAAGACGCTTCTTAAGAATTAACACCCCTAAACAAGTTTGCAATCGTAAATTTGGGGACCATAATTAGACATCAGCAGAATGGAATACGTATTTTCTGTGCCGTTTCATCAGAAATCGTGGTGTCTTATCCATTTTGGTTTCGTTGAAACCAAATATATGTATGCATCAAATATATTTTGGACTAATTTGGTCCAAAAAGAATCGGCAAAATTTATCATTAGCTTTAGTTTTTATTAGTTTCAGTTTATTTATAAAATCTTTTGAGCCTTCTTCTTGTCGAGGTGGTTAAAAAGGGGCAATTGGCGACTAAAGTCGCCAAGCGTTAACGCTGGCCATAGTTCGTTCTAATTAGTGTTCGTTATATCTGTTTCCGACTGTAAATGAAAACAAATTTATTTGAAAATCCTTTTTTTTTATAACAAGTTATTATATATTAACTCCAACTTTTAAAGAAGTAAAAAATTGTTATAAAAATAGTTCTGTTTTTACTGGGGCTAATCATAGGGATAATGTAATAAAGATGTAGTTTCAAAACTGTTGGTCCTATTAAAAAATGTAATTCATGGAGAAGACCCTAAGGTTTCAGAAAATTAATCTTGTGGGACTTATTGATATAGTAGCAAAAAAGGTCAACATATTATTTGAAAATATTAAAATAGTTATTATATAACACCGTATGACAGTCATTTTCAAATATGATAAAATCGATATGCACACGAAGACCATAAGTGGTAAGACACAAATTTCCTCCAAAATGAATTTCAGATTTTCAAAGGATACACTTTTTTAAAATAATTTACAAAATATTTACGAATATTACATCAACCCAAAAGCTAAGAATCCCTGAAATATAATAAAGCTAAAGATCCCTGTAATATAATATTTTTTCCTTAAGTGTTGCGGCAAGTAACTTAAGAAAATGTTGCCTTTTACTACCTATTTTCAAGTATATATCTGCCTGAAAAAGTTATTCTCACACGTTAAAAGATTGTTACATGGATGAAACTAGGAACCATTCATGATAAAACTGCGTAACCAGTCTTGCCTTAGAATGTCAAATTTCCTTTCAAATATTTTAGCATTTTCGAAAGATTACTAAAAAAGTAATTATGGAGTTATAGAAACAAAAGTCTTAGCTTTTCAGTCTTATTAATTATTAAAAAAAAAAATACCTTTTAGTAATCTTGAATTTTGCTTATATTACACTCGAAGTACATCGAAAATTTTATGGAAAAAAATCCGTAACTTCTAATCGGATAGCTGGTTTTAAAATTTCACACAAGCATAGCAGAGAAATGAGCAATTTTCAGCTTGGAAGAGGGACTCCACAGACCCCTCAGGAGTCGAGTTGTGAGTGATCGAAGATACCCTATCGGAGATACCCTATCTCTGGCATGGACAATTTTTAACTTGCAATTTTTTCTTATTATCTTTTGTTATTTGCATTTGAAATTTCGACTACTCAATTTTGCAAAATTTCTTCCAGTTTTTTAAATATATAGAAAAATATTTTTATGCGATTTTTTCAGTTGGTTAAAAAACTAAATTATATATCAAATAAAAGAAATTTGAAGTCCATAAGTCGGCTAAGTACAGACCCGACGAATTTGATCTATTTTGTATGGAGAATTTGATTTTAACCTATATGTCCTATAATCCCGAAGTTTGAATCGACAAATAGAATGCACTTATTGAATCTTCGATGTGTTCTAAAAATTTTCACAAGCAGGGCTTGCAATAAATGTGGACTATATACGCAAATTTCGAAAAAAAATTATCCTGCCTAGCTGACGTAACTTTTAATTATATTAAAAAAATTGAAGTCAATAACTTTTATAGAACCAAAACTACGCTACTTTAACTACATATAAAAAATGTACTTTTTTGATTTGTACTTTTAATAAATGCTTTTTAGGAAAACGATATGAATGTTTTTGGTTTTCTATTATATTTTTGAGTTTTATAAGCATTTTCGCTAAGCTCCAAAAGAGGACATGTTTTTAATTAATAAATTATACAAAATATCAAATGTGACAACAGATTTTTGTTCTTCCCTGTAATGACTTTAACCATGTTACTTATAAAATTAATTTGTTGTTTCCAAAAGCTCGAAATATTATCAAATACTTTTTTTTACCATTGGGCAGAAACATATAGTAAACTTGGCAAATATAGCAAACAGATGATATTGGTCTCACATTTGTTTTTGATTTTCTGCGAATTCATACTTCATTCTACTTGCAAAGCAGAAAATTTTAATTGTTATGTGATTATTAAGATTATAGTTATTTAGAGAATATTTGGTTTTAAGTTGCTTTGACAATTTTTGACAATGCTTAGTCGCTAATATATTTTAGTAAAAATTTGAAATAATTATGCAAGATTGCAAAAATACTATAAGGAAAGTATTTAGACTTAAATAATTGCTGTTTTCAGTAATAAACTATTGCTGTTGCATTGTTCTCAAAGAGTCAATGTTGGGTACATTGACATTGGAGGATGGTCAGAAATTTTATTTGCATCGTGTTAGATCGAGATCATATTAATGATAATATGAATTAAAATGGTTCACTTGAAGTGAAGAAAGCAAGCATGTTGAGTTTGGTATAAAATATTTATATAAATATTTAAAAATCCCTAAGGGAAAAAAATATTACTGTCCGATGTGGAAGTATCGGTGGATCAGCTCAGTGAGTTGTTGGCTATAAAATGGAGATATAACGTTCTCACAATAACAGTTGTACTGTGTTGAAAGTTTCCAATAAAAGTTCAGTCTTAACACATTTTTTATAGCAGTCAATTTTTATTTCAAACTATAGTAAAAAAAAAAAAATAATAATATTAACAAAGATATTCCAGTTGTTTGATATAAATTATTCGATTAACCCTTTAAAATACCACATATCACTTCTCCAACTCTGAGATAAGATGTAAACACGCCTTTTAAAATTTCATTCACAATTTACTTATTAATTAACCCATGTGCTGGTCTAGTTATTTCCGGCATTTACCTATAAAAATTCTACCCATAAAGTCAGAGTTAAATTATGATATAGAGGAGAAAAACATAACAACGATTTATTCTACGTGCGAAATTGGAAACTACCAAAACCTGTATAAACATATCTATTTTATTAGTGAGTAGGAGTTAATTCCGGAATTACAGAATAAGTGCTTAATTATTTTTTTTACATTATATATACAACCAATCATTACACAAAAAAAAAAAAAAGGAAAAGTAAAGTAAAGCTAGAGTGAGGCACGTTGTTTTACCTTGGTACCACTGCGTGATTTTGGTATACCTAATTGAAAATAGAGGTACTGTTTTAGTATATTATTATACGTACCTAATTGGGTACATAAATATTGCTGGAACTTTAAATAAAGTTCTGTGTGGAAATTACTATCAAGTGATATTCCTTAATATATACAGATAAAGCAGAAGAGAAAAAAATGATAAAATTTTCACGATAGTCTACAATACCTACTCTAATTTTCTATGTATATTAAAAGTGTTTTTTAGTAAATTTAATTAATTTTGTTATTTCTTATATAAAGGAATAAGAAATTACTATGTTATATTTCAATGTTAATCTATGTCAATCATTAAGCTTAAATTATATAAACTAGATTTATATTTTTATAAGTAAAATAATAAAATATATATATTCAGGTACAAAGTAATTACTTTGAACTTAATAAGTCCCGTTTCTGGTTCCTAAAGTTAAAAAAATATTTTTTCATACTTCTTTTCACATTTTATTGCTACTGTTTTTGGTTATTCTTTTTTTGTAGTAATATTTTTCATTCATAAGTTTAATTCATTGATTCATTTACGTATCATTGTTTCTCATCACTTCTGAACCGAGGTTATTCTGAGTCAGTTTTATTGTTAAACGTAACAAAAGAAAAAATATCAATAAATATATATATATATATATATATATATATATATACATATACATATGTAAGAAATAATAAGAGTAAGAAATTGAAAACTAGATTTGTATAGCATTAGTGTAAATTTTTTTTTATCATAATTGTAATTGCTTCTTTAATTCATCGACCGAGGAGAAGGCCTTCAATCCGGTGACGAGAGGAGCACAGCACAAATCTTTTGGAAAATACGTAAGTTCTTTTTGTTATTCTTTGTTTATATCTTTTATGTATTTAATAACTTAGTTTGTATTGATTACATATTTTATCGCCAATTATCTTATTAGTTATTTCTGTGCATATTCTTAAATTTTAATTTAATTTAAACCTTATTTTTATTTTGATTTGTATTTTGTTTTGATTATCAATTTACTATTTAGACAATTTTTTTTTTTTGATTTGTTTTACATTATATTCATGGATGAAACCAACACTTAAAATATGTTTACACCAGCCTCGATATTATTGTTATTCATTTATATATAAATTTTACGCATAAAATGCATAAAAAAATAAGATTTTCGAAACTATTTGAACATTTCGTTGATCTGACTAGTAGAATGGGTCTTCGATGACAACTTGAAGCTTTGGTTAGGGTAGGGTATAGCGCAGACTAAAAACTGGTGCTGCTGACTGACATTCTCCCCCCAATACATTCGTTTTTTTCTGTAAGGTAGTGTGTACAATATTTTTTTGTTATGACTGGCTAATGGGAGCAGACCTAGCGTAATTCATAGAAACCCTCGACAGACTACAGCAGCTGGTGATCTAGATACACACAATTACGTAAGGTTACTTGAACCATCTTTCCCATCACCTTAACAAAGACCAGTTTTATAACACAGTACCAATATAAATAACGATACACTGAGAAAAAAAACATGGTTACGGCATAGCCACTACAAAAATATTATGTTCCCATTGTTAATTTTCATTAATTTTAATAATACTGTCTTCATGCTTTTTTTATCATTCAATGTTTACATACAATAAAATTTTAATATAGTTTACAACAAAAATGTTATCTTTTTGAATATTTTTACTAGAAACAACCATTAAATATTTTGTTTTTAAACAATATTAATGTTATTATCCCGTAATAATATTAAAATGTCACTAATAAATGTGGTTTTTACAAATATGGCTTAAAAATTCATAACTTGTTTGTTTTTGAATATAATTTTTTTTTACGTTTGTTTTCACCTTCATTATTATTCTCATTTATCAGAAACTTTGACCAATTTTTATATAATATGTATGATAAAACCGATTCATATGAGAAAATCAAACTTATTATAATGTAATATTACTGGACCATCGCATTATAAAATTTGTATATATAATATAAAAAAATCTAATCATAATGTGATAATCTAGATCGTTTTATGATTATAATTTTCATATTCATTATTATTTATGACCACGAAAATCTTTTCAGTAACAACATGGTCCAATCATAATATACTGCTCTTAGATTATGGTCTCCGCAACTATACTTTTCCCTGCAAATAGTTGTAATTACAAGACAAAAATTAATTTCAGTGCAAAAGATTCTGGTGAAATTGCGCAGTATAATATAATTTTTTTTCGAAATTTGCTGAAGAGCATACCTTGAAGATATCGATTAATTGTAGTATTAATGATTGCATGGGAAATGGCAATATGATGATTATTGTGCTGAATCTAAAAATTTCTGATGTCAGAAATCGAAACAGTTAAGCCTATATCATACTTAGATTTTTTTGAACACTGATTTACAATTCTATCTATTAATGTCAATGTTTATACCATCTTCAGTAGTTCATTTTTTGAAATTTCTAAATCTCTTTATTATATCGCATTCAAGAAAATCAAGGCGTTAAGTGGCTTGCCACACCCACTCATGATAAGAATATTAAAAGTTAGAGTTTCTCCACAAGAAAAAAATTCCCCGGAATTTCTTGGAAATTATTTATTGCAAATTTTCGGGAAATTTTTATCAGAAACGTTCGGGAATTCCCATTAAGTAATTTAGGGTCTTACTTTTAATTAGATTGCTGCTTGTAATTTTGTTACTCAAAAATATAACTTCGTTTTGTTATTACTTGCAAAGAATATTTAAAACATTCTAGGCAAAAGGAAGGTTTAACAAATGTAAGTACTAATGAATTTTTTAACACTTTATTAGTTATTAAAATTATTATATTTTAAAGAAAAAAAATGGAGCGGCAACTAGCCTAGGGAATCAGTTTTAAAGAAATATTTTGCTAAAACCAATGACTATTCTCATTGCTCTCTTTGTCCAAAAAGACAGCCATTCAAACGTAGAAATACCAGTGGATTATTACGACTTTTGTGGCAGGTCCATAATGTTAGCTTGGAAGTTTCTTAAACAATTTCTCTTGGTAATTCTGAAGTTAGAAAATACTTGCAACCTAAAAAGTCTTTTGAGGAAATTTTTTCAAGTTTGGCAGCTGTAGATGGAATATCGATTCATGCTATAATTAAAAAAAAGGTTTTATAATAGGTTTTAATTTACCAAAAAAAAAAAAAACAAGCACCAAAAATGTATAATATCTTTAATGGAAAAAAGTACAAAAGAAAATTAAATTAGAAATTTAATAGATTGTGGATGAAAATGGTAGATTTACTCTGGTGTTTGATGAGTGGTGAAGTATTACATAAAAACTATATCTCAACTTATTTTTATATTGTCGAGCTGATAAAATGTACAACTTAGTCTTGATGTATATTCATGGAAGATGTTGAGTTCATGAAATCAAAACTATGATTGAGAAACATATAAAAATATATAATATAAATTTTTAAAAACATATTCAGCCGTATTCAAAATGAACAATCTATGCTTACTTATGAAAAATTGTAAATCAGAAAAGCAATGTCGAGGAAGGCCCATAGAGGCTCTCCTCTGCAATCTTGAAAGTTAGGGCAGCAATGCCAATGCTAATAATATAAAAGCCTATATGTTTAATTCCAAATACAAGCCTAAAAGATTTTCTGAAGTGGTAAAAAGCAAAGGGGTTTTTCACAGAATATTAAGCTCAACAGTTTGTTGAATTAGTTCTGTTGCACATTTTTTTTTTACTTTTGAGTTTATTTAATATTCTTATTAATTTTATATTATAAATAAAAAAATATAAATATTTCTGTTATTATGTAAATTGTTGTTCAATCTTTTTATACGAACAATATTTTTTTCCAAAACAAAGAAAAAGGTGTGTTGTACATAAATTAATTAAAAAGTGACTTTTGTTCAGTTAGTTTTGGCCGACACTGTATATGTAGGTCAAAGTCAAAATTTCGATACAAAATAGGTCGAACTCGGGAAGGTCGGGATAGATAAATTTATTGTTTACTAACTGAAAAAAATTTTACAAAATCAGATAGAAACATTGGGCTATATGTTTAAAAGGCTAGAACAAGATTTTGAAAAATTAAGATAGTCAAAATTTCAAATGCAAATAACTTGAAAATAAAAAGAGGTAAAGAGCACAAATTTGGCATGCAGTTAAAAATTTTCTATGTCTGAGTTCCAATAGCTCCGCTATTGAGTGGTTTGGTGGACCCCTTTTCAAAATTTAAAATTGTATGCTACAAGCAGCTGATCAGAAATTACAGATTTATTTCTAACAAATTTCGAATCTGTCCGACTATGCAATAAATAGAACCATAACTTCAACACAATGGTACTTGAATTGAAATTTTTTTTAATTTTTTCATGCTTATTTCAAACTTTAATTAATTTGTGGTTTAATAAAATAACAAATAAGAAGGAATAATTTACTGTTTGTCCCGGGAACAAAAATTCACATCTCTCAAGAAATCTACAAATACATTTTCAATTTCAAAATACCTTAGTTTTTCTCTAATAGATTCGAAATAAAGCTCTTTCAATCAGCATTAAAAATTATTGTTTTTATTTATATTGCCAACGAATAACGACAAGACAAACTTTTTATGAAATTCTGTCTTCGAATGAAGGAACTTTCACTTTATAAAATATATATTACACTGTTAGTAGAAAGAGCGGCTAGCGAATATGATGCCAAAATAGCAATTTTTCGATACAAAATCTAAGTTCATCTTCAGTTATCTACCATAAAATCAGTTACCTACTAGAAAAATTACATTCAGCTTGTTCAAACTCCTTTGAATAGTATTCCTAAATATTTACTTTTTATTATTTTTTTTTATGTTTCAACAATGAAGGTTGCATTCAGCATATATTTGGGAGAAACTTTTTGAAGAATCAAATAACACAATAACTTGCAAGTATTCTCTTATATTGTTGAAAAGATTTTGTAGCACTCATCAGAAAAACAACTTCTATTCCGAAATTATTCACATAAAAATCCAGATTCTTTGCCAACGCAAACATTAAACATAGTGCTGAACTAATAGAAAATCATATTTGCTTGTTGTATGTCAGGCATATTTAATGCTCGTGTGAATTTTAACAACAATTTAACACCTGTTCAGAAGATATACGAATAACATACATATATGTGTTGCATAAATACATTCACACTCATACTACGCCATACAGCCCTTAAGCTCACTTATACAAATTCAAATTCAAACAAACATTTATGTTCGTAAAAGGGCAATTGTATTTTTGGTTGGCTGGATCAATTACACAAAACTTTTACGTCTGCGGCTTGCGGATTAATGCCAACTCTTACCATTCATTCAATATTGGCATGTATAAAATCAACAACAACAACAACAATAACAGCAACAATATCAATGAAAAGGTCAGTTAAATAGGCAAGACAAAGTTTCACCAAAAAAAAAACACACACACACACACACATTCCATATAAAATAAAAAGAAAAACAACAAAGAAAAATAATAAAATAATATTTGAGGTGGAAAAAAGGGTTCATAATCAGGATGGACGGATAGACCGATGGCCATAATCTGGTCAAAACAAGGAAAACATTTCAGTTTTGTAACTCTTTTTTCATTTTGTACCTCATTGTTAAACGCGAATTGGCACTCAAGATATTTAATGCCTCAGTGGACGTACGAACTCCAGGAACAAACCAATCAACCATTCATCCATCTGTCGATTAATTTATTTCCTTTTTTCGCTTTTCATGAGCGTGTGTTTAAAACTTGTTTTTATTCTTTGTAAAAATTACACTCCCCCGATAACGCCTGAGTTAATTTAATGTTCTTTATGTTTATGATGATTTTAATCATTTTATAAATTTTTCTGTTATGTTGTAGGTATTTTGTTAAATTTGTTATGCTTTTTAGTGGTAAAAAAGTGGTTGTCGTTGTAGGAGAGGGAGTTGTTTTTGTTGTTTTAACAACTATCAAAAATTGCTTAAAATTCACAAAAACACACACACCCTTTCTCTTGTGTAAGGGTTAATAATCAATTGATTGATTGTTTTTAAATTGTTTATTTTAGTAGAAAATTACGTATTTACCATAGAGCCAAATAGAAAAATAACTTAAACATATTAAGTGTGATTTGGAAAACAAATAATTTCTGGCACATGTTTTCATGTAGATATGGTAAGAACGTTTAATTTTTATTAACAACTTTTGTTTAAAATCAATTTGACTTAAGCGTTAAAATTAATTGGATTAAGAGAATTTATATTCTCTTATATCTATAAATATATGGACGGATGACGCATTTTATATTCAGTTGGGTGCATCATATATACATATAAAAAAAGCAAGAATTTTAATAAAACTAATTAAAGTAGGTTATTATCTCTTTTGATGTTACTAAATATATAAAAGTAGTTTCTAAGATCATTCTAGGCGCTGAATTCGAATCTTTAAACACTTTTTTAAAATTGGTTTTAGCTTTCGAGATATCAACAAAAATATTTCATTGTTATATTTGAGATCCGATAAACAATTTATTCAATAAAAAGTGATAAATCGGAAATAAAGATCTGTCAAATTTAATTTTCGATTCGATTTTGGCTAAATTTTATAATATTTGCTCTTCTTTTTCGTAACTTGTACCACAAAACTTTCAAGTAAAAAATCGAAATATCGAATATAGAAAATTAAATTTATATTTTATGGTATAAACAACTGTTTCAAAAAATTCACTCGCTTTAAATATGTTCAAAATGAATATACATACTTTTAGGCTTATACAATGAAAAGAATATTTATATATACCTTTTATTTAATATGTACTTTTTATTACAATAGAGTTAGATATAAATAATTACAGCTAAGTACACTAAATATGTTTTTATGTACTTAACAGCGTATTTTATTTCGGACCATCCCCCATAATTTATATCTATTATTCGACAAAACTGTTACGGACAGCAGCATTGAAAGAAAAACTCCAAGACATTCGTAATGGGGATCAAAGTTTATAACTTCAAAAGGGAAATTAAACACAATTATTAAGAAACTTATAGTCAGTCAAGCCAAACAAACATAATACGATACGATTTTAGAAAATGGAACTTTGCTAAATTATGGAAAGCTTTACAAAACCTTTTATTGAATTTTTTTAACATATGGGCAATTAGAACGCATTATCAGCTCTAGAATTGTGACGTTTAAATTAAAAAAAAAAAAAAATCTTAAGATGGAGAAGCAGATAGACAGTTCAAATAGACATAGTGCTTTTGAACGATAAGTATACCTGACAGTTAATATAAAACCACTATACAAAACCAGGGTATTCTAAGGTAAAAAACTCACCAAATTTTTAATTGGAAAAGATTTCTTATTCTGCAGAAACGATACAAGCAGTATTCAATTGTCACCAAACAGCTAATAAATATGTAATTTTAATAAATATGTAATTGGGATATAGCAAGGAAGCTGTTGATTTATAGGAAATATCTGAAAAAAAATACAGAATAAAACAATAAATACCTGCAAATTTATGTGGGAACTATACAGTATTTACCCTTTTTAAAAATCAGCAGAAGGTTAAAAATTAACTTTGTACTTATGTGGTGTATGCTTTTTTATTTGAAACAAAATTTTATTTATATTAATAATTTATATATGTCAAACAAATATGTAAGTTATTTTATTATTTAACTAATACATCTTTATGTCGGTTGGAAAAACCAAATCAAATTTTTATTATGCAATATGACCGAATTTTTATTAAAATTATTAGGAATTGCAAAGGAATATAGGTTAATCTTTAAATTATTTTAATACAAATAAATTTTTAATAGCATTCACCAATATATCGTTTTGAAATATGAATTTAATTTCGTTATGTTGACCAATTGATTTCAATTTATTTTAAAACATACAAATTGATTAATGCAACTAATTTTATAATTGCAAGGACCTTAGTACACCTATATAAATAATCCCTTTTTTATAACTAGCGAAAATTATACAAAAACAATTTTTTAAACTTTGTTTTTGTTTTAATGGAAAATTTCACTTCTTCGACGCGTTTTCAAGAATAGACACCAATATTTATAGATTATAAATTTTCCTATATATATCTAAAAGATGGCATGATTATCCTAACAGTTTAACAATTATCATCTGAAAATATAGCGAGGACGAAAAAACAATAAATTGAGCTTAAAATGAAAATGTCACATCAAATTGTACTTCGGAAATCTTATAATCTTTAACAGGTACGAACAAAATAAGTGAGATAGATATATCTGTTACCTTTTAAAGTAATGAGGGCAATTTTTTGTTTAATTTGCAAAAAAATAAATGCGTTGAAATAGTTGTTGAAAAATATTGCAAGTTTTAAGTTGCTTATCATTATTTGTCATTAAAATTTGTAAAAATTCATATATCATAATACAATTTTATTGTCTAAACACAAATTTTTTGCTTATGTTATTTTTTCGAAATACCAATGGTATTTCTTATTTTTGGAAATTATTCAAAATTATTTGATTTTCAGATGCATCAATAATGTTTTTGTACATTAAAAAAAAAATAGAAACAAAAAAGTTTATATTGAAAAATAGAAAAAAGAAATTTAAGTAAATAGATAAATGAAAACAGAAATAAATATAAAATCTTTGTATTACCGTCTTAAGTTGAGTATTTTTCTATCGGATTTTTTGTCATACAAATAAAATACGTAATATGTTTTTGAAAAATATCAATTTTTTGTGTGCTCGTCTAGAACTATATTTAGCAACTATGTACTTACCCATAAATAAGCAAAAAAAAAAAAATAAATATTTATTTTGATTTTAATATTATATAATTTGTTGTAAAATTATTAACATATTTTTGTATTTATTAAGAAATATTATTATTTTTTTAAGTATCGAATTGCTTTATATTTCGTTATTATAATCGAATAATATTGATTGAAATTACTAAAAATATAGTTAATATTTAATTGTTCATAACACCACATATTTTTTAATTGTAACCTACAATATTAGTGGTAATGTATTTATTATATATATATATATATATATATATATATATATATTAATAACCGTTTTCCAACTAATCTTTTTTCTGTATATATGATTGGAACTATAATGCGTAAAGTTCAAAAGTATTCTGAAGAGATTAAATCCTTGAAATATATCCTATATCCCTCATAATCGTGCAAATTGTATCTAATCAAAAATATTTTAAAGAAACCACAAGTGTTCTGGCACCTGCGAACAATATAGCACCCATGTTGACAAATTTCTCACCATTTTTTTCTTATCTAAATCTTGTATTAATATAAGGTTTTGCAGTAAGAGCGGGTCGATGTTGCCAGTCTATGGTGGCCATTTTATTTTTCCGACATCTGTCAAATACGTTGATTATTATTTTACGCAGACGCTTTGGACCTAATGTTTTGTGGTAAAATTCAAGTTGACCTGTTCGCAAATAGTCAAAGAATCGTAGATTAAAAGAATACTAGATCCACCGAGAACATCGAGACTTTTCGTGCACAAAAACTTGGACTTTCACAGAATTCAACCAGTAACGACGTTTGTTCGCTTACTGGAAATTGGAACGTTTGTTGGACCCCAATTTTTGTCGAAATTTATTTTTATCGTTTATTGAAAAACCCTTTACTTAGATTTAAGATTATATCTAATAGATTAGCCGTTTTATTTAGTTATAGTACAAACAGCACCGGTTTTCCATACCTATTTAGGATTACCTTATAGTACCTCTTTTCCAATTTCTGATGAGCCAGATAACTAAATAATTCTTATATCTCTATTTAATTAATCAAACAATATGTAACATGCTGCTATAAAATTACGCCTTTTATTTTTACTAGAAAAATCATATAGCTTTAGATCTTCTTGACGGCATTACATAAAAATTTTCAAAAATTTCGTAACACCAGCTATATTTTGAGTTATAGCGAAAAAATAAATATAATAAATCGTAGTTAAACTCGAAAAAATATACACAAATTGTATTTTTCTAGACGTTGTTTAAAAATTTGTTTAATATCACTGGTCGGTAGAAAAACTTCAGTTAAAAAAGAGTGAGATGGAATTCACTTAGTTTTGAATAAAATTATGATTTGTGTATTAATTTTCAAAATACATGACTTATTTTATTTATAGTAACACCAGCTTTATGATAGGTGATTAAATAATGAACATTTCTGCCGTTTTCATTTCTTAAAAGAAGTTTTAAGGAAAATTTTATATGAGAATTTTTTTTTTTTCGAAACTAACAACTCCGAAAGTATTGGGCAAATTGTTTCATTGGTGTTTTATTAATCTAAATCGTACCAACGGTTATTGAGCTATAGTGAAATATATTCGTACAATTGCATTATTAACGAGGAAATATTAGACATGGTCATAAAAGAAATCAAGTCGTAATAGAAAAAATGAAAAAAAAAAATCTGAAAGCAGAGTCGTATTTAGCTCGTCCAATTCTACCTAGTTCACCTATTTGTGTTTAAGAGAGGACAAAGAGATGTCTTTTGTCGACCAGTGAATAAAAGAAAAAGAAAAGAAAAATGTTATAAAAAGAATAATAGAATTAGGAATGCATTTATACTGGTACCTACCCAGAAACACTTTTTTTCATAGCTAAAAATTTGGAAAGTGTACCGTACTGATTTCTGGTGTCCTCAAGAAGTCCTAACTAGAGTTGCCAGTGTCCAGCCAAAATATAATTTGTTCAGCTAAATATATAAATTTTTGAAAAACAAATCGATAAACAAGCTGAAAAAAAGGACTAATATGCAAAGTGGATACGGAATCCAACTAATTACATGGTAAATTTAAAATTGTGTCAGAAAAGTATTTTAATCCTCTTAATCAAGTTCTGAACTTGACCTTCTTTTTAGCCAAACTTTTTAAAATTGCTTACAAATTTTCCAGAAATTCGGTATTGTAAAATATAATTAAATATCAATAATTTCAAAAAGAAATTTTAAGTTAAATATCGTCGCTGCACTGACGAAAACAAATATGTGTTTATGAACAACTCTTCAAGAGAGCAAACCAATTTTTTTAAGCCATACAAAATTACACATTAGTTTTTATAACAACGAGCTCCGTACAGATATTTGAAAAAAAGATTAAAATTAAAAATCGACAATTAATAAAGCTTTCAGATGATCCAATAAAAAAATTTCGGAAAATTGCACATTGAAGTTTTCGCAATTGTATATATATATATATATATATATATATATATATATATATATATATATATATATATTGTATTCTTAAATGTCATATTCCTAACAAAGTGCAAAAGTATTTTTTTTTTTAATAAAAAAAATGTTTAATGTCCACAGCTAGTTACAATTCTCAAATTATTTTTTTTTAAATTCTGATCATAATGAATTCGGAACTTTATAGCATAGAAATGAATTAAGACAATTAATTTTCGAAGTAAATGAAAATACTAACGCAGTTTTTAAAAACTGCAATGATAAAAATTTAAAACATTGCAGATTTTATTACTTTTAACATATTTTAAAAATTAAGCAGTGATGCAAAAATGCAAGATTACTAGCTTAGGTATTATTGAATATATAGCAAGTTGAACAAATGGAACCTAGATTTATCAAATGCGTAACTTTACGTTAACAATACATTGTGGCTTTAGGGCATAATCATCTTTTTAACGATTTTTTTAATAGTTTTACAAATTTAAGAAAAATTTGTATTTTATTCCCCTACTAAAGCTGTATACAGTTATCCATCAAATGCCAGGGACCATAACATTTATGAGTAATGTAATAAAAATTGTAATTAAATTATTATTTTTCGATTTTTATTATTTTATTTAAGGTTAAAAAATAAAGATTATTTTTTATTTTTATTTCTCACTTAAACTATAAAAATTATTTCTGAATTTTCTATTCATTTTTCTATTTTTTTTCCTAAAAATTATTTTATTTTAGTTTGCTCTAAAACAAACACATTTCTAAAACACATTTCTTAAGCTATAGGAAAAAATATTCGTTATTTTATAATCGAAAATCAAAAATAATCGCTATATTTTAATCAAAAAATAAAAATCAAAAATTATCGCCATTTTTTAACCGAAAAATAAAAATCAAAAAATAATCATTACGATTTGAGCAAAACATAAAACTCAAACAAAATCGTTATTTATTTAATGTTTTTTTTTTGGAAAAAATAAAAAAAAAAGTTTTTTTGCATATTTAGAAAGGGCGTTAAAAAAATGTTTCACAACATATTCCTAAAATTCTTGGATCATATTGATCTTTTTCGTCAAAAAATTTGTCATAATCATTATTTTCAGCCCCTGTCAAATACCTAAATAAAAAACAAAAACACTTAATTTTACTGTTACCAAAAATTCCGCAAAACACGCGTTATTATTTATTTTCCATAAAATACCTCATAATCGCAAGACACAAGCGAAAACACACGTTTTATCCTTGAAAACGTAATGTACATATTAATAACTTCACGTGATGAGATCTATCATTCCATCCCTATAACCGCTGTTAACCAAAGATGCAATAAGAACTATAACATTAAATAATGGTTGGTTGTTGTTTGTTGCTTTACAGGATACCAACAAAAAACCACAACGATAAAGATAAAGTAAAATAAGTACATAACAATAACTACGAAACTAGTACTTATTGTGTTACTCAATGTAGTTGTTGTTGCTATTGCTATGTTATCTTTCTTCTACTGGATACATACGAATAAACAATTCTAATGGAAAGTACTAAGGACTCTGGCGAAGACCAGACGAAAGGATGCAAAAATGTGTGAAATAAACATCAATCATCGCTTATTCGAAATGTCATCAATCACTGTACGTTAAGACTGACACGATTATGATGAACAAAATTGAAGAGCAGACACATGTAGCGAATGAATGAACGAAACGAACGTGTAGAATCCCTTCAAACATTTTGAAGGTAAATTTGTTGCTAATCGTTCAGACGTCACTTCTTAGTGACTTCTAGGTATTTGCAGGAAGATTGTTCGAAATTTTCACAATTTTTTTTTTCTTTAAAATAGTTTGTTAATTTAATACTTTAAGCATTATTTCCCCATCAACTTTTAACGACTTCAGATATTTTAGCTTCGATTAGACAGAAAGTGTCGGAATGTTGTTGAAATACATAATTTTGTGAAAGATTTTCGGATTTGTATATATTTTTATTATTATATTTTTCCTGGCATTAGCAGGCTTTTACGAAAGTCTAAATACCTGTGACTGAAAGAAAAAATTACATAACTTAAGCTATGCCGTTTTCATCCGATGAAAAAAGGTGAACAAAAATTTGAACTTTTGTGGTAAATATCACAAATGATATATTTTTTATTTCGATCAAAATGAAAAAAATTATACTGTTGATGAAAACAGAAAAATTATGATTAATTTTTTGAACTCCAAATATGGTTCTTCGATTGAAATAGAAATAAAAAGTTGGTTTTTAGTATTAAAATCCGGTATATATATTTTCCAAATATATATACCGGATTATCAAATAAATTTCGTAAAAATTACGGATATATTTACACGCTAGATAATTCAAAATTATATATCTACAACCTTTATATTTTTACCTTTAACCTTCTTATTTATTAGAGGTAATTCTTGACCAAATTTCTTAAAATCTTCGGAATATTTTTTCTACGATGTGACTTATTTTATTGTGTTATAATTTTGTTTAGTCTAAATATCAGTTCAAAAAAAAAAATGATTTATATCTAAATAAAAAAACCCTTTTCCCTAAATCCGCAAAATTCAAATGCAGGTATGGCTTAATCATACAAGGCGTGAAGCTAATTAATTATCTTTTTAAATTCATTTCCAATAGTGATGTCTATAAACCTGTATAGTTTTATTTTAACTTTTTTGAAATTTGTTTAACAAAATTTTAAAAAGTTTGAAAGTAGAGTGTTGTTAGCCAATCATGGAAAAAGGTCTGAATTATCCTGAATAGTTTAATTTAAAGATTTCTTAAAAAAAAAAAAAATAAAAATATGTTTGTACACTCCTTACACAAGTGGTCTAAAACACATTAATGGTCTGGAGAATACGTAACAACTTTAAGATTTTTAAACCGATTTTTTCTTTATATATCTTCTTTGATAAATAATTATGTGGGGATTACGATTTCTTAACATTATTTACAAGCGGAGTATTTAGTAGATAAATTTTTCTAAAAACTGTAAAAAATCCATATTTTCCTCATACAATCGCGCCATACAATATCCGATATCCGATTTCACAAATATATTACACAATATCTTTTTGCAACCCAATGAACCCTAAAATCGTTAATGGGAGTTGTGGTCGAAATGCAGTGTATAAAATAAATATAATTATGAATTATTAAAAAAGAAAAAACTTAACTTTAATTATAAATACAGAAATAGTAGAAGTGAAAAATCATATTCTAGAAGAAACTAATACGACACTTCTGTAAGGACCCTTCGGGTATCGCCCAGAAGGCATTTTTTCTACACTTGTAGAGGTGTTCTCTATGAGACTTGTAGAAGACTTTCCACGAAGAACAGTTCTTTCCGACAGAAAATGATTTTACTGATACTTTGGCAATAGTTTTGGCGATGATTTCAACTTCTGGAAAACTCTTCTTAGTGACTTTCACAATAGAAAATGTTTGTAGGGATTGTATAAATGAATGTTTGAATACACAAGTGTATGTGTGTGAAGTAACATGAAATCAAACTCAGGCAGTAACAACATTTACGGGTGTATGTTTTTGCTATTTGTAGATTTTAGTGCTGTTGATGTTTGTGGTTGATATTACGAGTACAATGGTAGCCAACAGAGACAGGAAAATAAGAACTACAAAATATCAGATATTATAACGGCCAAATATTGGTAAGAAAACTGACAGTTGTACACGGTGAAAAATTATATTAATCATACAAGCAATAAAAAGTATTTTTTTTATATATTACAGACTTCTGATGGACTAATAATCCCTACATAATCATAAAAATGAAACTCTCTTCAAAACATTTATCATAAATATTTTGCTGTAAAGATTGAAAATTTTTATAATCTTCAATTAGTAATCTCTTAGCTAAACTCTGTAAATGATGAAAATAATAGTTTTTTTTTTAATTAAACCTAAATCAAAATTTTCTTTAAGTGTATTACAAAAAATATATACGAAATATATAGTTGCAATTTGTTTACTCAGTTTCAGTTGTCGTGTGTCATATTATTGATAGTATTTTGATATTAAAAAAAAAAAATAAAAATAAAATACGCACATGCATACGATATATTAATTTTTTTTCATTTCCCAGCAAACACTCATAACCATAACTATATATGACATCATCCACTCTTACATGCACAGATATTTATCTGTTAAACATATTTCTTGTCTAAAGTGCAAGTACAGAAAAAAAGGTGACCACAAATTTCCATTACATTTCATTCCACCAGACTTACTGGTGGGGTGTAAAATTAAGATTTTAATCAAGACTCTTTTTTCTCTCTTTTTGCTTGGTTACACACTTATATGATTTATTTAACACTATTTGTTTCATTTTTCTTTTAATTTTTAAATAATAACATTATTTTATTATCATATTTGAATGAAAATTGTGAACATGTTTACAACGATGCAAAACAATAAATTGGTTTTTTGAATAATGAGTTAGGTGTCAATTAAATATGTTGGCTAATATGATAAGTATGAAGTTGACTATTATTGTTTTTTCTATGAAATACAGATTTCATAGAAAAAACATTTAACCATAATAAGCAGGGCAACCAAAAATCTTTTTTTTCTGAACTTCATATGAACTTAACTGTCAGTTATTTATCTATTTTAGATAATTTTAAGAATTTAGGCATCGATTTGAAACAGCATATTTTGCATACTTGAATTCTAACAACACATTTTTGCATATTTGAAAAATTTTGCATATTTGGCGTCCATTGGAGTATTATACATAACTTACCATTAGTGATTTAGTTTTTTACAGTCGCTACGTTTTTCAAATCCGATTCCCTAATAATTTTTATATCATAAGTTTATAGAAAATTTGTAATTTTCGGACGGAATGTACTAAATTTGAATGTTAATAACAATGTTGCCCGTTTAGCCTTTTTAAGGCTAAATATAGCCCTTGATAGAATGGATTCATAATATGATAAGATTGGATAATAATATGTTAAGATATGATAAAATAGAATAGTAATATGATACAATGGGATAATTATATGATAAGATGGAATATTAATATAATAAAATAATAATAATCTGATGAATATTGTAGTAACATGCAAAAATGAACCATAAAATCGGACACAATATGATAAATTGGAATCATAATAATTATTATTTATAACCACATCTATTTTTAGTTGTAACCAATTTTTCCAATCATAATAGTTTTCTTTTATTTTAAGGTCACTGCAACTGTATTATTTTCTCTGCATGTATTATTTAGAGAATGTCCATCGAAAACCACTCCTGTTTTATCTGGTGTTCCGCAACGTAGTCATCTCGACCCCTTATTATTCCCAATATTTAGAAATCAGATCTTTGCAATCTTTGTTATTGGTGTATGATGAAATCTTTGTGATTGGTGTATGCTGAATCTATGGATCTGAATTTAAGAAAGTGTAAACACATGATGTTCTACAGAAGAATTACAGTACTCTGTAGATACAAAATAAATGAATATAAACTTGACCTAGTCGAAGAATTGCTTGATTTGGCTTTATTGCATGGTTGTAAACTATCCTTTAATTCACAGGTTTCGCAAATCGTTAATAAAGCAATAGGAGTTCTAGATTTCTTCAAGCGCTGGAGAAGGACTTTAATGATCCTTAATTTTCCAAGTAATTATTCACATCTCTCGTAAAGCCAATACTGTAATATGCTTCCGTGGCCTAGGATCCTCAATAAGGAGTTCGTATGAAGAAAACTGAATCGGTTCAGAAAAAATGTCTCCTATTTTGTCTTCTTAATCTTTCACTGAATCCTTATATTAATATACCATCATATGAGTTACAGCTTATCGATTCCCACACTCTTAAAATTAGGAGAAAGTAAACGAACATTTCATCTGTAATTAATTTATTTAACGGTTCAATTAATTCGAAGTTCCTGCTTCGTAAGATCGAATTAGTAATCCCAAATCGTACAACTGGAAATTATACTCCTTTAAAATCAAATATTTTCGAACGAATTATGCCAACTTTGATATCATGAGACGTATATGCTATTAAATAAATAAATAAAAAACTAAATTTTTCACCTGCGGCGTTTCAAACTACAAATCAAATAGAATTTAACTAATTTTATGGACGTACTTACTTAACTGTTATAGGTAATTGCTTTTTAATAAACTTCATTGGCCGCAGAAAATATCTATGAATACAATTTCAAAAAAAATTTTATTAAAGGGAAAAATTACCCAAAATTTTGGATATATATCATATCCAAAAAAAGGAATTATAATTAAAAAATGACGAAAAATAATGTCAAAATATTGAGTCTTTTTCATATGAAGTATGTATAACCCAAATTTGTATGGAAATTTTGTAGCTAATTTTTTACTGGATCATTCTGTTGCCAGCCGTTCTATGTTTTATTTATAAATTTATTACAATACACTGCCTGCCACTTGAATGAGAAATCACATTTTTTTAACCTTAATTAAGTATATCTCCTAAACTAAAGTTCAGAAAAAAATAATTTTTTGCGCAACCAAATTTCAAAGTGTTGGCTTTAGTTTCCTGAAATAAAAAATATACATATTTTGTTATGCTAAAATTATGAACTTATTTAAAGACATATATTTCTCTGGTACTTTTTCGTGTGTCACTTGAATAAGGAATATTTTAAAACTAAGCAAACTGTAATTTATTTTTAAATTTTAGGTTATAAAAATGAAAGTTATTATCTTCTAGCATTCAATTAGTAATAAGTACTACCACCATTGTTAGAAATAACCTCAAAAATGCGATTTGGCATCTACTTGTATAATGACTCTAAGTAATTTAGCGAAATTGAACTCCATGCTTCCGTTATTGCATCCTTTAAATATTCTATCGTCTCAAATTGTTTTCCTCCTTCATAAACTTTTCTTGCAATCCAACCCCAGACATTTTCCATTGGATTCAGGTCTGGTGAATATGGGGACCAATCCAAAATTTGAACACCTTGTTGATTAATCCATAGTTTTACTACTCTGGCAGTATGAATCGGAGCGTTGTCGTGTTGGTACGTCCAAAGATATCATTAAATTTTGGAAATACTTCCTCAAGAATGTTTTTGTAAGTCGTTGCAGTCATTTTGTTGGATACAAAAACTAATTCTATGGTATCATAATACGAAATGGCACCCCATACCATTATTCCGCCCTCTCGGATGTATCTGCGCCTCAAAAATAATTCCTCATTATTCAGGTCATGGAAGTCGGGGACCATGAATATTAAACTTTTTTCATTGGAAAATACAACTTTAAACCATTTGTCGGACCATGTCATTGTATTTTTGGCAAACTGTAGACGTTGTGATTTGCGTTTTTCATTAAGTGCACTGTTCTTAGGCTGGCACTGACTCCACCTTTTCCACATATTTTTTATACTGACATGGCAGAATTTGATGAAATTCTAAGAATTTTTCGTCTTTCTTTTGGAGTTGTTGCCATTTTCTTCCGCCCTTTCATGTTTTTTCCATATCTTTCCACGTTATTTAAATAATTGTACACAAATGTCTTTCGTATATTAATGTTTTTGGCTATTTGGACCGTATTCTGACCCTGAGATTTCAAAATCAGAACTTTTTCTTTTTCAGAGTTATTAAGAGCCATACCAAGTCCCAATTTTAATAAAAACTATTTAAAAACTATAAAATAAAAGCCTTCCTGTTTAATATTAAGTTTAATTCAATGATTGGCACTGGATTCAAAAGCTTGAAATTTATTTGATTTCAACTTAAATTCTAGCAAGAATGCTAATTGGGAATTATAAAAATAATTTTCATGAAAAAATTAAAAAAATATTAATTTTGTTATAATTTTTTCATAGTCACAAAGTTCAGAATACGGGTATTAATCACATTTGAGTCATGTTTACTGAAAAATAAGTTTGGTTCCTTGTTCTCATACCCGAGTTAAAATCATTTTGATCTTTATTATGGCTACTTCAAAACTCCAATTTAAATTTTTTATACATTTTCTTAAAAA
Source organism: Protocalliphora azurea (assembly GCA_932274085.1). Taxonomy (NCBI): domain Eukaryota; kingdom Metazoa; phylum Arthropoda; class Insecta; order Diptera; family Calliphoridae; genus Protocalliphora; species Protocalliphora azurea. Next base: position 78,465,418 of record OW026523.1, on the reverse strand, counting down.
AATTGCAAAAAAGTTAGGATAAAGTGGTAATGATTAGGTAAATTTGTAATAACTTTAATATTGTCTAACCGATTTTAACTTGTTTTCTTGTTTGATAGATAATTATGTCTGGATTACGATTCCTTTATATTAAATTGCAAAAACGAGTTAATAATTAAAAAAAAACTATCCAAAAGCTAAAATTTCCTATATACACTTTTATTCAGTAGCGATCTCTAGTAAAAGGAAATTTAAATACAAGTCAAATTTATTTTACTTAAAATTTTTTATTTTTTTCAATAAAAAAATATTTTTTTAAATATTTTTTTTTAAATATTTTTATATTTAAATTCATGTCGGATTCCAATAAAATTTTCCAAATTTTAAATTTTTAAATTTGTGTGCTTATAGGAATTGTTATTTGTTATAGTTTTGTCATTAGTCATAATGTTCAGAGTACGAGGGTAAAAATAATATTTTATTTCAATATTTCTAGAAAAATAAATAAAAATTTGTCTGTAAATTGCACAGAAAAAATATCCTATATTTGAAGACATCCTATGGTAAGTTCCCTTCATCTTCCTAAAGAATTGCAAATATATTGATTGGTATAAATCTTACTTCTTTTAGATAATAAGATATGGAATAAATAATGCAAGTTCATCTGCAAACATCGCAAAAAATTGTAAGTATTATTGTATGGAGTATATGGAGGGTTAACAATCTCCATCCGTGTATATACAATATATAAACGTTATGTTAAATTAATAGGTAAATTGTAGTCATATGTACGATTATTTCATTACTCTTAATCCCTTACTGGTAATTTCCCAAAATATTCCTGCAGTGGGACAGAATAGAACATGTAAGAACGTCATAGTTGGTCAAACTTGACTATTTGATACCTAACGCCATTGCAAACAAAGTGCAAAGAAATATTCGGAGAGGTTTTTATATTTGACCTACGACCAAAATTAAATCGATATATGTGAAATTTGGAAATGTGATATGTAATAAAAATTGAGCATGCAAAATATTAGCTATTGACATACATTACATATATATGGTGGGGATGTATTGTGGTAATGTATTGGTGTAAGACCCAGCTTTGTTTTTATCAATCGACTTAGAATTATTTTCTGCATCGATTTAGCGATGTTGTCTGTCCATATAAAACTTAAAATCAAACTAAAAGTCAAAATTTTGAAACTAATTTTTGGTTTTGATCAGTTCATTATTTCAAATAGCCCACATATAAATGTCCTCCCGGAATAGGGGTTTAACTATCATAAATCCTTCAAATATAGAAATATTTTAATGAAATTTAGCACAAATAAGTTTAATTATTTAATTAATTTATATGCCGAATTTCGTGGAAACTGTGCATAACTGACAATAGCTCCCATACAAACAGTTCTTTAGAAAATCATTTTATATATGTGTTAAAATGATTTTCCAAAGAAGGGTCCCATAAAAATAAGAACATCAGGGTAATATTGGACACAAATCAGTGCTATATAAATAAAAAATGCAGTACCAAATTTTATGAGGATCGCCCCATTATTGACCATAGATCTCACATAAGGGCCGGGAATCACCCTATTGTGCATAAATATACACTACGCTTAATACAAATATAAGATCACTCCCATATTTCTGATGCACATACACAATGGTGTAGGGCGTCATATTGTCGGGCTAGACCGACTTTATATCTATATATTCATAATTCTGAGGAAGATAATTTTAATGAAGAAAAGAAGTGTTAAGCTACGAAAAAAAGTTTGCAAACGTATAAATTAGTTGAGCACCAGAAGTTCCCTTTTATTGGATTTTATTTATACATTCTAATAGGTAGTCAGTCGCTAGATAGTTTTATTGAAACTAAAAGAACTAACAAAAGGATATGTGAAACCTTTAAAAAATCCCTAAACTGCAATCTGTAGGTAATATTATATACAGATATTTTTAGTATCGTTTGTGTAATAATGACTTTATCATTCTATCATAATTATTACATTATTTCGTACAATCTATATCTGCAATATAAATAATACAATAAATGTAAAAAGGATTGCTTTTTAAAAATTCTTATTAAGCATTTTATTGAATTCAAAATAAATATTGTTCGAAAGTTTATAAAAAACTAAATTTTTAAATTGATTTTATAAATTTAATAATAGAATACGAAATTTCATTTTTCAGACTATTAGACAGACCGCTCTTTTTTCTTTTGGTTAACTGTTTTTTTATGAAATGTTCTTTCTTTTACTGAAGCAATCTATATTTCCCATTTTTTAGAGCCCGATTCCTTATAGCTCTCAAATTTTTGGAAAATAAAATTTGTATGAAAATTAAAAATTTTTTAAAGTGTTTTTAAGTAGTTTTCCTACAATTTTTATTTTTAAACAATTCGCTTGCTGTACTGAATCAGGCCCTAAATTATTTGAAAGTATTTACAATTTATGTTATAATCCGATAAAGCTTTAACCTTAGTTTTTAAAAATTTCTAATTTGTATTTAAAGTAACACCAGACGTACTAAGAACTGAGATTTGTATATTTTTTTTAATTTATTTAAACTAATTTTTATTAAAAAAAATCTAGGTAAAAAGACAATTTCAGTTTTGACGTTTGTCACAAAAAATATTTCCCTACCCAAAAATGGTAAATTTCAGTTAAAAGTTAAAAAAAAAAATTGTTAGCATGATGCCCTAGCTGCAGAGGAGTGAAATGACTTTTTATTTTTATATTACTTGTCACTACAAATATAAGCATACTTTCTTTAGTAAACATTTTTAACATTTTAAAAATATTTGTATTTTTAATAAAAACCGGTTAATAGGTTTTTGTGAGTAAAACAATATACGAATAATTCGAAATCTGTTTTTCAGAAAATATCGGATTTTTGAAAACACTTATTGGTGCAAAAATATTAATAATTTAAATAAAAAAATCTTCTTAAATTTGTTAATCTCAATGGTTCATTCATAGGAAAGATTTATGGGAGCCAATATAATATAAATAAACACTACAGAGTGCAATTTTGCAATTTTTATAAAAAAATGAATTTTATAATCAAGGTATTACAAATACTTAAATAGACATTTTTATGAATACATTCAAAATTAAATTTTATATATTGTAGATGATCTTACAAAAAATCTTATGTGTATTTTATTAATTTTTAAGAGACAAGGTAAATAATTTATTTTTTGTTTAAAATTCACCATTTTTATTCATATGCCACCAGACTTAATAGATACTACATAACTTTCATAATATGTCGGCAATATAAAATTATGTAATATAATTTTTATTAATTGCTTTTCAATTTTAAATTAAATTTTTCAACAAAAAAGAAAAAAAATGTTGATTAGCATATAAAAAAACTAATATTTCATATTGACGAAAATTAGGTTTTCTTAAAATTTAACAAAATTTATGCAAACGTTTAATTCAAATTTATAATCAAAATACATATCGATTATATAAAACGATTATATAAAACAGGTATGTTATGAAATTCAGTTTTTCTGAATCATAAAAATTACAAAAAAGTTCATGATCATCGAAATGAATCCTGCTAAATGAAGAAAAATTGTAGTACCGCAGACAAAAAAAATTTAAGAGAAAATCGCTACATCTCTGGATGGAATGTGACTCATTCTTAAAATTTTTCTATATCTTTTATCAAAATAGTTTTAAAAAAGGCAGCTTGAAGACCCGCAAATTAAAGAAAATCCTAATAGGAATGCTAGAAAAAATGTGAAGGTAAAAAAAGAATCTAAATTTTTGGCATTAATTTTTTTCAAAAAAAAAAAAAAAAAAACGGATGCGTCTAACGAGCGATATATACTGTCGAACTTTTTACAGCATCCTGGTCAGGATTTCCATATCAAAGATGTTGTGTGAAATGTAGCAGATAAATATCGTTTAAAAATCAAAATTGTTGAACTAATTTATGGTCTGACAAATCATTTGTAAAGGGGCAAAAAATCTCATTATTCATTAAAAATGGCACCTTTAACAGATAAATGTTATGATATCGAAAAAAGTTCCTATCATTAGAAATCACAACGGATTATAATTTTTATGGCCTGATCTCGCATCTCATCAAAACAACAAAAAAGTATTTGAGTGACATCAAAAAAAAAAAAAAAAAAAAAAAAAAAAATACATTAAACTGTCCTAAATTGAGTCCATTTGAAATGTGTTGGGTCTTAATAAAAAATATTTAAAGGACACTTAAATTTTTATTTAAGGTATTCCAGACGGATTTTTTCGTGCACAGTCCTTAACAGATTTCTTATTAGCAAGTATTAATTGTTAATATTACTTCTGACTTTTCTATAGAGGAAAATTAATAAAAAAAAAACATTAATTGACTTCAATTACTTTAATCTCAGACCATTATCTTGTAATATTTTATTTTTCCAAATAAAACCATTAGTTGAAAACTTAATGACAAATCAACAAACAAGTAAATTTAAGTTAAAACAATACAAATGTGAATTCAAATGAATCATACAGTCGCACAGGAAGTCATCAGAATCAAAATACAATTTTTATTGCTTTTTTTTCTTTTTGTCATCAACAAACAATACGATGTCAAACAAACATTTAAGCATCATTAGGCGGGTGTCTAATTTAAACAAGTTTTTGCCTCCACTTGATGTTGGCCTTTGGAAAACAATGTGCATTTTGGGAATAATACATTCTAAACTTGGTCAATATAAAGGCACACATTTACACACACACAAATTTTGTTGTAAAGTTGTTTCGATGCTCTCAACTTTTAACTAACTACAGCAACAATACAAGTCGTTTTGAAACTACCAAAGCCAATCAATGTAAATCACAAAATAGACTTTAAAACCAATTGACATTTAGGATCAAATGACTTTATTATCGTTAAATGTATGAATATGTAGTTTATAGAAGAACAACAAGGCAACACATATATATGACTACATGGGGGATAGATACAATTTGTATGTTAGTATCTGTGTTTATTTGAGTTATAGTTTTGTAAAGTGTAACGAACTTTTCGAATTTTCGAAAGTCAAACAAATTAACCGAAACAACATTATAAAGAGGAGAAGAAGCAATAATGTTTAACCATTTGGTATTTATCGATTAAACTAAAATACTTCTAAGGGAATAGACAACATCTTCTATAAACATCTATTTAATATTAATTGGTTGCATATTAAAATATTAATATAAACAGTTTTACTAAAAATTATCTTTTGTCTCTATAGTTGCTATGCTGGTAGATAGTCTGTCAGTTGTCTGTGTCGGTTTCTCAAAACTAACAATTATTAAGATTGTTACCCTTCTGCATGTCTGGAATTGAGTTTGTTTTTTGTTAATAAGGTCTCTTTCTGTTTACCTACCTGTAGTCCAGTAGTAGTGACAAGTGTGTTGTTATCAGTTATTGTTAATGAGCTACCTGACATCAAATGCCCCACATTAGCATGCCGAGTGTTTGAAGGGAATTATGAAGTAGTAAGTGAATCATTAGAAGTGAGAATAAATGATATATTAAAGAAATTTTTGTTTGTAATATGCTTTACTTTATTTGGATTTTTTTTTTTTGGAAAATGTTTAATTATGTAGAATAAAATAAACAATTCAAAATTTATGTTTTAAGAAGAAAATGAACAAAATAAAAGTCGCATTAAAATGGGCAAAATATTTATTATGATATGATATTATGATATGTAAATGGTCATATTTCACATTTAGTAATTTTAAATAATACAATTGACAAGTTTTATATTGAAATTGAATTCACTTCCTTCTCAACAACTAAGTAAACTACGGAATATTTTAAAGTTCCCAGGCAAATAACCAAAATACCATTAAACAACAACAGCTTTATCAAAAAGCAAAATAAAATCCCTTAAAATTTTCCAAACAAGAAATTTTACAAAAGGTATGAGATTATTATATGAATAAAATAAGAGGTATAACTGCAATCAATGTTGCCAAAACCTAAGAATGAAAACCTGCTAAAATTTTCAAAGAAAAATGCTAGAAAGTACTAAAAATAAAAAAATGATGATAGAAAAAGCGTTAAGAATAAAAATTGTTTATATTTGTAAAAAAGGTACATTACTTATTTTCAGGTTTAAAGCTAAAAGCACATTAAATAAAACGCATTCTGAAATAGATTATTTGGAAATTAAAAAATAATAAAAACAAAGTTCAACAAAATGAGGGGTATAAAAGGCTATAAAACTATTCATGTGACAGGTTCTTCAGGCTTGTGACCGATTTTAGTTCCGGAACTTTATATGAAGGGAACCTGTTTTTACATAGGGTTGTCATTAAAGGTGGCTAATTAATGCCGTTTAGGTATTGTTGAAACGGTAGCAGGACTAGTCTAAATGTAACTGGTGACAATAATATACATTTTTTCTCGGGACCAGATTGCTTTCACAACAATTTTCCATTTATATTTAAATGAGCATTTCTTTGGACCTTTTGAATATATATTTTACAGCACTGCGAGATATTTTTTTTGGCCCACCCCAAAATTTAAAAAACTGTCCCTTAAAAATCCCACTCACCAAAAAAAAAAGAAATCATTTTGTCATTCAAAAGAATTATTTTTTTTTTTTTTTTTTGTTTTTAAAAAGAACTCTTTCTTTTTATGGAGATCATTTTTGAATGAATATCTTTTCATAATTACATATGTATAAAAATACATTATATCATCAGTTCCACATACTTTTACTTTTTTCAAGTAACAGAAAATTCGCGATTTTATTACCGTATTTTTAATTATACATATCTTTTGCAGCTGAAGTCCGATTTCAATACGGTATTAGAAAGGAAACGTAGTCCTATTTAAATATTATTATAAATAAAAATTATTTTTTTATCAAAAGTTAAAAAAATTGATTTCAGCAATATTGATGATCATTGATTTTATTAAGAAAAATTTTAAAAGAATAGAAAAACTAGATTTATTTTTAATGGTGTGCAATGCCACCATTAATAGGAAGTGAAAGGATTTTTTCCACACATATGTTTTTATTAAAAAAAAAACAATAATCGTTTTAAAGCTAGAATGATGTTGTTTATAAATGATAATTTTAAAAGAAATTTAATTTCATTATATAATTTGACTGTAATTTAAATATGGTCTCAATTTTTCAATATTTTCTTGTTCTATGTTAATGAGTTGTTATTTTTAGGTTTGTTTTATCTTAATAAAACCAAAAATTGCTTTAAAAAATAATAGCTTTTGCATTTTTTTTAACTTGTAATGAATTATTCGAACAATATTTTTTATTCTTTATTCATTCGGTTAATCTAGGCAAATGCAAATTTTATTCGATCACACGAATAATTAAAAAATTATTCGATCAACTTCAACGTCTATTAATTGATAACCCTCATATATGTCGAATATTAACAAAACTCACAGACCTAACGGCGTTCTTTCATGGAATGAGTGATATATATTTTCAAAAATCATTAAAAATCAAACACAAAAAAACTCAAAATTTTTCCTTTTAACATAAAGCGAGATATTATTCAAATAAAACGGGTATATTTTATTAAAATCGATGTCGAAATGATAACTTTATTCAAAACTAAATTGTGACTGTTTTTGTTGTCAATCTTTTAATTTCAATACCTTCGAAACAATCCACCTCATTAAATAGAACCGTCTCATGGTTTTTTGAGAACCGTGTCAAAACATCTTAAGAACCACCAGACAAAATTACTGGTTATGACACTAAACCCATAAGACTTCAGAACTTGGAAATCTTAAGTAAAATCTTCCGAAACAATAACAAAGCGAAGACAAATTATGAGACACAAATACAACAAATATACAACATACACATTCAACTGCATTTGGGCGATTTCATTTGCAATTTTTATTTGTTGTGCTGATGATCATAATATTGACCCTAACGTCAGCATTGCAAATGATCCTGCCGCTTGATTGGGAACCTGTTTTTTTGCTTTATTTTGTTTTCATCGCGCAAAACGTTTTAATGCATGTAGACCATATTAAGAGTAAGGTAGGTGTATTCTCAATAAACAAGAAAAGTATACTTTATGTGTGTGTTGTTCTTGATTCAAGAGATTTATGTATCGGTTATCGATGGGAGAGCTGATAAATCAATGCAATTTAACTCAAACACGAATATTATGTTGCACACCATGAGACTTGTTTTTATGCTTGTTGAATTGAGTATGTGTAACTTTGTTGTGTTCATTGACTTCTTGCTACTTTATGCAACATGCCGCGAGCATCAATTATGTGTTTGTGATTTTTTTTAGTTGTTGTTATTTACGATATTGTCTATGCTTTGAAACTCAGCATGTGTGGGATGTTGTTATAGATCATCAATTTAGAATACTTTTACTTTCAAGTTGTTGTAGTAAATATATTGTTGATCTTATTTTTTACCTTAACTGAAAACCTACGTATTAAACATATTAATACTCTTTTCATACCCACATCCACAGCTCATTGAAATATTAATGTAAATATTAAAGGGTTCACCTAGGAAATGCCTCCTTCTCTCCGGCAGAGCCATACATAAGAGAGAAGGTGAGTAATAGGCTCCTCGTCCTCGTCGTATCAACTCCTGGTGAAATCGTTATGTATGACCCAAAGTCTGAGAGAGTGCTTATCAATAATGTAGTGATCAGAAAGAATGGCTACCAATAAGGATAGTTTATCTCCCGAGAGTAACGATAAGATTCTAGATCGACTTCAACTGAGCTCTGGCCAGATAGCAATTTGACAAGTGTTCAAACTTCTTCAAACATCGTTTGCCTCTTGAAGAATTAGTTCCCTAACATGAAGCTTGCTCGTAGTCATTGATATACCTACATCTCTTATCCAGATGGATATGTGTGGTATTGTCTTCTCTATATCACTGTATCCTGTCACCTAAATTAAGTGCAGATTGTAAGCTAGCCAAAACTCATACAGAGACCTGAGGCAGTCACTCTAGATGCCGCTTGGCTATAGGAGTAAGTATTAATATCTCCGTAAGAGATATCCATAACTATAAAAAATGAAAATCACTACAATGGTCAGTTAGGATTAAATAAGAAATTATAAGAAATTAATAAGAAATTTATCTCATTCTTGTTGCCTATCATCGATGGAACACATAATCCATTTTGCTCATGTGACCTCACCACCATAAATGTATAAACACAATAATTTCGGATTCCTTTACATAGTCCGCATTGTTAAATAAAAAAAGAAAAACTTAGACGGCAACGGAAAATAAACAACAACTTTATTTATTTTCTTTTCATTTATCTTATTACTTCAAATTTCTTTCAATTTTGTTTACGAAATTCATATAAATTTTTAAAGAAGATATTCATATTTTTTGTGAGAAAATAAAAGCAACAAAAAATCCGGAGAGGATTTATAACAAAATTTATTTTTTAATGTAGCCACATTGCGCACTTTTCATACAAATTTGTTTGGAAATTTCCAGACCGATCATGTTGTGTTTACACATTACAGTATCTCTCAACCAGTCCCTTGGTAGTATTTTTCATAGATTTTCCATAGAGATGGCAACCAGACTACAATCCAATAGAGAACTACGAACCTGACCACGGTAGTGAAGAGCCATTTCACTACCCTGAGACTTTATCCCCAATGTTAACCGACTGCGTTCGTGCATATATAGAGATCTACAGATGTCTTCTTAAATTTTTCCATAACAATTAGTGTCTAAACTGGACACTACTACTTTTAAAGATGTAAAATGTTCATGAAAGTTTAAGACTTTCAATGCAAGTTGATATAGATGCCATAGTGAGGAGATTAGTTGATAGCACATTCAAAAAGTATCAATAATAACTTTTTTGCTAAACTGCAAAACTCCACAAAATTTTTGATAAAAATATGTTTTTATACCCAAATTTTAAGCTTTTATACCTGATCCATTTATTTTAATATTTTCACATATTTTACTTTAGAACATACACCATAATATCCCAAATTATATTCCCTCCATAAACTGGATCTACGCGCAAAGATGTGTTTTGGGAAAATTTTTCTTGGGCTCTATTTGTATAATATATAAAACAATACAAATTTTATTTTACAAATATAAATTTCGCTAGGTTGTAATTACTGCAATGGTAAAAATATAGAAACCAAAAATATATATTCCAAATGCACAAACCCATGGGTTGCCACTACTAAATATTTGATAAAAAAGGGATTCACTGTGTGTTGTCTGCAATACTTCCCTGATGTTTCGGGGTATTTACCGCTAACCACAATTGCCAATTGTCCGCATAATCTTCTTCTTGCAATCCACCATTTCCAGATTCGCTTGTAGAAAGTTGAAATAGTAATCGAATTTAGGAATGCTACCGAAATGAAATTCTATAATTAAAGTGATCTTTTAACCGTGTACACTAAAGAATGTCGGGCCTTCCCGGTAGATCTACCTTAAGTATACCCGTGTTTGTTCTTTTCCCGCTGTTGCTTAGCAGTCAGCCTCTGACAATAACCAAAACAATACAATCTGATACATGAAATGTAATGATGCAGTTAACTAATAACATTGATTATAAATACAAAACATAACTCCAACATTTAAACGCATATGTTTATGGCTTAAATGTAACAATATGTAAAACACACACACATAGAGACAAGCAAACTTAAAAGTAGCAACATTTGTCAGTAATTATGACATTTTAGACATCCAATAATACCGCAAAAATGTATTGCAGTTATTGTTCTTTGTTGCGCCTTAATTCGTTAACTAAAGATCCATATGAAATCCATTTTAAATATGTACAACATGGTTCCTATATAATGCGTAAGAAACGTTCAATTGTAGAGATGTTTGTAGGGGGGAGGGAGTGGGAGTGTAGAATCTAAAGCAGAGCAAATTATGAGCCACAAGAATCGATTTTCTAAATGAGATTACAACATGTTGTAATATGATGGCATAACATTACTATTTTGAATGGAAAATGTGTCATTGCAGAATAAAGGGAAATTGTTGTGTTGTTTGTCTGTCAGTTTGAGTAGACGACATGTATCACTAAATATTGGATAGGGGGGAAATTATTTATAATATTCTGTGGAAATAATTTACAGTATTAAAATTATGTTATTTTATAAATTAAATATTAACACTCTGATAGCAAATATTTTCATGTTATTGATCATTTAATTAAATTTTCATAAAATCTGTATATCAATTTTTTCACTCACCCAATATTTAAACGTTTGCCACATGTTCATGGGTTTTTATATTTTTACATACATACGTGCGTTTGTGTGTGTTCATTTTATTTTGAATCCATCATCTGAATTGAATGACTACTTGATACCAGAGAGATGTGCTGCACACGATAATTGTATGAAAGCATGCTAATTGAAATGACAGCATTGACAAGTTGCCTCTTTTTTTCCCTTTTGCCATTTATTGTTATAAAATTTTTACTTTGATGTTTAACGCTGAAAATTAAAAACATCATTACCAAAGAATGAAGTATTTAAATGTTTTGTTTTTAAAATGAATCAATCTATTGTTGCATTCGCTTTATTAAATTAAAGACAAAGTTCTTGAAGACTTAAGCATAAGCACAGTGGTTTTCCGGTTTAACGAGTACTCAGTTTAACGAATTCACGATTTAACCTTCGTTCAAACTTTCTCCATTGGGTTCCTTATATTACAAATAATTCAAATCTTTTAGTACTCGCTGTGACGAATTTTTACAAAAATGTTATTTAAAATTCGTAGAAATAAGAAAGGAAACAAATTTCTCATCATATTGAAAGAGTACAACTGCACTTATTATGCCAAAAAAAGTGTGTAAGAGATATCTAAAAGCTATTTTCGGATGCAAAATCAATAAATGAAAGTAAAGTCAAAATTCTTTACAAAACAGTTATTTTATTTCTTTTTAAAATATGCTCATTTGTACTTTTTCAATGTGCCACCATATCTGATGCATTTATGCAAAGAAAGTTCAATTCGAATAAGAACTACTTATTGAGTCGGTCTAATATTATAAACAGTTCACAATAGCTTCAACCAATGACCCATTCTCCGGTATTAAACGCCCATGCGCCCACCATAATCGACTAACTTTCTTACATTCCACATAAGGACAAAACAAGGGCTTTTGCGGCACTAACTGAATTTTACAAATATTGAGAAAGTTATATATCAATTTGAAAAACCGAAATAAAAAGAAAAAATATACTAATATATTTTTTCAAACACCTGGCCACCTGTTTTTCCCTTTTTAAAAATGGAACTAAATGGCGACTCTTTAATGCTATGTTCCTATATAAAGGTTTTTTGAAAAACGAGTCGTTTTCTAAAAAAACACAAACAAATTGATTTGGTTTGATTATTTAACACTCAAAAAACATACTAAATTTCCATACAGAGAAGAAATTTTTAGTATTTTTTATTTGTAAAAATTGTCAAACAGTTTAAAAATAAAAAATTAAAAATTATTAATGAAATTTATATTTTCTCATAAATTTTATTTGCTTAAAAACTTTATTTTTTGAATTACAAAGTGTTTGTGTGTGACATTTTTATTTAAACCAAAAATTTGTAAAAATATTTTGGCAAACGAAAAACAGGCCAAAAAACATAATAAAATGATATGTGAACAGTGATGTATAAACTTTTTATGTTTTTCAAAAAAAACAAGTAAAAATTTAGTGTGTGAACATAATATAATTCGGCATCCAATGCCGAATCTTTTTGGACCGGAAAATTAAATTAATAATTAATAATAATTAATAATAATTAATGAATAATAATTAATTAAATAAAAATTAAATTGGGAAAATTAAAAAAATAGATTTGATGAATATTTTTATCCAATGTTGCCAATTTAGCATTTTTAGTGCTAGATCTAGCATTTGTTAAATTCAATTAGTACGAAAAAATTAATCTAACACCTGGCACTATGTGTAGCACATTTTGAATGTTTTATGGCCTTTTTTTAGAACTTTTTGCGATTTTTTTTTTTAATTAATTTATAGTTTGTAATATAAAAACATTGTCAGTTTTTTAATTAAAACTGAAACTAAAATGTGATATTTTTAACGATTTTAACTAATGCGATATTTAGCAAAATAAACTTTGTATAATCCAATACAATTTCAAACAGTTAACCTAACAAATAAAATTTTGGCAATTAAGTAAACTATAATTCTTTTATTATGAGAGATAATTATGGTAAAATAACTTATTAACTTTTAAATATAGTTTGCTATTTAGTTGTGAATTGATATCGTAAATTAAAATAAAATAAAATTTTAATTAATTTTGAATCTTCTTGAAAATTAAAATATTTGTATGTGATAGAAATCGATCATTTTCAAATCAAATGGTTTGAAAAGTTGTGAAGAACTTCGATCGATTTTATGAAAAATGTTTCTTCATAAGATACTATTGAAAATAAAGAAATAATTGTAGACAAAATGATTAGATTGTGTGAAAAGAATGCCATTTTATGTATGATTATAATCATATATAATTATAATTATGCTTCAATACTTGCTTAAAATTTGCTAAGTTAATAGCCCTTTGATGTTTTATTTTATTTTTTGAAACATTATTGTGATTATTTTATTACATTTTTTTAATAATTTTTTGAAGACAAAATTTTTTATGAATTTTATTTTAGTTAAAATTATTTTTTTTAATATTCTTTGAATATCCATTTACTTAGTTAAAAATTCGAATTTCAATAAAAATTTAATTTGGTTCATTATAGAGAAAACTTTTTAAGCGATTTCACGAACACAATATAAACTCTGTAATCCGAATTATTCGGTAATCCGGACGACATTTCCTAGATTTTCTAGTTTATATTGTGCGTGGTTTTTATTAATAAATGAGATTTTAAAAATTATTTTTTAGTTCGTCACAATATAAATCTATATTTTATTTGTAATATGTAGACTTAAGGTCCTATGAATATATGTTATATATATATGGATATTAATATTATTAAAGTATAAATCTTAATACCAAATTACATGAAGATCGGTACATAATTGACGATAATACCCATATAAGCCAACTTCTGGGAATCACTTTCAAGTGCAAAAATCCCATATAAGTGTTAGAATCAGTATAAATTTATGCCAGAGTATATTTTATAAAAATAAAGAAGTATCAATGGGGGGACCAATGGTCGGGCTTGACCGACTATAACTTTCTTACTTGTTTCATTTGGACCACAGTTTAAATTAAAATTATAAAAATTACTTATTAAAATTTGGCGCACGATAGTGCTTTTGTACGTAGACGATCGCTTTTGTAGATGGAAGGTTTTCATCAAGAATTTTAAACCTCTTTGTAATGCGTATATCGAGCCAAAATCAAATTCAAGTCGACAGAGATTTCACTGTAAAGTTTTGTGAAGACCGTTTCATAACTTATTATAGCTCTCATACTAGCGCTATTTATCGCTATTCTTATATATAGATATCCGAGATTTTTACAAATTCCATTTTGCTATAAAAAATAAAAAACAGAAAGACCAACATTGAAGTGATTTTCAAAAAGTCCATAAAATTTTGTTAATAAATTTATCTTAAGTTCGCCTTCGATTTTATAGTATTAATTAACAAAAAGCTAAGTTCACGCAGTGATTTGTGTTATTCAATATAAATCTGTGAATGTACTCCTCGAATATTGATTCAAAAATTTTCGCTCCTATTTTCCGAATTTTTGGAATGTCCACCACGTTAACTACTTAGAGCACATCATCAGGATATAATACAAAATATGTGTAATTGCCAAAAGTATCAATTCCTGTTTAATATTGGCATTCTCTTGACCCTGCTCAAAAAACTGAAAATTTTAAAATTTAGAAAAAAGATAGATCAAAGTTTGACTAGCCTGTATACATATGTCGAAAGTGTGCACAATAACAAAGAAGGATTAAAATTTATCCCAAGAGTCCATTAAGTTTATGTAGCTCTGAGAAAGACCCAAAAGATAAAACGAGCGAACAAAAATTTGAGAAGAATAGGGAAAAGTTAGATAATTTAAAGTGATTTTTCTAAGTTTTTTGAAATTTTATTGTTGTCATGATTATGGTGCCTAAAATGTGGCATTCTCTTAGCTCTAAGTTTTATGGGTTCAAAACTGTAACCCGTTTACCTAAAATAATATCAATACAAAAATTATTTAGTATTAAAATTAATATCAATGATCAATGTCCCCAAGCTAAATATTACAAGGAATTTCATTTTAAAATTTGGCTTAATACTGTTTTCTTATTCTACTGTTTTTTTTATTCTTAGAAATAAGAAATAATTTTTGAAATTTCCCACATATTAATACGCATGCACCTTTAGTTAATATATCAATATATTCATTTTTAATTTTTAAAAAGTTTACCATACGTCTATACAAAGACATTTTTATTTCTTAACATAAGAAATAACGTCGGCAGAATAAATATATAAACACAGCAAGCCTGGTCCTGAAATTTCCATACAAATTTGTATGAAAAATACGCAATGCGGCTTGGTTCAAAAATAAATTTTATTTTAAATTCTTTCCGGAATTTTTGTTGCTTTTATTTTCTCTTAATAAATATTATTATAACTTTTAAAAAAAAAAAAAAGAAATCAAAAGAAACTATATAAAATTTTTGCTCATTTTCCGTTGCCATCTAAGTTTTGTTTTAATTTAATAATGCAGGCTATCTAATGGAATCCGGACTTAACGGAAAAACAACTAAACTTTATGTTAATGGGTGGAGAAAAGGTACATAAGAAATCTATATGTTAAATTTTCTTCTTTTTTTATCGAAAATTTTAATTTGTTTCGCATTTACATTCTTTATTTGTCTTTTCAAAAGAAAATTAATTATTTTGCACTTTTCTGTTTGTTAGAAAGGGCAAAATTTTAAAAGAGAACAATAGATTTGACAGATTATATTAGACATTATTGCTCAGCTTTCTGTTTAAACATTTATTGCGAAATAGATTGCGCAACATATTTTTATTGAACCACACGTAACATTTTAAAGAGAGAGATATGCGAGTAATTTGACAATTATCAATATAAAAATATCTACGTGAAGGCTAGGGGTTATTGCCATATCTCTTTTTTTATTTATACATATTTTGTCAACATGGCTGTGTAAATGAATGAATTAATTTCTTACATGTTCGTCATATAAAAATATATTTACAAATATAAGAAATGGCAAAAAAAGAAAGAAAATAAAATGGTCTGACGGCGATATAATTAAGAAAATGTCATTTAACATTCTTTATATGCAATCAATCGTAAAATACCACCAAATATACCATTCAAGTGATATATACATATAAATATATGGGCCATTATCAAAAATTTTTAAACTGGATGTAACTGATTATCAACTTTAATAATTTAAGGTAATACCATTTTGATTGATTTAAACTCACAAGCCTTGATAGAGTACAAAATTTTAGCATTATTGGTTTCATTTTATAATCACGTTTGTTGCTTAAATTTCAAAAACTTAGAAAAAGACTAAAAATTACTTAACTTTTTCTCATTCTTCTACACTTTTTATTCGCGCTTTTATACTTTTTGATCTCGTGCGAATTTATATAAAGTAATCGGTCATTGTGGATAAATTCTGCACCTTCTTTATTGTTGTGCAAATTTCCAGGAACTATATATAGGGTAGTCAAGTTTTGATGACAAAATTTTTTAAATTTCTGTTTAAATTTTTGTTATTTTACACAATAAAATCGATGGTGCGTTAAAAATATATTTCATAAAAAATTTTGAAGTTTATGTTTTTGTATTTTAATACAGTAAATGGCAATTGGCATAAATTTTACATATACAGATATAGGATAAATATAGTACAGTTGAAAACAGAACACTTTGCAAAATACGTTTTCTGAAGGCAAGTCGCATGGACAGCATGCTATTGACCACAATTTAAGTAGTTGGAGTTTGTAATGCTTAACGAAAATGTAGAAGCGCATCAAAAAATTTCGAAAGGAAAAAAATTTATTGACCAAAAATATTCAATTGGTTTAAAAAAGCGCCAAAATATTAAATAGCATTTTTTATAATAAAACTCTAATAAAATATATTTTCGTATAATATATATAGAGAAATGTCTTAGATTCGATACGCATTTTTCGAAAAAATTCGAATAAATTTTTTACCTTTCGAAATTTTTTGATGCGCTTCTACATTTCCGTTGAGCATTACAAACTCCAACTATTTAAATTGTGGTCAATAGCATGCTGTCCATGCAATTTTTTTTTTTTTTTTTTTTTTTTTTTTGAAAGCCTAAAATCTAAAAGTTTTAATTTTGACCCATATACATATGTCTAAAGAATATTGTTATACATATATAAGAAATTTACAAATTGTATATACATGTGTAAAATGTCAGGAATTCCAATGTGAATCTTTTTTTTTTTTTTTTGTTTTTTACATCGTACATTCAACCAACCAAGAAAATTTTCAACCATCCTGTTATCTCGTGTGCAAATTGGTGTAACATGTGTCAGGTTTTGTATAAAAAAATATGTATTTTAGCATACATTAAGATTAAAAGTGTACAACATTATAAATGCGAAAAATATTTAAAACTAATACTGAGAGCTGAACTTTTTGTATCACTTTAACACTTGCTCACTTTGTGTATTAAAATTATAGAATTCATCACGCAATAAGCAAAATATTCAGATGGGAACTATAGTTTAACGAAAATTTCATTTGTAAGTAAGTGCATTCGAATACAGCTCATAAGATGATTTATGTATATCGGATGATTTTATAGCTTGAATTCAATTTGAAATCTTAATAAAATTTATGAACTAAAAACCAGCAAGTGAAAAAACTACAACCGATTGAAAGAATCATGCAGGCAGTAGTATAAACGATATGCGGAAATTGTTGCATAGAAATTTGACATTAAGAAGGCTAATTGATCATACAGTTTTCAAAACTATAGAAAACATACTCTGCTATGTAAGAGAACGTCTGATCGAACCCATAAATGAAAGCAAGTGCTTCATAAAAGACATTGTATGGAAATTTAATAAACGTGGCCAAAATTTAACTTCCTATGGCAATTGGAACAGGATTTACACAACCATTTATGTTGATAAAACAAATCTTAATATTTTCCTCACTAATATTAATGGTATATTAATGGTATATATATTAAATGATAACTATAAGCAATTTAATTCCGTTTATACTTACGTTGGAATCATCCCGAAGTATTTCGAAAAAAACAATTATAAGCCACTAATTACTTTCACTATTTAATTCTACATTTTTAGTTAACTTGCTTAAAAAATTTTTGAATAATATCAAAGTAAATATATTGTCCGTAAATAAATAGAATATATATTGCAGGGAGATAGAACGATAATACCCCCAATTTATCACCCAGATGATAATAATTAAATAAACATTTTGTAATTTCATCCATTTATCACATTCGGGAAATTTTCGCAATGTTTTTTATTTATCCGAAAATATTGTCAATTTATCATCTAGAAGAATCACTTTCGTATTGATTAGGTGTATCGCCATCGATACTCGGTTTTTTCCCTAAGGAAGTTTCTTCCGAAATACGAATTCTATTATTGCCGTAATAATAGTTTTCATCCAGGCTATACGTTCGGTGAATCACTATGATAGTTTTGTGTTTTTTGATTTTGTTTTATTTAATTTCTGATATCTTTATTTTTTTGTTGCAACATTGTTTTATAGAACATATATGTGTCAATATAAAAAAAATAAAATAATAAACTTTTCACGGCATATACTATATCAGCATTCATTCGAATTGATTATTCGGTAGATTAAGCAATTGATCTAAATTCCTTTACTAAGTACATTTACAATCCCTTTTTAAATATGCTAAAACCCGCTGTTCCGGGAAAACTAAAAGTCCTGGAAATTGCGTCTCCTAACTAAAATACATAAATAAAAATTAAAATTTACTCGATAATTTATGGGTGTGGCATTTAATTATACTTTTAACACCCTTAATTCAACACACTTTTAGTTTTTCGCCTCATCTCACTAGCTGTCAATAATGAAAGTTTTCTTTTCTTTTTGATGTATTGAAATTGGGGAAACATATGTGGCAGCGATTGCTATTGGGGAAAAGTAACTATTTTCAATGACAATTGATTAATTACTATTAATTTTGTATTTTATGTTAAAATATTCCCTTAATTCCAATAAAATATTTTTAGAATGCTGTAGATGGAAATATTTATTAGTTTCTATTAATTATGTGCCATATGTAATAACCAGGGCAATCGAAAATATGCGCATAAAAAATGCTCTTAAAATTGGGAAATTGCCCTTAAAATTAAAAAGCATATTTTTCAAGCTAACTTTTAAATTATCTACTACTCATACTAAAAATAATTTGAATTTTATTAGCAGTTTCTAAAAATTATTTTCTTTTTGCACATAATACTAAGGTTGGCTATCGTTATCGCTAAAATATCCTTACCGCTAAAAACCCATTCAACTTAAATTCCGTTACCACTAAAATACCCATACCCAAATAATAAAGGATAGCATAAATGCTAAAATACCTATACCGAAATAAAACTAATTAAATAAAATACAATTAGCGTTATTGCATTCAAAGAAAAAATAATTACTTTGAATAAAATTAAAATTAAACTCATAAGAATATTATCTTTATCCCAGCCCGACATTTTAATACATGATTCCACTTTATATTTCATGGTTGTGAACCGATATTTGCGAAATTTCTGAAACAACTCTTACCCTGAGAATACCATTTTAATTTAAATAAAATTAAAATAAAACTACAGTAAAATGTTAGACAAAGTGAAACATGTTATATTAGTTATATCCGGTAAAGGAGGTGTAGGCAAATCTACTGTCAATACACAGCTGACTTTGGCTTTAAGGGAAAACGGTCATAAGGTAGGTAGAGATAAATGTACATTTTATGAACAAAATTAATTCCTCCATTTCCATTACAGGTAGGAATTATAGATATAGATTTGTGTATGGTTCGGTCTAGAATAACGTGATATCTATCAATGTGATGAAGGTTGGGTATAGATTTATACAGACGACTCCCAAACATTAGCGGTTATGTCTACAGGTTTTTTTGCTTAAATTACGCAATGATCCCGTCATTTGGCGTGGCTCCAAAAAAACCATGATGATTAAACAATTTCTTACTGATGTCAAATGGGAGGATTTAGATTATTTAATTGGCACCTGGCACCTCAGGGTCCGCAGTGGTAGTGCCATAATAGTGACAACACCACAAGGTGTAGCTTTGGATGATGTGCGCAAAGAAATAACATTTTGTAAAAATATTATGAATATGGTTACCACTAAAATACCGTTAACAAAATAGCTCGAACTAACAATAACTTTAAAATACCGTTACCGAAATAACTGAAAATATCGCTATCGCCAAAATACCCTACCGAAATAATTCAAAATACCATTACCATTACAATTTTATCTTTTTGAATCGGTTGCCAAATTTGGTTAAAACACTTAAGTTTGATACATTTTATCAGGAAATTACAAAATGTCTATTAATTTATGCGGTAAAAATTATTAGCGAATCATATTTGAAAATTGTTTGTGACAGTAAAATGAAAATTTCACTAATAGTAAAATATGTAAAATGTGTGCAAAATATGAAAATTTTTTTCTTTAAGTATAAAATATTCAAAATTATCCTCTTTAGAGTAATATATGCAAAATTGTGCTCTTATGTATAAAATATAAATTTGCTCTAACATAAGGATTTTCTATAAAGATCTGATAAAATATGCTACTAAGTCCAAGATATCCAAAAATAAGCTGTAAAAAATCGATGCCAAAATTTTTAAAATTATCTGGAACGAATAAGTAACTAATAGTTAAAAAAATATAATTTTTCATATATTTGGCTGCCTTGGTAATAATTTATTACTACACAAAAAATGTTGATAATATTTTTTACGTATTTCATATATGCGTAGTTTTTGGAAATTTAATTTCCCAAAATCGTAATAAATTTTAATAAATTAAAAAATCTTATTTAAAAAATAAGAATTAATTTTCATGACTATGTTCTATATGTATGTCTCATAGTCCTATAGTCAGAAAATATTTCTAAGTCGAACGGAATATTTAAGGAGGAGGTTCCACAGTTTTTGTGCAATGTAGAATATATTAAAAAACTAACATTCAAAATATGTATATACCTTTTCCAAGAAAATATCTATCTCCCTTAGAAAGTATTATTTCAGAAAAATAACTTAAAAATAAAGATTTACTTCAATTTTAATTCAAATTTTTAATGAAAGAAATGTCGACCATATAAAACAATTGCTGGAATGAAGGTGTGTTTATTAGGAAAGTTATAAAAATCTGGCCTGAAGAACTATAAAGTAAAATGAGTTCCTAATAAGAATGCTAGAAAAAATGCAGAGTCAAAAGAGAGAAAGAAAATTATTGAGATTAATTTTCAAAAAAAGTGGACTCATTCCAACAAAAAAAGTAACCGATAACATAACAAAAACTCTTACGGAAAGTATTTTGTCAAATGCTAATAAAAAATTACGTTTTTCTTTTAAATTTATAGACTTGAATAATATATCCTTTAATAAAAGTAAAAATTCAAAAAGATTCGCCCATTGTTTTCGTTTTTATAAGCAGATTTGTATTTATATGAAATACCTAAATTATAGTTTTCTTTTTGTTTACATTGCTTTAATATATAAAATGTACTAATTTATTATTTAGTAAAATTTCGCAAACCTACAAGTAATAATATCATATTCGGTTTGGCTGAATCTGTTCGATGGCTATTCGATGAAAAAGTATGAACTGCGATTAAGACACATACTGCTTTTTCTCGTAGACAAAAATTAAATAAAAATATTATGTCAATTATGTTATTTTACAGGAATTTCTCAAAATATAGCGTAAAGCGAATTTTTTAATAAATTACACTTCCGAGTCAAAGGGGCGTTAAAAATTTTAAATTCAAAAATTTTATTCACTTTTTAAAATTTACATGAAATTTGCAAAATTTTTTCTACATTTTCTAAAACTAAATATGACTTTAGATCATCGAAAAGTATTTGTAAAGAATCACCTTAATGGTTAAAATTGCTAATGTTAAAACAAAATTAAAGAAACTTATTTTTGTTCGAGTTGTACACAAATTCATGTAGTTATTTTTCTACTTTAGGAGTATTCAAAGATATGTACCTACGCGTTGTCACGATGTTAAACGAAAATGAAACAAAAATAAAAAATAAAAAAACAACGAAAAAATTTTACCGTCAGTGAGATTTGAACAAATGGCACAAATTAACCATCCGTTTCTAAAGACTAACGTCTTACTCAGTCTACCATCTCGCACTTAATTTATTAAGCGTAAAAACTCCTCTAGTATAAAAATATCTTTTTAGATATTAAAAAAAAAAAACAAACTAACAGCATCAGACTGGGTTGTACCGACAATCTTCTGATTGTTAATCCAGCGCTCTAGCGAACTGATACATGTGATTACATTATTACTGTGCTATTATACTCTTGAGCATTTACTTATGTAATATAGAGTAGGCAAACAATAATGACGCCTCATTACCAAGAAACTACTCAAAAAAGTAGTTACTATTACCGAAAACCAAGAAGTTTTTACTGGGTATTTCTCTTGCTGATAACAAATAAAAGCATTTTATTTGATTAATACTAAAATTCAAGGCGCATCACAATATTTTAAGGTCTAATAATTATATGGACCAAAAAGGATGTTCTTAACCTTAAAAATATTTCGCATTATAGTTTGAATTTTACAATAATAAAACTATTTTCTTTATAAAACTTATCACTAAAAAAGATAAATGTCTAAAATTTTGTGAAAATTAACTTTTTAAAGAAACTAAAATAGTTTTTTTGTAATTAATATTATATTAAGGTTTAAACGACTATATTTTTCAAACCAGTACCAATATTCATTTGATTTTTTTTAGAAAAGTATCCCAAAATATGTTTACAATTACTCACTGCGTTTAGAAATTTTTAAATACTTTGCTATTTACGAAATTGAGCAACGAAATATTTTTTTTTTTTATGTGTACTTCGATAAATATTAAAGATGCAGTAATAGTTTTGACACGTGCGACAAAACAATAAATCTTTTTTTAAGATTTTTTAAAGTTTCAAATTTAAACCTCCAAAACTTTTGAGCACATTGATGAAAACTTTTAACGCGAACAGAACAAAGAGCATGCATAAATATTGCTTAATAAAATCACAAATCCACGTTCGTCAGAAAAAAAATATTTTTACAAAAATTTAAAAAAATTTTTTAAATTCCTCACAGAAAAAAGTAAAAATGATTCATTTAATCAAAAAAAATTAAATTTACACTTCTTACTACAATAATTATATCAATTACCAATAATTATAATTACTGTAAATATATTTTTTTATTGTTAAAAGCTTTTATAATTTAATTAAAAAAATAACTAGAAAATCTATAAACTTTAAACAACGAGTTAGTTGAAGGATTTTTAAAGTTAGTTGAGTAAAAACTTTATATATTAATTGAACCAATCCAGTAGATGATTGAATGAATCAAAATAATTATTGAAAAGAAACATTTTGTTATTATTTCTTTTTATTTTTGTCTCTTTATTGATATTTTCTTTTTTATTTCATGAAATAATTCCATATTTGTAAAATTCATTTTCAAATTTTACTTTTTGAAATTTATCTTCTGCAACCTCAAACTTCTTTGTATCCAATTCGGCTTTTGCATTGGTGGTAATTTCTAGCATCGTTAGCAATTTTTCTTGCTGAAATGTTCATTTCGTGTGAGAGCGAGAAGGAATATAAAAGATTACAAACTTACCTGAACTTCGAAATTCGTTTTGTTTTTCATTTGCTTACTTCAAAATAAAAACAAATCAAGGCAATTAAAACAAGAATTGCTGAAGTAAAATTTTGTGTATGAATGTAAATACAAGTTCAAAAGAAAAAAAAAAAGAAAATTTCAGAAAGAAAAATTGCTGTGCGTGAACTTAGACTATGGACTATAATGTTGGAAATATATTATCCTAAATATGATCTCCTTGTTGTTTTAGATGTCAAGCATTTGTTCCTTCATGCGTTCACGAGAAAGGGAAACTTTATGTGCATCACTTGCTGATGCATGAGGAGTAAAACCAGGCATGAAAATGAGGAGACAACAATAAATATTGAAGCCGAATATAAATAATTTGTTAAAGGTTTTTACTTACTGGACAATATTTCGTTAACTTTAGTATCACAACTTCAGGAGTTCCAATCGGCCAAGCTTGTTAACACCTTTCAGGCACCAATTTTAATCGTATGACCAATACCTACTAATTCATTTATTATATTAATTTAAACTTATACATACCCATCTTTGATGTTGTTACTGCTAATATTAAAATCTTACTACTATCAAGCTCATCATGTCCATGGGAGAGACAGAAAAGTTTTAAAAAATTGATTCATATAAATTTTAATGACTTTTTTATATTTTTTTACATACTGAAACAAAAGTCTTTTTGGAAAACAATTATAAAAATGATTAAATAAATTAATTTATAAATTAAATTTTAATCAAACACCAAACAACAGAGTTAATTGAAAAATGTTAGGCTCATACATAAGTGTAAAAAATATATAATTTTTTTTCACTATTTTTACTATTTTTTTAAATTATTTAAAAGATTAAACACATTGGAGCCCATTTAAATTTTAAAAGTACCTGATTTGCTATCTTACATAAATTTTAAAGAGTTCTTAATATTAAAGTAATTTATTCTGTTAAATTCAAATAAAAAATTAATTACAATTATTTTGAGCTTTAAAAATTAATTAACAAAGGGAATATACAAACTAAGAATCAATACAGTATTTACGCCGCAAAATATATAGCATTCTTTTTTTTAAATTTTTACACAGAAATTACATGAGTACAATGGAATATATACATAATAAATAATAATAAAACTTTGTATTATATTCACATTATTGAGTCTAAAGTAAGATGTGTACTACGTTTTAATTTTCTACGTCACCACCTTCCATTCTTAGAAAATTCTGATCAGTATTTTAGCTAAAAATGCTTTTTTTTAAATTTCAAGATATATGGTATTCTTATTGCGATTAAAATAAAAATCGCCATATCTATATTTGAAAATTTTAACATTAAATCCGTTTTTTAATTTCAGGACATATGCTCCGATCAAAAAATAAATTAGCAGACTCATAAGTAATTTATTCCTAAAGGCTATCACACGTTTTGGTAAAATTCTGACCTGAAGAAAATCCGTTTTTTAATTTCAGAATATATGGAAGGTAGTCATGTACTTGTGCTGATTTTAGATTTATTTTTAAATATAAAGTAATATGCATTTAAATTTTCTTGCTTCTATTTTTGTTTCGTCTTTATATGGGAACAATGCACTGTGCGACGGACACTAATTTTTTATAATATTTGGGTCATAACTATTTTGTTTATTAACTGATTTTGCCCATTTTAAATACCCAGAATACCTAATATAAAAGAAATATTTGAGCCAAATTTTGTCCTCCTAGGTAGTCCACCATGAGCTTCATCCTACTTTCAACAAACAGACAAACTGACAGACGGACGAGCATAGCTAGATCGATTCAGAATCATTAATATTTCAACATGTTACACACGGAATAACAAACACAATATACTATAAGAATTTTTGATGGTGAGTGTAAAAAATACAAATTTTTTTATAAGAAATTTACTTTATCTTAAATATTATGATCCACTGTGGCCTATATTAAATTAAAAACTACTTTTAAATATATTTTGTTTTCCTTTTTTTATTAAAATATAAATAAAGCAGTTTGCAGAAAAAATTACGAAACAATAGTTTAACACACAATTGCTTTAATAAAAAAAAAGTTATGAAGAACCACTTCAGCCTTTCTGATAGTATAGGATGTGTCAAATTTAAAGTTTTTACAATTTTTATGAGTGCTTAAAATGTGTGCCTTTTTTTAACAAAAATGTAGTGCGTTAAAAGTTTTACTCATACTAAATTGTTAACTTTTTTTAATGCAATTATTTTTTTTTACAAATAAATATAAAACTATGAATAATTTGCTTATGCACTGATAACTGCTGTACAAGTTATTTATTCATTTTTTTACTATAAATTATAGTTTGGTTTAAACAAAAAAATGTTATGAAAAAAAGTTATCGCAAAGGATAAAATAAAAAAATTTTGTTTTAACTGTAAAAATGAAAAATATCTTAATATTTTGCTAAAAAACAATTCGTTGATTATATTTAGCAAACTTTTATTAATTTTAACAATTAATTCTAAAAATTGCAAAGAAAGAGATTAACGATAATAGCCCTCATAAAAATGAAACGAGGGTGAATTGAAATTTAGATGTACCATTTAAATCGAAATAGCTCGACAATATAAACAAAATTTTTCCATCTTCTCTTTTATTTTGAAATTCAAATTCCATAATATTTATGTATTTGTCTTAAAAATCACAAAATAGAAAGAGAAGAAAAAAATTTTTCACTACGTCAACGCTTTTATAATTAACACACATCTGATAAAATTCCCACAGAAATAATTTTCATTCATATCATGCAATTCGTTGGTCAAATTATTTTTATTTTTTACTATATTCTCTTTTATATAAATTTTTTGTTACTTTATCTTTTCCTTTTTTTCAATATAAAAAAATTCACATAACAATTTGCAAATTGTAGCCAGGCATTCCTTTATATGAAGTGTGCGATCAAAAAAACCATAACACAAAATTTTCGTAATAACTATTACTGCCTTAATTTTAAATATCTTTCTTGATTACAATATTTTTTGAGAAATGTGAGATTTAACAACAGATCAAATTCTTGAAACCCGCTCGTTTATCCCCATGCAAATGGCACCAAAGGTAAATGTGTAAAATATTTTTTAGCTTTTTTTGAACTTACTAGAAAATGTTGATTGAGTAAATATTTACAAAAGTATTACATTTCAAGGTAATAAAAATAAGGACATAAATAATGGAATGAAATTTGGCTCAGGAAAAGCAAAAATTAACAAGAATGAATTCCAACTGCAAAAATTAGAGAATTTCTTAAGAGCTATGCTAGACACGTTTAGCCGCGTAACGGCACGTTATGTTAGTTTATTCAAAATCAAATATCAGCCATGTTAAAACCATGCCTAAGCTTTTGTCCATCAGAGCTAAAAAAAAAAAACAAAATGTTAAACAATCAAGCTGAGAAGAACTCTGAGGCAAAGAATGATCAAAGCTCCTCAATAATAAAAAAAAAATTAAAATATTTTCAATGTTATATATTAGCCAGGAAAACATAAGTTTTGCTGATTTTTCTCATGTTCCAAGGTACAAGTTTTGTATACTGAATAATACGAAAATTTGTCGTATGACAAGTTTACTCAAAATGTGACAAGATATGTGACTGTTTTGTTTGAATAAACATGAATAATCATAACAAAGAGTATTATAATATTGATGACATTCGTAACATGCAACAGTGTTTTTTAAATTTTCTGGCCAGATTTAGAATTTTAAATTTTAATAAATTTTTATATAAAATGATATATCAGAAAAATCAGAAGAAAAAATGCTGCAAGCAGTTGATTAAGTTATAATCCTAACTTATTCCGTTCATATATTATTAAAAAAAAAAAAATATGTTACATTTTATCTGAAAGCACACCTTATGTAGTGTGTTAGTATGCATCTGTTGAAATAATTGTCAATTGTTGTACTTTTGTAGGTATTTTGCCTATCAGATCGTCGTCAAGCGAATCCTTTATCATTCTGCTTATACGTCCCAAAAGCTTTGCTCAGATTTAACAATATTGAACATCGGCAGGACGGCCGGCCAGCCATGAGCATCAACATCAACAACGTCATTGTCATCAACATTCTGAATTCTGTGAGAAAATTATTCACATGTGAAATGAAAAAAATATACTATAATCACCACCAACACAAAATTGACACAAAACATAAAAAAAAATAATAATACGAGATCAAGAAAGAAAATTTCCACTTGAGTGTACGTGTGTATGTTTTATTTTTGAAATATATATATATATATATATATATATATATATATATATTTAAAATTTAATAAATATTTATGAGCTTTATAAAAATCAAATAAACAAGATAAATTTTATTTCTTTAATATATTTTTATTTTTTTAATATATTTGCCTCATATATATGTATTTAAAGCAAAGGTGGTACACGCAGAGAAAAACATGGTTATGGTATTGTTATTACAACAATATTATGTTTTCATTGTTCATTTTCATTAATTTTAATAACTCTTTCTTCATAATAACAATGTGTTTATTCCAGTTTCATCATTCAATCAAAATTTTCTTCATAATAACAATGTCTTTATTCCAGTTTTATCATTATTATAATGAAAAATATCATTATTACTATACCCATTAAATATTATCAACATTACTAATTCTTAAGCCATATTTTGTTTTCAAACCATATTTATATTATTATTCCTATAAACATAAATAAATATGTTTTTTACAAATATGGTCGAAAAATTCTCATTTAGTTTATAAATGAATTAATATAAGTATACAAGGAATTGTAATATTATATGTCATTCAAGCAATATTAGATATAGATTAATAACTATTGAAGCATTTAGTTAATAAATATCTTGCATTTTCTTTCACAACATATGATGATACAATAAATAAAATTAGTTAATGAAAAAATAATATGTAACTAACTTTTTTTGATTAATAAACACTTTTTTATAATATTTTGAAATAATTATTTTAAATTAATGTGTTTAATCTAGACATATGTTAACATGGAATAATAATATAATAAAATGGAATTATAACATGAGAAAATTGGATAATAATATGACAAGTTGGGGAAATAATATGATAAAATGGAATACTAGTATGATAGATTGGAATAATATGATAAGATGGAATAATAATATGATAAGATGACATCATAATATGATAAGATACATAATCTGACATAATGAGATAATTATATAGTAGATGGTATAATAATATGAAAAATTCGAACCATAGCATTAAAGAGCAAATCAAAAATGGAATATGATATGATAAAATGGAATCATAACAATTATTATTTATAATCAAATATATTTTTATCTTCGAACATATGTTCAAATCATAATACGTTGGTCTTAGATTATAGATGCTACATCTATATTTTTCTCTGCGTGTAAGAATACTTATTTATGCATATTTCATCAATATATTCGTCATCATAAACTTCTTCATAGGCCGAAAAGGGAAAATTTATTTAACACTTGTTTTCTTTTGAGCTGTTGATGGCTTTTTTATACTATTTATAAAAAAATAAAAATAAAAAGAAAATGCTTTACTTAATACTCCTATATACCAACATAAATTTAATTTATATATATATATATATTTTCTCCTTTTTTATTTTTCTTATAAAATAAGTGTTAGTTTGATGGAAAATAATGTAACATAATAATTGCAGGTCAAAGCAGGTTTTACTTTTATGCATTTTAAATTGATCTCAAGATAATTTTTTTTAGTTTGCAACATAACTGATAAATAGTGTTTGCCAGGAACGCCTTACAAAAAAGGCTAAATATCCTAAAACAGAGCCAAATAAGCTGACATCATTCTCACTAAATTTTGATAGCTTTTAAAGATATTGTAATAAAATTTAGGACATATTTCATATGAAAAATTTCCAACGTTTTGAAATGATTTTTCGGGCTTCCCCAATGCAAATTCGACCAAAGTAAATATTTTAGTTTTGGGAAATTTTTCATTACTTTTGGGCAGAACATATTTGGTAAATATAAAAAAGTGCAAAAAAATATATAAAGTGGTTAAATGGATGATTTTGTAAAAATAAAATTAGTAATAGCAAATAAGAAAAAATTTTACTCTTTTTTGAAATAATAAAATTTTAGCCATTTTGAGGCAATTTTAAAAACCAAAAAAGCTAAAATAAAAATTTCGAGACCAAACGCAAAATAAAAAGGCTAGATTTAGTCTCAAAATAGCTAAACTGGAAACATAGCTGATAAAAATAATGAAATCAATGAATATCCAGCTAGTTCAAAAATTAAAGCAAATCTTTGAAATAAGATGAATTTTATATTGAACGACAAAATATATCTGTTCTTAGGCCACTATGGCGCCCTTAAAGTAGGCTGCGTTTTTTTGTCTTTAGAGCCAGATTGACTATTAAGTTTTCTAACACGACATGTATGCAAATAAGAAAACTTAATAGCCAATAAATTCTGTTAAACCGGTTTATATTACAGGTGATATCTATCCTTCAGCTTGGTGAGTAATAACTATGGTATTTAAATAGTTCGGGTTTTCTGTAGTTCAAACAAAATGAATAATTCGAATAAAGCATTTTAGTTTGTTCGAATTATTCGATCACGTATTTAAAATTATTCGAATTATTCGAATAATTAAAAAATTAATAAAGTAAAATATTTATGATTTTGTATGTTTCTTTAAAAATTTGATTAAAAAAAAAATAACAGCAACGGTTAAAAAGTTAGCAATTCATTTTAAAGATATTAAAAAAAAATCTTTCTCAATATAAATGTAAATATATCGTCCATTCTAGGAAAGATTAATAACAAACTATTTTTTGACGGGATGTTATCAGATTACCTTCATACTTGGTGTATCACATTAAGCTTTTTTTCATTCAAGATATTAATTTTATTCAAGATTCTCAAGAAAAAAATTAACAAAGTATGTAAGAGTCTATTTACCTTGGGGTTTATAGCAGCGCTTTTTTATAATATTTTGTTTTTCAGTTCTTTCTACGTTAACACATTTAAATTTGCATTGTGAAACTTTAAAAAAATGTTTGGCAAAAACAGAACAACTAATTAGAAAAAATAAAATTACAATCCCCTGAAATTTCTATCTTTGTGATGACGATCAACTTTGCTTAACCTGCTTGCTTTTCTACATAAAAGTTGCAGTTTTAATTTTTCTGGAAATTTTAAAAATTAATTTTAAAATTAAAATTAATCTTATCTAACAACAAATACGATAAAAAGGTTAATTGTCGTTTAAATATATTGCAAAATCAAACAATCTTTAATGACATCTTTAAAAGGCCTCTTTTTTGATTTAAAACCTGCAGCCTGTCAAAAGTCCTCAGAAATTAACTTAAAAATGAATAAAATTTAAATGAGTAGATTTATGTTGAATTTTTTTTTTTATAAAATTTGATTTTCAGAAAGCTCAAATTTTCGTTGCCGAAATTGCTAAATGTAAGTTTATTTAAACCTAGCACAAAGAAAAATTTTTAATAATTATTTTTTTTTTTTGTAATTTATTCGAATAATCGATATAAAAATATTCGAATTATTCATTTTTCGAAAAAGAGCATTTTCAAATTCTTCGAATAATTATTCGTAAAAATTGCTCGAATAATTCGAACGAACATTATTCGAATGAATATCCCATTAATTACCAGGGAAACTGTTAATATGCTCTAAAAATTAAATTACAGTAAAAACAAAAAGTATAATCTTAAAATGCAAGTAATAGGATTAATACATAAATTTATATAGCTTTTGGGCAAAATAAATTAAATTACAGGTATAAAAGTTAATACATCCGCAACACTTTGATAAAGATCCAATGTTTATTCAAATCTGCGTGATTTATAGCTGCAAGGCAAGTTCCTCAATGATTATTAACTGATCTTTTTTTTTTTTTGATGTGATCGCATTATCGAAAAATAAAAGTAACAATTATTCAGATCAGATTTGAATAACATTCCATCAGGTATACAATATTTAAAAAAAATATATATATATATTTTTCGAAATACTAAAATATGCTTTAAAAAATTTTAAAAATGCTCTAAAAGTGTTAAATATTCTTTAAAGCTGACAAAATAAGCAATAACTATACTCTCGAAAATGATGTGTAAAAATGTGCCATTAAGAATGAAATACACAAAAATACACTCTTACAAATTGATCTGAAAATGTTTTATCGGTTCTAAAATGGATAGAAATTTGATCCATCGCTTCATTTAACGCATGAGAAAAATCATGCAATTGTATATTTACGGTTTCTTCGGTAATTACTCTGATAGAGAAATTCTCATCTTGGTTAGCTTTCAAGCTGAATCTAGCTAGGATATAAAGGCTTAGTCAGCTTTATCAGTATCTAAACTTACATAATTGGTGTCTACACTAGAAGAAAAGAATCTTCATAGTATAAGGTGTGAATTGTTAATGATTTTCTAAATCATTCCCTATTCTTCCCCTTAATCATTAACTTTTTTTTTCTTTTTTTGTTTATTTTTTTTTTAGAAATCGGTGAAAGCCTAAAAGTAGCTATACAAAAAGAGATAAGTAATCACCTTATCAATGCAGGGTGGGGTAAAATCGAAATTTTTTTGAAATAAACCTGTGACTTTAATCGGCTGATTGGATTTTAGCAGAGCTATTGCGGCTAGGGTACATCTGACATAGAAAATTTTTATTCGCTTGCGAAATTTTTTATTTTCTATTCAATAGTGTGCTATTTATTTCTTATAGTTTTCAAGTAATTTGCATTTGAAATTTCATTTATCTCAATTTTGCAAGATCTTGGTTCAGATTTTTCATTATTACCCCAGTATTTTCATCCAATTTTGTACAAATTATTATAATTAGTTAAAGAACAAAATTTCTTTTCGAATAAAAAAATCTGAACATACATACAAACCTAAAAAATTAACGTTAGTCAATATC
Source organism: Protocalliphora azurea (assembly GCA_932274085.1). NCBI lineage: Eukaryota > Metazoa > Arthropoda > Insecta > Diptera > Calliphoridae > Protocalliphora > Protocalliphora azurea. The sequence continues at coordinate 78,432,582 of OW026523.1, read as the reverse complement.
CGTGCTTTCCGAGTACCTTAATGTTTTTTTCGTTGATTTTGTATAAAAAGATTGAGTATGTTAGTTAATTATTAAGATCATTTAATTGGTTACACATATAAAAGCAAACTGGTAAATACATGTAGAAAAAACTTGTTAGGGTATGTTCACGATGTGCGTCCGTCTGTCGCAGTTTTTAATATATTTGGATAAAATTTTGCTTTATATGTTACAAGAACGAACTATATTAAAAATGGTTGACAATGGTTACCTATCACAACCTAGCCCCCGTACAAATTTTATGCTAGAATAAGGTTTCGACGCTAATAATTTTTTCTACAATTGCATAATTCAGTACATATAAAAGTTTTATGTACGTTAAAAATCTCTTTTAATTTTATAGAATAATTTTTATAAAATTAAAAAATTAAAGTATAAAATTTTTATGAGGTTCGCTAATATTATATATATAGCCCTCTTTTATGGCCCACTTCCGAAAATCACTATGTTTTCTATGCTCGTAAGATTCTAAAAAATATAAGTTGATATTTTAAACTTTACACAGGTTTTATACAAGAAACTCTCCGAAAAAAGTGTCAAGCACTACAATAAAAAACTTAAAGAATGTTTTCAGTAATGGTACTGATTTTATCCATGATTGAGCACAGGGTTCATATTATCCACTCCAAAAATCGTTCTTACAATCCTAAAGAATGTTGTCAGTGATGGCACAGCGTTCTATCATGTTTGGAGCTACAATATCAAAAGTTTAAGATTCCTGGCACGAATAGCGGAACTGATGTCAACAGCTTGAGCCTTTGCATTATGTTTTAGGTTAAAATTTTGTACATGACATACAAGAAAACTAAAAGGAATTCATCAAAATGCAGTCAATATTGAAAGATGTAAAAATTACTGAAATGTTCGTCATAATTTTCATAATCATAAAGATTGGCATAAAATAGTAATAGTGAAGATGCCTTTTGGAAAAGTGTAAAATTGATGTATGTTCCAAAGCAAAATTTTATTTTAAAGAAATTTTACTCTTCAAAAAAAAAAAAAAAAAAAAAATAAATAAAAAAATTCATAATTTTTGGAATTTTAAATTTTAAAGTCATTTGTTTTTGAAATCGGCAAAGGCATCGACTCAATTTTTTTTTGTTCGATAGATAATTTTATTCTTAGTTAACTTAGTTAAAGCGAATTCTTCCAAAATCGGATAAAAATATTGGTCAATATGATGAAAAATATGGACCAAGATCTTGCAGAATTGAGATAATTGAAATTTCAAATGCAAATAAATTTAAAACTCTAAACTATAAATAGCATAATGCTTGCATATGTTTCATAGGACTTACGAGAGCTTTGAGGGAAGTAAATATATTTTTATTAATTATATTTGAAATCGGAAAAGAAATTGCTAAACTTAGCAAGTGGTTAAACATTTTATATGTCAAAGGTTCCCTATTTTGAGTACCAATAGCACCGCTCCTGAACTGCTTCCAATCTATACATTTTACACTCTTCTGCTATGTCACAACATTTGTCGTCAACGGTTATGTGTGGTCGTGACTGAAGTCCAAACGGAAAGAAAAAATAAAGGCTTTTAAATAAATAAAAGTTTTGTTTTCTTATGGTATATATTAGAGTCAGAAAATATAATTTGACGTAATAATAAAAATAAAGGATTTTACTATTTATTACGGCAAATTTTGTTAGGAACTAGTGCAAACATTTGTAAAAAAAAAATGCAGTTGTTCCGTGACCAAATTGCCAATTTATCAATATAGTATAATTACTATAATTTTTTTAAGTTTTGAAATTTTTAAAAGCAAAAAAGTAGCATAAATATCCATAATTATTAATAACTTTTACATACACTTTAAAGATCAGAATGTATAGTTGTATATTCTTTTTTAACATTTTGCGAATTTTCTGAATTTCGATTTTAAGCTATTTTGAATTGTGTGACATATCTCAGAATTTTTCAGTTCTATAGCTCACAATTTTGAAAATAATTGAACGAAATTTGGTAACTATGTTTTTTTTTTTTTTAACAAGAAAAATTACTACTAAAATTAATTTTCATCGGTCCATTATTCACCTAGCTCCCATACAAACTTTCTCCCGGAAAAGAGGTTTAACGGTTATAAATGACATATATATTATATATATATATATATATATATATATATATATATCTATATATATATATATATAACATTCACCAAGGAAAAATGAAGAAAATTAAAAAGATCTGTATGTATATTTTCATTGTTTTTTTTTCATTAATGTTGTTCCGTTGGTTACAATATTAAAACGTATTTAAAATCTAGAGAAAATTATCTTTTGAACGATACCAATCATTTATGTTAAGACATTGCGGTTTACTTAATGCCACGTTTGGTATATCATTGCCTCCATGTGCATTGTTAATTAAAATGTGTTTTTAGGAAAGTGTAGTCAGATCAGAATATTAAGCGTCTACTTTATTATTTGCGATTTATTTGTTTACACTAGTTTCTACAGAATACTGTAGGTATATACAAATAACGATAATAATGTGAAATACTTTTCCCACTACCGTACTAGAAAAATTTTGATTTAGGGTTTGGGATCTGCAGTCTTTGCGAACTCTCAGGCCTGTCGGTCGCACTAAAGATTTAAAAAGGAGATTCAGTTTAAATGTGCCTAGTTTAGTGTGATAAACAGCATCAATGAGACTTATGACTAACCTTCTTATTAATGTTGGAGCTACTTATGGTTAACTATGGACCGATCCTCACACGGGAGTAAATTATAATTGATCACAGATTAACATAGATGTGAAACTAAAAACAAAACTCAATTGAAAAAATTTCTTAAAAAAGCACACATACTAGAATTGTTTATGATTTCAATGCAATGTTTTACAAACACATTCTTAGAATTAGGGTTTTCTGACAACTGAAATATGTTTTTGACAATGGAGTTTCATATCTATGTTATTCTATGATCGACCCCTTCAAATACATGTACAACAAAGCTGTCTTAAGATTTAGCTCCTTGGATAGAAAAAATCGTACAATTGTTTTTGACGAATATGATGCAACTGCCAAAGTTCATGAGACATTCTAAGAAATATGTTAATTTTAATAAAATCATTTGATCCAAAAAAGAACTTGTTATCCAGAAGTAGTGCAAATTCGGATCATTTCCAATTAATTCAACATAGGCTAACCATTGAAAGATGTTTCTTTCTTTTTTTGATACTTACTCACTGAGTAAGAAGTCATGTTCACGATGTCATACAAAATTTATTCTTTTATGTACTTTTTTTTATCAATTTACTTATACATTAGTAGCAAATTAACAAAAATTAACCGTTTGGTTTCCACCTTCCGAATAAAATAATGAATAAATAATTTACAAAAACAATATGCAAAGCACATTATTTGTTCTCTTATAAAGAAATTCATATTTAACTCACATTTAACATCAATAAATATTCAGAAAAATCCTTGAAATAAAATTTATTCTTTTTGTATACATTTTTTATTTATTTAATTTTGTTTTTTTTTTTTTTCTTAATCGTATATAAACTTTTAAATAAATTTATATGTGTTAAAGAAGAAACAACTATTTTAGTTAAATAATGAAAAATCTCTACTGACACCAATTTTCTTTTTAATGAAGTTTTTCCTCTGTCTTCCACTAACACACATACATTTACATAAATAAAGGAAAAGTTTAGTTTCTCATGTAAGTTTTTTTTTTTTTGTTTTTTGGTTAAAAGTAAATATGTATGTGCAAATTATATAAATATACTATATATGTATGTGTGGCTATGTGTTGTAATCTCTGTGTAAGTGTGTAAATGTTTTGTATTTGATAAATGGCAGGATTTGATGATAAACTGAAGAGTTGAACTAAAATGTTAGTCAACAAAGAATAAGTCACATGTGCGTTAGAGATTTAAACTATTTATTTTAACGATAGTTTCTTCTTTTCTTTTTTCTTTTCCCCTCGCTTTTGTAAGTATTTGTATCTTTGTTCCTTTACGCTTTTTTTTTTTTTTTTTTTTGGAAGTGGTTGTCGTTTTTGAGAATTGGTTGGTTAAAATTATCAATAGTTTGTGTCAAACTCTAAATAAACTAAAAGTAATATTTCTTGTTGCACAATATTTCTGTTTTTTTTTTTTTTTTTTTTTTTTTTGAGCAGAAATAACTTTAAATATTAGATTGTGTTTATATTTATAATATATTATAATATGTAATGGAAGAAAGTTGTTTTAGTTATGTTGGCATTATTCTTTTAAAGTTTATTCATTTAATATAACTTCACTTTCCTTTTGGAAATAGTTGAAGGAGAAGTGATATACAAAGGATACTTTATATACAAAGAAAAAAATGAATTTATAACTCCAGAATTATATAAATTGCTTTTTTAATGTCAAAAGGGGTAAACATAAAATCTATGGACATAATTTTATTACAATAGCAGTAAACAAGTTCCTAATTGTAAATTACCTTGCTGTGTCTTCATCAGCATTCATGGTGCTTTAGCCAGTTAGGTTTCGTTAACATAATGACCGCCCTGCACTGGGCGCAATTTTGAGGGACTAATTAGTAGTGCCAGGTCTTTGGAGCAAGTAAAAACACAGCTATAGATGTGGTAAAAGTAGTGTCGTATCGTTAGCCAGCGTCCAGTTCGAAGACGTATAAAAAAATTTGTAATCGTAAATTGCCTTGTCTCTGCTTGGCGGTAAAAAAGCAAAGCTTGTGGGTTATAATCACACCAGTAGAATGCAATATGTATATTCTGTGCCACTACACACTTCATCAGAATTCGCGGTGTCTTATTCAGCAAGCAGCATATGAGCCTGCATATTCCAATCAAAACTACAATATAATAAATAAGAAAGAGTGTCTATATTCAGCATAACCGAAACTATTATACTCACAATTTCCAAATGTTTTTTGAGTCGGTATAATTTAAAATATCGCTTTATGTGGTAGGTAAAGTAGGCAGATGACTCCCATTGTTTGTTTTCGAGTATATATTGTACGAAATTTCTTTGAAGTACATGGATCTGTTTAGGAGACATCGGCAAAAAAGCATGAACGGGTGTTGGGACGGGAAATATTTTTTAGCATTTGACCCATAACTTTTTTGTTTATGAACCGATTTTGCCTACTTTAAATACCACACAAACCTTATATATATATATATATATATATATATATATATATATATATATATATACCTAAACTAAAGGTCTGAAAAAATAATTTTTTGCGCAACCAAATTTCAAAGTGTTAGCTTTAGTTTCCTGAGGAAATAAAAATATATATTTTGTTATACTAAAAATTACTTAAAGACACGTATTTCTGTGGTACTATTTCGTGTGTCACTTGAATAAGGAATTCTTTTAATATTAATCATGAAGGCTATTATTTGAATTTATTTCAATATAATCGGCTAGAGAATTTTTAATTCGATAGTTTTTAAATAGTTTTTATTCAAAATGGGACGTGGTAAGGCTCTTAATAACTCTGAAAAATAAAAAATTCTGATTTTAAAATCTCAGGGTCAGAATCCGGACCAAATAGCCAAAAACGTTAATAGAGGAAAGACAGTTGTGTACAATTATTTAAAAACATGAAAGGGCGGAAAAAAATGGCAACAACTCAAAAAGAAAGACGAAAAATTCTTAGATTTGCATCAAATTCTGCCATATCGATATCAAAAGTACGTGAAAAAAGTGGAGTCAGTGCCAGTGTGAGAGCAGTGCACCATACATAGTCCGACGAAAACTGCAAAAAAAGCACCACTTAATGAAAAACGCAAATAACAACTCCTACAGTATATATATATATATATATATATATATATATATATATATATCTATATATATTAATATAGTAGATCCAGTTTTCGTTTTTAGGACTGAAACAGAATTTTTAATACTCATTTATAATATCCCCAAGGAGACCCTTAATATACATTATGTCATTTCTCAAGTGATTTTTGACTATAACAGCGTGTTATTTATACACTATTTTAGATATCTTCACAGACCCCCTAAAGCGTTTTTACGGAGCCCTAGGAATCTAGATTATACCTTAGAATATAGGCTTGACTACTGACTAGACTATGTATATATTAAACTTCAATTTTGCTATTTTGCGTCTGAATTTCTACTATTTATTCTTCTTAATCCATCCTTATTTCCTTCCCCACCAAACGAATATGTGTTACTTGTAAACAGCTACTAATCCTGACAATTTTAAAATTTTGTTTATCTTGTCAAATATAATGCCATGTTATATTTTTACTTTTTTTATTAGTTACATCTAGAGTAACGCAAAATAAAATACAAACAAATATGTATATAAAAAACGTGCATATTTACAAAAGAAAAAACCCCATTAAATGGTACAGAAACCAAATAATAACATTGCAAAATTAACAATGACGCAAAAAACGATATAAAAAGATAAGACCTTCAATGGAGCATATTGACAAACGACGACCAAACAGATATTTAAATATGAGGGCGGATTAATAAGTCTGTAACTTTTCGAACTTCCCTTGTAGTTATATGAAATGCAACACGATTCCCATTAAGTACCACTTGTTAGTAGGTTACTGTCAAATTTTGAGCAAGTGCCGCCATTTACTCTACGTAAAACTTAGGATTTTTCGAGGTCCTTAAAATAGGCATTTGTTTGGTCAATAATTTCATCGTTGAAGCTGAACCTCTTTCCACCGAACCATTTCTTTAGGTTCGGAATTAGGAAGTAGTCACTAGGGGCTAAATCCGGAGAATATTGTGGATGAGGTACCAATTCGTAGCCCAATTCATAGAGTTTATTACTATCTTGATGAAAAAGAACTTTTTTCTTGGCCATATGGGGTCGTTTTCTTTTTAAATCCTCATTAAATCAGTCTAACAAGTTGGTATAATATTCGCCGTATATTTTTTTTTTTTTTTTCTTTTGAAGGTAATCGATGTGGATTATCCCACGTGCATCCCAAAAAACTGTTGCCATCACCTTATTGGCCGACAAACTTATCTTGGCCTTCTTCGGAGCAGGTTCACCCGGAGAAACCCAGTACAGTAATGGATCCATGTTTCATCCACAGTTACAAAACACCGAGAAAGCTCATTCGGATGGCGGTTAAACAACTCCAAAGAATCCTTTGAAGTTGTCACACGTTTACGTTTATGGTCAATTGATAGCAAACGTGGCACCCATCTTGCAGACAACTTTCTTAAACCCAGCTGATCATTTAAAATCGAAATCACACTGCCATATGAAATGCCTATGCCATCAAAAATCTCACGCACTTTTACTCTTCGGTCGACCAACACCAAATCGTGGATTTTTTTGACATTTTCGGGTACACTGACCTCAATTGGCCGTCCAGAACCTTCAGCGTCATTTGTACTTGTGCGAACACAACGAAAGTCAGTAAACCACTTTTTTACCATTGAAATCGATGGTGCAGAGTCCCCATAGTATTTATCGAGCTTTTCCTTGGTGTGATTGACGGTTTTTTTTACAAAAAATAATGTTTAATGAACCCTCGAAATTCACTTTTCTCCATTTTTAGAAAAATACACGAGGTTGTATATTTTTAACAGCTGTTATTGACGACACTTGCTCAAAATTTGACAGTAGTATACTAAGAGGTGGTACTTGATGGGAATAGTGTTGCATTTCATATAACTAGGAGGGAAGTTCGAAAAGTCACGGACTTATTGATCCGCCCTCGTATAAAAATGTTATTACATAAAATAGTATTGAGTGCAAATTATATAAATAAATATAATAGTATATAAAGAAATGTACATTTATAAACATTTTTGTACTAAACAGTATAGCAAAAGTATAAATAGCAATAATAGCGAAAAAAGCTGAAGAATAAAAATAATAAAATCAATATATTATAATAAACACAATGGCTACATTTACTGATAATCATGCCAAATATATAAACATCATTTTAATATTTGAACGCAGAATATTTTATATGTTCTGTGATGATGGAAATTTCTACGTTTGCTTTTTTAAATTTTTGTTTAATGTCGGTTAACCCCGTAAAGAATTTAGTTTTAAAATATGTAAATTACCCTATACTGTAGCATTAATGATAGTCGAAGGATTTAAAACATAGAACAAAAAGTGATATAATTAGACAACCAATTAAATTTCAATCATAATCAGTTGTTTATTTACTATCCAAAAAAAAAAAAAAAAAAAAAGGAAGTACTTCTTAAAAATTCGCATTTTCACTGCTTAAAAAGTAGGAAATATACTGTTGATCACATTTTTTATTAAAAATTATTTACAAACTTTCACCAACTTCTTTTATTATAAAAACAAATAATTTTTCAAAAAAATACTTGTCTAAATGAAGATACATAGGTTTATTAATAATCATGTTTTTATGTTAACCTTTACAAAAAGAATACATAAAACTCGACAAAATCACTTTTTGGGCCAGTTTGACGATGTCCGTCAGTAGTTCCGTTGTAGTCCCTTGCAATCTGTTTACAAGAAATAATTTTGCCCATGTTCTCTTTTCCGTTAAATCTTTTTAAGAATAATGATTTAAAGCCTTTCTGATTAGCACGTTTTGTTGCAAAGTCCTGTGCTAAGTAGGAGAATGTAATGATCAAATAATTAAATCTGGACACTTCTCGTATTTACGCAAATATCTGATATTAAAAGTTTTAGCTTCAGGTTATTTTAGAAATATTATTTAATATGCTCGTATACACAGCTATTTATTTCAGTGGATAACACTTACGCAGAAAAAATTATGGCTAAAATATTTTTTAATAAATCATTATTTGGTTATATTTTATAGCTTGAAAATGATTTTAAAACTAATACACAAAACAAAAACAATATTACGTATTCTGACATAAATTATAAAAATTCTGACATAATTCTGACATAAATTATACCATAAAATTATAAAAATGAGGAAATAAAAAAATATTAATTCCAATATTTGAAGACATTTGGGGGTAAGTTATTTCTATTTCCTTGCAGATTTTCCTAATAATGATTAAAATTTATATATCTTTCAGATGATTTGAAAACAAGTGATGATAAATGCATTTTACTATACGTAAGTAATAATGCTTTTTATCCTCTATCTATATTATCTTGTGAGTTAATTTAGTAATGGCCATCATTATGAATAGCTTCACGAACAGTTTTTTGTTCTATGCTCTCTTCAAATGAAACGATTATATTTGCTACAGATCTCCTGTGATCGTTTCATCTGGATTTCCTGGTTGTCTTGACTTTATTTTTGTACTTTGAATCATAATGGATCGACCTTTCATCGCCCTTAACAATTCCATGCAAAAATGATTTGGTTTTGTGGCGCATTTCAGATATGCTAAATCTCCTTACGTCGGCTCTTGGCTTTTGCTTCCGTGGCACCTAAATTCATTGCTTTTGGATAAACCAAGTGCTTTTATATGTCTGGAAACTGTTGTTTAATTTACACGCAAAAATGCTGCCAGACTTGAAGACTTTGAGCCAATTATTTCAAACATTTTTGGGTAACAGAGACGGTCCTTATGATGCCCACAGAAATATCCACTTTTAGATATCAAAACCACATCTAAGGCAAGTAAGTTGGGTTGATTGAATTTATTTCTGCTAGGTCGATTTGGTAACTTATATAATGTGAAAGAAGCGTCGAAGGATCAGCACTTTCTTATTGTTTTTCTCTTTTTTTTCGCACTTATATGTATATTAAAATATTGCATATTACTTCTGAATCATTTTTATTATCTATATATATGTATAACATTACACTTCATATATTCGTATTCTTTCATGAATACTATACAGAATTTACACAAACGCTATTAAATTATTTTCATTTTCGGGAATTATATTGTAAAATACGCAATATTTAAAAAAATATACATTTTCATTAAAAGTTTTATTGATTGACCAATAAATATTGTGTGAATATCTACTAAAAACTAAATATTATTTTCATTGTCTTACTTAAAAATATCTATTAAATTTTATGAAAATTTTCAAATATTCAAATCTATAAATAGTAAAAGTATTTTAATAAGAGAATATTATCGTTTTTTCAATAAAACATTTACGAATTTAATTATTTGATTTTACTAATTCAGTGATAGGTCTGATTTCAGTAAAATAAATTTAGTATTAGAATATGAAATTTTATTTTTTCTGTGTGCTAAGTAATTTGAATATAATTTGTCTATTTTGGATAGAGTACCTAGTGTGCGATTTATTATCTATTATTACATTAGTTGCTTATCAGGATAATAAGGAGCTATTTTTTTTGACAGGTTTTATTTCCTTTGAATTTAAGGGGACATTTTTTCAAAAATCCTGCATTTAAGCTTGACCTTTAATTTTATCTGTAAATACATTTTTGTTTCAAATCTAACAGAGGTTGATATAAGGTAAAGCTTGGAGATATAATCACATTGGGCAAATATTTACACAAAACTGTATGAGCACTTGTTTTGCACATAAATACTAGAAGTTTTTTTAACCCTGTATGTGTTTTCTAAAAACAAACAACGCCAAATATCAAAAACAAACAAAAAGCCTTCAGAAGTATTAAAAGAATCTAACTTTGATTAGGTTGAATTCTGGCCTCGATTAAGAAGGTGTCATAGAGAGAGGGCCTTCAATTATTTTTACCTAATGTTCTATTAAGTCAATATGCATTGTACAAAATTATCTTAGTTTTATCTTCTCCAAATAATAAAATTTTTTAAGCTCACAAAACACGATTTTTTCCAATAATTTGAGCTAAATCGCATTTCTTCTTAGTTGTGTAATAGAAAATATTGATAGGAGGCCCAACTAATGGATTTTTGCCAGCTATACATGGTTGCACTCGTATTATAAAGAAATATCTTCTTTGCAGCCTACAAGGTATTTGAAAATTTCTAATCTCATATATAAAATTTATATTAGCAGAAAGCTGAGGTATCATTCTTTAATAATATACGTAGATTTTTAAATAAGGTTACAGAAAGTACAGATGTGATCAAGATTATCGTGAGTACCTGCCATGACGGCCTAACCTCACGGTGGTCTTAGCACTGGGTGAGAATAATGCGCCGACCAACGCCCCCGTATGCCGCAACACATACAGGTAGCAACTAAACAATTTGCTTTTCTTGGTCGAATCGTTCCACTTTGCTTAAGTGTGGAGCTATCTAGTACCCCTGTCACAATTGTGACCGTGTTACTGTTACAAGTAACAGACAATACGACTGAAACCGTAAGCCACTACGTGCTCCCTTGCGGGACCTCACCAACAACCGGCCAAGAACCAAAAACCGCTGCAAATGGTTGTTGATCCTTGGGGCAGCCGGTTCCCGTAGCACCTACTTTTCAGTCCTAGGTAAGACCTTCAAGCTTGCTCTCTACAGTTTCTAAACCCAAGAAATTCAAGGTACTGTTAGACCTTTTGTATCCTGTCTAACATAACTAACTCTAAAAAAGCAATGTCAATTTAGAGAAGCAGAAAGACAGGATTTTCTCTACCACGGATAAGCTACACATCAAGGAGGGAGGAATCTCCGAGAAGACAAGCCGCCGTGGCGGACGGAAAGTACACTAAGATAATGCTGAAATTTCGGTATTTATTAGGCACAATGCATATATTAAATTTAGCTGCGATTTTAAGCGATCATAGCCGTAGCTATATTTTTTTAAATATGTTTATATACTTTTTTTCAACATATACTAGTTACCTTTCTAATAATTGTATTCGATATCAAAGTGATTTCCGGCAGGGTCTGGGAGTTGTGTAAAATTGCGGAATGATTCTTGCAAAATTGTAATTTATATTTCTATAAAACGTATACATAATAGTAACTTTAATATTAAGGTGTACATGAAATTTATACATTTTAGTGTGATTCCCATAGCTTACTTAGTTATGGTCAATTATGTATAGTCCGATCATAAAATTTGACGCTTTGTTTTCTACTTATGTTAAACTCATTTGTGTGAAATACAATCGTAATAATATTTATATGGCGTTTACACATGTTAAAGTGATTTGCGGAAGATGATAGCTATGGTCAATTATTGACCGATCTTAGAAAATTTGGTACACTGATTAACGCTTATATAAAACTTATTTTTGCCAAATCTTATTAAATATGTAACACTTGAGCAGGGTATAGGTGAAATAATAGACCGATCATAATCAGTTTAAGTAGGACCGAAATTTAATTAAATCATCTTCAAAACTGCGATCTGTACTTTGCGCACAAAATTTACATGTACAGCCAGTCAGTGAGCCAGACGGAAGGATGATCAACGCTATATCGACTCAGAAATTGATTTTGAATCGAACGGTATTTTGAAGGTAGATGTGCGAAGATTTTTTCTCTGCATTACAAACATCCATTCAAACGCATAATACCCCAATATTCTGGTGGTGTAGGTTATAACACCGTGCAACCATTTGCTAAAAATTTGTATTTGTAATTTGTATATATATGAAATAAAACTTGTGTATGCATCAAATTAGAGCCCATACATATTAAAACTACGGATTCAGTTTTTATTTAGGACGTAAAATTTTTTCTCAAAATGAAAATATACAATTAAAAAAAATATTGTATATATTAAGAAAAATATATTAATCGAACATACATGTCAAACGAAAACTCACAATAAGAATTTTGCCTAGAATTCAAGTGTAAGGAAAGGAATTCCAGTTATAAATTCAAATTTCAAGTGTTGAATTACAGTTCTACTACACTTTTATTCAATATTATACTCCAAACAAAACGAAAGTTGAAGTCAAGTCGAACATAACAATATTAAATCATTTACTTTCAAATATTGAATCAGAGTGAAATTCGAATCAAACAAATAATTTTATTAATGCTGGAAAATACAATATAAATTTAGCCTTTGGTAACAGTTCAATTAAATTCAGAATTCCAAGTAAATTTTTGTTAATAGTTATAAACTCAAAACATTTTTTTTTTTTTCAATTTTTATTTTACAAAATTAATTTAAATGTACAACATAAAGGAAAAATTTAACACATTAGCAACTCTTATTTATGATTATTGTATATATTCCGGTTGAGCATCAAAACACTGATTGTTCTTGAATGATATCTTCAGTTTGAAAAAATTGTATGCTGTCCTTGTAGTGAACATTCTTTATCAATAATAAACGGATTATTAGAAATCGATATTTTATTGTGTATGTTTGTTTGAACAATTGTTGGATGTAAAATCATCTGGGTGTCTTGTATATACTGCTAACAATTACCGATCAACACGTTTTTGCTGCTCGAGTCAGTTTTTACATATATCTCGCTTATTATGCATCATACGTATTTTGATTCTATTTCAACAATTATAGAATAAAAAATTTCTAAAAATTTTTGTGTTATAGCGCAGTTTATGTTAGATTTAATGTTTTTAGTATCCTCTGTATTACAGGACGATATAATCAAATTATAAGAATAATTACACCAACCATCTTCTAAAAATATTCACTTATCTTCTGTTGCAAATATTGTCGATAAATATTTTTCTGGTCTATGTTAGGGTGTTCGCAAATATAAAATTTTCAATGAGGCCACAGAGTAAAATTACAATTGCAAACTGTGCACATAACTTAGCAAATACTTTGGGCACATAACTGTATAAGTCAGAGGACTGTTTCTACAAGTTTTTATTAAAATCGGACAATATTCTCAACTAGCACCACATAAGTGGCAGTTGACTATTTATATGCGTGCTTGGCCTAAATGTGGTCCAATTTTAATAAAAAGTTGTAGAGACAGTCCTCTGACTTGCACAAGTATGTTCCCGAAATCTTTTCGGTTTTCTCTTCGGATTTTTCCTTCCTCATTTCGTCTTTAAACCCACTTCTGAACTCATTTTCTTTTTATTTTCTTTTTATTTTATTTTTTTTTTCTCTTTTAAAAAAGAAATCGAAGCTGCTCCACCCCATTAAAAAAAATCCTCTTTTTTATTATTTCTTAGTATAAATAAATTTATTGTTTTCGACAGTTTGATGAAATAATTTAAAAAAATGTGACCTATGAGAAAATATGTTTTCATACCTTCCCATTTGACTGTATTTAATGTCTATCAAAAATGGGAAAATAAATGTGCGTAATGTGACCAAAAAATAAACTACGTATTACTTTTGAAAAATTTTATATACATTTGAGTAAACGAATTCGAAACAAATATTTGCCTAATCTGTCAATTGAGTTAATCAATACAATTTATTAGATTTCAAAAATCAGTTTTATATTCAATTCTATATTCTGTCGAACTTAAAACATGTAAGTAATTATACTTCTCATATCCCTAGCATAGGATTATTTTATCAGACAATTGAAGCATTGAGGCGTATAAACCTACTTTTTTTAAATGCATTTTTTTTTTTTTTTTTTTTTTTTTGCATAATATTGCTTTAGTAACCAATTTACATCTACTGACATAGAAATAATTTTAAAACTCCGTCAACTTCAGATTTAAGACACGATTTTAATGAATTTTTATTTTTACATACTAATTTTTTTGAATAAATAGATACACAAGCTTCAAGATATGAAGAAGGCACTTAAAAATTATGACATAAATTTAAATTTATTCATATTACACAAAAATTTATTGTCTTATGAGTTTTAATGCATCAAAGTAAGAACAAGTAAAATGGTGTATATCTATAATTAAAATAATGTAACATGAATATCGTTTGATGTAATTTTGTTAATAATTACAGTAAATAACACAAGTAAAAAACATGCTGTTTGTCAGATTCGAGCATTTGAAACCCATATGTTTTTCATATTTGTAAAGGGGTCTTTCATGGGACCTATGGTCAATTGTCGACTCGTTATTATAAGATTTGATGGTGTAAATTATATTTCTGTAAAACATATGAAATAATATCGTAACATTACCATCTATATTGCACTTATTATGATTTGATTTTTCCTTCGGAAGATATAATTCTTAATAATGATCAAAATATTGAATTTATCGCCGTATGTGTTAAAACCAAATTTAGAACAATTTTTATAACTTGCTCTTATATTACTCTTGAATCAAACATTCAAATTTATGAACAACATGTAAAGGCGATAAAATTTTTAGCTAATCAGTCCAAACCTGGTGACTCCATAATTGTTCTTGGTGACTTTAAAATTCCAAACATTAAATGGTGCGAAACTCCTGATTCATGCTTTTTAAGCAAATCTATTGAATTACTGGATGCTATTGCTGATTTAGGACTATTCCAAATAAGCAACATAGTAAACAAGCTTGGCAAATTACTTGATCTTGTGTTTGTTGATCAACCTGAAGAATTTAATATTCTTCGCATTGATCCATTATTAACACCTGAAAATGCTTATCACCAAACTCTTGCAATAAGCGTATACGTAGAAACAAAGCATCATTACAATCCAATGTAAAAGATGAGAAGGTTTTTGATTTTAGCAAAGCTAATTATTCCAAATTAAATCACCTACTTTGTTCTGAAAACTGGTTTGAATATATTCCTTACAATAAAGTATGCCCTCGTAATATTGACATCATTTTGCATAAATGCTATGATGGCTTATTTAAATGTTTTAAGAAATCAATACCAACAAAGAGAAAAAAAATTGCACATGGACCGCGTTGAAATACAAAACAGCTCAATGGCTTGCAAAATTTGAAAAACAAACATTATAGAAAATATAAAAAATCCCGTTTATCTATTGATTATATGAGGTATTCGATATCAAGATCAGTTTACAATTCGGAAAATATCCAATGTTACAATAATTATCTTTTTAGGGTGAAAACAAACTTAAAAATAATCCAAAATATTTCTACCAGTTCGTTAGTTCTAAGCATCGAGTCTCTGGATATCCGTCCATGATGAAATTTGGAGATAGAGAATCCTCAAGCGATGCAGATGTTTGCTGCTTTCTTCTCATCTGAGTACTCTGATAAAGATTTACATCAACTTTCCAATTATCCATATCCAATTCCTGCTGCAACCCTTATAAATTGTCCAACATTAGATAAATCGATGGTACTGAGAGCTGTACAGAATCTAAAATATTCTGATAAATGTGGACCTGATGGTGTTCCAAGCTGTATTCTTATAAATAGTTTACATTCTATTATATCTCCAATAACCTACTTATTCAACATATCAATATTTATTGGTTACTTTCCTGAAGTTTGGAGAAAATCTTATATTAAATCCGGAAGCAGATCCAACATTTTCAATTATAGAGGTATTGCTAAATTAAATGTTATTCCAAAACTTTTCGAAAAGATGGTTACTGAAATCCTTTCGCATCAAGTTGTATGATATCTTTCGCCATATCAGCATGGATTTAGAAAAGGATGTTCCTTTACTACTAACTTTTGGAGTTTGCAACCTCAGTTATAACCGCATTTGAAAAACATTCCTGTTTTATCCGGTGTTTCACAAGGTAGTCATTTCGGCCCCTTATTATTCCTAATATTTATAAATGATTTACCAGCTTGTATTAAGAATTCTAGAATATTAATGTATGCTGATGATGTAAAGTTGTTCCATAGCTTTAACAATTCCTACCAATGTTCCTTACTCCAATCAGATCTTGGCAATCTTCATGATTGGTGTATGATGAATTAAATGGATCTGAATTTAAGAAAGTGTAAACACATGATGTTCCACAAAAGAAGTCCAGTATTCTGTAGATACACAATATATGAATATCAACTTGATCTAGTCGAAGAATGTCTTGATCTGTGTGTGTTGCTTGATTGTGAACTATCCTTTAATTCCCACGTTTCGCAAATCGTTAATAAGGCAAGAAGAGTTTTAGGTTTCATCAAGCGCTGGGGCATTAATGTTTAATCCTTACGTTTCCAAGCGATTATTCATATCTCTTGTAAGACCAATCCTGCTTCCGTGGACTGGGATCCTCAATACGAAATTCTTATAAGGAAAATTGAATCGGTCCAGAAACAATTTCTCTTATTTTGTCTTCGTAATCTTCCATGGAATCCTAATATTAATTTACCATCATATGAAAGTCGATTACAGCTTATTGATATCCCTACTCATGAAAGTAAGAGAAAATGTATGAACATTTAATTTGTAATTAATTTAGTAAACGGTTCAATTAATTCTGAGTTCTTGCATCGTAAGTTTGAATTCGTAATCCCAAATCGTCCAACTAGAAATATACTCCTTTAAAAATAAAATATTTTCGAACCAATTATGCCAACTTAGATCCCATGAGAGGAATCAATCAATTCAACAGTTTTTGTCCATATATTGATTTCTTATTAAATCCAATCCGCATTAAGAGGAGTATTTTTAAATTAGTTAAATAATAAATTAGTTAAATAATACATTTTTGTTATTGTTATAGCTTTAAGAATAATATATATGCTGGCCTGTAAGAAATTCATTGGCTATTAAATAAATAAATAAATTATGTAACTGATTCCGGAAAGTAAGTTTTATATGGGAGCTGTGGTCAATTATTTACTAATAAAACTTTGCACTAGGTTTTCCACCCATAGAAAACTTATTCACGTCAAATATTTTTGCTATGCTAGCAACTATATTGGACTTATGCACTTTTAAGTGATTTTAAGAAAATGATCTTATATGAAAGCCATGTTCATTTTTCTACCTATCTTCATGAAATTCGGCACACTGTCTTGTGCTTATATTCTGCCAAACTGGTCCGAATTTTAATGAAATCGAGATTAATATAAATTATTTTTAAACATTCATTACAATTATTTTTCTACAAAAATATATGTATATAAGCCCTTATACCATTTTAAGCAGTTTTCAGCCGCAAAAACTTTGCGTGTTCTATGTGTTTAACAAATTTCATAAAATATTGAAAAGAAGTAGAAAAACAATGAAGTTTTATGATTTTATGAAATTTTTATCGCCTCTTGTAAAATTT
The DNA here is from genome assembly GCA_932274085.1 of Protocalliphora azurea. Taxonomy (NCBI): domain Eukaryota; kingdom Metazoa; phylum Arthropoda; class Insecta; order Diptera; family Calliphoridae; genus Protocalliphora; species Protocalliphora azurea. Next base: position 78,414,624 of record OW026523.1, on the reverse strand, counting down.
TCTTTATGGTTTATATGCCCTTATACGCGTTAAATATACTCATTAAACTTCAGGCTAATATTATATATCTTATAGTAGAATATCTTTGAAAACAAGAAAAAAAAACAGAAGCTATACTAAAAATAAAATAAAACACAAATGTGTAAATTCATCACCTTTTTAGCAATATAGGTATAGTAAGTAATAATTACAAAAATATAACCAAGAATGGAATAACGAAATTACAAATGTTTTCGTTATTTTCTCATTTTCCTCCGTTAATGTAATAAAAAATCACAAAATAACGACAGACAAACATAATGGTTAAAATTTCTTACATTCTAACTTTGACATCTTTAAAACCAATACAAAAATTTAAAGAATAAAATTACTTTCACACATACAAACACTTTCATACATTTATATAAATTTATAAATATAACGAAAACATTCTTAAATCAAATGGCATTTTCTTACTTTGCCATTAATGTCATCAATGAAAGATTTATGACAAGGTGAAAGTGTATACAATTTATAAACTTTTATACTATACATCGAATGAGTGCTATAACATATATACATGACAATAATAACAACAAGAGTAAGAATTTTATAAATACTTGTATACTAGAGCGTCCCGTGGAAAAATAATTGTAGAATGATCACTCAAACGTATTAATGAGTTGAATATGGAAAACATATAAAAAAAATTTTTAAATGATCTTCAGTTCCCTACCAGCGATTGAAAGATTCGGGTCTAGAAAATTTTGTCTAAATAAAAGTTTTGAGTTTTTACTCGAACGGGTATCAAACAATTTTGAGCCTGAAATGAAAACAAAAGTATATTTAAAAATAAATTTTGCAAAATTGTTGATCCGTAAATCGCCATTTTTTTTTTTTTTTTTTTTTTTAAATAGATAAGAATTTTATAATTTTTCCTTTTATAGGAAAAATATTGAAAAGTTGCATTGTAGTAAGCATGGTCCATAATAAATTAGTTTTGTTTTTTAACTCCTTCACCAAAAATGCAATACAAAGTCCTATAGTAGAAAAAAAATCTCATGGAGAAAGATTTAAAATTATTTTTTCTATAAAAAGCTGAAAGTTACGAAAATTTTGAACCTATTTCGCGAAAAAAAAATCGAAATATTTTTTTTGTGATTTTCAATATAGAATCGAATTTCATTGGCCAAAACCTTCTAAATTTAAACCGATAGAGATATTTTAGATTTTTTTTTTTTTTTTTTTTGATGGAGACGTTTTCTTGAATTTTTCTCCAGTTTTAATTTTATTAAAATCGGTTCAGCAGTTGTTGAGAAATTTAAGGATAAATTTGGACTTTTAATTTTTTTATAGCATTTAGTATGAAAATGCGGATTTTTTTTTTATTTTTGAATCAGCTTTACTTATAAAAAAAAGTTATAAGCAAATAAAAAAAAACATTCTTATAACACCCAGGATAATTTTGTGATCAGGTTCCCAGTTTATCAATTCAAGAACAGGTTCCACTAGAACCGATTCCATTAGAATCTTTTGTTTTGGATAGAAAAATTACGAGTTTGTTTTTATTATTTATAATAACTAAAAAGTTTTCAATGTTTATTTTATTTTTTACTTAAATAACAATAAAAGAAAATTATAATTATTATGCATTCGGTTGCAAAAAAATAGCCTGCAAATATTTTATATTAAGTTTTATATTATTTCTGTCATCTATCAGTCCTTTTGCTTCTTCATCTAAGCCCCGGTATTCTACTTTCCCTTGGCTTCGAATGCTAGAGATGAGCGGATCTGACGTTGCCATTAATATATTAAATAGATCTTCATTTGTAGAATTTCATGATATTTTTCTCATACTGTGCTCTCTATAAAATATGTAATCCTTATTTCTGGGCTTCCTCTGAAAGATCTCCAAGTGGTACTCCATATTTATTCATGGATATTTAGTTGTATATATTCGTGCAATTTCGCATAATCACCAAATTTTCTAGCATCAATTTGTTCATTGCACACAAATACATCGATAATTGTTTTAAATCCTGAAATAAGATTTATTTAACAAATCTTACATAACATATATTATTTTTTTATTACATATGTTATTTCAGATGCTCTTTCGGGATCTGAAAAGAAGATTCGTGCTTTGCTCCCATCATTAGATCCTTGTTTTCGTTGATCTATAATTAATACAGATTTAAGAAATTCTTCCTTATTATGTTTCCTTATTAAACTCTTAACTCCTTATTAGTAGGTTTAAAGTCAAAATCATAACTGATTTTTAGTATGTGTTCCATGAATATGTAGCGGTTATAATCAAAATTTATGTGCATCAGTATTATTTAATTTCTGGGACGGTTTAAGTGGCTCGATATGGTTTGACATATAATGCAACTCGATTAATCATTTGTGTCAGTTAAAAGCATGCGTCTATCGTCGTTAGCACTAATTGGTATCGTCGTTAGCACTAATCAATTTGCCGTCAATCTCTAATTCGAATGGCTGTAGTGTTACAATTTGGGCCCAAATATTGCTGACTTCTTTTTCATTATTTTGTTCTCACTGGACTACCTTTAAAAACTTTTTGAATGATATCGAATTTTGTGAATTGTTTCTGTGATCGAAATTGATATAGCAAGGTTTCTTGAATATTTTCAAAAGTATTTATGGGGTTATAGAGGAGACTTTCGCCTTTCTTCCAGTAGTAAAACTTGTATAACCCATTTTGACTATTAAAAGTTCTATTCCACTAAAATTCAAATTGACTAAAATGTAGTACCTGAGGAAACATTTAATAACATAGCAGATATAAGTGGTGCAGTGACATATCATACAATTTCCTGAAGAGTATTATCCTACTATAACAACAAAAAATGCAATTTGATCTAATTTTTGGGCCACCTTAGTTTCAATATATTTATTATTGAATGGCATTACAATTTTGGAACTCGGTATTAACAAAAAATTGGACTTTTGGTCAATGAAGTTAATTTCTGAGCCACCGTGCACTGGTAGGAAACTAAAAGGAATATTTAAAAAATTTTTTAAATATTTTTTTCGTATTCAGCTCATAAATCAATCAATTGTTTGAGGGAACTTTCTACATCTAAATCTTAAAAAGTATATCCTCCGGACACTCTATAGTATACTAAACATTAAATACGTACAGTTACTCGTTTATAACTACCTACCATTATTATCTCCACCATTATTATCAATGTCTTTTTAGAGAGAATAAAGACATCGTTATAACGATGAATGTGAATGAATGTCTTTATAATGAAAATGTGAAAATGTTGCAATAATCGCTTGTCACATCTAACAATGGCTTTATAATCGTTGATTTGTCGTTGTTTTCCTTGTTGTTCTTTTGTTGTTGCTATTGATATTATCCTTTTTATGTTAAATATTTAATTTAAATTCCCTTTATGGCGAAATGCAAATTTAAATTTTAGTACATTTAAATTTATTTGGAAAAACAGAAGGTTAATTTTAATTTGAGATTAGAAGTTTTGAAAATTTAAAATTCTATAGCAAAGAAAAGAAACTATATTATTGATTTTTATTACTTTTCAGGAGACCATTTTTTTTTCTTCTTTTTTGTGTTTTAAATATAAATTACAGGTCGTAGGTATAAATTTTTTAATTATCTATTGTGCATATTTTTAAAACCGATATTTATTTTGACTATGGAAAAATATAGCAAAAAAGTAATGGTGTTGTCTTTTCTATTATTATTCTATTTAAATAATATCTCAAGTTGTAAATTTTTCAAATACATCTTGAATATGTTGTATTAAGTACATAATTCTCATTTCGAAAATACAATGAAAATAAACCTTATTAATTTTACATATAATCACTTTAATTGTTTTACAGTAAACCAAAGTACTTTTTAATTACTTAATAATGTTTTAAGTTTTTTCCTATTTGCTATAAAATTTTAATTAATAAAGTTTGCGTATGGCACTGTTTGAAATTTAGACTTTTTAAACATTATTCAGTTCATTAAGTATAAAAGTAAATACTTAAGTTTCTTTTAAAAATTATGTTCATATACTCAGGCGAGTATGAACAGCATTATGCACTAAATATGTAGTTTGTTTGAAATAGAATTTCAATATATAGTTATGCCTAAACATCTAAAGGCTAGACTTAACAAACCCTTGAATAACAATTTGCTACAACAGCAAATATTTAGACTAAATATAAGTTGTATCAATACATTTAAACTAACCACTTGTACAGGCAACCAACAACAATTTTACGAAATAAACTTCCTTACAATGATTGCAAGTTAATTAGATGATGCTCACAGATTAACTTGAACAAGATTGTTACTGAATAGACATCATAATCAGCAAAATACCAATACATTCGCATACACATGACCGTGATGCAAATATGCATCAATGGGAAAAAAAATAGGTAGGGGTTAACGTCAGCAGTTGCAGTAGAAGTATCATAAAATATAAGTATTTATTAGTTATTTCTACCGTGTGAGTGCTGCTGTTATTGTTATTTATTCAGTTGCTGTTGTTAATTCAACAATATCAACACAATTGAACACCAAATGTATGCAATACTAATTGCAATAACACTATTAAATTACAAACAAACTAAAGTTTTACGCCAATGTACAATAACTGAAATACAAAAATACATCTAGTTATACATTAATAAGTTTGTATTAGTTTATATTGAGGATCTATATTCGATACCCTCTATCTCGAAAATCATAACTTTTCAGGAGAGCAAAAAACTGTTTATTTCGTTTAGTTTTGAAGTATTGGAAAAATTTCCTTTACAATGTTTTTTTTTTTTTTCTTCTTAAGTCACGACTAAAACTTATATATAACTTGTTCGTAATATTTCGCAATATTTGCGATTTTAAATAAAAGATAGAGCATTCTGTACTTTTAAAATATTCAATGTGTATAAGTAAAATAACGATATAGAGAGTTTTGCATTGTAGAAAGTATATTTAATTACCATTTACTGTTTGATTTTAAAAATTTTAGAACTAGTTAGCAATTTGAAAAGCAAAACAATTCACTATACTATATTTTATACTACTATATTTTTGAAATTGAGTAGGGAAGTGGTGCCCCCATACAAATAAAATAATAATTATCGCATATCTACAGAACTGTTACAACAAAAGTCTTAAAATTTTGTGATAATAACTTCCTTATCAACTTCAACAAGTGAGATGAAAATTGAACGGGTATGTGCAGAGGGAGTGCTAGTTGCCATACAAAGTAAAAATTATTAAACGCTTAGAACTATTAAAGCAAAAGTTTTAAAATTGTATGGAATAATTTTCTTATCAAAATTCATAACTGAGATGAAAATTGGACGGGCCGCTCTAAGGGAAGTGTTAGCCCCCATACAAAGTAAATCTTAATGTTCGCATATCTAAGGAACTATTACAAAGAAAATCCCGAAATTTTGTAGGAATAATTTTCTTGCCAATGTACACAATTGTACTGAAAATAGGTAGAGTAAATTTACCGGGGGTAGTAGCCACCATATAAAGTGTATATTTATTAGAGTATAACTGAAGAACTATTTAGCAGATTTATTGTTTTCAGAGACGACATATATATATATATATATTTATTATGTATATTATACTGTAAAAATGTAAAATAATTAATTAATATCTATTGTGTAAGATAGCGGAATTAAAATGGTAAAATGGAAAAAAATGGAATTCTACTTTTTTTATATTTTATTTATAGATGTGTGAACAGGGCGGCATCAAAAAAATGCCATGAAAATACGAGATAGAGAATTGTGAATATATACAATGATATGTATTCATACGTAGACGAAACTATCGTTTATATTAGGGAGGCTTCTAAATTAAATATATATATATGAAAGTTTAATTTTTGTGTAAATCACGCATTGATTATGTCCATAACTGACAATACAACTTTCACCGTGACCCATAAAAGCTTTCTCCTGGTCTTTGACCAATAACCATCTTCTTTGCTTTTTGTTTGAAGACGAAAAATTGAATTTTCTTCAAAATAATGAATTTTTAACAAAACCCGAATCAGTCCAGACCACTCAAACTTGTTGTGTTTAAACTACTTTGGTCCATTTCTTTCCAACTTTTATCATTATGTTTGGCATAAGTTTTCTGTCAGTAATTTAACTGATGCTCTAGGACTATGATCCAATCTTTCGATAGAACTCCACTGGTGGATATTTGGTAAATTTTGGATCTAATTTAAAGACAATTATTGATTGGTTTTAAATTAGATCTAGTGTAAAAGCGTCGATGCTAATTTGGTATTAGACATTGTTGAATTTTTATATATACTCTAATTCTAATATCAATAATCTTTCACTTAATATCTATGACAACCATACCGCACAGTGGTATGCATTTAGATCTCGAAAAACAGGAATATATCGCTTGTTTGCTACTATAACCTCGTAAGTCAAAAAATACAATTTCTTACATAATATCAGTAACACATAGTAAATAAGGTACTTTATTAACTGAGAAAGCCTTGCGTACGAGGATCACGATACAGGCATATATGTTGTGTATTATTCGTAATAAAAAATGAAACAAGTTACAAAAAATCCTATACATTTTAGAAGTTACTCCATATGAATAACTCCTAAAATTTGTTGAAATTATAGCATACTTTTAGGGAATACTTTAATTTTCTAATGAAATTATTTAACTTAAAAGAAGGTATAATGAAATAATTCGTTATCAAAATTTATTCTGGGCTTTATTTTATTTTTTAAAAATTTCAGAAATTGTTCAAGTTTTAGAGATTTTTCATACTCACTTGCTGCATGGACCTCATTACTCAAAAATAAAATGTTACTCTCATTTCTGACCTCGTTTTTTTAAGTTTTTTACACTTTGGCCCTAAAATTTCCACTAGATTTCCTGCAAAATTATAAATTATACTGCTGCAAGAATCATATGATCAATCATATAACACATATCATATCCATTCTATAAAAAGTTATATCAATCTGAAATTGAAACTGAAAAAAATAATATAATTTTTGGGTTACTTTCTAAAAAGGGGGTAATATTTATTCACTTCTAAAATATTTTTTTGGTTTTCCCCCAAGTCCTATCAAAAATTTTAAAATTTATTTAAAATTTAAAATAATTTATTTTTTAATAATAGAATTTACATCTTAAATTATGCTTTCACATTTATTCTTATAAAAATAATATACATTTTTTGCAAACTACAAATATGTAAACACAAATTTTAGCACAAAGTTTTAAACCTATATAAAACTTATTTATGCAAAATTTCATTTAAATATTTCTATATTTAATGCAATTATGATCGGTAAACCCCTATTCCGGGAGAACATTTGTATGGGGGCTAAGTGAAATAATGAACCGAACATAATAATAAATACGCTTTGTCTCTGTACCGAAGTAGTTATTTGTGAAAAATTTGATCAACATATCTTTAAAATTACAACGTGTACTTCGTTCATATGGTTTACATGTACAACCGCAAGGACGGAACGATATCCTTAAATCAACTCAGTGTCTGTGTAACACAAACATGAGCACAAAAGCGTAATACTCGAACCACTTATGGTGGTTAAAATAAAATAGACTCTTAAAACTGATTGCTGAATAACACTGCATATGAGGATTGCTTTTATACCCTACATTACCATAGGTGGTTGGCATATTATGTACGTCCGTTGGTATAGCAGTTTTTCCATGTAAACTTTATGAAAGAAGTACAGGCCGCAATTTTGAAGATATCTTATAGGGCGAAATTATGTACTTTTGTGATTTCGGCCGAAATCATGTTGAAATTACGTAATTTCCCATATAGTCTGACAGTTGCGAAATTACATAATTTTTTGTAATTTCTGCGAAATTAAATTAAGATTACGGTGCCCATCCCCATACAACTTTGAAGATGGTTGAAAAAATACATTTTTTACAACTGTGTATAACATATTTCAACAGTGGGATGTAAAAAAATAGTATAGCGAGAAAAATACCATATAAAAAAAATAATAAATTAGTTTATAATTTAAAAATTATTTTGTTAAATTTTTAAGCAAAAATGTGATATAAAAACAAAAAATAAACATAAATAAAGTGACTTTATAAAAAAAAATATATTTTATTGACAAAAGCAAAATCTTTTAATCAATGTCCTCAATAAATTGATCTAAAAAAAAGGTACTAGCTGTTCACTAAATAACGTCAAATGTCACTTAGCCAGTTTGAACAGTGTGGATTTCGTTTATAATTTGAGATTGAATTTACGTAACTTAGCGCCGGTCTGAATGCACTATATATGAAATTTGGCATAAATAATTATTTTGATACAATGAAAAAGCCTATTGAAATTGGTTATGATTGGTCCATTTTTGACCTAGCCGTCATATAAATATAAGTAGAAACTTCATTGAGAAATTTTACGTGTCAGCCTTTAAGTTACTATAGGTCCCATACAAGTCCTTCTTCCGGGAGTCACCCATAAGTATGTAAATCCAATACAAATATAAAAATCAACACATTATAATGCATATGGGCCATTATTAAAAACTTTTGATTTTATGCCTTCAATATTACAATTTTTGATGGTTAGTGTAGCATATTTTAGGGTTTCCCAGTAAAATTCAAAAAATTATATATAATATAATATATAATTTTTTATAATAATATTGCACAAAATGGGGATCCAAGCTAAGTTATGTATGTAATACGAAAATATATCATAAATTTATTACAAAGAAATGCTATTTAATATTTTAATCTTTTTCTTATACAAGAAAATTAGTTTTGGTCCATAAAATTTGCTATATTTCAAAATTTTTTGATGCGCTTCTACATTTCCATTAACCATTACAAAAACCACCTAATTATGCCAATAATGGTCAATTTCGCCTTAGAAAAATTAATTTTCGCCTTTGTTTTCCAGACTTTGAGACTATCTACTACGTTGACTATTTCGGGTGCATCAACGTGATACAACTGAAATTCGCACAATTACAAGCAGTATCAATCTCTATTTCAAAATCCATTTGGGGGCACATAAACCACGCCCAAAAAGCAAAAAAAAAAAAATAAAAATTTAAAAAATTTTGTGATCAAATTTTGATTACCGTATGTAACTTTTGGAATTATGGAGAACAACAAGGTAGGTGTAGAATTTATCCACCAATTCCGAATGAGATCAAAATGTATAAACTTATGAATAAAAAGTATAGAAGAATGAAAAAAAGTTAAGCAATTTTTAGTCCTTTTACTAAATTTTTGAACTTTGTACAACAATCATGAATACAAAATAAAACCTATTATGCTAGAATTTTGCACTCTATTAGTTTCGGGTCTTCAGAATTCAGATCTGTATCCCGTTGTTTAAAAGAGTATATCTACAAAACTTATCAAGGATTAAAGTCGGTTGTATGTTTAAAAGAAAAATGCATTACATTTAATATAAGTATCGGTCCTCAATTGAACATAGGTCCCATATAAGATCTCTTCCCAATGTAGATAAATTATAGTTTAGGATATTATATGGTCCAGCTTGACCGACTATATCTATCTTACTTGTTGTTTTTTTCAGCTGAAGCTATTCTGCATTGTCAACTTACATTCCTTACTAACTAATTAGTATCTCATAAGAGATCAGAAAAACTAATATGGTTCGATTTAGCTTTCCAAGCTCTAACTATATATTTTAAAATGTCATAAATAGTAAACACAGATTTTACGTTAGTAAGTGCAATGAATACATTTTAAAGCAACCCTAATGCACAGTCATGTACTAACAAGAATAGGAAAGTTCCTGGTCTCACCACTTTCCAGAAATTCATATAAAGTCTTTTTCAGTTTGAATATTTTGTTAAGTGAAAGAGAAGTCTCTAATAAAATATAAAAGCGAATTCTTACTTTCATGTTTAGCCGAAAACTTTACCATTCATGTAGTATTTTTAGGTATTATCAAACTTCAATACTAACAATATTAATAATATTGAAAGCGATGAAAAAGCATTAGAGAGAGAAACCCAAAAAGTATACAAGAATAACATAAACAAAATAATCAACTTTCTCCATGATAGGTTTTAAGTATGGCATTCCAATTAACAATCGTATGCGTTATGATTACTAACTAATGCCACAAAAGTACATATTTACCGATATATACACATACACTTAATAGAGAATACAAATACAAAGATATATCCGGTTATTTACACACAAGAACACACGTTTAAACTAATATATAGAAAAAGGACATAATATAATGAACGTTTTAGGAAATTATTGGAAATATTTTAGTATATATAAACGGTTTCCTGTTTACTCAATGCAAAATTGTGTTTTGATCATTATTGAATTGTATATGTCTCTGATCTTCTATCAGACAACCACAAGTAGGTGAAAATTCATTTGGTTTTAAAATCCAATAATACGTCACAGGTCTTTTTGAAAACTAAGTCCTTTAAAATTCGACGCCCGATTTTGCGTTTCTGTTAAAGTTGGAAGTTCAAGGGGATATTAAAATGGCTAAAGATTTAAATTTTAAAATAAAACCCAGGAATGGCTCACTATTTTTATTATTCCAGAGTATTTGAACTTCTTTTATATATCGTTCCGGATAGCTTGACCATGTCTTCCATATGTAAATAACAAATGTTGATTCAAACAAACGAACACCCACACAGTCACTTATTTACAAGCACACACTCGTATATACTTATCAAACAATAACAGTTAAATATGCTCTTGTATTTACGCGCAATTTACATAAACATCTCTATATAAATACATTTGTATATTTGTATATATGAATGATTACAAAATATTGAATGCTGTTGTAATAGCTGTAGTAATAGAGAAAATCTTAAGTATTTTCATAACGAATCAAATGTCAATTGTGCAAAACAAGCGAACAAATTAACACAAAACTTAAATGAAATTACAATAAACTTCATATTGTTTGTTCATCGAACTGAGTATTCATACGAGTATATTGTATGCGTGATTGTATTCTCTTATGCGTATTTTTATGTAAGTGTGTAACTATGTGAATACTCACGTATACAAATGAAGTAATTAAGCCATAATTAGCTTATTATTGATTGTTTTATGATAAAATCTATTCTGCTACAGTCTTCATATGAATTTAAGATACTAAACGGAAAAAGAGAACAACTTTGTAAAACTTATAATTTATTGGCAAAGAAAGGGCTTTTGAATTGCAATTTACTGAACTTTAATGTGAATATTTTTTTACTTCTTTATTAAGAGGGTAATTTTTTATTTTAAAATAACATTTTGGTTTAATGCAAAATTTGGAATAAAATTTAGAATAAAATTTAATTAATACTAATTATATTTTTAATTAAAAAGGTTGTGTATTGCTCAAATTGCAGCATTCCTTTTAAAGATCTTTATATTCGCTATTAAAATTATTATGTATTTCATATTTGTAATTTTATTTTATATTTGACTTTTTATACCCACCATCAAAAACTTATGGGGGGTATATTGGGTTTGTCATTCTGTATGCAACATATCGAAATAATTATCTAGGGCCACATATATTTTGGGTCCTCGTGAAAATCTAAGACGATCTAACGATATCCGTCCATATGTCCGTATGTCTGTCTGTTAAAAACAGGATAGGGATCGGGCGGACATTCTGGGCCAACGAAATTTGGTTCAAATATTTGACTTACATAAGATTTGTTTGGTGTTGAAAATCAGACAAATCGTGACAACAAAAAAGTTAAGGACTAAATACTAGAAAAGCATGGCGTCCTTCGTAACTGCAGTTTATACTTTTCGGCCGATATCTTTTATAAAAAAGCATGTACATCAAAGAAATTTTGCACGAATATTTCAATGACCAATGTAAATTCGGAATCGACAAATAGACATGTTAAGCCTATTTTATCGCCCACCTCACCTATAATGTGAAACAGCAACGAAATTATGTACAAATAGTCCAAGGATCTATGTAAACCTGGAAACAAAACATGGGTGTGTTACGCCCACTTTACCACACATTTCCATTATAAGGTCAAGTTTTAAAAAGTTGCAGATGGCGGGTATATATATTCGGCCATGTCGAATATAATATTCTCACTTATTGTTAATTGCAAATATGTAAGAGAATAAAGTACTCTAAATAATTTGTAAAAAGTTTTCAAACGCAATAACAAAGTGAAATTTTAATTATATAATCATTGAGTTATATTAGCTGATTTTCTTTGTATTCATTGTAATTAATTTTGCTAATAAATACATAAATTTTTATACAGACATGAATATATATGGAGAATTCTATTTTTAAGTTTACCTTTATGAAACCGACCTGAAACCTCAAATATTTTTTTATTTCTTATTTTGTTAATAACTCTTGATGCAGTTATTTTGAGTAAAACAACATAAATTCGAGATCTCAAATCGTCCCATATGGTATCGGCGAGCACTCAAATTTAATAAATCCAAAAAAGGGGTTTTAAAATAATAGGTTTTTTCCATTCTTTTGATTTCTGTAATCACGGATTTTTTCATATGTGTCCAATTCCTCTAATCAATCAGTTTGTCGTTGATCAGTGTTGCATTATATTGTGGACAAGTGGTGAAACAAAAATGTTCAATAAATTTAAAATTTTTGCATCTTTACGTAATTATGAATCGTTTGAGATACATTCCTTTAATAAGTCCATAATAGCAGCGCTATAGGGAGGTGCCCAAACTTGGGGTGAAAAACGTGAATCGATCTAAGAGGTGCCTTTTTTCGAAGCACACTCACAGCGTAATTTTAATGAATAGCGTAATCAAAAAAGTTTCCAAATTATATTTTAAAATCGTTGTGGCGCGACAAAATATTAAATTGTAAAAACGCTATAACACTTTATGAACGATGTAAAATTCTGCGTACTTTATTTTAGGATTTTTTACATTTTATGTGAAACTATATTTATAATAACTACATCTATACATAAAAATATTCATGACCCGAGATCGTGGTTTATTTAATATTTCATTAATTGTGGAGGTGTACACAAGACCCTAATTAAAATCGGTAAAAATATATACCAATCTGCAGCTGTTCTTATTGCTTATACCGGAATCAAGTGGCACGCAGAAATAAATACGCCTTTGATTTGCAACTTTTAGCATTTTTGGGTGTGTATTTTTATCATTGAGAAATTTATTTTATAGTTATATGATTAATATTGGAAACCTTTTATTTGCTAGTATTTGTGTAGTTAGATATTAAAAATACATAAGTTAATCAAATTTTATTAATACAAGTTGGTCTATATTCGGGTGAGCCAAATATGATATACCCTTCGCTTGTGTTGAGATGTGTTATTTGAAAGTGAAATACTTTATATTGGGTGTAATTACAAATATATTTACCTATACAATATACATGTAAACACTAAAGACTTAAAATAATTTGTATTTTTATATAAAAGTGAAATAGATTCAAGATTTTATAAATCCTTATATAGCTTATATAAAAGCTTCAAAAAATCTAATAATTTTTTTTGGGTTTTTGGGCTATAACTCGGTTGCGGGTGGATTTACTTAATTAATTTTTCCAACACAAAAATTCTAAAAAAAATTTCCGATTTTTCTGTAAAATAACGAAGTCCCTAGCTTAATAGGTACTTCAAAAAGTTGAAAAAACCCAAATATGTCTTAGTTTATTGTTGTTGTTTTTCAGTACTCACGGACACAATAACTGTAAGGAAAGGAAAAAAACAGATTTGCCAATAACTCGGTTGTTTATTAACCGAATTGGTTGATTAAAAAACCAGTATCGGCAAAAATGCGTTTTGTACGATATCTTCCGATCTTGTTTTGCAAAAACGAAGTCCCTAGCTTATACAGGGGATACAGAAAATCGAAAAAAAGTTCTGAACAAAATCCCTAAATCTTTATATACTTTGTTTTTTACTCAATATTATAAAGGCAGACTAAATCAGAATTATGGTCCCTATTATGTTCACTACTATAAAACTCATCGATCCTCCTTTGATTTTTATTTTGTATGCATTTGTGCAGGTAACATATGTGTATTTATTTTTGATATCGAACTTAAAATGAAATATCTACAATATTTAAAAACGTTTGTTTTATGTAACATAACGTAAACGGCGATTTCTTGTCCATTAATACCATTATAAAGATTTTCGAATTTTGACCAACATCGGTTTTAATTAAACTTATCACATATAAACTACTCCGCTATGCGTTTCATATGACGTATCAGCCTGCACCATATCGCTAACGGTTCATATCCTGTGAACTTCTGAATGTATATATATATATATATATATATATATATATATATATATATATATACACTTAATCTATATATATAAAAGAAAGTGATGTTAGTTACTATTGTTATAATTCAAGAACGACTAGACCGATTTTGATGATTCTCACCAATTCGGACCGGTCACCGGCCAGAAAAGGATAATACGAAAAAAAATTCGCGAAAAATCCGCGATAAAAAAAAAACTCTTTTTTGTCATAATTTCTTTGCCTTAATAATCATTAAAAATATTTTTTTTAATACAAATTATAACAATTACTGTTTCTGTTTCTATCGAAACGCTTACTTTTTTGTGCAATTTGTTTTCTGGTGGTGGTGTAGAATTCTATTTCCAAACGGTAAGTTCCAAGTAAAGCTCATCATTTAGTGAGGTTGTGATATTTAAAACCATTTGTTGTATTTTTGGCATTCGTTATTAAGTGTTATTCACAATGCCGCGACCCCGGAGATCTAATATTTCGCGTCGAACACGTAATGCAAGTACTTATCGTAATATCGTCAATCAATTGAATATATATGAACGAGAAATCGCACGAGAACAACCCCGTATTAGTTTGGCCCGACTTCGTACATCACAAACGCAGGAAGAAAGGCAGGCGAGAAATGAAACGGCTCGGTTAGCAATGAGAAATCGTCGAGCAAATGTAGCAATTCAACAACTTTAAAATTTTTAATCAACGCATAAGAAGAATTGCTTCAAGTTCTGATTTGAATCAAGCAGCGTTCCATTACAACTGCAATTTCGACTACAGCTCTCATCATTCCGTTCAAAAAAAAGACATTGTCTATCCGCTAACCTTAAGATGAAGTAATAAATAAATATAAATTCAAATTTGCCTTAAATACATGCGTATATTTTTTAATTGAGCCCACATCTACATCATATTTAAATTCTTCTGTAAAAAACACTTTATAATAGGTATTCCTTAGATTTTTATTTAAAGGTCGTAAATTTCGTTAAAATATCAATTTAAATCGTTCAGTAATACAACACTAATGTTTGCTTAGGGCCAGCAACGCGGCTCGGGTCAGCTTCTACATCATATTTAAATTCTTCTGTAAAAAACACTTTATAATAGGTATTCCTTAGATTTTTATTTAAAGGTCGTAAATTTCGTTAAAATATCAATTTAAATCGTTCAGTAATACAACACTAATGTTTGCTTAGGGCCAGCAACGCGGCTCGGGTCAGCTAGTAGAGAATAAAAGTACACAAGAACACAAGTATATATATACATTATTGGATTTCAACAAACTTGGTATCATTAGAAAGACTTGAGATTCTTCTTTATCATAAAGTCATAACAACTAAACATTTTCCTGGCGCAGACTCCTAAAATGAAGAAATATCCTTTATCCTTGGATATCCTCAAAAATGAAATTTTCCTTGCTAAGTAACACATTTTCTATTACGCATTAAGTGTTTTTTAGGCATATTGGTAACTTGTTCAAATTTTAATATAATGGATCATTATTTTTTGAAATAACTAGCACATATGGCACATTACTGATTCCGAAAAAATAATTTTAATTATTTTAAAAGTTTCATGAATTATATATGAGGATTTTAAAAATTCTTTTCTCGAATTTAATCCATGGGATTAAAAGGACAAAATATACTAAAATTGATCATGATCGGTCCATTATAATATCTATAACCCATATAATTTTTTTCCGCGAAATAGTAGTTTAACGAATATAAATATCCAAAATCTGATGTATTTGTATAACTTCTGCACACATAATTTTTATTAAAATCGATCAAAAATTTATCATGTATTTCATTTAGGTTCTGCTGCCTAGAAATGACTTAAAAGCGCATGAATTCTACATTAATGTTACCATCAATACAAAATTTTATATATGTATTTGTGTTGCATATACGTGTAAATCATCATACACAATTTCACATTAATAAGTCCGCAACTGAACATGCTTCTCAAATAATCCTTACTCCTGAAAATCAATTAAACTAGCATAAATCTCACATAAATATCAATATCGAGATAAAATTTAACAAAACTATTTGACCAAATTAAAAATTATTTTGTTTAACCCCAAAATAAACCAATTTAAAGAAATCCCCATATAGAATGCACATATTCAAATTTACTTATTTGCAATAGAGTGTCCCGTAGAACAAAAAAAAAAAAAAAAATTAGAAATAAAGTTTATTACGTTGAATCACAAAATAGCTGATTTTGGGACAGTCTAATATACAAATGTATATTTTTTATTCCTACACTTCGAAAATATACATAATTCATTTGACCTTTTAGATAACCACAGCTGCTTTTACATTTACGCAAACATGTGTAAATTAAGCAATATTAGGATGATGCTGTAATTTTAATATTTATATTGTCGTCAAAATTCAAATTTATTTCCGAATATACGATACCCTACACCATTGTGTATGTACATCAAAATTCCAGGAGGGATCTTATAGGGGACCTTTGGGCAATTGTTGATACTACTTGTATTTTTTAAGATGATAACATTTATATGAACATTAGGATGACTCCCGGAAGTGAGCATTATATGGTATAGTTAATTATGAATCGATCCTCATAAAATTTATCATTGTAGCTTATACTTATACAAAACTTTTTTGTGTCAAATATTAACTTGACCACAAAATTTTTTTCGGAATTTATGCACATTAAAATGATCTTTGGAGGAGAGATTAATATCGAAGCTATGTTCAATTATGGAGCGATCTTAATGAAATTATGTATGAATTTTTTTATTTATATGAAACCTGTTTTGCTGTCATTTGTAAGCAGACCAGGTAAGATAGTGGACCAATCATAACAAATTTCAACAGATTTCATTCTTATACAAAAATAATTTAATAACTTAAATTTCGTGGATTTATATTTTATGCACACGGTTAACGTGGACAGCAAGCAAGACGGACGTACAGCAGTGTGACCAGACGTAAGCGAAATCGAGTTTAACATAAAGCTGAAAATTGCTAAAAATGTAATTAAAAATGCAAAAAAAATGCTTAGTTAATAAAATACTTTTTTCCGTGTTATATTTTAATTTTTTCTTAATTTTGGATAATTGTTTGCTTATGTAGTTATAAAAAAAGAAATTGAATGTATAAACACGAGAAGGAGAGAGGAAGAGAGAAAAATATCATCAGCTACATGGAAGCATGTTTCAACGTTTTGGCTCCTATCTGCTGCCACCAAACCATCCAATAAACAAGATGAGTCATGTAATATGCTGCAGTTTGCAGTAACATATCCAGTAACTTATGGTCAGTTCTGTTCAAGATCCAGTATAAGTTGAAGTAAATTTTAAACTAATATTTGCTTGAGAATGACAATATTAGTTATAAACTAAATACTTTAATTGATATACTAACATTTCAAAGAAGTCTATTTCAAAATGATGAAAACATTTATTTAATATTTTTAAAGTGCATCTCATATTAAGAATTAAATTTATATTATTTAAAACTATACCGTTTTCATTATGACTATACCTAGTTTTCATTTTTATTGAATTCATGGAACAGACTAAATTATCTGTTCACCTAATTACAATTATATTAATTAAAAACACATTCTTTAATACCTATCATTACTCGCTAATTCTGATTGACAATCACTGATGCATATAAAGAAATATCATGGAATCGTATTATAGCCAAAAATTGCAGCGAATGATAAAATTAATTTTTTCTTCTTATGAAAAATGCTATGAAAAATTTAAAACTAATTCGGACTAAAAGGTGTAAGAATTTGCTGTAAAACTGCTAAAATGATCACACTGATTCTAATTGAACGTTAAAAGCTATACTAAAAATTAAAAATATATTTAATGAAAAAATTTACTAAACGGTACTAAATTTGGTCTCCAAATATTTTTATACAAAATATATTTAAAGGCTGAAACAACTAACTATAAGCAAAATTAGTAAAACATAAATGTAAACGAATATTTAGTTTTTTAACTTCACTTCCATACACTCGCTATAATATAAACCAGAATTAGGCAACACATACTACTTTATTTTTTGTTTGTATAAGTATACAATTGCTATAACGCTCTCGGAGCATTAACAAAATTTCAACTTATTTTCAGAAAAAATGTTAGCGTACTTTTCCAACAAAAATTTATATAAATGAAAAGAATATACAGAATGAGGAAACGTGCATAAAACAATTATTCATATTTGCATGATAAGAGTTAAAATCATTCTCTATATCTCGCTGAGCATTTCTTTCAGTGTTTGTTAATAACAAAGCGACGACACCACCTCGACAAAAGGTCAAGCGAGGCTAAACGATTTTTTTTTTTGCTGTTGTTCATCTGAAATTCTATGTAGTTATAAGAACAATCGCATTTATGCGCTAGTTTGATCGACAGTGAAGACTATTCATTTTATTTATTTCTTTACAAACAGTATTGCGAGTTTAGCCTTTTTAAGGCTAAATCTAGCCTTTTTATTTTGCTTTTGGCATCAAAATTTTCATTTTAGCTTCTAGCTATTTTAGACTCTTTTGGTTTTTAAAACTGCCTTAAAAAGATAGATTCTACAGAATCATCCATTTAAATATATTTGTGTATTAATTCACAAAAATATTATTTATATTTAACCAATATTTTCACCTGCGGCGCTTCATTTTGCAAATCAAATATAACTTGACTAATTTTATGAATTTAATTAATTATTACAGGTAATTATTTTTTAATTAACTTCATTTAATTTATTTATTTACAAAAATTTCTTATATAAGCGAATAATAACCCAAAAATTTGGAAATGATTAATCAAAAAGGAATCATAATTCAAAAACTACGAAAAATCATGCCAAAAAGTTTGATAATTTTTCATATGAAATATGTAACTATAAATCAAATTTGTATGATAATTTTTTAGGGGATTATTTACGGGATCATTTTGCTGACGGCCACTCTATGTTTTAATTATAAATTTATTACAATAAAATAAAATAAATTTTTAAATAAAAAAAATATTTGTTTCTAATCTTATTTTTTGGGAATTTAGACTTTTCAATTTCTATTTCAAAGTTCAATTTAGCATCTTTTTATCACTTCCTGACAACACTGTATAAAAAAGCTTTTCTGATAACATTTTTTATATAGTTGTTATCATATGCTGCCGAGAGTTTTGTGTTGAGATAACGATATTATCGTTATAGTTTTGTATATATTATTTGTTATTTTTTTTAGATAAAGGTTAAGTTGCTTTCTAAGGGTTCAGAATTCAATATTGAAAGTTACTAAGCTAGTTATCATCATTTTTTTGTTATAGCACGCAGAATTATATATATTTGCAAAAAATTATACGTTTGGTTTACGTTAGATCTTCTGTAGTTTAGATATGGACCTTTTAAACTGCTGAACCGTTCTTGATGAAACTTGGAAAATCAGTAGAGGATTAGCCAAATTTTCAGAATATTTTTTTTGCTCAAACTAATCAAAATAATTATATGTCAATAATAGGACAGAAAAAATTATCGCAAAAAAAATAACGCAAATTTTAAGTAAATGTGAAATTTCAAATTGAACACGCTTGTAATCTGGAGTTAAAGCAAAGCGTTTTAGTTAATTATTCTTATTATTTCGAGTATATATAACATAAGTTAAGGTCAAAATTTTGTTTTTAGATAGACTAAAAATATGTAAGTATGTGCTGGTTCTGCAGAAAGTATCAGAATGCATGCATGGATGACATCAGTTTGAAATTGTCACTTTTAGAACTAATTCTGCGAAGTAAATACCAATTCTCAAAAAATAAGTCAATACACATTCTATAGAATTAGTTCTAGCAATACCTGAATTAGTGCCAGAATAAATTTACTTACTTAGCCAAGGATTTTTAACTATAGATGTCAATTATTTCTTATATTTTTTAATATTCGTGTGATCGAATAGAATTTGAATATTCTCCGATTAATTGACTGAATAAAAAATAAAATATATTGTTCGAATAATTAATTATAGGTTTAAAAAAATGCAAAAACTAATATTTTTTAAACCAAAAAATAATAATTCATTAACATAGAAAAAAAAAATAACCAAATATTGAGACCATATTCAAATTACAGACAAATTATATAATGAAATTAAATTTCTTTTAAAATGATCACACTGATTCTAATTGAACGTTTAAAGCTATACTAAAAATTAAAAATATATTTAATGAAAAAATTTACTAAACATAAAAATCATTCATAAAGAACATAATTAAATACTTTGGTGTTAAAACGATTATTATTATTAGTATTATTATTATTATTATTATTATTATTATTATTGTTGTTATTATTATTATTATTATTATTATTATTATTATTATTATTAATATTATTAATATTATTATTATTATTATTATTATTATTATTATTATCATTATTATTAATAATATTATTATTTTAATAAAAACAGATGTGTGGAAAAAGTTCTTTTACTTTCTATTGATAGTTTTTCTGTTCTTTTTAGATTTTTCTAAATAAAAGTCAATGATCAATATGGCTAAAATCTTTTTTTTTAATTTTTGATATTGTTTATTGAATGAGTTCAGTTAACAAACCGTCCGTTGTGCATTATGAATCCTCGGTTATTTCCACATCACTTGAATCATTAAAACAATTTTGAAATAAATAATAAATCACATTTATATTAACATTTATATTAAATAAATCTGTTTACACTTATAATTTAAAAAAGGCATAATTAACAAAAATTCGTTTTGAAAAATTATTCGATTAATCGTTAAAAATTGATCGAATAATTTTTTATTCCAAGTTTAAAAATTTTGTTATTTAGAAAAGAATAATAAAGAACAATTTCTGCTGCACTGTATACAGTTAATATTTAACTACTTTAGCTAAGATTTCTATAAAATATGGAACATTTTTCATAATATTTTATAAAGTTTCACATTTATGAACAAAAAAATAAAAAAAACAGGTTCCCAACAATCTTCACTACCCTAATACATAGTACACAGATCGATTTCCCAATAATGCTTACAATAAAAACAAAATTTTGCAAAATATAATCATTATGTCGTAGACTAATTTTAACCGCATGTCGAACCTAAAATTTTGAATGGCATGGCATACATCCATACATACATACTTGTATACATACTTGCATACATATATATATATATATATATATATATATATATATATATATATATATATATATATATATATATATATATATATATATACATTCATACATACATACAGACATACAAGAATATATTGGTGTGAATGTATTTCTAAAACCTTCTCCTGACCCCTTGCTGATGTTCTATAATATTTAACAAAATTTACATAATTTTATATAGAAATTTACGTATGTAAATTTATGGACAAGTTTTATGCTTCATTAAGTATTAGTAAATGAGGGAAAATGTATGGAAGGCTAAGTGAGTATATGTAAATGTTATAATGCATTTTATATATAAATTCATATATCAGGTGTATGTATCGATGAGTGTGTGTAGTAGTGTTTTGTGTCTATTGATGTTTATTCATCATCAACACATTATCATCAACTTCAAAATGACAACAAACGTGTATATTATGCAATTATAATTTAAACATAATTTAGCTTTTGATACTTAAACATAAAAATACATACAAAATACACATATGTATTTAGTTAAATTTAGAGGGCGGATTTTTATGCATTTATTTCATTTAATATACTCCTAAAAATGCATTTAAAAATACAATACATACCCAAAGAATTTAAAAAATAAGCACTTATTTTTTTATACTTATTAAATTAAATTAAATTAAATTTATCCCATATATATTTTTTTAACGTTAAAACTTAGTTGTTAAAAGAATAATGCTATTTCTTTTGTTTTTTATTTATTTATTTATTTTTTTTTTTTTTTATATTTGTAACACTGTATTTGATGCCACAAACTTAACAAGATAGAATTTTATTTACATAAGCAAACATATTTTTTAACTAAATTGTCAAACGTCTATTAAGGCTAGAGAAATTTGTATACATAGAAAATGGTCGTCATAGGTCAACAGATATAACAAGAGCATTTTTGAATATTTATATATACTTCAGAAGAAGGGTATTCTTCTGAACACGAGATATCATCGGAATTTAGAGTAATTGAGTACATAATTTTTTTTTTTTTTTTTTAAATTTTCTAAATCCTTTATTTATATATCAGTAAGAAGGCCTTCTGCAGCTTTGATTCCTCAATAGTGCCAACAATTAAACCCATTTGAGTGTTTGGAGAAACGATGACCCCTAATTTATTAATATAAACATAAGCGAATTTAATTGTTTATTATGCGGATAATTGTTTCGAAGTTTACGCTTTTAAGTTCTAAAATTTTAATCGAAGACTTACGTTTGCTCGAATCAACGTTGTGATCCAAAACTTTAACATTTATAATATGTCCGCCGGTAATGTCTGTAGTTTCGTTTACGCTTATCATCATTCATTTTAGTCCTATTTAGTCCAAAATTAATGTTAAATTATTTGTTTGCGCATGTATAGCTAACTTCAAATTCTTGGTTCTTTTGCTATTTGCGTTCTGATGAACAATAAATCACAAAAATACTAATTTGTCGGAAATATTAAAGTTTTTGGCATTCTTACTTTCTGCATTTAACTCTAAAGAATTTTTATTTCATGAACTTTTCTTTATAATTTAAAATAACATTCTTAACAAATGCATAAAGGTTTTCGTACAAAACTAGCACAAATTACTCACTGTTACAAAATAGCACTTTTTATTTTCACTTGGAAAACGATACAATGGGAGTTGTAAATCTTCTTAAGGACACATTAAAACAATTTTAAAAAATTTCGAAAAACCCCCTAAATTTTGCGATATATAAAAAAAAGAAAAACAATTTATGATTTGTTGATTGATTATGAAAGCAGGAGGACACTCAAATTAAATAAGCTTTTCTTTTTCGAAATTTTGATGTAAATTTTTCTGAATTTTTTTTAAAGACTACACATATTTGTTTACGAGGTTTGAAATGTTATTTTGTTTATAATAAAACGAGATATCCCTGTATAAATTAACTTGAAAATTAAAAAAGCTATTAAGTAGTTTCAAAACTTTATTGAAAAATTCTTCATATATTTTAAGACAAAATATTTTTTACATACACTGCCTGCCACTTGAATAAGGAAACACAATTTTTTTAACTTTAATTAAGAATATATATCCTAAATTAAGCCAACACTTTGAAATTTGGTTGTGCAAAAAATTATTTTTTTCTGAACTTTAGTTTAGGAGATATACATAATTAAAGTTAAAAAATGTGATGACTTATTCAAGTGGAAGGCAGTGTATTTTACTTGGTTTTTATTTTTGGATTATACAATTTTTTAATAAAATAATAAAATGTGTATAAAGTTTTCATATGTTATTACGGATAAAATCAAATAAGTTTAGCAGTTTTTGTCCAATTTAAAAATATTAAATTTGGTTCACAACAAAAATGTCCTTAAAAACTATTGCACCGTTACATAGGCTTTCATAGAAAAAATTTTAAGAAGTCGTAGTTAAGTCCGAAAAATTTTGGAAAAACTTAATTTTTTGAGAACTTTTCTAAAAAACGGTTGAAAAGCCTGCTTCTTCTGCTTTTAAGGTAAAAATAAAAATAAAAATAAACCTGTTTAAAAACAGTTCTTTGCGAATAACTCGAACTCGAGTGTATTAAAATTTTTAAAAGTGATTTACGATGTCTTTAAGAAGGTCTATAGCTTGTATTATATCATTTCTCGAGTGATTTTTCACTGTAACAGCGTGTTATTATCAATTTAGGAAATTTTAATGAAAACAAAAAGATTATTAGGAATTCTGTCAGTAAAATGTTTTAGATTACTTTTTTAAATCGCGTTTGATCAAGTAGAAAAATTAAAAATTAAAAAAAAATTAAATGAATATGCATTATTATAAAAGATATAACAAAATATACATTTTCCATTAAATATGCAAAAATATGCACTAACGAATCGATGAAATTTTTCGGTAAAAATGTGATTCGGATAGATAATATAGTTTTTAAATATGTCGGAGAAAACATATATTTGCATGAAAATCCGTCTCCTAGTTATAATGTTTATATGTATGTATTTTAAATCATTTATCCGACCATTCATCCCTTTACAGATAAATATACCAACAATATTCATGCGAGTGTAAATGACTAAATGTGTGTGTATGTATATTATAAGCTTTAATTTTCAAATTAGCGTTGATTTAGTATAAGCATAATTATGTTATATAAACAACAACAAACAATTATAATATAGTTATATATGAATGTTGTTGTTCATTTCTATATATATATTTATGTGTGGGTATATACTAGCATATGTGTGTTTATGTATGATATATAAAAATACATCAACCATTAATAAGTCACGTTTCACAAGTCCATAGTTTATGTTTTAACATTGATAATTTAATTAACGCTTAAATTAAATTAACATTTTATGCTATCACGTCTATTTAAAGTGTTTTAGTATTAAATTCATTTCATATTCTATTGCAAATTATATTATAAAAATAATGTACATATATCCGTTCTTTGGGAATTGTATTATAATGTTTAATAGTGTTTTTTTAGTAATGCAAAAATTAACAACGAGAATATTGTTTTTGAGCGATATGTTTGTAATTATACAATGTACATATATAAAAGCTATTATTGTACTAACTTAAAATATTTCCTATTTTAGGAGGCATTATAAATATTTGAAACCAAAATCCCGTTTTTCGCTGTGATCATATGTTACAATTATTATACTCGTATGTGGCTCTTAAATTATGGTCACTACAACTATATTTTTTCTCTGAGTGTATAAAATGCTAATATAAACTATATCTGTAATTCTCGATATTTTGGCCTCAATCCAACATGAACTTCCAATATTTTTGTTTTTTTTATTTTTTTATTTTTGTCCACTTACTCCTTATGAGCACTACTGAACCACTATTACAGAATTTTGATAGGATGGGACTAGTTGGTTTAATTTTTACACAGACTTAGGACTTTAGTTTTGAATACAGAGCCAATGTAGTGTAAAATAGGGTAACGCAGCGAAGACTAATGTAAGATTCGTAAGTTAAATTTTACAATTTGACTTTTAGGTTTTTAAAGTATTAACTCCTTAATATGCGAAGCTTTTTAATAATTGCATAAGTAACACTACAACCTATAAAATGACCTTCAAAGTTGAAATTTTAAAATTAATTTAAGGAAATATTGCGTAGAATCGGTTCATGTTTCACCCAATCCCGATAACTGTACATTTATAAAATGATAGTGCTCTTAGATATCTCTAATATTTTGAAGTAATCATAAACAACTTAAATAATTTTTAGTGAATGTTATCGCAGAGAAAGTGAAAAAAGCTTTTTAACAAAAATTTTGTTAATTTCTGGCTTTGTTTTACAAATGTCTCGTAATTATTACGATCCAATTGTCAGTAGCCAATATCTCGAGGGAAATATAAAAAAGTGGATGGAGTTTAAAACTTTTTCGTATTAGCGTTACCCTATTTTACACTACATTGGCTCTGTATTCAAAACTAAAGTCCTAAGTCTGTGTAAAAATTAAACCAACTAGTCCCATCCTATCAAAATTCTGTAATAGTGGTTCAGTAGTGCTCATAAGGAGTAAGTGGACAAAAATAAAAAAATAAAAAAAACAAAAATATTGGAAGTTCATGTTGGATTGAGGCCAAAATATCGAGAATTACAGATATAGTTTATATTAGCATTTTATACACTCAGAGAAAAAATATAGTTGTAGTGACCATAATTTAAGAGCCACATACGAGTATAATAATTGTAACATATGATCACAGCGAAAATAAAAATAAGTATAAGTAATAATAATTATGATTTCATTTTATCATATTGTGTCGAATTTATTCTAGTTTTACATATAATTGAACAATTTTACTACATAATTATCCCATTCTATCATAATATGACTTGCTGTTATTACATTATTTTATCTTATATTATTATTCCATTTTATCATATTATCCCATGTTATCATATAGTTATCCAATCTTATCATATTATTATTCCATTTTATCATATATTAAAATAAAAAATTATTTTTATATATTTTTTTTTTTTTTTTTTGATAATAATAGAGAAAAAAATGCCAAAAAGATATTTGCATATTATTTGTTCATTATATATATTCATATGTACCACAACGTGTGGTTCAAATATTAGATATGTTTTTTAACTAAACCCTTTAACGGTAGTTAATCAATATATTGCTTGAATCACACCAAACTTTGTCTATTTATATTTATTCATATATAAACTAAATGAGAATTAAAATTAGGTTGAAAAACAAACATGAAAAATAAAGTGCATGTAAAAACAAACAAGATATTAATTTTTCCACTAAGTTTGTGAAAAGGTTAAGTAATATATTTATTTGAAACATGTTATTTTCATGGGAATAATAACAACACTAATATGGTTTAAAAACAGAATATTTTTTAAGATCAAGGAAATAGACTGCAAATATTTAATGGTTGTAGAAGTAGTGATATTTTTCATATTAATAAAATTTTATTTCGGTTAAAAATGTTTAAAAACATATATTTTTTGTATATCAAAATTTTTATCGAGTGTAAACATTAAATGATAAATTTTAAATAAAAAAATATAATCGTTTTTAGCTGAATACTTTTCGACTTTATACAATATTTTCTAACTTTATACGATGTTCTCGAGATGCTTTTAGTCTTTTAATTATTTTTTATTATTTGTCTCTTAATAATTTTAGAAGTATAAAAATCTACTAATAATATTTTCAAATATTCTTCAGTCTGTTACTTTATCTTTTCTGGTGTTCGTTTGCGGTTTTAACGAGAGTCCAAATTATTATTAGAAAATTTCTGTTAGATTTTTTTACTATAAGACAATTTTTGACATTTTATTACGTACGTTTAACGCTTTATTTGAGTTTTAAACGATATACGCGGAATTTGTAATCAAAAACATTTTAGTTTGCATTTTATTTTGTTTTAGAAAACACAAGCTTACTTTTGAGTTTTGCAGATCTTTATTTTTTTAAACATAATAAGTTAAATGAATTATTACAAGTCTTTCGATATGATTTATAACAGTTTTAGACTGAAAAAAATCTGAGTTTTTGCTGTGATCTTTCGATCTTACGCCAGATACCATTACTCGAATTATTCGACTAAATTATAACTTAAAATTTTGCTCGTTTCTTTTTTAAAGTGTATTAAAAATAAAAGAAGCATTCCATGTTGTCTTAGTGCTTTATTAAGAAAAGCTACATTAACAGTTATGTAATTTTAATAAAACATAAAAATTATTTAAGACACCAAAAATATGTAAATAAAAAATCAAAAACATTAATTAAGATCACTTAATTTACAAGAAAAGCCAAAAGATATTTGCATATTATTTGTTCATTAAATATATTCATATGTACCACCACGTGTGGTTCAAATATACCCTTATAAAATAACCTTTCAAAAATAATATGTAATTAAAATGTGTGTCTATTTTTTTATTTGTTTATTTTTATTTTATTATAATTTTTTTTTCTTAAATTTTTATAAATCCAATGTTTCTATATATTTATGAACACTCGTTTCGCTTTGCGTCGCTGTTTGAAATTTCAATATTTCGATTTATGTCGCTATGATTTCGGTGTAAAGGTATTGAAGAAAATTTTATTGGAAAAAATGTATTAAATTCGCTATGTTGGGTTAGAATATCAAAATAGAATTTATGTAAATGTTTTAATTTCACCTCTTAAAAAACTCTTTTTTTTATTAAAAATTAACTTCTTTTCTGTTCAAATATCTTAATTTTGTCACCAATTACACGCTGCTACAGTAAAAAATCACTCGAGAAATGACATAATGTAGGCTATACGCCTTCTTCAGTTTTAAAAATTTTGAATACACCCACAAAATTTCGGGTTATTCACAAAAAACCGTTTTTGGGTAAGTTGTTTTATTTTAATCGAAAACTAAAAGTAACTAGAAAAAACATTTTTTGAGTTTAACTGTGATTTATTGCAATTTTTTCTTTAAAAGCCATTACAACAACGCAATAATTTTTAAGGGCATTTTTGTTGTGAACATAACAAATTTAATATTTTTAAATTGTACAAAAACTGTAGAACTTATTCCTTTTTATCTCTAATAACTTAATAAAACTTTCCATACATTTTTAATTTTATTATCAAAAAGTAAAAATCAAGTAAAAAATATAAAAAAATATTTTGTCTTAAAATATATGAAAAATTTTTTGATAAAGTTTAGAAAATACTTAACTTTTTGAGCTTTTAAGCGATTTTACATAGGGATATCTCATTTTATTCTAAGCTAAATAACATCTCAAGTTTTGTAAACAAATATATGTATTGTTTTAGAAAAACATCAGAAAAATCATAACAAAAATTTCGAAAAGGGAAATTAATTTAAAAATGGTGAATAATTCATTATTTAGTTTTAGTGTATAAGAAAGATGGTAATGAATTTAAAAAGCTACGTCATTTCGCTTTCAAAATCAATTTAAAGACCTTAAATTGACTTAAAATTTATAAAGATATGACATCTATAGTGCAAAGTAGTTCCTGCGTTTTTTTTTTTTTTTTTTTGCAATATATCGAAATTTTTGAGGTTTTCCCAAATTTTATAAAATTTTTTTGTGATACAACCCACATTAGATCGTTTACCGAGTGAAATAGCATGCTATTAAGAAAACTGTGTAAATACATAGAAAATAGTGACTCCATTTGCGCAGTTTCAGTTTGCGTCGCAATTCACCGGTCCCTATTAACGACATACACCGGGACCTAAGTGTACTTAATGCTTTGATAGTTAAATCAATATGCCTAAGATAATCATCTAGTCTTGCTATTGCTCGTGTAACAGTAAAATGGTTAAATTAA
This sequence comes from Protocalliphora azurea, assembly GCA_932274085.1. Lineage (NCBI taxonomy): Eukaryota > Metazoa > Arthropoda > Insecta > Diptera > Calliphoridae > Protocalliphora > Protocalliphora azurea. The sequence goes on along the minus strand of OW026523.1, from coordinate 78,385,343 downwards.
TATGGCACATTTATGAATAAAAAAATAATAATAATAATTTTTAATTATTTTAGATAATGAAGTTCAACGATTCTTAACATTAATTATAATTCACTGATTAAGTCTAGGTGAGTCTTAACATAAGCATTATTAAAACTAGTTAAGAAGAGATATTTGTAAGATATTTTTTACTCGAATTATTTTATTAATCGGAATAAATTGCTCGAATAAATTTTTACACGAAATTATTGATTTTAATTTAATCAAACAAATATTATTCGAGTGAATATTCTAATTGCAAGCCATTGCTTAAGAGTAGTATTATTAATTAAAAATACTATATGTACTTAAATAAGTATGATATTCTTTATATAGTAATTTAACAGTAGATCCAAAATATGTAGAAACTATATGGACACCAAGTGGATGATATTAATCTTTACTTTTCTATTTTTATATTATGACAATTCAGTATAATTTTTTTCAAAGGATAAAAATCAAAATAATTTCATCTCATGTTTATGCTATAAAATTGAATTTTAGATAAAACAATTCGTATGGTAAATCTAAGGAACTTTAAGATAACATCTACACAATATTTTAAAAATATATTATATATACTGCACTGTAAATGTTATTTTACATATGGTAACCACATTTTAACATCGAAATAAATTTATCTAAGTTTCGACCAGTTGATATGTTAAAACATCTTTAAATATTCCACACTCTGTATGCAGCAATTGAATATGCGCACATTAAGTCTACACTAGTAAAAAAGAGTATTTTAACTGTTATACAATATTAAATTCATGGAAAAATACTCTTAAATATGAAATTTATATTAAGAAGAGAAAAACATTTATCTAAATACATTTTGTGTAGACATTTTCAGGGTTTGCAACCTATCTTTACAGCATTTTACATAAAGTGGATTATAATGTGCTCTCTCTTTGCACTCAGTGTATCTTTTGTATCTTATCTGTTAGTTAACATTATATTTTCACTAGCTACTTTTAATACTTAGAGTTAATGTATACTGTTTGTTTTTTTTTTATACATACACTACACATATCCATTTCATCATAACTTTCTTCTCCCTGCAACATATAGTTAAGAGTTTCATTTACGTTACCATAACTGTATGTAAACGATTGAGCGCATCTATTTATTCATAGAAAAACTACCCCTACCACAATCATCAGCACCAACATCGTCACAAGTATAAATATTTTATACAAATAAATCGATTTTTACACCAAACAATTTTCATGTTCAAGGATATTCCAAGTGGAAGAATGTAATCAGCATTATCTCATCATTTGCTCTTACTGAGTTCACAGTAAATAAGACTATAACATAGATGGGATGCTTGAGGGTGTTGGTATCAAAAATGAAAATATTTTCTATTTTCATAATAGACGATGAAGGAGACCCAATGATTTTAATATTGTCTTCGTTGGTTGTTTTTGTAAAGATAAAATATAGTATTATAATACATCCTTATATATATTTTGCTTTGTTTTGTGTTTTGTAATAAAATTTTTTTTTTTAGATTTTTGTATCGTAAGGATTGTCATTTATTTGACAGTTGTGTAAATAATTGCATATGCATGCATGAGTTTATAACATAAATTTTAATCTAATATAAATGTCTGTATATATTTAAATACATATTTTCAAATATGTTTGTAAGTATACATATCAGTATTTATTTTGAAATATATTTGAAAATTTAAAAATTGCATTTTTACATATGTATGTACGTAAGATATATGTCATTTGGACTTTTAAGAGTGCATACAAATTTAAATTGAATATAGTATTATGTGGGTGTTTTACGTTGTATATGTTTGTGTACCTGCACACCTGAAATTTACTTCGTTATACAGTGTGCAATAAAATATTTAAATATTTAGGAGGGATTAATTTCAAGAAGATTAAATTAATTTTGAAAAAAATAGTTTTTTGGAGAACTTTAAAATTTATGTTTTGATTCAAGTTATCAGAACTCGCATTGGAATTTAGTTAGTATTTTGCAAATCACTTAGATTCGGGACTTTCTATGAATATGGTGATGGACGTTTATAGTTAAGTACATTCTATGTTATGATCAAAGCAAGAAACAATATTCAATATCATATTTTTGCTTGTGTTTCAAATGAATTGAAATGCTAATTATTTATCTGTTTTAGATAATTCCAAGAACATTGATATTGATTTTTTAAAGCATATTTTGATCCGAAGTGTATATTTTTGATAATTTTTAACATACCAGCATATTTGGTCATACTTTTACTGCAAATCCTTTCTATATGACATATTTTAGCAATTTATATGACATATTTTTGGAGAGTATATACTTATATATTATATTATATTATATTATATTATATTATATTATATTATATTATATTATATTATATTATATTATATTATATTATATTATATATAACACAAAAGAGCATAAGTTTGCGTATTTTGCAATCATGAGAATTTTATATATAAATTGCCATTATATATTTTTTTTTTAAGTCAAACACGCTTTTCAAATCCAATACCTCAAATATTTTCAATTTATAAATATATTCAAATTTTGAAATTTCAGCTTTAAATATTTTTATGTACAAAAAAATATATTCTTTGTACAAAAAAGTTCAAATCAAAAAAATCATTTCCTTTTTTCCGTAGAAAATTATCCAATTTAAAATATAACCAGAAAAATTAATATTTTAATATTAATTTTTAAGGTAATATTTTCCGATTTCAAGAGAATTTTTAATGTAGATAAAACGCTGCTCATTACCACGGTGTCCGTTATTAGCATTAAAGTCCTTTAGAAACTTTGTAAATATTGTATATAATAATTTCGACCTTTAGATTTAAACTCAAAATTTTACTGGTAGTAGTACCAGATTGTTGTCAAATGTATGCTTATTTATTGTTTTGTTACTGGGCAAACTGACCATTAAACTTTAATTATTAAATTAACTAGAACACTTTTTCTGAAGTCAAAGCCAATCAATTGGTAAATATTTAATGTTTAATAAATTTGTAGTGTTTCTATAAAATGCAAGAGCTTTTACAAATATTTGATCGAAATTGCGAGACTACTTGCTTTACAAAAAAAATAAAAAAAAAAAAAAATATTTCCTTTTTTCCATCGAAAATTATCCAATTTAAAATATAACCAGAAAAATTAATATTTTAATATTAATTTTTAAGGTAATATTTTCCGATTTCAAGAGAATTTTTAATGTAGATAAAACACTGCTCATTACCACGGTGTCCATTTTGCACTGACAATTTACATCTACTAGATTCAACTATTAACCAATCGAGAAACAACATTTTGAAAATTCATACTTTATACAGCAAGTAACCGTTTTGGTGAAAATGTATGCGGTGATAAAAAAAAAATAAAACCAAAAATTGACGATTTCTTAAATTTTGCAATTGTTTTGTTAGGAATTTTGCGCGCATAAGTGAAATTAAATTTTAAGAATAGAATTTTAAAGACGAAGTAATTCTCTATACATTGAGGTGTATCTCGATAATATCAGCAAATCAGGCATGTGATACCACCATCACAAACTTTCGTATAATTTTTGTAAATGTTTGTAAAATGTATGTTGTTTGCTACTGATAAATAAAGCTTTTACAAAAATTGCCCAAAATATTGCGCAAACAGAATTTTTAACAAATAACGCTTTCGAGTCAAAGTGACGTATTCACTTTTTAAAATTTGCATCAAATTTTAAAATTTTTTTCCGCATATTTTTAATATAAGACATGACTTTAGATAATCAAAAGTTCCTTTAAGGAATCATTTTAATGGTTAACATTGATAAGGTGAAAAAATTAAGGAACATCATTATTACCGGCTACAGCGGCATTCTTCTCCAAACATATTTCACTTGCTGACAACTACATCGAATAATATTGGTGTCAAATGAAAGCATTTTATTTGCTTAATACCAAAATTTAGATGGCTACAAAACATTTAGTGGACTTATAATTGTATGGACCAAAAGAGTAACCCCAAAAATCAGCAGCAAATATTTTCGAATTTTAAAATAACAAAAATTACTTTCCATGTAAATCTTATCATTAGATAAGATACATGTTGAAAATTTTGCGAAAATTCACTTAAAAAGAAATAAATAAAATTGCGCTTTTTGTATGGAATATTATCGTGATATACGATTTTCACTTTATCTTTTCAGCAAAATATCCTAAAATATGTCTATTATTACCCACCATTTTTAGGGACTCTTTACCAATAAATATTTTTTGCCATTTACAAAATTGTGCAAAAAATAAAATTAAAATTTTTTTCTATTAAGTCTACTTTGACAATATTAAAAATTTATTCATATTTTTGTCATATGCTAATAGCACTTCAGAGGGTTTATGAAATTGCGGTTTCGATAAAGTAAAATCTCTGTTTTTAAGATTTTTTGAAAATTTAAAGTTAAACCTCCACAACTTTTGAGCGCATTGATAGAAGTAATTAACTCGAACAAACTTTGAATGCATAAATATTAATTAATTAAACCACAAACCGTCGTACGTGTCAGAAGAAAAATAACTTTAAATATTTTTATTTAAAATTTTCAAATATTTTGAAATTCCTAATATATTTAGAAATGAAAGGGAATGATATTAAAATACATAGCAAGTTTCGGAAGTACATTAAAGATTTTCATTTAAAAGTTTATTTTTTATACGTTATTAGTGTGAACAAGTCCTTGTTAAGAGAATGAAAAATCATTTAGTCGATTATATGTATAAGTTTTTTTGATTTTATGAATGGGCCATTTTAGTGATTATTTAGTGTAATTCAGTAATGATTTATTTTACACTTTGAGGAAATTTACAAGCCCATGAAGAATATTTTGATATAATATTTGACGTGGAATAAAAATAGTGACCTAATGTGTCAAAAAATCGATTTTCAGATTTTGGTATATTTTAATGAAGAAAATTATTCCACTTGTTAAATTGGAAATTTGCTTTGACATGTTCAGTTTTCCTAAACTTCCTTTCTTCATCCTTTTGAACCACCATGTAGCACCAGGAAATTCATTTGGAACATTATTTATTTGTCTGAATTGTACATACATTCATAAAAATTATTTATTTATCTTACTATATTTATTTAAATGTTATGAAAACAAGTGTTCTTATGATTTTTCAGGAGTTGAAATTAAATTTACAAGAACAAAAAAAAAAAAAAAACTAGAAATTATACACATGAATGCAAAGTGGATTACGCCAAATGAGTACTCAAACTACAAACGTATATAGACATATAAAAGTGTATGTAATTTTATATATACGTTCATAAGTCTGCATACATTCCAGCGGGAAAAATAAGTACTAAAGAGCCCCTCGAAAACACCTTGTTGTACCATATTTTGGAGCCAGAAGACCTGTTCTTCGCATTACAAACTCGTTTCTATATGTATGGAGACAAAGCCTTACCTTCTCCCTACCAAAAGAATCGAAGAGGCCCTTGTTCCTAAATAAATCAGCTCTCTTATGTGCAATGCTTTTTAAAAAGAAGAAGAAGAAACAACCTCCTTTACCAATACTTAAAGTAGACTTAATGATTTTGAGCTCTGTAATTCTCGGGTTTAAAAATATTTCTGGACGTAATGAGAAAATTTGACAGCTAATATATGAGCACCTTCTACTTTAGTGTATAATGAAAAGGAAACAAGAATGGGTACAGGATTTTTTGGAAAGGAAGCCGAGGCTTTTTAGAGGAAATTTCGCAGTAGTAAAAGTGGAATGTATTTCCAAAGGCCTGCACAGTGTAGGACTGACACATTTTCCCACTGGGAGACTAAACATCTGTCTATGTTTGTGTATCCAAAAAACAAAACAAAAAATACCATTTCTCTCTTTCACACACAAATTACTTGTTTTCTTCTTTTAGGTTTTTTCCTGTAGTTGCTTCAACATGCAGCATGCTGCTGAAGATGAATACTTGTTGAATATGCATTACTACTGCAATTTGAATATATTTTGAGGCAATAACGAAGAGTTTTATATTTTGTTGTTGTTTTCAATTTAACTAAATTATGTTATGACTTTAAAATAGTTTTAAATTTAAAATTTAATAGGAATATTTTACACATTTACTACTTGATAAATTAGTATGCATGAATTTTGAGTTTTATATGTATATATTATTTATTTATGAAAAACTTTTAAAAAAGGGAATGTGGTCAAAAGAATTAAAGTATTTAAAGTTTTTCGTTAAAGGAAAGAGCTTTAGAAAATTATATACAACTGGAATTAAAAGGAGGGGTATTTTGCAAACAAATATTTATATAAAGCTAGTCCAGACTTAAGTAATTATTTAAATTTATTTATTAAGATTTTTTTTTTTTTTTTGGTACGAAGATATAAAGCTATAGTTTTAGAGGAAAAGACTGCAGAGTAAACAAATTTGACTCGTCTCAGAAAAATGAATCAAAAAGAATTTCGAAGGGTTTATAATGATTATTTTTGCTTATATTTCAGTAAGATTTCGAGTTTGAGAATAATAATACTCTATTATAATGAAAAATTGCTCGAAAAATGACATAGCGTATGTTTTTAAGACATTATAAATCAGTTTTAATCATTTTCCACATACCCTCAAAATTGTGAGTTATGCCCAAAATTCTATTATTCTTTTATTGATTTTCCTTTCTTTTTAAACTTTTTGGGAACTATATTAATATAATTTCGATGGAATATTTTCAAAACCCTCTATATCATAAAAAACAACTTTTATATAGGGAAAAAAATTATTTACTTCTCTTATTTTGCACACATTCAAAAAATTGTCTTTTAAAATATTTATTTAAAACCATGCTATATAAATTAACGATATAGAGGGTTTTACATTGCAAAATATACATTCAATTACCATTTAATATATGATTTTTGAAGTTTTTAAATTAGTTGCTAATTTAAAACTAACATATATTTCGTGATCGGAGCAGAGGACATTGTACCCCCCATAGAAATGAAGTAATAATTATTATTGGAGTAAAAATTGTTTGTCGCTTAAATGAAGGACTATTAGAGCAGACGTTTTAAAGTTGTGTAGAAAAATGCTAATTATTGCATTTATAAGAAATTATTACAGAGGAAGTATCGAGATTTTGTAGAAATCATTTTTTTTCAAATTCCACAATTGACATGAAAATAGGAAGGGAAACTTTACAGAGAACAGTAGCCGCCATAAAAAGTGTATATTTATTATTGTATATCTAAAGAACTATAAAACCGATTTATTTTTTTTGACCAAATTCAAATTCAGCGTGTATAAATTAGTCATAATTTTTATATTTTATATTTAAATTGTCAAAAAGTAAAGTAAATACTCAGAGTGATAGAGGGTTCTGTACTAAAAAAATAAAATATTTATTTTGTTAGAGGGATACGAAACGTTGATAAAATTTAAGAAACTATTAATCTTCATTTGAAATTTATATCATATATGAACATTATTATATACAATAATGTTATATATAATATAATGGCATCAAAAGCGCAATTTCATGAAATTCTAAAATAGAGGTTTTTGAATATAGACCCTCAATATGTTTAATTAACATTTATAAAAATATAATTTTTCCACAATTTTTCGAGTTTAACTGTAATTTATTATATTTTTTTATAAAAGCCTATACAACGATGCAATAATTTTTAAATGGCAATTTCGTTATCAATATAATAAGTTTTAGTTTTTAAAATTTATACAAAAACTGTTAGATTTATTCCATTTTATCTAGAATAACTAAAACTTTACATACATTTATCATTTTTGCCCCAAAAAGTATGCACTAAATCAAGGAACAACTAAGATAATTTGTCTTAAAATATATGTGGATTTTTTTCAAATTCGTTTACTTTTGGGGTTCAAAAAATTTTAAATTTTTTTTAATTGCACATCAACGCTATTTTGTACAATATTAAAATCGCGTCAGTGTTATGGAGGTCAAAGATAATAAATTAAAAAAAAAAAACTGTAAAAATTCTATTCTCAATTATATATAAAAATTACCACAAATGTGTCACCTTCAAATTAAAAGTGATACAATATGGTTGATGATACCGAAGATAATAGCAATCATAGCGATTTTTTAAAATTTCAAAAAATTTGATCAACAAAGTATACGAAGATTTTTTGTTTTTTATTTTATTACATTTAATATCTGATAACCAAAAAATTTTTTATATGGTAATAATTGACAAGAAATGACCGTTTATGTTATAATAGTTGAAAATCAAAAATTTTAAAAACCTGTAGAAATTTAATTTTAAGTCCGATATAAAAAATAAATGCACGTATGTAACCTCCACACGAATATACAAAATAAAAAGTAAAACGATACGTTTTATAGCAGTGAATATAATGGGGACCATGATAGTAAACATAATCGGAACCATACCATGTTAAAACAATGTGTACATAGATTGTTGATATTTTTTAATTGCATCTAATTCGCTGATGTATTTCACATCTAACCGCAAAAAAATCTTTAAATCAAAAGTTGCAAATATTAATTATTGAAATATAAAATAAAATTTTCAATAAGAAATATACGCACCCAAAATTGTAAAGAGTTGCACTAAATTCAGTAATTATTATATTATTAAATATTTAGTATATATTAATTTAGTAATTATTTTGGAGCTCCATTTGATTCTGATATAAGCTATATTAACACCTACAGATTTGTATATGTTTTCACTAATTTTAATCAGCATCTTGGGTGTGCCTCCACGTTTAATGAAATCTTTAATATTTTTTTTAATTTTAATACACAACGATCTCAGGTCATGAATACTTTTTATATAATTTTTTGTTGAAACCCATCTTTCGCTTAACTAAAACAGAGTAGATGTAATTATTCTAAATATAATTTCACATAAAATTTAAAAAAAAATACTAATATAAAGTACGCGAAAATTTAACATTTTTGCAAATTAATATTGTATCGCGCCACAGCGATTTCAAAATGTAAAATTGTTATCTCTTTTGATCACGCTTTACTTTAGATTCACTGAAATTACGCCACAGTATACCTCGCCAAAAAGGCACCTTCTAGTGCCATTCACGTTTTTTTCCTCAAGTTTGGAAACCCATATAGCGTTGCTATTTGTGGCACAGTAAGGAGATATATCTCAAACGATTCATAATTACAAGGGCAATAAACCTCTGTTCTTTATTTTGTAATACTCGAAACGGCGCAAATTTTCTTATCGAAAAACTGAAAAAAATCAAAATTTTGCATTTTAACACTGGTGAATGTTAGACTGATTGAACACAACTTGGCTTATTTCTTTAAGTGTAGTTTATATTAGAGGAATTGGACACATATGCTAAAATCCGATTTAGCATACAATCAAATAAAACATAATGACTTGTTCATCATCTTGTGTTACTACTTTCAAGAGGGCTAATTATAAAAATTTATATGGATCATTTACACGATATTTGTGTTTTTTTTTTTTTTTTTTTGTTCATTATTAAATACTTGCTTCTTTAATATGATATTAAGATTTTATATTCGAAATATAACTCATTATTTAATATGTTATAAGTGTCAGACTCACATATAGCTAGCTTAGAAGTTCCCTGTACGCCTAGTTTCAGAAATATTTGAGAAAATTTAAAAAAAAATCCAAAAAAAAATGTTTTTACAAAGACCGAAAGTTTAAATAGAAAATAAAAAAGTTTATCATACAACCATTGTTTTTTTTTTCTTGCTACTGATACATAGCATGACTTGCAAGAGTCAAATAGACTCATGCTTTCTTAATGAGAACGTAAAATTATCTAGTATTATTCCTATGTTCTTGCTTTTTAAAAAAATCGTGTACACCAAATTACACGTCTACACCACAATACCCGAACTTACTCTGCACTTCGGAAATGAAAATTTACATAATTTTGTTTAGTAGAAAAATTTATAAGGAAAAATAAACTAAACATTTTAGCACGCATATATTTTCCGTAATTAAAGTTGTTGCCAAGGCAGATTTAAAATGTATAGTTGTTAACTCAGCAGAGTTTTTGTTATGGTTTTTTCGGATGTCAATTCTGTTTATATTTAAAAAAATTCATAAATGTACGTATTTGAAAAAAAAAACAAAAAAAACAAATAAGAAAGATATATCCGGTCAAGCCCGGATATGTGCACCAAACCTCAAGTAGAAGCTTTCCATTAGACCTGTGGCCAATTTTGTACCAATACTTGCATCAAGTGTAAAGTAAAACATACGAATACAGAATATTATGTTGATACCATCATTTATGGGAGCTATGTTAAATTGTGTACCGATCTTCATAAAATTTGGCACTGTTATTTATACTTATATAAAACTTATTCATGTCGAATATTGACTTGATACTAACATATTTATGGAATTTATGCAAGTTAAAGTGATTTTCGGAAGATTTGTTTATATGGTCAATTATAATTATTTTTTGAAGACGGATCGTTAACATTAACCGGAGTAATTTTACGACCTTTAGCTTTGGAGATACTCCTTAATATTAGTTTTCTTTTTTTAGATTTTGACAGCCGTATTCAAAAAAAATTTAGATTTGTATATAAAGTACAAACTAGTTAATAAACAACTTATCCCTTCAAGTCTTTATTAAGAAAATCGTATTCAAAAAATTGTTTACAGTATACATTAACTAATAAACTGCTTTTTATTTATGTATGTAACACTTCTCATTTTCTCTTTAATTTATATTATCAGTTTTATGAAAAGTTAGAATAAATTATTCATTAACGGCTTTATTCCATTATTTTTTTTTCACGTTCTAGTTCGTTTTTGATGATAAATAAATTTTTAATTTAAAAATAAACCATTATTTAGCTTATGTAAATATAATTATGTATAAATTAAATACTTTTATTTAGTTTTTGTTGGTTGTAAATATAAGTATCCGAATAACGAATATTCTGCGATAAAATCAGCAATACTATTTCATTTTTGGTTTTGTTTACATTATTTTTTAAAATGTAAAATTTCTAACCCGGAGCTGACATATTAGATTAATAGCATCTTAACCTAAAACTTGAACATATTAATGTGTTATTTGGAATTTCGTGGAAATAGCAAACAACGAAAAATTCGCAATAATGTGATTATGGCGAACACTTGGTTGATATGCGAGCAGCCTAAATATTGGTATTTTAATCCAAAATAGGAAAAATAGACTTTTTCCTGTTTATGTTTATGATTTTATTACAAAATAGCTCAAATTGAACATATGTGAGTAAAATATTATATTTTCCCAGAATTCAGTTTATACGTTTTCAAAATAGCTATATTGGCACATTTTTAATTTCGAAACGAAATAAAAGTATAACATTTTGTCAAAAATTTACACATGAATACAAAAAAAAAAAAAAAAAAAAAAAAAAAAATATTTTTTATTTAAATATATATGTAATGGAAATAGTCTTAAAATAGCTTTGAAGTAATGTCGAACGTACTTAAAACATTTAAAGTTAATAATAGCTTACTAAAGGTACATTAAGCGACTCATCGTTATTGAATACAACTTCAAGGAATTTTGCTTAAGAATGGTTAGTAAAACTGCATTAAGTCTTTCTTTTTTTTCTTTGAATATGGCTGTAAGATTTTAGTTATCAGCGCAAAACCCGCGGAATTTATAGTACCTATATTTATCTTTTTAATTACTTTATAATTTTATTTTTGATATACATATGTATTATATTGCATTTATGTTTAATGATATTCTAAATTACTCAATTGTTAATTTTTCAGTTATTTTTGTTATTCTGTTACAATCAAAAGTTTTTAGCGAAACTTAGAAAATCGTAAATAATTTACTTTATTTTATTTCAATTACTAGAATAATTTTAATAATTTTAAATAAATGATCGAATAATATGAACAAACTGAAATGTCTTCTTCGAATTATTAGTTTTATTCGAACAATAGAATAGAATAACTGATAGTTATATTGTAAGCATATGTAAATTTTTTTCTTTGCTCTTACATTAGCCATTATTAGAAAATAATTTTTCGAAAACTTAACAGTTAAATGTCACAACACAGACAACAATGCAATGCAGTAAAAATTACCCAACTATTTTCCATTATAATTTATAGTTAAAAAAAAAAAAAAAAAAAAAAATAATATATAAATTTATTACTAAAAAAGAGAAAAACAAAACGTTATACTAAATATATTTATAACAAAATTGATGTATCAGTTGCACTTGTTACAGCTGTAATAAAACAAATACAATACGTGATATATTACTAAAGGCTACTAACACCACAACAGCTATACTAAATGCATAAAAACAAAGCTTAAAAACTACATAAAAAAACAAAAGAACATAAGTTGAGAAAAACAAAAAGATATAATGCACACACACACGTATAAACAGATGAATGGATAATAATGGTAATGTGCCAGTAAGAAGTGTGACAAACTAGGGAGAGCAAGAAAAAAACAAAAATTTTTTTTTTTAAATAAATGGCACTAGAAATATGTAGCTCTTTTAGAAAAAAAAAAGCGTAACGCTTTTATTTTTATTTTTCCCTCTTCTGCATTCTTTTTTTCTAGTGAATGACCATAAAAATTATTTTAGTTTTAAACGCAGCATATCGGTGAAATTTATTAGTCGATTGTTTTCTATGAATGAATTGTAACAGTATTGAGTTCACTATGTGTTAGTATGTGCGTGAGTAGTGTTTGTACGGAATTATGAACTAGGGTTGTGGCATATAGGCTTTATGTGTTAAGCCACCCTAAAGTGATAGTTGGTAACCACATAAAAAATGTTAAAAAAATAAAACTGAAAACAAAACTACACTTTAAAATAATAAAGCAAAATACCCAGTCACTAGCAATTCCAACACAGATGGGGGCAAATAAATAGCAGCAAAAAGAAGGTAATCTCAAATAGTGTTCAGAAATAGTATTTTTTTAAAAACATGCACACTTATATTAAGAATTTGTTAAAGTAGTGCGGTTAATAAGATTTCTGTTCAGTGTTGCCAGTTTATACTTTTTAAGGCTAAATCGAGCTATCTTATTTTGCTTTTAGTCTCAAAATTTTCGTCTTAGGTTCTAGATTTTTTCTAGACTTTTTTTATTTTTAAAATTGCCTTAAAAGGTCTAAAATATTAGTACTTCAAAATATATAAGATAATTTCTTATTTGCTATAACCAATTTTGTCTTTACAGAATCATCCATTTAGGCAATCTTATGGATTTATTGGCACAAAAATCGAGATTATTGATATTTAATAAAAATTTTCATTATTCAAATCAATACTAACTAAACTAATTTTACAACTTTAGTATATAAATTGTTATAATATTCTTTTTTTATATACATATTTCACTAAGCATGGTAACTATTCATGAATACAATTAAAAAAATCATATAAAATTGAAAAATTCACCCAAAAGGTTTGGAAATGCTTAATCAAAAATGAAAAATGGCGAAAAATTATTTTAAAACAGTAAGTAATTTTTATAAAAAAGTAGCAAATAATTTTCGCATTTTATGTGTGATGACGCTTTCCAAAAATTGCTATTTCTCAAATTATTTATAAATGATTTTCACGAGATCCTGCCAAAAAATGTTAGCTTTAGGTTTTAGATTTTAAGCGTTTATATTTTTATTTTATCGATATCTTTCAAATTAAGAGACCTATTAGCTTTTTTTTCAACAATTTTAAAGGGTTATGTAATCTTCAATAGTATCAGAACAGGTCTTTCCAATGCTACCTTAAAATCCAATATATGTTGAAAAATGTCGAAATATATACGATTACATGTTTACAGAATGAAAATATGACAAAAAATATAAATAAAATTTTAATATTTCGCAAATGGAAAGAGATGTTAGAATATTTAAATGCACATTCCAAGCCTCAATATGTTTTTATAATATTTTGAAGTTATTTTCTTAAAACGAAGATTTTTATAAGATTTTCCGTATTTTTAGAGGTGATGGTTAACATAAGTTGAAACATTCAGATGTTCATTTTTAGACTGATACATTTGCAACTATTTTCTGTAAGGCACTTTAATGTACACATGATTTTAATATTATTTAAAATTTAGTAATTATCGCTATAAAAATCTTCATAACTACAAATTGTTTTCAACTTAATAAATTACATTTGAAATTGTAGCTTGACAACTTCTAAAAAATCTTAATAATCAAGTTCATTCAAGGACGTCTGGCAACCCTAATTGGAAATCCTACGATATCTTAAAAAAATTTTCACTCTTATATTACGGAAATTATTTGAGAGAAACGATGAGAAATATCATAGGAGAATACGAATATTTTTTCCTCATCTCATCAAGTTCTTTACAAAGGTTTTCAAATTTTTGAAATCGAACTTGATTTGTAGAAGCTTCATATTCGGCGTGGCCAAATTTGACATTCTGTAACTTATCTCGTATTATTGTAGGGTGACCACAAGATGATTTTTCTGAAAGCATAACTCTTTCTCTAGAACTATCACATACATTTGAATTCGATGCATTTAGGGAATACACGGAAATACTGCTTTTTACCAGTGCACGATGTGTCAAAAATGGCTATTAATTAAATTTTGAAAATTAACATTTTGCAACGAAAGTGGATATAGAATAAAAATAGACAAAATTATGTACCAGTAACAATAAAATTCTTTGATATAGGCTGGTTTGTTTTTAAACTTTACAGCACCAAAAATGGGGACAGTATTATGCCTTAGACCCTAAGATAATGGTATAACACTCACCTTAAAGTTTACCGGCTTAGAATCACTTTCTGTGTTGATTTAACGATGTTTGTCCATGTGCATATGTTTTATAGTCCAAAAACGAAGGCTATTGAAATTTGTCAAGATCGTTGCATTATTTCACCTATTTTCTCCCGGCATATGTATTTAACGATCATAAATTCCTTAAGTCTAAAAATATTTTAATGAAACTGAGGAAATACAAGTCTTATATATAGACAGAAATCTGTATGTAATCTGTGTGTGAAATCTGTTCGTAAAGATCGCTGCATAATTGATCTTAACTCCCATATTAACCGCTCTTCAGAAAATTACTTTAATCAGTGTTATATAAATATAAAATCAATGCTATAATCAGTGCTATATAAATAGAAATCGCAGTGCTAAACTTTATGGGGATCGTCCCATAATTCACAATAGCTCCCATAATTCACTCCCTAGAAAATGCATAAACAACATAATATAATGCATACCTATATTACATAGAAATAAACAATACACTTTAAATAAGTAATGGTCCACAATTGGCCACAGGTCCCATATAAGAAACCTCCCCGAATTTTTATGCACATACCCAATGGTGTAGGGTATTATATGGTCGGGCTTGACCGACTATGTACTTTTAACTTGTTTTGTACTGAGCTGTCAAAGTTAACAATTTTTGTATATATTGCAAAATAAGATTTCATAAACTTCAAGTGTACTTTTAAACTAAAGGTTGCTTAAAGCAAATTTTGAAATGGAACCATCAACTTTACGTATTTTAGTGTATTTTTCCCTCATGTGTTTGAAATTTTTTTCCAAAAATTTTTTAATATTTTTTTTTTTTAATTTTCCTAAAATATACTAATTTTCAACTTTGATGGAATGGAACTTAAAATGTTGCAGGTTGCAACATATATAGACCGAATTTAGAAATTAAAATTTTTTGTAAAAAATCAAAAATACCTTAAGTGTAGACTTTTTTCTTCTTTTTTACTTTATCAAACAGTAAAATTTTTGAAATAAATCCGTAACAACTAATTGGCTGGTTGGAATTTTATAAAACTACATATAATTGTAGCATTAAAACAAAATGTAAATATCAAAATACTTATATCAACTTACTAACTGAATTAAGCAGCATTTTCGACCCCTGTTACCCCAATGTGTAGCGCAGAAAGCTTCATCGCAATTTCATTCCACATATGTGATATTTAACCCTGCAACAGTCAAGGCTATCTTATGACAACTATTTTGGTTTTTATACTTTTAAGAAAAAATGAA
Source organism: Protocalliphora azurea (assembly GCA_932274085.1). Classification (NCBI taxonomy): domain Eukaryota; kingdom Metazoa; phylum Arthropoda; class Insecta; order Diptera; family Calliphoridae; genus Protocalliphora; species Protocalliphora azurea. The sequence continues at coordinate 78,369,287 of OW026523.1, read as the reverse complement.
ATATTTCTTTTGGTATTATAATCATTTGGTTTAACAGTTGACATATTAAAATAAATATCAAGACATTAAATCTTAAAAAATTTGACACTAATTATGCTTCTAATTGGATTCAAATCTATAAATTGATTTCATAAAAATTGTCTCCGACCATTAAAAGATTAATATTATATTTTGATACATTTTGTATGGAAATTGAGCAAATAAAATTAAACGAAAGGTGGTCCCAAATTTGTTGGAGTTATTAAATGTTTCTAGTTAAGGGGGTAAACACATAATACAATCTATAATTTTTACCACATCTGCTTGATCACCACATACATACATATAGAGAAAGGTTAAAGCAATTTTTTTTATTATTTTATATATTATATATATTTATATATTTTATAAAATATGTGTTATGGTTATACATCCTTTTTATTTGTTTTTTTTTTTTAATTTGTTGTACATTTTTTTTAGCATACAAATTTGTAAATGTATGCGTGTGTAAGCAAGTATTTGTGTTACATGTCCATGTGTATTGTGCACTGTGGTCTTTGCTCTGTTTTCCGTTCTTTTTTTTCCAGACTGACGCTCTCTTGTTGCAATGTCGGTTTGTTGTTGATGATTTTATTTGTACACAATATATATATTTTTTTCTTCTTGCTAACAGATTTTTTCCGTTTTTTTCTTTATTGTGCCTTTTTTTGTATTTTGTTACATTTGGGCCTGAGCTCACAGGCAATTAATGACAAATGTTTCCATATTTTTGCATTGAACCTTATGCGTACACACACACACACACTCTAATAAATGTAAGTAAATTTGTGCGTCGTGTATGCCTTTGTTATATATGTGTTTGTTTGTATATGTACACTTTGGTCATTTACCGTACTATTGTTGTCAAACATTTGAAAGGACACATAAATTTTGTCATTGTTGTTATTGTTTGGTTATATTGTCCTCTTTCTACTCTTTTGCTTAGTTTATTTCAGTATTACTACTCTACAGCCATATTTTTGCGCCTATATACAATGTTCAATCAACGGGCCTTATTTGTATGTCTGTCTGTCTGCCTTTGTGTATGATATTCAATTCTAAATGTATGTAGTTGTTGTTGGGTTTTACTGGTTCGTTTGGTTAAGTGTCAAATGTTCGGTTGTTATCGTTTGTTTTTGAGTATGCGGTTAATTAGGAAAAAAAGAAAATGCAAAAAAAAAAAACAAAGAATAGAAAATTTGTTATGAAAATTTAATTTCTTTCAATTTAGATAGTATTTGCTTATTTCTGTGTGTGTTTTTTTTTTTTTTTTTTTTTTTTAGATACCAATAGAAAATTTATTTACAAAAATTTTTTACATTATCCAAAGCAATTAAAACAATAATCATGACTTTATAAATTAATTGGTTATTTTTCTGTAATTATACATAATAGGAAGCCAATATTTTACAAAAGAAAGAAATATCATTTATCTATGATTTTGAAAAAAATATATAAAATAATTCTTCCATACAAATGCATTCCCCTTTTATGGGCTATAGTAATGATTACCAAAACTGTAATTGAATTTTCCACACAATAACAATAAAACAAATTAATGTCAAAACAAAATATTATTCTAGTACTTAATCATGCCTATGTGGCCCAAAAATACTTAGCTAAAAAATCAAATCATATAGAAATTGTTAAATTTATAAGAAATAATAGTTTGATATTTGATTAATGGAAATCAATCACAATATAATAAAAATAAAATTGTTCGCAGTAAAATAGCAACATAAAAAAAATACACACAAGCACATTTCAATAGATACAAACATTCAATCCTATTCACAATAAAAAACATATGGGCTGATTTTTCTGGAAAATGCAAAAAAAAAAAGAAAAATCACATGAAAAATCATTTTCATGAAATGAAAATAAAATGAAAATTTTCATTTTGATTTGCTTACTGCACTAGTTTAAGAGTATGAAAGTACGTTCGTTAGAATTTGTAAGCTGCATTTGGAAAAGCATTTTGTAAAAGGGTGAATAGGGAGAAGCATTATCTATTATTTGCATATATTGGTTATCTCAAATTTACAATAAAATATTTTTTAAAGCATTGGTAAGTATGTTCAATTGGTCACTGTATTTATGAGAGATATAGGAAAGTACTCGTATTTTACAATGTATCCAAAAAATAATTTTGAAACTATTTTAACATATTTGCCAGCTTTTAAGTACCTTAGAATCTAATGTTTGATTTACATAAATTTTTCTGATGAACTTTATTTCGATTATTAAGTATTGGTTATTCTTTGCCTCAATTGTTCTTTTATAAGAATTATAAAGGGTTCCCCAGAGTGTTTTTTGTCATTTTTAAAACGCTGTAAAATGACTAGTTTTTGCACTATGGAAAAATTAATGATATCCAATTAAGACTGATTGTCTATACTTTCGACCAAAATGAAAACTGTTAAATGTTAGGTTTTTATTCATTTTTGAATAATTTGCGATTTTGTGTCGTAACCTCATTTTTTATTTGAACACATGCTAATCTATGTTATCAGTTAAATGCAAAATGTTTGTACAATATTTTCGAGTATTGGAGATCTACTACTGATTTATTTTGAAATTAAAATGTCTTTAAATAGTTTTGTTATATCGAAAATATATTGAGATATCTTTACTATCAATACTATACTAACTGAAATTTGGAAACGTATGACCCATTTACTAAGCTGACCAAATCAACTACTAGATAGTCTTTATATTGATACAATTTTAGTTCTTGCCATATTAATTGGTATAAATTGAGGGTGATATATCTAAATAGCATTATTTAGAAATAGATACCAGCTTTTTAAGTAATTTTAAAATATGATATCTAAATATATTTTGAGACTTGAGTTGCTCTAAGTAATACCAAAACTTGAGCTATCGTGCTAAGAATAATTTATGTGCAGAATATTTTAAAATACTTTATAATTTATTGCTCATTTATGTTAAATAATTAGATGTAATTCAGATGATAGTTTATTATCATACAAATTTATACAGAATTTAAGAAAATTTACTCTTATTTGTATTATAGTGATCTCGTGATTATGTTTTTTTATTATAATTTTTATCATATTTATTTATTTTATCGATAATCCCAATGTTACAAGATATAAAATCTTATAGATACGATACTAGTCATTCAATTTTGTGCAAAAATATTTCGCAACTCTTAATTTTCGAACAATATCGGTGAAAAAATATAAGAAGTTCTACATAAATTCTATATAAACTTGTATAAAAAGTTAGACAAATATACAATTAGTTAGAACTAAATAATTTTTCCCATTCAATAGTAAAATTTGTTTCAAATTTAAAATATATGATACTACCTTCCAAATGTACACGTGCGAATTGTAATTAGCTTCATTTTGAATTAAACCATAATTTTTACTCAAAATATCATAAATTTTCTCTCCTTTCTTCCTATTTTTGTAAGAACTTAGTAAATATCCACATTTTACTTGGACTTTTATCAGTTAGATTATGAAAGAATTATGAACATTTATTAGTTTCTGAGTTACTGTATTTTTAAAATGATAAAAAGCTCTTCGAATCACCCTTTAGAAATAAAATATTTTACAAAATTTTATTCCACTAGAGTAGAGGAAAATTTAATATTACAATGAAAAATTACCCAGAATACTATATATTAAATATTTTCGATACATCCTAAATATTTTGATTTACATTCACAAAGCCATTTTATTTTCTACTGCATAAATGCAATTATGTGTTAATCAAATATTAAAATATATTTTTAAAAGATCTAAGGTCAAGATAATTTCGAGGCTTCATTTATTAAGGACAGGTAATTCTGGAATTCCATTTTATTTCTTCAATTATTAGCTTTGAAGATATAACTCACCAAATAGTAATTTTCTTAATTTTTTAAAAGTTCTCCAGAAAAGATTTAAAATTTGATTTTTTTGAAAAATCAACTGATAAGCAAAGCTGTTTTAAATATGTTTGTGTGAATATAACAAGGTTTACTCATATTTATTCGGTTATATTTCTAATGACCAGTGATGCTAGGAGGCGAGAAAAAAGTCTGAAACTTTAAAAAAGGTCAAAAAAGGGTAAATGTCCTAAAAAAATAAATAAATGAAATTGCAAAAAATTCCAAAATAAATTATATACAAGTTATGCCTACAAATTTTTTAATCTCCTTCGTAGCTTGGAGATATTGAAAAAATTATATGAAAAAAATAAAATTTCTTACAAATTTTAATTTATTGTTTTCAACTCTGGCGTATTTCAAATCGCGTCTTCGTTAAATCAATAAGATGAGTTTTAACTCTACTTTCTCGTGCATATTGTAAACATTAAACAATTAATAAATACAATCGAAAAATCACCCAAAATACTCGTATCAAAAATGTGTTATCAAAACCAAATTATATCGATTTTTCTATAATTGCTTTAGACCATATTGCTGGCAGAGATCCGAAGATATACATTTCAAAATAACTTTCTAACAAAAGTAAATTATTTTCCATGTATTTGAAAATTTGTTAAAAATACTAAGAACTTTTTGTTAGCGCAACGACGATATACAAATTTTATTTTTACATTAATTAAACTTAATTTTCTGTAAGTGATACGTAGTACAGCAATTTAAAGATTTCTAATGCTTTGGTTATGAATTTAGGTTTTTATATAAATAGAAAAAGGATTTTGTAAAGTGTTTATTTGCATTTTATAATAAAAACTTACATAATTGAGTCAAATGTGATAATAGATTGGTTACAAGCTTTTTAGTATTTCCTCTATTTTTCTGATAGATTTGAAATCTTTTTATAGAAAAGTTTGTCAATGAATTTCAGTTTTTATTAATTCGGAAGTGGCACAATAATTGATATAAATTTAATTGCTTAAAAAATTATCGGATCCAACTTTTTTCACATTTTAACTATCATAAACTTTTACAGGGTATTATTTGGTTGCCTTCATCCAACTTTAATCTCATATCATATCTCTTTTTTTAAATTTCTTGTTTTAACAGCTGTGCAATATAAACAAATTTTTGGTGTTACAAATAATATTTGAAATCTATATACATATGTATATTTTTTCTAACAAAACAATATATGAAAATAAAATCAGTGTAAAATAAAATATATTTTTATTGCATTGATATTCAGTTTAAATATATTGGTTTGTGTGTGTACACTTTACACAAACAAACACATGTAAAAATTCACAAATTGTAAAAATATTAGATTGATGCTGCAATTGATTGAATAAAACAATGTCTGTGTATTAGTCTAAGTAATTCAATGGCATGTATTTTATTTTATAAATAAAATAAAAAATACGCTTGAAGAGAGCAGATTAATAAAAAAAATTTATTTGTAGATTTTGAAATTTTTCGTTGCAAGTCATAAAATATTAATCAAAAATTCTATTTGAGAATTTGGTAATAAAATATTCTAATAGAGCAATAAACAACAGTTGTGAGAGGATCATAAACGTTAAGCGATAGGGGAAAGAATTTTTTTATTTATCAAAAATATTGTTTTAAATTTAAATTTCCTTCAATATTAGGATACTATTAAATTGCTTTTATATACCAACAATAATTAATAATTTTGTAATGCTTTTTATTACTATGCCCCTGCTGTATATCATAAAATACTTACACAGAAGAAAGTCACCAATCACCAAAATAATTCACTCAATTAAAAATTATTCAAATTTGCACATCTCACCAAAATGATTATACCAATTACTAATAACTATAAAAACTGAAAAACAAAAGAATTTTTCCAATTAAAAATTTTATTTAATCACTAAAGTAGATGTATTCAAAATTGAAATGGGGAAAAATCTTACTTGAAATTTATTTTTACTATTTTTTTCTTTTATTTTTGCTTTAATATATTAATTAAATATTGATGGTAAAATGAAAAAATGAATGGTTGATAAAATGAAACAACTGTGTTAATTGAAAAATATAAGGCAATAATTTTTCTGTGTAAATACTCTTCGAATATATTTATAATTACTGTTTTACGATTTAAAGCAATATTAAGTATTTGAAAGTATTTAGTTGAAAAATATCAAGTCATTAAATTTTTAACACTTAAAAACTTTAACGATAAACATTGTGTAACACCAACATCAACCAAAGTAACATTAATAACAAACACAAAAAGTAATGAAAACAACCCTTAATTAAAAAAATAATAATAATAATATAACAATAAACCACTAACAACGAATGTAAATATCTGCAAATAATTTCACCACTAATAAAATTCTATAATATTTGCGACAACAACAATAACCGAAACAACAAAAGTAATGAAAAATGTATCCGGTTTTAATTAGTATTTTGTAATACGCATAGAAAAAACAATGATGATACAACATGATGTGGCATTATGTTCTATTTACTGTTTGTGTTTGTATCTGTCTAATGTTGTTTGTAAAAGTACTGGTGATGGTGAAGAATTTATGAATTGAATAAAAGTATTGGTTTGAAAAAAGAAATATTTGATCATTTGGTCAATTTAGTGATTGTTTTTCTGATTTTATGATAGTATGATAATATGATAGGAAGTAGAAAGAGAATATAATATAAAAGGCAATATAACTAGTAGAGCATCCAATTATTCTTGTTTTCATATTAATAGGTTAATTCGACAAATAATTATTCGAGGTTAATAGTTGACCGGTTAATATTCGATTATTGGCAAATTATTCGATTAACCTAGTAGTCTTAAAATTTTAGTATTTAACTAATCAATTGAAATAGTTAATTAGAAATATAACGTAGATCAAATTCTTTCAGTTCTTTCGCTCATTTACTTAAAAGAATAAAAGATGCATTCAAAATTGAAATCGGGCATGCACTAATATAGTGCATGCCCGATTTTCACTACTAATTAAAAATCAGAACTGTTGTGAAAACACAACCCAAAATTTTATTAAAAAATTTTATATAATTTTTAAAATAAGAATTGTTTTTATTGATATATTTACATTTTAAAAATTTTTAAAGTAATTGGAGATTTTGAGTTGCATTTTTGTCAAATCATTTAATTTAAAATAACAACTGAATCACGTAGTTCATATAGTGCTATTGTCGGCTTATCATTTTCCAAAGCCCATTGTATGCATATATTTATCGATGTTATACAATCGTTCAATTTAATTTTGTTTTCTTCATGACCAATCCTCCGATGCCGTATCTGATAGTTCCATTTGCTCCTCATTTGTTTCCACATGAAATCTTTCTTGAATCAGATTGTTTATGTCAGCATTCGTGAAAAGATGTTCCGTACAAATTTGAGCTACAAGTGTACCAATAGTTGAAAGATTTTCGTCTTTCTTCTGAATTATATTTTGTTAAATATTTAAGGGTATCTTCATCTTCACTCCATTCACTACCGAAATCGAGCAAGGCGTTCCAGGATTTTCGGATATTGGACACTGATGTTTTATCCCAGGACGTAGCTAGAATCAGAACGGCATTTTTGAGATTAAAGTTTTTTAGTTTGAGCTCCAAATTTGTTGACTTATCACCAAGCAAGTGAGTGAGCAGTTGTTTTTTATAATTTAATTTGACCAAGTTCACAACGTCTTGAACTAACGGTTGAATAAGCGCAGTGCAATTGGGTGATAGATTCATTGCTAAAATTAAAACGTCATCACTTTTTAGTTCCTTAACTGGATGACACGTCGCGTTATCTAAAAGAAAAACTGCTTTTTGTGGCAGACCATTTGAAGCCATAAATTCTCGGACCTAAACAATTTTTACTTATGAACAACTTATTTATACTAATTGGTGAAAATTAACTTACGTGGGGAACAAATTCGTGATGGAACCAGTCCTTGAATATAAATGATGTCATATTACTGGAGTTGTATATTACAACTCCAGTAACCAGTAAAACCCACTTCCGATCTTCCAACAACCAACAATTTCAGTTTGCCTATGCCATTCGCATTTAAACAGGTTAAAAAAGTTATTTGCTTTACATATTTTTCTTCCGGGAGCCGTTTTCTCATTACATGTAAGAAGAGTGTGATTAATAAGCATCCTATGATATAAACCGGATTTGTCGGCATTATAGATTTGGTGAAGAGTCAACTCATGCTCATCAACGTAATCCTTAAACTCTTTCACAAATGGATCAATAAGATGAGGTTTCGAAGACAATTTCTCGCCCGTAATTTTTAAAAATCTAATTCCATGTCGACGCTTAAAATTCTTCAACCATCCTTCTTTTGATCATACTCAGCTTTCTTTAAGGCGCAACGTTTTCCAACTCCACTTTCTGTTGTATATACGAACTTTTTTAATGAATTTTCTTGTTTTATAATGCGTTAAACCGAAGACTTATTCAACTTGTAATTCACGCAAATTGAATTTATGGAATCTCTCCTTTTAATTTTTTTTTTTTTAATCTCTAATTTTTGAGAAATTGTTGGGTTTAAAATATGTTGAACATTTCCCATATTAAGAGATGTGTTTTAACAACAAATGATATGAATAATTTTTTGTCATAAAATTCAAAATTAACATTACAATTTTTAGCGTTCACTTTGGTGATAAATATTAAATTTTTTATCACTTACAGTACTTTGAATTTACCTTACTCAAATCTACGCTTTTAAAATTGTATTTCTGTATAAAATTGTATTTCTGTAAAACTGTATTTCTTTTGTCATAAGTTCAAGTGTTTATGAAGTTATTATAACCTTTTCATACATTTTATTAAACATTCAATCTCAACAAAAACAAGTGAGGTTGTTATATTCTGCTTGGCCGAATCTATATAGTCACCATCTGCAGCTTTTTAAAACTGCACCTTATATTAGAGGTGGGGGGTAATGTGTGAAGACCACTCCTATCTTTTGTTTCCGAGTTCACATTAGTCCTTGAATTATTTGTACAATATTTCGTTGATGTTTTACCTTATATGTTAGATAGGCGGTAAAGTGAGCGGATGACGCCTATTTTTGGTTTCCGATTTTATATCGTTGTAGTACATGGTTTTGTTTAAGACATATCAGCAGAAAAGTATGAACTGAAGTCACAACGGACGCCCATTTTTTTATTAACCGATTTTGTCTATTTTTAATACCAAACAAATTTTATAAATGATAATTATTTGAGCCAAATTTCATCGTCCTAGGTGATCCTTCCCGAGTCCTATTCTGCTTTCAAAACACAGACGAACGGAATTAGCTAGGTAGACTCAGAATCTTACCAGGACCCAGAATGTATATACTTTATGGAATCTTAAATAATTTGTTCGATATGCTACACATTTAATGACAAACTCAATATAACCTTTGATGGTGGCTATAAAAATAACACCCAAAGATGTAAATGAGAAATTTAATTTGTGATCCATAGGTAGTGCAAATTCGGATATTTTGCAATGAATTTAACATAGGCGAAATGGTAAAACTTCTAATGAAATAAACCCCATGAAATAAGCTCTAATGAAAAAGGACATAAAAAATGTATTAACTGTAAAATATTTTTAAAGAAATAAATCCTACAAAAAATGAAATAAGATCCAAATTTAAAATTTTATTTCTTAATGAAATAACTCCAATCCAAGAAAATCAAACAAATCCAAATGAAACAACTTGGAAAAGTTTGTTACTCAAATAACAAACCATCTCACAGTTTAATATTTAAGATGACAGTTCAATGCTTTTTTAATAAAATTTCTTGTTTTCTGTTTCAAAAATTATAAAAATCGAGTGACGTTTAATTATAATTAATAGCTTTCAATTTAATGTTTTTTTTTAATTCAAGTTATATATTAGAAATTGAAAAAAAAAAAATAATAATAATAAATATATAAAAAACCTCTTCTATTGAACATTTTTAATAAAGAATAGGACGACTTTTTATTAAATTTTTTTAAAAAGTCAACTGTTTAAAAACTTGTAATAAATATAGGGAAAAAATAACGTCTAACATGTACGAATCTAGGCACAAGAAAACGTACTCTTATTGATATTTTGGAAGTAATGAAAAATTACTTCACTATAAATTACATTTATTTATTTATTTACTTATCGATTTATTTATTTATATTTACTGGAATATAACAGACATTTTAAAAAAGGATGTAATTGATATAAGTTTGTTACAAAAATAAAAAATAGTTTAATTTTAAACTCCAAAAAACTAAATATCGGTTAATCGATTATTTATTATTTTATTATCAATCGGATACCCTAATAACTAGTTATTTATTTAATAAAACAGATATACTATTCCTTTTAATTATGTGTACAGTGATGAGCGAAAGTGATAGAAAAAGTCACAATAATCCTTATTTCATTTACATTCATAGAATGAATTAAATACATTCATTATTAGCTGTATTTTATTTTCGAAATGTATGAATATCATTAATTGGATATATAAATCTCGTTAACATTTAAAATGAAATTATGATGCTATCACATAATTTTGAAAATTTGGGACATTTTTTCGTTTTTAGTTCATAAAAGTTTTAAAATTAAAATCTGATAATTATATATTATTATTATTATTATTATTATTATTATTATTATTATTATTATTATTATTTATAAACCAAAAGATATTTATCCCTACTTAATCGTTAACCAATTAAGCTTAAGGTTATGAAATTTATAGCTACTTAAATTTGTACTGAATCTTTATATAAATTTCTAATAAAATACCGCTTTCGTTATGGTGTCATTTCATTAAGTTTTTCTAACTTCAATGAATTTGATACGAAAAAAAATAAATAATGGTAAGTTTTTATTTGCCTCGAAATCTGGGTTCAAGCTTCTTTTAGCCTATTCCGAGTTTGCCTTAAAAAGACTAAAATGTTAGCACTTCAACAGCGAAGAAAATAATTTAGGTCATTGGATCTGCTTCACTTCACTTTTAAATTGGCAGACAATAATAAGTGAAGCAATTTTGATATGGTCTTTCAGTTTTATAATAATGATTGAAGATGTTAAGATATTTTTACTATTTTTGAAAAATTATTGTTATTGTTATCAAATATTGCTATAGCCGAATCCATAATGGTTCGTATGGAACCCTACGTATCATTTAGAACTTGAAGCATTATAGTTAAATGGCAGCCGCTTTTCCCAAAGTCCACCCTATTCAGCCCTATTATATTTCACGATGCCGTGCTAGTTTTAGAAACTCCACATTGAGAAGCATCAAAGCGGAGAATCGGAATATGGGATCTTTGATTAGTAGTATTGTAAAAAATAAAGTATTGATGTCTTAGACCAAAGTGTATATTTAATAAAAAATCTTATAAGTGCACTTTTTCTCATCTCAACCGTATATAGCTAAGCAAATTTCAATCTTATCGAACAGTTATTTGTTTATATTATCCATACGCAGCGAAAAAACACGGTTACAGCAATATCAATGTTAATTTTCTTTAATTTTAATAAAATTGTGTTCACGATAACAATGATTTTGTTTAAATTTTGTTATTTAATGCTTACACTCAATAAGATTTTAATGTGGTTGATTGCACAAATATATTACATATATATATTTTTGAATATTTTTACCAGAAACATAATTTTATTAATATGAAAAATATCATTAATTTTACAACCATTAAATATTTCCAGTCTTTTCATTATTCCTAAACTATATTCTGTTTTTAAAATAATTTAATACTATTATTTCCATGTTAATAAAATGTTTCAAATAAATATAATACTTATCCTTTTCACGAACTTAGTGGAAAGATTCAATACTTCTTTGTTTTTTATAAAAAGAATATATATATATATATATATATATATATATATATATATATATTTTGTTAATAGATTTTATTTTATAATTAATATATATATATATATATATATATATATATATATGTATAGACAAGTTTTGCTTCAAATGCAAGATATGTTTTTTTGAACTAAACCTTTAGTGGTAGTTAATCAATATCTTATTTTGCGTGAATCACACCTAGTAAATATCTATATAAATATATATATATATATATATATATATATAGTTCCTAACATAGCTAAAAAAAAAACTGTATGTGTACAGCTTTACCGTTGAGAATTTTTAAAAAGTGTCCAGAGGCTGGGATTTACAAAATAAGAGGGGCCAGCTGCTTCAATAGCTAGTAAACTTCTTAAAATTAAACAAAAATAAAAAAATTTTCATTGTAATAAAAGCTATAAAATTCAATTTGGTTGAAGAACAAAAACTAAAGTATTAAAGTTTTCAGTTATGTGATTAAACAATTCATATATATACGCAACTCCATGAAAGAACGTCCGAAAAAATTAATATGTTTATCTAGTGTCTTTCAATATCCATAAAAATTTACAAACACAAAATCATTTCATTTTCACAAAATTTCGAAAACTCTCGATTTTATTTCACTTTTATATGCAAATTTAATATCTATCTCTTGGATTCAAACAATGTTATATCGGCTTTAAGACGAAATTTTCAAAAGTATAATATTTTTTTTTTTCAAAAATGTATTTAAAATATTTGATTTTCCAATATATTTGGATATTTACATACACGCAATCGTCTGTTATTGTATAAGCAATTTAAAAAAATATGTTAGAAAATTTTCATAAAAAATAATATATATTTTTTATTTTTTTGAAAAATGATTTTAATGTATATAAAAGTTAACAAAATATTGAAAGTATGCCCTTTAAATATTTATATCAGATATATATATATATATACCTACTCATATTTCAAAAATAAAGTCAGAAAAATTTAATTTTTTATGAAAAATATAAATAGATTGAAGGAAAAGCGAAATTGTGCATAGTAGATGTGTGAGTCCCAAAAACATGAGGTTTTTATTTTGCTGTAGAAATTTCATATTTTCAAAATGTGTTAAAAAATCAAAAATTTTAAATAGCATATTTAAGGGAAAATGCAATTGCATTAAAATATATTAAAAAAATCATTTTATTTTCGAAATATTAGTATTAAAGCTGATATAATCAAATATTGTTGTTTAATGTAGTACTTTTAAGATTTTTTAGGTTTATTTGTAAAGTGAAAAAGCGAAATAAAATCGCGAGTTTTCGAAACTTCGCAAATCTGAAAACTTAAATCGATATAGATATCCATAGACTATTTGAGTGCAAAATTTTATGAAAATCGAATGTTTTGTCATGGAATTGTCAATATATAATTTCCTAAATATGTTTTCTCTGACTCACAAAATTAAAATTCGGATTATTTAAAAACTATTTGTCCTACTAATTCTAACGGAGCCAGATATTGAAATTTCTATCAGGGAATGGAGAGAGGAAGATTTTTTTTATTTTTTGTAATATTTCTTAAAGCCGGTTTTGTTCCATATATAAAAAAGTACAAAAGCAAGAAGCTCTCATATTTCATTAATTTACTAGCGCATATATTTTACTGTTGTAATTTTACTATTTTTCGTGGCATTAGCAGGCTTATGCGCTAGTAAATTAATAAAATATGAGAGCTCCTTACGTTTCTACTCTTTTATATATGGAATTTTCTAACTAAAACGACTTTAATAAAAAAATTTTATTGTAATTATTTCATCTTGGAACTTAAAAGAATGAATTTTTATAAATAAGTCCATTTTTAGTAATATACTTATTTGTAAGTATATCACTAAAAACAAAAAAGATCACAATATTTTTTTTTTTCTATTTAAAAAAAAGTATTTTTTATTGTTTTTATGCTCATTAGTTTCTGATATATTTTTTAAGATATTGCAATAAATTTATAGATAAAATATAGAACGGATGCCAGCAAAAAATAATGAAAATTTCCATATAAATTTTGGTTATATTTCATGTGAAAAATAACCCGATAATTTGAAGTGATTTTTTTTATCATTTTGAAGTATATTAAAAAGTAAATATAATAATCGATTTAGTTTTTCGTACGAATATATATGCAAAAATTCCCAAAAATGATGATTTTCTGAAAATAAAATTGGTAATAACAAATAAGAAATTATTTTCTTCGTTTTTGAAGTACTTACATCTTAGCCTTTTTAAAGTAATTTTTAGAGTCGAAAAGAGCTAAAAAAAACTAGAAGCTAAACGAATATTTTGAGGCTAAAAGCAAAATTAGAAGGCACTGGTAACAGTGGTAAGTATGATAAATTCTTGTGTTATTAAATAACTTTGATTATAACCATACTCTTATATAAAAATCATAACTTTTTAAAAAATTTTGAAAGCAAATCAAACAGAATTCTTTCTGTTGATTGTACAAATGTTTGGTGTTTATAACTATATATAAATGTAAAATGCTCTCTCCTTGTTAACCATTTTAAGAATTGGTATCAGCATTTTATAAATGCTGCAGATATTTGGGACCTCCAATAATATATTTTTAAGACCTTAATGTATACTAATCAGCTTTGAATCACTTATGATTCGATTTAACGATGTCCGTCCGACTATGTAAACCTTCTAATCAAACTCCAGGTCGTAATTTTGAAACTAATTAAATGAAATTTGGCACACATATCTTTTATGGTCGGTCCATTGTTTCACCTAGTCACCATATAAATGTCTCCCTGAATAGGGGTTTAGTGGTCATAAATGCCTTAGATATGGCAATATGTAATTGAAATTTAGCATATATAAGTATAATTAAAAGTCTGTATGCCAAATTTCATCAAGATCTGTACATAGTTGATAGCTCCCATATAAACCCCTCTTGCGAAAATCACGTCAACGTGCATAAATTCCATATAAATGTTAGTACCAAGTTAATATTTGACACAAACAAGTTTTACATAAGTATAAAATTTCATCACAACTGATACAGAATTAATCACAGGTCCTACTTCTGGGAATCATCCTAAAACGCACAAATAACATAAAATAATACAAACATATGATTCATAGAAATACACAATAATTTTAATACAAGCATCGGTCAACAATTGGCCCCAGGTCCATATAGGACTCCTCCCCGAACTTTTAATGTACATATAATATATTGTAGGGTATCATCTAGTCGGTCTAGAATGAATGTATTTTTCTGACTTTTTAAATCCTTGATTTTTAACCAATAACAGAAAAAAAAATATATGTGCGAGAGTGGAAAAAAAATATTATTGTTCTACTGTTCAAATAAAGTGTGACGACTTCTTTGTTACTTTAGAAATAATTTAGGAAATAAGATTTATTATTTATAAAAAAGAAAATGATGTATAGCAGCCTTGGAATTAACTACGACCAAAATAACGTTAATTTTAACATCTATCTCTTATTGCTATTATTTTTGCCTTTGAGAGGCATCGACTTCAACCGGCTAACAGCAGCCATCGATAATTTTTTGCTGGACCGCCGCCGCTCACTATTTTCTATCGAATCGGACCTCTGTTTTTGAATAATATAATAATAAAAAAAAACTGTGAATAGTAGAGAATTAAGGCAAAACGAATTATGTTTTGGGTGAACTGAATTCAGGAATATTCAAAAATTACTTTTTAGAAATTAGTCATTTTGTACGAGGTCTTCACTCGAACTCCAATCTTCCAAATCCCCGTCTAGCAAATTTAGGTATGAAAGCATGGATTCACAATTAAGTCTGTCGGGCAATTTATTTTTCATTAGTTAGTATATATAAAAAAGACGTTCCGCCGAGTCACTGCTATGAGGCAAAGTAAAAATATAAACAATAAATTGAGGTAAAAGGATATAAGTATCGAATCTGTTTTTTTTTTTTTAATTTTTCCAATTCAGCTAAAAAAGATTCAGCATCTGATATTTTAAATAAGTGCTTTATGGCCTTTATCATCAGTTTTAGTTTCTAACAGTTTCAGTTTATTTATACATTTTTACATCAATATATTGTGAAACAATCTCAAGATAATTAATTTTTTCATTGGAATTAATGGGTAGAGATATTCCAAACAATTTAGCTGTTCGTCATCTAGCACATAGCCTTAAAAAGTGGTCATTTAGTTCCACTTTAAAAAGGGGCCAAAAAAAGTTTGAGAAAGTGGTAATTGGTGACTAAAATCGATCAACAGTAACGCTATATGTGCTGATTCCAATGACTAAAAAGACTTTCGGTGGCCTTTTTCGGCAATGCGGTTTTGAACGCTAGCTTCGACGAATTCGATCACCCGTTTCGATATTGCAGCTTCAGTCGCCTGCTTTTTCAATTCGTATTTTTATTAGTAACATTCTAATGGCATGAGCATAAAATTATTATTTCAAGAAAAGACTTATATTTATCATTAAGATTACAGCAACGTTTTAAAATTTCTTTGTAATCAATCATAAATTAAATTTGATAAGCATTTTGTACGTATGTACTTTATGTAAATTATATAACGACATAAATACATTTCTTTATTTCTTATTATAATTTCCCCATTTCTAATTTTGTTCATCACAGTAAAAATTTTTTGCTCCATAAGTCAAAAATAGAAAAAAAATTGCTACAGAAAACTAACAGAAGTGTTTAAATTGATTTCCGTTGTTGTTTGCTTTTTTTCTTCGTATTTATTTGTCATTTATTTTGTTGGGCATTTTCAGTTTTAATTTTTATTTCATTTTGCTTTTATTATTAGCATTTTTTGCCATTGTTTTCAATGTATTTGTTTAACATTTAATGTGTTTTATAGTTTTATATTATAGTTCGTGTGCGTCTGAGTTTTTAGAGTATTTAAAATACTAAATTGATTTTATAGAGATGATGGCAAATTATTTATGCCATATGTTCAAAATACGATAAAATTTTTTTAATACTCATACATACACACACTTACAAATATGTGGCCATAAAACGGCTTTTAAATACTAATCATATACATACATATGAATATGAAGGTATACATATACATATGCATGTGAGTTTGTGTTGTATGACTGCTGTAAAAAAATAAAATTTTCAATAAATTTTTTCGGATTTTTTGCGCAAATAATGTCATGACAACAAAATCATTAAATTAGGAAATTCGTAACACAAATGCACTCTCGTAAATTTTATAACAATATATTTTATGGTTATTTACGAAATAATTTTAAGCACACGTAATTGAATTGCTTTTGTGGACATTTTTCAAATAATATAAAATAAAAACATTTAAATTAATGACTCACATTAGTTGCAAAGTTTAATGTGTCGAACGTCAAATTTATATTGTTCAAAAGATTTATTTTTAAAGATTGAATAAAAAATTAAATATAAACGAAAAGTATTGAATGTCAATTAAATAGTAATTATTTTTAAAATAATGTAAAATAAAATTTTTTTTAATCCAATATCGATTTATTTTTACTGCTCATGAGACTTACAAATTTCTACATTTTTTATTAATATCTATTAAATATTTTGGCTCTCCATTTTATTTAATATCGATCTAGTGGAATAAAAAAAGTCCTTATAATAAACTGTATGACATGTTTAATATCCTTGGCATATGTTAAACATAAAAAAGCCTGGTATCTGTTTAGAAAAAGAAACAACATTAACTTATAGCATATACTGACATTTTATTTTAGCGAATGACATGACAATAATGTGACATCAATAATAACGATGATGATGTCGATAATGAAGGCGATAATAATATTGAGCTAATAAATACTGTGTTTTGTGATGTAGGATTCTCATAATTATATATGTACATCGTATTTATATAGATTGTGTACAGTTGGAGGCAAAATATTTTAAACGGTTTCCATTAGATTAAAATCAGTTAAAAATATATTCATTTTTATGAAATACAAGAATCTAATTTCACATTTAATTGTCAATCATTTAAAAGTGTCTACAAAGCATTTAAAAACCTTTAGAAAGGAATTACATTGTTAAAGAAATCCCATTGATTTCGTATAATGGTGCATACTCATACTTTATCATAATAAAATATTTGCAGGCTTTATAACTATAGGAAGAAATATTTTTGGATTTTGACATTCTCTTTTTTCGATCGAAATTATAGAGAATTATGAGTAACAGTTTTATTAAGATTTTTTTTATTGATGTCTACATTATTTTCCGTCGTTCTGTTAATGAAAAATTAATGTTATTTTCAAGACAAAGGAACGATGTATTTTATACTAATTATTGAATATTGAAAGACAGAACTTTTTACCATCCTTCTGGTAATTTAATCTGAAAACCACTTCTCAATTTTTGAGGCCACAAACGAGTTCTGGTAGGGTATTGTGAATCAAACAAAACAAATAGTGTTCAGAAGGGACACTGTCTGGGCTATACAATGGTTTGGGCAAAACTTCTTGGAGCATTAGTATTTTGCTGGTCGCACAAAATAATCATGATGGAAAATTTTGGACTAGTGTCTGGTGGTCATTTCTCGCCTAATGCTCTTTACAAACGAATCACTCGTATTTGATACAGATTTCCCTTGACGTTTTACTCAGTTTTGATGGCTTATAATAGACGATACTCTTCTCCCACCAAATAATCTTGGTGACAGGGATATTCTTTTTTCGTGTGAAATTTCTTGATTGTCTAGGCTTTACATACGATTTTTGCACTTTGGATTATCAGAATAGATCCACTTGTCATCGCTTTTAACAATTCGATGCAGAAACGACATCGTTTTGTGGCACTGTTGCAGGATTTCAGAGACGTAAAATCGCCATTCAACGTCTCTTGACTTCAGTTCGTGCGACAACCAATTTTCATGCTTTTAGATCAATCCAAGTTCTTTTAAACATCTGAAAATTTTTGCTTGATCTACTTCCAATTATGCTGGAGACATTTTTCATGTGTCTAGATCGAGTAAAACCTCAAATTCTTCATCTTATTAGTTAAATCGTTGAAACCACTCATAACCAGCATTACCGTTGAAAATTTAAAAAAAATTTCAAAACAGGGGATTGCAAAAAATGGAATTTTAAAAAGGTAAGGAGCCAACTGCTTCAATACCTAAAAAAATCTTCACATTTTTTTATTTGATAAAAACAAGAACAGAAAATTTTGTAACTTCAATATTGTGCTAATAATCGCGATCGTTACTTTGAATATATTTACAATTTATTTGTTGGTGAAAGCTAGCTTCTATGCCCATTTCGCCAATTGCTTAAGCCAGCTTATCAGGAAACCTTTCTCAATTACGTAGGGTGCCAACTTTATAAAGTCAATGAAAATTAAAAGTTCTACACTAAAAAATATCAAAGCATAAACAAAGCCCAATAAGCAAACCATGATTTTATTCTTTCTTACTCTCCATTCCACATTGGTTGGTTTTTTGCCGACACTAAATATAGCGTGTAAAAAATAAACAACAAGTTCAAAAGATTTAGTCGGTCAAGCCCGGCCTCACCATTGTGCATGTCCATCAAACTACGTGGAGGGGTCTTATATTAGACATGTGGACAATTTTGAACCGATACTTTTACTAAGTGTAAAATAAAATATACAAATACAGAATATTACGTTAATACTGACATCTATATGATTTTATGAACTTTAGAGTGATTCCCGAAAGTGGATTTATATGGGAGCTGTGGTACTATGGTACTTATATAAACTTATTTATGTAGAATATAAACCTGATACTAACATGTGTATGTGATTTATGCACGTTAAAGTGATTTTAAGAAAATGGTTTTATATGGAAGCTATGGTCAATTATGGACTGATCTTCATGAAGTTTAGCACAAAGATTGAAATTTATACAAAACTTCCTTAAAAAGAATTTCATTAAAATATTGCTATATTTTTGGCATTTATGATGGTTAAACCCCTATTCCGGGAGGACATTTGTATGAGGGCTAGGTGAAATAACGGATCGATCATAACCAATTTTAATAGGCTTTATCCACGTGCCAAATTTTACTGAATTATCTTCAAAATTGCGACCGCCAGCCAGACAGATGGACGGACATCGTTAGGTCGACTCAAAAAGTGATTTTGAGTCCATTGGTGTACTTTAAGGTTGGTGTTGGATGATTTTATCTGTGCGCACAAACGCATAATACCCCAACCACCTGTGATGGTGTTGGGTATGAAAATAAAATCAAAACAAAAGTGGAATGATGCATTTAAAAAAATTTAAAAAAATTTCAAAACACGGGATTGCAAAAAATGGAATTTTAAAAAGGTAAGGAGCCAACTGCTTCAATACCTAAAAAAATCTTCACATTTTTTTATTTGATAAAAACAAGAACAGAAAATTTTTTAACTTCAATATTGTGCTAATAATCGCGATCGTTACTTTGAATATATTTACAATTTATTTGTTGGTGAAAGCTAGCTTCTATGCCCATTTCGCCAATTGCTTAAGCCAGCTTATCAGGAAACCTTTCTCAATTACGTAGGGTGCCAACTTTATAAAGTCAATGAAAATTAAAAGTTCTACACTAAAAAATATCAAAGCATAAACAAAGCCCAATAAGCAAACCATGATTTTATTCTTTCTTACTCTCCATTCCACATTGGTTGGTTTTTTGCCGACACTAAATATAGCGTGTAAAAAATAAACAACAAGTTCAAAAGATTTAGTCGGTCAAGCCCGGCCTCACCATTGTGCATGTCCATCAAACTACGTGGAGGGGTCTTATATTAGACATGTGGACAATTTTGAACCGATACTTTTACTAAGTGTAAAATAAAATATACAAATACAGAATATTACGTTAATACTGACATCTATATGATTTTATGAACTTTAGAGTGATTCCCGAAAGTGGATTTATATGGGAGCTGTGGTACTATGGTACTTATATAAACTTATTTATGTAGAATATAAACCTGATACTAACATGTGTATGTGATTTATGCACGTTAAAGTGATTTTAAGAAAATGGTTTTATATGGAAGCTATGGTCAATTATGGACTGATCTTCATGAAGTTTAGCACAAAGATTGAAATTTATACAAAACTTCCTTAAAAAGAATTTCATTAAAATATTGCTATATTTTTGGCATTTATGATGGTTAAACCCCTAATCCGGGAGGACATTTGTATGAGGGCTAGGTGAAATAACGGATCGATCATAACCAATTTTAATAGGCTTTATCCACGTGCCAAATTTTACTGAATTATCTTCAAAATTGCGACCGCCAGCCAGACAGATGGACGGACATCGTTAGGTCGACTCAAAAAGTGATTTTGAGTCCATTGGTGTACTTTAAGGTTGGTGTTGGATGATTTTATCTGTGCGCACAAACGCATAATACCCCAACCACCTGTGATGGTGTGGGGTATGAAAATAAAATCAAAACAAAAGTGGAATGATGCATTTAAAAAAATTTAAAAAAATTTCAAAACACGGGATTGCAAAAAATGGAATTTTAAAAAGGTAAGGAGCCAACTGCTTCAATACCTAAAAAAATCTTCACATTTTTTTATTTGATAAAAACAAGAACAGAAAATTTTTTAACTTCAATATTGTGCTAATAATCGCGATCGTTACTTTGAATATATTTACAATTTATTTGTTGGTGAAAGCTAGCTTCTATGCCCATTTCGCCAGTTGCTTAAGCCAGCTTATCAGGAAACCTTTCTCAATTACGTAGGGTGCCAACTTTATAAAGTCAATGAAAATTAAAAGTTCTACACTAAAAAATATCAAAGCACAAACAAAGCCCAATAAGCAAACCATGATTTTATTCTTTCTTACTCTCCTTTCCACATTGGTTGGTTTTTTGCCGACACTAAATATAGCGTGTAAAAAATAAACAATAAGTTCAAAAGATTTAGTCGGTCAAGCCCGGCCTCACCATTGTGCATGTCCATCAAACTACGTGGAGGGGTCTTATATTAGACATGTGGACAATTTTGAACCGATACTTTTACTAAGTGTAAAATAAAATATACAAATACAGAATATTACGTTAATACTGACATCTATATGATTTTATGAACTTTAGAGTGATTCCCGAAAGTGGATTTATATGGGAGCTGTGGTACTATGGTGCTTATATAAACTTATTTATGTAGAATATAAACCTGATACTAACATGTGTATGTGATTTATGCACGTTAAAGTGATTTTAAGAAAATGGTTTTATATGGAAGCTATGGTCAATTATGGACTGATCTTCATGAAGTTTAGCACAAAGATTGAAATTTATACAAAACTTCCTTAAAAAGAATTTCATTAAAATATTGCTATATTTTTGGCATTTATGATGGTTAAACCCCTATTCCGGGAGGACATTTGTATGAGGGCTAGGTGAAATAACGGATCGATCATAACCAATTTTAATAGGCTTTATCCACGTGCCAAATTTTACTGAATTATCTTCAAAATTGCGACCGCCAGCCAGACAGATGGACGGACATCGTTAGGTCGACTCAAAAAGTGATTTTGAGTCCATTGGTGTACTTTAAGGTGGGTGGGATGATTTTATCTGTGCGCACAAACGCATAATACCCCAACCACCTGTGATGGTGTGGGGTATGAAAATAAAATCAAAACAAAAGAGGAATGATGCATTTTTGTTGTTTGAAATAAAAAAACAGAATGGTTGCTTAAATTCAAAATAATTTAGCTACGAATAACGAAATATTAATATTATTAACATTATTAATAATATTATACTAATAATCGTGATCGTTACTTTTCCTTAACCGTTTTTGTTGTATGTACTCTTTCAAATTATACTTTAATATTTACAAAATAGTTTAATCTAGTTTTACTTCGGTATTTATATTTTTTTAAATTTTTAAATAATAAAATATACTTACTTCGCTATAATGGCAAAAAGTAAACATTGCCTTTCACTTTTTAAAAATTTATGGGCCTTACTCATCATTGAATAAAAATTTTTGATTGTGCAATTCGGTTATTTTGAAATTATACGCAAGATTGTAATATTATGGCGAACGTGAACGTATTAACTCAAACAGTGAAGTTGGTTGGATCCGAGAATTGGTCCACATAGTATTTTGCGTTGAGAGCTCAGTTTGAATTAGTGGTGCTGTATTGAAGGTACGTACGAAGATGCTGCGAAGCAAACACAAGCAAGATGCCGCCTAATTCTAGCAATTCACAAGGATTTATATGTTTGTGTGCAAGAATCTGTTACCGACAAGGAATTTTTTGATAAATTGAAGAATTTATTTCAATATTCAGGTTTGGACAGGCGTATAGGACTTTTGAGAAAGTTATGCTTGATACAGATGATGAATTGTAATTCTGTAGAACATTACGTTTCTGAAGTTGTGTCAACAGCACAAAAGTTGGTTTTAATGTATCTGATGAATGGATAGCATCAATTTTGTTAAAAGGCTGACCATCAGAATATAATTCCATGATTATGAGTATGGAAAGTTCTGGAAAACTGTTAAGTACGGATGTTGTCAAGTCGAAGTTATTGCAAGATGTCAAGTTTGAATCTCAGATGTTAAACTCTGCTCTATCTAGTAGGAAGCAAACTAAAAAGAAGGACATTAAGCATGTAAAGTGCTATAATTGTAAGAAGTTTGGCCATTATTCAACCAAATGTCCAAATAAAGATTCTAGAAACAAAAGTCAGTCTATGTTTGCTGCTTATGTCGTAAGTGGTTTAACTGCAGATGATTGGTACTTCGATAGAGGAGCATCTATACATATGACTAAATCTAAAACTCATTTTAAAACCCTTCAGAGGCATGATGGTGAAGTACGTATAGCTAATGACAAAACTTTGAAAGCAGTTGGTAAAGGTGTGGTTCAAATAGATGTTTCAATTCCGGGTGGATGTCAGAAAATTTCAATCGAAGATGTTTTATATGTGCCAGAGCTTGGAGCTAATTTGTTATCAATTAGTGAAATTACTAGAAGAAAAAACCAGTAACTTTCAGCCAGAACGGATGTAGTGTGTTAGACAAAAGCAATAAGTTAGTGGCATCTGGAAAATTGGTTGACGGTATGTATAAATTATGTACTCCTACTAATCCACGTGTTTACTTGGCTAGAGAATCAGCAAATTTTGAATTGTGGCATCGACGTCTGGGTCACGTGAATCAGCAGACCATGGAGAAGATGAAATATGATGGTATGTTGAAATATAAAAATTCTGCTACAATAAATTGTGCGGCATGTGATCAAGGAAAGCATGCAAAATCAAAATTCCCTAAGGAATTTTCAAGAGCCAGTGACATTTTGGAAATAGTTCACACAGATTTATGCGGACCTATGGAAGTGAAGTCTAATGCCGGAAGTGTTTATTTGTTGACATTTACCGATGACTTTAGTCGAAAAGTTTTCACATATTTTCTGAAAACTAAAAGTTTGGTATTTGAAACGTTTGTCAAATTTAAAACATTTGTCGAAAACCAAACAGGAAAGAAGCTGAAATGTCTACGGTCAGATAATAGTGGAGAATTCGTAAACCAGAAGATGTCAGATTTTATGGAAAGTTGCGCAATACTACATCAGAAGAGTATTGCTTATAATCACAGCAAAATGGTCTTGCAGAGCGGATGAACAGATGAGACAAAACTGCCAAAACGTTTTTGGGCAGAGGCAGTGAACACTGCAAGCTATTTGATTATTCGCATTCCATATCGAATTCTTCAGAAGTGTCCAGATGAAATTTGGTATGGAAGGATTCCAATTATAAATCATTTACCCGTATTCGGTTGCACTGCAATGGTACACATTCCTCAACAAAAAAGAAGAAAGTTCGATGCAAAATTTGAGAAGATGATTTTTATTGGTTATTGTAATGAGTCGAAAGGATATCGATTATATGATCCAATAAAAAATATGGTAACTACAAGTCGAGATATAATATTTTTTGAAGAGGAGTTCATGTCGTTGAATGACTCAAAATCTATTGATGAATACTGGTTTTTAATTCCTCCTTTAAAAAAAAAACAAATCGAAGACCAAGAAATATCTGACAATACAGGTAATGATGTCGATAATTTTTCATTATTATTCTCTTCGTTTACAGACAATGAAGTGGGGGATGTAATCAACGACGAAAATGTTACAAATATGGAGATACAAAGTACAACTGTTGAACTGTTGAATCAACCAGCAAAAATCATTCTCACTCGTGAAAAAAATCGTTATAGGAATAGAACTAATGACCATGCATGGTAAAATTATGTAATCAGTTTTTCTCCAGGATGCCAAATTTGCTTTCAAGTGGACTTAAAATTTTCGAAAAGTTTCGCAAATTAAAAAAAAAAAAAAAATACAAAATTTTTCGGAAGATTACATTGACCCAGTATGTATGTCAAATGAAAATCAAATACCTTCAATATAATATATTTTATTTAAATGTTGGAATATAAAAAGTTAAGAAAATATTTTATTAAAAATATAACCCTTTAATATAATATTTATTATTAAATTATATACTTTATATAAAGGATAATTTCTTAAAATTTTTTCCTGTAACATTTAAAAAAAAATTGTTATATTGCAAAGATTTTTAGCTTTCATTTAACATCCATATTAGGTTAATATAATTTCAGCAAACATTTTGTTTTTTAAGTTGTGTATTTTTCGCAAAATTTTAAGTCCTTTTGAGAGAAAATTTGACGTCCTGGAGAAAAAGTAGATACGTAGTTTTATTATGTATGGGCTCTAGTCTGATGCATATATTGTTCATGTGTGAGAACATTTCAAAAAGATAAGAATAGTAAAACCCCGAACCGCATATCCATGATTTTGTATTACTTTTAGATATCAGTTGGGAAGAGAGACATGTGGTTGTCGTATTTACTTTTGAGTTTACTCTTAAAGCAAAACTAAATGAGGATTTAGAACGAGTTTCGATATGGGCAAATATAAATGGACTAAGTTTAAATTCCATAAAAGCTAAATGTTTAGCAATACGTAAAAGATCAGAGAAAAATATTGACTCATTTAACATATACATCAATAATCAGTGAATTGAAATTGTAAGCAAAGCAAAAAAAAAAATTATTCGATGCTCAAAGTAAGATTATTAATTGCAAAAAATTATTTAATACCGAATTTAACCTATGGCTGTGAGGTTTTGCAAGTTGTGATATAACCAGTAAATTAAAGCTAAATTCACAAGGTACGTTTTTGAACTGTGAAAAATTGATGGAAATAGTAATTACCAGAGTATCATTCCTTACTCCAAGAAAAAATATGAGGTAGAGATTGAGAACTTGCTGAAAATACGAGTCCAAAAATTTCTTCATAAAATTATAACAATTCGTGTGCCATACCAACTGTTTAACAGACTGAGATTTAGTACACTTGTAAGAAACAAAAATCTTATTCAATTTCGATACCATACTTTAATACTGGAGTGGCAAGTCTTCATTAACGCTATATGTCTTTGGAACAATATTCCTCCATCACTTAAAGTTAACAGCAACGCATTGCAATTTAAGAGAAAATTATTCGAATAATATTCATAATAAATTTTTATTTTTAACTTCTATTAACATACCAACAAATTTTACATTACTTTAAAACAAAATGTATATTACTTTAAATAGAAAATTCGTATAATTAATAACTTATGTTTTTTTAATATTTAATGTTTCTTTGCTTAAATGCTACTTGTATTAAATGTATCCACATTTCTCTCTAAATAATAACATCATAAGATTTCTATTTTTTAAGAGGAAAGTTTTGTTGTAGAAGTTACAAATTCTCGTGAAATAAAAAAATAAATAAAATAAATAAAAAAAAAATATATAGAAAATGAACGTATTTGCTCTTACACCACACGCAAAAATAATTTATATTGTTCTCTAGATGCTGTACATGTGTAAGTTACTCAGCTAAGAATGAAAATGTTTAAAATTTTGCTTAATTGCAAAAAAAAATTAAAACAATATTTTAAATGACTAATGCTTAATGCTATAGTTAATATCCTTTCTCTAACCTATTAATGCCCGGTAACCGAAATCATGAGCCGATTTCATTAAAATTTTGCTTACAGTATTTTTTTGGTCTAATTAAGATATATTTTTGGTTTAGAGAAAATAGTACGACTGGTTCTTGAAACCTGTGGTGGCTGAAATGTATAGCGCTTTTTTAATAATATAAGAAATAGTCTCAAAGTGAAGAGCATTATTTTCGTAAAAATATTTAATAAAAAGCAAAGTATTTTGATTAAAAAAACTTTCAAATTAAGAATAATTAGTTGTATTTGTAAACTTTTCTTTATTTTCTTGACTTTAACTTGCACATTTGTCATTCATAGGTGTGACCAACCACCCAACATCTTCCGGAAAGTTATGTAATATACAGGTTTAAACATTGAAAGCTGCAGGAAAATGTAGTTGCGATATAGGCTTAACTAGCTGTTATTTTGGCATCAGTAAATTTTTAAATTTCGCAAGTAAATCACAGTGTTGATATATTTTGGTCAGATATTTATCAAATAATTAACTGACGTATCTTTATGATCTACTTTTCTCTATACCTATTATACTGCGCCATTGTAGCAGGAAGTTTTACATTGATAGGAATTTTTATTTGCAATTATATCTTTTGTTATTCAAATCCAATACCTCATTACTGTAATCTACATATACTGTCGCGTTGTGCAGTGCTAGTTTTTTCCCTTAGGGATTTTTTTGAAAACTTATATAGCTTTACATCAAGTTCAACATGCTTACAATTTTCACTTTAAGTGAACCATTTCAATTCATATTGATAATATGATTTCCATCTGTGTTTTTTTTTTTTTTTTTTTCTTTCATCACCATACATTCATCAAGATGCAAGCAAAGTTTTAGATCACCCTCCATTGTCAACTTACACAATACTGACAATTTTTAGACGATGTTAAAGCAACAACTTCTCCATCTTAAATTTGAAAACAGCAATTAGGTATGTAAGTATGAAATACTTTTTTGGTAGCATTTTTGCTATCTTGATTAATTATTTAAAATTTTTACTGAAATATATTAGCGACTAATTGTAGTTAAACCAAATATTCTCTAAAATAATAGAAACTCATTAAACAAGTAGAAAGCCCATAGCATCTCTTTGCAATATTTACCAAATTTGCTATATGTTTCTTGTCAATGGTAAGTAAAATTATCACAAAAGTTTTTGATAATACTTTGAAATTTTAGATTTAAATTTATTAGTACATGTGATTAAGGTCATCAAAGTAGAACTAAGAATTTTTTAGTAATTTTTTGTCGTTTCCTAAAAACATGACCTTTTTTGGAACTTAGCGAAAATGCTTCCAAAACGGGAAAGGGCAACAGAAATATAAAAGCCTTCAAAATGTTTTTTTAGAAGACATTAAATTAAAGTATGAATCAAAGAAAAGTTCAATTTGTTTTATGTGACAGGTTTTATACTTGATTAAAGTACTGGTAAGTAAATTATCGGTAGGACAATGATGGGTTAACATTCAAATCTCTAAACACATTCCACTTTGGAAATCATAAACTTGCTAAAAAATTAAAACCTTAAATTTTTTACTAATTTTTCTGTCTATGTAACAACTTTTGTGTCACATCGACACTCTAAAGATCTATTGAAACAAGCTAAATTTTGAACTACAACTATATTGTACATTGACATTAACATTTAGTTACATGAACATTGTCTAGTAAAATAGAATTTTCTTTTTGTGGATTTTGAACTTTAGTCTCTTACTACTATTTAGTGTTGCAAGTGTTTGTATGTGTTGGCACTAATAGCTTTTTTATTTCATAATTTTTTTTTTTTTTTGGTAACTGTGTAAATTTTATAAATGACTCAGTCTGTGTAAATATCTGTCTGTCGGTTAAATTTGGTGTTTTGTCATGTATGTCTGTCTCTCCGTTCGTCTCTGGGATAGCTTGTTGTGGCTGTGACATTAAAGCCAATAATGTCATAGTTGTTGCTATAGATATTACTTACTAACTTTGAATATCAACTCATATACGTATATATATATATATATATATATATATATACATATACAAATATAATAACAGAGCAACACTAAGGCCTCAAAAAACGATCAAGGAAAAAAATAAATTGTTTAACTTCTGATATGACAAAAGTTTTAAACTATCGCCATTAGTTATTAATTACGATAACATAAAACCTGCTATATTCAATCTATAACTTTGTACTTTAAATTTAGAACATTTAATTAGTATTATCTTTTAAGTTAAAATTTAGTGCAAGTTTTTGGTGTAAAATATACTAATTTTAGTCCGTACTCATATATTTGCACACAAAAACCTACACTTTTATACCTACACAGCACAACAATATATGTGAATGTATTTGTGTGCAATTTGGTGCAAGTGTTAACAGCATCAAATATGATGTGTTCGTTTTACTTGTTTTATGTTTCTCTTATTTCTTTCTGTTCTCTCATCTTTAAACCAATATGTTTGGTAATAGCACAATATGGTGGTAATGACTTTTTATACTCATTTTCGTCTGCAATATTATACGTTGTTTATATATCCATAAGAGTGTGGTATGTGTGTACGCCTATCAGTTCATCTCTTGATAGTGTAATTGTTGCAACGTTTAATTTTATTTTTTGTGGAATTGTGCTTTTTTCCCACAATTTTCGCAACTTAAACGTTAAAAGTCAATATTGTGTAGCGTCATGAGTTGTCATTCATTATAGTTATTGTTAAATGACAACGACCTATGCCTAAACTATTTACTTAATGTACATATGTGTGCGAGCAGTACGTGCATGACTCCTATGCCACTTTCACCTCTTTCTCTTGATAATTTCCTTTAGCAAATTTTACTCATATAATGCGGTGACACTTACACCAAAATTGTGTTCCATTGAAATTTGATACTAGCATATACTCATACTAAATAACTGAATCATACAGATAAAAACAAGTATAAGTGCAAATTTTGCTAATGGTGTTAAACTTTAGTTGTAGTCATTGGAGGTGGAGGTATTACATTTTACAGAAACGGGCACAATGAATTTAGTGTAGAATAAATTAAAGACTTAAAAATAGAATAAACCAATGACTACAGATATAATTTTAACCGGACTATACACCAAATTGTAGAATAGATTATGGACTATAGAATATACTATAAACTGGACTACACACTAGACTATAGACTAGATTATAGACTAGACTATAGACTAGACTATGGAGTAGACTATAGACTAGACTATAGACTAGACTATAGACTAGAATATAGACTAGACTAGACTATAGAGTATACTATAGACTAGACTATGGAGTAGACTAAAGACTAGACTATGGAGTAGACTATAGACTAGACTATAGAATAGAATATAGACTACACTATATACTAGACTATAGATTAGACTATAGAGTAGACTATAGACTAGACTATAGACTAGACTATAGACTAGACTATAGACTAGACTATAGACCAGACTATAGACTAGACTATAGACTAGACTATAGACTAGACTATAGACTAGACTATAGACCAGACTATAGACTAGACTATAGACTAGACTATAGACTAGACTATAGACTAGACTATAGACTAGACTATAGACTAGACTATAGACTAGACTATAGACTAGACTATAGACTAGACTATAGACTAGACTATAGACTAGACTATAGACTAGACTATAGACTAGACTATAGACTAGACTATAGACTAGACTATAGACTAGACTATAGACTAGACTATAGACTAGACTATAGACTAGACTATAGACTAGACTATAGACTAGACTATAGACTAGACTATAGACTATAGACTAGACTATAGACTAGACTATAGACTAGACTATAGACTAGACTATAGACTAGACTATAGACTAGACTATAGACTAGACTATAGACTAGACTATAGACTAGACTATAGACTAGACTATAGACTAGACTATAGACTAGACTATAGACTAGACTATAGACTAGACTATAGACTAGACTATAGACTAGACTATAGACTAGACTATAGACTAGACTATAGACTAGACTATAGACTAGACTATAGACTAGACTATAGACTAGACTATAGACTAGACTATAGACTAGACTATAGACTAGACTATAGACTAGACTATAGACTAGACTATAGACTAGACTATAGACTAGACTATAGACTAGACTATAGACTAGACTATAGACTAGACTATAGACTAGACTATAGACTAGACTATAGACTAGACTATAGACTAGACTATAGACTAGACTATAGACTAGACTATAGACTAGACTATAGACTAGACTATAGACTAGACTATAGACTAGACTATAGACTAGACTATAGACTAGACTATAGACTAGACTATAGACTAGACTATAGACTAGACTATAGACTAGACTATAGACTAGACTATAGACTAGACTATAGACTAGACTATAGACTAGACTATAGACTAGACTATAGACTAGACTATAGACTAGACTATAGACTAGACTATAGACTAGACTATAGACTAGACTATAGACTAGACTATAGACTAGACTATAGACTAGACTATAGACTAGACTATAGACTAGACTATAGACTAGACTATAGACTAGACTATAGACTAGACTATAGACTAGACTATAGACTAGACTATAGACTAGACTATAGACTAGACTATAGACTAGACTATAGACTAGACTATAGACTAGACTATAGACTAGACTATAGACTAGACTATAGACTAGACTATAGACTAGACTATAGACTAGACTATAGACTAGACTATAGACTAGACTATAGACTAGACTATAGACTAGACTATAGACTAGACTATAGACTAGACTATAGACTAGACTATAGACTAGACTATAGACTAGACTATAGACTAGACTATAGACTAGACTATAGACTAGACTATAGACTAGACTATAGACTAGACTATAGACTAGACTATAGACTAGACTATAGACTAGACTATAGACTAGACTATAGACTAGACTATAGACTAGACTATAGACTAGACTATAGACTAGACTATAGACTAGACTATAGACTAGACTATAGACTAGACTATAGACTAGACTATAGACTAGACTATAGACTAGACTATAGACTAGACTATAGACTAGACTATAGACTAGACTATAGACTAGACTATAGACTAGACTATAGACTAGACTATAGACTAGACTATAGACTAGACTATAGACTAGACTATAGACTAGACTATAGACTAGACTATAGACTAGACTATAGACTAGACTATAGACTAGACTATAGACTAGACTATAGACTAGACTATAGACTAGACTATAGACTAGACTATAGACTAGACTATAGACTAGACTATAGACTAG
Organism: Protocalliphora azurea; assembly: GCA_932274085.1. Lineage (NCBI taxonomy): Eukaryota > Metazoa > Arthropoda > Insecta > Diptera > Calliphoridae > Protocalliphora > Protocalliphora azurea. Next base: position 78,337,173 of record OW026523.1, on the reverse strand, counting down.
ACTATAGACTAGACTATAGACTAGACTATAGACTAGACTATAGACTAGACTATAGACTAGACTATAGACTAGACTATAGACTAGACTATAGACTAGACTATAGACTAGACTATAGACTAGACTATAGACTAGACTATAGACTAGACTATAGACTAGACTATAGACTAGACTATAGACTAGACTATAGACTAGACTATAGACTAGACTATAGACTAGACTATAGACTAGACTAGGCTATACTATAGACTAGACTAATGTCTAGACTATAGGCTATACTATAGACTAGACTAATGTCTAGACTATAGGCTATACTATAGACTAGACTAATGTCTAGACTATAGGCTATACTATAGACTAGACTAATGTCTAGACTATAGGCTATACTATAGACTAGACTAATGTCTAGACTATAGGCTATACTATAGACTAGACTAATGTCTAGACTATAGGCTATACTATAGACTAGACTAATGTCTAGACTATAGGCTATACTATAGACTAGACTAATGTCTAGACTATAGGCTATACTATAGACTAGACTAATGTCTAGACTATAGGCTATACTATAGACTAGACTAATGTCTAGACTATAGGCTATACTATAGACTAGACTAATGTCTAGACTATAGGCTATACTATAGACTAGACTAATGTCTAGACTATAGGCTATACTATAGACTAGACTAATGTCTAGACTATAGGCTATACTATAGACTAGACTAATGTCTAGACTATAGGCTATACTATAGACTAGACTAATGTCTAGACTATAGGCTATACTATAGACTAGACTAAAGTCTAGACTATAGGCTATACTATAGACTAGACTAAAGTCTAGACTATAGGCTATACTATAGACTAGACTAAAGTCTAGACTATAGGCTATACTATAGACTAGACTAAAGTCTAGACTATAGGCTATACTATAGACTAGACTAAAGTCTAGACTATAGGCTATACTATAGACTAGACTAAAGTCTAGACTATAGGCTATACTATAGACTAGACTAAAGTCTACACTATAGGCTATACTATAGACTAGACTAAAGTCTACACCATAATCTATACTATAGACTAGACTATAGGCTATAATATAGACTAGACTATACACTAGACTATACACTAGACTATAGACTAGACTATAGACTAGACTATACACTAGACTATAGACTAAACTATAGTCCAGTGTGTGAGTGTGAAGAGTGACGACTTCGTTTTTTCCCCAGTCATAAACCTAGGCGCGATGGTATCCATATTGGACGGTTTCCTCGTCAGCGTCTGTTCTCCATATAAGGAGCGGCTGAAATAAGGCCTTGGCGGATAGGTAAGAAACGCAAATTACTAATCAACTCTAAAAAATGGAAAATAAGGAATTAAATGTTACGGTGCAGGCGGCTTTGGAAAGTGAAAACGCGGGCTTTCAGTTGTAGATATCCAGCTACCGCAAAAACTCTACTCCGGTAGCAAACCTGGCTGGGATAGGGCACAATGCTACAGGCAATATTTGTGATATGGAGGTAGTGGTACAGAATCTTTTCAGAAGAAACTCTTTAATACAGAGATCACCACCATTAATAGTGAGTCACACTACACCAACGACGTCTGTGAAATCAACCAGCAAGTCTCCAGCCCAAAGTTCTCCGAACAACTCGTTTGCCGAACTAGGTTGTTTAATAAATAAATTATTGGAGTATGTTAAAAATAGGAACAACGTGCACCACGCTATTAAGGAGCAGATAAGAACTATCAAAGCTACGTATAACAAAGCTAAGGAGGATGTAACAACAGAAGAAAATAAACAGACTTTGGGAAGTAAAGAGCAGTCAACACAAACAGCTCCCAATTCGTTGGTTGTGGCAAGAGACCTGAAAAGGAGCAGGGATCTAGCGGATCCCAAAGTTCCAAACACCTAAGAGAATAAAGAAGTTAAACCAAAAACCCAACAAGGAAAAGCAAAATGTTGCGGAAGTGCGGGGTGCAAGCAAGGAAGATAAAAATGAGTGAAAGGAGGGTAAACGTAAAAAAGCCAAAAAACAAAACAGCTCGTAAAGGTGCGATGATTATTTCTACAAAGGGCGAAATCACCTATGCTGACATACTGCGGAAAATTAAGGCAGACCCAACATTAAAGGATCTCGGAGAAAATGTTTAACGTATACGAAGAACCCAAAAAGAAGACTTACAGCAAAAATGAGGTGGACAAATTCCACGGACAGGTGGAAGAGAGCATTGGTTCACAAGCGGATATCAGAATTCTTAAACAGGAAATCCGTATTGAGTGTAAGGACATTGATGAGGTGACTATAAAAGAAGAAATATGTAACGCATTCATGAATGAAGCTTGGGGTTGAAGGAATAAAAGAATCCGACATAAGGAGCCTAAGGACAAGCTATGGAGGCACCCAAACCGCTATTATAAGCCTATCAATGGATATAGGACGATAAAAATGGGGAAAGTAATTATCGGATGGGTAATATGCCGGGTTAGAGAACAGGTGTCCCTAAAAAGGTGCGACAGATGCCTAGAATTCGGTCATATTGCAACAAGCTATACGTGTACACAAGATAGGTCAAAGATGTGTAGAAGATGTGGAATTATTGGGCATATTGCGAAGACCTGCGTTAATAAGCCGAAATGTATGTTCTGTAAACAACTACAGATACTCTTCATGTTGGAGGTAGTGGAAACAAGGCAATAGAGGAAGCTTCACAGGAACCAGAAGAAGGATTCGTAAAAGCCGAAATTGGAGGTGTATATATATACAGTTGCTACGTCCGCCCAAGTGCAATGATTGAGGAGTACAAACAAATGTTAGACCGCCTAGTAAGGGATTTAGATCAACACAACTCAAAAATTAGAGCGTGAGATTTTAATGCATGGACAGTTGAATGGGGAAGCAAATATACGAATACAAAGGGACATATCTTATTTAAAGCCCTTGCAGGGTCTGACCTCGTGCTATCAAATAACGGTAATAAACCAACGTTTATGGCTAGGGGACTGAGCTCCATAGTAGACCTCACAATCATGAGTAAGGAACGTATAATAATTAGTAAGTGATCAATATATCCACTGCGTCCACCAGGCTCTTTACTTCACAACATTGTATAAACAAATGTAGTGCTAAATATGTGGGCTGGGCTACAAAAAATTAGATGAAGAGGTTTTTATGCAGCAGTTCTCACAGGGTACTGATCTAATTGGTACCACTGTGGACAAAGTGAACCAGAAAATAGCTAAACTTAAAAGAGTGCACATGCAATGCCAATGAGCAGAATGACGGAAAAGCGTCAACCAAACTACTGGTGGAATAATGAAATAAACAATCTACGGAAGACATACCTTAAAGTTAGGAGTAGAGCTCAGCGCTCCAGGGGCAGTCCTAATAATGAGGAAGTAAATCAAGAATATAGAATAGCAAGAAGAGAATTTAAGCACGCAATTCTGAGAAGTAAAAGAAAAAGGTTCGAACAGATATGTTCTGAAGCAGACTCAGACCCATGGGGAAAGACTTACAGGATAGTCACTTCGAGACTTAAAAGGAATAAATGCCCACAGCCGACATGTCCACTCCTAATGGATAAGATAGTTAGAACACTGTTTCCCGAACATCAAAGAGATAGATACTTAATAAATATATAAGAGAATATATAGAGAACATACCATTAATAACAGAGGAGGAAATAACTCAGATTGCTAAAAAAAAATTGGCGACAGAAAAGCTCCGGGTCTGGACAATATACCGAATAAAGCACTTACGAGAATGCCAAAAATATTCGCTAAAATATTTGATGAGTGTTTAAAGGAAGGTATTTTTCCAGATCAGTGGAAGAAACAGATGCTGGTGTTAATTCCAAAGCCTAATAAACCACCTGCTGATCCCTCGTCGCATAGACCAATTTGCCTTATGACTGCTACCCAAAGTTGAAACTAAAAGAGGTTTATCGGATCGACAGTACGGATTCCGTAAAGCGAAATCTACCATTGACGCTATCACCATGGTCAAAGAAAAAGCTCAAGGTGCAACAGATGGCAAAGGAGCTAAGAAAAAGTATTACGCTGTCATCACCCTTGATGTGAAGAATGCATTCAACTCAGCTAATTGGGGACTTATAATTGAAACGCTACTTAAACTTGGCATCCCAAATTACCTAACAAGAATCGTAAGTAGTTACTTCACAAACAGAAAATTGTGCTACTATACAGATGATGGAATATAGACATACGATGTAACGGCAGGCGTTCCACATGGCTCGGTACTTGGTCCTTTGCTATGGAATATCATGTACAATGATGTCCTCATGCTAAAAATACCAGGAGAGGCGATTATAATAGGTTTCGCGGATGATATCGCCGTGACGGTCACGGCTAGATATATTGATGAAGTGGAGATGATTGCCAACGAAGTCACCCAAATAATTCGAAAATGGATGAAACGTGCTGGACTTGAATTAGCAGAGCACAAAACAGAAGTCGTTCTAGTCACAAGTCGTAAGAAACTCGAAAACATAAGGATCAAAGTGGGGAAGTATGAAGTGACTTCCAAACCCAACCTTAAGTATCTAGGAGTTATTATAGACTCAAGGTTAAACTTCAAAGCACATATGGAATATGTAGGTTAGAAAGCATCAAATGTAAGAGTTGCAATAGAAAGAATGATGCCAAACGTAGGAGGCCCCTGGGAATCTAAGAGAAAAATGCTTACCACGGTAGTAATCTCGCTGATTCTTTATGCGGCTCCTATATGTACAAGAGCCCTTAAAATAAAATCGGTAGCAGAAAAACTCCTGTCAGTATATAGGCTATGTGTGTTGATGCAGCGTTTGTCATTGCAGGAATAATTCTGAAAATTTGTTATTAATATTACTTCAGCAGCTGTTGTAAAGCTATGTTAACCATCTGTCACACCAACTAAGGCATTTATTTGTGTTAATTCCAATGCATCTGTTGTTAAGGTCTTATTTAAAAGTTCATCGTACATAACGTTCAACAGAAAAAGTCCGAGGCCTGGTCCTTGTGGCACTCCCGCGGTAATACGATAATCTCTAATACGTATATCCGCTTGCTACAAAAGGACTTTATGATGTAATTTTTAAAGGAGTGTATAACTTCTTTAGATTTAGCAGAATTAAAGACGTATTCTACATATAACATGATGAATAAGCAAAAGCTTTTATATTTCTTAGCGGCAAAAGAAAAATCACTTACTTCCTTTATGGTATCAACTGTGCTTTTTTCCCATTCTGGAATCCATATTGCTTCGATGATAATTCGCGTAGACTTTATTTTTCTTCTACAAGTGAAAATAGGATATCGTATAATTTACGAAATGTATTTATCAAACATAGAGGTTTATACGAGTTTGGCTTATTGAGTGGATTTGTACCTTTATGTAACAGGACACCATTTTGGAAATATTTTAGTCTTGAAACATTTATTATAAACGTTCAAGAGTAATATAGGCTAAACTATAGACTAGAGTGTAGATTATATTATAGAATAGACTATAGACTAATATTCATACTAAACTATAGAATAGACTATAGAGTTTTTATTAGGCCTCAGACTGGACTACAGACTAGTCTATACGCAAAAGTAGTGCAACATTTTTTATGGCTTTTGTGCCTCATCTATCTCACATCTGATTTCAACATTTCCTATACAAGAATATTGTACATAAAATAAATGGTCTTAGCACATTAGCTTAACAATGGGTGGCATGAACTAGTACTCGTATAAGTAGTATAGATTGTTCGAAACATTAGTCTAACCACTAAGTATGGGTATATTAACAAGCAATTCCAACAAGTACGTGTGATGTACGAAGAAAACAGTAACAATGTTAAATTTAATAAAATGAAAATAAAAATAAAAAAAATACTGAATGCCAATAGAAGCTAAATTACTTTAATTTTTATACTTTGGTCTTTAGCATTGAAAGAAAAAAATTCCTTTTGTTTTTATTTGCTATAAATATTTTCTTATTTAAAAAAAAGAACAACACTTTTGCATTTAATAAACATATTTTAAAATACTTATATAATAATTGTAATTTATATAAAAATGCTTATACTTCAGTCTACAAAATGTTTTTTATGCTATATTCAATGCTGCTGGGGCTTGTATGCTGCTGAATATTACTTTGTAATTTACATATTTGGCCACAAAAAGGATCATTAACTTTCATTCTTATTGGCAATTTCCACAGAAATTACAATTGTTCTTGTTACCGCCTTCACAGCAACAACAGTAGCAATAACAACTGCCGTATCAATACGTTTATTCTTGTTCTTGTTTCTGATTTTTTTATTTTATATTTGGTTCTTGTACAAGTAGTTGTTGCTGCTCAGCTTTACTCCCCTCAAACACTGATATCACACATATTATGCAACATATGCTACGACAAGAAACAAGTAACAATAAAATTCTGGCAACATATAAACACATATAAATATGTATGTATATAAAAAAAATCAAACAGAAGAAAAAAATAAAAAAATATTATATTAAAAATATTACATATTCTATATATTCACTTATGTATGTATTTGTTACATAAACTTATGTATGCAGAAACTGAGCTCAATTACAAATATACATACTTATACTTTACATGCTTGTATTTATATCTATTTATTTGTGTATAATGATTATATTTTGATTGCATGTAGTCGTAATAACTACGACTATACTATGAGGTTTAATGTTATTTTTATTAGCACATTTAATGTTAGATTTATAAATTATTTAAGTCATAATATTTAATACCATTCCAAGTACTTAATTATTTATTTCTGTAGCTTAAAAATATTTGAAAAGATTAGATTCGTTCAAGTTATTGTAAAAAAAATCAGCCTAATATGAGCTGTAGATCTTCTTGTGAGCATCATATAACAATTTAAAAAAATTCTGAAACAACCTTTAAATTTTTAAATTTTCGTGACTATGAAAAGCTACTGGGAGATTGCTAACAGCATTACTGTTTGAAATATACAGTTTTATTACTTTTATAATAAATTAATACATATGATCTTTTATAAGATTTCCTTGAATGAACGACTTTAGGTAGATCTTGTTGCAAACTTCAGCAGTAGTCCGCCATAATATGTGAGTCCCACCTTCCCTGATAATGCTTTTCCATTGTCCGAAGATCCTGATGAAATCTTTCACCCTGCTCCTCACTAAAATCGGTCAAATTGCGAGTGTAGGAAGTGAATTTTTATGCTCATGTTGCACTCAGCTCTTGCAAATTCGATAGAATGCGCTCAACAAGCTCAATATGGACGTCAGATTTCATTTTGCCTAGGAAATTACTCATAACCAAAACAAATGAATTCCAAGCTTTGGATTAGACTTCAGTCATTAATTTAACATAATTAGGGTCTTTTATGAGTAGCCTAATCTGAGACCCATGAAAAATACCAGCTCTTAAATTGTCTGTACTAAATTCTGGGTACTTTCGTGAAAGAAAATTTAAACATTAACCACTTCTGTCAAGCGCCTTCGCAAACTGTATCATTATGCCGAGCTTAATATGAAGTGTTGGAAGTATGATGCGGTCTCGGATAACAAAATGCACGTTCATAACATTTTTTGTACGAACTTTTAGCTCATCCCTCACTTGCAAAACTTTCTGTGACCAATGGTGTTGTTTGTCACGACTGTCCCAAAGACTCATAAAATAAAGGAAATTTATGTACCCCCTTGTTGACCTAAAATAATGTTAATCATTTTCGGATCAGCATAAATGACCTAGCTGTGATCTTGAAATTTAATTTTTTCCATGACATTAGAAACAGCTTTACTCCCCTCAAACACTGATAATATGCTACGACAAGAAACAAGTGTGCATTTTTCTTTTGAGGTGGTCGATTCTGCAATAGATATGGATCCGTACTTGTCACCGTTATGAAGCAAAACACATTTAAAATTTCTTTTGCTGCTGTATGTGAAAAGTCGCCAATTACTAGGTTAGTACTTTTTTAAACCCATCTGTTGCAAAAACCATCAACATCGATACAAAAAACTAAATATTTCTCCTGAGAAAAATACAGTTTTTTTTCTCGGATGCGATAAAATGTGATATTGGTTTTCGGAATAAGCAATTTTTTTTTTCTTTTAAACGAGATGCTAAAATTTCAGAAGCTACTTTCGTTAAGTTCAGATCTTTTGCTAAGACATTTAGTTCTTTCTGATTAAATCGTTGTGATTCTGATAAGCTAAATTTATAGTCCGGATCAGAATCTTCATTTGACATATTTCGTTCGAGTTCAATGAGATTTGGATAATCAGAAAATTCAAATGTGCTGGGTTGTACCTCTCGTAATTTTAATTGAGGTCGTTGAGCAGAAGATAAGTTAGAATATGACCGTTCAATTTCCGGGGTTAATTCCGTTTATTTCCGCAACGCAGAAGAAGGATTCGTTTTGATAATTTTGAGGTTCTCTCCAAATCAAAATCAAGGATGTTACGAATATTATGGCATCTGTTTTTCCACTGGACCCTAAGCTTTCTCATTTAAATCCATGTTTACGAAGTTACGTGGGTGTAAAGGTTTTTTTTAAATTTCATATAAAAATAGATTTTTGGTCAATAGTATTATAAATAACAAATAAAGGCCCTTTATGCGTATTTACGAAGTTATGAGGGTTCGAAGTTTTTTTTTAGAAATTTCATATAAAAAATCGATTTTTGTTCAAAAATGTTAGTGATCACAAATACAAATACTTACAGAGATTTTTTAATAAATGTCATATAAAAAACCGAATATTTTCGAAGTTTCGGGGGCGTAAACATTTTTTACAAATTTTATATAAAAAGTCGATTTTGGTTTAAAATCCTAATGAACACAAAAAATGGCCATTTTCTCATTTAAGCACATATTTACGAAGTTATGAGTGTGTGAAGATTTTTTAAAAATTTCATATAAAAAATCGATTTTTGGTCAAAAATATTAGTGATAACACAAAAAGTTCTTTTTCTCATTAAAATGCATATTTACGATGTTATGAGGGCATAAATATTTTTCACAAATTTCATATAATAATCGGGTTTGTCAAAAATACTAGTAATCATAAATACATGCCCTTTTCTCATTTGAATGCATATTTATGAAGTTACGGGGATATAAACATTTTTACAAATTTCAAGTAAATATCGATTTTTGGTCAAAAATATTAGTGATCACAAATAAAGCAACACTTAAAATAAAATCAGATAAAGTCAGAAAATGATTCCGATATGCAATTCTATTTGAAGCGTTTTGTTTAAAATTTGGAAAAAAGTTCTAAATGGATCACACTTCAGAATGCGTGCAGGTTTAGGCCAATACGACTACTACATTATATTTCAAAAATTTAGATCCATCTGTTTTTAACTTTCGCGACTCTTGCCACTAGCCATGATCCACAATATTTATACAAATCTAATTTAAACACAAAATATATATTTTTAGATATTTTGTTTCTTTTTTGCGATAATATACTGAAGAAAGAACAGGTCAGAAAATATAGTCGTTCAAGCCCGACCATATGATACCCTACACCATTGTTTATGAGCATCGAAATTTGGGGAGGGTTCTTATATGGTACATGTATATAATTGTGCACTAATACTTGTATTAAGTGTAATATATATTTCTATTCAGAAAAAAATTACCAATCACCAAATATATTAGTAAATAATTCATTCAATTAAAAACTTTTTTAAATTTGCACCTCTCACTAAAATGATTAATTAGTTATTAAAAACTGTAAAAAATCAAAAAGAGAAAATTTTTTGCAATTAAAAAATTTATCAAATCAATCAAGTAGAATTAAAAATTTAAGTGAGAAATACAACTTTACTTAAATTGTATTTTTATTTTATATTTAAATTTATATGCAAAATGAAACAATTTTGTTAATTGAAAAAATATATGGTAATAGTTTTTCCTGCTTGTGAAACATACATGTCATACTAACATTTATATGGCATTTACATATTTAGTGTAATTCCCGGAAGTGGTAGTTATAGTCAATTACGGGCAGATCTTCGCCAATTATGGACCGATTTTAACGAAATTTGGCAAATGAATTTATGCTTATATAAAAATTTTTGGGCCAAATTTCATTAAAATATTTTCATTTCTAAGTCATTTATGAGTGTTAAAACTCTATTCCGGGATGACATTTGTAAGAGGCTAGGTGAAATAAACGGCCAACCATAACCACATTCAATAGGATGTGTCCTTGTGTAAAGAAAAAAATATGTACCAAATTTAACATGGACATCCAGCCTACCAGCCAACTAACTAGGTGGACGAATACCGTTAAATCGACTCAGAAAGTGGTGTGTTCGAAGAATTCTTCTCTGCGTTACAACTTATGCACAAACACATAATATCTCAACCACCTACGGTGGTATAGGGTATAAAAAATGGAATAATTATACAGTTTTCGAGATATTGGATTGAAATTTTATATTAAAAATGGACGAGCGAAGGGCATAATTAAAAAAATATTTTTTGTTTTGGTTTTTGAATATATTTTTATAAATATTATTAAAAATCAAAACTTTAAAGGTAGGAGTGGCAGGATCTAATAGCACCAATCATAGTGTAATATTTGCATAACAAATTTTTAGCCAATTCTTTAAATATTTTGGAAATAATATAATTGGAAACAATTCTTAACAAATTGCTTATATGAGGTATCGCACATTATACAGATATATATATATATATATATATATATATATATATATGTATATATATATATATATTTAAGTTATAACTCGATGGAACTTTTTAGTTCTACTCCATTGAAAACGTGATTTCCATTTGTTTCATGAAACAACACCCAAAGGTGTTCCTTAGGTCTACGGATTTTGTTAATATTCGGCATACGCATACTCTATGAAGACGCTTGAATACCTCCATTTTTATTTTTTTAATTTAAAAGAACTCAAGAATTTATTCATGATTTTAATTTTCGTAAAAGCCAAAAAATCAAAAAGTGTATAATTTTAAATACTAACATCCCTATAAGCTGTAAAATGATTTTAAAGATTTAAATTACATATAGAAGATGAACATGTCCCCCTAAAACGCAGTTATTTAAAAATACTATTACCACTTACAAATGCATTCATAATGCAAAATAAATTTCAGGATGCATTTTTTAAAAATTTCTTCCCCTTACATTATAAATTGTTCTGAGACAAAATGGTCCAAATTAATATCCTCACCGATTCTTTCATGCAAAAACATTTTTTTTTTTCATTTATTTTATAATTAGTTTCAGCCATAACGTTTCTTAATTTGATATTCATGGCGTAATACCTTTCTATCCCAAGATAATTGAAAAAGGACTGGCAATTAAATGTATTTGTCTCCAATATTAAGTAAAAATATTTAAAATTTTTAAAAATGCATCTGAAAATTTTATTTTTAAGTTATGCAATATCAATTACAATATTTATTGAAACAAACTTTACAATGGTTTTTAAATCAAAACAAAAAAATAAAATCCAACATATATTGAATGGGATTAAGCAAAAGAATTTAACAAGTAAGAAAGATATAGTTGTACAAGTCATATAATACCTTACGCCATTGTGAATGTGAACGAAAATTGGAGGAGAGGTTTTATATTAGAACTGTGGCCTATAGGCGACCGATAATTGTTTTAAATTTTAAGTAAATCGAGGACAGAATATTGAATTTATTTATATTATATATATATATAACGAGTTCACTGAGATTTGGATAATCAGAAGATTCAGATGTGCTGGGTTGTACCTCTCGTAATTTTAATTGAGATCGTTGAGCAGAAGATAAGTTAAAATATGACCGTTTAGTACAATTTCCGGGGATAATTCCGTTTATTTTCACAACGCAGAAGTAGGATTCGTTATGATAATTTCGAGGTTCTCTCCAAATCATGGGTGTTACGAATATTATGGCATCTCTTTTTCCACTGGACCCTAACCTTTCACATTTTAATCCATGGTTACGAAGTAAACAGTCAGTAATATAAATATAATAATAATATATATATATATATATATATATATATATATATATATATATATATATATACTTTAAGATGGAGGGAAAAGAATTTTTCTATACGTTATAAACATCATGACAATCGCAGAATACCCCTACCACCTATGGTGTAGGCTACAAAATAAGAATGTTATGAAAAAATTAATTTTTCTACAAAAATATTAAATATAGTAAATAGCCTTGTCTCAGAACAATTATTATTGCATTTTCTAGCAAAGACCTTGTTTTTAAACATATTAAAGGAAACTAAACTCGAAGGGGTATTAATTTGTCAAAAATTCATTATAAAACTACAATTAGATTAGTAGTATATTTTTTAAATAAACAATTTACTTTTTCATTATTGCTTCTAAAGCAGTGTAAATTGGTTTTTCATTACAGTCTTAAATCATTAAAATCCGTCTACATCGTAAGTAGATATTAACGTTTAAAATTACGTACTTTGTCGGAATTTTTAAATCTTATAAAAATTTAAATCGTGAATAAATTCGTGAATTTTATGAAATTGGAAAAAAAACAATAATGAAAAATGCCAAATGGTATAATAGTTTATATGAGTAACAAATATGAGCAAAATCTCATAACCTTCCGTCAAAAAATTTCCTCTCATTTAATGAGCTACATGTGTTTTAATATTAAGATTTCTTTTAAATAAGATGATAGCTTCAGTAATGATTTTTTAGATTAAAAAATATAGTAATTATATTTATTATTACATATCATACCTGTAGTACTCCGTCAAAAAATTTCCTCTCATTTAATAAGCTACATGTGTTTTAATATTAGGATTTCTTTTAAATAAGATGATAGCTTCAGTAATGATTTTTTAGATTAAAAAATATAGTAATTATATTTATTATTACATATCATACCTGTAGTACTTACTGTGATATATGCTGTTAAAAAAAAAAAAAAATATTTTTAAAGTTAGCTACTTTAAAAATCCATAATTCGCTTTATAAAAGCTTTCCAATATTTTAGGTAGTAATATTCTAAGCAATAAGTATTTATTTTCGTCTTTTTCTCGTTCTAGTTTTGATAAGTATGACACCGTTCAACGGTTTCCCTGGCAATGGCGTGTACAATATTTCTAAAGGTATTTGGCATTGTTTTTTTCAAATATATTTCTTTTTTGTTTCGAATTAAATCTACCTAATAATTAATATATTAATTTGTTTGTAAAATTGTACTATAATGACAAATTTATTGTAAATATCATGTCAAGAATTAATGAAAATTAAAAGACCCTTTTTAAGGATATCAAAGGATAAAAGATATTTTTTCATTTTAGAAGTACTTAAGCCGGGAAGGTGTTTAACTTTTATGATTTTATGATAAGGAGGAGTAACATTCCTTTTCACTGATACTAATTTTGTTTAAGTCATTTTTTCAAAACTCCCTAGGCGTACTACTTTAGAAGTCCATAAAACATGAACCATAAACGATATGGAACTCATTCATATGCGATAAAATGCATGATGACTAGTTTAATGAATACGTCACATTTAAAAACATCAAATCGATACAATTTTCAAAACTGTAATTTTGTGTCGAAATTTTTTGAGTTACTTTATATAAAATTTATTGTTTGCTTATATTTAAATTTGTCTCGGATTTTCAGAATCCAGTTTGTTTGACATTCGTAGTTTTCATACAATCAAATAAAAGTCTGGTATAGTTCATAAACTGAATAAATATACAAGCTCGTATATACAATTATTTTCAAGGACCGTTCATACAAAACGTGGGTGAAACATACAAATTTACCGATTAATGTGTCCATTTGGATGAAAACCAGTGATGCCTACTATTGCGAACATAAACGCGCAGAAATGTTTCAAGGAAGTGCTAAAAACAAACAACAGTTTTGTGATACAATCAAAACAGGTTTTGTGAAAAAGTGAAAAAAATGACTAAAATTAGAATTTCTTTAAAAAATAAAAATCAACCTTTCGGCAACTACATCATAACATACTCATAGCAAACTATTTAAACTAAAAATAAAGGCTATAGAGGTTGTATTATTGTGATTCTCAATTCTAAATTGTCAACATCATTCAATAATATTCCACACATACAATTTCATTTATTGAGAAATTTTTTTTTTATTCGTAAAGAAAGAATTGTTAACAGTGTTGCCAGGAGATGAGAAAAAAGAGGCTAAATTGAACAAAAAAGGCAAAAAAAAAAATCGTAGAAAAAAGTTTAATTTTAATCTAAAATAAAAAATGCTAAAAAAAATCAAGAATATTACAGATCTACAGTTTTTATCATTTTATTATTATCCATTATAATTGCTGCCTTATTTTTCAAATATTTTGAGACCTAACTTACAGGAAATGAAATTTGATATTTACAGTTTCGTCAGTAGCATTAACTTATTTAATAAAAAGTGTTAAATTCTTAATTAATTCCTGAAAAAAATTTATTTCAATTAATACACTTTTTATGTATTTATATTAAAGGTTTTATTCATTGATGCCAATTTAGCCCTTTTCGGGCTATTTTTAGCCCGGTTTTCCACCCCAAAAGAGTATCCTAATTTTTTTAGACGGGGATTTGTAAGAATATATCCGTGTGGAGTCTTAACCTAGGGACGCGTCCGATGGGAGTCCTCTCCCTTTGCCGACATTAATGCACCCTTTGTATCACACCCGGTCCTGGAAACGAATCTCTGGTACTGGGTACGGTCTTGGTGCCATACGTTTACCGTGGACCAAATAAACAGGTATCATGCACTTTTAAGATCAAGGTGGTAGGTAGCAGTGCCGAGGATCTGAATGATTAGTTAGTGCGAAAAGAAACTAATCGAGAACAGCTCCTCTCTGATGCTGATGGCAAGGGTCAGTTGTATTATAGCTTAGACCGCATACGCCGTCACTGTGCGAGATGGTCTATATTTTACGTGCTTACTCGTGGGACAAAATTGAACAAGAAGAATAAATCAAATAGGTTAAGGGGGATATATAAAATCAAATAGGTTAAGGTAATGGACGGAGGGGATTTGGCTAGGGAAGAAGAAATTGCGGACGCTGACATAGGAGCTTGGGATAGGGTCAAGCTAGACAAAAATAATGACGACGTTAGGAAAGGGGGGAAGCATGATGATGAGGACGATGACATTGACTTGCTGAGACTACATAAGGATATCCTCATGCAACACGGAGAATTACTGACCCAACTGACGGAGGAGGACAGCCTGCAGGACTCGGCGAAGGATCTAGTAGGATCCAGTGCGACAGAGGGACTGGAGGACCTGTCTCTTGGGTCCGATGAAGAACATGAGACAACAGTTGTCTCTGCTCTTGATCGGGGCAAGAAGAGTAGAACTGCAGTCACTGTGACATCACTGGGTATGAAGCAGGAGAGCTCGACGGAGGCATCAGGCATGTCCAGGCCTGTAGCCAAAACAATTGTTCGGCAGGAAGCGGTAGCAAATCCAATGGATGAGCAGGCCGCAACCGACAGTCGAACGAGATTTGAAAAGGCGAAGAACTGCGTTAGGGCCTTCATAGCTGCACTAAATAAGTTGACTAAGAAGGACCCATCGCTGTTAGACGGACGGGATATACATGTTCGCAGGAAACACCGAAAGAGCATATACAGGTTTGAACGGACCTATGTCTCCATCGGTGATATCTTGGGAATGTCTTATCCCGATGGTTTTAAAGTGGAGGTAGAGGAAGGTACGGTAATTGCTCGCACACAAGTCGGCGCTGGCATTCAAGGAGTTGCTCACAAGCCATCCAACAGTCCTGTAAGTTCTCGCAAGGGAAAGGACAGGTCAGCTAGGACTGGTAGTGGGACAAACCATATTATGAAGGGAGTGGAGAGGGTAAACCAAACTCTTGCGAGCCCCGCTAAGGACTCTCAGATGAGGTCCATTAGGAGATTTCTGCCTGGAGATGAGATACCCTCTACCTCCAAGAAAGCTGGTCATGTTCCACATAACTCTTTTAAGGGTCCTCCTAAGGGAACCATAAAAAGAATGAGGTCTGGGGATGACCAGCAGATTCCATCGGCGAAGAAGGTTGGTAAGACACTAAGTGGCCCGCTCAAAAACTCTCATAAGGGAGCAGCTAAGCGGGTAGTATCTGGTGACGATCAACCTTCATCGTACAAAAAGGGGAAGTATTCGTCCAAGTCGGAAATTCTTCAAGCGGCAGTCATTGACCGTGCTGATTCAGATGGGAGAAGCAGTACGGAAATGTGGCGGCTGATTGAAGATAGACTTATGGACGAAATCTTCCAGGAAAGGCACAGGCCGGGTGAAATAGCCTTCATGGGTGCAGACTGGAAAAGGGGTGTCAAGACTGTTGGTTGCGGTAATAAAGGAACCCTTGAGTTCCTGAAAGCCGCGATTAGCAGATGTGGTAAACTTTGTCCAGATGCGCAACTGGAGGTTATACCAGCGTTGGAATTGCCTTTACGGCCAATAGTCACGGTGTGGATTCCACCACCCGGTGGAAGTCATACTGGGAATAATAGAAGGACAGAATAGGGGGATCAATACAAGTCAATGGAAACTTGTCTCTTCATTGACTTGTAAAGAGAACCAGGAAAAAGATTTCCGATTCGCAGTAGATCGGGAATCCATTAAGAAATTGGACTCATTGGGGGGGGGGGGGTTTGTTACGTTCGGGCTTGGCTATGTCAAATTTCGTTACACGAAAAATGACAAAGCCAAAGATGATGCGGATGGTGCAGATAAATCTGCACTATTGTGAAGCGGCCTCGACCGAATTAATAACCGACCTTAGAGAGACCAATGTGGACGTGGCCCTAATCCAAGAGCCTTGGTTAAGTAACAATCAGGTCTGTGGTCTTAGGGCTAAAGGATACAAATTGTTCAGGTCGTCCACTGAGGACAAGGTGAGGACTTGTATTCTAGTGAAGAATGTACTTCCGTTAATTCTTCTTAATTCTTTCAGTTATGGAGACCTGACGGTCGTTCAAGAAGAGGAGTTAGGAGGTAGTAAACTGGCCTTGGTATACATGCCCTACGAGGAGCTGGAACCACCAGATGACAGGGGCCTTAGCCGAGTACGCAAGACGGAATGGAGTACGCCTATTGCTCGGTTGCGATGCTAATGCACACCACAGTCAATGGGGTAGCAGGGATACTAATAAGAGAGGTGAGTCAACATTTGATTTCATTATTACGAATGATCTTTTAATCTGTAATAAGGGTAATACCCCTACGTTCAGGACGAAGGATAGGAACTCGGTAATAGATATCACATTGACTAACTCTAGGAACCTAGTTGAGGATTGGAGGGTGGCTATGGGATGCACTTTTTCTGACCATGGCAGGATAACCTTTAATCTGAACTTTCTGGGTTCTGAAGGGAAAACTTTTAGGAATCCTAGAAGGACAGATTGGGAAGCTTTTGGGCGGGATCTGGAGTCAAGATTGATTGGAACTCCGAGGGAGTTCTTGTCGAGAGATAATCTTGACGAAGTGGTAGAAAAGGTAACGGGGTCTATTAACAGAAGCTATGAGCTCAACTACCTGGTGAACTATCCGGGCAGAAGGAAACAGCCAGTGTGGTGGTCAGAGGTATTGTGAGTTCAAAGGACCACAGTTGACAGGCTGTATAACAGAGCCCATAGAACTGGTAAGGACGATGATTCGAGCACCTATAGAGTGTGTTTTAATAAGTATAAAAAGGACATTAGAAGAGCTTAAAGAGCCTCGTGGATTAAGTACAGCGAGGCCAACTACTACTACTGTCAACGAACTATCCATATTCAGAAAGATACTGTCAAAGGACCCTAGTGTTCCTGGGAGTATCCAGAGATCAGATGGTTCATGAACGGAGTCTAGCTCTGAGTCACTTAACGTGCTTTTGGAAACCCATTTTCCGGGTTGTAGGGATCCATTGATGGAGGGCTGAAGTGAGGAAGAGCACTTCTTCACAGAGTCCGCCAGTGGGATAATCGAAACAGTGGAAAGTTACATGGATGATGAATTCATTCGAGCCTTATAAGTCACCTGGCCCGGATGGTATTTTTCCGGCCATGTTGCAGAACGCAACGTTGGTGGTTCGTCTACTACTGGTTGAGATTTTTAAAGGGTGCCTGGTACATAGACACATACCGAGGGGGTGGAGAGAGGTAAAGGCCATATTCATACCTAAAGGGAGTAGGACTTGTCACTCGAAACCCAAGGATTATAGACCTATCAGTCTATCGTCTTTCCTTTTGAAGACATTAGAGAGACTGATAGACCTATATTTAAGATCTTCTATTGACACCAACATCATGAGTAGTGCTCAGCATGCTTATCTGAAGGGTAAATCTGTTGAGAGTGCGTTGAATGATGTGGTGGGATATATAGAACAAGGACTTCGGTATAAGGAATTTACCATGGCCGCGTTCTTGAATATTGAGGGAGTGTTTAATAATATCAAGACTGACGCTATGAAGCAGGCGCTGGTGGATCTTAAAGTACATGACTTCTTGATCGAGTGGATAATCCTCATGCTAAGCAACAGGATTGTCAATTCGAGTTTGGGTGGAGTATGCTTAAGGAAACTAGTGACTAGGGGGAAACCGCAAGGGGGAGTTCTCTCACCCCTGCTGTGGATAGTGGCTGTCGACGTGATTTGGTGTCAATTTGACAGCAGTGTACGGAAGATCGTGGCTTACGCTGATGATGTGGTCATACTGGTAAAGGGAAAATTTCTTCCCACAATCAGTGAGATCATGCAGTCCTCGCTGGGTGAGCTGTCCTCTTGGGCCGCTGATAGGGGGCTGGGAGTGAATCCGGAAAAGACAGAGTTGGTTCTGTTTACTAGAAGGTACAAGGTAGAGAATTTCAGATTACCAGTACTGTGTGAAACTGAACTGAGGCTTTCCGACTCAGCGAAATATCTGAGAGTATTCCATGATAGTAAGCTGACCTGGAATAGGAATGTTCAGGAGAGACTCAAACGTGGCCTCAATGCCTACTACACCTGTAGAAACTCCATAGGTAGGAATTGGGGGCTCAAACCAAAAGTTGTATATTGGATTTACACCTCTGTGGTGAGACCAATTCTTACTTATGGTTGTTCTGTCTGGTGGCAGGCACTGGAACGTAAGAGTAATAGAAACCATTTGTCGAAGGCACAGAGGTGTGCTTCAATTGGCATTACAGGTGCAATGAGAAGTACAACACAAGTGGCTCTGGATGTCATACTTCATCTCTTACCCATTGAAGAGTTTGTGATGGGTATGACAGCAAAGAGTCTGCTGAGACTTAAAGAATTAGGACTTTTAGGTTCATCAAGAGCGGATCACTCCAGGGTCATATACGAGATCAGTTATGGTGAGGTTAATCTAAACTCCATGGGGGCATCAGATTACATGGCTGCTGAATCGCACTTTGGGGTAAATCCTGTCGTGGTGATACCTGATAGGGAGATCTGGTCCGGCACTGGGAGACTATATGAAGGTTGTGCGGCGTACACGGACGGATCGAAGATGAACATAGGTACTGGTGCGGGAGTCTATATTATGGACACGGATCTGTAATATATTTTTAAAATATGTTTGAAAGTTTTCTGTAAATGTTTTAATATTCTGTCTTGCTTTAAGTTGATTTTTTTGATTTTTGGGATCGGGATTATCCTAATGAAAAGCCCTATTATGTATTTGCAAAATAGATAATTTAAACAAAATGAACTAATATGGTTCCCATATTTTCAGCGGTGAGATTAAGTAACTTTTCAATAAGTAATGTGCTTTTTTTAAAGAAAATGTATTCCACTGTGCCGAGTAAACTTTTACAAAATATTCTTCCAAATATTACAATTGAACGCTCTTACGTGAATCACTGCTCGGTGCTGCAATATCTCAGTTCCAGCTACTGAGTAAACAAGTACCTAAATTGTTCAAATTTTGTTATTGTGCCAGAAAATATTAATGGCAATGCAAGAACCGACAGTTTATATATTTAAAGCTTAAATTTTCTTGTTATATTTCCTGATCTTATAATCGTATTACAATTTCATTTATTGCAGCTTCTTTTATTATAGAAATTTTCTCATTATGTACTTGAATTGAATTCTTTGAAAACTAATATACTAATATAAGTAAAGAAATTTCTCAAGTAGTTTGTGTAAGTGACGTGTGCATCTATTAATATTCCACAGTAGGGAAGAACCGAATTTTTTTGGAAATAAATATATAACTTCTAATCGGCTGGTTGGATTTACACAAAAATTTCACATAGCCATAGCAGGAAAGTGTAAAATTATAAATTTGTAAGGAAGAATTACGTATTACGAATTTAATAAAAATAAATAAATTGGTTTTAGGAGAAATTCTAATTATTTTATCTGTAATAAAATCCTTGTTAGTTAACATATCTTAAAGAAATTTTCGATGATTGTAGAATTTATTATTTAAAATGATAAAAGTAGAAATTGATTTAAGATTTTTGTAAAACGAAGCGCAGTTTCCCAAGGACTGGCGAAAATCCCAAAAATTTAATTTTTTGGAATTTTGTCAACAGTGTTGCCAATTTAGCCTTTTTAAGGCTAACTCCAGCCTTTTCAATTCGCTTTTAGCCTCAGAGATTTCGGTTTAGCTTCTAGCATTTTTTCTAAGTTTTCTAAATTCTAAAAGTTGCTTTAAAAGAGCTAAAATGGTAGTATTTCAATAACGAAGAAAATAGTTTCTTATTTGCTATTACTAGTTTTATTTTTACAGAATCATCCATTTAAACAATCTTGTGAATTTATTCGTATAAAAAATCGAGATTATGTATATTTGTCGAAAATTTATTAAAAAAATTTCGCCCGCGGAGCGCTTCATTCTTCAAACCAATAGTAACAACAAATTTTATGGGCTTACTAGATCGATTATTATAATTGTTTTTACTATACTTCAATAACCGTATATATATATATATATATATATATATTATATTATATTATATTATATTATATTATATTATATTCTACAAATTTAGATATGCTTAAGAAAAAATTAATTATAGTTCTAAAACGACGACAAATTACTTCAAAAAATTCAGTAGTTTTTATATGAAATATAACCCTAATTTGTATGCAAATTTTATTTACGATTTTTCATTGGGTCATTTTGCTAGCAGCCATTCTATATTTTATTTATAAATTTATTACAAAATCTTCAAAAAAAAAAAAAATATCAAAAACTAATAAAGACGATAAAAATAAGCTTTAAAATTAAAAGAGAAATATTATCTTTTAGCCTTTTTTTACCTTTTTTTGAAGAAAAAGAGGCTAAATCTTTTTTCTAATCTTCTGATAACACTGTTTGTCTGTAAAGTACATATTTGTAGTAAATCCGGTAAACTGCATTTTGTTTGTTGACATAAGCT
Source organism: Protocalliphora azurea (assembly GCA_932274085.1). Classification (NCBI taxonomy): domain Eukaryota; kingdom Metazoa; phylum Arthropoda; class Insecta; order Diptera; family Calliphoridae; genus Protocalliphora; species Protocalliphora azurea. The sequence goes on along the minus strand of OW026523.1, from coordinate 78,315,774 downwards.
ATGCGATTTTAAAACATATGGATTAAAATTAAAATTTCAATACAAAATAGGTCGAATTCAGGTAGACCTGTACTTAGCATTATTATGTGATTGAACTAGTTTTCAATTTTGGAATCATCTCCGTGAAGATACCTTTCGAAAAATATAGAATTATTATGTGTTCTTAAAGGAACTATTATTTTAGAGAAAAAGAAATGTAGACAAAAAAAAATAAAAAATAAATAATCATAACTTTTAAAATTTCAAATTTTAAAATCGTTCATTTTATGACTCGGAAAAGAAGAAAAAGAATAAAAGATACTGAATTAGAAATTTTTTATAGATAATTTTTCTTTTTAATTTAATTACAAAATTTAATGAAAATATTGGGGTATATATTTAACAAACTGAAACAATATTTTGCAAAATTGAGATAGTTGAAATTTTAAATACTAATAACTGTAAAAATCTAAGAATATATAGCATATGTTAGCATATTTTCTATAAACCTTACTGAAAATATTTGAAATCGGGCGGTTAAAAATCTTCTGTGTTAGAGGTGTCTTATTATGAAGTGTAATAGCTGTGCTCCTAAGGGATCGGGAGACTTCCTCTCCCAAACTTGAAATTATACTCTCCCCCGCTACCTCTAAACGAAACTATATGTAAATCCCACCAGCCGATTAAAAGCTACAGACTTATTTCCAATAAATTTCGATTCTGCTCCACTGTGCATTCTAAGAATGGTGCATTATATTAAATTGTTTTTACTTTTTTACACGTTGGTATGTTTTACACTAACTGCGATGTCATCTGAGTTGTGTGTTAAAAAATTAGTTTACATAAAAACTACAAAATTTATTAGATTCAACATTCTTTTTAGAAATCAGATAACGATACTCCTGAACGCCAAAGTTAGATTTATATCGGTAAAGCTGTACAAAAGATTCATATAAAAAGTTAATTTGTAAATAGAGGAAAAGGAAAAGAAGCTAACATCGGGTCTTCTTATTTTGGTTATATAAGAGCTCAACACATTTTGCCGATATCATATGAAATTTAAAAGTTTTCAAAGAGGTGGCTTGTAAGTTGGATTCACCGCACTTGAATATATATATTATATGGATTCATTTTTAACCCCATTTTCCAGTATTTCTACTCTCACAGAACTCTATATATTACAAATTGGAATATATATACCAAAACCTTATTTGAATTTTTTATCTTTTTATATAAATTTTAAAGCAAATCGTAAATATGATTTTCTTCGTTCAAAGTATTTTCAGTGTACCATACAGAGTACCTTATACACATACAAATTTAATTTATAGAGCTACACATATAATTTGATTTGTATTAATTTGATTTACATCTCATTTTCTTTAATAAAACAAACACAAACACATGAAAGTGTAAATATTTAATACCGAGTAATGGTATCATACCTTAATAAGGAAATTAAAATACACAGAATGTAATTGGATTTATTACGTATAAACTCATATATAGCATAAAAATAAAAAGCATGAGAAATTAAGAAATAAATTAAAAAAAAGTAAATATAATCTTTGTAGCCAAAAGAAAACAAATATTAAAGTCACATGAATTATACGGAACATAAACTTAATATCTTAGTAGTATTTCTACTAAGTAAAACAGAGCAAAGGAAAGATAATATCCAAAACATATTAAAAATTGAAAGTTAGTCATGTACAACATTACTTTACATTCTTGCTTTTCATATTTTAAGATTAATATTTGTTTATTTTTTTTCCTACTAAGTTTCAAAGCTAAAACTTTAAATGTCTCTTTTTTTGGCTTAATGACCACCATCATCATCAGAATATTTACCATCATCTTCGTCATTATTTCTTTCTTTGTAACCACATTAAAGGCTAATCATCTGTGACAATATTCACACTTTGTTTTCTGTTTGTTCTTTCATACTTTGCCACCTACATAAACTCCGTCTAGGAACAAATGAATACAATTAAACTTTTATGCTTCAACCCTCTTGTAAATAGTAGTGGGTAATAAGGAAAGGATGTTAAAGCTCTGTAACCCTGTATTACGTAAAATGTAAAACTAATTACATTTTCAGACATCTTTTTGTGTTTGTTTGTTTTTTTGTGAACTTACTTACATTATGAAACAAGTAGCATAATACTCACACCAGTACTCGTAAATAAGACGGTTTATACAGCATCAACACTATGGGTTGGGAATGGAGAAAAAGTTTAAAGCAATTCTCGAAAATATATTGTTCCAATTATAAAATATTAATAACACAATGTTACACAATTAAAAAGAGTTGAATACACTTCGAACGAAATACGATATTGGTGAGTAGATTGTTATTTTTGGAATTATCGATATATCACTAAAATCGGGAATTATACAAAAACGATTTTTCGTACTCCATGGCTTCAAAAATTTGTATCTCGAATGCCTGTTAACCTATTTAAGTTTTGTGAACTCTATTAGAAAGAAGAGACTTTATTCTTTTGAAAAGTATATACACATTTATATTCATGACAACACTGAGTAAGACATTAAGGACACAACCTGAATTTTTTGTTTTTTTTATCTATTTTTTTTAAATTTACAGCCATAGTATTATGAAAAAATATAAAAAAACATATTTTTTAATATCTTCTTATAATACCATATTTTATTAGAAATAAAATTAGATATCAGATTAGAGTTCTAAAAAATATCATATTTTTTAAAGTTACAAAACCCATAAAAAATATATTTTTTCCTTGATATAACTCTCGACATTGAGGGTATATCGAAAATTCAGTAAACTGTGTAATAATCTACTCATCCATATCTACTACAATATTGATATTCTAAGAGTTTTCACTGTAGCACCGTGTAGTTCATCAAAAACTGTCTTTTTTACCTTTTATAAAGACGTAAGGTTTAATAATGATACCAATATTAAGAGAACTAAATTATTATTTAACTAATCCAAAATCAGTGAAATCTAAGTCGTTTTTACTTTTGAGAAATAAAAATAAATGGATTTTTTATTAGTATTTTCGGCCTAAATATTGTAAAACTACCATTATTTAAGAAAAGAGTTTTTTTTTATTATATAATATTTTTTACTTTAATATTATTATTATTATTATTATTATTGTTATTATTATTATTATTATTATTATTATTATTATTACTAATGTTCGTTTTTAATTTTTTTTTTTTTTTTAATGGCACTAATTTTATATTTTTATACACTACACCATTATCTAAGTAAAACTCTAGTTATTTACTTAGTTTCATATTTCTACGTACTTAAATTCAAGTATTCAAAAAAGGCCTTTGATCAGAGGTTTTTATAAGATTTTAATTGATGGTCTCTTTGAGGCAATAATTCCTCAGTAGACCATATGAAAAATTTTTATACTTTTATGACAGATATCATTACAAAGGCGATTTTAAAGATAAAAACTTTTTCAATTAGCGATTAGAACTTAACATAGCTTTTACCTATATTACTCGCATATGAAAATTTAAATTCTTTAGTTCAATAATTCTTATGCATTATTCCACCTTGCTATGATCTCATTTATTATATGATTAACACTTTCTAGAATAGTGATGTTTATATCCCATTGATTGAATTATTGTGAAATTTTCATAAGTAATATGTGATAGATAAATAACACAAGCAAGAAATGTCAGACAAAAAAAAAACATATTTAAGACCCTAAAGAATGTTTTAAAGAAACCGGCTTCAACATTTAAATTCAAATACTCCCCTGCTAATATAATCTGAACTTAAAAACTAAAGATATGTTTACATATTTCCAAAAAATTTTAATTCTGCCATGATGTGCATTTTAAATTATTTAAAAGAAGTTTTAAAAAGTTTTATTTCTATGTTCTTATAGATATAAGTTAGGTGGGATCGTGGCTTTTTCCTAAAATTTACACGAAGCAACATTTAATTTAACGGTAGCTAATATACAATTACAAAATCTATTTTTTCTTTTTAATAACGATTGTTTTTTTTTAGGTCCAATTATTCTTTAACTTTTCTTCATATATGTATTCTTACAAAATCTCCTCTCTTTACAAAAACTAAACAACTAATTTTACAGAATGTTCAGAAACTAGTGCTTTATTTTCACTAATGCAACATCAGCTCATAAATAGTAATGCTTTCAATATCTACCTATATATCTATCTATCTATATATATTTCATAACTTTGTAGAGTTTTTTTATATTATTTGGCATTAAATTGATGCGTATAATACATAAATTTACATGAAATTTTAATTATGGACACATATATTATTGAATTTGAAATTTATTTTTTCTGTGCATATATCTTCTTACTTATTTGTCCGATTTAAATAAACTTTCACTCAAACTGATGCTTAATAAATCTAGTTTCTAAGTATTTTTATAAAACATCATTTCTAAAAACAAAAGTATAATGAAACTAAAATTCCTCCTGGTATCAAGAATATCAAAAAAATATCTTCCATTTTTATATTTTTTCTTGAAAACGTTCTTTAAAGAGTAAGCAAAAATATATATACAAATTATAGTAAGACCATGAGAAGATGCTGAGAAAATTAATGTTTGGTAAAAAAGCATTTTTTTCAGTAATAATTTGAATAATTACATTTCTTTTTTTAACAAAACATTCTGTAGATGTGTAAAAAAAGAACGTTTAAAACTTCGGCTTATTTTATTTTATTAATTTGAAAAATTGTACAAAGAATATATCTTGTGGGAATAATACAAATAACTTTAGAAAATAATTCTTGAATTATTTTGACAATAAATTGGCGATTTCTAACTGATTGTTTCAATTGATAAAGAATATACATATGTTCCATGGAATCTATTTGTGAGCTTCTGTTTTAGTTTTTTTCGAAATTGTAAAATTTCGCAATTTTTCTTTGCCTATTGGCATTATTATAAAAGTATGTAATTTTAAACGAAAATATCTCGGAGACAACTTATCAGATTAAGACAATTCCAACTGCGTTTAAATTGTATTTTTTTCGTCTTCAATTCAAATGTTTGGAAAATTATTAAAATTTAAAAAAATGCATTCAAATTTCTTTGAGTATATTACCTTAGAATTATATTTTTTAGCATTTTTAAGGTACGGTCACAGTAGTCAAATATTTGACCAAAATGGTGTAACCACTATATAAAATATTTCCTAATTTTTCTTTTTTAATGGGAAAACTTTTTTTACTTATCACTAATCATAGCTAACATTTTATCGAATATTTGCTAAATATGAACATAGCTTTAGAAAATATGGAATTTTCTCATTACAATGGTAATTCAAACTTTATGAAAACAACTCATCTATTATGTACGATATTGATTTCAGTAAAATCTATTCAAATATTTTCATGCGCAAAACAAATATACATTAAAAAGTATCAAATCATTACTGAAGTAAATGAATTCTTTTACTAAATGTTAATTTTCTCAGCATACCCCCACGGTCCCACTTTAAATTTGTTATATGTAGTTGCCAAAACTTTAAGAACATTTTAAAGAAAACTTGTAAAAATATAGAATATGAGTTTTTTGATATCCTTGATACAAGAAAGAATTTTGATTTCATTATTCTCTTCTTTTTGAAAATGGCATTTTTATAAAAATACTTAGATACTAGATTTATTAGGCATTGATTTGTTTAAATCGGACAAACAGGTCCGTAGATATGTGGATTTAGATTTCTTGTATTTAAAAAAATCAGAAAAAAAGAGAACTTTGTACAGCGATAAAAACTAAACTAAAACGAATTTAAAAATTTTGAAGAATTCCAAATTTTGTATTGACGCTATGAGTGTGTATATCGAATTTCGTCGAAACCGAAGATGATGAGGTTCGTTCGTTGGATGTCCGGAAACTTTTGCTTTCTCTCATATTTTGATTCAAGCGTTTGGACTGGGCATTGATTAAGTTAGTCACTCTGTAATGTTACTGTTTTATATAAGTGATATAGGTTAATAAAAATCCATCATTCCTTCAGTTACTAAAACAGGCCAATGTATTATTACTTTTTATCTAAAAAACAAATTTATGAAATTTTTAATTGGATAAAATTTAATCGCTTCTTTAATAAAGGTTTCTATATTAACCGAGAACACGAAAACCATTTTTTCATAAATATGTTTTCTTATTTGTGCGCTTGTTTCATAATAGTGTTAAAAATATCACCTCAGTTTTCCAAATTAATTTTTCTAAACCCATAGTGCACTAACTAATAATATATGTATATTATTTAAATACGTTGCTCACGTACACATGAATAGCATGACACCAGAAATACAGAAGAAATATGGAAAAATGGAATAGAACCAAAACAAAAACAGCCAGGATATCATTACAGTCAAATGAACGTGGTCGCAATTAAACTAGCAACACTATCTGCATACTAAATATTTTTACTATGTTTTTTTTTTATTTTTGTTGTTTCAAAAATTGAAACAATTTACTAAAGTGACAAATTAGTTAGTCATCATAGAAGTGATGGTTATTACTCATATGCATTATATAGCAATGTTAGGTTTCATATTAACTATAAACGAATATAACGAACATTGAACTTGGTAAGATGAGGAAATTGTAATATTAATCAGGATTTATTGAACAAATAATGATTAAGTAAGATAAATAATGCTTTTAAGCTACTTATTTATAATTAAGTTGTTAATTGGTATAATTTTAACTATTTATTTTATTAATTTTTTAAATCTATTGAATATTAAATATTTTTTTTCTACTATCCAGGCGATTTTAATGAAACATATTATTTATTAGAAAAAATATATATCATGTATTTTATTCATGAAATATTGTGCTGAAATAAAACAATAATTTTTAATATCACTAGACCATAAAATGTCACAATTAGCATTCAAAACACAATACACGCAACCACAATTATACATTCGTGGCTACGTTTTTGATATTGGGGTTCTATTGTTTTTAGTTTTGCACAAATGTGCAAATTTTTATTTGAACATTTAATTTTAGTTAAACAAAATTAAACAACTTTAAAATCAATTAGAAGTGATATCAGTATTTGATACAAAATTAAGTAGGAAAATTTGTTTGAGCTGGGATTTTTTTCAAATAAAAAGTACTAGACTAGTAATTTTTAATCGATGCTAGGAAAGTGATTTTTTAAATTTTCCTGTATTTAACTAATCAATGGGCATTGACTGTATAATCATCTCACAAAATTTTTGTTAACTGATAGGGCTCCCCAGTTTAGATTTAAAAAGTCTTTTAGACTTTTTTTGTTTTTTTTCATCTAAATTTGTTTATTGAATCTTCACAAAATTAAATGAACTGACAATAAATATTCAATTCTTAACTCTAAATCATAACTTATATTAAGTTCAACCACTGTCGGATGAAAAGTTATACGTAATCAAATTTTAAGCGGAGGTCTATTGTGTTCCTTCTTCTCATTATGTTTCGAGCAAGTGGATTAGAGTGTACTTCAAGCTTCCTCAAGTATGATTTTACTTATTTTCTTATTTCATCTTTGGCAAGAGGAATATTAAGGTTCTCGTGAATGTTATCATTTTTAACATACCAGGCTACTGCAGTTAGCATTCGTAATATTTTACTTTGGAGTTTTTGAATTTTTTCAACATTTGAAGCTGAGGCCGTACTCATTAGTTTGATATCATAGCACTATATTGGCTTAATAATTGAGTTAAAGATCAGCAGTTTGCAGTCTAGACTTAATTTTGAATTTTTACCAATAAGGCAGTAATTTTGAAGTGATTTTATCTTCATTTGGGTTAATTTTGTACCTATATGTGATTCTCACATAATCTTTCGATCTATATGCATACCAAGATATTTTACTTCCGTTTGTTGGGGTATAATCTGATTACTTATTAGGATTGGGGGCACGAATCTCTTCGTAATGTGAAAGTAATATGTATACATTTCTGTTCATTCTCTTTTGTTCTCCATTGCTTCAATCATTTTTCTAGATAGAGTATATGATCTTGTAAGAGTTTTAAAGATTTTTGGGGGTTTTCATGAATGCCTAGAATAGCTGTGGCATCTGCTATGGGATCGACTATTAGTTGCCATATTAGAAGTGTATATTAAATATAAAAAGGGACCCTTGGGTTACACCAGCTTCAATAGACTTTGATGAGTTAAATAGCTTTGAATAGTTAAATAACTTGCTGTATATGGGTAAATATTGTTTAATTTTAAATAGACTTTTAACGTAAAGCAATATATTTTATTAAAAATATCAATATACCTAAATTTCTCCTTCAGCATGAATTGTATTCAAATTAAAATTTCATAAAACTTAAATCATCTTAATGTTATCCTTTCAAATACAAATATATATATATATATATATATATATATATATATATATATATATATATATATATAAATATGTATATATCGATATATATATATTAATATATATATATATATATATATATAATTTTCATTTAACTATATTCCACTTATTCCATCCAGCAGAATACTATAGATGTTTTAATAAAATTCCTCAATTTAAATTTCACTAAAAACTTTGCCATTTCGTTCGAAAGAAAAAAATTGTAATATTTTGCCTTTATTTTTAGGTCAAGCAAATAAATTTTCCTTTATAGCCATCATCACTCCATCCTTATGAAAACCTATTTTTTATGCCATCATTATAGAAACACCCAACCATCACACAATATTTCCATCCATCGTCCATGGTATGATGACCCCAACTTAAGGGTTATTAAAATTTAATTGCATGTCACTTTATTTTTGGCACATCATCAACTAAGTAATACACCTTAAAACAAAAATTTAACCTGAGGGGTTAAAAAACCTGATAAGAAATAAAAACAAGCACCAAACAGAAGGAAAATTACAATTAGGTAGGGAAAGAAACAGAAAGGTTTGTATTCAAATGAAATATAAAATATTTCGCGCTTAAATTAAAAACGAAGGCACAAAATTAATCAAAACATAAAGTGAACAGGAAAAAAGACAGCTAAAAATAATAAAACTGAGTCCTAAAAATCTAAGAGATAAAATATTAAATCACTTGTTAAAATAAATGGTTGCTATTAGTCAAATATTTCCACTAAAATACTGAATGTTTGGTTGTGTTTCTGTATATTTGAAGGGCGGTTGAATTTTTTTCTCTCAATATTGTTCGTTTAGAAAGTGAATAATGCTGATTAGATATAAATATTTAATTTTAAATTTACATTAATATTTCTATTTTGTTTTGCACTCTTCATTAAATTTGACCCTAATGGATGAAAAGTTTTATTAACGATACTTGTTGGTGTACAACAAACAAATATGATGAGTGTTTTTAATATTTTCTTTTTTTGATAAGGGTTTTCTTTATCATGGTGTTTAAAATTCAAATAAAGTTTTCACTTAGAGTTAAAATTAATATTTATTATCACGGGATTTTGACAATAAATAATAATTGTTATTGTGCAATATATATTTCGAAATTTGATTTACTTTCTTATAAATTAAAGCAAAACTAATTGCATATCGATGAAATTGGCAAACATATTAGATTATATTATATTTTTCGCACTTTAAATTTTTCTTTATTTTTCGATAAAACTGCAAGTTTTAATAGAAGAGATTTTATGTAACACAGCGGCAATCAGCTAGTAGTCAATAAAACATAAACATTACCTGTAAAGCGTACGTTCAAATAAAACGTTACATGTTTCTATATAAAAGGTGAAGGGAATATGTTGGGATTAAAACTAAATCAACTGCGTGCAGTATTTCTTCTCCTGATTTCTCCGATACATCATTTAATAGTAAAACCAATTCCTTCAGAAGAAATATTTTTTAACAATGATCAAAATATTGAATTTATCGCCATATGTGTTAAAGCTACATTTAGAACAATTTTTATAACCTGCTCTTATATTCCTCCTGCGTCAAACATTCAAATTTATGAACAACATGCAAACGTGATAAAATTTGTAGCTAATCAATCCAAACCTGGAGACTCCATAATTGTTCTTGGTGACTTTAATATTCCAAATATTAAATGGTGCGAAACTCCTGATTCATGCTTTTTAAGCCCATCAATAAGATCGGAAACATCTATTGAATTACTGGATTCTATTGCTGATTTAGGACTATTCCAAATAAACAACATAGTAAACAAGCATAGCAAACTACTTGATCTTGTATTTGTTGCTCAACCTGAAGAAATCAATATTCTTCGCATTAATCCATTATTAACACCCGAAGATGCGTATCACCCCACTCTTGAAATAAGCGTATAGGTCGAAACAAAAATATCATTACAATCCAATGTAAATAATGAGATGGTTTTTGATTTTAGCAAAGCTGATTATTCCAAATTAAATCACCTACTTTGTTCTGAAAACTGGTTTGAATATATTCCTTACAATAAAGTATGCCCTCGTATTATTGACATCATTTTGAATAAATTCTATGATGGCTTATTTAAATGTTTTAAGAAATCAATACCAATGACGAGAAAAAAAATTGCACATGGACCGCCTTGGACTACAAAGCAGCTCAGTGGCTTAAAAAATTTGAAAAACAAACATTATAGAAAATACAAAAAATCCGGTTTATCTATTGATTATATGAGGTACTCCATATCAAGATCAGTTTACAATTCGGAAAATATCAAATGTTACAATAATTATCTTTTTAGGGTGAAAAGAAACTTTAAAAATAATCCAAAATATTTTTACCAGTTCGTAAATTCTAAGCGTTGAGTCTCTGGATATCCGTCCATGATGAAATTTGGAGATAAAGAATCCTCAAACGATGCAGATATTTGCGATATGTTTGCTGCTTTCTTCTTATCCGCTTATTCTGTTAAATATCCAATTCCAGCTGCAAACCTTATAAATTGTCCAACATTAGATAAATCGATGGTACTGAGAGCTGTACAGAATCTAAAATATTCTGATAAATGTGGACCTGACGGTGTTCCAAGCTGTGTTCTTATAAATAGTTCACATTCTCTTATATCTCCAATAACATACTTATTCAACATATCAATATTTAGTGGTTACTTTCCCGAAGTTTGGAGGAATTCTTATATTATACCTTTGTTTAAATCCGGTAGCAGATCCAACATTTCCAATTATAAAGGTATTACTAAATTAAGTGTTATTCCAAAACTTTTCGAAAATATAGTTACTGAAATCCTTTCGCATCAAGTTGTATGCTATCTTTCGCCATTTCAGCATGGATTTAAAAAAGGATGTTCCATTACTACTAACCTTTTGGAGTTCACAACCTCAGTTATAACCGCATTTGATTCCGGTTTACAGACAGACGCAATATACACAGATTTCAGTAAAGCCTTCGATAAAGTAAATCACGATCTCCTATTGTTCAAACTGGATAAACTCGGATTTTCTCCTGTTTTCCTTAAATGGATTTCCACATATCTTAAAAATAGATGCCAATATGTATTATTCAAAGAATGTACATCAAAAACCATTCCTGTTTTATCTGGTGTTCCACAAGGTAGTCATCTCGGCCCCTTATTTTTCCTAATATTTATAAATGATTTACCAGCTTGCATTAAGAATTTTAGAATATTAATGTATGCTGATGATGTAAAGCTGTTCCATAGCTTTAACTATTCCTATCAATATTCTTTACTCAAATCAGATCTTGACAATCTTTATGATTGGTGTATGATGAATCTAATGGAACTGAATTTAAAAAAGTGGAAACACATGATGTTCTATAGAAGAAGTCCAGTACTCTGCAGATACACAATAAATGAATATCAACTTGATCTAGTCGAATAATTTCTTGATCTGAGTGTGTTTCTTGATTGTAAACTATCCTTTAACTCCCACGTTTCACAAATCGTTAATAAGGCAAAAGGAGTTCTAGGTTTCCTCAAGCGCTGGGGAAGAGAGTTTAAGGATCCTTACGTTTCCAAGCAATTACTCATATCTCTTGTAAGACCAATCCTGGAATATGCTTCCGTGGTCTGGGATCCTCAATACGAAGTTCATATAAAGAAAACTGAATCGGTCCAGAAACAATTTCTCTTATTTTATCTTCGTAATCTTCCATGGAATCCTAATATTAATTTACCATCATATGAAAGTCGATTACAGCTTATTGATCTTCCTACTCTTGAAAGTAGGAGAAAATATATGAATATTTCATTTGTAATTAATTTAGTAAACGGTTCAATTAATTCTGAGTTCCTGCTTCGTAAGATCGGATTCGTAATCCCAAATCATCCAACTATAAATTATACTTCTTTAAAAATAAAATATTTTCGAACCAATTATGCCAACTTTGATCCCATGAGACGTATATGCAATCAATTCAACAGTTTCTATCCATATATTGATTTCTCATTAAACCCAATCCGCATTAAGAGGAATATTTTTAACTTAGTTAAATAATAAGTTTTTTTTTATTGAATGATTATGAAAATATTTTATTGTTAATAGCTTTAAGAATAATATATATGTTAGCCTGTAAGAAATTGTAATTTCATTGGCTATTAAATAAATAAATAAAATATGCCCGCAGTAAAAATTATTATTATTATTATTTAGGTATGACTTCCGAAAAAAAATAAAGTACTTTTACGATAAGAAAATATAAGAATTAATAATCACAGTCGTGCACTGCTAGGGTCTTCTTAAATTTGCTTCTAGTTCGGATCCAATTCCTTTACAATTGCCAAAATTCTAAGTAGTTTAAATAAGTAATACTCTATGGGATTAGAAAAAACATTTCCAATTCTGGTTGCTTCTACTGTAACGACAAAATTCTTAACACTATTGCACTATTGGCAATTGTAAAGGAATTGGATCCGAATTGTTTGTCATTCCATTTGTAATTTTTACAGTATTCAGCTGAGACCCAGGAAAGCATATATTTTTTAGGATGTCGTTATAACGATGTATGTCTGCCTGATGAAATCACTTTTTAGAAGGCTCCTCTTATCGGCTGTATATTGTTTTATATATCAAATTGTATGGAATGTTCCTTAGAACATCGGTCCCTTCACGGCCGAGATATCATCAAATTTCTAAGCCCCTATAACAGCTAGCGACTTTGTTTTTGCACAGAAAATTCGGAATCTTTCTTATTTGGAATATTTATTGCAGAAGAAATTATCGAAATCGGTTTATTAGTAACTGAGATATGTCTCAAAACGCATTTTTGGACATCGTAAGTCCCTCAGAATTCGTTTTTGTGCAAATATATTGTAAATTTATTTTCATTTATTTTCAAAAAATAATTCATTATACTGTGAGTGCCTCTGCGCCTTGAAGGCATTTTAGAGGCGAGTTGGTAATAATATATTGCATAACATTCAATATGAATTAGAATTACATTAAGTGTTCCTCTATATTTTGAAGTAAATAATTCTTTAAACTAGTTTTAAATAATGAAATGCTATTTATATTTTTCAAATTTGACGGCAAACCATTGTATTCACGACTACCCATATATTCAATACGTTGCTTCGTTGTTTCCAGCCTACACCATGCTACTGCTAAATCCATATTATTCCTTGTATTGAATGAGTGCTGATAACTCGAAAAATATATGGTGTGATGACCAATGTTGTTTAAACACTTAAAAACATACATTAGCAATTGCATTTTTTGAATGCCATAAATAGGTAATGCAGTTTTAAAATCCTTGGTATATAAAGATAAATGATAAATTTGAATATGTGATGAGAGGATTAGCTACCAACTTTAATGCTTTATATTGCATACGCTGCAACTCTTTTAATTCAGAACTTTTCTTATATCCATATAAAACTGTTAAATAATTAAAATGGCTCTGAATAAGTGCATTATAAATTAATAATTTCATATTTTATCAAATTTGTTCTTAAATTTCTATAGAAAACCAACAGCTTGGGCTGTTCTTATCTTAAGATTTTCGATATGTTGACTCCAAGCAAGATTGCTCTGCAGTTGTATACCTAAATACTTAATAGAACTGACTTCTATGATTTATTTTCCATCTACAAAAACACTAAAGTTGGTATGTTCCGAATATGGCTTAAATCTTATCAATCGAGTTTTGTTAGCATTTAAGAAAAAAAAAACTCTGATATTAATGCCGCATCTCGTTCTATATATACTCTGGCTACTGTTTCATGCTTGTAAGGGTAAAATAAACTAATATCATCTGCATATATAAAAATTTTTCCAGTAAGTTCAAGATTTTTCAAGTCATTAAGATAAATATCAAACAATAAAGGTCCAAGTACGCTGCCTTGTGGTACTCCATATTCAACTTCACGAAATGAACTTTTACTAGCACCAATCTGAACAAATTGCTTGCGATTTCTCAAATAACTTCCCAAAAGAGATAGTTCTTTTCCACATATACCATAATTAAATCAAATGCCTTGGTAGAATCATAAAATAAACCTGCCACGCCACAATGGCCATCATCTAGGACTTTACAAATAAAATTAACGACATTAACGGCAGCTTCCCCAGTACTGCACGCTTCCCGGAATCGATATTGAAAATCATTTAGTAAATTATTGGTTTTCATAAATGTGGAAATTTGATTGTGCAAAATTCTTTCAAACACATTATCAATGCTAAATATAATAGCAATTGGTCTATACATATCGGACGTACAACTACTGATTCCTTTTGGAATCGGTATTACCTTATGTATTTTCAAAATATCAGGATAAATGCTCATATTTACCATATTATTAAAAATATTTACCAAAATAGTAGTAAATTCATTCTTATTACTCAATATAATTTTATTATATTGAATATTATTCCAAAATTTCGGTTTTTTGAATTAACCATATCAGTCCATAAAAAAACCATTTGTACGCAAAAATCAGAAAAAATGTTAAAAATATACACACACAAACTATGTAAAAAGTATTGTAGTAACCTTCAGTGTTTTTTTTTTTTTTTTTTTTTTTTTTTGTATAAGCAAGTAGTAGTTGTTGACTTTATATACATAAACACAATTGGACGTTTGGACGATTTTTTAGTTGGAAATGACTCAGTGTTATTTTTTGTATAAGCATATATCTACATACAATATGCTAATAAATTTAGTAGTCATCAGAAGCTGTCAGTGTTGTTGTTGTTTTTTTTAAGGAAGCAATGCTCGCTATGATAGTTTAATTTTGTGTTAAATTTTTGTAGTTTGGAAAAAAAATGTAAATTATTATTTTTTAAGTACAAATGTGAAAATAAGAAAGCATATTTTATGGCATAGATTTTGTTATTTGTTGGTAAGGTAATGAGGGGCATAAAATATTCGGCACAGCCGAATATAGCGCTCTAACTCCTTATGACACTTTTTGTTATGATTATTCGAGTTTATTTAGACTAAAGAAGCAAACAATCGTATATCTTATTTTATTTTGAATCAACTTGTTATACGTAAAATTGTTTTGTAAATTTTTATTTCGGCACACAAAACTTGTACCTTGGAACATGAGAAAAGTCAGCAATAACATATGTTTTCACTTTGATACAAAATATTAAAGATATTTTAATTTGTTTACCATTGAGGAGCTTAGATCATTCTTTGCCTCTCAATTTTTCTCAGCTTGGTTATTTAACATTTTTTATTATTCGTTGACTAAATCTTAGTCATATATTTGATTTTGAAGAAATCAACATCACGTGCCATTGCGCGGCCTAACAGGTTTTGCATATATCTTAGGAGTTTATCCAATTTTTAGGCTTGGATTTCATTCTTGTGACTTGTCCTTGTTCTGAGCTATGTTTTATCTTATTCTTTAGGTTCTTGTTAATCTTTTTTATTACATTGAAATACAAAATTTTCTAGTAAGATGCAAAGCAGTAAAAAAATCAAGTTTTATTTTTTAGATTTTTCTTGACTGGACGAATGACCGGATGTAAAGAATTCGATTTTCTGTTAAATCTTACATGTCTCTGGAAGATATTGTAACCAAGAAATATATTTATTATGAAAATTTTGCGTTATGTTTTATTCGAATGCACACTTTATCACTGCTTGATGAAAACTCGAAATTGGATCGAAGCTGTTAAAATTATCATAATGCAATATTTTTTTTTGTTATATACATAGCAATCTCCAAATTATGAATAGAAATTTTTAATGGCTCTATTTCTCTAGTATTTTATTTTCTGGTTTTTTCTGGCACAAACCATTTAATCTTTTTATTCTATTTAAATATTTAATTTTTTTTATGTTTTCCAAATCTTGATATTCATTTAAATTTACAGATCCATATTCAGTGTATCAAACAAATACCATTTAAAGTCTAAGCAAGAATATTAAAAATAAATTGATGCGATAAACTGTTAATAGAAAAATGGAAAAAAAAATAGAAGAAGATGTCCTACAGTCATGATAATTTAAATTTGTATGTAAACTTATCCGCTAATTTTAAATCTAAAAACAGATTTTTGAAATTATTAAAATTTATTCAGATATGGGGAAATAAATTCCCAAAATGTCAACATAAGTGAAGTAGTTTATATTTTTTAAAATTGTTGTTTAGTTAATAATTACGAAATGCTTTTAAAATAACTAGCAGCAATCACATATATTGTTGATATATAAGTGAAATTAATTACATTTTTATTTTTGTTATTTTTAACATTTTATTGAAAATAATTTTCAAATTTTGTTTAGTATTTATGATTTCCTTCAAACATGTCTCAGCGTTAATCATTAACAGATGAAAAATTCTTACTTTTGAGTTTCATGAATTTTCCAAAATGAGTTACACCGTAATCTTCAAATCTATATTTTTATACTTCATTTTTATAAATTCTGAACCAAGTATTCAAAATTGTTTTTTACACCAAAAATGTGTAAATTTATTTAGATATAAAAAGATTTTTATGTTCTGATTTCGAGAATGTAAAAAATCTTATTCAGGCAGACCAATTTTCATTGCTTTCCTAATATTTCAGACGAAATTTCATTTTTTTATATAAAATCCTAAATATATGCTTCATACGTTATGAATTTTTACATATAAAAAGCTGCATTTTAAAACTTTTCATGGGGATAAAAAATAAGACTTTTATATGTACATATCGTATAAAATAATTATGGAAATAGTATTTTTTTTTTTTTTTTTTTTTTAAACTAAATTTGAAAAATATATAAAAAATTGTATTTTTTTTATATAAATTTAACAAAAATACAAAAATGAATACTTTTAAAAACGTAAAATTTGAGATAAAAAATAGTGTCGGTATTTAAGGATAACATATTAAAAACTAATTAAAATACTATAAAGAAATTTTTGTTCGTACGATTGTACACTAAAAAGTTTTTAAAGAAAAAATATTTTTATATTTCCAGATTCCAGATCCATTTTTGTCAATATTTTAAATTATTTTTAAATTAAGGCATACACCGTACTATTTCATAATAATATTTCATTAATAAACTGGACCTACGGGCAATGGCTTAATTTTGGGGTAGTTTTCTTGAGTGCTATTTGCGCAATATGTAAAACAATACAAATTTTGTTTTACAAGTTTCAAGCTCGCAAAGTTATAATTGCTGCAATTTTAAATCTATTGGAAAAAGGGGAATGTATTAAAAATTCGCAAACTCTTTGGTTCCCATTGATATATGTTTGACAAATATATCTTAATGTAGAAGTGATGCTTTTAGTACGTTTCCTAATGTTGAATAATTGATGTAAATGCTCAAAGGTTGATGTTTTTATTACCTTTTTTGGACTAATTGAACTGAATGATTTCATTCATGATTTGCTTTTTTTTACAGTGAAGAGAGTTGTTTGCATCACGATTGCAGGAGTGGAAAATGGTTGACACTCTAACAAACGTTAATGTAATTAGAACAAAAAATAACATTAACATTCCCAAGAAAAAAAACAATATGCTATTCTGGGATGATATTATGAATACCATGTTTGATGGCATTTGTGGGCGTCAGCTATTTACAAAATATTTTCAAGCTTAACAGTGTAGGACAAATTTCAAAAGAGGAACAATTGACAAAGTGTTTATTGCAAAACTATCAGAAAATTGGAGCTCAAATTTCATTCCGACTTAATTTTTGTTTTTCCTCTTTTGATTTTATGACTTAAAACTTTGGCGATACGAGTAACGAGAAAGGACTCTAAATGCGCCAGGATTTTGCAAAAAATAAAAAAATACTAAGTATTTTGGGGTTAGGGCATAATGAGTTAATACTATTATACTTTAACGCTCGAAACGGATTCAGCATCTCTTTATTTTTGATTTATCACTTTTTATTAAATAAATTAGTATTAAATCCCAAATGTACTAGAGCCAATTTTTGAAAAAGGAGTGGCGATTCGAATTCAGCAACCCAAACAAATTATGAAACCACTTTTGGTTCAGGTTCCAAACTTTGTATATTTGTGTTATTGTTAAAATAATAAATTAACAGTAAGCAATGCATTTAACAATAAGCAATTACTTTAAGTTTCGACCAAAGAGAGAAAATAATCATTATTCTTGCAATAAAAAAAAAAAAACAATCAGATACAAAGAACGGCCGGATAAAAGTGTTAAATACAGATGTGTAATCCTCAGAACAGGTTTTATCGAAATCTGGAATGATTTTTATTTTTTGATTTTTATTTAAAAAATAAATTTTAATGATTTTTTTGTGATTCTTATTTTTTGCTCAACTTACAATGATTATTTTGTGATTATTACTTTATTGCTGAATGTTCTTAATGAAAATGAAAAATTATATATTTTTTTTGTTATAAATTCAATTTAACACAAAAATTCAGATCTTTTTTAACAATAACTCTTAGATTTTTAACACAAATCAAAAATTTTACTAAAAATCAAAACATTTTATCACAAAAACGTAATTTTCTTATAAATATCTGACTTTTCACTAAAAATACGATTTTTTACTAAGTCGATTTTATTTTCAAATTAGATTTTTTGTAAAAAATGTATTTTTTTGTAATTTTTTTTTTAATTGATTTTAAGGAAAAAATTTTTATTTTTAGAAAAAATTTTGACTTTTGTAAAATTTTGTACAAAAATGAAATTTTTATTTTTTGATTTCTGAAACAAATTTCAGTTTTTAGTAAAAATTAAAATGTTTAGTAAAAATTAAAGGGCTTTAAAAAAAAAAAAGATCTGTAGTTTAGTGCTAAATAGAATTTATTCCAAAAAAGATTTAATTTTTCACCGAGAATATGGAATAAGCTTTATTCTTTGAGTAATAAAATAAATATCAAAAATTAATCATTATAAATTGTACGAAAAAATAAAACTCAGAAATAATTACACGCAGCTTCAAAATGAAACTTTTTATTTTCACTCGGAATATGATGCAATGTTGGTTGTAGGCAGCATTACAGTTGATAAACACTTATATCCTAATTAATATTTTTGCTTTGGTTTATAGCAGTGCCTCGGCGGAATGTCTTTTTTCTAAATTAGCACTAATGAAAAGTGAACTTTCCAACAGACTTAACGACAATACTTGTAAATCCATACTTTCAGTCCTAAACTTGTTAGACGAATTTTTAAGACTATAGTCCGGGTGAAGATGTCGGACAAAGTTAGAGAAGTTTAATTAATACTTCGTATTCATAAAATGTTAATTATTTTTGTGAAAACCTTTATTTTAGCAATAATATAAATTATTATAGCAAATTATTTTGCTATTAATAAAATTCAGTTCAGTTGTTTTTCTTAAAATACAATACTTTATCAAATAAACAATTTTTTTTTTTTTTTGGTGTTAAGGCAGATGGCTCCTTTTCGAAAAATCATCTTTTTTGGCAAATCAATTTTTTGAAATCTCCTATTTTGGACACTTTTTAAAAATTCTCAACGGTAACGCTGGTTATAAGCCTTCCTGAGAACATCACAAAATAATTTTAAAAAATTTTGAAACACCCCCTTAAATAGCGAGATATTGTGAAAAATAATTTTTAGGATAGTTTCTGCACTACAGATCACGTTGCTTTATAAATTTTAGGTTAGATTTTTAAATTGATTTTGAAAGCAGAAGGAAAAGAAGGGCGTACGTTTTTAACTATATTACCATCATTTATATGCACTCAAATTAAGTAATGAATTATTAACAATTTTTAAATTTATTTCCCTTTTCATTTTCAAATTTTAACCTTGATGTAAATTTTTCCTCTTTTTTAAAAAAGACTACAAATATTTCTTTAAAAAGTTTGAAATAAACTCAAAAATTTATTAAGCATTTTCTAAACTTTATTAAAAAATTCTTCATGCTAGAAGTTTTAATAAGTTATAAAATCGAGTAAATTCAACATTTTTCTTCCAATTTAAAAATATTAAATTTTATTATGTTCACAACAAAAATTCCCTTAAAAATAATAGCATCATTTCATTGGTTTTTGTAGAAAAAAAAATATAATAAATTACAGTTAAACTCTAAAAAAAACCTAATGAATACGGTTGAAAAGCCAGTTTTCCTATTTTCGAAAGAAGTTTAAAAAGGAAAAATAAACAAATAAATAACAGAACTAGAAATTTTTGCGAATAACTCGAAATTTTGTGAGGTGTCTTTTATATTTTTAAAACAGATTTATGCTATCCTTAAGAAGGCCTATAACCTACATTATGTCATTTCCCGATTAACTTTTCACTGTAACTGCGTGTTATTAGTTTTGAGCGAAAATAAAAATTATTTGATGTTTTATTTTAAAACTCATAATCATTACGGTCCTTGGCATCTATTGATTTATCAGCGGATTTAAAATTTATTATCAAAATGGGAAAGTTTTCAATATTAGTTAAACAATTTTCTTCTTTTACTTTAAGCACTATTAATTATATAATGCTACTAACATATTATTCTGCCATTTTTTCTTATTATCACAAATTCCTATTAATTTGAAAATGTCTAAAAAATCTCGGAGGATAATTGAGCTCCTTCCTTTAACACAAAAAAAATATCAATTACTTAATTTATAAGTTCAAAATATAGCTAGGATAAGAGAAACGAAACTAAAAGGAAATAAATTTTATTTTATTATTTTTTTAACATTTTCTAATAAAGAAAATTGAATTTTCATCATGTGGTCATTTATAACAAAAATAAGATAGAAAAAGTTTACATTTCCTGTTTACTTGATTATTCGGATGTACATTATGAAAATCCTTTTCTACTTTTCGTGTGTTGTATGTAGTAGTAATAATGTGGATTGTAGTATACAAACAAACTAAATAGAAACAAAAATTACACACTAATATATACAGTTAGGTATATTGTATAGAAGTTTTTCTTGTGCTTGAAAACGAAACAAAATCTTTAGTTTAAAACTGAAGCTCTTGTTGCATGTTACTATTGTAAATGCTGCTGTTGTTTGTATTGCAGTTGTGTGTAGAGTTACTCTATTACTCACTATAACTGCAACTACTTTTGCAAACAATATTCTGACATTTATCTTTTACTCCATCTAATGTGGTTGAAAATTACCCACGATAAAAATTGGATTAGTTTTTCAGTAACAAGCAGCAGCAACTGCAAAAAAGGTCATCATCAACAGCAACAGCAGTTTTAATGTTAGTATAAAGCTACAAAACAAAGTGTAGTTTTATGTTTTATTTTTTCTTTACAACAAACTAGCTGTAGTAGTTACTAAAATATACTGTTTAAAAAATACAACAAGAACAATAAAAATATCTTTCACTATGTTTAAGCTTTTGCTAACAACTGTCCCCGTTTTGTGGCACAAGATAAATGAGTTGTGATAGATGACAGCAAATCAACGTAAGTGCATTATTATGGCGGTTTTAGCTTAAATAAAAACGGTTTGCTCTAAGCAAATGCTAACAAGTATGTGTGTTGGTGCAAAAATAAAAATATAATTTAATTATTTAAAATAAAAACTTTTTTTGTGCAAAAATAATTTTAAAACTTATTTTATTCAACAGTCATGATTACAAAGCTTTAGTGCAGATACATGAAAAAAAGTAATAAAAAAGATATCATTTAGACAGGCGACATTGATGCATATAAGTGTATTTTTACACCTAACAGTGCAGGAAGCAGCCAACCAGACAGCCATACATTTCTTTTGTAGAAAACTTTTTTTAATCGCACACTAACTACTTCACTTAAAATTTCAAAATGACATATTAAGAAATTAAATTTATTTTTTATTTTTTATTTAGAAAATTTTAATTTTTTACAATATTTACCAAGGAGATGTGATTGTATGAGGTAGCCTTAGAATATACATACAAGCCAAAAATATATATTCTTCTAAGGCATGAGAGTGCTTCTAATTCAATATTAATCATACGCCACATACTACACCCATATAAATATGCAATACATTTTTTATCAAATAGTTTGTTTATATCGATGCGTATAAGTGATGCTAATTAGTAAATATTAATGATAAGTAGTGGTGCTAGTTTTGTCATTTTAAGGCTAAATCTTTTTTATTTTGCATTTAGTCTCAAAATAATTTCTTATTAACTTTACTAATTTTATTTTTACAGAATAATCCATTTAATCATTTTTATGTATTAATTCCTTACAAAATCGAAAGCAAAACACAGAACACCTGCCAACAAAATGATTCAATTAAAATCGCCCACAAAATTCTTATACAAATTTGGAATACTTTTTATACGAAAAATGACCTAATATTTTAAAGTGGTTTTCCGTCATTTTTGAATTTAAATTATAGTCATAAATAGCTTCTTTGGTTAATAAAGTTCATCAAAAAATTATTATAATAATTGATTAAGTAAGTTAAAAACATAAGTTATGTCTGATTTGTAGAATGAATTGCCGCAGGCGAAAATTTTTGTTCAATATAAGTAATCTCGATTTTTTGTGGGAATTAATATACAAAAATGAAAATATTAAAAGCATGTAAGAAATTATCTTTTTCTTTGTTGAAATACTAAAATTTAGCATTTTCAATGTAATTTTTAGAATCAGAAAATGCCAGAAAAAAAGCTAGAAGCTAAAATGAAAATTTTGAGGCTAAAAGTAAAATAGAAAGGCTAGATCTAGACTCAAAAAGTCTAAACTAGCAACACTGATTGGAAGTAACGAAATCAAAGACATATATATATGCATAAGTTTAAATTAATTTTATACATATTTATTATTAAGTTTTTCGATAATTAAGTAGGTGTTATGATTAAACTTGGTTCCTGAAAGGTTTTCACAAACTAGGTCGTTGAGTAGTTCTGGAGTTCTGATACTAAAGTTTATCAAATACTGCCCAATAAGTACAAACGTTTAAAAAAATTATTTGTAATAGGCGTCAATATTTATGGTTTTGTCTTCATTTTCATGCCTGGTTTTACCCCTCTCTCCACAAGAAGTGTCGATCAAAATCGAACTGTTCCAAAAATCATATAAAACATGATTGACCACATAAACTTTCCCTTTTTCGTGACTGCATGAGTGAACAAATTTTTCTCATCTAAAACAAGAAGTGTTCATATTTAGCAGAACATATTCAAAATAACATAAAAGCTTTTGGAGGTTAAAATAAAATAAATGTCAATAATACTAGAAAGTCACTACCTCTGAAGATACCGAATTAAAAATAAAATGGTTTGATAATGGAGAAGATGCAGATCTAAAAAAAAGAACTAAGCAATTAATTTTCCAAAAAATTGAAATAATGACATATATGTATACATAAGTATTTTAAAAATAAAAAATATAAATAAGAAAATTAAAATAAAAGAAATTGTAAAAATATAAGAATTTTTTTCCAATAATTATTTTGATTAAGTCAATCGTTTACTTGATTGATTGAATTAAAATATAATTTTTTTCCTCTATTAACCTTTTGATTCTTTCAATTAACTTTTTATTTAAAGTTCCTATATTTCAAATAATTTTTTTATTCAAGTCTTGAATGATTAATTGGAAAAAAACGTAGATTATCTGTATTTAAAATTATTGGTAATTGATATAATCCTTTTAATGAGAGGTGCCAAGTTAAATATTTTTTTTTTTTATTAAATGAATCATTTTGGTAATTAAAATCATTTTTTACTTTTTTCTGTGTTTTTGTTAAGAAATGAAACGTTTATATCTTAATATTAATTATATTAATAACGGTATTCTGGCATAGAGCTATTCTAAACGACAAACTTGATGGATTATCATGAAAGCCCATCGAGCCAAAATTAGTGCCGGGAAAAATATATGGTTATTGAAATTTTATTACATTAAAAAATTATGACACCTTTCATAATATTTAAAAAAATTTGAAGTTTGATCAAATTAATTTTTTTTCTAACACAGAAAAAACTATTATCGTATATTTCTCAAAAAATCCAGTTGATTCATTTTGCATGTAAATGTAATGAATATATTCAAGTAAATATAAAATAAAAATAAAGTTTAAATAATATTTTATTTCTCACTTAAATTTTTAATTCATTCAATTATCTACTCGGTTGATTTCATAAATTTTTTTAATTGGAAATTTTTCTGCTTTTGAGTTTCTACTGTTTTTAGTAATTGATACATTCATTTTGGTAAGAGGTACAAATTTAAAAAGTTTTTAATTGAATGGATTATTTACTAATATATTTTGTGATTGGTGACTTTTTTCTGTGAACAAGGGAAAACATAAATATATATCTAATACCATAGCATTCAACAATTTTAATAGACATTGAATAATCAATTATGAGATAAAATTCTAATTATAATTAATATACATTAATACATTATTTTTAACAAAATTCATAATAATAACAATAATAATAATAATAATAATAAACATAATAATAATAATTAATTTTTTACTTTATTTATTAAATGAACTATGATTAAAATTTTACTTTTAATCAACAAAAATATTTATAGATCCCATTCTAAAGTTAGTTATAATTATATTATTGCAAAAAATACAGCCCTTTATAAAAATAAGCATATTGCAGCAAAAATTTTTTATTTATTGCAAAATTGTACAAAGGTATTTACAAATATGTATAAAATTACAAAACACATTTACAAAAAATATATCATAAGTTTCTACTTATTCTTGAAGAAACTCATTAAAGATGCGTTCCTGCGAAGGGATTAAAAATATTATTTTAAAATCTAGAGGACAAAAAGCCAATAAGAAATTTTAGCAGCATGAACAAATCCTCACACATTACAACTATCTACTTAACTTTAACATACAAATATTCTGCTAAAGGGAAGCCATATTATGTAACCTCGTATTTTGATATTAATAATAACTTTTGACATCAATTACTTAAAGATCTAAATTAATACCGCATGGTTAAAAATTTCATCAATTGTTAAAAAAATTTACTTACCGAATAATTCTGCATTCAACGGAAACCCTCAATATCTCCTATTATAAATATATTTCGACTTATTTTATACCCAACCAATCTTCCCATCACCCACTGTCGCGTATCTAGATAAGAAATAACCATAACTTTATCAAAAAAAATAGAAATTACAGTCAAGAACGGCCACCTAATGTCCTACACCACTACGATTTCGAGATTTTTCGCGGGAAACTATAGCCAAACTATGCTTATAAAAGAATTCTGTACAGTACAAGTTTTTGTAATACTTTATGGTATGACTCATATTTAAATATATAAAAGTCATAGAATACAACTAGAAGTTTACGTGAGGCAGTTCAAACTAAAATTTACTTTTTTTTTTTTTTTTTTTTTTTTTTTTTGAAAAACAAAAAACAAAATATATGTGACTACTTGTATTTGGTTGTTGCATGAATTAGATCTTTGATAATTGAATTAGGTTTTGCTCTCACATGAACTTCTAGTTGTTATATGATAAGAGTTATAAGTATTTCATCTTTCCTGAATATTTCGGATTTATACTCGGATTTGAGCTATAAGTAATTATGGATTGTTTAGTAAAATTGTGAGAGTTGATGTCATACTCCGGAGCATCGTTTGTATGGAAACTAGAAGAAATAATTAACTAACCATAATAATTAACTAACCAGTCCTTGTAGACAAATAAACATATGTGAAAAATTCCATTAAATTTCATTCAAAAGTGAACTTTCCTTTGCGCAAAGGTATTATGTGGGCAGACAAGCAGGCATTCAATAGCTCAGAAGGGCGGACATCATTAACAAATCTTAAAAGTGATTGCTGACAGGTTTTTGAATGTCACAAATATGAGCGGAAATGCAATAGTTGTGTATAGTATAAAATCTGCCATTAATTCAATATACTTTACCTGCAGAAGTCTTATAAAAATGCAGATATTCAACGTCTCATTCTATTTTTATTTAAAAATATATATATATATAATTTTAATTTTTATATTTATTTTTATTTTAGTTGTCAAAATGATACAATTTTTTTATATAGAATTCTAAGTTACCTGCATAAAATAAAACTAAATATTTAAATCAATCAATCAATTTTTTAATTAAATTTGAAATGAAAACCAAAAATAGATTTATTTAAAAATCTCATTTCATATTTTTTTCTGTGTTTGAATTTCAATGAAAAATAGATTGAGTTTTTGCCTTCAATTCCCACTCCTATATCTTAAGGGTTTCTAAAAATATATATAAAATCATAGCAACTACGATATATTTTAAATTAAAACAAATTCGCTCCTGCGACATGAGGTTACAAGTTTACTTACTTCGGTTTAATATATAATTATTTTGTAAATACCAATTTTTTAAATTTAATGAAGTTACCAATCGTTTCAATGATTTTGTAGATGCTCTCTTCTTTGGTACCTGGGCTGAAATTCAATTTCAAGATCCAAGTTTATTTCAAACCTGCTCTATGGAAGATTAAAGTATAATTTAATAATTTAACAGGATGTATAAAATACCAAGACGAAACTATGTACCACGTTCCGTTTCTTCCAATGAAATTTGAAGTTCTAATATTTTTTCCTTTAATTTTACTGGTAGTTTATAATTTAAATACTTATAATAATTAAATAAATAATCATATTAAAATTCATGCGATTTAGTTAATGTAGGATTTATTAATTTTAGAAAATATTGAATCATGATTCTAATTAATTTGATGAAAAAAAAAATTGTCAAAATTTCAGCCAAAAACTAATTATTCTCAATTAATTAATATTACAATTTTGGTGATTGGAACAAATTCATTTAGATAGTTAACTTATATAAACAATTTCGAAATTAAAGCTCATTATTATTTTTTATTGTGTACATATCATGCAAGAAAAATTCCGCATCATCCAGTACAATATACCCAATATAAGCTATTTGAGGACGATGCAACAGCAACACTTCCTCCATATTCACTACTATACAGCAATTACATGTTCAATGCCTAAATACAAAATTTACCAATTACCTAAATAATTCATTCAACTAAAAATTTTTTAAATTTGCATTTCTTGCTAAAATAATTAATCAGTTACAAATAACTTTAAAAAATTAAAAACAGAAAAATTTTTCCAATTAAAAAATGTATTAAATCAATCAAGTAGATTGAATATTTTTGACCAAACCTTGTAGGAGTAGGACTGTAATGGTTGAGTAGGTCAAAATTCTCCAAGTTTTATAATTCACAATAATTAATAATATAAATTATTAATATTACAAAAACCGTTGTAATTCAAATTTATGAAATACAAGTATGTTAAAGATATAATATTAAAGTATATTCAAACTTAAATAAATACATGTTTGTTTAAAAAAATGGATTTTTGTTTAAAATAAGAAGATTTTAAACATTCCAGCCCCCTTGGTGCAACCTTGACATCAGTCTGAGCACATAGCACTTGAGCAAGGGACCGGATTGCTTCAGATATAATTTGTTGGTCTGGAAGCATAGAGTTTTGAGCTCTTGTGGACGAAACGTTGTTGTTGCAACAACGTTTCATTCACAAGAGCTCAAAACTCTATGCTTCTAGATATTCGGCGTAAATTGCGCTCAATTTACGCCGAATGTCACAGTTTTGAGTTGATAATCATGAAAGGGAGTATTGTTTTCGGTTTGAAATAGAATTCTTGGAAATGGTCTGTCTTCAGGGTGTATTAATATCTGACGATACATTTTTTGTATATCACCACTAAAGACGTAACGATATTTTCGCCAATTTAGAATAATACTCATGAAATCTTGCTGTAGAGTTGGGCCAGTATATAAAACGACATTTAGGGAGAATTTAGACTTTGTTTTTCGTGATGCATTAAAAACCACTCTGACCTTGGTTGTTTTGTGATCTGGTCGAACTACAGCATGATGTAGCAAGTAAAAGGAGAAATATTCGTCTTCGATACAAACTTCCCAGAAAGTTGTTTTTTCCATCTGTTTGAGCAATAAATATTCGTTAAGGACATAGTTGTATTGCGCTTTGAGATTAGGATCTTTAGAAAGAGTGTGTTTCATGCGAGAATATTGCCCTAGAACCAAAAGTCGAGATGCACCAAGAAATATAGAATTAGTGAATTCTTTTTTAAATGGCAGTCGAACTTCATATCGACCGTCTGATTTACGAGTTGTAGTTCATGAATAAAATTGCTCGCAGTAGTGGTCTTCTTCGGTCAAGTGTTTTGGTGATGGCAAATCTTCCTGTTCCCAGAATTTTCGGAGAAGATCATTTAGAGTAGAGGATTCTGAGGGAACTATGGATGTTGTGAAAGTGTGAACGGGGTTGCGCTTAATTGAACCGCTAAGAACTCAGCCAAATATTGTATTGTAAGCCGAAGCTAGACCACAAATGTTCTTATTAATGCCATCAATATTTTTAAAGCATTCGGAGTCGTTGCCAAGAATTAAGTCAATCTGAGATGACCTTTTGAATGAAGGATCTGCTAAATCGAGAGTGTCTAATTTTGATTTTGAAACTTCAAACGAGATTGAAGGTATACGTTTAGTCACTTTTGGTAAAATTATAGCATTGATTGAGAATCTTAAATTTGATTTCTTTGGTAGCGGTTTGAATCTGACTCCCAATACCAATTATATCCACTTGAGATTTTCGAGTAGGAATTCTTAATCTGTTTTTGATTCTTTCCGATAAAAATGTTCTCTAAGAACCTGGATCAATCAGAGCTCTTACCGTGAAAAGTTCTCCCATATGTGCAATGTGAACTATAGCGGTTCTTAGTAGAATAAATTCAGAGTTTACAGAAACATTGGCCTGAACTTGTGGGCTTTTCGCTTGTTTAGATGTTGATGGGAGATCTTGATCTGTGATAATTATTTCTTTTGAGTTTATTTTGATTGGGCTTGAGTTTGTTTGACTAAATCTTGAAGAGGAAGACGAATTAGATTGGTTGCGAGAATCACTGAGTTTTGCTAAATGGAGGGAAGTGTGATGGTTCATTTTACATATAAAGCAAGTATTCTTGCTTGGACATTTTGCCTTTAAATGATTTGTGGATAGGCAATTGTTGCATATTTTGTTAGCTGCTACAAAGTCGATTCTTTGCTGAACAGTAAGTAGATTTAATTAGATTTAGTAAATAAGTAGATTTCAAACATAGATTATTGAATGAATTAAAAATTAAAATGAGATAGAAGATTTTATTTTAAGTATTTCCTTTATTTTATCTTAATTAAATTTTGATATAGATTGAAACAACTCTGTTAATATAAGGCAGCAGTTTTTTCTATGTACTTTGCTTATAAATTAATTATAATTAATATTTCAGTTACTGACTGAAATATTACCGTTGTTAAACATGATGAGGAAAGCAACCTAAAACTAAATATTCTTTAAAAAATTTTAATCTCAGTAATAATTTATAGATTACAATGAAAGCAGAATAGAGTAAACAAAAAACAATCACAGCAAGTCAAAAACGAATTTAAAGCCTATAATATATCTTGGCAATATTTGCTATATTTTTCTCCCCAATGGTAAGTGAAATTACCACAAAACTGTTTGATAATATATCGAACTTTTTAATGTAATGAAGTAAATTTTGTATACACGCATGATTAAAGTCATCGCAATGAAGAGTAAAAATCAGTTCGTAATTTACACATTTCGTATTTAATATAATTTTTATCGTTCCTTAAAAATATGTCCTTTTTTGCAGCTTAGCAAAAATGCTTCTAAAATACGAAAGGATAACATATAAACAAAAGCATTCAAATTGTTTTTCCAGAAGACATCAAGTTAAAGTATAAATTAAAGAAAAGTTGCTCTAAGTGGTGGTAAGTGAAATTACCGGTTGATAAATAATGGGTTAATCTCTAATCAACCTTTTACTAGATTCTGGTATTTTTAGGAAAGACTCACTCCTATATCTGACGAGTTCTAGCCTTTTTCAATTACGTTCTAATGCTGATTCCTCAGAGACTTAGTCAGTAGAAATAATTCTTTACAATATTTTATGTGAGAAAATGAAAAAAAAAGAAAACAGAGAGAATTTAGAATATTTTTTGACCGAGTCGCATGGCTTATTACTCATACAAATTTTTATAGAATTTATTTAGAAAGTTTTTTGAAAATAACTAAAAAGTTATACTGAATTCTATATCAATATAGACAGCAATCGGATTTGATATTACCGTCAATTTTATTTCTTAACTAAATGAGTCTCCAACTTGAGTAGGTTTAGTGTTATATGAACGTCATATAAATATTTTAATGTTTTTATTAGAGACAAAAAATAACACTGTGCCGGAGATACTGCTCAGCGGCACCGAAAAATTTACCTCGTCTTGTTTCTCAGCTCTGTGCTCGAAAATGAGAATTATTTTTTTTTTAAAGATACTGAATTTTATGGTGTTAGCCACCTTTTAAAGTTAGCGCTCGTTTTTGAGATACTCTATTCTGAAAGAAGAAAAACTGGTTAGGAAAATTAGTTTAGCGCTCGTTTTTGAGATACTCTATTCTGAAAGAAGAAAAACTGGTTAGGAAAATTAGTTTTTCTTTTTCTATACCCTATATCACCATAGGGTTAGGGTATTATGCATTTGTGCTGATGTTTGTAACGCATAGAAAAAATTATCCAACACCCACCTTAAAATATGCCAATTGATTCAGAATCACTTTTTTAATCAAGCTAACGATGCCGTTCGTCTGGCTGGTTGGAAGACTGACCTTTCATGTAAACTTTGTACACAAAGTACGGGTCGCAATTTTAAAAATAATTCAATGAAATTTGGCATGTGCGAATTTTATAATACAAGGACGAGGCCTTGTATCATATTGGTTGTGATGGACCAATTATTTCACCTAGTCCCAATGCAAATGTCGCCCGGCATAGAGTTTAAACACTCCGAAGTACCTTAAAAATAAAAATATTTTAATGAAATTCGATGTAAAGAAGTTCTGTACAAGTATTAATCTTTGCACCAAAATTTTATGAAGAACGGATCACAGTTGAATATAGCTTCCATATAAACCCCTCTTCCGAAAATCAATTTTAGTGTTATGTTCGACACAAATAAGTTTTATGTAAGTTGTAACAATATTGCCAAATTTTATGAGAATCGATTTCATAATTTGCCATAGCTCTCATATAAACCCACCTCCAGGAATTGCCTTAAAGTGCATAAAATCATCTAGATGTTAGTATTAACGCATTATTCTGTATTTGTATATTTTATTTTGCATTTAGTATATATGTATATTATGTATTATGTAATATGCTCGTACACAATGGTATAGGGTATCATATAGTCGGTCTTAGCCTGCTATATCTTTCTTTCTCTTCTTTTTTTTGCTTAAATTAAAGAAATTAGTCTTTAAGTTTAAACAAAATAAAAAATTAAGATTCTATTAAAGTATAGAATCATGAATTCTTATTATAAAATATATTTTATACGCTAAATTAAAATCTTTAAACTAACAAAAAATATTACTATAATTCTGTAAGCACACATACAAAAAGATTGGTTGGAAAACAGTTATAATTATAAAATTTTAATTAGAACTCCTTATAATGCATTAGAATTAAATATTATTAAATAATATTTAAGTTATTATTGTGATGAAATTTCTTCAAGAGAAAATTTAATTGAATACACCAATATATATATTTGTTTGAATTTAAGTTGAAAATCTTAAAACAACAACTGAATTTAAATTAGAAATTAAAGTTGTAATGGAAAATATTAGTAGCTGAAATTTTAAAATTCAATTATAATAAAAAAAAAGCATTCGGAATTCTCAACAGAATATTTATTTACAAATTATTGACGTTTAAAGATTAATTATTCTTACATAAAAGCAAACTTTATAGAAATTCTATACATAAAAAAATAGAAATATAAATTTAAATAAATACAGTCATAGTCATATATATTTACACTTTTTATTTTATTTTTTAATTTTATCGGAAAACTAAGGAATTACACTTTTTGATATGCGAACATCATAACCCTTCTAAAAGTTATACTTTCTCGCTGAAAAAATAGATAACTGACAATTTTGCAAATATTTTAAAGGATATTAAATTTTGTAATAGATTTTCGCTAATTTTTCTTTTAAATATTTTTAGTTTCATATAAGGGATTCCTTTTATTCCATTTTTGTACTATAATACAAATCTTAATGATGATGTATCATTTTAGATCTTCATTTAAACTTCTTTTTATCACTAAAAGGTTTTCTTCATCATTTTTGCCAATATTTTTATAAATTTTTACGACTTAGTAAAGTTAAGTTTGTATCACAAGATTTCATATTCTCCTAAAGATAAAAGATAATATGAAAAAGATTATTTGTTATTAAGCGCATATAATTGATTTTTGAAATTGTGTAAATAAATTTGAAATATAAAAAATGTGTGTAATACTTTTGAAATAAAAATGCTTAATAACTTTTCCCTTAATAACAGAAGTAAATACCGCTACTTTTTCAGAAATTACCACAATCTATTCTACACATTTCAGGCATTAAAACAAAGCAATCTTTTAATATTTTGTAACAAAAAAAAATATTTGAATTCTTACTCAGATTTCTAAAAAAAATTAAAAAAGTGTAAATATATATGACTCCTAAAATTATTTATAGATAATCTTTATAATTTTGGGCATTGTAAAAGCAGCTCTGATATAGTTAATCAGTGTTGCCAAGAGGTGAGAAGGAAGGAAGCTAAATTGTACTTTAAAACAGGTCATAAAAAGTAGATTGCTTCCAAAGCTAATGCCAGGAAAAAGCCAAATTGTTGGCTTTTTTTTAATGGAAAATGTAACGGATTATATGAATTGGAAAAATTAAAACACAGATTGGATGATTTATGGTCGGAACATCTTTTCTCTAAATTATTACTAATGAAAAATAAATTGTCTAGTAGACATATATGCCGTTTATACCAAAACAAAAACTAGTTAGATTTTGAAAAACGAAAATTCAAAAACCAAATTGTTTTCTCTCCATGTGATTTTTGTTGATACTTCATTTTGTAGGAAATTTGTATTTAATACATTTTAATATATTTTTAATATTTAAAAATCTTAAACAATATTTAAGAAATAATTAATGAACAATATTTATATGACAAATAAAATTAATCAAGAAAAAATTTAAAAAAATATATATTATTTTTTTTCATAATATACGAAAGATTGCTTTTCTGTAATCAGTTGAACAGGCTAATAGGCTGTGTCATAAATAATTATTTCGGTAGTTTTTATTTGGTTTTCAACAAAAACTAAATGAAAATGGTTTTTGATTTGTGTAGAAAAACTAAAGAAATTTACGTAGTTTTTAATCAAAAACCGATTGAAGCCAAAAACTACTAGTTTTTGTTAGGTTTAAATGGCATATTAAGGTCAACACTTGTGAATCCATGTCTTCATTCTTAAATTTATTAGACGATTTGGAAGACTGGAGTCCAAGTGAAGACCTCGTACGAAAATGTAGATTAAACTTTTGTACTATAATAAAAAGAGTATGAATTAATCTTTACAAATAATAAAACTTGTTATAAATAAATTATTTTGTTGTTAGTAATATCGCATTTACACCAAACAAATACTATTTGGTTTTTGTGGAAACCGAATTTTAAAAACCAGGTCGTTTACATACCTCTTTTTCTCCGTTTGCGGTTTTTGTTGACGTATATATTTTTTTCATATATGTATATGAATCTAAATCGAATTTTTTTACTTTTGATGTTAAACATGTTTTTAATAATATTTTAAAAATAATTCATGCACAAAATTTATCAATTAAATAAAATTATTGAAGAAATTGTACAATTTTATTTTGTTTATTACATATAAAAGCTTACTGCCCTGCAATCAACTGAACAGACTGTATCATATATAATTATTTTAATAATTTTTATTTGGTTTTCAGTAAAAACTAGGTAAAAATGGTTTTTAATTTGTATAGAGAAACTAAAGATATTTATGTAGTTTTTCAATCAAAAACAAATTGAGACTAAAAACTACTAGTTTTTGTTTGTTAAACGGTATATAATATTCAATTTATTGGATTTTCTTAAAACATATTTTATTTTTGTTTTTATCAAATAAACAAATTCTATTATTATTATTATTATTATTATTTTTTTTTTTTTTTTTTTTTTTGTAGTTATTGATGAAGTTGGTCTCTTTCTATCATAAAAAAAAACTTTCTTTGCAAGATTGTTTTATTAATCCCTTTTTTTTTAAATTTTCAACAGCGATGCCGGTTCTGATTAGTCATTGAAATTTTTTTTAAGATGTTATAATAAATGTATAAATAAAACTTAGAACGGCTGCCAGAAAAAATTATACAAATATATTTCGTAAAATGAACCAATATTTTGAAATGATTTTTTGTAATTTTTTTGCCATAAATAATTTTTTATTTTCAAATCTCTTATAGATTTTTCTCTTTTAAAAAAATTTCAGTTTTATGGTTTAGTAAGTCCGTACACAGAAAAAATTATTTAGTAAAATTTTTCAATTAAATTTTTATTTATATTTAAATTGAAACTTAATAAAAATTATTTGTTAATGTAATTAATGTTCAAATTTATTCAACTTTTTATACATAAATCGTAAAAAAATACAAAATAAAATAAACAAATTTTGAAATATAATATAATTTTATCACAATTATGGAAGATTTCCTTCAGCTTGGTTGATTTTCTGAGGTATTAAAAATTACGTGAATATAGAATAATTTATCAAATATAAGATTTGAAGATTTTATTAAAATCGATGAATAAAATAAAAAGATTATTTCACTATTATTGTACTTAGATGTTCTCGTCCAGGCCCAAGTTTGTATAAAAGCTATATTAGGCTGCTTTTTGGAAAATACTTATGTATAAATGGTAAGTTTATAGCAATTGCTTTTATTAATTCTGCAGACAGGCTGCTATATCTTCTTTATTTCTTATTATTATGTCGTTCCTAGATTGTAAAGTCTATTTGGTGGTAATTCTAATTCATTTGTTGAAGAGTTCCATTGAGATCGCCGTTATTGATTTGAATTTTCCAATGAATCAAGAATAAGTTTGTAGTAAATTTATTTAAAACACATACACTACGCTCATTATTTTGGAAAAGTTTTCACTTTAAGTTCTTTAATTATATTCATAGATATTGATTATATAAATAATATCAAATATAACACCTTTTTTTTGCCGTTGAAATATCAAAAATTTTATTTATTTTAAGGTAGTTTTAAAAGCTAAAAAAGGCTAGAAAAGAAGCTATATAAAACGAAAATTTTGCTGCTAAAAGTAAAATAAAAAGGTCAGATTTAACATCGAAAAAGGCTAAACTGGCAACATTGCTATTGAATCCCAAGGTGTGTACGTTAAGTTAACCAATTTATGTATTTAGTCACCACTGTCAAAGGTGCAAGAAGAATATATTCAAAACAATTGCAAATTCGAACAGAAAATATTTATTTGTTTATGTTATTTTATAAATTTATTTTATGTTCATGTACATATATTTCTTATTATTATTATTGTTATTATTATTGTGTCCCAAATAAATAATATAAATAAATAAAAAGCAATGGAAATTTATTATTTGAATTCAGAATGGAGTGACAGCAATTCCATCGTATTATTTTCAAAATCATTTGTGTGTACCATATTTATTTAGTTATTGCAACCAAACTATGGATGATGCACAGAACCGACATAATTCGATCGGTAAAAAATTGTGTTGCCACAACGAATCTGTCTTCTCTTTGCAAGCTAGCTAGTGTTACCAGTAATCAACTTTTCAAAAAAAAAAAAAAAATAATAATAATAATAATATATTAAAAATCTGCCCGAAATTGTTTTAATTCATGATTGAAATATATATTGTACCAATTTATTGTTTAATTTATTAACTAATTTACCTTTTATTTCTAATTTTCTATTATTTGTGCTATTTCTATAATATGTCGTCATTGAATTTAGCGTACTCCAACTAGCTTTACCAGTGGGTTGCCCATTTTGCTAATATTTGCGACTAGCACAGTGTAATTATTATAGGTGTAATTTTTAATAAAAGAAAATCAATATGTGTGAAGAAAATTAGTTAAAAAAATCGCGAAAACACCATTGCATTTGTTATTAAGTTTCTTGTTTTGTAATAAACTTTTATTTTTGAGTTTCTCAGAAATAAAAATTATTTCTGATTTTTATTTTATGAAATAACAAATAACAATACTTGATAATTTTTAAAATAGAAATCAAGTTGCGATTTTTATTTTTTTTTTTTTTTTCACCAAAAATAAAAATCAGCCTATGATTTTTATCTTTTGTAATAAGAAATAAAAATCAAAAAATTATTTTTAATTTTTTGTGGCACAAATTAAAAGCCCTTTTCATTTATCTACATTATTGTATTTGATGAATAAATAATGTTTGTGTCTTATTTATCGGGTGTACGTGCTAACTAATCTTTGTTAACGATGAATGAAAGATCTAAACTTTGGAATGAAAAGTGGTGACTTTCCGAGCGACTACAAGTTAGTATTGGCTAACGTATAAATGTTCCATTTGTTAAGTAGTACAAAGTGATAACTAAAGAATTCGCAAAATTTTAGTCAGAAAGTGATTTTCAAAGGATGTCTGAAAATTTATTGGAACTTAGTAAAGTAAGTCTAAAATGATAGTTTAAAAGGAAATATACGTAAAAGGAAAGATATCAAGGACAGGCAGTTAATGTAGAAAAATATTTTGTAGTTGCAAGAATTTGAATTTTTAACTCATAATTAAATATTTTGCTTTAAATAAGCTTACGCGTCAATTATGCACATATATTTTAAAATATTCATTTGATTTATCTAAAAATATTATATGCCAGATCTTAGCAAGACATCACAGAAATTATCTAATGGCCGAAGTTGATTAAAAATTCTCACCTTCCTATTAATAAAATATACATTTCCTATACATTTTAGTACATATTTTGCATAGATGATATTTATATTTGCCCAATTAAAATTTCGTTATTATGTCATTCGTTAAAATATAATGTGAAAAAATAATATTTGCAAAAAAGTAATACACTTTATGAATAAGTAAAATTTGTCATTATTTTACTTATATTTTTAATGAAAAATGTTGATGAAAATCTTATTTTTTTAAAATTAAGATTTATATGATGTATATGGCTACACCCACCTTAAAATACACCTATTGACTCAGAATTACTTTCTGAGTCGATTAAAGGGTATCCGTCCATCTGGCAGGTTGTCTGGCTATCCGGCTGGCTAGTAGTCTGTCTATATATAATTTTTGCACCAAAAAAAGTCGTAATTTTAAAGATAATTTGATTAAATTTTAAACATATGACAATTTTGGTGTAACGACACAGCCTATTGAAATTTATTATTATTGGTCTATTATTTCACTTTGCCCCATGAAAATACTCATAAATGCATTATTAAATCACTACTTAATTAAAATTTGGTAAAAGTAAGTTTCATATAAGAGTGAATCAGAATACGAAATTTCATGGGTCCATAATTAAGCATAGCTGCCATACACAGTGGGGTAGAATCGAATTTTTTTCTAAATAAATCTATAACTTCTGATCGGCTGGTTGCATTTACATGAAATTTGATATAGGCGCAGCAGAGGAGAGTACAATGTTAAGTTTGGAAACCTCAGGGACGGAGCTAAGGGGCTCAAAGTTAGGTACCTCTGACATAACAAATTTTTAATCAATTGCCAAATTTTTGTTTCCAAATCATTTAAAAATACAGCCGTCTTTTCGACATCTCTTGATGTCGAAAGCTAATTTTCTATGTAAAAAAGCTGTCTAAGGTCTTTACTGTATATTAATTTTTATTTCAATATGATACTGAATTAAAATTTTATGTTTATTTATTTTTTTAATAAAAGCTAAGAAGTAAGTGCATATTTTATTTGTTTTTAGAACATATTGTTATTGCATAACACACTTTTTAAATTCATGAACTTCCTGTCTCTGCTTATAACACTTACTTCACTGGTTTTTAAAATTATCAATTTTTTTATTGGGAAAAATAAATCTTTAAATTATATTCCAAATTATTATAAAAACAATATCTTTATCTCTACTAAGAAATTAAAACAAAAGTTTCGCCATGTATAGCTTAGAAGTTAGTAGCAATTAAAAATGTTTGTGAACGTTTTTGTTTTTCCTTTTTTTCAATTTCCAAAATGCTTTATTTTTGGACCGAAAATGGCCAGAAATATCTAGTTAGAAAATAAATGCTTTCTGCCGTTTTGATATGGAACCTTTCATACGAGAAATTTTTAGTTTTTTATTAAATATTAAGTCCAGGCTCACATAAGGCAATTTTTCTTGCTGAAGTTATGATTTCATGTGTGTGAGAACGAGGGGTAATATGAAAGGGTACAAACTTGTCTGTACTTCGAAATTTGTTTCGTTTTTCGTCTCCTTACTTCAAAACAAAAACAAATCAAGAATGTAATGTGAATGTAAATGCAACTTCAAAATGAAAAAGGAAAATTTCAGAAGGAAAAATTAGTGCGTGTGAAGTCAGACTAATATAGAAGATTTGGTTAAAAAGATAATAGTAGTAAAAAAAAAAATAAACATGCAATCAGAATTCATATTTTATGTATATGTAATAGAGCAACAAAGTAATCGACATTTTTACAACTTTGCATTTCATCTGTATTTGTTTGATAGCATCCAGTTTTGGTAATTACTAGTAGTTAAAATTCCATGGTGTTGATAACAGTAAAAATGTCTGGTTGCCTTTAGATTTTTTACCAGAATTTTATTTTCGTTTTTGCTCTCCACTTATATTCCCAGCAAAAACTTCCATTGCCAAATAATGAGTTAATATGCTATTATAACAACACTACACTACTTACACTTTAGCAACATAACTCATCATTTTAACACGGTGATGTCATCAGACGCAACTAGTTGCCATACAAGCTTCCAAATTAGGTCTTAAATAATTAATTACTCTAATGTAAATGCATATTAATTTGCCCAATAGTTACACAACTAGTTACAAGTAATGCAAAGAAAAAATAACTGTTGAGACAAAACAACTTCTAGGTATTGCAGAAGGGATGTCGATGTTCGCGTTGCATTGAAAAGCATGTCGTTCTGTTACTGGGTTTATTTGGGTTTTATTCACTTTGTGTTTTTAATTAAAGCCGTAAATAAAACTTTTAAGTTAAAGGTAAACCATAAATTTATTTACAAGGAAAAATATTTATTTTTTAATTTAATTTAATAATTTCCTATAAAATTATTTTAAAATATACATTTTCTTTGGTTTCCTGGTATAACTTGTATAATTCAAATTATTCTTTCTTATAAATTTCTTAGAATTTAATTTTACGTTTTAAGTATTTATAATAAGCTTAAATCCTACAAATTAACTGTACTTTGTATTCGAAGAAAATATTTTGTGCATGTTAATTAATGGTCTTGACAAACCACAAAATTTACATATCGTATTTATCAATTAACATCGATGTATAAATGTTCAATTCATTGAACTCAATTACAAATGAGCTTATTATAAATGCCAGTATGGTCGCTTGGTCATAATAGGGGGAGCAGAATACAGATAAGTACTCTATTTTTTTTTTTTTTCTGTTGCTTTAGAATATAAGAAAAATTTATTAAATAGTATAATAAGAAATCATACAAATGTGGACTAGACTTTGAGGAAAATCATATAAGGAAGTCACTTCCCGTCTAAAGGCAGGACAAACCCCACAACCCATCTGTCCCCTACTAGTTAGATGAATCATTGCAATTTTGTTTCCTAAATACACCAACGTTCTGTATACTGGCGACACACCTATAAGTCTTGAGACAATAATGGCAGCATTCTTCGGACAAAAGACTAGACTATAGATTAGTCTATAGACTAGATGACTATAAACTACAGTATAGACTAGACACTATACTATACTCTAGACAAGACGGTGGACTAGACTATAGACTAGGCGACTATAGAATAGACGACTTCAGACTAGACGACTATAGACTAGACGATTATCGACTAGAATATTATAGACTAGACTAATACAGACTAGACTATAAACTAGACGACTATAGACTAGACTATAGACTCGACGATACACTAGACTATAGGCTAGACTATAGACTAGACCATAGACTAGACTATAGACTCGACTATAGAGTAGACTATAGGTTATACTATAGACTAGACCATAGACTAGACTATGCGTTAGACTATAGGCTAGACTATAGATTAGACTATACGCTAGACTATATACTAGACTATAGACCAGACTATAGACTAGACTATAGACTAGACTATAGACTAGACCATAGACTTTTTCTTCATTAGACAGGTGGAAATCTTTCATAAGATTCTTACGATTATAAACTAACCGTGAGATATGTCGGATTCATACCGACTAAAACCACCTCCTTCGTTATTCAGAAACCCTGCGGAACTGTCTACAAAGATATTGCATCGCAGGGCAGGAGAGCCTTATTTAAGCTACTTCTGGTGTCTGGGATTTCCTCAGATTCTATTCCGTTCTAAGTTTATCATGAATATTTTTAATCATTGAGGATATTACATCTCAATTTTCTCTCTTATTAAGGATAAGGTCAACAATATTTTGCGGATTCAGTTGGCACCTAAGGACTTCTTCTGATTTCTGTCGATCGTGGCAAAACCGTGCGCAGTAGAACACGCCGTGTTCTGGGTTTTCCACTTGTTTTGGACAATTAGGACAATATGGGGAATTATCTAACCCGAATCTGTAGAGGTAACTTCGGTATTCCCCGTGGCCTGAGAGAAACTGCGTTAAGTGGTAATTTACTTCTCCATGTCATCTGTTTAGCCATATATCTATTCTCGGGATTAGTTTAAAGGTCCACCTTCCTTTGCGGCTGTCTTCCCATCTGTTCTGCCATTATCTTATAGAAGCTTCTCTTTCAAATTTATGTACACGAGTGTCTAGTTGATTCGGGTCTCTTCTTATTTCATCCAAGCTTTTGGCTTCGTCAGCAAAGACATCTACGGGAATCATTCCCGCTATGGCATGGTCCGCTTCGTCGGATGTTGTTCGAAAAGAGCAGCATACTCGTAGGACCTATAACCTCTTTACAGATTTTAGCTTCCTCGCTGCGGTCTTTACTTTTAGAGCTGCTGACCATATGGGAGCAGCGTAAAGTATAACTGAGCTGACCACCGTGGATATTATCTTCCTTTTGGATTGCATTGGTCCACCTACAATCGGCATCATTTTTTCAAGAGCGGTTGTAATATTTGCTGCCTTGTTAGAAGTATACACCATATGTGTCCTAAAGTTAAGTCTGGCATCTATTAGAACTCCCAAATATTTGA
Organism: Protocalliphora azurea; assembly: GCA_932274085.1. Lineage (NCBI taxonomy): Eukaryota > Metazoa > Arthropoda > Insecta > Diptera > Calliphoridae > Protocalliphora > Protocalliphora azurea. Next base: position 78,274,087 of record OW026523.1, on the reverse strand, counting down.
GATGGGATTTTGATGTCACCTGGTGTTCTCCAACCGTTATTCTCATGGTCTCTTTTTTGCGCCTGCTTGTAACTAACACAGTCTCCGTTTTGTGTTCGGCAAGTTCCAACCCCACACATTTCATCCAGTTTCTAATATTCCATACTACTACATTCGAGATTAACTCCACTTCGTCATCTGGAAAACCTATAACGTTCGCATCTTCTGGAATGTTAAGCTCTAGAACGTCGTTTTACATTATATTCCATAGTAGTGGGCCAAGCACAGAGCCTTGTGGAACTCCTGCAGTGACATTGTATGTTACGATACCTTCGTCGATTTGGTAACAGAGCTTTCTGTCTGTGAAATAGCTTACTATTAATCTTGTTAAATACGCCGGTATGCCGATTCTGTTTAGTTTTTGAATTATTATTCCCCAGTTCGTAGAGTTAAACGCGTTCTTTACATCAAGCGTTATGATAGCACAGTACTTTCTACTTGCTCCCTATTACATCGATGGTTGATCTGGCTTTTCGAAATCAAAATTGTCGATTCGACAGACCATTTCTTTCCTCAGCAATGGGTAGCAATCGATTGTGTATGATTTTCTCCAGAATTTTCCCTTTTGTGTCGAGTAGACATATTGGTCTATAGGCGGAGGGATCGCCTTGTGGTTTATTGGGTTTCGGAATTAGTACCAAATTTTGTTTTTTCCAACAGTTTTGAAAAACTCCTTCCCTTAGACATTCAGTAAATACATCCACGAACGGTTTAGTTGCTGTTCTAACTGCCAACATAAGCACATTTTTTGGAATTCCATCAGATCCTGGAGCCTTGCTGTCTCCGATTTTCTCTATTATCTTAAGCAGCTCCTCTTCTGTCACCAACGGTATGGATTCTATTATCACCGTATTTATATTGCTTTTACGCTCCGGGAACAGAGTTTTAACAACCTTCCCTAGTAAAATGTGACAACTTGGCTGTGGGGCTTTTTGCCTTTAAGGCGCGAGGTTACCACCCTGTACGCCTTTCCCCAAGGGTCATTATCTGCTTCTGGGCATATATTTTTGAAGCTATTTCTTTTGCTTCTTGAAATAGCATGTTGAAACTCTCGCCTTGCGGTTTGAAATTCGTGACACGCTTCTTCGAACTCCGGTTGGCCCCTAAGACGTTTGGTTCGTCTTCTAGCTCTTATACACAATGCGCGGATGTTATTGATTTCCGAGTTCCACCAGTAATTTGGAGCACAGTTCCTCGTCATTCTTCGATTTGGCATAGCGAAGTCACATACGCTTTTGATTCTCGATACCATTAGATTCACTTTTTCCTGTGCTAGTCTATAGTCTAGTCTATAGTCTAGTCTATAGTCTAGTCTATAGTCTAGTCTATAGTCTAGTCTATAGTCTAGTCTATAGTCTAGTCTATAGTCTAGTCTATAGTCTAGTCTATAGTCTAGTCTATAGTCTAGTCTATAGTCTAGTCTATAGTCTAGTCTATAGTCTAGTCTATAGTCTAGTCTATAGTCTAGTCTATAGTCTAGTCTATAGTCTAGTCTATAGTCTAGTCTATAGTCTAGTCTATAGTCTAGTCTATAGTCTAGTCTATAGTCTAGTCTATAGTCTAGTCTATAGTCTAGTCTATAGTCTAGTCTATAGTCTAGTCTATAGTCTAGTCTATAGTCTAGTCTATAGTCTAGTCTATAGTCTAGTCTATAGTCTAGTCTATAGTCTAGTCTATAGTCTAGTCTATAGTCTAGTCTATAGTCTAGTCTATAGTCTAGTCTATAGTCTAGTCTATAGTCTAGTCTATAGTCTAGTCTATAGTCTAGTCTATAGTCTAGTCTATAGTCTAGTCTATAGTCTAGTCTATTGTCTAGTCTATAGTCTAGTCTATAGTCTAGTCTATAGTCTAGTCTATTGTCTAGTCTATAGTCTAGTCTATAGTCTAGTCTATAGTCTAGTCTATTGTCTAGTCTATAGTCTAGTCTATAGTCTAGTCTATAGTCTAGTCTATTGTCTAGTCTATAGTCTAGTCTATAGTCTAGTCTATAGTCTAGTCTATTGTCTAGTCTATAGTCTAGTCTATAGTCTAGTCTATTGTCTAGTCTATAGTCTAGTCCATTATCTAGTCTATAGTCTAGTCTATTGTCTAGTCTATTGTCTAGTCTATTGTCTAGTCTATAGTCTAGTCTATAGTCTAGTCTATTGTCTAGTCTATTGTCTAGTCTATTGTCTAGTCTATTGTCTAGTCTATTGTCTAGTCTATTGTCTAGTCTATAGTCTAGTCTATAGTCTAGTCTATAGTCTAGTCTATAGTATAGTCTATAGTATAGTCTATAGTATAGTCTATAGTATAGTCTATAGTCTAGTCTATAGTCTAGTCTATAGTATAGTCTATAGTCTAGTCTATAGTCTAGTCTATAGTCTAGTCTATAGTCTAGTCTATAGTCTAGTCTATAGTCTAGTCTATAGTCTAGTCTATAGTCTAGTCTATAGTCTAGTCTATAGTCTAGTCTATAGTCTAGTCTATAGTCTAGTCTATAGTCTAGTCTATAGTCTAGTCTATAGTCTAGTCTATAGTCTAGTCTATAGTCTAGTCTATAGTCTAGTCTATAGTCTAGTCTATAGTCTAGTCTATAGTCTAGTCTATAGTCTAGTCTATAGTCTAGTCTATAGTCTAGTCTATAGTCTAGTCTATAGTCTAGTCTATAGTCTAGTCTATAGTCTAGTCTATAGTCTAGTCTATAGTCTAGTCTATAGTCTAGTCTATAGTCTAGTCTATAGTCTAGTCTATAGTCTAGTCTATAGTCTAGTCTATAGTCTAGTCTATAGTCTAGTCTATAGTCTAGTCTATAGTCTAGTCTATAGTCTAGTCTATAGTATAGTCTATAGTCTAGTCTATAGTATATTCTATAGTCTAGTCTATAGTCTAGTCTATAGTCTAGTCTATAGTATATTCTATAGTCTAGTCTATAGTCTAGTCTATAGTCTAGTCTATAGTCTAGTCTATAGTCTAGTCTATAGTATAGTCTATAGTCTAGTCTATAGTCTAGTCTATAGTCTAGTCTATAGTCTAGTCTATAGTATAGTCTATAGTCTAGTCTATAGTCTAGTCTATAGTCTAGTCTATAGTCTAGTCTATAGTCTAGTCTATAGTCTAGTCTATAGTCTAGTCTATAGTCTAGTCTATAGTCTAGTCTATAGTCTAGTCTATAGTCTAGTCTATAGTCTAGTCTATAGTCTAGTCTATAGTCTAGTCTATAGTCTAGTCTATAGTCTAGTCTATAGTCTAGTCTATAGTCTAGTCTATAGTCTAGTCTATAGTCTAGTCTATAGTCTAGTCTATAGTCTAGTCTATAGTCTAGTCTATAGTCTAGTCTATAGTCTAGTCTATAGTCTAGTCTATAGTCTAGTCTATAGTCTAGTCTATAGTCTAGTCTATAGTCTAGTCTATAGTCTAGTCTATAGTCTAGTCTATAGTCTAGTCTATAGTCTAGTCTATAGTCTAGTCTATAGTCTAGTCTATAGTCTAGTCTATAGTCTAGTCTATAGTCTAGTCTATAGTCTAGTCTATAGTCTAGTCTATAGTCTAGTCTATAGTCTAGTCTATAGTCTAGTCTATAGTTTAGTCTATAGTCTAGTCTATAGTCTAGTCTATAGTCTAGTCTATAGTCTAGTCTATAGTCTAGTCTATAGTCTAGTCTATAGTCTAGTCTATAGTCTAGTCTATAGTCTAGTCTATAGTCTAGTCTATAGTCTAGTCTATAGTCTAGTCTATAGTCTAGTCTATAGTCTAGTCTATAGTCTAGTCTATAGTCTAGTCTATAGTCTAGTCTATAGTCTAGTCTATAGTCTAGTCTATAGTCTAGTCTATAGTCTAGTCTATAGTCTAGTCTATAGTCTAGTCTATAGTCTAGTCTATAGTCTAGTCTATAGTCTAGTCTATAGTCTAGTCTATAGTCTAGTCTATAGTCTAGTCTATAGTCTAGTCTATAGTCTAGTCTATAGTCTAGTCTATAGTCTAGTCTATAGTCTAGTCTATAGTCTAGTCTATAGTCTAGTCTATAGTCTAGTCTATAGTCTAGTCTATAGTCTAGTCTATAGTCTAGTCTATAGTCTAGTCTATAGTCTAGTCTATAGTCTAGTCTATAGTCTAGTCTATAGTCTAGTCTATAGTCTAGTCTATAGTCTAGTCTATAGTCTAGTCTATAGTCTAGTCTATAGTCTAGTCTATAGTCTAGTCTATAGTCTAGTCTATAGTCTAGTCTATAGTCTAGTCTATAGTCTAGTCTATAGTCTAGTCTATAGTCTAGTCTATAGTCTAGTCTATAGTCTAGTCTATAGTCTAGTCTATAGTCTAGTCTATAGTCTAGTCTATAGTCTAGTCTATAGTCTAGTCTATAGTCTAGTCTATAGTCTAGTCTATAGTCTAGTCTATAGTCTAGTCTATAGTCTAGTCTATAGTCTAGTCTATAGTCTAGTCTATAGTCTAGTCTATAGTCTAGTCTATAGTCTAGTCTATAGTCTAGTCTATAGTCTAGTCTATAGTCTAGTCTATAGTCTAGTCTATAGTCTAGTCTATAGTCTAGTCTATAGTCTAGTCTATAGTCTAGTCTATAGTCTAGTCTATAGTCTAGTCTATAGTCTAGTCTATAGTCTAGTCTATAGTCTAGTCTATAGTCTAGTCTATAGTCTAGTCTATAGTCTAGTCTATAGTCTAGTCTATAGTCTAGTCTATAGTCTAGTCTATAGTCTAGTCTATAGTCTAGTCTATAGTCTAGTCTATAGTCTAGTCTATAGTCTAGTCTATAGTCTAGTCTATAGTCTAGTCTATAGTCTAGTCTATAGTCTAGTCTATAGTCTAGTCTATAGTCTAGTCTATAGTCTAGTCTATAGTCTAGTCTATAGTCTAGTCTATAGTCTAGTCTATAGTCTAGTCTATAGTCTAGTCTATAGTCTAGTCTATAGTCTAGTCTATAGTCTAGTCTATAGTCTAGTCTATAGTCTAGTCTATTGTCTAGTCTATAGTCTAGTCTATAGTCTAGTCTATAGTCTAGTCTATTGTCTAGTCTATAGTCTAGTCTATAGTCTAGTCTATAGTCTAGTCTATTGTCTAGTCTATAGTCTAGTCTATAGTCTAGTCTATAGTCTAGTCTATTGTCTAGTCTATAGTCTAGTCTATAGTCTAGTCTATTGTCTAGTCTATAGTCTAGTCTATAGTCTAGTCTATAGTCTAGTCTATTGTCTAGTCTATAGTCTAGTCTATAGTCTAGTCTATAGTCTAGTCTATAGTCTAGTCTATTGTCTAGTCTATAGTCTAGTCTGTTGTCTATTCTATAGTCTAGTCTATTGTCTAGTCTATAGTCTAGTCTGTTGTCTATTCTATAGTCTAGTCTATTGTCTAGTATATAGTCTAGTCTATTGTCTAGTCTATAGTCTAGTCTATTGTCTAGTATATAGTCTAGTCTATTGTCTAGTGTATAGTCTAGTCTATTGTCTAGTATATAGTCTAGTCTATTGTCTAGTGTATAGTCTAGTCTATTGTCTAGTATATAGTCTAGTCTATTGTCTAGTGTATAGTCTAGTCTATTGTCTAGTATATAGTCTAGTCTATTGTCTAGTGTATAGTCTAGTCTATTGTCTAGTATATAGTCTAGTCTATTGTCTAGTCTATAGTCTAGTCTATTGTCTAGTATATAGTCTAGTCTATTGTCTAGTCTATAGTCTAGTCTATTGTCTAGTATATAGTCTAGTCTATTGTCTAGTCTATAGTCTAGTCTATTGTCTAGTATATAGTCTAGTCTATAGTCTAGTCTATAGTCTAGTCTATTGTCTAGTCTATAGTCTAGTCTATTGTCTAGTCTATAGTCTAGTCTATTGTCTAGTCTATAGTCTAGTCTATTGTCTAGTCTATAGTCTAGTCTATTGTCTAGTCTATAGTCTAGTCTATTGTCTAGTCTATAGTCTAGTCTATTGTCTAGTCTATAGTCTAGTCTATTGTCTAGTCTATAGTCTATTCTATTGTCTAGTCTATAGTCTAGTCTATTGTCTAGTCTATAGTCTAGTCTATTGTCTAGTCTATAGTCTAGTCTATTGTCTAGTCTATAGTCTAGTCTATTGTCTAGTCTATAGTCTAGTCTATTGTCTAGTCTATAGTCTAGTCTATTGTCTAGTCTATAGTCTAGTCTATTGTCTAGTCTATAGACTAGTCTATTGTCTAGTCTATAGTCTAGTCTATTGTCTAGTCTATAGTCTAGTCTATTGTCTAGTCTATAGTCTAGTCTATTGTCTAGTCTATAGTCTAGTCTATTGTCTAGTCTATAGTCTAGTCTATAGTCTAGTCTATAGTCTAGTCTATTGTCTAGTCTATAATCTAGTCTATTGTCTAGTCTATAGTCTAGTCTATTGTCTAGTCTATAGTCTAGTCTATTGTCTAGTCTATAATCTAGTCTATTGTCTAGTCTATAGTCTAGTCTATTGTCTAGTCTATAATCTAGTCTATTGTCTAGTCTATAGTCTAGTCTATTGTCTAGTCTATAATCTAGTCTATTGTCTAGTCTATAGTCTAGTCTATTGTCTAGTCTATAGTCTAGTCTATTGTCTAGTCTATAGTCTAGTCTATTGTCTAGTCTATAGTCTAGTCTATTGTCTAGTCTATAGTCTACTCTATTGTCTAGTCTATAGTCTAGTCTATTGTCTAGTCTATAGTCTACTCTATTGTCTAGTCTATAGTCTAGTCTATTGTCTAGTCTATAGTCTAGTCTATTGTCTAGTCTATAGTCTACTCTATTGTCTAGTCTATAGTCTAGTCTATTGTCTAGTCTATAGTCTAGTCTATTGTCTAGTCTATAGTCTACTCTATTGTCTAGTCTATAGTCTACTCTATTGTCTAGTCTATAGTCTAGTCTATTGTCTAGCCTATAGTCTAGTCTATTGTCTAGTCTATAGTCTACTCTATTGTCTAGTCTATAGTCTAGTCTATTGTCTAGTCTATAGTCTAGTCTATTGTCTAGTCTATAGTCTAGTCTATTGTCTAGTCTATAGTCTAGTCTATTGTCTAGTCTATAGTCTAGTCTATTGTCTAGTCTATAGTCTAGTCTATTGTCTAGTCTATAGTCTAGTCTATTGTCTAGTCTATAGTCTAGTCTATTGTCTAGTCTATAGTCTAGTCTATTGTCTAGTCTATAGTCTAGTCTATTGTCTAGTCTATAGTCCAGTCTATTGTCTAGTCTATAGTCTAGTCTATTGTCTAGTCTATAGTCTAGTCTATTGTCTAGTCTATAGTCTAGTCTATTGTCTAGTCTATAGTCTAGTCTATTTTCTAGTCTATAGTCTAGTCTATTGTCTAGTCTATAGTCTAGTCTATTTTCTAGTCTATAGTCTAGTCTATAGTCTAGTCTATTGTCTAGTCTATAGTCTAGTCTATAGTCTAGTCTATAGTCTAGTCTATAGTCTAGTCTATTGTCTAGTCTATAGTCTAGTCTATAGTCTAGTCTATAGTCTAGTCTATTGTCTAGTCTATAGTCTAGTCTATAGTCTAGTCTATAGTCTAGTCTATTGTCTAGTCTATAGTCTAGTCTATAGTCTAGTCTATAGTCTAGTCTATTGTCTAGTCTATAGTCTAGTCTATAGTCTAGTCTATAGTCTAGTCTATTGTCTAGTCTATAGTCTAGTCTATTGTCTAGTCTATAGTCTAGTCTATTGTCTAGTCTATAGTCTAGTCTATTGTCTAGTCTATAGTCTAGTCTATTGTCTAGTCTATAGTCTAGTCTATTGTCTAGTCTATAGTCTAGTCTATTGTCTAGTCTATTGTCTAGTCTATAGTCTAGTCTATTGTCTAGTCTATAGTCTAGTCTATAGTCTAGTCTATAGTCTAGTCTATAGTCTAGTCTATAGTCTAGTCTATAGTCTAGTCTATAGTCTAGTCTATAGTCTAGTCTATAGTCTAGTCTATAGTCTAGTCTATAGTCTAGTCTATAGTCTAGTCTATAGTCTAGTCTATAGTCTAGTCTATAGTCTAGTCTATAGTCTAGTCTATAGTCTAGTCTATAGTCTAGTCTATAGTCTAGTCTATAGTCTAGTCTATAGTCTAGTCTATAGTCTAGTCTATAGTCTAGTCTATAGTCTAGTCTATAGTCTAGTCTATAGTCTAGTCTATAGTCTAGTCTATAGTCTAGTCTATAGTCTAGTCTATAGTCTAGTCTATAGTCTAGTCTATAGTCTAGTCTATAGTCTAGTCTATAGTCTAGTCTATAGTCTAGTCTATAGTCTAGTCTATAGTCTAGTCTATAGTCTAGTCTATAGTCTAGTCTATAGTCTAGTCTATAGTCTAGTCTATAGTCTAGTCTATAGTCTAGTCTATAGTCTAGTCTATAGTCTAGTCTATAGTCTAGTCTATAGTCTAGTCTATAGTCTAGTCTATAGTCTAGTCTATAGTCTAGTCTATAGTCTAGTCTATAGTCTAGTCTATAGTCTAGTCTATAGTCTAGTCTATAGTCTAGTCTATAGTCTAGTCTATAGTCTAGTCTATAGTCTAGTCTATAGTCTAGTCTATAGTCTAGTCTATAGTCTAGTCTATAGTCTAGTCTATAGTCTAGTCTATAGTCTAGTCTATAGTCTAGTCTATAGTCTAGTCTATAGTCTAGTCTATAGTCTAGTCTATAGTCTAGTCTATAGTCTAGTCTATAGTCTAGTCTATAGTCTAGTCTATAGTCTAGTCTATAGTCTAGTCTATAGTCTAGTCTATAGTCTAGTCTATAGTCTAGTCTATAGTCTAGTCTATAGTCTAGTCTATAGTCTAGTCTATAGTCTAGTCTATAGTCTAGTCTATAGTCTAGTCTATAGTCTAGTCTATAGTCTAGTCTATAGTCTAGTCTATAGTCTAGTCTATAGTCTAGTCTATAGTGTAGTCTATAGTCTAGTCTATAGTCTAGTCTATAGTCTAGTCTACAGTCTAGTCTATAGTGTAGTCTATAGTCTAGTCTATAGTCTAGTCTATAGTCTAGTCTACAGTCTAGTCTATAGTCTAGTCTATAGTCTAGTCTATAGTCTAGTCTATAGTCTAGTCTATAGTCTAGTCTATAGTCTAGTCTATAGTCTAGTCTATAGTCTAGTCTATAGTCTAGTCTATAGTCTAGTCTATAGTCTAGTCTATAGTCTAGTCTATAGTCTAGTCTATAGTCTAGTCTATAGTCTAGTCTATAGTCTAGTCTATAGTCTAGTCTATAGTCTAGTCTATAGTCTAGTCTATAGTCTAGTCTATAGTCTAGTCTATAGTCTAGTCTATAGTCTAGTCTATAGTCTAGTCTATAGTCTAGTCTATAGTCTAGTCTATAGTCTAGTCTATAGTCTAGTCTATAGTCTAGTCTATAGTCTAGTCTATAGTCTAGTCTATAGTCTAGTCTATAGTCTAGTCTATAGTCTAGTCTATAGTCTAGTCTATAGTCTAGTCTATAGTCTAGTCTATAGTCTAGTCTATAGTCTAGTCTATAGTCTGGTCTATAGTCTGGTCTATAGTCTAGTCTATAGTCTAGTCTATAGTCTAGTCTATAGTCTAGTCTATAGTCTAGTCTATAGTCTAGTCTATAGTCTAGTCTATAGTCTATAGTCTTTTTTTTTTCTATTAGGCAGGTGGAAATCTTTCATATGATACCCGATGCCACTTAAGGCTCAACGGGTTATGTCGGATTCCTACCGACTAAAACCACCTCCTTCGTCATCGTTATGCCCTGCGGAACTGTCTGTTACGATATTGCATCGCAAGGCCGGATAGGCTTAGTTAGCCTCTATCGAGTGTGATAAGAAGAATTTTCTTCTTTCCTCCTCCATCCTTAATTTCTTGTGCATATCAGCTACCATACTACCTATGGCTTCCCAGTGCTCTTTCTTGCTTACCATTATGTTTATGATGTTCTCAGCATTCAACTTGTGACCGACTTTTTCTTCTGTATGTGCTCTTGCTTCATTAAAACGCGGGCAGTAGAACATGACGTGTTCGGGATCTTCAACTACATTGGGACAGTAGCGACATATCGGCGATTCGTCCAAACCAAACCTGTGTAGATAAATTCTGTAGCCTACGTGACCAGAAAGAAATTGCGTGAGATAGTAATTTATTTCTCCGTGTTCTCCGTGTTCTCTATAGTCTAGTCTATAGTCTAGTCTATAGACTATAGAGTCGTAAGTAGGTACTTCACGAACAGAAAATTGTGCCGCTATACAGATGATGGAATCCAGACATATGATATAACGGCAGGCATTCCGCAGGACACGGTACTTAGACCTTTGTAATGGAACATCATGTACAATGATGTCCTCATGTTAAAAATACCAGAAGAGGCGGATATAATAGCATTCACGGATGATATCGCCGTAACGGTAACGGCTAGTTATATTGATGAAGTAGAGATTATTGCCAACGAAATCACCCTAATAATTGAAAAATGGATGAAACGTGCTGGACTTGAATTAGCAGAGCACAAAACAGAATTCGTTCTGGTCACAAGTCGTAATAAACTCGAAAACATAAGAATCAAGTTTTGGAAGTATGAAGAGACATCCAAACCCAACGTTAAGTATCTAAGAGTTATTATAGATTCAAGGTTAAACTTCAAAGCGCATATGGAATATGTAGGTCAGAAAGCATCAAACGTAAGAGTTGCAATAGAAAGAATAATGCCAAACGTAGGAGGCCCCCGACAATCTAAGAAGAAAATAGTTACCACGGTAGCAAGCTCGTTTATTCTTTATGCGGTTGCTATATGGTCAAGAGCACTTAAAATAAAATCGGTAGCAGAAAAAATCCTGTCAGTATATAGGCTATGTGCGTTGCGTATAGGCAGTTCTCTTCGGGCAACATCGGAAGATGCAGTGTTTGTCATTGCAGGAATAATTCCAATAGACATTCTAGCCGACGAATCCAAACTTATGTATGATTGGAAGTAAAAAGAGGAAGATATTACTAGTATTAAACGTATAGAAAGATACATCAATAGTATTATGGCAGAATCGATGGGAAAGAAGTTTAATAGGAAGGTGGACCTACAGACTCATATCTGACATTCAAGTTTGGCTAAATAGAGAACACGGAGAAATAAATTACTATCTCACGTAATTTTGTTCTGTTTACGAAGGCTACAGAAGTTATCTACATAGGTTTGGTTTGGACGAATCGCCATAAATATAATGATAATCAAAAAAGAGCACTGGGTAGCTATAGGTAGCATGGTAGCTGGTATCCACAAGTAATTAAGGATGGAAGAGGAAAGAAGAACATTCTTTTTATCAAACTCGATAGAGGCTAACTAAGCCTATCCGGCCTTGCGATGCAATATCTTAATAGATAGTTCCGCAGGGCACACGGATGACGAAGGAGGTGGTTTGGGTCAGTAAGAATCCGACATAACCCGTTGATCCTTAAGTGGCATCGGGTATCTTATGATAGATTTTTACCTGCCTAATAGAAAAAAAGACTATAGATTAGACTATAGACTAGACTATGTACCAGGCTATAGACTAGACTATAGACTAGGCTATTGACTAGACTATAGACTAGGCTATAGAGTGAACTATAAACTAGGCTATAAGCTATGCTATAGACTAGGCTGTAGGCTAGACTATAGACTATACTATATACTAGGCTGTAAACTATACTATAGACTATTTTTTTAGACTATATTCCCTTGTATCAAAGACCCTATTTTGCAATTAATTGTTTTACTGTGCTTGCTTTATTTTATTACTCAATTTGACATTTGTGGTCAAACTAATGTTTAATTTAATAAACAATCACACTTTTATCATAATTTATACATTTAATAAGCAATTTATGGATTCTCTATTACGTTTTAAATACAATCGACAGAAGGAAAATTTTAATCAATTCAACACAATGAATAAATATTAATTTTAAACTTTAAATATTTTTAATAAGAAGTCTCTGAAGTAATGTATACATATTTTTTTTTAATCAAAAGGAATTTGGAGAGAAAAAACAATTTATTGCGTATTTGATTTTTAATTTAATGAGGCCATAGTTTTTACCAAATTGCTAAATTGATTATACTAAATGAACTATATTGAATTATAAATATAGAAAACTTTTTTTGTATTACTAATCCATTTAGAGATAATGTAAGCTCTTTTATGTATAAGAAAAATAAAAATATGGAAATGTTCTTTAGTTTTGATAAAGGTCTGCCTTTCCTCAATGAACTCAAAAGAATAAATAAATCATTTTTTACTTCTGTTGTTGTCATTTTCAAAAGAAAAAAAAAATATTCCAAAAAATATGACGATTCCTCAAATCAGAAATAAACCGTTGACAAAAAACTCAGCAACATTTTTTTTCAAAAAGCAGTAAGAAAAAACCTGATTCAATTGTCAAAAACTTAATTTATGCAATAAAAAAAATACATGTAGTCAGATATGTTTTGTTTTTGTGTTTTGAAAAAAAGAGTAATTTTTGAAAATTTAGTTCGAATTGCCTCTTATATAAACTTCTGGTTGTATTCTATGAATAAATGTTTATAAAATTGGAAAACAAACGCAAAAAATTGCCTTCGGCGTGAGGAAAAAACGAAAAAAAGTCAACAGGAAAAATAATGTAAAAAATGTCTGCACAAATTAAGAAATAAATGTTGAAACATTATAAGAATACAACTAATTTCAATGATGCCATAAGGCAACTTTAAATGAAAAAAAACAACATTTAACAAAAAAAATAGATAAAAATAAATAATCAAAAACAAAACATAAATAAGGCATATTTCTTGAAATGGACAATAATAAGTCTAAGGGTAAAAGATAAAAGTGCCAAATAATTACTAAGAACGCACATGTATGTCGAGCCTTTTTAATAAACAATTGAGTCGAATGTACTAAGAAATTGTGAGAAAATGATAGCAACAAATGAACTAAAGTCATTAAATAGAGTTTTTCGTTGCATTCTTTTTTTTATTTATTTAATTAGTTATTTATTTATTTATTTAACAGCCAATGAAATTACAATTTCTTACAAGCTAGCATACATATTTTTCTTAAATCTACTTATAGTAAAATGTAGCAAGGTCTCATTATTTAACTAAGACTTCTCTTAAAGCGGATTGTATTTACTGTGAAATCACTATAGGGATAAAGACTGTTGAATTGACTGCATATGCGTTTCATGGGATTAAAATGATTGGTTCGAAAATATTTGATTTTTAAAGGTGTATAATTTCTAGTTGGACGATTTGGGATTACGAATACAAAGCAGCAACTCGAACTTAATTAAACCTTTTACTATATCAGTTACAAATGAAATATTTATTTATTTTCTCATACTTTCAAGAGTAGTGAGAACAATAAGATGTAACTCATATGATGGTAAATTAATATTAGGATTCCATGGAAGATTACGAAGACAAAATAAGATAAATTGTTTCTAGACCAATTTAGTTTTCTTTATATGCATTTTTTATTACGGACCTCACACCACGGAAGCATATTCCAGGATTGGTCTTTCGAGAGATGTGAATAATTGCTTGGGATCATTAAATTCTCTTCTCTAGAGCTTGAGGAAACCTATAACTCCTATTGCCTTATTAACGATTTGTAAAACGTGTTAATTAGAGGATAGTTTACAATCAAGCAATACACCCAGATCAAGAAATTCTTCGACTAGATCAAATTGATATTCATTTATTGCGTGTCTACAGAATACTGGACTTCTTCTGTAGAACATCATGTATTCACACTTTTTTAAATTCAAACCAATTAAATTCATCATACACCAATCATAAAGACTGTCAAGATATGATTGGAGTAAGGAAGATTTATTAGAACACTTGAAACTATGGAACAGCTTTACGTCATCAGCATACATTAACATTCTGCAGTTCTTAATGTAAGTTGGTAAATCATTTATAAATATCAGGAGTAACAGGGGGCCGAGATAACAACCTTGGGGAACATCAGATAAAACTGGAATAGTTTTTGCTGTAAATTTTCTAAATAATTTATATTGGTATCTATTTTTATTATATGTAGAAATCCATTTAAATAACACAGGATAAAGTGCGAATTTAGCCCATTTGAACAGTAGAAGATCGTGATTTGCTATATAGAAAGTTTTAATGAAATCTGTACTTATTGTGTCTCTCTATGAACTGGAATCAAATGCCGTTATATCCGGGATTGTGAACTCCAAAAGGTTAGTGGTGAAACACCCTTTTCTAAATCCATGGTGTAATGGGGAAAGATAAGAAACAATAATTTTAAAGTATCACAAACATTGGCAGAGTCATATAAAAGTTTATCTTAGTTTTCAATATTAAAAGCTCATCTGCACGCAGAAAAAAAATATGATTACAGCATTATCACTATACAATATTATGTTCTCATAGTTAGTTTTCTTGAATTTTGATAACTATGTGTTCGTGATAACAAAGTTTTTGCTTAAATTTTGTCATTTAATGTTTACACTCAATAAAAATTTTAATATGTTTGACTGCAACAATTATATGTCTTTAAATATCTTTACCAGAAACAAAATTTTATTAATATGAAAAATATAATTACTTCTACAATCATTAAATATTTGCAGTATTTTTCCTTGTTCTTAAACCATATTCTGCTTTTAAACCATATTAACATTATTATTCTCATGACAATAAAATGTTACAAATAAGTATAAAACTTATCTTTTTCACAAACTTAGTGGAAGAATTAAATACTTGTTTGTTTTTAAATATATTTTGTTTTTAATGTTTGTTTGTTCGTTCATTGTAATTCTCATTTAGATTATATATGAATAAATATAAATAGATAAGGTTTGGTTGTAGTTCAAGAAATACAACCTACCATTAAAGGGTTTAGCTAAAAAAAAAAATATGTCTAGCATTTGAATCACATATGGTGGTACAAATGAACATAATTAATGAAGAAATAATATAAAAATGTTTTTCTCTATTATTTTTTTATTTTAGTAAAAAATTTATAAAAATAATTTTTTATTAATACTTTTTATTTTAACGTATGATAAGATTGAAAAATAATATGACAAACTTAAATAATAATATGATAAAATTGGACTGTATGATAAAATGGAATCACAATATGATAATGTATAATAATATAATAAGATAGAACAATAATAAAATAACGTTAAATCATAATTTAATAATGAGATAATGATGTAGTAAGATTGTTCAATTATATATACAACCAGAATCATAACATGAAAAAAGAAACCATAAAATCAGATACAATATCCTAAAATAGAATCATAATAATTATAACTTATAATCATTTCTATTTTTCGCTGTGACCATATGTTACAATCATAATATGTTGCTTTTTGATTACGGTTACTACAACTATATTTTTTCTCTGCGTGTGACAAAACTAATTATAGATTAATAAGAAAAACATTCAAAGGAATTTAACACCAATTTCAAAAATAATTACAGTAACATAAGTTGTCAACTTATTACGCGAAACCGCTATGTCCACTTTTGAAGTAAAGTGACATTTTAATGTAGATAGTACAACTGAAAAAACTTTCATTGCCAAATAATGATTTAAAATGCTATTGTAACAACACCACTTTACCAATTTAACTCATTATTTTAACACGGTAACTAGTTACTATAAATGGTTTTAAATAGGAATTAATTACTCTAATATAAGTACATCTAAATCTGTTCAATAGTTACAAATTTAGTTATATATATTGAAGAGAAAATTTAAATGTTGAAAGAAATCAACTAGGTATTGCAGGTGAGATGCCGATGTTGGCATTATATTGAATAGCAAGTTATGCGGTAACTGTATATCGGTACCAAGTTTTTGCTGGGTTACAATAAAAAAATTACCATAATATAATTTAGAGTTGCAAATATGCTAAGTCCACTAACAAACAAAAAATAAACATAAACTAAAAAATTAAATCAATCTCTTAATCTCTTGTTAATATATAATATAAATATAAATATAAATATAAATATAAATATAAATATAAATATAAATATAAATATAAATATAAATATAAATATAAATATAAATATAAATATAAATATAAATATAAATATAAATATAAATATAAATATAAATATAAATATAAATATAAATATAAATATATATATATATATATATATATATATATATATATATATATATATATATATATAAACCGAACGGAAATCCTTTCAAGGATTTTGCTATTGAAATTCAGTAATATCGGTTAATGTTAAATGGAGGAGGTATATAAAAAACGGTGTCCAAACTAACTTGGACACTCTAATTAAAAATAAAATTTTTAATTATTATATTAATAATAAATAAAGAACTGAATTTATTAATATAAGCAAGTGTAGCTAAGTAGTTGTAAGCCATATAATTGAAGGGCTACTGTAATTCTATTACAATATGGAAATACTAAAAATTATAGCATTAATTAAGCTATCGAAAACTTCGCGTTTTCCTAAAAGACCGAAGTTGCGCCCAACTAAACTAAAATTTAAAGAGCCACTTATTTTTCAACCGTCGTGGAGTCCACTACTTTCTACTACTTTTTAAGCTTACCTGCAATAAAGAAAGGTTGTATACACAATTAAAAAGGAATACCTACTTTTTGTGATTGGCCCATTACTGGAAATAAAGGTGACCATAATTCTATCCCAAGAACAATATTTAAAATAAATATTAATCCCAATTTATTTCTTTTATTCCCTAAACCCACAATTATAATTACTCTATCTATGAGTAATTATAATTACCCTCTCTTTCTCTCTTTATAGATTGGTCTCATTGATTATCCCATACTCTGCCCCGCTACCACATCTATAAAGGAGACATAACAATAGTCAACTAGCTATCAAACTGTTTTTAACTTTTAGGCAATAGATCTGTGGACATTGACACTCAAATTGCTCCTTTTGCTATTATTATTAAGATAGAGCTCTATGATTTTTTCGTCTTTCTGAAGATTCTATATAAACTAAGGACTACATTTTTGCAAAGAAGATTTGAATTTTTTCTTTTTTTTTTTTTTTGAAATCTTTATGCTAAAGAAATGAACTAAATCGGTCCAATAATAACCTGAATATAGGGCAGAACGTGTTTTTGACATACTGAAGATTTCATTTTTACATAAATCTGTCATAAATATTTTTAGAAAATTTCGGTTTTTTTAATCAACCAAATGGATTTATAAATGGCTGAGTTATGGATTAAAAACTGAAAAAATCTATTAATAATATACACACACTAACATTTATATTGAGCATTACAATGACTATTATTGTTTTTTTTTTTTTTTTTTTTTTTTTTTGTATAAGCAAGCAGTTCAGTTGACAATAGCAGTATTACAATGACTATTAGTGTTGTTGTTTTTTGTATAAGCAAGCAGTTTATTTGATAACAGCAGTATTATAATGATTATTGTTGTTATTGGTTTTTATATATGTTTTGTATATGCAAAAATATATAAATATATGCATGCTTATAAATTGTTGTTGTGTGTGTGTTTTTTTTTTTTTTTTTTTTTTTTTTTTGTGGAACAAATTTCTGTATTATTATTTTTTAAGAATAAATATGAAAGTACTAAAGCAAACTATTTCTTTTTATTTGCTGGTAAAGTGGTGAAGGGTACAAAAGATTCGGCACAACTGAATATAGCGCTCTAACTTGTTCAATTGTAAATTAAATTTATCTTAATAAAATCATAAGTATTATCAAACTTGAAGTAAAGAAGGTATGTATTTTATGTGCTTTCAACAAAATCATATTTTAATATAAAATTTTCAGAGAATTAATCGATACTGTCGGAAACAATTTCCCTAATCGTGATGATTTTGGAATTGAATCAGATGACGGAGTTGTAGCGTTTGTTCCCTATGGCTTTAATACTGATTCTGATGATTTGTATGAAATGTCATCAACATCAAAGGGACGTAAAAAAAAGCTTATGTAGAGGATTCTACCAAAATAGAAAGTGTAGAGAAAAAGGAGAATGTTATTTAGAAAAACAAAGAAGTAGTAGTACTTGGAATTATGAAAAAACAAAAGCAGCAGATGCCTTGAAAGAAAGATGTAATTTTAAAAGAAATAAAATCGTTAAATTAGTGATGAAGATAGAAAAACTATCCTTAACGAATTTTGGAATATGAAATGAAGTAAACAAAATTTTTTGTGAATACACTGGTTCAAGCTTTCTCACCTAAAAAACCTCGTAATAGAAAAGTCAACAATAAATCTAAGAGATATATGACATTATTATATGATCTCGAAGTAGAGAATAAAAATATTCGAGTGTGCAAAACTTTTTTCTTAAATACGTTAAACATTGGTCGAGCTTCTATTTCTGATTGATTAAAAGCAACTTTAAAAACAAATTAAAAAAAAAAAAAAACTGCAAATAAGAGGTTCTCAGAAGCAGATAATTAATACCTGTTGCCATGTTTTAACTAAAAAAAATTTGCTGATAGATTAGAGTTCACAAAGAAGTTTTAATGACTGATGCAATAAAAACAACATTAGACCTCTCTGTATTTTTGTTTTATATGAAAAATTTTATACTAAAAATCTTGAGAAATATGTACACTGTTATCAGTAGGAATAATATAATATTCATGTTTAAGTTCATAGACTATTTGCATAAGTTTCATCATATTAGATGTGTATTTTTACAGCATCCACTATTTCCGCGATTTTTAAGTTCAGATTTTCTTTCGTTAATAAGCCAATGTAATGGTATATGTTTGTTCTACAAATTTTTAGCCTTATCTCTAAGTAGTTTATGAGTTATTTCCAATTTTCATAACGTAAGGTCTACACGAGAGATTTTTCTATCATAACAAACATCAAATTCCAAATTTATTTATATTATTGCAGCATTATGGTATAATTGTTAGATCTCCAGCGAGGATAAATTTGGTTTGTTATCAAACGTCATTTTGTTGTTTTTTACGTTTACTTTTTAAGAAGAAGCGCAATTTTTCATAGCAATCTCAATTAATTAATTATTTGGAGCAAAAGTGACACAAAAACTACAATGAAATTAAAAGAGAGAAGTTTCTTTCAAGGCAAACATCAAATTCCAAATTTATTTATATTATTGCAGCATTATGATATAAGTTTTAGAGCTCAAGCGAATTTGTTTTGCTATTAAACGTCATTTTGTTGTATTTTTTACGTTTATTTTTTAAGATGAAGCTATTAATTATTTGGAGCAAAAATAGCACAAAATACAATGAAACTAAAAGAATAAAATTTTACTATTAAATTCTGCCAACATAACTCGATAAAAAAAAGAAAAGCGATTTATTTTAACAAAATTTTATCTACATATTCCAACATATGCTGATAAAAATAAAAAAAGTTACAATAGCTCTACCGAATTTCGTTTTGTTACTTGTTATGATAGAAAAATCTCTCGTGTAGACCCTACGTAAGGCGTCACACTTTTGATCTGTTTTAGTAGATTTTCTTATATATGTTTAAATAATTCAATTAAAAACAATAAGATATATAATTATATATTATATTTTAAATAAAAAATAGGTGGAAAATTTGTAAAATTGTACATACTACTTCACCCCAATAGGTAAAAATCTATTGGGGTAAAGTACCACAATTCGATAATTTTTATGCTAGGTAGAGTTCAAAAACAGCGTTATATTTTAATGTTTAAAATAAATTATTTAATTTTGTGCTCAACGATTTCAGAATGCGTTTGAATTGGATAATCTCCTCAGAAATGTCAGACCTTAAATAAAAACATTTTCATTATATTTTATTTGCTTGCTTTCGAAGAGCAATAATATCAGAGGCTTCATAGATGAAAAGTAAAAAAAAAAAAAAAAGAAATATATTGCAGTAAGAAGAAGCAAATACTAGAAGCTTCTCTGCAAAAAAAATATATAAATAAGTAAATTTTTGTTTTTTACCCCATATGCAATAATACCCCATTTTCCCCTAATACAAAACTTTTAATTCTTTCGAAAAGTAAAATCTTCCAAACATCATTCACCAAAAAATATAATATTAATTTTAAGAAAAAACGAAAATAACATAAAACAACAACAATTTATAGAACGTCTTAAAAGTTTCTTTTAACATGTTTATATTTTTTACTTGTTATTAAATGTTGTGTTACTTCAGTTATGTTTCTGTTTCTGTTTTTTTTTTTATTTTTTTTATTTTTATGATTTTTTATGATTTAAAAATGCACAGAAATTGTTTTAAGAAATTTCAAAAAAGAAACATACAAAGAAGGAAAGTAAAAAGTTATTTTATTTATTCTTAATATTATTTTTACGCTGTTTTACCTTAGAAACGTAAAGGAATGTAATACGTTACACGCGCTTTTGAAAAGAAATTCAATATTTTGTGTAAAATGGAAGCAGATGTTTAATTAAATGAGCTCAAAATTAAAAAATAAATAAATTTTCTTTTAACCCTGTAACAACCAAGCGTCTCTCAGGGCAGCTATTCATATTTTCAAAGTTTTGAGGAAAAATTAAATAAATTTTGTTTATTTAAATTATTTTCGTATTCGAAGGATTTGGTTTAACATTTCACATAATAAATAAAATATTTGGTTTGAAAATTTTAATTTAGGCTTTAATTCCAAAAACCCACAAAATTTTGAGATATTACGAAAAGACATTTTGATCACAATTCCTGTCTTAAAAATCTCGCAGCTTCCTAAATTTTCTTAGAAATCGGAAGAATGCCGCATTTTAACTGTATTAAATCCTTTTATATATACGTTCGAAATAAAGATGATTAATTTAAAATTTTTAAATTAATTTTAATTTTTTTTAATACCTATTACGTATAGTTCTAAGTTTTTGTTAAGAATTGAATAAATTCGCTCTTTAAGAGCGATTAAAATCTTCTTTAAATTTTTCTACGCAAATTTTTCAAAAATGAACATGAAGAAATTTTCAATGCGATGTGAAGCGATTTACAAAATAACCCCAAAGACAAAGTATACTTTTACTAAGAGTATTGTATATTTCTATGGAATATACGTATGCATTATATTATGTTATTTATGAACTTTAGGATGATTCCCGGAAAAGGCCCTTATATGGGAGCTACGATCAATTATGGACTGATATTCAAGAAATGTTGCGTACAGATTTTACTTTAATAAAATTTATATATGGCGAATTACATAATTAAATATTACTATATTTAAGGCGTTTATGATCGTTAAAACATTTGTATGGGGACTAGGTAAAGTAATGGGCGGACCACAACCAGTTTCAATAAGCTCCATCCACGCCCGTAGAAGACATATGTATCAAATTTTATTAAATTATTGTAAAAATTGCAACCAGTAGTTTAGTTACAATGTTTACACGGACACATGAACGGACCATCGGTAATTCGACTCACAAAATGACCTTAGAGGTTATTTAGATTTAAGGTCGGTCTAAGTGCAGTATTTTTGGGTGTTGTAAATGTCAACACAAACGCATAATATGCTCCTCACCTATGGTGCTACGAGTTTAATGTGTAAAAAGCAAAAGACTAAGTTCACGCAGTATTCCATGCTATTCCATTGAAAACTTTGAATCAGCTTCACGAAGATCTGATTTTTAAAAAATACTTTCATTCTTATTTTCTAAATTTTGAAGGAAAAAAATTAAAAAATCTTGTCATCAAAATTCAACTACCTGTTTAAAATCCGAGCAATAAAAATCGGATTTCGAACTTATCCATAAAATTCAATTAATTTATGTAAGATCGAATGAGCTCAAAAAGTATAAACGCTTGAAAAAGTGTAGAAGAATGGAAAAAAGTTAAATAAGCCCTTTTTAAAGCTTTTGAGATTTGAATAACAATCATGATTATAAAATGAAACCTATGGTGCTAAAGTGTTTTACTTTATTAGCTTAAAGCTTTGTGAGGTCAAATCTGTAACCCTTTTGTTTAAAGTTAAAATCTTGATAACGGTCCATATATATTAGCCTGTAGCAATCATTCTTACACATGAGAATCCCGTTATCACGGTAGAACCGAGTACCCAAATTTTCTCCAGGATGCCAAATTATCTCTCAAAAGACTAGAGTTTGAAATATGGGCATTTTTTAAGAATATTATAAAATATTTACGAAGATTATATCGTATTAGTTATGTTAAGCAACGAATTCCTGAAATATAATAATATTTTTTTTATTTAAATGTTGTAGTACAAATAGGTAGGTAGGAAAATAACTTTTTGAAAATTCAATCCTTTAGTATTATATCGAGGGCTTATATTCAAAATGGCTATCTGCAAAACCCGAGTTATTCAGGAGAGCATAAAAACTGATTCAATCAAAAATTTTTCAACATTTTGTAATCCATTCTTCTATGATTTATTGATATTACGTCTACTAAACATTACACTTATAAATAATTTTAGATAGATGTCCCTTTTTCTTTATCGAAAATTAAAGGTCTAAAGCATATATATATATATATATTTTTTTTTTTTTTTTGATAAAAATTTAATAATATGTATGTATGTATGTACATAAAATTCATTCCATTTGACATCCATAATTGGGTGATATAATTTCCCTAACTATTTTATAGCTTTATTAAAGTTGTGTATTTTTCAAAACTTTGAAGGCCTTTTGAGACGAAATTTGATATCCTAACAAAAATCTGAGTACCCACAGAATAGATTGATATAGAAAAGTGTACTGGAAATTTTTATGATTGCTCGAGTGATCACTGAAATATAGTGATGTATTCTTTTTTTATAAACTACTAAATTAAGTGTTATTCCAAAACTTACTTTTCGAAAAAATAATTACTGGAATTCTTTCTCATCAAATTGTGTGTTATCTTTTTCCTTTCCAGCACAGATTTAGAAAAGAATGTTCCACTACTACTAACATTTTGGAGTTTACAATTCAGTTATAACTGCATTTTATTCCGTTTTACAGATATACACAATATGTACAGATTTCATTGAAGCTTTCGATAAAGTAAATCACGATCACCTATTATTCAAATTGGATAAACTGCGATTTTCTCCTGTTTTCCTTAAAGGGATTTCTTCATATCTTAAAAATTGATACCAATGTATATTATTTAGGGAATGTACATCGAAAACCATTCCTGTTTTATCCAGTGTTCCGCAAGGTAGTCATCTCGACCCCTTACTTTTATTAATATTTATAAATGATTTACTTCTTTAGCTTGTCTTAGGACTTCTAGAATATTGTTGTATACTGATGAAATAAAGCTGTTCCACAGCTTTAACTATTCCAATCAATGTTTCTTACTCCAATCAGATCTTAACCTTCTCTGTGATTAGTTTATGATAAATCTAATGGATCTGAATTTAAGAAAGTGTAAACACATGATGTTCTACAGAAGAAGTTCAGTACTCTGTAGATACACAATAAATGAATATCAACTTGATCTAGTAGAAGAATTTCTTGATCTGTGTATATTGATTGATTGTAAGCTATATTTTTATTACCAAGTTTTACAAATTTTTAATAAGACAAAAGGAGTTATAGGTTTCCTTATGCGTGGGGAAGAGAATTAAATGATATTTACGATCCAAAGCAATTACTCACATCTCCCGTAAGACCAATCCCGGAATACGCTTCCTTGAAACAATTTCTCTTATTTTGCCTTCGTAATCTTCCATGGAATTCCATTATTAATTTACCATCATATGAGAGTCGATTACAGCCTATTGAACTTCCTACTCTTGAAAATTTATTAAACGATTTAATTAATTCGGGGTTCCTGCTTCGTTAGTTCGAAATCAAATATTTGTTCCCAAAAGATGTTAATGCAATCAATTCAACAGTTTTTGTCCATATATTGATTTCTCAGTAAATCCAATCAGCATTAAGAGGAGTATTTTTAACTTAGTTAAATAATAAGACTTTATTATTGAATAATTTTGAAAAACATTTTATTACAAATAGCTTTAAGAATAATTTGTATGCTAGCCTATAAGAAATTTTAATTTCATTGGCTTTTAAATAAATAAAATAACAATAAATAAAATACACCACCATAGATCGTTAGCGTCAGCGTTACCGTGTGGCGAGTTTAGTCGCCAATTGCCCCTTTTTCTTCACCTGCTCAGTTTTTTGGCCCCTTTTTTAAAATTTAACTAAATGGCTACTTTTTAAAACTGCGCGCTAAATGATGTAAAACTATATTGTTTGAAATATCTCGATATTAATTCCAATGAAGAAAATAATTATTTTGAGGTTGTTTCTTAGAATTTATTAATGAACTGAAACTATTAAGCACTAAAGCTAAAGATAAATCTGTGGCGAAAATAAGAAACTACATAATTGATTTTTATTACTTTTATGCGACCATTTTTTAGGTTCTAAATTGAAACTAAAAGTCATAGGTATACAACTTTGAATTATCTACTGCGTAAATATATCAGCAATTCATACGAAATATTTTGTTTAAATAATAACTCAAATTATAATTTTTTCCAAAATGGAATTTTAAAATATAGCTTGAATATGTTGAATTATCTACTCTTTCCATTTCCAAAATAAGTATATTAAACTAAATCATGAATTTTAATATAGAAAGTATGGAAAAAAGTTTATGTTAATTTGTACAATTTTTAAATTTCAAAAAAAAAGTAAAATTAGATAAATTATGTTGTTATTCAGACTACTATTAAAATAATGGACAGATTTTTGTAAAATATTTACACAATAGATAATAAAATACAACAATTCTAAAAATTAAGAAAATGAAAAACGACATAACTTAAGTCATGTAATTGTTCCTTTCGGCCACAGAAATTTTATAAACAATAATTTAAAACATCAAAAGCAGAATCTTTTTGGACTGGATTGGGAAAATTAAAAAACGGATTTGACGAGTAGGAACTTAATTTATATTTTTACTTGGCCTTATAGCAGTACTTTGGCGGAACGTCATTGTTCTAAATTCTCACAAATGAAAAATAAATTGTCTAACACACTTAAGGTCAAAAATAGTGACTTCACATGCTATCAGATGAAATTTGTTAGATGGGGAATTGAAAGACTGGGATCCGAGTGAAGACATCGTACAAAAGTACAGAAGTTTAATTATTAAAAAGAGAACTTTATTTTAACTATTTTTATGAATTAATCTTTATGTTTGCAATAATAGAAATTATTATAAAATTATTTTTTAAATTATGTTTGCTATTTATATACAAATACAAAATTTTTTGTTCTGGTTTTTCTATCAAAAAAAAAAAAAAGAAGAGTTTTGTAGGTATTGAAGTAGTTGGCCCTTTTTTTAAATAAATCCCCTTTCTTGGCTACTTTTTTCTAAATCTTATTTTTAGGACACTTTTTAGAAATTATCAACAGCAACGCTGGTTGACGTATTATGCGTTTATGCTGATATTTGTAACGCACAAAAATATTGGTCATATCACGATCTCTTTCTGAGTCGATAAAACGATGTCCGTCTGGCTGGCTGTAAATCTTGTGAGCAAGTTTCAAAGACAGTTTGATGAAACATATTATTTTTTTTCATAACGACAAAGCCTATTAAAATTGGTTATAAGCGGTAAATTCTTTCACCTATCCACTATACAAACGTGTACAATCAGCACGGTAAGGTTCGATCCATAATTGACTCCCATATAAGACCTTCCCAGAAAATACTTTTACGCATATATATATATATACATATGATGTGAAGTATCATATGACCGGGTTTGACCGACGATAGCTTCCTTACTTGTTTTTATTGGAATAAATTCTGCTGAATACTTATTAATAAAATGTTAGTAAGAAAGTAATTAATATATTTGCAATAGAATTGTAATATTCTCTTTCTTTCTTTTTAAAAGACGTTTTCTCAAACTAAAGAATAAAAAAAAGAAAAACAAACAAAAATCAAATTGAGTTTGGCAATAAAAACAAGATTTTTAATCGGAACAAATTTATTTATGCATACCTTTAGAACTCTGTTTATTTAATAGTATGTTAAAGGAAATTGACTGTATATATGTAATATATATATATATATATATATATATATATATATATATATATATATATATATATATATATATATATATATATACATATATATATATATATGTATTTATATACTTATATATTTGTTTACTTACAATATTTTGCAACATTTACCTTTGTTTACTTTCTTTAAGTATGGCAAATGTGTGTGTATGTCAATATATCCTTACATATACATGTGTGTGGGTTTTTACCTGTGTGTAAATAAATACGAGGGGTTTCTTTTTTGTTTGTGTTTTAATTTTTTCTAAATTAAAAAGTATGAAAAGTACATGTATCCCCTGAGGTTAGTATGGTGTTGAAATTTCTAAGTGAAATAAAAAAATATATATATATTTTTTTCCAGTTTTTGTTTTTAATAAGAATGCAAAAGTAGAAAGGGATTTTTCTAAGATGAACAAGAAATTCAATAAAAAAAAATATATGATACAAACGAATTTGAAGAATTCCCTATTTTAAAAAATTTTGAAGATGCAATTTGATAAGTAAACCATTATTTTCCAATTTATTTTAAAATTGGCTTTAGTTTATTAGAGAGTAGAATATTTCCTTTATTAAAATAAGTAATAAATTTTTTTGGTGAAAAAAAATTAAACGTAATACATACATATGAATAGTAATAAAAAATATTTATTTATTTATTCATTTGTTTTTTTTTTTTTTTTTTAATGTAAGGATAAATTGAATAATCATATCAAACATTTATTTCAGAAAAATATTTGTTAGCCTCACAAAACCGTTGACAAACTTAAAAATGTGTTTAGTATGTATTTGAATTTTACTCATATTTATCAGAAGTTAAAGCTAAACCAAAAATGTTGCAATTCTATTTAGTCGTAATGGTCTCTAACATAAAGTATATTTAAGAAAACTTTACTTCACTTTTAAAAATTGCAGTTATATTATGAAGTTGTTACTGCTTATTTGTGTTTTTATTATAAGTTTTTGTTAGTGTTCAAAGTTTCATTTTTATAAAACTGATAATCATAAACGAAAGAAATAAGAAGCATTTTGTTGATAAGTTGGAAGACTACAGCGAATTTCGTACACATACGTGTGATTAAAATTACTGCTTGCTAAATAAGGTATATAAATAACAAATATATTTATCTGGATATGATTTTATTTCTAATAAAGACGTTTCAATCCTTAGGGAGACTTTGATTCTGAATAAATGTCTGAGAGTACAAATATCGTATTGGATTTCAAACTGTTATGAAATCTAAACACTAAAGTAGTATATCAGAAATAGAATTGGTTTTATAATGGAAGTCAAAAGTCAAATGAAGGTTGGCAAAGCTAGGAATTATAACAAAAAATGTTTGATATCAAAAAAAAAAAAAAAAAAGATTTCGCAATCCTTCGATTTGGTGTTCATTTACTGCACAACAATTTTGGTGGGTTGTCCTCTAAATGCAAAGTCTCAAGGGGATTGTAAAGCTGTTGCTTATGAAAACCTCTCCTACTATTTATTAGCTTTGGAAAAAAACAGATTATATCCGTTCTGAAATTTTTGTAATTTTTTTCTATGAAACGAATCATCGTGCGATCTGGCAATTATAAAATTTATCTGGCAATTATAAAATTTATAATTGCCAGATCGCACGGTGATTCGTTTCATAGATAAAAAATAACAAAAATTTCAGAACGGATATAATCTGTTTTTTTTTCCAAAGCTAATAAATTGTAGGAGAGGTTTTCACAAGCAACAGCTTTACAATCCCCTTGAGACTTTGTATTTAGAGGACAACCCACCAAAATTGTTGTGCAGTAAATGAACACCAAATCGAAGGATTGCGAAATCATTTTTTTTTTTTTTTTTGATATCAAACATTTTTTGTTCCAACATAGACCAAAATCTTCAATATTAAGTTTATTTCTAAATGAGATTAAAATTATTTCGTCCATAAATTTTTATGCAAGGGTAAATATTTAAAAACATAGTGTTTTCCTAATTTGAAACAAAAAATTTGAAATCATTCTTAAACCTAGAAATGAATCAATTTTCACGAGAAAATATTTAGTACTGGAATCTCATATTATTCTTAAACTTAAGTCAAAATTTTAATATTTAGAAAATATTAAATTTATTAGGTTTAGAGTTTGTTGAGTCCTTATTAATAAATTACACCAAATAGCTTACATTTTCAAAATTAAAGAAACAATTTATTATTGATATTAGATATAAAAAATACAACATTTGTAATTGTTTTTCACACAATTTTTGATTAATTTTGACTGAAATCTGTAAATTTAACAATTTCTGGAATATAAATGGAAGTTTTCTTTTTACATCCGCAATTGTACTTAAGAGTTAAGTTTAAATCAGTTTGATAACTAAAACAATTCCAAATTTGCAAATTGTTCTTTTTGTTCAGAAAGTTATTATTTGAAAACTAAGAAAATATTTAATTTGGTATCATCAATTCGAAATCGGATTTTCGTATTAAAAGATATATGGAATAAAAAATTTGTAACTAAAAAATCGTCGATCAGGCTGTCCTCTATTAAATTTGGAACTATGAATATGTTGATTTCATTGGAGTTAATTAATTTAATCACTCACACGGATATAATTATAATTTTGTTTACATTCGATCATTAAATAAATTGATAAATTTGAAAAAATCTGCACAAAATTTTAAGGCTTATTTTCAATATAAGGGAATTATTGGACCTTAAATAAAAATGTTTTAGATTTTGTGTTTATGTAAGTGGCATTCGCGACCCTCCTAAAATGTTGATACGGACCCTTTGTTGGTCGCGGTCTTCAGTTCTGTACCAGCGATTGAAAAACCATGGGTCTCATACATTTTGGCCAAAAAAATTTAGATTTTCTTTCCAAATGGGTTTCAAGAAATACCTAATTTTGGGCTTGCTGTGAAAAAAAAATAATTTTTCTTCATGGGATGTTGGTCCCACAGAGATTTTTAATATATTTTTTTTTTTTTTTTTTTTTTGAAAAAGAAATTTAAAACTACTTTAAGAAGGAATATAATTACTACTCATAAAGGGAACAAAAGTTTGAAAGAAAACTCGATTTTTTTTTTTTTTTTTTTGCAAAATGTATTAGGTCTGTGAGTTTTAATCGTTGGTAGGCAATCAAAGATGAATTTTTCATTTTTTTTTTTTTTTTATTATTATTTTTTCTCTATTTAGCTCTAAACATACATCGTTTAAGTAATCCTTTGGCAAAATTGTTTTCAAAGGAACACTCTAATGTACATTGAAGACAATTTGTAAAAAATACTTGCAACTATTTCAAAGGCTACAAGATGGCGCTAAAATCATCATATATAGTACAAATTTGAAGTCGAAAGTGTTTGTTGTATTACTTTACTAACACAAGTTTACAAATTCAAGTCAACTTTTGGAATAGAACAAATGAAAACTAATTTTAATGTAATTTAGATTGCTGAATTTAAAAATGGAATTTGTTTTTCGGTTCTAGTTTTCGAGTTCTCGCGCATTGGAGAAATTCACCGTCGTTATGACGTTATGGATTTTAACATCATAGGAAGCTTAATTTCAATGATTTTCTTCATATTGGGGGTTTTTTCAGATCGTGTAGAATTATATAAAAAAATATTGCAAAAACGGATTTCAAGCACTACATTATATATACGAATGTTATTTACTCAGGAAAGTGGTCAAGTTTATATTAAATGTTTAGAGTAAATAACTACACTATCTTATATAGTTTGAATTTAATAATACATTTGACAGAGTTAATCGCATAGTGGTTGCATGGGTAAAAGGTGTTGGAAATTCTAACAAATGTCAATATAAACGGGACCACATATTAGTCATTATTCCCGATTCTTAAGAAAAATATACATACACTTCAGAGATAATATCTGCTATTTATTTGATTTTATAAATACATAGTCTGCCACTTTTGCCACTTCCATGCTCGTACAATACTTTCATGCCACAACTTCACATAGAAATTTACCTTATCAATAACTCGGAAGCAGTCGCAAAGGACTAAAATTACACAAGGTATATTTGCTAAATCTAATATTAGAAAAAAATAATGACCGACAGAATCTTTAAAAAATATTTCAAGTCCAATAAACTTCCAACGTAGGTATAATGAGAAAGTCATGTTAACAAAATTAACGGTAATAGAAAATCCCTTGCTTTGCAGTATATAATGGACAGTTTGTTACCAAAATATCACAAGATTGGATCTTGAATAATTTTCTTTTTTAGATATTTCAATTAAAAGTTTAGTAATGGGAGTTACGAGAAAAATATTAAATACTATAAGAATTGATGAATTCCATGATGAATTGTTTGACTCTAATATGTGATATAGATCTCAAATAATGTTAACAATAGATCTTTAGTACCGATTTATCATTTTTTATTTAAAAAATAGGTTATCAAATCACAAATATAGCAAAAAATATATTTTGTTGATATCTCGAATTCAGCGCCCCAAATTACCTTAGGAACCACTTTTAGTTTCTCAGGTCAAAAACATTGAATATCTTTGTAAAACGTGCCAAAGTTGTATGCAAATGAAATTAAACGCGCTTTAGCAAAGACGTTTGTGTCGTTATTAAAAAAAAAACACACACACACACAAAACTAACTTTTTTTGGTAAAAGTAGAGAAAAGTATTTTTCGTATTTTTGAACCTAAATTGGAGGAAAATCTATTAATATTTCTTTTAAGTACACACCCTGTAACTAAATATACAAACACTACAAGCCCGGTCCGAAAATTTCCATAAAAATTTGTATGAAAATTGCGCAATGCTGCTCGAAATTTATGTTGCTTTATTTTCTCTTAAAAAATTTTACCATATTTTTAAAAAATTTTTAATTTTTAAAAGAAACGAAAGAAATAATAACATGTAGTAAATCAAGTTTGATCATTTAATAAGCTACATCAATCATTTTTAATACTGTGGTCAATTGTCGACCGGTTCTTATAAGATTGATGGTGAATTCATATTTTTGTAAAAAGTATGTATTAGGGTTGTCATTCGAAAAGAAATTTTTCGATTATTCCAGGAAAAAAATTTTATTCTTTTCCATGTAACAAATTTTTTAAAATTTAGAATAAAAAATTATTCGATCAATTTTTAACGAATCATTTTTCGAAACGAGTTTTTGTTAAATTATTATGTCTTTTTGAAATTATAAGTTTAAAAAGTGTTGTTTACTTGGAAAATCCTGCTGAAAATAATTGAAAATTTCGTTAGGATATATAAATGTGTAAACCACGTTTTAATAGATTTCGGATCAAAGCTTTTCACTGTTTAAGGTCCTTCGAACCTTATACCGGAACCAAATCTTTAACAACGTTTACGATGCTAGATTTAACCTTTCTTTTACTTGCCCCAAACCCCTAGCGCTGCTAATTGAGTCCCTCAATATTGCACCCAGTGCAAGGCTGGCGCCTATGTTTAGGTTTCAACGAAACCAAAATGGATAAGACGCCACGAATGCTGATGAAGTGTATAGTGGCTCAGCAAATATGTATTGCATTCTGCTGGTGTCTAATTATAGGCCACAAATTCTGCTTTGGTACTGCCAAATAGAGACAACAAGGCAATTTACTATTGCAAACTTGTTTAGCATTATTTAGCAAAAATATAATAGCTTTTCTAAAGATTTAATCAAACGTCATAAAGTTAGAAACAGGAACAAATACAGTGTGTATTGTGATAGCGACCCAATAAGGAATGATAGTGCGATCGTTCATATAATATAAGACATTTGACCACTTCTTTGCTTCAATAGGGAAGTAATTAATTTGTCTGTTTTCTTTCCTTGTTTTTATATGAACAACATACGAGTATGTATGTGTGCGTTTTTAACTGTATAAATGCACGTATTTTTGTGAGCAAAACAATTGTTTGAAAGATTTATTTATAATATTATGATTTATGATCAAAATAATTAACAAATATTAATAAAGATGCTAATTATTACATATTGAAGAAAAATTAGAAAATAAACGTATTATTGAATAGTAAAGTCCAAATATGAAATAAAAGTATAACATGTTTTTTTTTAATTTTAATAAAAAATTAATTGATTTTTATTATAATTTCTGAAATTAGGTCGTCACTTGTCGCACACAGAGTAAATACTCTAGATATGCATGTGTTTCTAAGAAATGCCGGCACTTAAAATACTTGTTTAATATATTTGTGCTCGGAAAGCAATAAAATCAAAGTTTTTATGCTTGAGATAACATCTTTAAATGATGAACAACTATAATAAATATTTGATACTAGTAATCGTTACAAAAGTTTATAAAATACTCAAAAAATAAAATTTTCCGAATTACACCATGAGCCACAATACCCCACTCTCCTTTGTTTTATATTTTGCTTAGAAAAAATACTTTGTTTTGTTTTCGTACCGTATGCAAATCGCAAGAATTGACTTAAATTTTTTTTTTTTTTTAATAATTTAAAGAACTAATAAGAACTAAAATGCCCAAAAATTTACTTAGTTACAAAAATTAATTTACTTAGCTATAAAAAATTAATTAATAAAGGCAAAATTCTAAGCCATGTAAATGCAGCATCAAGATTAAAAGTTATTAGAGTATGGAAGGATCAATTATTTAAAGTCAATATAACTATATGAATATAACTAATATTTTTATAAATAAAATTCATATATATATATATATATATATATATATATATATATATATATATATATATATATATATAAACCTCAGGAAAAATCATTTCAAGTTCTATTTAAAAATTCCTTACAATTTAAACAAAATTCGTTGCAAAACCAAACAACTCACAACAATTTGTATCTTAATTTGCCAAATAGCAACAAAATGTCAAAGACAAGTTGACAGCGTTATAGTACAAGAAACAAATTGCAAAATGCTGCTGCCAGGACTAGTAATATGAAAACATACACATGTACTTTATGTAAAGAAGTGTTTATGTATTTAGAGAGAAAGAGGAAGAGTAATGACAATAGTGCTACAACATACTCTTGCAAATCGTGCAACATCACTACTAAATACTTGCTGTTGAGGGTTTTTTCGTTTTTAAATTACACAGTTTGGTTGTGGCTTTTAACTTTTAAACCTCCCACTTTATTTCACTGTACTAGTAGTGACAATGTTGGCGGAGACAGTGATGTAAAGACATCATCATGTAGACAGCAAAAAGGAGAAAAAATAAAAAGTAAAAACTTCTACAACAAAGCATACAATAAAAATAGTAAGATTTTTTTTTATTAAACTAAGATCTTCTAAGTACTTTTGTAGATTTGTATGTGAATAAGTAGTTATGTTTATAAGAGTTCATGCATTAATGCATTTTAATTGTTTTTTCTGTATTCACGAAATATAAATGAAGGTATAATATGTCAGCACCGATTTTTTTTAATATTATGGCAATTTTTCAGATTAATTCCCTTTTTATACCCGTAATAATTTTGTTCATTATTTTATATGACCTTAATAAAGGTTATTTAATTCTTAATTGTTTCGCCAGACAAAATTCATTTTTGTGCAAAAAGTAATATTGAAATATTGTAGCCTGAGAATTTTGCACTGTAGTTTAACATTGTAGTAGAATAACAAATTTTGTTCGATCGTCATGGGCAGTTTAGCCTTTTTAATGCTAAATTTAGCCTTTTTCTTTTTATTTTAGCCTCGAAGTTTGTTTTTTTGAGTTTTTAAATTGGCTAAAAAAATATCAGTTAGCATTTCAGAGATAAAGAAATTCATTTGGACTTTCGGATTTGCCTTGCCGATTTTACTTCCAATTAAAAGACAATAACGGGATTATTCCAGGTTTTAGACCTGATCAATACGAAGTCCTTTTAATATTAGTTCTGGATTTGGAGACAATTTTATCCAAATGACATTTTTACTATTTTCGAAAAATTATTGTAATTTTTTCTTAAAAAGCGCTAAATAAGTATTGAAAAACTGTAGGATTAAATATTTGCTATTGCACAATGGAGCAGAAATGATTTTTTGGAAATAAATCTGTAACTTTTATTCGACTGATTAGATTTACAAAAAATTTCACATAGGCGTATCAGAGGAGTTTAAGTGGGGAGCCCCACATATCCATCAGCAGCGGTGTTATTGTGCATTGAAATAGGGTGCCTCTGATATAGAAAATTTTCACCCGCTTAAAAAATGAAGATTGTTGAAAGATGCATAGGTCCTATCGAGGGATTTAAGAAGATGCAAAAATATTTTAAATTGGATAAATTTGGCAAGCGATTAAAAATGCTATATATTAAAGATTGCTACTGTCTCTTACAGATTTATTTCATAAAGATTCGATTCTGCCCCACTGTGTATTGTTTGGAATATGTTTCAAGTATTATAGTTCTATGGCAGTCGACCATTCCAAAATTTTTCATACATTTTTCTATGATTTCAGGACAAATGCAATGTAACAACACATGAGATATATTTTGAGGGACATTCGATCTCCAATCTTCCAAAAATTGTACAACAAACCAATAAATATTCTTTCAAGAATTTGCTCGGTAAAAGCCGGATCTTCTGGTACCTACATATATCAGGCATAGTAGCAAATGATTATATTTTCAATAAAATTACTTTAAATGTAATTTTAATTAACCATTTTCAAATTAACTATTATGAGTAATTGTAATTACAATTTTTTCAATGACAATTATAGTAATTTTAATTAAAAAATTTCAATTACAAGTGCATGTAATTGCAAATATTATTTAATTACATTCTGAATCCTTAAAAAAAAACCATCCTTTAAAAGTAAAATGTTA
This sequence comes from Protocalliphora azurea, assembly GCA_932274085.1. Classification (NCBI taxonomy): domain Eukaryota; kingdom Metazoa; phylum Arthropoda; class Insecta; order Diptera; family Calliphoridae; genus Protocalliphora; species Protocalliphora azurea. Next base: position 78,239,320 of record OW026523.1, on the reverse strand, counting down.
TTGAGAAAATTCAATGTACAGTTTTTATTTTAAGCAATTTTGCATATTTTTTACGACATACGGTCGTTATTTTTTAAATTACTTACTCATTATGTATTTTATTTGCAGTTGGAATTTTCCAATTGCAATTAACCTGTAATTGTAATTGAAAATTTTAGTTATTTAGTTATATCTTGCTGAAAATTGCCAGAAGGACAGACACAATTTTCTAGCACCTAGAATTTCTCTGACTTCCTTGAAGACTTTTAACTCTATATTTGGTGTGCATAATACGAGTACATATCTTTAAATGGTACTAAAATACTAATAAATAAAAACTAAAAGAAATTATAAGTTTTTAAGTATAAATTATTAGTTTTTTTTATGGCATTTTTTTTTCTTTTAAAAATTAAAAGTATAAAAGTTCAATTTAGCCTCCTTTTTCTTATCTCCTGATAACACTGTCTGTGACTTATGTGAATGATCCCCTAGCCTTAAGTTTAGATACCAATTTTTGGGGCTAAAGGAAATGCAACATATTTACTAAGTATTACAAAACTGGGAAGAAAAGAGAGAAAAAAAATTAGGACATTTTGGGTAAAAATTATGGTTTAGTTTAAAATGAAGCCAATTATAATTCCTAAGTACATATATAGGAGAAAGAACTATATATTTTAAATTTGCAATAACCTGACTATTTAATGGAAAAAACTAGTTAGTTCTAACTAACTATGTTTGCCTAATTGGTTATATAAGTTTATACAAGTTTAATTTACGAGTTACGAAATACTTTTGCATAAAATTGAACTGAAACATAATCACCAGATCACTATAATAGAAATAAGAATAAATTGTCATAAAAAAATTGTATACTTTTGCATACTAATAAATGATGTTATTTGAAATTTTTTAATTGCACTAAACAGCTGTTAAAATAATACTTTTTTTTTTACCACAATTGTACCAAAACAGAAAATTGTTATAAAAATTATAAGTTTAAGTTAAGAAACGCCGTAGAACTCCCGTAATAAACTTAATACTTTTAAGTTATTTTCATCGACGTAAAGAAAATAGTAGCTGTGTTTTTTTTTTTTTTTTTTTTTTTTTTTGCTAAAGTTCATAGACAATCTCATACAAAAATTTAAATTTATATGCTTTAGGAATTAACTTGTAAAATTATACATGTTAACTTTAACGCCGATAAAAGTGTTCCCAATTTAAGAATACAAATACAATTATGAATATTGGAATTACAAAACAAGAAAATATAAAAATAGAATTAAATTCAAATAAAAAATTTGCAAATTTTTAATTTTATAAATAAAAACTTTTAAATTTAAGAATAATTTAAGAATTTTATTTTAAAATAAAAAGCTGAGACTGGGTATCAAGTATAATCATAGTGCTTTGTCTTAACTAATTTGAGATTTTTTAAACATGTGGTTTCTAAGTAAGAAGATTTTCTATAGCAACTTTATAAAAAATTGAGATTAAAAAAAAAAACTTAAATCTTACCAAATTGATAAATGGGATACCATTGTATTCTTCAGTTTCGAACTGTATCAAAAAAAGTACAATTGTACCAATTTTGACATCCCTGATCTGAATGCCTTCTAAATTTTGAAAATAATTGAGCAATAAATTGTAAAGCATTGTAAATTCTGATACACAGTAATTATTCTGAGCATGATAGCTCAAGTTTTTGTGTTATTTAGAGCAACCCAAATCTCAAGATATATTCAGACACCATCTTTTTAAATTACTTAAATGCTAGCATTCTCTTTTTTGGTTATTTGCTGGTATGTTACGTACTGTTTTTAAATGATGCTCTTTAGAGATAACAGCCTCAATTTATGTCAATTAATATAGCAAAAACTAAATAAAATTGTATCATGGTAAAACTATCAAGTACTTAATTTATTTGATTATGTCTGGCGATCATTCATTGTAATAAACGGGTCATACGTTCCCAAAGCTCAATTAGTGTAGTTTTGATAGTAATGATGTTGAGATATATTTTCGCTATAACTAAACCATTTAACGACATTTTATGCTCACGTAAATCAGCAGATCATATAGTCAAGACCGAATATATGACACCATACATAATTGTGTAAGGGCATAAAAATTCGAAAAGGGGACTTATATTTCACCTGTGGCCAATTTTACTAAATATAAAAGAAAATATACAAATATAGAATAATGTGTTGATACTAATATCTAAATGATTTTATGCTCTTTAGAGCGATTCCTGGCAGTGGGTTTGTATAGGAGCTATGGTAAATAATAGACCGTTTCTCATAAAATTTGGCAATGTTATTTCAACTTATATAAAATGAATTTGTGTTAAATATTAACTTGATACTAACTTTATTATGGGATTTATGCACGTTAAAGTGGAACGATCTTAATAAAATTTATATTCTTATTTTTAATTCGATTTAAAAAGTGATTCTGAGTCTATTGGTATACTTTAATGAGGGTGTTGCATAACTCTTTCTATGCGTTATAAACATCAGCACAAACGCATAATACTCCAACCACCTATGGTGGTGCAGGGTATAAATATCAGGAACCTGCAAGGATGTTGACATTAAGAAACTTTTATTAATCAAAACTGTGTAAACTTGTGCAGCTGAAATTTAATATATATTATAATATATCAAAAAATTGGAGAGGTATTCTTTGGTATATATATATATATATATATATATATATATATATATATATATATATATACAACCTAACCGGATTTTTGGGCAGCCGTTACAAAAAAAAATAATTTTAAATATTAAAATCATAAGAGCAATTTCAGCAGTTTTCTTTGAGTTTACCATGTTACATGCAATCTTCAAATTTAATCCATAATAACTTAAAAACTAATTGAGATTTTGAACTAATATTTTGCATAATGATATAATAAATGCAAAAAAGATTATTAAAATTCTGACATTAACTTTAACCATTTTTGGCCCAGCTCGTGATAATGTGTGACATTGATTATCCATAGGTATAGATCTGCCATGATCTGAACCCTGTTTTGGTACTGCCTATTTCATCTCTAAATTTAACTTAAAACAAAATATCATAACATGATTGGAGAAAGCGACAGCCTCTAACATCATTGACTAAGTTCACATTACATCATTGGAAAATCACTTTTCTTTTTGAATATAAAATTTGCCTTCAGTTATTTTTTGAAAAAAAAAAAAAAATATTTTGTTACAATTAAAAATCAGAAAATCTTAAAACTAAAATCTTTAAGAAACTGTGTAATCGTTATTATATGTTGATTATTTTTTTTTTCCTTCTATACAGTCATTTCATTTGCCACAAATATCTGAAAAAAAGACATTCTCATTGTCAACAGGAAATAAACAAATCGTTTACAGGATGGAGAAAACAAAATGAAAACAAAGGAGAAAAACATTTCTTAATATTACCAAAGGATAATAGCAACAAAATGCAACAAACGTTAGCAAGATATTTTAACGTTTCTCCACAACATCATTCATTCTCATCAACGTGGTTGGATTTATCGAAATGCCATGATACTGCAAAAGGTTCATATGTTCTTCCATGCTTTTTCCGAATTATACAGTACAACTGTAATACTATGTAAGTGTATTTGTTACTTTTTTTTTAGGTTTTTTTTTTGTAGTTATTTGTAGGTATGTGTTGAATTTGTATTTTGTGTCATCTCACATCTTTTTTTCCGTTTTTAGAGCTTGAGTATTTGCTTTACTTTTTTTTTTGCTTTTCATTGCGTGTAAGCTCATCCTTGCTTAAACATTTTCACCACCTACTTCCGTTTGGTATTAAGTGTTTGACAGATTTTTGCAAAAAGACTTAAAATAAAAATAACAACAGCTTTTATAACGGCAGCATCACGTGCTTTGAAAATACGCAACATTGAGATGCATCTATATGGTCTTAGATGTGTGTGCCGTATTGCAATCCCACCCCTCTTACATAAGAACTAATGGGAAATTAATTGCTTTAATGTTTTAAACTAAAGCTAAGATAGAAACTTTGTCGACATTGTTTTGAAACACGTTTTATTGAGAGTTTGAGTGTTGAGATTTAAATACAGACAGCCAGAAACTGCACGGAGAGAAAAAATATGGTTACGGCATTGTCACTGCAACAATATTATGTTATTGTGTTTTAATAATACTATGTTCATGATAAGAATGTTTTTGTAATAAATTTATAAATAATACCCAGCAAAATGACTCAATGAAAAATCTTCCAATAAATTCCCATATAAATTTGGGTTATACTTCATATGAAAAGTTACCCAATGTGTTGAAGTGATTTTGCGTCATTTTTTTAATTAAATCACTTTTTGATTAAGCATTTCTAAGTCTTTGCGAGATTTTCAGTAAGATTTTTTAAAATTATTTTCATAAACATGATTGATAAAGTATATTAAAAAGTAATTATAATAATCGGCTTAGTAACGTCACAAAATGAGTTAAAAAACTTTTAATTTGGAGAATGAAGCATCGCACTTGAAATGCTTTATTAAATATAAATAATCCCGATTTTTTATGCGAATAAATACATAAAAAATTTTAAATGGATAATTCTGAAAAACTAAAATTAGTAATGGCAAATAATAAATTATTTACCTCGTTATTGAAATACTAAAATTTTAAATTTTTTAAAGCAATTTTAAGAACAAAAAGGGTGGAAAAAAGCTTGAAGTTAAATTGAAAATTTTGAGTCTAAAAGGAAGATAAAAGAATAGATTTAGCCTTCCACAAGCTAACCGGAAAATTAAGATAAAAATAAAAAGACATATCGCTCTTCTGTAGCTTAAGGATAATGCTCAAAATTTGTATTTTTTGAACTGAATTGTGATAGTGCTTCTTACGATCAAACTCCACCTTTGTACCTATTTTTTGAAATTCAACTTATTCTTGCGACAAACGAAAAAACTTTGACTTCCTACCTAGATTTTGTTAATAAAAATTAGCTTAAATCTATTAAAAAAATATACAAATCTCAGTTCTCAGTATGTCTGGTGTTACTCAAATCTCAAATTAGAAATTAACAAAAAACTAGGCTTAAAGCTTTATTAGTTCATAATGAAAATGAAAAATACCTTCAAATGAATAAGGGCCTGATTTAGTATAACAAGATAATTGTATAAAAATAAAATTTGTACGAATATTACACAAACAATTTAATTTTCATACAAATTTAATTTTTAAACAATTTGATACTTTTAATGTATCAGGCCATAAATAAGGCAAGTATTAATAATTGAAAGTAAACTGGTTAACCGATGGGTAAAAAACCGACCTGTCGAATTGTTCGAATTATTTTAAAAAGTAAAAACAGGTTTGAATACACTAATCTTATATTTAAAATCAGATTATTATTTTAAGCTCATGCCGCGATTGCTCTAAAATTTAAGCGGTTTTTAGTTTTATTAAAACGGGTTCTTCTTTACTATATTTGATTGATTTAAAATATAGTTGTGGTGAACAGAGTTACCAGAACTATTCCAAATTGAACTATAATATATATATAAAAGATATCATTAAATATCCAAAAAAAATGAAGCCAGAAGAAGTTTTTTTTAATTTAACACCCTTATTTTATCGTTCTTATTAGCTTTTGATATTTCTTGTAGAGCTTGAAATTAATTTTTAAATTAAATATAGAAAGGCTGCCAGAAAAATTATCCAATAAAAAATCGCATTTAATTAAAATCTTACAAAATATCTAAGTGAAGCTTTGCATTACATAAAGTACACATAAATACATTAAAAATTATTGATTTAAATTTTTTCGTTTTCACACACAATGAAAAAGTGCTCCTAAGATTAAGAGTCAATAAAAACGAAATTCGAAATTCTAACTTTGCAAAATCCTTTGGGTATTTAATTTTCTGATGGTGCACTTTCATTTCGCGTTGGAATAATTGAATAATAATAATTGAATAATAATAATAATTTTTGTTTACCCAAAATTTGTCGCGTTGTGTTATTTGATTACATTTGATAGTTTTCACCTATACCGTAATTTTTGGCAACCTATTGGAGCCTGCAGCAGGCAATAATATTATTGGTTTCGAATAGTTATGTGCCTTGGATTTTTAAGAATATTTACTTTGCGATCTAACTATTCTGTGTGACCATAAAAAATACAATAGAAACTGGAGGCCTTAATGTAGCATCACTCTATCATTAGTATAAAAAAGTACATGTAAACGGAACGTAAGTGAATTAGTGATAAGTTAGACAGGAAACAGATAGGGTGCACCAGTACCTTATAATTTTATATGTTATGAAGCTGGACGAACGTAAGTTCGAGGTCTTACCTAGGACTTAAAAGTAGGTGCCACGGGAACCAACGGCCCCAAGACCAGTGATCCACCTTAACGTTACTGGTTCTTCGCTGGTTGTTGGTGATACCCTTGATAGGGGGTTACTTGGTAGTTGTGGATTCATGTGTTGACTGCTATGCAGTAACACGCTCACAAGTGTGATCAGGAGAGTTTAGATCCAACCCTTAAGCAAAGGGAATGATCTTGGCCAGAAAGCTAGTTTATTAGATTGCAACCTGTATGTGTAACAACATATGGGGGCGTTAGTTGGCGCGTTATTCTTCAGCCGGTGCTAAGACCACCGTAGGATTAGACCATCAAAGTTGATATCCATTTTAATCTTGTACATATCTGTCTAATACATATAGATTGCCACGGCGGCTTGACTTCTCGGAAAAAATCTCTTCATTGATGTATAGCTCATACGTGCTAGAATAAAATACTACACCCTAAGACTCACATTTCGGTCTTAGATATCGTATCAGAATGACAGGTACAAATAGTTTTACCGTTGCCTGAACTTGTCTGGGGTATATACTGGTAGAAAAGGACTTTACCAGAGACCTATCACAATCTGGTACCACGGGAGCCAGTGGCCCTTAGTATAGCGGTTCTCGCTTGTCGGTACTGTTGTAATAGACTGGCTATTGGATAGGCCCTTCGGGGAGTTACGTGGTGGCTGTGATTTAAACCCAAATCGCGGGAGGGGGATAATTCTCCCGATGTGGTGGTGCGGTGCAACACAAGCCGCCAATAATGCGGAAGGAGATTAGATAGTTCTAACAAGAAGGAGGAATAACTTGTCCAGACAATGAGTCACTCTAATTGTCACCTGTGTGTCCCTAAAAGGCACATCGGGGTGTTGGTAGGCGCATTGTACTCACCCGGTGCTCAGACCACCGTGGGGTTAAGCAGATACCCTCGTTAATATTCAGCACATCTGTCTAGCACATATAGAGTGTTCCATATTTTTTTTTAATTGAATTAAAATACTTAGAATGGAATTCAGAATTTTTATTATGACCCGAAAGAATATTCTCCGATATTTTTAAGATAATTTCATTCAAATGTTAGCTGCGACTACGTAGGTAGTCAAAATACAGATTAATATTTTTTAAAGACTTCTAAGAATATACATTAATCACACTAAGTTTATTTTTCGAGTGTATGTATATAAAATGCTGTGTGTATTAGCTTATTCATGCCTTAAATCGATTATTTATTTATTGTTAAACGATGTTTCCGTTGTCAGTTGTTGTTTCTATTACTGTTGTTTTTTACTTACCAACTTTTGATACTTTAATATTAAAATATTTCTATATGTAAGACAATAAGATCTAAGAGGACACTCAAAGGCAGAGTGGGAGGAATTCACAATTTTTAGTGACAATACAAAACGGAAATGTTTTCATTTCGGTTGTATATCATTGACACCACTAACGCCATTTATTGTCAAGAAGTTGTAGAGGGTGTAGAAGGGAATAGCAAACAAAATAGCATGGAAAAATAAATAGATCGAATCCCTAAGTATTTCTAATGAAATATTTCTTTTTCAAGAACAATTTATTGTTGTAGATTTTCAGAGAATGTTGCCTGGTTTTGGTTTAGTCTAGAAAATAAACACAAACAAACCATATTTAAAATAGAAGACAACAGTATGGTAAAGTGGTATACTTGAACAGAAGAGGGGGATAATTAATCACATATTTTGTATTGAAAATCATTAAAAGTCTTTAAAAATATTTCGTATATTGTTGAAATGTCTTTCTTTTAATTTTTTACTTTATTATATGAAACACTTCATACCTATATTTTAAAAGCATTCAAATGCATTCTCTAAAATTCTCTAAAATTTGCTGCTATATTTTTAACTTAAACTGTTTAAAGTAAAACATGTTCATGGTTTAAAAGTTTTAATATCAAGATGTTTATTGTCTACAGTAGCAAAAAACAAAACTAGGCTGTGTAAATAATCATTGTTTAAGGCATAAATATTAAAAGGGATAATAAATTCTGCAAAATATTTTAACTGATAAAAAAATAAATTGTTTATGATGCCTGGAAACCAAATACACGTTTCCAGCGAAATTTCTTAAAGCTTAAAGGAATATGCAAAATTTAAATTCATTCAACTGAAATCTTATTAATGAATTTGATTTTTAGAATTTCTGTTTATAAAAAAAATAAGAAGAGGAAAAAATCTAAAGAATAAACACACCTTAGAAACTTGTCATTTGGAAATAATTGATGGGCTCCCTGGCATAACTGTCAAATTCATGCTCTCATATAACTCACATGGCAGCCTCGTCTCCAATGCACACACCAATTAAATGAGTGTTCTATAGCAAACAACAAACAATAGTTTCGTTTTATAATCTACAGTAGTAGAAAAATCTAAAAAAATACACCTACATACTCTCATCAGTATATCGACAAAAATAGTGGAAAAAATTCAATTAGAAACTCATGTTTTCCATGTTTTTTCTTTTTTTGCTAAATGGCATTCTGTAAATTTTTTTTATGTTCTATTTCGGTTGTTCACCTTTACGATTGGCTGTTGTGTTAAGTGCAATATAGTGTAAAAAAAATTCTGATATTTCCTATCCAGTTTTTTTTTTTTTTTTTTTGCCAAATTTAAGCCTATAAAATTTTAAAGGATTGTTTTGATTTTTTTGTTAAAAATATTTTTCTTGTTATTTCTTCTACTCATAACTACATGCTCACGTCTATCACCTGAGTGAACAACTAACAACGTTATTTATAATTGTCCGAGATGTTGTACTCGTTGCTATGACATTATTTTGTTAGAGTGATAAAAAAAATGATAGTATATAGTTGATAAATATTAATACGAACTATCCTCAAAATATATACATATTGATAAAAATTGCTTTTAAAATACTAAAGTTAATTAAATACTAAACTTTGGAATTTATATATCGTCGGTAAGCTGACGAAGAGTTCTACATTTTCATTATCTCAACGGGCTTCATGTACATTTTCTTGAAAAAAAGAACAAAAAAAAGTCTTAAACCTACTTTTTATTTTTATCGTCTTTTGATTTAGTTAAGATTTGAAGGAAAACTTTACGATTATGACAATGATGGCGCACATTTCAGCATTTTTTGCATTGGCTGTGGTTTAGATGAACTTTTTTTCAGTGACAACGTTCTTTAAAACTATAAGAACGATTTTCGGAGAGGATCTTATATGGAACCTGTGCTCAATTGTGGATCAAGTCAATGCCATCACTGACAACATTTTTTAAGATTGTAAGAATTTTATAGTCGGGCTTGATCGATTTTCGGTGAGTTTCATATATGAAACCCTTTATTGTGTATTGTAAAGATTAAAATAACAATTTATCTTTTTAGAATCTTACCTGTACAAAAAACATTGTGTCTACCAAACTCATTATAGAAGAAAATTTGTATGACGGCTAGGTTATAATGGGAAATGGGAATTTTTAACAAAATTCGTTCCTGCATCATATAAAGTCAAATTTCATTCAATTATCTTAAAAATTGCTAATTGCAACTTCATTAAAAGTTTAACATGGAAGGACAGACGGACGGACATTGCAAATATACTTCAACATGTTTTTTCTACGTGTATTTATCAGTTTGCTTTTATTTTTATAACCAATGAAATGATTCAAATAAATAAATAATATAAAATTATAATTTTTTGTACAAAATCAACGAAAAACACACTAAGGTACCTGGGTAGCCCTGGTATTGACTGAGGTTAATTTTTTTGGGTATATTTTATTCAGTTTCTTTTTCCATTCGCGAACGCAATAAGATATCGATTTTTAAAGCATAAAATTTTTTAATATCTTGACGGAAAATTAAAAAAATTAAAAAAGGTTGCAAATTGACAAAACGTTCTCCTGAAAACTGGTAAAAAAAGAACACATAAGACTTTTCGTCAGGGCACCGGCGACATATTTTATTTTTTAGATCAATTAATATCAATTAAATTGTAGTAATTTTTAATCCGTGCTATAAGAAAACATCATCCTAACTTGAAAAGTGGAATATTTACATTAATACGAAAAGTTAACTTTTTTTGTATTAGCTGTTGTGCAATACAGCCTGTGATTGTTGTCTATAAATCTGCATAGATTTATTGGAACTTTTTGAAATTTGTTTAACAAAATTTTAAAAGTTTTAACATTGGAGTTTTTAAACAGCCTTAAAAAATCAATTTTCTTTTAACCAAGCATGGAAAGAGGTTTGAGTTACTCTGCAGAAGCAAAAACTCTTTTTAGTAATTATAAAGTAATTCCATTTTAAATGTAGAAAATTTTTACCGCTCTGAAATTTTTGCTGCAGTAAGTATAACGATAGGGCTTCTTCCAAAGAAATATACAAAAAATTCAGATGGAGTTTTATCTTCTTTAATTTATATACGACATCTTAAAATAAAATCTTTTACAAACCCACTACAAAAAAATTTTATAAAACAAAAGTTATGCCCATTTAAGTAATATATTAATCACTTTCGAATCTAAAATAAAAATGAATAAAATTCAATATATATCCGTGTGTATCCTCCTATACACATAAACCAAATTTTATCCAAATCGGTAAGAATTTTTTAAATTTAAAATGGAATTACTGTATGGTTCAAATGTAATTAAAAAAATGACATTCTATTAAAATTTTTAAAAATTTTAAAATTTGTCTGTAAACTCACAGAAAAAATTATTATCTTTCCTATTAACATTTAAAGGATATCTTCCTGGAAGAAATTTACGCAATATCTTTTTTTATTATTTGGTCGAAAATCGTCAAAACAATACTTTTGCATTTTTATCAGTTTAAAGAAAATTAGTCAATAAACAGCAAAAAATATATAAAATTTAAATTTTTTTATTATTTTTATTCTCAAAATACCGAACTTTTTAAGTAATGTAACTATCACCTCCACAATAAACTGATTATATACCATTGAGATCATCTGGAGGAAATTAATGCAATACTTTTACTTTTCAGTCACAATTTTTTCAGTTGTCGAAAAATTATTCAAAAATGAAAAAAATATTGTAGGAATTTGTTTGCTTTTAGCAAAAAAAAAAAATGATATTTTATGTGAGCGTTTCAATTTTCCTTTCAATTTATGTACAAGTATGTTTGACAAGATGTACGAGATTTCTTTATTATATTATTTAAAGATTTATTTTAGGGATAATCTTTGTACATCTTCCAGAAGATTATCTGGCGGTATCTTCTTTTTTTCACCTAGATGACTATCTAGCAAATATTTTTCTTTCAGGTATATTGATTTCTTGTTGCTAAAATGTTTCGCCTGTGACGTACAATCTCTTCCGATGGAGGAAATTTACGCAATGCGAATATGGTTATTGCGGCAATAAAATTTATCTTCTAAGCAATACGAAGTCGAATCACTTTCGTATTAATCTGCTTGTACACCCTACACCACTATATATAGGTGGTTGGGGCATTAACCGATGTTCGTCTGCCTGGTCCGCTAGCTGTCTGCCTATGTAAACCTTGTGAATAAAGTATAGGTGGCAATTTTAAAGATATATTGATGAACTTCAGCACGAATAATTATTTCGGCACAAGGACAAAGCTCATTTAAATTGGTTATGATTGGTTCATTATTTCACCTAGTCCCCATACAATTGTTCTTTCGGTATAGGGGTTTAGCGATCATAAATACCTTAAATACATCAATTCAGTGCAAAGAAGTTTTGTATATGTATCAATCTTTGTGCCAAATTTGATAAAGATCGGTCCACAATTGACCATAGCTCTCATATAAATCACTCTTCCGAGCATGTATCCCATAAAACTGCTAGTATCTAGTTAATATTCGACATAAATAAATTTTATATAAGTAGAAACAACAGTGAGAAACTTTACGAGAATTGGTCCATAATTTACAATAGCACCCATATAACACCCACTTTCGGGAAATAAACTGCATAAATTCATAGAAATGTTAGTATCAACCTAATATTCTGTATTCTTATGTTTTATTCTAAATTTAATAAGATTATTGGTAATATTTAATACAATTTGTGATATAAGGACACGCTCCGAATTTTAGTGCACATACACAATTGTGTAGGGCATAAGCCGGGCTTGACCGATTATATCTTTCTTACCTGTTTTCAATTAACAGTAAATTAATATATTCAGGCAAAAATAAAATAAAAGAAATATAATTCAAGTAAGACTTTTTCATTTAAATTTTTAATTCATTCAACAATCAACTTGATTGATTTAATAAATTTTTTAATTGGATTTTTTTTTCTGTTTTCCATTTTTTTTCAGTTATTAGTAATAGATTTTGTTGAGAGGTCCAAATTTAAGCAATTTCCAATTGAATTAATCATTTTGATGATTGGTGACTTTCCTAATTCTTTTTCAAATTTACTTTATTTTTTTGACAGAAGTGCTACACGAAAACAAAGGTTGTCTACTGTTGTTTAAATGTACATACTGAATCATATAATCGTTACTACAAACAACAAAAACCATCGACATATTTGTAGATTATCGAATCGTTAAAATTTACTGAAACGTACTACAGGTTCGATGCGACAAAGGTTGAGTTACGGTCAAAATTCAAAAGTCAGTAAATTTTGGTTCAGTCTGGTGAAGAGCCTAAAATTTTACATTACGATGATATATTCACCAATCTTTGGTGACAGATATCTTTAATTTAAAAACAGTTACGAGTTACTGTACATTATTAGCTGATAAGAGTCTGTGCTAATGTTTGTAACGTTCAAAATTAATTACCAACTGTAAGTATATCGATTGAATTAGAATCACTTTTTTAGTATAATTTGACATAATAATTTAATAGAATTTGGCATAACCGTACTATATTTCAGATGGCTCAAAAGTCGTGATTCATTTAAATCTTCTAAAAATTAAACTTTTATGATGCAATCTTTAAATATAGGTATTTTTTTTTATCAAAAAGGTAGGTTCCTATTTTTTAACATTGTATATAAATATTGTAATAATATATCTTTTATATTAGGCGGTATTAGATGATATTAGTATTTAAAAAAATAAAATATATATATATATATATATATATATATATATATATATATATATAACTACGCATCTGTTGCGCGCTTTTTAATATAAATATTGTAATAATATATCTTTTATATTAGGCGGTATTAGATATTATTAGTATTTAAAAAAATAAAATATATATATAAATACGCATCTGTTGCGCGCTTTTTAGACATTTCATCTTATTTGTAAAATTTCAAGTCTTCTGAAAACAATTATTTAGCAAAAACATTGTATAACTGACTGACTAACTGAAATTAATAATATATAAAATTTTGATTTTAGTTCCCTATAGAATTGTTCTTTGGGTATTAAAATTTTATTTTTCAAACTACCATTTGGATTTTTGGTTACTGACCTATTGTATAACCACCTATACTGACCTATATTACACCTTCTCTACGACTCTCCTTAATCCCGTATAAATGTTAGTATTATGATTATGTGTATATATTTGTCTTAAATAAGATTTGTATCGGTATTAGGTAAAGTGCCAAGATTTTATGGAAAAAAACCCATTTTTTTTCTTGTCCTAATTTAAGCAAAAATAGATGTACTAGATGGAGGTTTTGATTTTTTGTATGGGCATTGCAAATATTTCCTTATCAACAAAGTAATTATTTTAGTATATTTCACCATAATTCAAGAATCATTGGCAAGATTTAGATAAATGAAATACTACCAAATTATTCAAATATGTATAATTTTTCAAACTTACTAATATTTTCATGTATCTTTCATGTAACTTTAAAAAATTTCATAAATAAAATAATTAAGAACTTATGTCTGTTAACACAAAGTTACAATTAACAGAAATTTCCTATATGTATTGGTATTTTTAAAACAAAATAACAGTGAAATACTCGTATTATCTTAGTGAAATGGCAATCATAAACAAACCTCACAAATTTCTGTGTGTGTATTAATATCTGTCCGTCTGTCTGTCCATATTAATCTTGCTGCAAAAAACAGATCTAATATAAACAAAATTTTTTACAAAAATTTCATTTCGTATTATTCGACATATTTTTTGAAAAATATATGCAAATTTTATACAAAGTAACTTTTGTTTCTTTCATGAGTAAAATATTGAAAGGTTGTTTTGTGGAAATTATGGTCCGTTGTAGCGAGTGGACTGGAGAAACTTCGAAAACAGCTGGTTGTTAATACACAACTACTGATGGTGTGGCGCTGATACGCTGACGTGTGCCGGGCTAAAGCTCGCCGGATGGAGGTAGATCTTGCTAAAAGGCCTGGGGAACTTGCCCACCTACAAAAAATCATTTCAGCTTACGAAAAAAAAAACGAAAGGAAAAAAGGCAAATGCTGAGTCACGAAGCAGTTTAATGGAAAACTCCCTGTTACACAAAAATGATAAATTATTTTGGCAGATATTGAGCCAAATGTTTCCCTCCCAATAGAGAATCATCTCACCCTGACACTAAATAAATTTTTGAAGTGTCCCCGAAATCGGCTTTCCATTTTACTCTCCCCTTCTACTCACCGTTGTTAATTTATTTTACCAATTCATTCTAATGAGAAAACTTCAAAAATTTCATTTCAACATTGTAAAATTTAATGTTTATTATTAGTTTAATTTATATAAAAAAGTGTAAGAATTTAATTCATTAGAACAAATTTTAATAATTGCAAGAAAATTATTCACAAAAATTTAAAAAAAAGTATTTAATTATATAATTTGATTTTAATTGATGCTTTACTAAATTTTTACTTTTTTCTCAGTTTTCGTTCTGGTGACATCTAATGATAGGTATTAGCAAAAAAAAAAAAAAGAATTTATTTCTTTATAATTCTAATCTAATATATTTTATAGGTTGCTACAGTTGTTATATGGCCTCAAGGATTGGGACGTTTCCTTGCAATTTCCAAGGTTTTCTGTCCTTCCGTATATTGTCCTATGTCCTGGGTTTTTTTCTAGTAAGTATTTTAATTAATTTTTTTTTCTTGGTTTTATTTACATGTATTTTTTTATATTATTTTATCTTTTCTATGATATTTTTTCTATTTTTACTTTTAGGTAAAACATTTAATTTTATAAATGTAGGGAACATTTAGGATCCTACGCTTTTCTCTTTTGGACGATATTTAGGCCTGAGCTCAATCCTACTTTTAAATGTATATTTTTTATCTTTATTTATTTATTTATTTTTTTTTGGTATTAATGTTTTCTTTTTCTTTAGATTGTTTTTTCTTTTAGCTTTAACTTTTGATTAGGCTTCTTCAGATTTTTAATTTCATTTTGTACCAAAAACTTATAATCCGAATAAAATTTTATTATTTCACAAATTTGTTGTTTTTTCTTTTCTCAGAATCCCAAAAGAACGAGTTTTTCTAAATTTGCTTCCACGACACCTAACATTGGACAATATGTTCTCCTACTCCATTTTCCTACCTATACTTTTCAGCAATTAGTTTGTTTATATTTTTATTATTCTTCTTCTTGCTTTAGTTAATTTTTTCTTTGTCTATATGTTCTTATATTTTTCTCTATTCTGCAATTTCGCGTTGCCAATTCCTTTGGACAGGGTGCCCACGACGCTGTCTTAAAGTAGTTTTAGAAATTTGTTCACAAAAATCCACTAAAAAGTGTTCTGGAGGACCAAAATCCTATAGAGAAAATTTTAAAATATTTGTCCATAACAAGCTCAAGATATTTATACCCACTTCTACAGAAATTCCTGAGAATTTGTAGACAAAAAGCAAAACTTTTTCAATCGCTACACACAGAGAAAAAATATAGTTGCAGTTACAAAAAATAGAAATGATTATAAGTAATAATTAGTATTCAATTTTGTCCTATTGTCTTCAAGTTTATGGTTTGTTTTTTCATGTTATGGTTTTAGATTTATACATAATTGAACAATCTTACTACATCATTACCCCATTTTATTATGTGATTATGATTTGGTGTTATTATATTATTGTTCTATCTTATTATATTATTATAACACATTGCCGTATTATGACTTCATTTTGTAACATTATTATGCCATTCTTCATATTGTAATTCCATTTGATCAAAATATTATCCCATGTTATTATATAGTTGTGCAATCATCATATTATTATTTCATTTTGTTATGTTATTATTCCATCTTATCATATATGAAAATAAAACGTGTTAATAAAATTAGTGAAATGTGTTCATTAGCAAAAAAAAAAATAAAATAAATAAATAAATAAATAAATAAATAAAAAAATATTTACGTCCACCACACATGTTTCAAATGCAAGATAGCTTTTTTAACAAAACCCTTTAAGGGTAGTTAAACAATATCTTATATTGCTCGAATTACACCGAGTATAACCAAACCTTGTCTACTTGTATGTATTCATATATAAACTAAATGAGAATTACAATGAAGTTTGAAAACAAACATTAAAATAATATATATATTTAAAAACTAAGTTTGTGAAAAGGATAAGTATTAAATTTATTTTAAACATTTTATTGTCATGGGAATAATAATACTAATATGGTTTAAAAATAAGGAAAAAGACCACAAATATTTAATTGTTGTAGAAGTAATGATATTTTTCACATTAATAACAATTTGTTTCTGATAAGAAAAAATATTTATAAATATATAATTTTTGCAGTCAACCATATTAAAATTTTTATTGGCTGTAAACATTAAATGGCGGAATTTATACAAAAACATTGTTATCATGAGCACAGAGTTATTGAAATTCTACAAAATTAACAATAAGAACATAATATTGTTGTAGTGGTAATGCTGTAAGCATTTTTTTCTCTGTGTGCGAAGACGAATTTTATTTCTTTATTAATGTTTATTAGTAATGTACATTTAACAAGTCAGATAGGATTTTTTTTTTTTTTTTTTTTTTTTTTTTTGATAAGGTAATATTTATGTATTTAGGTTGTTTTTATTAATTCGTAATAAAATATCTAAACACTATTAACTTTTTCGTGGAGATGTATTTCGATATGGTTTACCATAATCGATAAAAATAAAGATTTTCGATTTTTTGTTAGTTAGAGAGGGTTGGTGTAGCAATCTATGGCTGAATTTATCTACTTCAACCACGCAAAGCACGAGTTATGACCCTCACTTTGAGTGCTTAGCCGATAACCACGCTGATATATTTTTTGTTGTACTCCTTCTTTCACTAAATGTGATGTAATAAGTTGCTGAAACCATTTATATGATTTATTTTTGTTTTAAAATTGTTTATTTAATTTTCATATAGATACTATTTTCAAACTGGGAGCTAAAAAAATAACTGAGAAAATTTTTTCGATTACATTTAACTTAAAATTAATGCTAATAAGAACTTTGGGTTAAATTCATTTAATTTTTTAATAAAGCTGAAAGTTATTTAATTTATAGTTATTGTTTTATTGTTAACAAACCTTTGTATAATAATAATCAATATTTCACCACGATATATTCATTGAATTTACATATTTAATTATTATTTAATCCATCTCATAAAACTTTTTTTTTAATTTAAAAAATTGAATGTACATTTTGGTATCAATTTCAAAATGGACACAAAATTGATTTTTCTTACTTCAATATCAACGACAGCTTTCCAGACATATATATATATATTTTTTTTTAATTTTATTGAAATTTAACGATACTTTATCAAGAAACATCTGCAATATTCAATCATTTTAAATTAAGAAAATCAAAAATTATTAATAAGTTAAATTGTATAAGTACACACAGAAAAAATATTGGTCCAAAATATCAAATTTTGATAAAACGCAGCAGCATTTTATTATAATTGTTAAAAAATTAGAAATGAAAAAGTTTTTCTTTGTTTATATAACTGGGATTGCACTAAGATTAATATGACTGAAAAATTGTTTATTTTAACAGATTTGGTATCAACCAAATTGCTTAACGAATTATACGTTTTACATCTGAAATACCGAAATTTTAAGCATATATTTAAGCATAACTTCTTAAGCATTAAAACTTTTTTTATATATTTTCAAATGAATCAAAAGACAAGAAGACGTAAATTTTCATTTACGTTTTCAATTTGTAAAAAAAATTTTGAAATTTTCTTTAGAAAATTTTAAGTTTTTAATGACTTTTAGCTACATTTTGGAAACGGAACAGTAGTGGAATATTTTGTTACAGATTTTCCTTGGAATATAAAAATAAATTAAAAATGAAAAATTTATAAAATAAACAAAAGAGCTAAAAAAATAAAAAAAAAAAACGTTATCCAAACAATATAAGAGGTATGTATGTCCACTTCTTCAATGTTGTGTGTTTTCAATAAAGAATTACAATATATTTTAGGTTCATTTTGATTAAACCAGTTAAAATTTCATTATTGGGGTGTGGATAAATAAAAACCTAAGTTTTTACTCAATTATCAGTGTGGTCTTTTATAACACTCATATCTTTAGAAATCTAGCAAATCAAACTACTAGTGACAAATTGACATAAAATAGTAAATGTAAATTAATTGCTAACTATATGTAATATATAAAATAAATGTTCTTTTTAAAATTTAAAACATGCCGAAAAAACAACGTTGATCTATGGACAAGGTATATGTATACCAGAATTCAAATTCTATATTATCTCCCAGCTTAAGATCTACCAATGTATAAAAGAAAATTCAATATTTTCCCATTTACCACATGATATTGTCAGATTTGGAATATTTAACGAAACCATCCTGTATTATGTACATATGTATGTTTTTCACTTTATTTGCCTCTCTATGTTTGTGTTTGTAATATAAATAAAATACGAGGGAGAATCAATAAGTCCGTGACTTTTCGAACTTGCCTCGTAGTTATATAAAATTCAAACCTATTTCTAGCAAGTACCATCTGTTAGTTGACTACTGTCAAACTTTGAGCAAGTGTCGTCATTTACTTTGCGTAAAAAATAGGATTTTTCGAGGTCCTTAAAATAGGCAATTGTTTGGTCAATAATTTCATCATTGGAGCAGAATCTCTTTCCATGAGCCATTTCTATACGTTTGGAAATAGAAAGTAGTCACTAGGGGCTAAATCCGGAGAATATGGCGGATGAGGTACCAATTCGTAGCCCAATACATAGAGTTTTGCCATTGAGACTGCACACGTGTGCACCCGTGCATTATCTTGATGAAAAAGAACTTTTTTCTTGGCCATATGGGGTCGTTTTCTTTTTAAATCCTCATTAAATCGGTTTAGTAAGTTGACATAATATGGCCGTTTATCGGTTTTCCCTTTTGAAGGTAATCGATGTGGGTTATCCCGCGTGCATCCCAAGAAACTGTTGACATCACCTTATTGGCTGACAAACTTACCTTGGCCTTCTTCGGAGCAGGTTCACCCGGAGATACCCATTTTTTAGACTGCTGCTTGGTCTCCGGAGTACAGTAATGGATCCATGTTTCATCCACAGTTACAAAACGTCGCAAAAACTCATTCGGATGGCGGTTAAACAACTCCAAACAATCCTTTGAAGTTATCACACATTTGCGTTTATGGTCAATTGAGAGCAAACGCGGCACCCATCTTGCAGACAACTTTCTTAAACCCAACTGATCATTTAAAATCGAAACCACACTGCCATATGAAATGCCTATGTAATCAACAATCTCACGCACTTTTACTCTTCGGTCGGCCAACACCATATCGTGAATTTTTTCGACATTTGCGGGTATACTGACCTCAATTGGACTTCCAGAACGTTCAGCGTCATTTGTACTTGTGCGACCACAACGAAAGTCAGTAAAGCACTTTTTTACCATTGAAATCGATGGTGCATAGTCCCCATAGTATTTATCGAGCTTTTGCTTGGTTTGATTGACGGTTTTTTTTGCAAAAAATAATGTTTAATGAGCACTCGAAACTCACTTTTTTCCATTTTTAGAAAAATACACAAGGTTGTATATTTTGAACAGCTGTTAAACGCAAAGTAAATGACGACACTTGCTCAAAAGTACTTGCAACCGACAAAATTCGACTGGCAAAAAAATTCGGTTGCACCAACAAAACTGTTTTATACCTCTTGCTTTCAGTATTAGCTGATTAAATTCGGATTTGTGTATATTCTTAAATATACCATATGAAATATACTGCATTTTAAATTCGACTTATTAAGTCTAAATAAATTGTTTTATTTATATTGTAAAATAATATAAAATATTGTTTTGTCTTGTTTTTATTTATTTTTATTTTTTTTTTTTAATTTTCAATTTTATATTTTAAAAATATTTAGTTTAAGATCACATTCAGCAATTTTTCTTTCTAAAATTTTTCTTTTGAACTTGCACTTACGTTCACACAGAAAATTTTACTTCAGAAATACTTGCTTTAATTGCCTTGATTTGGTTTTGCTTTGAAGTACGAAAAAGAAAAACTAAACGAATTTCGAAGTACAGGTTTGTACCTCTTCATCTTCTCTGTCGCTCACTCTCACGCAAAATCAGAATTTCAGCAACATAGATTGCATTGCGTGAACTCAGACTTAGCAAGCAATTTTAAGTTTCTCAATTTTTTAATATTTATTTTATTTATAGTTAAAATTTTAAACAGCAAAATATTCATTGCTTAAAAAATTTTTATTTTTCAAATTTTAATTTCTAAAAATTTTAGTAATAATATATTCTATTTCTTAAACATAGAAAAAAGTTTATGCATAAATATAAAAATTTACTTTCTGATTTTAGTTCATAATAAGAATAGGAATAATAAATATTAACATTTTTTTTACATTTTTCGAAATGAATGAAAAGTCAAGAAAATTTAAATAAATTGTTTAAATTTTCACTTAAATTTTCAATTTGTAAAAGCATGTTTGAAACTTTTTTTTATTAAAATGATGAATGTGCTATAGAATGGCAGTAAATTTATGCAAATTTCTAAACATTATTTTTGAATAGCATTTTATTGGAAAATTGCCATTTATTGTTGATATTTTCATGTATAATTATTTTTATTTAGCATTTGAATCATATCTAATAAAACTAAATTAAAATTATAGCAACATTTATGAAACAAATTTTATTTTTTATGAAATAAAGTTTGGGAAAAAAGTCATGTTCGATTTACAATATTTATGAAAAAAATTTTCAAATATATGAATTTCTTTCTCTGAGAACATTTTAAAATTCAAAATGTTCATTTCTTTGGTAGTAATACTTTTTTGAAATTGTTAACAAATATAATTTGAGTATTCAGAAATTTTTAAAATTCTCTGCCAAAAATTCTACAACAAAATAAAAATGTAAACTTTTAATATCTTTTAAACTATTTTGTTAAAAATATTTTGGAAGTTTTCATTATAAATTATAATACAGCAATTGGTTTTTGGTAGTAATTATAAACCTTGTTAAAAAAAATTATGTTACTCGCAGTGTTGCCTGGAGATAAGAAGAAAAGAGGCTAAACGGAACTTTAAAAAAGATCATAAAAGCTAAAATAAGGCCAGGAAAAAGTTAAAATTTTTTCTTTAAATTTTGAAATTTATTTTTTTTTCTTCTCATTAGTTTTTGATATTTTTTAAAGAAATTGCAATACATTTTTAAATAAGACCCAGCAAAATTACTAAATAAAAATCGCCCAAAAAATTCCCATACAAATTCGGATTATATTTCATATGAAAATATAATCCAATGTTTTCAAGTGATTTTTCACATTAAGAATATTTTTTCTAAATTATTTTCATGAATAGTTTCTATGAAGTATATTAAAAAATAATTAATATAAATGACTTAGCAACTTTACAAATTGAGCCACTTTTAATTTGGAGAATTAAGAGACAAAATTTTTTATTAAATATAAATAATTTCAATTTTTTGTGTGAATAAATACACAAAAATTCTTAAAAAGAAACTAGTTTCTGTGTTGTTGAAATACTAATATTTTAGAATTTTAAGGCAATTTTAAGAATCAAAAAAGGCTAGGAAAAAGCCAGAAGTTAAGACGAAAATTTTGAGTATAAAAGCAAAATAAAAAGGTTAGATTTAGCAACATTGCTAGCACGAGTTATTCTAGTGTGACGACCATATTAATGGGTCATATTAGTAATAACCATAAAAATAAAAACTGAAAACAGATTCCTAAGCACATTAAAGTGATAATATATCTCCATTTTTTTAAAAGGAGGTAAAGAAATTCTTGCAGACCAGCGTTTTCGTAGATTTTATTTCATTTTATTTTACTAGAGGGCTGGTTAAAATAAAAATATATTCAACATCACTCTATTTCGGTTTACAGCACAGATCTATGTGTTTTACAAATATATTTAATTAACTCTATAGAAAACCCAATAAAATGCTTAAAATAAATTTTTTAACTAAAATTTTTAACAAAATATTATATATTCAATTTTACTTAAGTTTCATAAGATTAAAATAATCACGTTTAAGTTGCAAATTGTAAGTTAATAAAATATGTATATAATTTTTATAAAACTGCTATATTCGCATAAAAATTTAATTTAATGCTTGTAAATTGTTAAAAAAGATTTTTTTATTATAAGAAGAGATTAATTACAACTATATTAACTGACATCGAAATTAATAAAATATCCATAAGCAATCCAAAACATGGTTCTTACCCCAATCAAATTCTACCTCCAATATTACTGCAATACCTTCACCACTTCTCTGTTCCCGCAACCAGTTATCATAGTTGCATATCGGCACGTTTTAATCTTAATCCCTTTCACTTCAAATTATGTACATCTTCTTCAATATAAAGTTCATTCAAAATGTTAAAATGTTCATATAGTATAGCTGTAAAGCCTTGATAAATAACATATTAATAGAAAATATCTAAGGCAACCTCAATTTTTTTAGAGATAAAATATCTTAATCTTTTAGTTGATGTTGAAAACAAAGAAAAGCAAATTGCTATGGTTTTCTTCCGGTTGTTTTGTTTTTATTGTTCTTTTTCTTGTACTTACACTTGCAATTACATTTATACATACCTTTCATCAAACACGTGTTTGGGCTTAAATGACAATTTAACGGAGTTCTAATCCTTGTGAGAATGCATATGAAAAAGGGGATTGTAAGGGAAATTACAAATATCAAAACTTCTTCACTATTTTGCAATTATTTACACATTTATACAAGAAATTCTATTTGGTACAATATTGTTTTTGAATGAATTAAAAATAAATAAGTAAATGTGCATGTGTGTGTGGTATAAATATTCAATTTATTTAGGGGATGATGGTATATAAGAAGTAGTTTTATGTCTGAACTGAAAATTGTAATTATTACTTCAATGTGAATTTGAATAAATATATATTTAACATAATATAAGAGTAATTTTAAAATTATAAAGTTAGAATTCATAATAAATTTTTTTTTGATTTCTTTTCAAATATAAGATTTACTATGCTACTTCATAATATTTTTATTTTTTATTTTTCCTCCAATAAAACACTTTAAAACTAAAAAAAATCAAATCATAAAAATTTATCAATATCAATAACTTTTGCCAATATTTTCCATAAATGTAACTCTTTTCCTTAGCGATTTAACTTAATGACAAGTTAAGAATACCATTCACATAAAAATTTGTAAGCGTTTTAAACATTTTTTCTTTCATGTATTCTGTATTTTTTGAACCAACCCTTTTTTAATATTTGTTGTAACATTTCATCTAAAAATTATCTTCATATGGACAGTTTTTTTTTTTACTTATTGTTGCTGTAGTTGTTTTTTATTGTGTTTATTGTCTATAAGGGGTTTTTATTATCTTTAAGCTCAACGAACATATAAAAAAATTCATAGACCAATGCACAGTGGTTCCAAAAAGATTTTCTTGGAAACAATTCTGTAACTTGTAAACCGTTGGAAATATCTCAATAAACTTTTATCTGGGCAGAAATAGGAAGTTTTCGAGTTGATTTGATGGAGCACAAATTTCTAGCTAGTCAGAGGGGCAGTGGGTAGATCACCAAAGTTCCTCATTTCGGGTGTGCAATTTTTTTTTAAATCGCCAAAAATGTATTTATGATTTGACAGAAAAAAATTTGCATATAGATAGTCCTTACAAAAAAAGCTTACGTGTGTAGGTTGCCTCTTTTAGTTTAAGAGATATTTAGGTCGAAATAAATTTTTCACTGATTGTTTTCTCAGTTTTTTTTTAACATGGCGAGCTCAATAATGGCACTAATTTTTTTTAATATTCATCGGAATAATATTGCTTTAATAATCGCATAAATATATAGATAAGATAAAAACTTATATTAATCTGAAGTTAGAACTTAAAAAAAATCATATCTTTTGGGTTTTTTCAAAAAAGTGGCAATATTATTTTTACTTACAAAATATGTTTTTTGTTCTGGCCGAAAGCGCTTGGGGCAACGGTCACCCCACAAACTTTATCCAAACTTTGTCAATTTTTCACATTTTTTTTTTTAAATTTGTTTGTAAAATGCTCAAATCGCAAAAGCTGAGATAAAACAAAAATTATATTAATTAAAATTCCTCCATATGTTAGGTAAACCCACAAAAATTGTTTTCTGATGGACGCTTCTTATAACGACTACTGGATAAATGGAGTAAATAAATTTTCAAAACACTTTTTTCTGAGTTTGGATTTTAGATATTTTGGTACAAAACTCACTCTTTTGTGTTTTTAATTTCCTAATTTTAAAGCAAGTCTGTCTATATTATGTCAAAATTTAATTTGAATATCTCTACTCGTTTAAATTTTTTTCTATGAAATCATAAATGAATTTTTGGCGATTTTTTTAAAAAGTTGCATGCCCGAGATGACCAATTTTGGAGAATCTGTGCTACTTCAAATCAACTAAAAAACAATTTGTCTCTGACCAGGTGAAAATTTATTGAGATATTTCTAACGGTTCGCAAGAACTATACCAAAAAAAAAAAAAAAAAGTGTTTTGGAACCACTGTGCAACGGCTTCTGACTGTTATGAGTCTGTTAGTCAGGCTGCACCATATTAAAATGAAAACAGGGCAAAAAAGGAAAAACAAATTATATTGAAACCTTTCTATTAAAAAAGGGGATTGCGACGATGGTGTTCGATGTTGTAAGGCATGTTGAACAAAGAAAAAAAATAAATAAACGTTATCATAAAGTAACTTTTTTCTTTTACGCCTGTTTACGGTTTTTATGTTCTTACTTTCTTTAGTTAATACGTGTTTTTTAATGCAGTTATTTTAGTATTCTTGTTTTTCAATACCCTACATGTCGAAAAGGTGTGCAAGAAAGTTATTGAGTAAGTAACAATTTAAAATAGGCATCTAAAATCTTTGAACTTTTATTTGACATAAGATTTGGACTAGTGTCTGGTGACATATTCTGGCCTTATTTTGTTAAATGTTCTCTTTGAACGGATCAATTGTGTTGGGTACATATGTTCCGTGATCGCTTCAGACGGTTTCAACAGCTTATCATAAATGACATTTTACTAATTCCCCCAAATACAGGGGGGGGGGGTCATTTATAATAACCTTGGCGAAAGGGATATTAGGTTTTGGTGTCGAATTTCAGGGTTGTCCAGGCTTCAGTTATGATGTTTGTGCTTAGTAAACTCTTCATTTCAACAGAATAACACATACCGATAAAGAAAGCCTTATAACAGTTATTTCACGTAAAAATGGACCCCATTGAAAAAAAATGTTTTTACCACAAGCTAATCTAGAATGATGGGAATTAATGCATACACGCAATAAAAATATATTTTAGGATAAAATAAATTATTTAGAATATACTTTCTGAAGCAAAAATTATAAATGTAATTTATAATTTTTACGTTATTAGAGATAAAATCAAATAAGTTGTACAGTTTTTGTTTTTTTTTTGAAAAAAAAATATATATATATTAATATTGATATATTTACAACAGAAATGCCTTTAGAAAGTACGGAAATTATCTCTATAATAAACATAATAAATCCTAAAAAAAAACTTAAGATGCAAATATTTTTTTTCGCAATTATTATTCAAAACCAGAAATAATTTCGATTTTTGCTGCATTTTAGGTAGTTATTTTAGATAGGGCTTCTTATTGCTTTTTTTTAATTTAAAGTTAGGTCTTTTTTTGTAAATTCTTGATAATAATGGAATTAATTTTTTTTTTTTTGTGAATTTTTAGCTATTTTGAAGGAATAATGAAAGAGCAACATAATATGATTGAAACATACGGTCACAGCTGAAAATAATAATGGTCATAATTCCATTTCATCATATTGTGTCTGAGTTTATGGTTCATTTTGTCATGTTACGGTTCGAGTTTTCATATTATTATACCATCTTTCTAGATTATTATCCCATTCTATAATATAATTATTCCATTTTATCAAATTATTATCCCATCTTATCATATGATTACGCAAGCTTATTATATTTCATTTTCATTTTATCATATTAATATCCCATTTTATTATACATTAAGACAAAACACATTAATTCAAATTTATTATTTTATAAATTGTTATTATAAATCATAAACAATTAATTACAAAGTATTTGTTCACCAAAATGTAATAGAACATTGTCTACTTATATTCATTTATGTATAAACTAAACGAGAATTATAATGAAGGTTTACCACAAACAAAATATACTCAAAAGAACAAAATATACTCAAAAACTAACAAGTTATGAATTTTTAAACCGTATTTGTAAAAAGTATATTTATTTCTAACATTTTATTATTATGGGAATAGTAATATTAGTATAGTTTAAGAACAATTGATAATAGAAATAAGGGCATTTTTCATATCAATAAAATTTTATGTTTTGGGAAAAATATTCAAAAACATAAAATTTTTGTGGTCAACTGTATTAAATTTTTGATTGAATGCTAACATTGAACGATAAAATTGAAACAAAAACAATGTTATCGTGAGCATAGTATTATTAAAATTAATGAAAATTAACAATGAGAACATAACATTGTTGTAGTGAAAATGCCGTGCCATATTTTTTCTCTGCGTGTATAATCAATTTGCACTTATTTAAAATAATTATAAGAATTCGAATGAGACAACTAAATTTAATTATAATTTTATTACGAAATATTAGTAATTAGAGTTCGGTGTACCAGACCAATAGAATTTTAAATTTAAGGCATTCGAACCATGTTTGACATATGTTAAAAAAACTTAAACATAATTTTCAATAAAAAAATGTGAAATAAAAAATTTATATAATTTGTTTTTAATAAATAAACGCAACAAATCCGGATTCTTTTACATAGCTCGTCGCATTGTTAAATTAAACAAAAACTTAGACGGCAACGGAAAATAAACAAAAAATTTAAGGCCTGATTCAGTATGACAATCAAATTGTTTGAAAATAAAATTTGTATGAAAACTACTCAAAAAACATTTGAAAAATTGAGTAATTTTCATACAAACTTTATTTTCAAACAATTATATTGTCGTACTGAATCAGGCCATTATTTATTTCCTTGTCATTTCTTTTTTTTTTTTTTTGCTTTAAACAGTTTTCAATTTTGTTTACGAAATTCATATAAATTGTTAAAATATGGTAATATTCTAAGTGAGAAAGTGAAAACAACAAAAAATTCGGAGAATTTAAGGGAAAATTTATTTTTAATTTTATTATTATTTTTTTCTTTTTTGGATTTTGTGAATTCAAAATCTTTGTCGATAAGCAAGACTTGAAAGTCAACATTACTAGCGTAATTCGCTAGATGCTGGTAGCAATGGTGGAAAGTGTAATCAAAAATTGGACCACCTACAGCTAGTCGAGGCCAATATTTGCATGAAATTTTTTCTTAAAAGTAAATATACTCAGTCAGTAAACAGCTACAGCTAGTCGTGGCCAATATTTGCATGAAATTTTTTCTTAAAAGGAAATATACTCAGTCAGTAAAGTCCTTATGCTCCATTCCTATCTCAATCTTTGAAGAATCGTTTACCCTATAAAGAATTCTGCAAATACCTTTCTAAGTTTTCTTCGTATACTCAACTTTGTAACGTAGTAGTTAAGATTACTTCTCTGATGACATTTGCGAATAAATTGCAGTGTCAATGTGATATCCTTTCTTATACGAAAGTATCTTCGTTTTCTCATATATAGAGTATACACAAGTCGTCTTTCTCAACAAATCTTCCATCCTGTTCTCAAAGTGTATGTTTGAGTTTTTGTATTATTTTTTATTACGTCACAACATAAAGGGTACTTGAAATTAAGCATCCTATAAAATATGAAAAACCATAAGTAAATAGCCACCAACCAAGCAACAAGCAGCATAGCAAATACAGCACTAAAAATAGCAATTGATAATCTATTTGACAAAGTCGTTGACAGGATAATTTTTTCTTCTATCATTAAAAAAAGGGCTAGTTTTAATAGTTTTTAAAGGGGATGTACTTGGGTTTTGGTGGTATGAAAATATTGACGTGTATTTATGCTTTTTTTAGTTAATATGAAAGTTACTGACTTTTCTGAGCAAAATTTTTCAGTTATATTCTGTATTTATATGTAGGCCTTTAGAATAAATAAATGTAAAATAATTAAGTAAGTAAATAAATTGAAGAAAATAGGCTAAATTTAGTTATAAATGATTTTAGAATTATTCTCTGTTTTTTTTTTTTTAATATTAGAGTAAAAGTTAAGAAAAACATAAACAAGGTTTATCATTCAAATAAAATGTTTGTCAGAATCAGGTAGAAACCTAAAAATTCTTTGAAAATTCTTTTATAACTTCTACCAAGTAGCTGTATTGTACATAGTAAGCAATAAATACGTAAGCAAAATATTTATTCACCCATGATATCTGTGAATGAACTTTCCATCTTATGATGACACATATATCTATTTTTTTTAATAAAACCGTTTGAATAAACTAATTTAAATAATAAATAAGATAAACGCAGATAAAAATAACTTACCTGCAAAAACAAATGACAGACAACCTGACACTAGCAGTACATTTTTTTTTTGTTAGTTTTTCAATCAACTTCCTTCTTTAAAGATAAGAATCGAAAATCACAACAAAATACAAGTAAACAGCAGGTGTTCTGACGTAGGTAATTAAGTAAATTTATTTAAATATTCATTACTTTGCTTTATTTAAATTAAGCACAAAGCAATCTTTCTATATATTTGGATATAACCAAAATCTTGGCCGTTAAAAGTCTCATAAAAAAGATCTAAGTTTTCAAGGAAGCTACATTCACTCATACATACACATTTAAATAACAAAAATTTGATTACATGTAATAAAATTTTATTTTTATTAGATTCAATTCAATATATGTATGTATATATATATATATATATATATATATATATATACATATATATAGGTATGTATATAATGTTGGCCTAATTTTAACAAAATCAACTTATAACAATTTCTGTATAATTTTTCCAAAATATGGATAATATTGTAATCCTAACAGGGTTGCGAGCATTAACTTACATATAATTTTATATAATATTACTGTCATGTAAGACACATGTAATCATACCATTTAGACCTTTTTATATAGATTTTTTATCTTATTTAGTAGCACTTTAGTCGTATTGGATTTATCGTTCATGTTTCTTCCACACGTGGCTTTAATTTTATGTAAACATTCAACAATCCATGGATATGTATAAGCGGTTAAATGAAGGGACGACAATATTTGATTTTTCTATTATACTGAGTTTATAAGGGTTGATAGAAATAAATTCTAACTACAGTTTTATAGTCTTCAAAACACTTAAAATTGTCTGTAAAGTTTGTTGACTAGACCAAGAGACTTAAATAGATAAATCTTATTTTAACGTTTTTGTAATATAAATTTTATTCTGCGTTTTTAAATCTTAAATCTGGCTTCAACGATTACTATTTAATGTTTTATCGGAAACGGATGCTATTAAGAAGAGTTCGACCAAGTGCTTAAAAATATTGAAGTTTCGAAAAACTTTAAAGAGGAAACAAAAATTTTTTAAATAAAAAAAACCTATACATCGTAGTTGTGCCAAAAATTTTGAAACTTATGGTAATAACAAATTTTTCACACATTTATGTGGTATCTAACAAGCCTAAATATTAATTGTCAAAATTAAAGAATGCTTTGTTTAATTCTTTGCAGTAAAAATGCTTACAATTTTAATACTAAAACTAAAAACTTCTTTAAAATCACATTTAAATTTCTGTACGAACTTCTTTTTAAAATCAATTTAAAAAAAATGTTAAGTAACTTTCTTTTAATATTGTTTTAAATATTTAAATATCATTGGCCGGTATTTCTTCGAAACTAGCATTATGTTAGGAAGCTATACCAAACAAAGTTCAATAATTTCTTTTGCAAAAATTAGAGGATATGGAAGTGAACGACTTGTGATTTCAGGAGAGCGTTTCTTGATGGCATACAGCTAATACCACAATATATGTACATTCTGTACAATTATTGACTTATAATTTTTCTGGCTAGAGTTACAACTTTTCTTGTGGGATTTCCTCAAATCGCGGTGTAATTCAACATAACCTGTGAAATTTATCAAACTCACTTCGATTAATACTACTATGTCATCGAAAATTTGACTTGCAATACTTGCAGACCATTTAAACGACGTCATATGCCTCATACTTAAAAATGCCATTGCAAATTAATAACAACAATTCGTTGATATCTCAAAAGCAACTTGTTAAAGCCTTCATTAATATTTGTTGTAAATTTAAAAATAATTTTTTGGCTCACAAATTTGACTTATAGAAAATGTTTCAGTCCTGCGAGTTTCCTGCTTTGGGTTTTTCGATGTCAACGCTCTTATTAAATCCTATAAACAATATTCGGGTGGTATTTACAAAGTTTATAAGTTTAATGTGAATCGCAAATCTAATAAGACGTTCCAAATTTATTTTAAAAATATTTTCATTCCACCACAATCTGTGTAATATATCTTATATATTTTCTTACATGAATACAAATCGAGTGCAAAATCATTCTCCAATAAAACGAATATTTAAATTCAACTGAAATACAAAATCATATTCCAAACTTAAAATATTTTTATACACAGAAAAAAAATGGACTTCAATTATGAAATTGCTTATATTATTTCAATTTTTGTTTATCTTTTCTCCAATCACAAAAATAATAATATTAATTAACTTGAATAATTGCTTTTGGCTTTAATTTCAATAATTTTTTTTTATTTCTTCAATAAAAAAGTAAGGATTTAAATATAATTTATCTAATTATTAAAAATGTTTAATACCCAATTTACATTTGCACACGATAAATAAGATTTCAAACAAAATCTATATAATTTTATTCGATTTTAATTAAATTTTTAATACAAAAAATCCAGTTTCTAATAGAATTTTGCAAAATGTATTAATGTATTAATGTACTTAATGTGTAATGTGCTAACTAAAAGCGACTTTCATATATAATCAAACTTTGAAGCTAAAAAAGACAAATTTTATTTGAAAATTATTATAAATTACTTTAAAATTAAGTTAAAAAAGGTGTGTGAACAATGCAGCTCAATTAAATATGGTAAGATGTACTTAATTTAAATCAAATAAATCAACAGAACTGTCGTTACCGTATAATGTAAACATGGAAGATTTTGGGTTTGTATGGGAATTAATATTAATATGGTTAAAAAAAAGATATGATTTAAGAACAAGAAAAAAATATTGGTAATATTTTATGGTTGTAGAAATAATGAATTTTTTCATATTAATAAAATTTTGTTTCTACTAAAAATGTTCCAAAACATAATATTTTTGTAGGCAACTATATTAAAAATTTTATTGAATGTAAACATTAAATGATAAAACTAAAACTTATGATTAAAATTAATCAAAACATACAATGAGAACATATTATTGTTGTACTAACAATGTAGTAATCATGCTTTTTATCAGCATATGGGTATAAATAATTCACTACAAGTAAAATATGAGGAAAAAAATTAAACTTCAAATTTGTTTGGAAGAAACGGAAGATGGTATATATTTTCGCCTTAGCGTTATATACATCCTGTTAAAATCATCGATATTCACGTATAATTTAAATTTTTGAAACTTTTGACCTCGAAAGTCGCATGTAGCTCAAACAAATAAACCATAAAATCGGACATAATATGACAAAATGTGACCATAATAATCATATTACTTATAACCATTTCTATTTTCCGCTGTGATCATATGTTCCAATCATAATATGTTGCTCTTAGATTATGGACACCACATCTTGTATATTTTTTCTTTGCGGATACCGAAAATTTATACAATATTATGACTAAAAATTTATTTAAAAAACAATCACATATACATATAAAAAAAGCTTAATTACGCTACAATTGTTACAATTTCTAAATTCGACTAAAAAGGGGAGAACTGTCTATTGGATTCATATTTTTAAGAAAAATTAGATTTTTAACTTTTTTTTACTTTACCAAACAGAGTTCCAAGTCAATCGACTCCAAGCCGGCTTTGCCCCGGCGCCGACTACTTATTACGAAAAAGAGCCGCCGCCGAATCTTTTGGCTAATATTTGTAGCTGGCTGAATCAATCAGCTTAGTCTATATTTTGGTTTTAACATTAGCTATTGCTTCATTTAATTCTTTACTAAATTTTGAAAGCAAATCATATTTTCTGAAAAAAATTATATATAAATGTAAAATTCTCTATGCTTCTTAACCATTTTATGAGTCGTTAAAAAAGTCAACTGTATCAACACTATAGGTGGTTTGGGTAACATATGTGTGTGCTGATGTATGCAGCATACAAAAATATTAGTCCAAGACCTTATTCACTTTTGAGTAGATTTAACGACGTCAGTCCGACAAATGTAAACCTTGTATTCAAACTCCAGGTCGTAATTTTGAAAATATTTAAATGAAAATTGGCACTATATCTTTTATGATCGGATCATTATTTCACCTACATGCAGAGAAAAGACATGGTTACAGCATTATCAATACAACAATATTATGTTATTATATTGAACTTTAATAACTCTGTGTTCATGATAACAATGATTTTGATTAATTTTGTCATTTATTGTTTACACTCAATAAGAATTTTAATATGATTGACTGCAAAAATTATATGTTATTAAATATTTTTACCAGAAAGAAAATATTGTTAATATGAAACATATCATTACTTCTTCAACCATTAAATATTTCCAGTGTTTTTTCTTGTTCTTAAACCATATTCTGTTTTTAAACCATATTAATATTACTATTCCTATAACAATAAAATGACGATATAAATATAATACCTATATCATTTTATTGTTATATATATATATATATATATATATATATATATATATATATATATATATATATATATATTATTTTTGTTTTTGGTATAAGAAGCTAAAAATAACCAAAATAAACAGAAAAAGGTCGAAACAACTTATTTTTTGCAAAGTGTATTATAATCATGATTTTCAGTTTCTGGTATTTCAAAAAAATTTTTAAATATTTGTTCTGTACTCAGCACATCAAAACGTTTCTTATTACGTCGAAATCGCAAAAAGACGGCAGTTTATCAGCACTTTCTAATGAACATTTATGTTTCTTTTTAATTGAAATTAGATATTACACAATTTTCAGACAAAATTACAGATAATGGAGATAATTATTGATAATTGAATCTCAAAATCTTCATTATCGAATGATTATAATATGCATTGAATGTGCGTAATGTTTCTGTGTGAGTTCTTTGTAAGTAAATTTTAATATCTAGTATACTTATATCCCGAAAACATATCACAGAAATTTTCATTACTCGGTACGGCCCAATAAAGATTTTCATATTATTCTATCTTAGTGCCTCTATAACAAACACCGGCGCCAATAGCACTCCGGAGCCGAGTGTTCGGTATTTTCACATACACAGCACTAAGGTTAACGAAGCTAAGCCATTAAGAGTTAATAAAAAACAAAATATCATTTAGATTTGTTCTAGCATTCAGCAAGGCAGGCTCCATGAACACATGCGCAACAAAGAGCGTAAGCAAACCAAATACACCAACACATTCAAATTTTTACGTCTTCTCTTTGTACATATCTGCTTTATAACCATATAATATATATACCAATAAAAACATTAAAGATAATATTAATATGAACTGACCATTTATATATAAATAATCCTCCATAGAACAGCTTTGAAATAAGAATGGATTTTGAAATTTAATCTAACCCCTGGTATCAATGACGAGAACATCTACATCTTATACTATAAAAATATTTTTTAAATACTTAAGTATGTGAAATTTGCTTGCATGAAATCAACAAATAAAATGTATACTTTGTCATTATTATTTTTTATATTGTCATAAGAAATATTATTTAAAAGGAAAAACATTAATGAATTGCGGCCCTTGTTACATCTGTAAATTTCCAAATTTAGCCTTTCGAGCAATTTTGTGCTCACCACTGATATATACCCTAACATGTGTGGGAGTAAAAAAAAATAGCAAACGCAAAATATGCAATATTACATAAAAGTTTGCTTGTTTACAAAACATTCTTATTAAATGTTTAATAAAATTAAGAAAAAACGAAGTTAAATAATATGTATTTACATGTAATTTCATGGAGAAATTGAAATATCTTTTAAGTTTATAAAAACATAACTATGTACATAAGTACTATATTTTTAATAAAAATAAAAAAGAGTAATTTTAGTTTATAGTTTTACATATAATTTAACAATCATCACAACATACCATTCTATCAGATTATGATATGATGTTATAATATTATTTTATCTTATTGTACTATTATACCACATTGTCATATTATGATTCCATTTTATAATATTATTATGTCATTCTTCATATTATTATTCCATTTTATCATATTATTATCACATGTTATCATATAGTTATACAATCTTATAATGTTATTATTTAATTTTGTCATATTATTGTATCTTATCATATATTAAAATAAAACCTATTAATAAAAAAATATTATCTTTACTATAAAACAAACAAGTATTGAATTTTTCCACTAAGTTTGTGAAACGGATAAGTATTTTATTTATTTGTAACATTTTATTGTCATGGGAATAATACTATTAATATGACTTAAAAACATAATATGGTTTAAGAACAAGTCAAAAAGACTGCAAATATTTAATGGTTGGTGAGATAATAATATTTTTTATATTGATACATTTTTTTCTGGTAAAAAATATTGAAAGTAAACATTTTTAAGGTGTGACCCAGGGCCGCAAAAGATCATTTTGGAGTCATATTTTCCCATGACTATAAATTTATATTTCTTTAATAACAAACATTTTTTTAACCAACAATTATAAAAATTATAACAGTTTTTATATATTTATTAGGTAAAGAAATAGGCGATACCATAAAAATGTATTTTCATTTATTTTAAATTTATTATATTTTGCTAATTGCTATTACTCAATATACTTTAACTTGAATTTATCAAGCAAGCAACAAAATTTAACAGGAAGCATTTTTCTATGGTATTGTAAATTTTTTCTTAATACTTAAATCAACAATCATGAAAATTATGTTTAAGTTTTTAATACCCCCTT
This sequence comes from Protocalliphora azurea, assembly GCA_932274085.1. Lineage (NCBI taxonomy): Eukaryota > Metazoa > Arthropoda > Insecta > Diptera > Calliphoridae > Protocalliphora > Protocalliphora azurea. The sequence continues at coordinate 78,203,425 of OW026523.1, read as the reverse complement.
TATAATTGACGTCATTACATTTTTTGATAATTTTATGATAAATTTTAGCTAAAATGACGAATGAATTATGATTTAACTAAAGAACTAACATATCTCTTCTAATTAATCGGATGATTCATATTTTTAGTTTTTCGCCGAAAATTTATTACGAGTACTTATCAAAAAGTCTTTGGAAAAACTGTTTTTATTAAATCTATGATTACTGTATCAGTAAAAGTTTAGCGAAATTTAAAATTTGTGCTCTAAGCTTTTAGTTAAGCTTTTTGCACAAAAACTGTTTTTCTCATTCACTCAAATATTGCAAAAATGCAACATTTTTTTTTTTTTTTGTTTTAAGCAAAATAATTTCCGGAGGAAATACGCATAGTTAACTTAAATATCCTCAGTTTGTTATTTAAATAATACAAAAAACGTTAATGAAAATAGATGAACAAATGAATCATTTCATAATACTACTTTTAACATTTAAAAAAGGTTATGATATATTATTAAAATTTATTTTTTATTTTCTTTATATTACTCTGCATAAAAATTGTAGCTACTTTTTAGATAAACCACTATAATTTTATACTTTTATTTGTCTAGTCTATTTCTTTAATAACAGGAATCACAACAACGTAACACAGTATAATTTGTCTCTAATTATCTTATCACGTTTTAAGGCGATTCTTTTTATATATTTTTTCTAATCTAAAATAATAAAATAAGAAATTGGAAAACAAAAAATAGAAAACAAAACTTATCATTTCATTTATTTGCCGCAATATCGTAAATTTTGATACGTTAACAAATCAAAAAATGTATATACGTACAAGTACAGAGTTTATCAGCTGCTGTTATTTTAGATGCTGAAGAAGTGTTGCCAAATGATGTTTTTGTTAAGAATATAGAAGATAAAATTAATGGAAAAACTTACATCTGAACAACAACAAATCGTTCAACTTTATTACGAAAATTCACGTTCTGTGAGGAATGTGTTTCGTGCACTTCGCTCAACTTATGGACAACATAATCGGCCTACTGAGCATACTATTCGCAACACCATCACTCATTTTGAGACCCAGCATTTATTATTGGATAATACTCAACCGAATAGACCACGTCCAGCACGCTGTGAAGAAAATATAGCAGCCGTAGCTGAGAGTATGCACGAAGACCGTAGAGAGCCGATTCGGCGCCGTTCTCAGCAACTCGGACTGACGTATGGAACGACTTGGTGCATTTTACGTCGAGATCTTAAATTGAAAGCGCACAAAATACAGCTTGTGCAACAACTGAAGCCACTCGACCTTCCCAAGTGACATCGCTTCGCTCTATGGGCTCTTGAAAAGTTCCAAGAAAATCCGACGTTTTCGAGCAAATTTTGTTCAGCGATGAGGCCCATTTCTAGCTCAATGGGTATGTAAACAAACAAAATTGCCGCTTCATCCAGAAAAAACAACGGTTTGGTGTGGTTTGTGGGCCGGTGGAATCATTGATACATATTTCTTTAAAAATGATGTCGGTGCAAACGTAACCGTCAATGGCGACCGTTATCGTGCCATGATAACCGACTATTTGATGCCTGAAATTGAAGCTCGTGATCTCGGCGACATTTGGTTTCAGCAAGACGACGCCACTTCCCACACATCGCGACAATCAATGGATTTATTGAGAGAACACTTCGGTGAGTACATAATTTCACGTTTTGGGCCGGTTGATTGGCCGTCAAGATCGTGTGATATCACACCGTTAGACTTTTTCCTGTGGGGATATGTAAAGTCTAAAGTTTATGCGGACAAACCCGCTTCGATTCAAGCCTTGGAGGAAAACATCACGCTTGTCATTCGCCAGTTACCAGTCGAAATGCTCGAACGAGTCATAGAAAATTGGACTCAACGGATGAAAAATCTGCGACGTAGCAACGGCCAACATTTGGTATACACAATCTTCAAAAAATAAATGCCAAAGAATTTTCTTTCAAATGATAATAAACATTCCCCACTAAATTTGAAATTTCTGTTTTTTTTTTTTTTTAAAAAGTAGGGAACCTCGAAATAGATCACGCTTTATATATAAATATGACATATCATATCATATTTATATTAATAAACTCTTTATATTTATACGCCCGATTATTGGAAATAAAAATAAAAAAATAAAATAATTTATAAATAACTAGTTCACTGGTTATATGGTAAATTTCATAAAGAAATTTATATATATACAAATAGACAAAGTTTCGTTATTCAATCAATATAACCCACCAAAAACTTTGCTTTCCTGGTAAGCTAGCAGATATAATTGGAAACAAAAATAAACTACTTATTTTTTGCCTGAATAATTAGTTATTTTTGTTCGACTTGTTCACAAATTCATGTAGTTATTTTTTACTCTAGGGGTACTCTAAAATATGTACCTAAACGAAAACAAAAAAATTTTGCCGTCAGTGAGACTCGACACACACTAACCATTCGTTTTTACTGACTAACGTCTTACTCAGTACACCATCTCGCACATAGCATCCTAAGCGACAAAAACTCTATTTAGTTGAAAATATCTTTTTAGACATTTTGTTATAAAAAACTAACGGCTTCAGAATGGGGTTCAACCAACAACCTTCTGATTGCAGTATTACTGTGCTATTATACTATTGAGTACTTATTAATGTAATATAGAGTAGGCAAATAATAATGACGCCTCATTACCAAGAAACTACTTCAATAAGTAGTTGTTATTACCGAAAGCCAAAAAGTTTTTGCTCGGAAGATATTGATTAACCTCTATTAAAGGGTTTAGTTAATAAACACATCTTGTATTATTTTGCATAATATATGATGATACAAATAAATTTAAGTACTTAATGGATAAACAATATATAAATAATTTTTTATAATTTTTTAAATTTTACCTTTTACCCACTTTACATTGCTCCTTGAACTACTTGTACAAAATTTCGTTGATATTTCACCTTGAATGTGTGGTGGACATTAAAGTAGTCGGGTCACGCCCGTTTCAGATTTCCGACTTTATATCGATCGTTGAACTACGTGTACAAAATTTTGTTGTCACATATGCTTTTGTTTAAGAGATATCAGCCGAAAAGCATGATCTGAAGTTACAACAAAAATCAAAAGTCGCCATTTAGTTAAATTTTAAAAAAGGGCCAACAAAGTGGCCAGGTTGAAAAAGAGGCAATTGGCGACTAAAGTCGCAAAACGGTAATTCTGCTTGAGAGCTATGTTGACTTTTGAACCAATCTACATAAAATTTCGCATTAAGTTTTATACATATATAAAGCTTACTTGTTCCAAAATTCATTAAAATATTGCTGTATTTGAGGCTTTTAAAATCTTTAAATTCCTATTCCGGGAGAATATTTTATGAGCGCTAGGTGAAATAACAGACCGATCATAACCAATTTCAATAGGGTTCTTCCTTATATTAAAATATTATTTCGTGCCAAATTTCATTAAGATAACTTTAAAATTGTCGACCTGTAATTTGTTCGCAAAGTTTACATGGACAAACAGGCAGCCAGAGTGACGGACATCGTTAAATCCACTCAGAAAATAACTCTGAGTGGAACGGTGTACTTTAAAGTGGGGTTTCGTTTTTTTGTTCGTTACAAACATCAGCAAGAAAGCATAATACCCCAACCACAGCGGAGCCGAAACTTTGGAGCGATGGTTCTTTTTTTAATTTTGAAAAAAATTAAGCTGAAGGTCAATGATAATATTATGTTTATTTAACCCATCTAACACTTTTAGGAATAGGTTTTATTATATAATTTCTGAACAATGAAATTTTTTTATTTCTGTCGTCAAAAACCTTAATTTTACTATTTCACTACTACTGTTTTTTTTAACAAATAAAAATATAAAATTATTTTTCTTTATATAGAATTATTTCATGTAATATTAAATACATTTTAATGATTTAAGGTGCTTTTATCCTCTTAAGAATTTCAGATAAAGTAAATTTTATTAAACGAATGATCTGAAAAACATGAAAGGTTGTTTTTGAAAGGTGTTTTTAAATCTTTTCTTAATTCACAGAAATTGTTTAGATCAATAAAATAAGTACTTTATTTCCATTTGATTTTAGGTAATAACACCCAGCTACAGTGAAAAATCAGTAAAAAATTAAATAACCTACGTGATACGTAGTCCCTCTTGAGGACATTATAAAAATGTTCAATACATAATTAAAATTTTGAGTTATTTTGTATGGTTTTTGTGTAGGTTTCTATATAAATGTATCCCAAGCTCTCTTATTCTTTTGATAATTTTTTCTTTCGTTTTCTTTTTTAGGAAGTAGAAGAATCAGGCTTTTCAAAAGTACACATTTGGTTATGTGTGGTCTAATATTAAAAGCAGTTTTGTAAATAATGCCTAAGAATATATAAATTTTTATACAATTTTTAGTGCGCAATTTGTTATAATTGTTTCTATAAAATGTTATTTAAATGATATAAAATGATTTCAGTTACCAAAATTGTTCATTCAATCAAGAAATTATTTAAATTTACACCTCTCACCAAAATTATTTAATCAATTACTAATAATTTTAAAAGCTAACAATCTACGATTTTTTCCAGTTAAATACTTTTAAAATCTTAATAAAAAGAAAAACAAATAATTGGACAAAATATAAAGTTAAAGCAACGTCTTAACTATATGAATCAAAATTTTAAATGAAAAAAAAACTATATTTTAATTATATCAATCAAGTAGATGATTGAATGCAGCAGTGTAATATTTTTTTTTTTATAATTTTGTTATTATTATTTTGTAACTGAATATTTTTATTTTATAAATTTTTTAATATTTTAGAATTTTATCTGTCCGTTTGATCTTTTTACATAATCCTTTATCGCTTTTTTCATGTTGTTCTTAACTTCCGTCCAGTCGAAATCTTTTCCAGAAACCATACTTGGAAATTGTTCTTGAATTTATGAGTTAAATAGCAATTACATAATTAACATCCTTTAAATACGCTGTCCCCCCCCTAGGATTATTTCGATTGTTATTAGAACAGACAAAATTCACCAATATATATATATATATGATTCAATAATTTGCCTAATTTGTTATAAATTTGTTCTAAAAAGTTGATGTAATATTAAAATAAAAATTAAAATATTGAAAAAACTGTTTACATATAAGTTTTTAACCAAAAAAAAGGTTTAATATATTGGTTTCTTCCCTGAAGAAAATGGAGTATGATTATTGCAAAGTTCTGTAATTTATGGTTCTGACATCATAGATATGTAAATAATAAATATACATACATATATGTATGTATTTATTATTTACTTATATATAATATCAGAATCATAAATTACAAACCTTTGCAATAGTCATACTCAATTTTCTTCAGGGAAGACACCTTTTTTTTTTTTGGTTAAAAACTTATATGTAAACAGTTTTTTCAATATTTTAAGTTTTATTTTAATATTACATCAATTTTTTAGAACAAATTTATAACATATTAGGAAAATTATTGAATCAATTACTTCATTTACTAAATTTAAATAATAAAGCAAACATTAGTGTGAATTGAAAAATTTTAGGTAAAAATAAAATATTTTGTCTTGTGATATTTTTTTTAGGTTTAGAAAATGTTTAATTAAGATTGATATCTTGTTTTATTCTAAGCAAAATGACATTTAAAACTTTTTACGCAATTATGTTTAGTTTTAAAGAAAATAATCCCAAAAATGTACATCAAAATCGAAATTTTGAAAAAAATAAGAACAATTTTAATAACATGAATAAAAAGTAAGAATGTTTTATTTAGCCACCATCTTCATTTTTGGTTTCCGATTTCATATTGATCATCTAAATACACGAATAATATATTGGCGGAAAAATATATATATTTAAAATGAATATTTTGATATGTTGTAAACGGAACAACAAACTTTAACATGGATGGTAAATAAAAAAAAGTGTAATTTTGTAGCCGAGTTTAAAATGTTTAAAAATCATTTCGTGAATATGAAAATTGTTATAATTTTTTTAAATAAAATAAAGTTAAGATGATTTCTATTTTTATTTGTATTTATTGGTATGAGGAAAAGTCTTATGTGTTTTCCAAAAACTTTTCAGGAGAGCAAAAAATAATTTTACTATTATTTATTTTAGGAAAGCCATACAAAATTACATTTTAATTCTTTTGATAACCGGAGCAAATAGAAAATGAATTAAATAGATTAAAATTGAGCTTCCAGATGGTCTAATAGCAAAATTTCGAAAAGTTTTACGAAAAATCGTCATTGCGCCTACAATTTTCAAGTTTTGAAAAAAATATTTAAACTTTTCTCAAAAAATACTTTTTTTTTATAATTTTTAGTTCATAATCCGAACAGAAAATTCGTTTTTAGCGAAAAATGTCTCATATTTTCAACCATTCTTTTTGAAAGATTTTTTTCGAAATGAAATCCGGAACATGAACCAAAATATTCAAAAATATGACAAATCAACAATATGTTTTTAAAATTTAATAATATTATGTGTGAAAAGTGTTTGGGAAAAATATCATGTTATTCATTAAAAAGCAACATTATGGTTTAAAAAAAGTACAACGTTTTGGGTAGACAAGAAAAGTGGAATAAAAAATGTTTGCTAAACTTAGAGAAAAAACATGAGAAAAACATTGTCACTAAAATAGTAATATGTTCTCATTGTCAATTTTCATTAATTGTAATAATACTGTATTCATTATAACAATGTTTTTGTTTCAGTTTTATTATTCAATATTTACATTTAATCAAAATTTGAATATAGTTCATTATAAAAATTTTATGTTTTTGAATATTTTTACCAGACACAAAATTTTACTAACAAAACATATCATTATTTCTACAATCTTCTTCCGTGTTCTTAAACCATAATTCGTAGCTTTTTTGTTTTGGAAGATATTTTGGTTTTAACGTATGTTTTCCATCTTCATTATAATTCCCATTTAGTTTATACATGAACTAATATTAGGTAGACACGATTTTGCTATATTTGGAGTGATTCAAACAATATAAAATATTGATTAAACCCTATTTAAGGGTTTAGTTAATAAAAATATCTTCTAATATATTGTACAACCTATGATGGTACAAATAAATTCATTTAATTAATGTGTAAATAATATGAAAATATTTTTTTATGATTAGTAAATATTTTTTGTAATGGACTCAATAAACAATTTATGAAAATAATAAATTTGGATCAATGTGTTTTATTTCAATATATGATAAAATGGAATCATAATATGATAATATTGGTTAATAATATGATAATATTAGTTTGATAAGGCGGGCTAATAATATAATAAAATGGAATAATAACATGATAGAATAGGACAACAATATAATAAGATGGAATAATAACTTAATAAAATGGAATCATAATATGATAAGATGGGGTAATAATATAAAATGATGGAATAATAATATAAAATGATGGAATAATAATATAAAATGATGGAACATTATAATAAAATGAAATCATTATCTGATAGAATGTGATAATATTGCAGCAAGCTGATATAATAATGTGCAAAACTCGAACCATAGCATGAAAAGACAAACCATAAAATCGGACACAATATGATGAAATGGAATTATAACAATTATTATTTATAATCATATTTATTTTTAGTTGTGACCATATATTCCAATCATAATATGTTGGTCTTTTCTTTGCGTGTGTATATTAAAAATCCGAAAAAATTTTCCAAAAAAACTTTTTAATATTTTTTATCAAGTTGAATGAATGCAGCATTCGGAAGATCCACCCAAGAAACAACTGTAAAATAATATTCCAAAAATTCTTCAATAGCAGAAAGCTGCATTTTTAAAAAAGTTTTAAAACAGCTTAATTGACGTATGAGAGCTACCTAACACATAATACCTTTAAATATTCGTTTTGAGGAACTTTATCCAATAGTAGCGGATATTGATAGTTCGGATATACATATTAAAAGCTTATTTAAATATAAACTACTAACAAGTTCATCATCAGAATTTATTCCAGTCTCTAAAATTATGTTTTTATGTAGAAATTTTAAATATCCCAGGTTTATTCGAAATTCTGCATCAAATTCATTGTCATGCTTATATTGAATTTCTAACAGAGATTATTTAATCTTAAACACAATTTTAAAGCACTTGAGAATACTAAATTGTGGTTTCGAAAGGTGCATATTATAAGCGAATTTTTAAAAACAAATGATACTGACAAAATTAATTTTATATAGTATTGTAGAGTAAACTTGAACAGTTGGACCACATTTTATTTATCTCAAAGTTTAAAATAGAAAAAAAATATATGTTGAAAAACTGATAAGTAATTTTACTAAAATATTTGATAAAAAAGCTAATTTTGTTCTATAAATGCCAGAAAATCCAACAAAAGTATAAAAGTGAGAAAAAGACAATTTTTTCCTCTCTACTTAGCACAAATTTCAAGAAACTACACTTTCGGCAAAGCTCTGTGCCAAATATTTTCATAAAAAAAGTATTTTTCATCGAATCACCATTAAAAGTAAAATACCCAGAATAAAAACGATCAAGAGCTTCCACAAAAGAACATTTTCTCCACTTCAATTTGTGATTTTTTAGATATTATTAATAATTACATCCAAAAAAGTGAGAATTAATGTATTTTTGGCCAGAAAAAAGGTTAATAATTCCCAAGTAAATTAAAGTTTGACAAATTTTAAAGTATCTTTATTATCTTTAATAAGGCGAAAACAGAATTTTTATTACAAAATTGTATATACATGGTTTCAGCCGAATTGTTTCAAATGCCATGAACAAGAAGCAAAAAGAAGAATCATCATACCAATAAAAACTATGGGTTAAAAAGAACTTCTGCTGCTCTTTTTCAGCACTAACTATTCAATCCGATGACAATACAGTATTAAATTATGACTCTTTGAGGTCTGGGTAAAAACCCTATGTGCTGTATGAAAAGTGATATTAAATAAATTCAACGGGAATGGACGGTAAAAGCTGTGTAGTTTGATTATGGGATCAACATGGTCAGATGTTTATTCAATTCAACTAGTTATTCTATAATATTTAAAAAAAATATAATAAAAATTTATTTACATAGTAATAATATTATATTAATCGTTCAGAATTGGGTTTAAAAAAAATCTTTTTAGAAAAAAAAATTGAATAACGACTAACATATAAGCTTAACAATCAATTAATAGCCAACAGTACATATTTGGCTATTGAGAAGTCTATCCATGAGCTATTATGTCCTTTTTAGTCCGAGGCTCGAGTTGATATTCGATCTTATATGCAAGAGGATTACTCTGCAACTTCCACAAGTAGTTTGATAAACATACAATACAAAATTTGTTTTTAAAACATTTGAAAATTTTAACTTAGAAAAAACATTTTGGGTGTGTTCACTTCACATTAAAAATTAATTCTACTGTGGACCAATTCAAAATAAAAAATATTAAATAAATAAAATTGAAGTCAAGCAATTTAATATCTAAAATCGAAAAGACAAAAAGCATTTTATTTTCCAAACCTTCTGGTAACTCTCCTACACATTGAACTTATTTGAATTATTTATAATTTCGCTAAAATAGATAAACTTTATCAGCACACAAAGATAAGATACACAGATAATCAGAGATAATTTTCTTTTATCAAATAACCAAAATTTGTGAAATATACGGACAGATATCTACTGTGCAAAAGATGCTGATAAAAAATTTTGCATAAAAAGCCACAATCACCGCAAAAACGAATATAGTAACGAATTATTTTTCGAATCTAAACGATGACAACGAATAAAATAACCAGTGTATTCCTATTGCTTGTGGTAATTAAAACAAAAATTCAATATTTCTTTGAAACGAAAAGGATTATTTGCTCTTGCTTTGAAAAAATTATATAAAATTAAAAAAGAGAAACGAAATTCAAAATTAAATGCTTCACTATCATTGGATTTATCTTGTGTGTAAAACTAAAAAAATACCAAAATTTGTTTTATATATTAAATATTTAATGAAAACGAAACTAATATTGGCCTATAATTGGCGAAAAATATTCTTAAATGATTTTCCATAAAATACAATAAAATGGTGGATTAAATGCAAACGTATTCCTATCAATAAAATAAATCTATCGCAACTGATTTTAAAAACAAGAAGTTGACGGCAATATTATTGATTTGGATAACTTTTAAATCATTCAACAATTATGCAATTTCATATGCAAGTTATTATATTTTCAAATAAATCTAAACTAACTATCTAAAATAACATAAGGACTCTAAACGTATTAAATTTGGTGATATAAAAATTTAAAAAATTAGAAACAATTCTGAATAAACTTTCATCTAAACTACAACTACTCTTTGTTATATTTTATTTTAGCTTTCAGCATTAGCAAGATGCCAAGAAAATGTAGAAACATCTTCACATGTCAAGTCGACCCAAGGAGGATTAACCGACATAAATTGTAATGGTAAAATTGCTGTCTGTGTGGGACCATTGATGTACAAAGACTGCGTAAGCGATGCTAGGGGCAAAATGTTTGCCAGTGGAAGTGTAAAACAATGTCCCAGCAATTCTCGTTGTGTAAATGATGGTGTTGAAATCTGTGTACCATTGAAAACTTCAACTGATGCGCCAGTAACAGAAGCTACTGTTAATAATACCTATAATGTCGTTGTACCTAGTATTTCAACCGAAGCTCCAGCATCAACATCGGCCCTAGCTGCATCTTCTAGTACTCTACCATCTGAAACAACTCTTGCATCGACTATACCAACTGAAACCACTAACGCTCCCGCAGAAACGACCACCATTACCGATGTACCACAGGGAACTACAGTATTAAGTACCTTGGTTCCAGAGATACCTTCAGAAACAACAGTCACTCCAGAAGAAACAACAATTGATCCAAGTTTACCAGTGGAAACAACAATAGGATCCGTAGACCCAATTGTAACAATTGACACAAATGCACCCATTGATCCAACGTCTGGTCCCGGAGAACCAAACTCGCCTATTGTAACAATCGCCATACCAGTTGATCCAATTGAAATTACTACCTCAGGCACAATAGATAATAATGCACCCGAAAATCTTACATTAGTCCCCGTTAATCCAAAGGATCCGGTTGATACAAATGCGCCTGCTGATCCGAATACTTCCGTCGATCCTAATGCTCCATTGGATCACAATGCTACAGCTGCTGTCAATCCCAATGCCTCAATTGATCCAAATGCACTAGTCGATAAAAATGTTCCTATTGATCCTAATGTTCCAGTTGATCTTATCGCGCCCGTATACCCGAATGCACCTGTTGATCCAAACATTCCAGTCCATCCAACTGCACCAGTAGAACAAAATTCTCCAGTCGACCCGAATGCTCCAATCGATTCTATTGTATCAGTCGACCCAAATGCTCCTGCCAATCCAAATGCTCCAGTCGATCCTAATGCACCAGTCGATCCGAACACTCCTGTCAATCCAAATGCACCAGTTGATCCCAATGCACAAGTCGATCCAACTGAAGTTCCAGTCGCTCCAACTGTAGTTCCAGTCTATCTTAACGCACCAGTCTACCCGAACGCTTCTGTCAATCCAAATACACCAGTAGATCCCAATGCACCAGTCGATCGTAATGCATCAATCGACATGAATGCTCCTGTTAATCCAAATACACCAGTAGATCCAAATGCACCAGTCGATTCCAACGTACTAGTCGACCCGAATGTTCCAGTAGATCCTAACGCACCAGTTGACCCGAACGCTCCTGTCAATCCAACTGCATCAGTAGATCCAAATGCTCCAGTCGATCATATCGCACCTGTCAATCCAACTGCGCCAGCAGATCCAAATTTTCCAGTCGATCACAATGCAACGGTCAATCCGATTGTTCCCACCAATCCAACCGTACCGGTAGATCTAAATATTTCAGTCGATTCTAATACATCAATCGACCCGAATGCTCCTGTCAATCCAACTGCACCAGTAGCTCCAAATGCACCAGTGGATCCCAACGCACCAGTCGACCCGAATGTTCCAGTAGATCCTAACGCACCAGTCGACCCGAACGCTCCTGTCAATCCAACTGCATCAGTAGATCCAAATGCTCCAGTCGATCATATCGCACCAGTCGACCAAAACGCTCCTGTCAATCCAATTGCACCAGCAGCTCCAGATGTTCCAGTCGATCACAATGCAGCGGTCAATCCGATTTTTCCTACCAATCCAACCGTACAGGTAGATCCAAATGTTTCAGTCGACTCTAATACATCAATCGACCCGAATGCTCCTGTCAATCCTACTTCACCAGTAGATCCAAGGGTACCAGTCGATCCCAACGCACCAGTCGATCCCAACGCACCAGTCGACCCGAGTGTTCCAGTCGATCCTAATACTGCAGCCGATCCAAACGACCCAGTCATCTCGAACGCTCCAGTCGATCCAAATGCACCAGTTAATCCCAATACACCAGTTGAAACAACTGCACCAGTTAATCAAAATACTCCAATCGATCCTAACTCACTTATCGACCCGAATGCTCCAGCCGATCCTAATGAATCAATAGACCCGAATACTCCTGTCAATCCAACTGCACCAGTAGATCCAAATGCTACAGTCGATTCAAACGCTCCAGTCGACCCGAATGCTCCAGCCGATACTAATGCATCAATCGACCCGAATGCTCATATTACTCCAACTGCACCAGTAGACCCAAATGCTGCAGTCGATCCTAATATACCAGTCGACCCGAACGCTCCTGGCAATCCAACTGAAACAGTACGTCCAAATACTCCAGTCGATCCTAACGCTCCAATCGAACCGAATGCTCCAGACGATCGTAATGCACCAGTCGACCCGAACGCTCCTGTCAATCCAACTGCATCAGCACAAGATAATCCCAATGCTCCAGTCGATCCTAATGCACCAGTCAACCCGAACGCTCCTGGCAATCCAACTGAAACAGTACGTCCAAATACTCCAGTCGATCCTAACGCTTCAATCGAACCGAATGCTCCAGACGATCCTAATGCACCAGTCGACCCGAACGCTCTTGGCAATCCAACTGAATCACTAGATCGTAATGATCCAGTCGATATTAACGTAACAATCGACTCGAATGCTCCAGTCGATCCTAATGCACCATTCGACCCCAACGTTCCTGTCAATCCAAATGCTCCAATCAATCCTAATGCACCAGTTGACCCGAACGATCCTATCAGTCCAACTGCACTAGTAGCTCTAAATACCCCAGTTAATTCAAATGGACTAGTCAACCCAAACGCTCCTGTCAATCCAAATGCTCCATTCGATCCTAATGCTCCAATGAATACAAATGCAACAGTCGATCCAAATTCATCAGTTGATCCCAGTGCACCAGTAAATCCAAATGCGCCAATTAATCCAAATTCTTCAGTCGATCTAAATGCTCCGGTTGGTTCTAACGCTCCAGTGAATCCAAATCCTTCAGTGAATCCAAATGCGCCAGTTAATCCAAATGCTCCAGTTGATCCAAATATTCCAGTTGATTCAAATGCATCAGTTGATCCTAATGTCCTAGTAAATCCAGCTAGTCCAAATGCTCCGAATGCCCCGGTAAATCCAAATGTACCCTTAAGTCCAAATGCTTCAGTAAATCCAAATGCACATGTCAACCCTAATGCGGCAGTTAATCCAAATTCTTCAGTCGATCCAAATGCCTCGGTTGATCCAAATTCTCCAGTCGATTCAAATACTCCAGTCAATCCCAATGCGCCAGCCGATCCCAGTTCTCCAATAAATCCATCTGGTCCAAATGTTACAAGTACTCCGAATGCCCCGGTAAATCCTAATGCTCCTTACAATCCAAATGTCCCTGTTGATCATAATGCATCAGTTGGTCCCCACGGCTCTGTCCGCTCAAATAGTCCCGTTGATCCTAACCTCCCGTTGTATCCTAAGATTCCCGTTAATCGAAATAACCCATTAAATCCAAATTCTCCACAAAATACTAATGCACCTGTAGAACCAATCTCACCACTCCTTCTTCGTCCAGTCAAACCTGGTCGGCCTGGTCGTCCAGGCAGACCTGAAGAGGCAGAAAAATATGAAACTTCAGAAACTGAATCTATTGAATCGAAGGAACCTGTTAAACAAAAACCTGTCTCTAATGAGGATGCTTCAGTAGAAGAAAAATCAAAAGAACAAAAAGACAAGAAGCGCGAAGAAGAGAAAAAGAGAAAGAAGGAAGAGGAGAAGATAAAGAAGGGGGAGGAAAATAGAAAGAAGGAGGAGAACAAGAAAAAGAATGAAGAGGAGAAGAAAGAAGAAAAAAAGAAAAAGATGGCAGAAGAAAAAAAGAACAAGGAAGAGAAAAAGAAAGAAGAGGAAAAAAAGAAGGTAGGTGAAAATATAGACAGTAAAGACTCAAGCGAAGAAAAGGAAGAAGCCAAAAAAGAGTTAATCAAGCAGACCATTAAGAAAATCAAAAACTACAAGTGTGAAGAAGACGATATCTATCCCGATGTGAGAGACTGTAGAAAGTATTATCGTTGCGTTGAAAAATCTAACAAGTTGAAATTGGTACATTTGCATTGTGACGATGACAAACGATTCGATTTTGTAGACAAGAAGTGCCTGAAGGAGAACAAAGCGCAATGTTTGCTAAAAGATGAATAAAACTGAGATCTCAGGGCAAGATATAAACTTGAGTGATGAACTGTACATTTTATATAATTCTAATTTTAAAATCTTTGTAAATAATTGAAAATACTTTTAACTCTATTTATTGAACAAACAAAGATATTTCCTTTAAATTAAACTTAATAAAAATTTCAATATATTCGATTTGATATCAGCAATCAACGAAATACACTGCAAGTTATTGGTGTTTGCTTTGAACTTTGTAAGGTTTCTTTATTTCCTTTGATTAGGTTTTTAGAAAAACTAAGGAATATTATATTTGCTAGGGAAAATTGCTTATAAGTATATGTGGTTCTTATTTAGTGCAAATAGTGAAAGTGAATGATTATATTTAGAAGGCTTCCCTTATTTTTAAACAATTTTTTTTATTATAGCTAAGACCATAAACAAAAGGTAAATTTTCTACTGAATTGAAATATGCGAAATTTGTGACAGAAATTATTCTTCATTTGCGCTTTGATTTGAATGATGAAAAATCACTTTGAAAATAACTTTAGTGGAAAATTTTTTCTTTTCACAATGTGTATGAATATTTCTATTTTTTATTGCTTATTAGGGTTAAAGGTTTCCTTTTATTTTACAATTTCTTTCAAAGTACCTTTAATAAGAACTGTAACTAGAGAGAATCACTACTAAGCTTATTTTTGATGTGTTTCTGTGCACAATACTAGACTTTCTTTCTACGCAGGGGGTAGAAATCTAAAGAAAGATTTAATAGCAAATAAAACAATTGTTCAAATGTAAGAAAAAAATATGTTGATTTCTCATTTTTGAAAGTCTAACTAGTAAAAAATAAAAAGGAAAAACATAAAAATATTTCATTTTCTTAGGATAGGAAACAACTGTAAGGCCCTTTAAATATACAAATTTATCTCAATTTGTTTCAGCATCAGTGAAGCTAATTTCATGGTGAAAGATGTGATAAGGTAGACAAATAATAGATGAAATACTACTATCCCTAGTCTAACGCTGATTTTCTTTGAAAAACCAACTTAATTTAATAGCTGATATTTATAAGCTGTTATAATTTATTGCCGTATATTATTTTATTTTAACAATATTTAAAAAAATAATAAATTGTTATTAAAAGCTTGAAGAAAAATTACCATAATCAAGATAAGCTTAATAAACCTCAAGGTCAATAAAACTACAGTCGAAATTGTTGTTATGGTCAAAGATTATCTTGACATAATTTGAACCTAAATATAAAGGAAATTTAATTTCCAATTGAATTTTAAGCGAGTCACTTGTGTAAATTATGCTTCAACTTAAAAAATTATTAAAAAAAACATATTAGCCTTTTGATTTTTTTTCTATCGAGATTCATGCCTACTTACGATACCAAAAATAAACAAACATGTTTACTTGTAAATCTACCTCTATCTGCTATTTTCATTTTTATATATATAGTATATTTACACATATTTTAAAACCGAAGAAAAGGGATGTTATTTTGTTGTGAAATGAATTTTCCATGGTTTCAAACTATAACAACCAATACAATCAACAGCTTATAGAATTTAATTTGCCTCACTAACTGCTGCAAACAATTATTTTACCCCGCACTAGCGTATAGGACGAATTGTTGTGTAAACAGAGTAGTGAAATTTTAGTCTCTACATCATTTATTATTTGAATTTGCCACACTAATGAAGGCAACGAAAATCTAAAATTACCATGGAGTCAAAGTTTTTTCGTAAGTTATTAAGGCAGTGGCTTGTTACAAAGGGCACCGTATAAATAACTTTACTACACAATTATTTATGACTAAATTCATACAACTTATATATTGATCCCATCGTATCGTTACTGCATACACGCATAGAATGTTACAGCATGATCACTACCACAATACTATGATCTCATTGTTAATTTTATTGAATTTTAATAACTCTGTGTACATGATAACAATAATTTTGATTCAATTTTGTTATTTAATGTTTACACTCAATAATAATTTTAATATGATTGACTGCAAAAATTATATGTTTTTAAATATTTTTACCAGAAACAAAATTTTGTTAATATGAAACATATCATTACTTCTACAATCATTAAATCTTTTCCCTATTTCTGTTTTTAAATATATAATTTTTTTTAATATTTGTTTTCTAACTTCAATGTAATTCTCATTCAATTTCTCAATAAAAATTTTATAAAAATAACAATAATTTTTATTAATATATGATAAGATGGAATAATAATATGACAAAATGAAATAATAATATGATAAGATTGGATAACTATATGATATATGAGGTAAAAATATGATAAAATGGAATCATAATATGAAAATGTGGTATAATAATATAATAAGTTTGTTCAGTTATATGTAAAATTATAATCATAACAGGAAAAAACGAACCATAAAATCGGATACAATATGAAAAAATAGAATCATAATAATAGTTGTTTATAATCATTTCTATTTTTGGCTGTGATCATATGTGTAAATCATAATATATTGCTCTTAGATTACGGTCACTACAACTATATTTTTTTTCTGCGTGTATATTTTATAAGTTAACATTAAAAATTAGGTGATTTCAAATTACTCATAGCATAGGGCTGCGTGAAGATAATAAAATAAAATTATTTCTAATGATAGAAAATCTTATTTAACAAAATAATGGAAAATTTTGAAAAATTTTGATAGAAATTGTGTCCGATATTTTGAAAAAAAACCAGACAAGGTTTTGTGAACTTTTAATTTTTAGAAGCGAATGACTGGCTGAATGTTAAATATAAAGAAGAGATTAAATAAAGGATTAAATATAAAGATCTTGGAAATCGAGTGAAGAAAACAACTTTAAAAAATATAAAAGAATTTACATATCAGCCTCTGATGGAGTTTCAAAACTCCATTACTCCGCTCCTAAGAGGCTTTTGGGACTTAAATTTAAAATATAAGCTCCATTGTTTGACCATTGCAAAATTTTCTATGAATAGGACTGTCCGATTATTTCCAAAATATATTCATTGTGCCCTATTTTGGAATATTTCTTAGAGATTTAAGGATGTCAAGTGATTTTTAAATTTGACTAAAATTTGGAATTTTGATTTTTACTTATGTAAATCTTATTGGTGTCTAACAATATATTGTAAAAATTTGTAACACTGAAGCCTTTGATGACTATTTGTACAATACATTTTATTATTTACCACATTTCAGTAACTTATCCAAAAATTATGTAATTAATCCTATAGTTTGGTTATAAACCTCACATATATGGGCATACACAAGGCTAGAAAAAATTCTACAGTAAATAATTTTATAAATTAAAATAAAGATTTCCATTATATACGAATTTTATGGTATAAAGACTTTTATTTATTTATTATTTATTTGTTTATGTATTTTTTGCTGTCTGTACATTTTTCAATTATAGTAGAGTCATACTAAAACCTGGAATATTCCTCTAAATAATCGCTGTCTCTTTTCAGTTGCAGAATATTAAAATTTTACTAACGTTTTTTGTCATATTTTCTTTATTCAAACATATAATTTTATACATTTCGGACACTTTTCAACATATATTGGGTTTTAAGGTACCATTGAAATTTTGAATCCTGCACGTGTTCAAGATTATACGTAATAAACCCTTTAACAGCAAGAGGGTTAATATTATGCACTTAGTTCCCAAAAGGTTGGATTATAAATTTTTGCACATAAGTCACATATGAATAATAAAATAAGTTCCTTTAAAACCGCGATAATAAATGAATTACAAAGATTTTTGAAATTAAGTCACTATTTTATGGTTATGGTTATATTTATTGTCTTAATTTACCATTTATTTGATATAAAAATTAACTTAAGCAATTATGAACTGAAAGTCCGAAAATATTACTGAGCAACCAAAGGGTTAATACTATTGAATGAGATGTTTCTAATGTACAAACTTTAATAAAATAGTATTTAAAATAAAATCATAGAAAATTTTACTAAAATTATAATTTCGCGTAAACGAAAAATAATTTAAAAACATTTTTTACTCATTATGTATTAAACGTCATCTGTCTATCAAATTTTGTCGTTTTTTTGACAAAAAGTTTGAAACTATGTACACTGTTGATGGAAAACTATATTAAAAATGGTCCAGCTCCTGTGAACGAATTAATTAAACCAAAATATTTTGGAGATTAGTTTAAGACATATCAATCTTTAATTTTAGTGAGGTACATTTGTAACATTTTTGTCTCCATACACCTCAGTGCAGTTTAATGTACATATGAGGAATTTAAAAAATTTTGAGTAATATATATATATATATATATATATATATATATATTTTTAAAATCGATTTGTGGTTTTATTAGCGAGTATTTATGCATTTAAAGTCTGCTCGAGTTAATCACTTTTATCAATGCACCGAAAAATTATAGAGGTTTATATATATAATTCACCCAAATTCCTTTTTTTAATTCTATAGTACTTACAACCTTGTTGCAATATTATATTAAAATATATTTGAGAATAATTCTATAAAGTATTGTAAAATTTTATTATATACCAGTTAATATATTATATATAAGAGTATTATTTAAATCAAACTTATGAAATAACGCAAACAATTATACAACGGAATTATTTATAAAAATACACTTTTATAAATTACAAGTTATGAAATAATTTCAATAAAAGATTTTTTTCTTAGAAAACTCCATATGTAAATTATCACAAATGAAATACTACTATATCGAGGCATATAAGGTATAATTATTAATTTTAAAACATGAGAAATTTAAGCCATTTTCCCTATTTTCACATTAAATTTTCAATTGAAATTACTTTACCTTAAAATATTTTAGACATTTTAATATGAGAATAAGTACTTTTATCTATTATTTTCAATAAAAAATTTATAAAAATAATATACTTTTATTAATATGTTATATTTTAACAAATGATTATATGGAATAATAATATATCACAATGAAATGATAATATGAAAAGATTGGATAACTATATAATAATATGTGATAATAATATAATAAAGTGGAATTATAATATGACAATATGGTATAATAATATAAGAAGTTAGAATAATAATATAATAACATCAAATAATCTGATAGAATGGGATAATGATGTAGTAGGATTGTTCATTTATGTGTAAAACTGGAATCGTAACATGAGAAAACAAACCATAAAATCGGACAAAATATGAAAAAAATGTAATCATAACAATTATTATTTAAAATCATTTCTATTTTTCTTTGTAATCATATGTTCCAATCATAATATGTTGATTTTAGATTATGGCCACCACCACTATATTTTTTCTCTGTGTAAGTCTAACATGTTAATTTCCCATAAAAGATTTTGTTTAATATAAGTTTTTATAGAAGTAAATATAAAAAATATCAATTTTTTAAATAGTAATTGTTATATAAGCTGTAAAAATTATGGTCCCACAGTCCCTGTGCAGATATGTGTGTTACTAGTTTTGACACGGGTATATAAATGTTAAAATTTGTGCACAATTTTCTCTTTTGTTTTGATAATGGTACTATTTCTCTATAAATTCTTTGATAGATAAAAAATCTTACAAGACACATTTGTAAATTCGAACAAAATTCTGAAATATTTTAGATAAAGAATTTTAGCGATTCTTAACATAAAGCATAAGTTTACTTGCTTAACTCATTTTAAGTCCAAAACCCTTCTGTATCACAAGTTTTCTCCAAGCCCTTCACCAGACGGGCCATGCACTATAATTCCAAATCAAGTTTAAAATCCTCCAAATTGTTTCTTATAAAATATTTAATATGAAAAAGAGATTGTTTTTTCTTTATTACCTCAAAACCCAAATTATAAAAAGTTAGTTTTATAAATTTTGCCTTATAATTCTTTAAAGTGACGTTTATATATTTGTTTGAATTTTGTGATTGGAAAACTACCTTTAACTATGAGCTACAATTTGGGCATATATTCGGTTGTTTTTACCAAATAAATTTTTTTAACAAAATTTCAAATTGTGGTGTCACTTTTAGATTCTAAACACTCTCTAAAAATATTGTTTTCAAGGTAAATTAAAAAAAAAATACAAAATTTAAAACATCTTTAAAACTCAAATTATTCTCTACTTCATGAGTATATGGTTTCAGTCATATTTGAAAAATGCTGTTGTGCGGTGGAATAGATGCACATTGGAACAGTTTGCTGGAAAAATTAAGCGAATAACAGTATTGGTTTGGATAATATAGTCGTTTAAACACAACAAAATTTTTAACTTATTTCTTATTTAGTAATCAATTTTGTATCGAAAATAGTTTTAGTCATTTCAATATTTAAACTATAATACAAAATAGGTAAAAAGCATTTTGCTGTTAAGAATATCTTTTTTGGTACATAAAATTATTAATCCTTAAAATATTTTGACGCCCACTGAATTTTAGTATTACGCAATCAAAGGGATTCCCTATGATATAAATATTAAAGTCATTTATAACACTATGTGACAGTCAAATTCGGGATGGGATGAAACCAACGGGAAATGTTATATCAGTAAAAAAGAAGTTATACGTGTCCCGGCGTTTCACTGGGTCACGTCTAGGAATCTAGATATATCGATTTGAAGTTAGTAACTATCATATAGGGGAAATTGTGACCTTTGGTGGTCTTTTTTTTTTTTTGACATAACTCGAGAACCACCAGTCCGATTTTGCTGAAACAAATTTTAAAAAATTAGGAATTACTATTCCTTTAATCAGTTCATACAACGTTTCGCCACAGTTTCGCAGTGATAAATAAATGTATGAAAAAAAAAAACTATTTTTTGCCTAAAAAATTGATTTTTGTTATTTTTAATTCATAAAAAATCTAAAACGGTAAAAAAAGTGTCAAGTCCTATAACTTTCACGTAAAGTCACAAAACCTTTAAACATAGATCATGAAAATCGATGGACGCGTTTTGCTTTTATTCACAATTAAGTGAAGGTATGAATTTCAAAAATTTGCTCGAGATATGCTCAAAATTCCTTGGATAAAACATTTATGACTTTTTTTTATGATTGTCAGAATTAAAAAAAAAGTAATAAATAAAAGGTTATTTGATTTTTATGGTAGCGGTAACAAACTAAAAAACGGTCATAAATGTGCGTGGACAATTAAAAGGAAAAAAGGAAAGTGCACTTTTTTAATTATTTGGATTTTTTCCGTTGGCTACCTGCATGATTTTTTTACACAAATTGCACCCACATTTATGAGTGGTCATGTTTTAGAACGTTTCGAAAAATTTAAAACGCACACGAATCAGGTTTATAGCCACCCTTAAAAGATGCGCGAATTCATAAGTACCTCTCAGTAAAATATTGAAACTTACATAGTATTTATAGGTGTTCACTGATCGATTTTTGTCATTCAACAAGTGTCTCCGAACGCGTAAAGTACGGTTTTTTTAAAGTGACGAAAAAGTAATAAGAGTATAAAACCGAAATGAGTGCAAATTTTCCAGAAAATATCAATTTATTTTGTTACGTTTGTGGCAAAAGAGCTTTTTTAACAAATGCTGCATTACTCACTGAGCGCGCTTTTAAACTTTATTTTGATTACAATATTTGTAAAACGTGCTACAATGGTCTTAACATGTGGATCCAAGGGAAACGCAGTTCACTTCGTTTTGGTGTACCAATGATTTGGACTGATCCAGGAGAGCACAATTCCGACAACTGTTGCGCTTGCGCAAACAAAACGTGACCCAGCGAAACGCCGGAACACGTATAACTTCTTTTTTACCGATATAACTTTCCCCGGTAGTTTGAACCCTTCCCGATCACTGACCCCTACCATTTGTCGCACAGTGTAATTAGGGTTAGTTGTCAACAAGCGAATTGTGCTTTGAGATGGATGCCGCTGCAGTTGGTATGATATTTCTTTATTTTATTTTTTTTTTTTTTTTTTGATATTATCAATTTTGGCCACTAAGATAATTCTTTACATAAATTTTCAATGGTCTAAAGTCATATCTTATATTTAAAAAATTTTAAACAAATTTTGGAAATTTTATGAACATTTTTTCATTTCTAAATATTTTAACGCCCATTTGACTCTGATGTATAATTTATTAAGAAAATCTTGTGCAATTTCTGTAAAAAGGGTATTTGTCAGTAACGAAAAACATAACTTTTAGTGAAAATTATGACAATGATATGAAAGTGAAAGTTTGTGATAATGCTATCCCATGCCGGATTTTCTGATATCAACATCGTACACCTCAAAGTGTAGAAAATCACTTCGTATTTTAAATTCTGTTCTCTAAATTAAATTTCACTTATGCGTAGAAATTTTCTGTCAAAACAAAAAAAAAAAAAAGAAAAAAAGAACTGGGAAATTTAAAAAATCGTAAATTTTTTGTTCCATTTTTTGTCACCGCATAACTTTTAACCAGATAGTGATATGGTAACTAGTTATACAACATATAAATGCACTAATTCTTGTCTGCCGATCAGCGTTACCGTTGAGAATTTTTAAAAAGTGTCCAAAATAAATTTAAAAATATTCGCTAAAAATACAACTTTTATAACGGGCCAGGGTACTGAAGCACCTAAAAAACTCTTTAAATTTGTTTATTTGATAAAAAGCAAAGAGTTGTATTTTAAGTAAAAATAATACTAAATTAAATTTTATTAGTAACAAGATAATTTATTTATAACAAAATTTATTTTTATTGCAAAATCTTTAAAACTTCCTATAGAGGATTTTGCTTAACATTTCGTACAGCATTATTTAAATACATACGAGTATTTTTGTTATATTAAAGGGACTCTTAACTTTCATTTAACACCTACCGGCATCAGTATGTTGTGAAACAATCTCAAAATAATTAATTCCTTTGTTGGAATTCATATAAAATGGATCGAGATATTTCAAACAATTTAGCTTCTGGCCATTTAGCACATAGTCTTAAAAGATGGCTATTTAGTTCCATTTTAAAAAATTGCCAAAACAAAAGGTCAGGTACTTGAGAAAGGGACAATTGGTGACTAAAGTTGTCCAATGGTAATGCTGCTCCCAACTGGTTAACGGTTTGAGTCTAAAAATGTAAATTACAAGTGAAAAACTAAAATGAATCAAAAATCTTCTAAAATTTCAACTTATTTGTATTATTTTTTTATTTTTGTATTTTTTATATTCTATTTAAAGCTAAATACCTATAATTCTGTGATATTTTACATAAATGACCAAAAATTTAGGTTTCTCAGATATTTTTTAAAGTCTACCAAAATCCATGAACGCTTTTTCTATTTTTAAAATAATCTTTGGAAATACAAAACACATAAAGTAGGTTTCAAAGAATCTTTCGTAAAATTAGATTTTAATGCCAGTTTTTTTTTTTTTTTTTTACTAAACAGATTTGTATATATGTATAGTTATAAATGCTATTAGATGCTATTTAAATTTTCATAATAAGACATTGTACTTCCCATTTAAAATCGTTTAGAAACTCGGAAAGTTATTAAAAATTTTCTAAAATGTATCAATAATTTTCAATTTTTTCGACTTAAAATTTATAGCTTGGAACCCTTATGGGTGATACTGTAGTGCTATTCACGGTAACATAACGGAAATGTCCAGCGAAAACGTCGTGTGTTAAACCAACACACACGACATGATGCATGACAAATGTTCTTCTCAACATCTACTTTTTGAACATAATTTACAACCAGATGAGTAAAAGCATTATTATTACCCCTAATGAAAAGAGATTGCTATAGATGAAACTATTCAACTAGTGAAGTGAAGTGGTGGCCTGGATTCAAATCCCTGCACAACCCATTTTTTTTTTTATATGGTTGACTACAATGTGCATGACAATGTCGCTCAGATTGTCTTGCAGGATTTTAGTACCCTGTCTGCACGAATCGTACTACTGGGTACTTAGTTTATACACAGTTATTTGCGATTAAAGTTATTTGCAAACAAGGAACTCACTACGCAGATAACAGATTGCAAATAAAAAAAAATTAATTTGTTCTATTATAAATAATTTTATTAGTTTTTTCTTTCCTTTTTCACCTAATTATTCAATATTTGTCAGATTTTAAAAGCTTATTCATAAGTAATCTCGTTAATCAGTAACTGTTTTTGTGAGTTAGGAAGTTAC
This sequence comes from Protocalliphora azurea, assembly GCA_932274085.1. Lineage (NCBI taxonomy): Eukaryota > Metazoa > Arthropoda > Insecta > Diptera > Calliphoridae > Protocalliphora > Protocalliphora azurea. The sequence goes on along the minus strand of OW026523.1, from coordinate 78,178,637 downwards.
AATAAAAAATTATATGGTAACGCTTTATATTTTTATTTGCAAATAAGAACTACTTATAAAATAAATATATGTTAAATAGTAATTGTGACTTTTCTTTTTGAAAGTAATTAAATTTTGATATTTGAAAATAAAAATAATTTATAATAATTTAATTTTGAAATATTTAAAAATAAATTATTAAAAATATTATTAAATAATGGAAGAGCTCCCAATTAAAGATTGTAAGTACAAATAAAACTAATAGTAGTTTTATATGACAAACATTTGTACATTTTTTACCCACAAGAAAACGGACTTCCAACGAGCAGTTAGATTTTTTTAATCTATTGTGAAAAAATCTCAACTGTTAACTAACAAATTTCATCCATAGTTCCTAAACATAATTAACGAGCAATGGGAGGAGGTTTAAAATTTTTTATACTCAAAGGCTGGTCCCGCAAATATACCCAAAGAGTGGAAAGAAGTACGAATATGTTAATTTTTTAGAATATTTTGGGTTATTTCACATTGGAATCCGAGGACGTAAATATATGGCTGACAAAAAAATGACTGGAAGAGGACCACCAACAAAAAATACATTGAGCGGTTTTGAGCAGAGAGCCTTACAGGTTACAGAAAAAATATCTGTAAACGGAATATAAAATATCGCAGTTTTAGGTTTTGGTATAAGTATTACCCAACTGTTTTAAAATTTCCAAAAATATGATATTTGATATGTTTACAATTATATCGTTATACACAATAGACGAAAATTCCAGGAATTAAGAGGAGCCCATTGCATTATTAGTAATAATATATCGACAAGCATACTATAGGAGCAAGGTATGCAAACTATTCCTATGAATAATGATAGATTCAAAACTGCTTCTTCTTCAAAAATCAACTGCGAAAGAGAAAATAGCAATTTTATTAAGAGGTCAACATTAAATTTAATTTGCAAAAATTTTTAGACAATATTGAAAAATTGTTTTCTAATAAGTAAAACACCAAAACTATATTTTAAATGCTTAAATACATATGTTGTGTTAAATAACACATATCGTTGGCTTAATATAGAAAAGGCGTATCTCGATTTTTGTGATATTTAGTTTCCTGGAAGTTTTCTTTCAATCCTGCCTTAAAAAAATTAAATGAGCTGTGATAGTAATTATAAAATTTATAATCGTTTTATAACAGCACTATATAATTTAGATTTTATTTTAATATGTTTTCTAGATCTGATAAGCGTATTTGTTTCAACAACTAATTTATTTGAAAATTTTAGATACGCCTTTTCTATATTAAGCCATCGATATGTAAACAATATTTGTAGACATTTCTGGGGAATAATAGAGCCTATGATTTAAAAAGGTATTATATTTTTGCTGCTTTTCGTTGGCAAAGTTAAGCACAGGTGTTCTTATTCTAGGTTCTAAGGTATATTCCGAATCACCAAGTAACTAAATATTTGGAAATTGATTTTTAGTCATTAAAACTTGCACATCATATGATGTCCATATTCCAGAATCATGACATAATCTAGAGAATTTTGCATTTACTGCTATGAATTTCATATAATGGTCACATACCTATTAAAATATTTATTAATAATGCAAATAATTTAAGAACACACATATCTATCCTAACTGCTTCCACACTGATAATATAATATCCTTTACGATTCATAAACAGATCTCTTTGAAGATTGGAGGAGCTTACGATAACTACATTAGATTCAGCACTTACAGAGTTTCCGTTGGGCGGTTTCAATCACCAATTGCCCAATCACCTGACTATTTTGTAGCTTCTTTTTTAAAATGGAACTAAATGGACACTTTTTAAGACTATATTCTAAATAACGAAAAACTAAGTTGTTTGGAATATTAATTATTCTGAGATTGTTTCACAATATAGTGATGATAAAGGTCATGAACAACTATTTAAAATATCAAATGCTGAATCTGTTTTAACTGGATTAGGGAAAATTAAAAAACGGATTCGATAAATAATTATATCCTAATTCATTTTAACTTATTGTTTATATTTTTACTTTGCCTCATAGCAGTGCCTCGGTGGAACGTCATTTTTGTAAATTATCACTAATGAAAAAAAAATTGTCTAACACACTTAAGGTCAACACTTGCGAATTCATGCTTTCAGACCTAAATTTGTTAGACAGTGATTTGGAAGACTCGTACAAAAGTAAATAAAAAATAATTTTTGAATATTCTTGAATTTAACTCACCCAAAACAGAATTCTTTTTGCCTTAATTTTCTACTACTTACAAATCTTTTTCATTACTATATTACTCCCGAAATATTTTGAAAGAATTTTATAGTATTTTATATACATACATATAATTTTAAAATTTTATATACTAGTTGATCTATTACATAAGAGTATGGTTACAATCAAACTTATTTAATAACGCAAAAATTTATCTTATTTAACAATATTTCAAGTTTAGCCTTTCAAAGGCTATATCTAGCCTTCTTATTTTGCTTTTAGTCTCAGAATTTTTGTTTTAGCTTCTAACTTTTTTTACGTATTTATTCGCACAAAAATAGAGATTATTTATATCTAACAAAAAATTTGCCTGCCGCGCTTCATTCTCTAAATCAAATATAACTTATAATATTTTTTGATCTTACTAAATCGATTATCATATTTATTTTTTAATGTACTTCATTAACCATAGAAACTATTTCTTATTATATTTAAAAAAAAATTAAAAAAATCGAAAATTCACAAAAAAAAAATGAGGAAATGCTTAATCAAAAGGAATTTTAGTTAAAAAATTACGAAAAATCACTTCAAACCAATGGGTCATTTTTCACATGAAATATAACCCAAATTTGTATGGAAATTTTGTGGGCGACTTTTCATCGGATCGTTTTGCTGGCAACCGTTCTGCATTTTATTTATAAATTTATTGCAATGACTTTAAAAATATATCAAAAACTAATGATAACAAAAAATAAATAAATAAATAAATAAGTAGGTTTTTCAATAAAAAAAATATCAGCGTTTTATCTGGCCTTATTTTTTGACATTTAACCTTTTCTGACCTTTTTTCTAGTTCAATTCTACCTCTTTTTTCTCACCTCCTAGTATTACTGCTACTTATAAATAAGTATATTGCTTAAAATGGACTTATTTATAAAAATGCATTCATTTTTATTAGTTCTTATTTATAGATTAATGTATCTACATACTAACCCTGCTTTAACATGGCATGTTCTTCGCCTGTTTGTGAACATTTAATTTCATTCCCAAATTGGATCAATAATAATCTTGTAACAGGTTCAATAGTCCTTGAAAGCGAAACCTGATTTATTGACATCAAGTAACTGTTTGAAACTAGCTTCTGATACGCTATATTTGAATGAAAAAAATGTATACAGAAATCTTAATTCTAAGGAAATTTTGGAATTTTGATCATAGAAGCGCTTTAAATATGCGTCTACAAATCTACTTTGAAAGAAAAAGAAATGTTTAAAAAATGATTCCTGCAAAGAAAATAGATTGCTGTCATCACGTACCGTTTATAACTCATGACGTCTTTTAATTATTTGATTTCAACATTCTTGCCTAGTTAAGTCCATATAAATTACTTAAAATGTCTCCGACATTTCTTTTTTAACTTTTTATTTATTTATTTATTTTTTTTGTATTTACAATTTTTCTTAATAATTTATATTTTATGATATTTTATATTTTATGATTTATGGGTCTTAGTTACGATAATTTAATATTTTAAAATTTGACCGTGTGAATAGGAAATTTTTGAATATCCCTACAAGCAAAATAATACGAAAATGATTTGCATTCGTATTGCTTAGAAGAAACTTTTTATTGTCGCAATAATCATATTCATATTTCGGAGATTTCTCCCATCGCGAAAGATTATGCGCCACAGGGGACACATCTAAGCAATAAGAAATGAACACGCCTAGATGAAAAGTAAGCAATATTGCTAGATAATCATTTAGTTGAAAAAGAGGAGATACCGCTGACAATCTTCTGTAAGATTTAATAAATATATATCTATAAATAATATAATATAGTAAAGCGTGCAAAAAAATTTTAACACCATAAAGCACGCAAAACTAAAACGCTTATATAAAATATAAATTTTTGCTACAACAAAAACAATTTTTTTTCAAAAATTTTTCCATTTTTAATAATTTTTCGACAACTAAAAAAATTGTGACTAAAAAATAAAAATATTGTATTAATTTCTTCCAGATGATTATATTGTGATATCAAAAATTTATACCGTAACTGATAATCACATTACTGAAAAAAGGGTGACATTTTGAAGATAAAATATGCGATGCAAATGACAAAAGATTAAAATTTTATATATTTTTTTTTTCTTAAACAGATAAAAATGCAATATAGGAAAAATATTACTTTGATGATTTTCCTCCAAGAAGATATTGGGTAAACATCTTCTATGGAAGATATCTTCCAAATGTTTGTAGGGATAGTGACAGTGTTAACTATGAATAGGCATGTAAACTAATTTTTACTAATAGGTAAGAAGTAAATTTTAGTTGTATCGTTTGTCATAACAAAAAGGTGAGTTTCAATAAATAAGAAAAAGCATTAACAGAATTCAATAAAAAAAAAAAAAATACAAAATTTGAGCATTATCCTTTAGCTGCAGAAGAGCGATATAACTTTTTATTTTTATATTATTTATCATTATAAATGACATATATTATACAAGTGTATATTCTTTAATAAAAAAAAAAAAATAATTTTTTTACATATTTGTATTTTTAATAAAAACCGGTTGACAGGTTTTTTAAAGTAGAACCATATTCGAAACCAGTTTTTCAAAAAGGATATTTTTCCAATTGCAACGTTTTTAATATTTTGTGTAATACTAAAAACATCTTTTAATTGATTTGTTTTTATTAACTCTAAAATTAAAACATAAATCCAGATTTAACATATATTTCCCATACAATACTACAAAATTTCTAAAATGCATAATTTGAAAATTTCAATTTGAGGATGTATGAGAAATTTGATGTACAAGATATATAAGATCTATATATATATATAAGATTAATTTAAAATGTACAAGAGGATTTATTATGTCATTTTTCACATTATAACCCAATGTTATTAAAGGCCCTTTTCTTAAAATAATTCCATTTTATTAATTTCCTACCAAAAACCTTTTTCTCTATGAAGTTTTACTACGAGTATTATCCCCTATATTTTCTCACAGTTATGTTGGGATTTCTGTTTTTTTTTTTTCAGATGGCAGGCATGAAGACAAGTAAAGTGAATTATTACCCGAAACATCAAACGATATTAACTTACGTTTGCTGTGTGCTGTTTGAGTACTTTTAACAGATTTTCATTTAGTGAATAATAGTGTGTTTGTGTATGTATGGTTGAGTATTTGAGTATGATGTTTTTCAAAATAATTAGTTGCTAAAATTGCAACAATTTTTAATGGTCCTGCGATAATGTTTGTTTTTGTTTTAAATTTGTTAATATTGTTGTGTGTTGTAACAACAGTTAGACGCATATTTTTCCTTGTTGCATATACACATATTATAATATTTACAGACAGATAGAAAAAAAAACACATATATCCCCATAGTTCTGAAGGGTTTTAATAAAATGTTCAATGGTTTATTTGAAGGTGTCCGATTTAAATATTTTTTGCGTCATTTGATATTAATGTTTTTTGCTGCCATTAGGTAATATGAGATAATGAATGCCAAGCTCGAAAACAATCTCTAGAACTGCTAGGTTTTAAATGGACATTCATTTTAAAAAATATAAACAAGTGTGCAGATATCTCTGAGTATATGTATTACGTAATTTCATAGCTAAATGTTATAAATAGAAAAATAGAGGGGATAAAATGCAAGTTTTTAATTAGTGTTCGGTTGGGGATTTATGCATTTGGTTGAAAGAATTTAATTTAATTAACTTTAAAAACATATGCACCAAAACAAAAGCATTTTATTGCATTACGTTACACTGAATCTGTAAATACGTGTAAATGGAGAAACAAAAATTGTTGGTAGTCTTATGATGGTGTAATATTGTAATATTTATCGAAAAATACATTAATATAGTGGAAAATAGCTTGATATTTTATATTGTTTTAATTGGAGTCTAAATTAAAATTTAAGCTAAGGACAATATTAAAGCTGAAAGTACTATAGGAATGCATTGCATTAAGCTATAAATTTTGTTTAAAATGTTTTTTGTTTTAACAGACAGTGTTGCCAAGAGCTAAGAAAAAAAGTGATCAAACTGAACTTTAAAAAAGGTCAAAAAAGTGCAAATGCTCTAAAAAATTAAAAATTTTGTTAATTAAAAAACTTAATTTTTCTTTCATTCTCATTAGCTTTTGTTATCTTTTTTTTACGGATATTGCAATAAATGTATGTATTAAATGTAAAATGATGCAGCAAGATGACAAAATGTAAAATCACTCAAATAATTTCCATACTAATTTGGGTTATATTTCGCATGAAAAACAACCAAAAGCTTGAAGTGATTTTTTTGTCATTTTTGAAATATAACTCCTTTTAGATTAAGCTTGTCATATTTTTGGGTTAGTTTTGCTTACATAAGAATGTTTTTAAACTACATTCATAAATAGTTTCTACACTAAAAATAAGTAATTTCAATGAATGAAATACTTTGATTTTTTTAAGAATTCATTGATTCAACGTACGAATTCGTTCTTTCAAAGAAAACGTTTATTGAAACTCAATGAAATATTCAACGTACATTGAAACAATTCGTTGAATTTTTTTCGTAATAAAGTAAATCAGTTCTTTTATTCAAAGTATTAGTTCATTGATTTAAAGAACACGTTTTTATTTATAGTAATAAAAGAAAATTTTCGATGAATTTAATGAATAAAAAGAAACAAAACATAAAATATAGTAGACATAACAACAGTGATTCAACGTGCAATTCGTTGATTCAACGTACTAATCTGTAAGTTATCATCTGAACTTGACTATGTTTAACCCTTCATTTTGAATATTGGTACCAAGAAAATGAAATCATTTTATTTTTTTGTTTTTAATTTAGATTATTTAATAAAATGTTCTATAAATATTGTATTATATTAAAAGCATCTACATTAATTATAGAGAGAATTTTATTTGGTTTATGAATATATTAACTGAATGTAATAAAATTAAATTTTTAATAAAAGGAATACAAAAACTATAAACCAGTCCTAATTTTTTGGTACGTTTTCAAAGTATAAATTAATTGAAATCAAATTAAAGTTGCTTTAAGTCAACGTAACCATTCATTGTAATACTAAATATTTCATTGTATAGTTTGATTAAAATAAAAGTACTGGTTCTTTATTTCAACGTAATGTTCATTAATATTATTTATTTAGTTCATTTAAACAATACACAAATAAGTTGAATCCTTTTACGTTGAATTTTAAGACTGTACACGCAGTGAAAAAATATAGTTGTAGTGACCATAGTCCAAAAGCATCATATTATGATTGGAACATACAATCACACTGAAAAATAGAAATGATTATATGTAATAATTACTATCTTTCCTTTTTGTGATATTGTGCTCGACTTGATGGATTATTTTTTCATGTTAAAATTCTAGTTTTACATATAATTGAACGATCTTACTACATCATTATACCATCCTATCATTGTCATATTATTATTATTATTACATTTTATCATATATTGTAATAAAACGTATGAATAAAAAACTATTATTATTAAAATAATAGAGAAAAAGTGTTCATTACCCAAAAAAAAGATATACATGTATCACCATATCTGGTTCAAATGTAAGATATGTTCTTTTAATTAAACCCTTTAATGGTAGCCACTCAATGTCTTTTATTACTTGAATCACACCCAGTATAACCAAACCTTGTCTATTTGTATTTATCCACATATAAACGAAATCAGAATTACAATGAAGTTGAAAAATAACACTAAAATCAAAATATATTAAAAAAAACAAATATTGAATTTTTCCACTAAGTTGGTGAAAAGTATAAGTATTATATTTATTTGAAACATTTTATTGTCATGGGAATAATAATATTAATATGGTTTAAAAACAGAATATGGTTTAAGAAGAAGGAAAAAAACTACAAATATTTAATAGTTGTGCAAGTAATGATATTTTTCACATTAATAAATTTTTCTTCTAATAAAAATATTTAAAAACTTATAATTTTTTCAGTCAACCATATTAAAATTTTTATTGAGGGTAAACATTAAATGACAAAATTTAAACAAAAACATTGTTATCGTGAACACAGAGTTATTCAAATACACGAAAATTAAAATGGAAATATAATATTGTTGTAGTTTAATGTATCAATATACCTGTACATTAGGTCAAAGTTAAGCAATATTAATTGAGTGAACGAACTTTTTCGTTGCATTTAAGTACCTTTTTGGTTCAATGAATGGTTAATAAAATATATTAACAAATAATTATATCAATCAATTTAGTAAGTCCATAAAATTAGTAAATTAACTTGGAGATTGAAATTAAATATAATGTTAAATATAATAATTGATTAAGTGGATAATTATTTAAAAATAAAATTAGTAAATTGAAGTAAAAAATTATATTCATCGTTGTGAAATTATTATTAAGCTAAAATGAAAATGTATAGGCTAAAAGCAATATAAAAAGGCAAGATTTAGTATTAAAAAGGTTAAACTGGTAACACTGTTAACAAAGAATGCAGCTTCGTAGTGGTAATACAATTGACTGCTAGTCGAAGGATTCTGTTTCAGTAGCCATTTTTTTGGTTATTGGTACATCCTTTGATTGCAGTAGTAAAATATTTCTTCTGTTTCGTTTTATTAACTGAAATTCTATCGCTATAGTTAAAAACTATATATACCTCTCCCATTTTCCTAAAAGTAAGTGTCTCTTTTAGTAGAGCTTGGCTGTCTTAATTCTTTTTTATTTTGACTGCAAACTTTCTTTCATAGCATTATTTTAAATTTGTCATAAATCCCTGCATTAATCAAAAACATTGTCATTAATCAACGCAAAACAAAAACCCATTAAAATCCCTACCACTAGGAAAAAAAACTTAACTTCAACTCCTATTCAATAGGATTACTCACATACAATTTGTTCACAAAATAATTTGCATTCAGGCTGAACTCAAACTATGTTTATATAAAAAATAGCATTCAACGTTCTGTATCATGTAACAGCAGTATTAACATTAACAAAAATATAGAAACAAATTTTTATATTCATAACTTTAAAGAGTATTGACAGAGATTACCAATAAACCCATCAACATATAGAAGACTTAGAGAATTTCAATGAAAATATCTTTTAAATGTCTGTCTCTAATGTTATGGAAACACTTGTCTATCCGTTAAATTCAAACATGCCAAGGATAGATATAAGTGTATTTGTGTAGAATAAAATCTTTTTATAAGTATCTCTTTGTTTTGATATTTAGAAATTTGTTTGTATATAATTTTATATTTTTCTGTTATTTTGTTTTAACTTTGTTGTCAGACAAACTCCTATGCATAGTATTTTGTCGAACAAATTTATAAATAAGTTTAGTATTTTTATTAGTTTATTTTCCTAGATGCGTTCCAAAAGCGTAGAGAACCAGAATGTGCTTAGACAGATGTGTTTGGAAAAAGAGCAACGTTTGAAAAAATTTTAATCCAAGTTCACGCTCATTTTGTGGACTCTAATGATATTGATCTCCAATAAGGTTAGGCTGGAGACGCAGCTGATTTAATTTGTGTCCACTATGGCGTTTCTTTTGCGTTTCCCATGTCCTGGCTTGCGGATATTGTTAAGGCATGCAAGAAGCTACTATTAAAGGTTGCAATCTTGTGTTGTGTAAGAGTATGGAAGTTGCCATGTTGCAACAACTATTACACTTGATCACATAGATACGAATTTCCCATCGATATCGCTTTTGTGAAATCTTAGTCCAGTATTTCCAATACATTAACCAATATTTTTTTCCGATTTTGTAAAATTGCAATCTTGTGTTGTGTAAGAGTATGGAAGTTGCCATGTTGCGACAACTATTACACTTGATCACATAGATACGAATTTCCCATCGATATCGCTTTTGTGAAATCTTAGTCCAGTATTTCCAATACATTAACCAATATTTTTTTCCGATTTTGTAAAATTTTTATCTAGTTAGTTTAAGAACAAAATTATCTATCGAATAAAAAAACGTGAAGTTGTCATCTCTTCTGAGTCAAAAAATAAACGATTTTGAATTTGAAGATCGCTGAAACTATGATTTTTGTATTTTTTTCTGTCTACACTCTTTTTTGTTTTTGTATAAAATAAAATTTTCTTAAGAATATATAATAAATTTATATTGTTCTGAAAGCCATCTTCACAGAATTAAAATCAAGCCCAAACGCCCAAACAGGACTAAGTACAGACCCTCTTAAATTTTACCTATTTTATATAAAAATGTTGACTTTAGCCAATATGTTGATATGATTTTAGCGAATATGTCCCAAAGCATGAATTTACAAAAAGAGAAGTTAAATTTCAAAAAGTTTGCCAACAGCTCTTTCCAGACGTGAACTTTATAGGCAAAATTAAAAAAAAAATATTCTTTTTTGAGATTTTCGCCAGTTTCTTTAGAATTACAGGATTTTTTTTTACAAAATCTTAAGTTTTTTTACACTTTCAAATGATAGAGTTAAAAATCACCAAAAATTTCAATAGGATACCTTAACAAACAAAGATTTTATTAAAGATAAAATATTTATAGTTTTTCCAAACTAATTTTTACAAAAATTTTGCTTTAATTCCAAAAAGGTACGAGCTCAATTTTTTCAAGTAAATTGCATTTTCTAGCTGACATAAGTCTTTTTTATATTATTAAAAAAAAAAAAGATTAAAGTCAACATTTTTTGTAGAACTGAAACTATACTGCTTTAAAGTTTATTTGATCCTATATTGGGTATTTGGGCTTGTTTTTAATTCTAAAATCATCTTTTAGAAAAGTAAGAAATAATTAGAAGTCTTAAGGAAAATTTTATTTTAGAGGAATAAGAATGTAGACACTTTTTTGGCAAAAAAAATTAAATAAAAAATAAAAATCTTAATTTTTGCAATTTTCAAAATCAAAATCGTTTAGTTTTGAACTCGAAGGAGATATCGACTTCAATTTTTTTCATTCGATAGATTTGAGCTATATATATTGAATAAACTGAACCAAAATTTTGTAGATAGCTGAAATTTTAATTGCAAATAACTTGAAAACTATAACAGACAAATTACACATACAAACATATTTTTTGTAGGTCTTATTGAGAGCTTTAAGAAGATTGAAAATATTTCCAATTGGATAAGAAACAAAAATTTGACAAGCGGTTAAAAATTTTCTATGACACAAGTACCATATTTTGAGCCTCAATAAATATGCTGCTGAAGGAACTTGTGGTGCCCAAATTACAAATTATAATTATACACTCCTTTGCTATGTCTGCGTGAAATTTGACGTAAATCCAACCAGCCGATTAATATTTACAGATTTATTTCCCAAAAATTTCGATTCTACCCCACTGTAACATAGATTACAATCAGGTTTGTATATCTTGCCAGCTCATTAAGAAGATTTCTATATGTATGCTTCAATTTTAATATCGAGTATACTTAATCAGAGCTTGACTATCGGATATCTTCATTGAATACGCTTGTAATCGGCCTATATTGGCCGATTTAATGTCCTTTTAATAGACCGAATCTCACTTTGAAGAACGCTGCAATATTTTTTCCACACTCATCTATAGATTCCGTATAATTCTCAACAAATATTAAATATTGTCAAGGATATTCCATATTTTACCTATAACCTAGTCGACGAGATCATGTCGAATTGTTTGGCCATAAGATAAACGGATGGTTAGAAGGCATTATAATATCCACTAATTATCAGTGATGAACTATACAGGATCTTGTAGAAGATTCCACAATAAGTTACATACATACACAGGAAAAGGTCACCAATCACCAAAATAATTCATTCAATTAAAAATTGTTTAAATTTTAATAACTAATAACTGTAAAAAATTTTTCCAATTAAAAAAATTTATTGAATAATTTAAATAGATGATTGAATGAATTACAAATTTAAATGCGGAAAAACTTACTTTTACTTTTTCTCTTGATGTAAAATGAAACTACTGTGTTAATTGAAAATTATATGGTAATAACTTTTTCTATGTTAGCGTTTTCCTATACGAGCTGAAACTTCACATTTCATAGTAAACATCTCTCCTGAGAAGTTCCACGATTTTTTATCCTGCAAATAGATCCTATTTGTCAACAGCTCCTATATGAAGCAAATGTTCAGGCCTTCCCGAACTATCATAATTGCCTCCAGATTCACATTACTACAGAATCGTGACCATTTCTATATAACCTACAAGCGACTATAATAAAGTCTCAAGAGATTTTTCCTTCATGAGATATGTTGAAATGCAGATAAATGATTAGAATTAATCGCTGTACACAACTTTCCATAACTCTAGGATATAGAAATATGCAAGAAACGTCGATAATATCCAATTCAACTTCGATTAAGAATATGAACTTCAGTAAGGTTGTATAAGAGAATTGCAAAACTTTCTGTCTGAAAAGTTTGTTCACATCTAGTCTCATATTCATTGTAAGTTCAGCTTCCACAATACTTCTTAATGAAGCTTTGGACCGCCGACAAAAAATATAAGATTTTGAAAAACCATTTGCATTTTGCGCTCCATTTTATATCGTTATTTCGAATTTATTCACTGATGTCTTATGCAAATGAAGTTATTCAAAATCAGCCCATGATACCTAGATCACAAACTAATATTTTTTTCACCACCTCTACTTCGAAAATAGCTAAAGGTTAAAAACATTTTACACTAAATATTCTACTATATAAAATGCAAACAAGAATTTTTCTTTCCCTCTCACTACAAAATAAATTTTTTTTATTTTTTGTGTTCAAAATTTTACTGTCGGGGGTTTTGGTTATTTGGTGTGCGTTTGTGTGTATGTGTACTTGCAGTTTTTGTTTTTCTTGTTGTTTTTTTTTCGGTTATAAAACTCTCACTTATTTATGTATTCAGGTCACGTTGACATTTTATCACATTTTAAGTAATCCTTTAAATGCCATAACGAAAATTCTCTACTAATGTCTTTTTAAAAAGACATTTAAGTTGTTTTTGTTGTATCTTAACAAAAACCAAAGGCAACAACAACATGAGTAAGAATAATAACAAATATTATTATTTAAGTTATGCTGCCATTTACTACATCTCATTGCCATAGAAAATTTATATTGGAGAGTTAATATCATTTTGTGTTCATATTTTTGTGGTTCTTTAATGCTGCTGCGTAAAGGTCTTGGGATAAAGAACTTCACAATTACTGTTAGGGGCTGGTGTTGGAGATGTTGTTAAAGATGTTAAAATTATGAAAAATTATTAAGCTCAACGATTAGAAATGCAGCAAACTTTGCTTTTGAAATATGAAAATAATATGGGGTTTGTTTCAACATAAGTTAGTAAAAAGGTGGTAATTATTAGATTCACTGTTATACAAATTATTAGATTCATAAGTTGCACATTTAAATATTTACGAATACAGAGGGCGTGAAAGATCAGGATTTTTATGACCAAAAGTAACTGCTCTCCGACTATTCACATATCAATAGCCACCAAACCATTTTCTGAGTATCTGTTATAAAATGAGTCTATAAAAAAATAAGAAAAAAACTAAGTTCTATTTATAAATCAATATTAGATCGAATAACTAATTTCGAATATTTGAATTTATAAAATTTTATCTTATTGAAGTTTTTTAGAAAAGTGTGTTGGTAGTGAGGGAAAGTTTGACAAACAAATGACTCAACCTCGGAATTTGATGGAGGGAGACAAATTTTTGCATATGGCTTCATTTTCATATCTCATAGATACTGTTAAAAGTTACCGGTAATCATATGTACGCAATGCGAATTGTTCGCTGTTAAAGGTTACAAAAACTGTTTTTTTGTACATATCTCGCTTATTATGCTTATTATGATGATTGATGAATTCCCTCAATTTTGATAAACACATTTTTATATATGATCAACAATTGCGGAGTTACACCACATTTTATATTATGTTCTCTTTTATGATTCTGGTATTCATCCGTCTGCCTCATGAACAATGGTGTCAATGCCCAATTGATTTCATTAAAACAAATCACTTTTTATCAGGGTTGGAAACCGATACCGTTATTCTAAAGACCTCGGAATATACAGATATATTCCCAATATTTTTGATGTTCAGCACACGCAGAGAAAACACATAGTTGTAGTGACCATAATCTAAGAGCAACATATCCTTATTGGAACATATGATCACAGTGGAAAATAGAAATGATTACGAGTAATAATTATTATCATTCCATTTTGACATATTGTGTCCGATTTTATGGTTTGTTTTTTCATGTTATGATTCTAGTTTTACATATAATTTAGCAATCTTACTATATCATTATCCCATTCAATCAGAATATAATTTGATGTTATTATATTATTATTCTATCTTATTATATTATTATACAATAATATTGTCATATCATGATTCCATTTTTTAATTATAATATCTTATCATACTATTTTTCCATTTTATCATATATTAAAATAAAGTGTATTAATAAAATATTATAAATTTTTGCACATTATATATATATTGATTTATATATATATTTATTTATTTATATATATATATATATATATATATATATATATATATATATATAAATGCAAGATATGTTTTTTTAACAAAACATTTTGATGGTAGTTAATCAATATCTTATATTGATTGAATCACACCGAGTATAACCAAACCTTGTCTATTTCTATATAATATATAAACTAAATGAGAATTACAATGTAGTTAGAAAACATACTACATGAAAATGATAAGTATTATATTTATTTGAAACAGTTTATTGCCATGGGAATGACAAAATTTAATTGTTATCATGAACACGGAGTTATTAAAATTCAGGAAAATTAACAATGAGAACATAATAATGTTGTCATTTCTCTGATTGCATTAATACAACTAAATGAAGTAGTGTATTAATACTTCATTTAATGTAAATTTTATTATTATTTTAGTATAATGTGTTATTAATATATTGTGCCATAAAATTCTACAATAAATCTTGTCACATTGGCGACAACGAAACTCACAAATAAAGCATAATCCCCATTAGGTGTTGGCAAAGCACTTAACTCTTGCTGCAAATAACGATTTGTCAGTCTTTTTATTTCAAAATCTTCCTAAAATTATCCAAAAATATGTATGAAAACCATTTTTTTTTTTTGCAAATAATGAACTTACAATGAGTGGACAAGAATGATTCAGATTTGATCCCTCCTTAATCCATCTCCACATAATCCTGGTAAGCGGATTTAAATGTTTAATAAAATTACATTTAACAGTAAAATCATACAAAAATGGCTTATAGCCATTTCCTCTTTTCAGAAATCTAAATCGGGGCTGATAACAAAAAATAAATAAAAATATAGAACATTATTTTTACAAAATGTTTCATAATTTTTACACATACGTTAATATCCTCTATAGGCAATTGAAAAAAATTTATATAAACCATAATGTATTGCAGATTTCTCGATTCGGCTTTAACACGACAAACTTCAAATTTAGAAAATGTTTTATCAGTAACATTTCGTTTTAATTTCCTGAGTTTTAAATTAAAGGCCTTGAATTAAAAAAAAAATACTCTTGTAACTTAGTAAGAAATTTTTAAAATTTTTATAATTACCATGGTATTGTAAATATTTAAGATTATTAGTAGGATTAGTGCGGAAGAACACATCTTAGTCATATTTGGAAATATATCTTCATATTTGGAAATATATCTTCATATTTGGAAATATATCTTCTTATAACTTTTTATTTGACGCAGCTATAAAATTTTTTTAAAGCAGAAAACAGTATTTTTTATTTTTTATTTATTTAGTAACTCTTATTTTCATTTAAAAACTCTGTTTTTGTATAAATATTACATAGAAAAAATAAAATTTCATATTCCATTACAAAATTTATAAAACTAATTATATTTTTTTTTACTAAAATCAGACCTATCACTGTATTAGTAAAATCAAACATTCCAATTCGTAAAAGTTTTATTGGAAAATAAAATATTTCTACTATTTATAAATTTTAATTTTTTTCAACCAATAAAAAATTAATAGATTTTCAAACAATAAGAGTACTTATTATACGCTTAAGTTTTCCATTTGTGCATTAACCCTCTTTCTCTTTAAAGCATAAGAAAATAAAAAAATAATGGTAAATAATTTAAAAATGTTATTAAAATCAAAAATACAATGATTTTAATATAATTAACGTAACTATAATTTTTTATATCGTATTTTTTTTAATATAGGGTAATTCCAAAAAATTTTGACCCAAAATTACTGTTTTAAAAATTTTATATCTTGGATTTTTTTTTTTTTAAATGTGGGGGTGTTCATTAAACTAGTTATCGTGTATTTTATCGCGTATGAATCAGGTCCATACCGTTTACAGTTCATGTTTTATTGACCTCTAAGGAAACCTAGAATATTTTTGTCAAAAATTAACAAAATCGAAGAATAAATAACTTTTATGTGCATTATTCGCTTTTAACAAAATTGGTATCAATGGAAAGGACTATGATATTTCTCTTTATCATAAAATTATAAAAGTTAAACATTTTCCTGGCACAAGGACCTCTAGAATTAAAAAATATCCCTATCCTAGGATATACTGAAAGAGGGTATTTAAATTTTCATTATTTTTTGATATGATTTGTCGTTATAGTGTAAAAATTTCAAAATGGGATCTCAGTGGGATCAGAAGTCATAACAGTTTATCATAGCGGTTAGTACAATTTTACAAAAAGAATGTCTTTTTAAGTGTTCTTATACTTTTATCAAATCAAATAGGAAAGGACAAAAGCAAGCAGTATTGGTTATGATCGACCATATAATACCCTACATGCTTGTATATATACAGTTCAAACTCATTTTTCGCGACTAATTAAAAAGCAGACCTATCGCGAAAACTGAATTTTGAGTAGTTTTTTGCAAATTATTTTTTAAAATAACAGCTGAATCACGTAGTTGTTGTCAGCTTATCATATTCCACAGCCCATTGTATGTATATGTTTATCGATGTTATACAATTGACCACTATTGTATAAATCCTCCGATTCCAAATCTGATAATTCCATTTGCTCCTTATTACTTTCCACATGAAATTCCTCTTGAATAAACTTTATAAACTTTATTTATGTCAGCATTCGTGAAAAGATGTTCCGTAACAATTTGAGGTATAAGTGTACCAATAGTTGAAACATCTTCGTTTTCTTCCCGAATTTGTAAAATATTTAAGGACTGTAAAATATTTAAGGACTGTTATCCTCTTCACTCCATTCACTACCGAATTCGAGAAAGGCGTTCCAGGATTTTCGGATGTTGGACACTGATATTTTATCATAGGACGTAGCAAGAATCTGAACTGCATTTTTGAAATTGATGTTTTTTAGTTTGAGCTCCAAAGTTGTTCCCTTCTCTCCAAGCAAGTGGGTGAGCAGTTGTTTTTATAATTTAATTTGAGTGCGATTTGGTGGTAGATTCTTTGCTATAATTAAACCGTCATCACTTTTTAGTTCTCCGACTGGGTGATACGTCGCGTTATCTAATAGCAAAACTGCTTTTGCGGCAAACCTTTTGAAGCCAAAAATTCTCGGACAAAAAAATGTTTACTTATGAACAACTTACTTTTACTAATTGATGAAAATTAACTTTCATGGAAACCAATTTCATTTTGGAACCAGTCCTTAAATATAAATGATGTCATTCAGGCGTTATTACTGGAGTTGTATATTACAAAATTATTGAAAAAGTATTTAAAGGCGCGTGGGTTTTTCGATTTTCCAACAACCAACAATTTCAGTTTATCTGTGCCATTCGCATTTGAACAGGGCCAAAGAGTTATTTGCTCTTTACATGGTTTTCTTCTGGGAGCCGTTTCTCATTACATGTGAGAAGAGTGTGATTTGCAAGCATCCTATATATAAACCCGATTCGTCGGCATTGTAGATTTGGAGAACCCATGCTCGTCAACGCAATCCTTAACTTTATTACAATAACTTATGCGTAAAAATTATTTATGTAAAATTTCATTTTGGTATCTCATTTATGTCAGATTTATTCACATTTAAGTATTTTTCGGTAATGTGAATTATACGGGAGACATTTTCAATTATAAAATGATCATTATGGAATTTAGTGGAGTGATCTATATTTGTACAAAACTTAGTTGTGTTAAATTTTACCTCGATATTGATATTCATGTGAGATTTATGCAAGTTTAATTGATTTTCGGAAATGGAGTCTGTATGGGGACCATGTTTAATTATGGAAATATTATTGTGAAATTGTGTATAATAATTTATTCTTATATACAATTAAATATATAAAATTTTATATTGATTTTAACATTAGTGTAGGACTTATGTGATTTTAAGTAATTTTTAGGCAACGGAACCTACATGAAGAATATGATGAAATTTGGACCGATCATTATAAAATTTGGTACAACGATCTATACTTCAGATATTTGTATGCGTTAAACCACTCTCCCGAGAAAAAGTTGTATGGGGTATACATGTAACACCATGTGTCAAATTTGCGTAAATAATCTTTAAAATCGTAACAAATAATTCGGCGGTTTTTGTAAAATGGGTTACAGTGGATTAAAGGTCTCTTAGTGTGTTCCTGAAATTTTTAAAATAATATCAAATTACTTTTTGCGGATCAGGAATGTGCTATATATACGAATTATATTAATAAATAATGACCTGTTATATTAGAAAATGTTTTAGCTAGTAAAGAAAATTTGTTTGAGCCCATTGAGGTCAAATTGATTGTAAGCATTGTGTAAAAAATAATTAGAATTGAATGATCCTTTTTCAGGATATCCAAAGAAAAGCATAATTTGTTTAATTTTAAAGGACTATGCGCCAGGAAAATGTTTAACTGTTATGGCGTTATGATAAAAAAAGAGTATCAGTCTTTCTCATGATACCAAGTTTGTTGAAATCTCTTTTTTTTCTCATTTTTGATAAAAAAAAAAGCTACAACTGATTTTTAAACGCACAATTAAACAGCACAAGTGCTGTTCAAATGATTTTTGACAGTTCATTTACGACTGTGCAAACTTGCACACATTGCACAGTTTGCGATAGTTTTGAGCGCTTTCATATATTTATTTTTAATTTTGTAAAATGTTTAATAAAATTTTTAAAAAGTGATGTTACAGAATTATTGCTTTCTATTATTATAACATTTTCCAAGTTGATAATAAATAATTATGGATAATTCTTAATAATACAAAAAGCAAACTTTTTTGACACATCTACCAAATTGCAATTATAATACAATCGACCTAAGAAAGAAACCTATCGTTATTAAAATTTAATGTAGTTGCCATTTACAGTTTCGAAAAATTGTTAGGAGGAATGAATTACGTCTTCAAGTATCCTTTAGTTAAGGGCCCTGAAACTACCTAATAAATAAAAAAAAATTGGATAAAGCAATTGAATAAGCAATAGTGTCGAGATCGAATATCAATATGTGTACGTGTATATGTATGAGAATATCTATGCAAAGACGGTACATAAACAGATTTCGTTTAATGCTTTCTTAAGAAACGTGTCTGTATGGTTAACTACATTCAAATTGTCCTAAATACGAAAATCTATTAAAAGACAACAAGTCGCTCTCTTCTAACTTCGGCGTTGGCCTACATAAAATTTTAGTTTCAGAATCCCAAGCCTTCTGTATCAACAAACTGAACGTCAAAAGCAATATACATATGTTCACGCACATATAAAAACGAAAATTTTTTTCAGAACCATATACATAAATACGTACATATTTATGTTCGTTTTTTGCACGATGCAACTACTTATTTGTCGATGGTCCCCGAACATTGATTTAAATATGCTACATCTTTAAGAACTTACCCAGATGTCAAAATTAAAATTTATAACTTTGTCATCTGTCACAAATAATTGAAAAATACATCGTTGGAAAAAATTAGCTCCCTTTGTTAGCAGGAAATTTGTAGATATGAAAAGCCGTTTATGATCACTAAAAGCTAGAAGTGTGATTATTTACGAACATTATTAATATAAGGAGGGAGCTAAGCGTTCTACCAACCATACACAGAGAAGAATATTCTCTAAAGTTTTTCAATTCATTTATTAATTGTTCCCGTTTTACAAGTTTATTAATGTAAATATTAACCAAATCAATTATTTTTAAATTTATTATACATTGGTCTGTCAAATATTTAGAACTCTGAAATAAAATTAAATAAAAAGGAGAAACATTTTCGAAAAAAATTATAACTGTATATTAATTATCGACAATTACTGACTCATTGGGCTCCAATTCATTAAAGATCTAGATATCGATGAAGTGTTCTGTGGCCAAAGGTCAGCAAACACAATTTGTTATGTTTCGTAAAATGTTTTAAACGTTCTATCACAGAAAAAATAAAAATGGATTTCAATTGCGAAATTATTTATATCAATTAAATTTTTGTTTTTTTTTTCTAATCATCAAAATGATAATAATAATTAAGTAAAATTCATTGACTTTTTTATATAAATTTTTTGATCCAATTATATATTTTTGATTGAATTTTTCTCCAAAAGCCAATTGAAATATCAATTAATATAATTAAAAATTAATGTTAAAATTATTACATAATGCACATTGGGACAGAATCGAACATTTTTGTAAATAAATCTGTAACTTCTAATCTTTTGGATTGGATTTACATAACATTTCACCCAGGCATAGCAGAGGAGTGTTTAATTTTAAGTTTGGAAGTGGAACCCCACATACCCCTCAGGAGCGTAGCTATGGGGGCTCCAAGTAGTGTACCTCCGAAATAGACATTTTTTAAACGTTTGCCAATTTTTTGTTTCTTTTACGATTTATCTATTCCTCGTTTTATCTAAACACGCTTACTTGTGGTATTTATCATTTATAGTTATCGTGTTATTAGCATTTGAAATTTTTATTACCTCTATTCTGGGTCTAGCTTTTTTCTATTCTATTATTTTTTTACCATTTAAAGAACAAAATTATACATTGAATAAAGAATATTTGAAGTCGATATCTCTACCGGGTCAAAAATAAAAGATTTTGAATTAGAAATTGCAAAAATTACGGTCTTTTGTGTTTCTTTGGCCGAAAAAGAGTCTACACTCATTTTTCTCCAAAATGTAATTTTCTTTAACAACATATACTAATTTTATACCTATCTGAAAGGTGTATTCACAGGAATGGATAAAAGCCCAATAGCTGAAGCGGTCTAAGTACACACCCTCCAAAATTTTATCTAATTTACATGAAAGTTTTAATTTTAGTCTATGTGTTCTAAAATCCCAAAGCATGAATTTGCAAACAGGATGCAGTTGTAGAATCTATAATGTATTCTTAAGAGTTTGCTATTTCTGGGACATGGAAAAATCTGAAATTTATGGGTGAAAAAGTAAAAATCAAATTTTTGGGAATTTTTATCCGTTTTTTTTTTTTGGAAATTCTGGGATGCCTTTTGCAAAGATCTTATATTTGTTTATATTTTACCATTTTGAATGATAAAGTTTACAAAATCCGTATTTTATTACGGATTTTACAAAAAATTTTTTTTAATTCCAAAAATCTAAAATATTATGAACTAGACTTTTTCAACTAAATTATTTTGCCAAGCTATATAGCTATATATATATATATATATATATATATATATCTATATATATATATATATATATATATATATATATATATATATATATATATATATATATATATATATATGGTCAATTCATATTGATTAATGATCTGTCATATTGTTATTGGTAGCTCGTCATAAGTCGTAGTATCCGACTGCCTTTGGTCGGGATTTTTATGTCTGAAACATTTTCATGGAAAGAAAAATTTGAAGTCTTTGTGCTAGGATTAATTGAAAATAATTGTGGGACCCCAATCTGAGTAAAATATTCCACTCTTATAGAGAGTTTGGAAGGATAACGACTTGAATCGTTTATATAGTCTGACAGAAATGTGGACCTTGAAGTCATAAAATAATCAAGTACATCCTATAAAATAAATTCTAACTGAAAACCTTAAACAGATCTAAATAAATAATTTAGGCAGCATTCTCTCTATTTTAGTAACACAAAAATCATGATTTTTAATAATAAAGGAATAATATCCTAGCAAGGACTTTTAGGGCATATGTCTCTGCTATGCTAGGAATGATCAAGAAAATTCGAAAAAATAGTTATATCCTTTCATAATAGAAAATAATTTTATAATTTTATTTACTATATATATATATATATATATATATATAATATCCTAGCAAGGACTTTTAGGGTGTATGTCTCTGCTATGCTAGGAATGATCAAGAAAATTCGAAAAAATAGTTATATCCTTTTATAATAGAAAATAATTTTATAATTTTATTTACTATATATATATATATATTTTACACTGGCCCAATTTTCAAAACCGTTAAAAACATTAACTTCGCTAGGCTGTCCGTTTTCCATTCGACAAAATAAATAAATACACAGAAAAAAATTTAAATGAACTTCAACTACGAAATTTATTTTATGTAATTTATTATATCATAATAGGAAATGATTACATGAATCTTTATTAATTATATTCATACTCTTAGAAAAATATTGTTTCCTCAATAAAATACCCACGGTTTAACGAAATTATTTATTTCGCAGCTACTAATGTCTAAGTAATACATAAATTGTATAATAAAGTTTAATAAAAATAGTTACCTGTATATAAATTAATGTCGTAATATAATGTATTCTTTATAATGATGTATATGTAATGTATGTATAAAGCATGTTATTTAAAATAAACTACTTATAATTCAATTACATCTAGCAAAAAAGTGGTCTTCTCGATACCAGCACAGGGATAACAATATTTTAAACAACAAACCTCTGTAATCTATGGGTAAAAATATTAATAGATACATTAGATTATATAAAAACTGCGTGTATACACAGATAAAAAATATAGTTGGAGTGATCATAATCTTAGAGCAACATATTATGATTGGAACATATGGTCACAGCTAAAATATAATTATAAACAATAAATATTATGATTTAATTTTATCAGATTTTGTTCGACTTTATGGTTCATTTTCTCCGAATGCTTTTTACAAATATGTTTGAAAAATTCACAATTTGTTTGCTTTTGAATATAGTTTTTTGATGTTTGTTTTTCAACCTCATTATAATTTTCATTTAGTTTATACAAGAATAAATATAAGTAAGCAAGGTTTTGTCTTATTTTGTGTGATTCAAGCAGTATAAGATATTGATTAACTATTAGTAGTTAATAAAAAGTATCTTGTATTATTTTGCACAACATATAAAAGTAAAATTAGTTAATGAACAAATAATGACTGAAACATATTATAAGTAATCTTGAACATGTTATGAAATTTTTTATACTAAGTAATACGATGCAACTGAATCATAACATGAAAAATTTAGAGCATAATTTTATACAACTGGGTCATAAATAGAATATTTAAATACAAAATGCAGAAACTCGGATCATAATATGAAAAGCTATATGATTATTTTGTGATTATAATGTTCATATTTACTATTATTTAATACCATATAGTCCAATCATAATATGTTGGCCTTTGCAACCAAATTTTTTCTCTGCGTGTATATAGCATAGAAGATATTCCAAATTTTGCCAAAAGATCAATAATATTTATTATGGAAACTTATTAATAGTCTTAACATTACAGAGGGTGAATTGTATTATGTGCTTGGAAGCAAGTGATTCCTTTTGAAAGCCTTGTTCAAAATTGATTATGTAAAAAAGTAGGTAAATTTTTTGTCACAATATTGCCTTTAAAAAAATATTTTATGATTTCTAAATAACCAAATAAGTACATAACGATATTATATTCTCACTGTTATTTTTCATTAGTTTTAATAACACTGTGCTCATGATAACAATGTTTTTGTTGCAGTAGTATCATTCGATATTTACAATCAATCAAAATTTTAATATAGTTGACTACAAAAATGTTATGTTTTTGAATATTTTTACCAGAAAAAAAATTTTGTTAATACAAAAAATATTTTTATTTCTACATCCATTAAATATTACCAACTTTTTTCTTGTTCTTAAACCGTATTTTGTTTTCCAACCAATTAATAATATTATTCCAAGTATGGTTGAAAAATTCATAACTTGTTTGTTTTTGAATATATTTTCTTTTAACATTTGTTTTCCACCCTTATTGTATTTCTCATTTAGTTTATACATGAATTAATATTTGATGTGAGTCCAGCTATTTAAGATATTGATTAATTACTATTAAATGGTTTAATTAATAAAAAAATGTGTTTTACTATATATCACAACATATGATGGTACAAATAAATAAAATTAATTAATGAAGAAAATATGTGTACAACCTTTTATGGTTAATAAACCATTTTAACTATTATTTTTAAGCAAATGTAATGGACACAATAAACAATTTATAGAAATAATAATTTTAAATTAATATGTTTTATTTTGATAAATGAAAAGATGGAATAATAATATAATAAAATGAAGTCATATTCTAATAGAATAATCCTTGTTATAATCCTTTAAACCAAAATGTGTTTCTTTATAATGCTAAATATAGAAGAAACTATTTGCGGAGCAGAATTCTACATATCTAAAAGCCGTTTGTGTTAAAAGTTTTAGCTTTCTTCAACATAAATGAAAAGGAAGTATAAATTAGAGATTATGAGTCTAACAGCCATTACTACTCTGTAAATAATAAGTGGATGTCGTTCAATATCTAAAAGAAAATCTAAAAAAAAAACAATATCTTTTGATAGTCATGATGAAGGTCATACCAACAGCTAAAATAATAAGTTATTTTGGTGACTTCTCCAATACAAGTGGGCATAATAAATGCCCACTTGTATCGATGTGTAAAGTGTTTTTCTCAATACTACACTGGAACTAACTCTAAATTGGTAATGGCCCTTTCTACCGAAACAAAACTTTATATAATTGATAAATTTTCTTAGGTCCCATAGATATACATCATCATCAAAATCTGATACAAAAATACTCCTGGTAAATTAAAGCATACCGTTCAAGTCAAATCGTTTCCTGAGTTGAATTAACGATGTCCGTCCTTCTGACCAGCTGGCTGGCTGTGCATGTAAATTTGTGCATAAAGTACAGGTCGCAATTTCAAAGATATCTTAGTCTATCTTAAGCCTATTGAAATTAGTAATGATCTTAACCCCCACACACAAATGTCCTTCTAGAACAAAATGTATTTATTATTATTTTTTAAGAAATGTAATTATTGTAAGTAGTAATTTTAAATTTAAATCTATAATATCTTCAATATTTTTTTTTAATATTTTTTGATAGAAACACTTTAAATTCACCCAACTTATCTTTTGCTGTAATTTCGTATATATATATATATATATATATATATTAGTCTAGTACAAAAAGGTTTATATTTTATTTTTAAGAAATTTTGAAAAAGTAACTCAATAAATTACAATATGTAAACTTACCCATATTTTAAAATATACGAAATATATGAAAAAATGCTAACAGGATTTATCAAAAGCAAAATTCTGAATTCTGGATTCTTATTTTAATGCGATGATTCCATACTTTTCAAGTAAGTTAAAAATTCAAAAGTTGCATTAAAATGCATTCTTAAAAAATCTTTGTTATTTTTGGAATATTCGTATTAAAACCGATATAAGCAAAAAAAAAAAATTGTAAAGCTTTCAAGAGATATTGAAATTGAAAGCTACATACTTTTGAAATTTTGTAGGTTTTTGAGAAAGTGAAAAGGCAAAATAAATAAAACAAAATAATAATACTAATATCGATACAGATATACGTTTGGTAAATTCTTTCAAGGAATTATCGATATATATAATTTCTTAAGCCTGATTTCTCTTTCCAGAGCTTAATGAAACTCCCAAGAGACGTAAAAAAATTTAAATTTGGCTTATTTATAAAAATTTTCGTTCTGCAAATTCTAACTGAGCCAGATTTGAAAATTTCTGTGCAGAAGCGGAGATACGCAGATTTATTTTTTATGTTCTGTAATATTTTTAAAATTCGGTTTTGGTTTTAGAGAGTTTAAATTTGCTCACTCATTGTTTGATTTCCGAATCTTACCGGAAACTGATTTTTTATTTAGATGTTTCAATTTTGATAAAAGGGAGGAAAAGTCAAAAATTTGTTAGAAATTTTTTTAAATGGTTTTCAGATATTTTTTTTTTTATTATATCGCAATTTTTGCTGGCATTGGCAGCCTTATACGCTAGTAAAATAATAATAAGAAAAAAAAAGACAGAAAAATAAAACTTCTTTAGATTAGATCAACAAATGTTCATAAAAACTCTTTCCTTTTTACCAGATTTTTACCAGAATGCCGTGTAATGTTGCTGAAAAATTATATATGGTGGCTGAGATTTGTCGCGCTAAAGCTAAATCTATAGGTGTTCAAAATACTGCGATCTATCTCAATTTTTTTCAATTACTCATAAACGAATTTAATGTAAATTTATGAATGATATAATGGCTAAAATTCATTGTCATATGACTTTACGCTGAAGTGTAACTTTATAAAACACTAGCTTAGCACTGTGTGCTTTGCTACCCCTATTGATATAAAAACATAACATTTAGTTTGCATTGGGGCTACTACTGCTCACGTACCTAGCTTGCCCTATTCCCATTTCAGTGTAAGAAAATTATTTAATTTAAGACTTTCAGTGCAATAGTTCTTTAGACGTGAAATTAATATTTACTTTGTTTGGGAGCAACTATTCCCCCAAGACCTAAACTTGTCCGCCCTACCTTCATCTCAACTACGGAACTTTATAAGAAAATTATTCCCATCAAATCTTAAGAATTCCTCTTCAGTAATTCTTAAGATATTCAATAATTAAGATTTATTTTGTAGACACGTCATCCCTATTTTCATCTCAATTATGTATCTTAATAAACAAATTATCACAACAAAATCTTAAGACTTTCACTGCTATAAGTCTTTAGTAGGATTGTCAATCCTTCGATAACATAATGGAATAAAATTTCCCAATATTTTTAGTTATTCGTGTGATCGAATAATAATTGAATTTTCTTCGCAGGTACATTTTGTTATTGTACTTTTGTAATTACAATCGTAATGACTTTTTTTTTTGTAAAACCCGTTAAAGAAATATGCACAAAGTAAAATGTAAAAAATGCAATATTATAAAATATTTTCTAATTTTGTAAAATAAAGTTGAAATAATAATTTTTTCTTCACTGTTGTTTACGCGCATAGTGTAAACAGCAGCTAATTATTGTTCAGTGGCTGTTTTTTACGTTTTTTACCCCTTGAGATTTCCCGCATTCTTAGTGTACATAAATTTTAATGATCACTTACTTTTGTATACCCCAAGTGTACGGTACGCACAAAATTGTAGAAAATACCCGAGCTAAATAAAACCCCAAATTATATCGAAAAAAATACTTATACCCGTTTCTTTATTTATTTATATATTTTCGATGAATATACTTCAAGGAAAACAACTGCAAAACCAATTTCTTGACATACTGTATATACAAATATTCTATTACAAATTATCTCTAAATAAGCTTAAAACTAACAACAAAATAATTATTTTTGTGCTAATAACTATTTTATAAATTTATAATGTACAAGTAAATTTCAGTTGAAAAAAGATTTATATAAATAAAAATTTTTATAAATAAAAAAAAATAAAACGCAACATAATCTATATCGACAATTTCATTAAAGAACGCTTGAGAAAGGGAATTTTTTCCATCAAAATTTTAATTCACAAACTTCATTGAACCGTTTATCGATGCTAGATGCGAAAACTTGGAATTTTATTTCGCTTTTTCTCTCCAAAAAAAAAAAAAAAAATCAAAAGTATATAATTTTAAATATCAATATGTCTGGAA
This sequence comes from Protocalliphora azurea, assembly GCA_932274085.1. Classification (NCBI taxonomy): domain Eukaryota; kingdom Metazoa; phylum Arthropoda; class Insecta; order Diptera; family Calliphoridae; genus Protocalliphora; species Protocalliphora azurea. Next base: position 78,150,480 of record OW026523.1, on the reverse strand, counting down.
AGGCTTTAGGAATTTCAATAACTTCAATGGCTTTAGAAGTTTGCTTATGTTTGCTTTAATACGAACATTTTAAAAATAAGAAAGATTTTTTAAAAATGAATTTTTTAAGTGTACTTTTCGTTAAATATGCTATCTAAAATTTTCGATTTTTAAAATACCTTAAAAGTATGAATGAAATCTTTATATTATAATAAAAAATTCAAATTATTCGGAGACGCAAATCTACTTTGCATAATAGAATTAAAAAAAAAACATGCTCCAAATTTTTCACATATTATGCTTTCTTATTATTTAAAAAAAAAAAAATAATTAAATTTGTATAAACGTTAACAAAAAAAAAGAAAGTATGCAATTTTAAATATTTAAATGGATTTTTAAAATTTAAAAAGCGAATAAAATGATATTTATTGTCTTCTTTTGCAGTAATTCAGTTAGCATTGTCAAAATATCCTTTTCGTACAAAAATATTTGCAAAATATAAATGCAATTTATGATGCATTTCTGACAATTTTAAATCATTAAATTTTAAGTTTTCTTTAGATGTCTTCAAATAGTTTGTTTACTATAAATTCACATATTAAATATAATATGTAAACTTACTCATATTTTAAAAATAATACCAGAAAATATAACTTTTATATGAAAAAACTCTTTATAGCAAAAGCAAAATTCTACATAGTAGATGTGTGCGTCCCAAAAAATTTGAATTCTTATTTTAATGCAGGAAAGTCAAAAACTTGTTCGGAATTTTTTTTTAAGAGGTTTTCGGATTTTTTTAAACTTTTTTATTATATAGCAATTTTACCTGGCATTGGCAAGCTTATACCCTAGTAAAATAATAAAAAAACAGAAAAATAAAACTTCCTTAGATTCTTACATTATTCTTTTTTACCAGACTTTTACCAGAATTATGTGGTGGCTGAAATTTGTCGCGCTAAAGCTAAATCTGTCTATCTCAATTTTTGCAATTACCCATAAACGAATTTAATGTACATTTTTGAAAGAGCTAATATCTATAAATCGTTTCTATATGACTTTACGCTGAAGTGTAATTTTATAAAACACTAACTAAACTCGTTGTGCTTTGATACCTCTATTGATATAAAAAATAATATTTACTTAGCATTGGGGCAACTACTTGTCCCTGCCCTATTCCCATCTCAAATGTAAGAAAATTATTGCCACTAAAAATTTAAGATTTTCTCTGCAATAGTTCTTTAGATATGAAAAATCAATGTTTACTTGTCCGCCCTACCTTCATCTCAACTATGGAACTTCATAAGATAATTATTCCCACCAAATCTTAAAAATTAATCTGCAGTAATTCTTCATACATGTCCTCCCTATTTTCATCTCAATTACGTATCTTGATAAGAAAATTATCTCAACAAATTGTCAATTCTTCGACATTGAAGGTAATCGAATAAAATTTCATATATATATATATTTTTTTAATTATTCGTGTGATCGAATAAAATTCAAATTTCCAAAATATCCTAAAATTGATACAATATTCAACTTACAGACAAACTGCTAATGAAAAGAATTTCTTTTAAACTTATCAGATGTGTGGGATAAATTCTTTCACTTTCTATTGATGGTGGCAATACATAGCACTAAAAGCAACTCTAGCTTTTCTGTTCTTTACAGATTTTTCTAAATAAAATCAAGGATTATTTATATTACCAAAATCTATCTTTTTTCAATTTTTGATATAATTTATTGATTAACATAAGTTAACAAACTTCCACGTTATACATTGTAGAATCTTTAGTTAATTCCACATCACTTGAATCATTAAAATTTTGAAATGAATAATAAATGAAAAATTCCCAAAAAAAAATGCATATACTTTTGTTTCATTTTTTGTTGAATATTTAAAAGAATTAATATTCGCTGGAAATTTTCCACAATTTAATAATAACTTCTACGTCTCCCGTTTATTCTAGCTATAAGACGTTTGACCTTTAGAAAAGCTATTCCATTTTTATTTTTATTTATTTATTTATTTTTTTTCAAATAATACTGAGATTTCAGTGTCCATTAAAGGCTTTAACCCGAAATCTATTAAAACGTGGTTTACACATTTATATATCCTAACGAAATTTTCAATCATCTTCAACGGGGTATTTCAACTGAACAACATTTTTATATTTATAATTTCAGAAGAGCATAATAATTTACCAAAAACTCATTTTGAAAAATTATTCAATTAATCGTTAAAAATTTATCGAATAATTTTTTATTTTAAATTCAAAAATTTTGTTCGTTCGAAAAGAGTAAAAAATGTTTTCCTGGAATAATCGAATAATTTCTGTTCGATTAACAACTATACTCTTTAGAAACATATCAATTAAGAATTACTTTGTATAGTTGATAGACCTCAATTCCCCTAGTCCCACCCGGCACATTTTCATCACAGCCATTGAACTTTATTAGCAAATTATTCCTATAAAATCTTAACACTTTCGCTGTTATAGCTCATGAGATATCAATATTTGCTTTGTATGGGGGTTATTACTGGAAAAGTTTTCCCACAATATCTTAGGAATTTCTCTGCAATAGTTCTTTAGATATGTTATAATTATTATATGCCTTGAATGGGGCACTCCCCCTATACTTGTCCCCCCTTTCTTCTTCTCAATTGTGAATCTTAATGAGAAAATTATTCACACCAAATCTTAGGAATTTCTCTGAAATAGCTCCTTAGATGATCAATAATTAAAATTAACTTTGTATGAAGGCTATCACTCGGCCCGTTTTCATCACAACTATTTCACATCATAAGAAAATTATTCCCTCCAAATCTTAAGAATTCCTCTGCGATAGTCATTTACATATGAAATTAAGATGTACTTTGTTCACCCAAAAATCATCTGAACAAAATGTTAAAACTTTCAAAGTTACAGATCTTCATCCGTGTGGAGTCTTTACTTATTTACTCCCATCGGACGTGTCCCCAGGTGGCGGATAGGGGGGTTCGGATGTAAGGCTTCTGTGGTGCGATTCAGTAACTTATTTTAACGATAATCGAATCGTTAAAATTAGTAAACAACAAAATTGTCGATTTAGTTATTCTCTAACACTTTTAACGATATTTGTTTGCGTTAACTTAAAGACAAAAATTTTTGTGTTGTTAATATATTGACAAAAATTAGCCAAAAAGTTAACCCAATGAATCAGTCGTTGTTTTGTGGTTGTAGTCTGTGCTTCCACATTATAGATGGTGCTTCTACGTTTCCGAATCTTCTTTTAGGAGTAGTAGTCATTTTGAAGAAAACCATTAACAGAAACACATCTTAATCAATATCAAATACATAATTTAATCAATCACGGTCTTAAAATTGTTAAATAAACTTCGATTTGTTTCAAATTTATTTGTTTTTCTTTTTTATTTGGTTTTGAACCTTACTTTTATTTCGGCATTTCCTTGTGGAGAGCTGCCACATGAAATAATAGTTATATACAATCGTTTAAGAGTACTTAGTGAATCACACAATCGTTACTGCAAACAACAATTGCTATTGACAAGTTTTACGATTGTCGAATCGTTAAAAGTTACTGAATCGTACTACTGATCCGATTGTAGCCAATAAACTGGAGATCACTTACCTTTGGTTACAGATCCCCATGTACTGACTATAGTCGGGTCCTAAGCATTACATCTAAACCTAGAAACTCATAGAAGTTCTCGCGGACCAAATAAATTAAGTGCACTTTTAAGATCAAGGTGAGAGGTAGCAGTGCCGAGGATCTGTATGGTTAGTTAGTGCTTAAAGAAACTAATCGTTAACAGCTCCCCTCCAACGCCCATGGCACGGGTTGGTTGTAATTTTAAAAGCCTAGTCCGCGCATGCCGTCACTGCGCGAGATGGTCCACTTAGTACGTGCATTTTCGTGGGACCAAGATTAGTTAGTGAAAAAATTTTAATAAAAAGGATGTGGAGGAGAATAGGGCAGTTTCAGTAGGAGTTTCGGACATTGACTCTGACCTTTTAGGAATTCACGAGGACATAATTGCTCAGGAGGGACAATTATTGAGTGAACTGGCCGAAACAGACGACCTCTTGGGCTCACCTGGAGACTCTCTCGGGGGAACGGGCACTACGGAGAGGTTGGAGGATCTCTCTCTTTTTTCTGATGAGGAGCATGAAATCACAATGATTTCAGCTCACGCTCAGGATCGGAGTTCTCCAGCATCCGAGGTGTCATCCGCTCGGGTTGTTGGACAGGTGGGTTCAAAATTAGTTCGGCAAGACGCGGTAAAACCATGTGTAACTGCCGTCGTCGACAGCCGAACAAAAGAGGAAAAAGCGAAGAATGGCGTCAGATCCTCCTTGATCTTTCTTAATAAGATGGCCAAGAGGGATCTGTCGTCAGTCAGTGGTAGGGATAAATACCTTATCAAGAGGCATAGGAAGAGTGTGATTAGATTTGAAAAAATCTATGGCTCGACCTAAGCTATCTTGGGAATGTCTTATCCCGAAGGACTAAATGCGATATTTGACACCATTCCGAAAATGCTCTGGAGAGCATAGGAAACGTGTCAGGGGTCGCACTGAAGTCCAAGAATAAAGGCAATGATAGCAGCCGACCAATTAAACCTATCACATCTTCGGGACGATCGGCGGAAACTGGAAAGCTGGCTATCATTGCTAAAATGGGGGCTGATCGTAAACCATCCGGCAACTCTGGTGAATCAAGCACCAAAGGAGCAAGGTCTGGAGACGACCAACCCTCTACCAGCAAGAAAGGTGCGGCAAACAACACTCCCAGCTCTCTTAAAGGTCTTCAAAAGAAGACGATAAAGAATGCTGGAAGTGGGGTTGGTCATAAGCAATCTGGCTCTCTTAAGGATCACTGTAAGGAGGTCATTAAGAGAGCTAGGTCTGGCGATGACCAACCAGTCCCTACCGCCAAGAAGGCGAGTCACACACCGACTGGATCTGTTAAAGGCCCCCAAAGGGAGGTCATTAAGAGAGCTAGATCTGGTGACGACAAGCCTTTGACCTCGAAAAAGGCGAAGGAGTCGATGAAGCCGGCTTATCTTCAGGTGGCTGTCATAGACCGTACTGACCCAGATGGGAGGATTAGCACGGATCTATGGAGGTCGATTGAAGATAGGCTCATCGAAGAGATCGCCTTAATGAAAGGAAGGCCGGATGAAGTGTCCTTCAAAGGCGCGGACTGGTCAAAGGGTGTCAAAACTGTTAATTGTGGTAATGAGAAATCACTTGAATTTCTCAAGGCCACAATTGCCAAGTGTGGCAGCCTTTGTCCAGAGGCGAAACTGGATGTGATACTCGCATCTGAGTTGCCCCTGAGACCAGTAGTGACAGTGTGGATTCCACCACCCATAAAACCGGTGGAAAATATACTGACAGTACTGGTCAACCAGAATGAGGGTCTGAATACAAGTCAGTGGAAGTTGTTAGCTTCTCTGACTTGTAAAGAGAACCTCGGAAGAGACTTCAAGTTTGCTATAGACCAGGAGTCTCTCAGGAAATTGGAGTCTATGAGGGGAATCGCTAATTTCGGTCTGGGCACTATCAGGTTCCGGTATCCGAAACCTGACAGTACCAATAAGGCTGCAAGTGGTGCAAATTAATTTGCATCACTGTGAAGCAGCCTCTATCGAATTAGCGATGAACCTTATCGACTCCAAAGTGGATGTGGCCTTAATCCAAGAGCCCTGGATCAACAACACCAGGATATGTGGATTAAGTGTCAAGGGGTATACACTTTTTGTACCATCCACTGGGGATAAGGTAAGAACGTGTATACTGGCTAGGAATGAGTTAAATTTTATGAACTTTCATTCTTTCAGCAATGGAGACCTAACGGTCGTGAATAGAGAGGATAGAGACGGGAGGAAACTCGCACTCGCCTCCGTTTATATGCCCTACAATGGGGCCAACCCTCCGGGTGATATGGTGTGTAAACTAACAGAGTATGCAAAGAGAAGAGGCATATATTTGGAACTCTGTTGCGATGCTAACGCACATCACTGTCAGTGGGGCAGCGCCGATATCAACGAGAGAGGTGAGTCAGTTTTCAATTTTATAACTACTAACAATCTTTTTATCTGTAACTTGGGTAATGTGCCCACATTCAGAACTAGAGATAGAGAGGCAGTTATAGATATAACACTGACGAACTTTAGGCGCGAATACATTAAGAACTGGCGAGTAGATAGTGAATGTTCCTTTTCGGACCATAGCAGGATATCCTTTAGTTTAGATTTCGCGAGGCCAAGGGGAGAACCATATAGGAACTCCAGGAGAACCGATTGCAACTCCTTTAGGGCCATTATGGATAGGGAACTAAACGCCGCTCCAGGATGGCAATTGTCAGGAAGCTGTTCAATAGGGCGAAACTGACACGCAAGCTACAGGGAAAGTTTTAATAGGTATAAGAAGGCAAAAAAGGACTCATGGAGGAATTACTGTGAGTTATCCAGATTCAGGCGAATTTTATCCAAGGATCCTAGTGCTCCTGGATATATTCAGCGTGCGGATAACTCATGGACGGAGTCTTGCTCTGAGTCCCTGAGTTTACTAATGGAAACTCATTTTCCAGGCTGTAGGAACTTAGAGACAGATGTACAGGCGGGACGATTCTTGGGATTCTCGGAATGTGTATCTGATAGGGAACTTAGTGAAGTAGTTGGTGACATAGTCTCGATGGATAAGGTAGTATGGGCGGTGAACACCTTTGAACCTTACAAGTCACCGGGTCCAGACGGTGTTTTTCCAGCCATGCTGCAGAACATCAGTGACACGGCACTAAAACTTCTCACTGAGCTTTTTAGTGTGTGTCTTATTAGAAGATATATTCCAAGGGGGTGGAGAGAGGTTAGGGTAATTTTCATACCTAAGGCGGGTAAGGCTAGCCACTCGAAACCTAAGGATTTTAGACCGATCAGCCTATCGTCTTTTCTTTTGAAGACATTAGAGAGATTGATCGATCTTTATCTGAGGACGACAATTGACAACCATATCATCAGTGGGGCTCAACACGCTTATCTAAGGGGTAAATCTGTTGAGAGTGCACTACATGATGTGGTGAGTTACATTGAACGCTGCCTGCAGTATAGGGAGTATACATTGGCAGCGTTCCTTGATATAGAAGGAGCTTTTAATAACATTAAGATTGAGGCCATTAGAGAATCACTAGAATCATTAGGCATTCAAAGCTTCCTAATCGAATGGATTATTTTGATGCTGAATAGCCGAATAATTAATTCGAACTTGGGAGATGCATGCGTAAGGAAGATAGTGACTAGAGGAACTCCGCAAGGAGGAGTTCTCTCGCCCTTACTATGGCTCTTAGCCGTCAATGTCATTCTACGACAATTTGACGCAAGAGGGCGGAAAATCGTTGCCTATGCTGATGACGTGGTTATACTGATCACGGGTAGGTTTCTTTCCACGATCAGCGACGTCATGCAGTATGAACTTAACGAACTGTCCTCATGGGCCACTAGTAAGGGTTTGGGGGTCAACCCGGATACAGGATTACTAGGTACTAGGGGGGACTGAACTAGGATTGAGGAAGGAGGCAAAATATCTTGGTGTGTTCCTTGATAGTAAATTATCTTGGAAGAGGAACACTCAGGAGAGGCTTAAGAGAGGTCTCAACGCCTATTACACATGCAGGAACTCCATAGGTAAGAGTTGGGGACTCAAACCGATGGTAGTAAATTGGATTTACACCTCGGTGGTGAGGCCAATTCTGACGTATGGATGTCTTGTCTGGTGGGAGGCAATGAGAATAGGAAGTCGTAGGAATCTTTTGTCTAAAGCCCAGAGATGTGCTTCGATTGGCATAACAGGTGCCGTAAGAAGCACACCTCAGGCGGCACTTGACGTCATTCTGTATCTCCTACCCATTGAGGAGTTTGTGATGGGAATGGCTGCAAGGAGCCTGCTTAGACTTAGTGAACTAGGACTTACAGGATCAATCAGAATAGGACATTCCAAACTTTTAAACGAGGTCAATCTCGGTGCACATACCCTGGTTCCTTTTAGATCCACGGACTATATGTGCACGGAGTTCGATTTCGGGGAAAATCCTATAATGATTATTCCGAGTAGGAACCAATGGTCAGATAGGGAGAAACTATTCAGTGGAGTATCGGTGTTCACTGATGGGTCCAAAATGGATACAGGCACTGGTGCAGGTGTGTATCTGGTTGAGGGAAACATCAGAAGGACGTATAAACTCCCGGATAGTTGTAGTGTGTTCCAGGCGGAAATTCTAGGTATTCTTAGAATTGATTGCAGGGAACATTGAAGTGAATACAGAGGTAACTCTGTATGTGGATAGCCAGGCGACGCTGAAGGCCTTGAAAGGACATTTTGTCAAGTCTAGGCTAGTTAGCGACTGTAAGAGGGCTCTTAGGAGATTGATGAGGGATTATCATATCAGACTCTGCTGGGTACCGGGTCATTGAGAGATAAATGGCAATGAGGTAGCTGACGAATTGGCTAGGAATGGCTCAGCTTTGGATAGGACTGCAAGTAAAAGCGGTGTGAGACCACCTCAGGTTAGTTGGGGAGTGGATTCGGGATAGAACCAATCATGCATGGAATTGTAGAACGGACTGCAGATTATCAAGGGTCCTATGGCCCAAACTTGATAAAGCAGATACAAATCTACTTTTAAGCATGAAAAGGGGAAACCTGAAGACTATGATAGGTGTTCTGACAGGTCATTGTCCCTTAGGGGGAATGATAGGGAATTGGGATAGGGGCTCCTCCGGTCTTTGCAGAATGTGCGAAGATAATGAGGAGCTGGAGACGGTGGAACATATTATATGTCACTGTCCATGTCTACAACTAAGTAGGCAGAAATGGTTAGGTAGTTGATTCCTTGACGAATTGGACAGTATATCGATATTAGATCTCGATAGACTGATAGGATTTGTCATGGGAATAGGCTGGCTAAGAGGGGGTCGTTGGCCTAGAGCGAGCGACATGGGGAGGTAGTACTTTTTCTTTTCAAATTCTTTCTATTCTTTTCTATACTTCTCTTGGTCTCAGCTTTTTCTCGGCTCTTTCTCCACTATTTTCCTTCTTGTTCTTTTCTATATCCTATTTGTAGTTTATTTCTATTTTCTTCACGAAGGGACTCACAATGGACCTCAAGGTCTCCGAGTGGATGCACAAGAACTCTTATAAGTGCTGTGCAACTCTTCTTTACCTACCTACCTACCTACAGATCTTCAGATATTTATTAATTAGGATTAACACTAAAATCAACCGTTTTCGTTTTAGTACTTCGTTTCTAAAAAAAATCACTAAAATCAACCGTTTTCGTTTTAGTGTTTCGTTTCTATCGTTCAAAATTGTAAAATCGTGTAGTTCTTTCTTTTGAAAAAAAATAGACTAAATTCAGCTTTAAAAAACGCAAAAAAAATGCTAAACGTCTTAAAAAATAAATCCAAAAAACCTATTTTTAGTTTTTAAACTTAGTTTTTCACGTTCTGATTAGTTTTTGACATTTTTTGAAGATATTGTAATAAATTTATAAATAGATAACGGCTGCCAGCAAAATGACCCAATGAAAAATTCTTAAAAAAATTCACATACAAATTTGTGTTTCAAATGAAAAATTATTAAATTTTTTGAAGTGATTTGTCGTCATTTTAGAACTATAATTCCTAAAACTATAATTTGATTAAGCAAATGAATCTCGTTTTTTTTGTGCGAATAAATACACAAAAATGCTTAAATGCTTAAAAATAGAATATAAGAAACTATTTTGAACCAAGCGATTACAGCTGAAACTGAAAAATTTGTTTCATTTGTATCTTAGAATACTTTATTAGCAAAAATTAATTATAATTAAATTAACAATAAATTCAAATCAATTGCTTTCAAAAATAAATTAACTAAAATAACAAATTTGTGTCTGAAGTAATGTAAAAACAAAGCAAAAATGACCGATATGAATCAAAAACAAAGGGCGAATCAACATCGTTCAATTTACTGATTCGTTCATAAACGACACAACTCTAAAATATATATATACATATATATATATATATATATATATATATATATATATATATATATATATATAGATTTGAATCCAGTTACAAAACTTCTACGGAGTTGGATTAAAGATGTAAAATATTTGTACATATCTGTGGTAGATGATAATGTAAAAATTGTTTTTTAGAAATTGGAAAATTATTATTTGCATCATAAACTAAGCGCTTTACCATTAGCTATCGATACTATAATTATTTATTGATTATTCCAGTTCAAATGTTACGAAAATATGTATGGAAATATATTGAACATTGTATTGAGCTTAATGTTCTTAAGGTGAGTTTAAACATGGCAAATATTTAAAGAAAATAACTCAATCACTTTAAAATGTATATTTCACTTCTAAGTTATTTAGTAGAGAACCATTTATTTATTTGTTTTTTCTGCTATTTTATTGAATAATTTTTAATCATAAAAACAAATCTTAATTGAATAAATATTTGGGATGTGTGAACTTACATTTAACTTACGATTAAAGTTTGTGTTGGCTAGCAGAAAACATTTGTTGGGCTTAAATATAAACTAAGTAATCATTTGGGTATAAATACGGCTTTTTTATTTTGTTGATCTACAGGATTTTTCTGATACTTGAGCATCCTCTTCCATTCCTTTTATAATACCATCGGCATATTACAACCAGCAATCCTTAGGTGCGTATTATGAATTTATCAGCATTTGGATTCAATTCAAAATCAATACACACTCTTCGCACTTCAGGTTTTGTTACTGAAGTCCAAATGCGCTAAGGGATAATATTTCCACATCTACTACGCAGAATTTTGCTTTTGATAAAAACTATATTTTCTGGTATTAGTTTTAAAATATGAGTAGGTTTACATATTTTATTTAAAAAAGTTATTGTGTTACTTTTTCAAAATTTATTAAAAGTAAACCTTTTTGTACCAAAATAATTCGTACGTGAACTTATAGTAAACAAAACTATTTGAAAATATGTTAAAAATCAATCTAATTTTTATTTGTTATATTTATTCTTTCTTAAAGCAAACATAAGCAAAATTCAAACGCCATTTAAATTATTGAAATTCACAAATCCCTTTCAGAGATATTGATATTTGAAATTATATACTCTTAATTTTTTTATTTTTATTTTTGGAAAAGTGAAAAAGCGAAATAATTTGCGAGTTTTCGCAATTTCGTGAAAAAATGCTCTTTTTCGGGCGTTCTTTAATTCAATTGTGGATATATATTATGATTTGATTTAGTTTTTTAAGTATTTATTTATATATTTTTTAACCTGAAATTTACTTGTATGTTATAAATCCCTAAGATTATTTGAAGGCATTGAAAGCACGTTCAATAAAAAGTGTTAATAAACCTGAGTTTATGAAGGGCAACAATCCAAAATTCAAGTTATATTGAAATAATGCCTTCAAGGATATAAGCCCAAAGAGTGTTAATGAGGCTATTGTTTCATTGAAAAAGATTTTAATATACCAGTAAAGAGTACCAAATTAAATTTTTATCCATTTGTAAAGAAGAAAGTGGCTAAGAGGTATTACAAGACCATAATTAACTAAAAAAACGCAATATTAATGGAAATGTAAAATTCTAATTGACAATTGATGAAAAAGGTTTCCAAACAGGTATACATGCCAGCTGCTGCCATATTAAATTTTATATCCTAAAATTTAAGGTTTTTTTTTTAGCCTTTTTATAAATGCAAAAATATTTTCTTGAAATTTAAAATTTTCTATTTGTTTAGTTTTTGCTCTCATTTTAATACACAATATACTAATCGTTATATGTTATTTCTTTTGTGTTATATATTAATAAATATATTAGTTAACATATTCGTATTAACAAATATTACATTAGCTGAAAATTATATTATATTTTTTTTAAAGCCAAACTCGGAAAACTCATCTTTTCTTTCAATGTAAAAAAAAATCTTGAGATAATGTATATAATAATTTTTTTTAATCTATGAACTGTACAATTTTAAATTAATTTTATTGTGTAATTTTATTAATTCGGGTAAAATTTTAACAAATAAGAGTTCTATATTCGGCTGTGCCTGCACCCGTATAAATATGTTATATGAAAATTTAATAAATTGTAATGTTTTTAGTATTTAATACACATTTTTAGTATTTAGATATTGAATGTATAATATAAATGATTCAACAATTTACCTGATTCAATTACAAATTTTTTACTTATATTTTTATGTAGGCACTAAAAACTTTAAATAATTTACATTTTCAATAAAGTTGAAATAGAATTAAGATTTTATAGATTTAGATTTATTATTTTTTAAATTTGAAATTTCATAAACGTTTGCATGTCTTTAAGAAATATACAAACACTTTGGCGCAGAATAAATATTTATAATATTATTCAATTAAAACGGGAATGTTGAAAATTTATCGACCAATTTGACTGATTTAAAAATTCGAAATTCCAAAAAAAAAAAAAAAAAAAATGTTTGTGATCGATCTATGCATGAATGAGTCCAATATAGAAGCTTCAATAATTGTAACAACGTGTTTTGTCCTATAACTTAATACTAAATTGAATTAGTTCATTTTTTTCAACACACTAATTCAGAAAAAACTCCGAATACTCTGTGAATGAATAACCCTTTGTCTTACATATGTAGGTACTTCAAAGAGTTGAAAAAACGAAATATGTTTTAGTTTATTATTGTTGTTTTTCAGTTCCAATGAAAATAACAACTATAAGAGACCCAGACATTATGCAAATAAAAAAAAAGACTTGCCAAGTACTCGATTGTTTATGAACCGTTTTAGTTGATTCAATAAACTGAAATTTAAGAAGAATATTTGTGACCGATCTATATAATAACGAAGTCAGTAGTTTATATAGGAGCTTCAAAAAGTCAAAAATTGGATTTTGATCGATATATCGGTTACTAGCACACCGATTGAATTAATTTCTTTAGCTCAGAAATGCAGAAAAAGATTTTCGAGTTTTCTTTGTTTTCTCAATTGGGGGGCGGGTTCAATAAATGCAATTTCAACAGACGGGCGGACAGACGGATATCGTTAATTCGACTTCATTTCTTATGAGGATCTAGAAAATATAAACGTTTTTGCTCTCAGTCGAAAATTGCGGAAATTAAACTGTGCGACAAATGGTAGGGGTCAGTGATGGGGAAGGGTTCAAACTACCGGGGAAAATTATATCGGCGTTTCGCTGGGTCACGTCTAGGAATCGAGATATATCGATTTGAAGTTAGTAACTATCATATAGGGGAAATTGTGACCTTTGGTGGTCTTTTTTTTTTGACATAACTCGAGAACCACCAGTCCGATTTTGCTGAAACAAATTTAATTAGGAATTACAATTCCTTTAACCTGTTCATACAACGTTTCGCTACATAAGCAACAGTTTCGCAGTTATAAATAAATGTATGAAAAAAAAACTATTTTTTTCCTTAAAAATTTAATTTTTTTTTTTTATTTTTAATTCATAAAAAATCCAAAACGGTAAAAAAAGTGTCAAGTCCTATTACTTTCACGTAAAGTCACATAACCTTTAAACAAATTGAGACATAGATCATGAAAATCGATGGACGCGTTTCGCTTTTATTCACAATTAAGTGAAGGTATCTCATTTTGACAAGAATATTGATTTTATGTTTCAATGAATTTGGATAATATTTATTATATATTATTTATTATAATTATTAACACGAAAACTTAAAAATTATTACAGGTAATTATTAGGTTATTACATAGATACATAGGTTATAAAAATCGATGAACGCAAAACTTATTTTCGTTTGTTTGCGCCCTTTACTTTCTTGCGTGGTGGTTCGCCCACTTGTTCAGAGTCTGTATCGGATGAGGATCTGTCTTCATCTGGAAAAAATCAATTGTTTTTAATGAGTCAGTTAACTTCTTCGATATCCGGAGACTTTGACATTAGGCTCAAAATTGTTGCCTTCTTTCAAAAGCTGGGCAAGTTTTTCTGCTTCACGTTGAGAAAGGTTTAATTCTGTAACAATCTTGTCCATTCTTGCTTGTGATATTGGAATTATTTTGTTCGATGGGCCGGCTTCTGGTGTTGGTTTATAGGTGAAATCCGATTGATCCATTGTTTCAATAGAAAAAGAAGTTTCTCTGTCAGGACTTGGAAGCGGTGGAATTGGTATTTCATTCGAATGCGGTAGAGGTATTTGTGCACTTTTAACAGATATGTTAACTCTTCGTTTAAGGCCTTTACGATTTACTCCACATATTTTGTTTGCGCAAGCGTAACAGTTGTCGGAATTGTGCTCTCCTGGATCAGTCCAAATCATTGGTACACCAAAACGAAGTGAACAGCGTTTCCCTTGGAACCACATTTGAAGACCATTGTAGCACATTTTACAAATTCTGTCTGGGACCCACGAAACGCCGCGAATTATTTCGCAATCAAAATAAAGTTTAAAAGCGCGCTCAGTGAGTAATGCAGCATTTGTTGAAAAAGCTCTTTTGCCACAAACGTAACAAAATAAATTGGTATTTTCTGGACAATTTCCACTCATTTCGGTTTTATACTTTTATTACTTTTTCCTCACTTTAAAAAAACCGTACTTTACGCGTTCGGAGACACTTGTTGAATGAAAAAAATCGATCAGTGAACACCTATAAATACTACGTAATTTTCAATATTTTACTGAAAGGTACTTATGAATTCGCGCATCTTTTAAGGATGGCTATAAACCTGATTCGTGTGCGTTTTAAATTTTTCGAAACGTTCTAAAACATGACCACTCATAAATGTGGGTGCAATTTGTGTAAAAAAATCATGCAGGTAGCCAACGGAAAAAATCCAAATAATTAAAAAAGTGCACTTTCCTTTTTTCCTTTTAATTGTCCACGCACATTTATGACCGTTTTTTAGTTTGTTACCGCTACCATAAAAATCAAATAACCTTTTATTTATTACTTTTTTTTAATTCTGACAATCATAAAAAAAAAGTCATCAATGTTTTATCCAAGGAATTTTGAGCATATCTCGAGCAAATTTTTGAAATTCATACCTTCACTTAATTGTGAATAAAAGCGAAACGCGTCCATCGATTTTCATGATCTATGTCTCATTTTGTTTAAAGGTTATGTGACTTTACGTGAAAGTAAAAGGACTTGACACTTTTTTACCGTTTTAGATTTTTTATGAATTAAAAATGAAAAAATTCAATTTTTTAGGCAAAAAATAGTTTTTTTTTTTCATACATTTATTTATAACTGCGAAACTGTTGCTTATGTAGCGAAACGTTGTATGAACAGATTAAAGGAATTGTAATTCCTAATTTTTTTAAATTTGTTTCAGCAAAATCGAACTGGTGGTTCTCGAGTTATGTCAAAAAAAAAAAGAAAACACCAAAGGTCACAATTTCCCCTATATGATAGTTACTAACTTCAAATCGATATATCTCGATTCCTAGACTTGACCCAGCGAAACGCCGGGATACGTATAACTTCTTTTTTTACCGATATAACATTTCCCGTTGGTTTCATCCCATCCCGATTTTGACTGTCGCATAGTGTAATTAAGCACTAACTTCGAAAAACGCCTGTTACCATTGAATTCCGCGAATTCGAATTAGCTTTACCAGTAGGGTTCCCAGTTTGTTAAAATTTGTAACTAGCATAGTGTTATTATTAGATATTGCAACTATCGTTTGCTTTGTTAAAGCTGAATTTACATTTACAAATAATACGAAATACTAAAAATTGTACGACACTTAATATTTCAGTTCATTTTTAGGTATTTCTTTAAAGAAACAAATAAAATTTTAATTTGGTCCCAAAAAAATCTGACAACCCTGCATTAAATTAGTATTGCTTCAAATTAGATATTCAAGTAATATCTGAAGATTTATTGGAACTAAGTGATAATTAGAATTTTTAACTCAGAATTAAATTTTTCGCTTCTAATTAACTCCCCTATCATCTATGCACAAATAATTATTTTGAAATATTCATTAGATTTATTTAAATACATTGCCAAATTTCAGCAGGATATCAAAGAAATCGTGTAATGGTCGAAGTTGGTTAAAAAAATCTCATCTACATATTAATAAAGTATCCATTTCCTATAAATTTTTATACAAATTGGAATGCATGATATTTATATTGTTTAAAAACAAAAAGAAAAATCTTAAAATATTTTTTTCTTTTCATTTGAAAACATAAAATTCCTTGTTTGATTTTTGATTTTTAATTAATATTTTAAAACTCACAAATTGATTTTTATTTTTGATTTTCTTAAAAAAAAAAATGAAAAACAAATTTTTATTTTTCCAACAATAAAATAAAAATCAACATTAACTTAAACTTTCTCTCTGTGTGTAGGGTATGGTACAAAAAGTAAGGTAGCGACAACTCTACAACAATTACAACACCAAAAAAGAGAAAAAACCCATATATTTTTTTTTTTTTTTTTTTGTTGCATTGACATATCTTGTGTCAACTTAAATTTGGACATTTCACAATTTTGTTTACAAAAAACACATTTGATATTTCACATTAAAAAAAATGGAATAAGACTCAATAACAAAGATTGTAAACATAAACCCCAATTTGATACCGATAGAACTGAGAATTTCTGTTTAAATATCGCTACCTTATTAATCTATCTTGGTGTAGAGTTTATGTTAAAAAATATAATTGTAAAAAGAAGTAATTAAAAATAAAGAATTATAATTTGATTAAATATATTAGTTTATCAACAATACTAATTTTATTAATGACATTTTGAACAATGAATAAACTTAATAAAATAATGAGTATAAAATAGTAAGTAATAGCAACTAAAATTTGTACATATATATTTATTAAAAGCAGATATTTGTCTTTTACAGCTAAAATTGAAATTAAATAAAACTTGGAGCAAAATTCCTGTTTTACAAATACTATTTCCAAAGAATTTTGGTTTAACATAAAGTGGAAAAAGTTTAGTTATTTATTCATGTGTGTAAATGTTAAAAGGCTGTCACAGTTTGTGGCTATGAGTATACATATATGTATATCTTAAAATGGTAACTTAAATGATGGATATGTGAAGAAAGTCAATGTCTAATCTAGGGTTTTAAAAGTAAATTTTTCCAAAACCGTAATTTTGCTTGATTTTTAGCTTGAAGATCAACAATTAAATAGACTGACAGACGGATAGACAGACATCGGTATTTCGACTGTTTACGATTTTGACCAAGTTAATTAGTAGAGGTCCGTAACTCCAAAATGCACCTCCATATTGAGCTGTTTACTAGTAAACTTTATCATATATTATGGCAAAAATAAGAAGAATATTGGATAGTATATATAGCGCGAATTGTGGATTTTCAAAGTTGTTAATTCTAAAAATATTTCAATTTATATTTTTTTAGTATATAATAAATGTATTCGAATTATTTTAATTTGAACATTAATGTAATGTAAATTATTTTATTATTATTATTATTATTATTATTATTATTATTATTATTATTATTATTATTTATTTATTTATTTAATTGAGGTACTACTATTAAAAAATATATTTGCTATTATCAAAAATTTTAGGCCTTAAAAGAAAGAGAAAAAAAAACAAGATTGTTGATGGCACACTATAACTTACTAAAGTAGTAGTTTCTCGGTAACGATACGTCATTATTATTTGCCTACTCTGTATTACATTAGTAAGTACTCAATAGTATAATAGCACGGTAATTCTGCAATCACGTGGATATGTTGGCTAGAACCTGATGCTGTTAGTTTTTTTTATAACAAAATGTCTAAAAATATATTTTATACTAAAAAAAGTTTTTGTCACTTAGAAAATTAAGTGCGAGATGGTATACTGAGTAAGACTTTAGTCATCAAAAACGAATGGCTAATTTGTGTCCAAGTTCAGATCTAACTGACGTCGATTTTTTTAATTTTTATTTTTGTTTAGGTACATTTTTTTAAGTATCCTTATAGCCTAAAAATAACTTCATGAATTTGTGGACAACTCGAACAAAAACAACTAGTTATTCATGCAAAAAAGTTGTTTATATTTGTTTCCAATTGTAACTGATAGCTTACCAGGAAAGCAAAGTTTTTGCTGGGTATAGAGTAATTCGAATGGATGTAGAATTTGTACGCATTAATCATTTTGCGCAGGGACACGAAGGTTATAGCGGTTTTAAGTTGAACATATATAAATTTTTGCAAACTAGAAGTTTATGTATATCAAAACATACTGAATTATTCAAATAAAATTTTTGATATTTTTAATGTTTGGTGGTATTAACGTAGAAAATTTTAGGGCTTCCTAATAAAATTTAAAAAATATAAATACCCTGTATTTAATTGTCAAAAACAAAGAAGGTGTAGAATTTATCCATAAGATCCGATTAATTTCCACAAGATCGAATGATATCAAAAATTATAAACACACGAACAAAAAATGTAAAAGAATGGGAAAAAGTTAAGTAATTCTAACCTTTTTCTAAGTTTATTAAGTTTGAAAATTAAACCTATGGTGCTAAAAAGGTGCACTCTATTTGTCTCAAGTCTTATGAGTTCATACCTTTAACCCATTTGTTTAAAATAGTATTACCACAAAACTTATTAAGAATTAAAGTTAGAATCAGCCAGGTTCAACATTTTTGATAAAACTAAAATATTTTATCGGATTCCAATTTAAATATACGATTGGTATATAAAAGAATATATTTGAAAATATTGGATTCGAATTCTTGAGAAATATTAGAAAAAAATTTATGGTATCTAATATTAGCAATCAATGTGGTTAGATCTTGCCTCCCCTACCTTTAAAGTATTCCTTTTCTTAATAAAATGTATAAAAATATTTTCGAAATTCCAAGGAAAAAAATTAAGTAAGGGAGCGCCAGTGATTCTTCTCGCCCACTTTTATTGGGAATGTTTACGGCTTTACCTACTAACAAAATATAACATTTCAGACCAATATTTCCAAAAAAGGATTTTTGTCGTTCTAAAACTGCCAAATGTGACATTGTGCGAAGGTCACGCTTTATGTTTTCCAAACATCAAAGCTGGAAAATAAGCGTTAAATCTTACAATGGATTTTTTATCCATGAAACATGTAGGTAACAAAATCCTAAGTGTAACAATTAAAACTATTTGAAAAAGTTAAATTTATGTCCAGTTTTCTATAATGTAGTCTGTTAGTAGCCCTAATATAGTGAACATTTTTGTAATAATATGCAGTAAGTCAAAATTAAGTATTTCTTATGCAAATCTTTATATAATAATAGTAAAACATTCAATTTTATCACACAACAGGAAACAATAAACGTCAACAATGGGCGACGACGTCGACAAACTCAGCAACAACAACAAAAAGAATAGTAATAATGATAACAATCACAAGAGCGGCCACCACGAAAAACTTTTACATAGAGTGCTACGACTACTACTTTTATAACATTTGAAAAGAAGGATTAACGGAAATCGTTTTAAGTTTTAAAAGGCATCTAACAAATAATTCAAAACTTCCGTTTTTTTACTCATACCAATACATAAATACTTACATAGTTAAATGTATGTATTTATGTCTACAGTAGTACCAGTAAAATTCCACCCAATATTTATAATCTTTTTTTTTTTTTTTTGGTATGAGATTGAGAGGGAGTGTAAGAAATTTTTGACATACTAACTGTAAATGTAAATAGAAATACAAATACTTTCGAGTAGTGAGTTGCGCACAGTGCTTTGTCGCATAGGCAAAAATCAAAAACAAAATTATATCATAAATAATAGTAAATATTGAAAAATGTTTATGCTTGTTGACAGTAGAGGACGCTACATTTAATCTTATTTGAGCAAAAATTGTATACGGGAAAAATTTGTTTTTGTTTTCCAATTTTAAAAATATTATTTTAAGGTTTCCTTTTTTATTTGCTTTTAGAACACTATTATCATGGAAAAAAGCTATATTATATTCATGGAAATAATTACTATTTCTTTTTTACTTCAAAACTTTTGCATATTTTTTTACAAACAATAAAATAAATAAAAATAAAAAATTTTGATAAATTTAATAAATTTACTAGTCTGTGAAAATTTTATTTCAAAATTTTGACCACAAATTTAAAATTTTTACATTCGCGTAAAGGTAATTTTTCAAAAATAAAAATATAACGACCTAGTTTTTTAGAAGTCTAGCAATCTTTTCCGAAATTCCGCTAAATTTTAGAAATTTCTGATCATTTTAATCGTTTTTTTTTTTTTTGCCTAAAAAGGTATTTTTCAAAAGCTATTTACAAAAAATGCGAAAAAAGCGGTGAGTTATTTTTTAATTAATGTTTTTTTTAATTTCAATAAGTGTTCTAATGAACAGCAGAAATTAAGACTAATGTTAGAAATAAATACATAAAAATTTAAGTAATATTATACAGAATGACAATGAAATTATTAAAAAAAAAACTGCATTTTATCAAAGGAACTAAAAAAATCGAAATTTTGAAAATTTTTATAAAAATGAAGATATTAATATTTTATATACACCTGTCATCTAAAAATTTTTAAAATTTCACCTTTTATATAGAAACTGAGGTAAATTAGGTTCTGATTAAAACTGGGATAGTGATTTATACAGATATAACACTTGTTGGTGTCAAGTATTATTTCAATACCAATATTTACATATATCTTTAAGTTAATATTTTTAATCATAATAAAATTTTGCTCAGTGTTTTATACTTTTATGAGAGTCTTTTATGTCAAATATTATCTTGATACTTACATCTATGTGGAATTTGTGTACGTTAAAACTCTTCTCAGAAGTAGGGTTATATGGGAGCTATTTTCAATTATGTATCGATCTTCCTAAAATTAGACACACTGATTTATGTTTATAAAACTTATATATGCCGAATTTTCTTAAAATTGTTATATATTTAAGACATTTACAATCGTTCAAACCCTATTCCGGAAGGGCATTTGTATGACTCCTAGGTGAAATAGTATACCAATAATAACCAATTTCAATAGGCTTGGTGCTTCTACTAAAATAATCATATATGCTAAAATTCATTACATCTGCTCTAAAATTTCATCATAGCAGCTTAAAAAATGTACAGGTCTTTCTGCACAGTGTCTATATGGGTAGTGGGCGTGTCCTTGAACCGATTTAGCTAAAATTTGTCGTATATAAAGTTAACATAAATACATGTCAATATATTAATTTTGGTAGTAATCAGATTATAGTTGAAGAAAAATATAATTCTGAAATTTCGTATGTATGCATGCTGAAAAAATATATATAATTTAAGAGCAAGAACATATGACCACGGCGAAAAATAGAAATAATTAGAAGTAATATAATTATTATGATTCCATTTTTTTCATATTGTGTCCGATGTTGCGATTTCTTTTTCATATTATGTTTCTATTTTTACACATAATTGAACAATCTTATATGTTTATATGGTTATCATTATCCCATTTTATCAGATAATGTTTTGATGTTATTATATTATTATTCTATCTTAATATATTATTATACCACATTATCATATTATGATTCCATTTTATAATATTACTATGCCATTCTTCATATCAATATTCCATTTTATCATATTATTATCCCATGTTAATAATTTTTTTTACTTTGATTTAAAATAATAGAGCAAAAAATATTTATATATTATTTGTTCATTAATTATATTAATTTGTACCATCATATGTGGTTCAAATGTTTATATATTTTGCACTAACACCTCTTTAATTTTACAGGCCATGAGATGCAGATTTCTTCATATCTTCGAAATAATTTAATTTTTTTTTTAATTTTTCTTCTTTTATTTATTTTTGATGCCACATGAGGGTTTCAATGAAAAATGTTTTGACAAAAAAAAAAATTAGATATATTTAATGTTTTTTCGGATTAGCATAAGCCAACAGTAAATAAAATAAAAAGATATATAATAAAAAAATAACATAATTAAGAAAAAACCTTTCAGGCTAAATACATGTAAGTATGATTTTGAGCTGAGAAAATGTTTGTGGAAAGTTGGGACCACTTTATTTTAAATACATACATAAAAGCTCAAAGCTTTTTATTTATTTTTTTGTCAACTTAAGTTTCAAATTGTAAAACGAAATATTCCTTAAGTGTGAGTTTTTACTTTAGCTAAGTTTGCACTTTGTTTACACTAAGGGAATAGTATAAAACCGGGCCTAATTATTATACTTATTTGAAATATTTTATTGTCGTCGTAACAATGATGAAAATTCAAGGAAATTAACAATGAGAACATAATATTGTTGTAGCTATAATGCTGTAAGCATATTTTTTCTCCGCGTGTGAGAGTTGGGTGTGTAATTGAACCGATTTTTTTAAAATTCAAATATATATGCAGATATCCCAAATATATGACAATGTAGCCATTCCGGCGGCAATCTGGTTATAATTGTAGGATAATACCATTTTTGAAATTCAGTTTATATTTTTCTTAATTTTATCATAAGACACTGCTGTACCAAGTTATATGTTACTATAATAATTCCTATATTTTTGCCGATTCATTACATGGGAACAAATCACTGTGGCACGTGAACGCGCTTTACTAACGCCCTCCGTTTTTGTTATTTTACTTATTCGTTGTTGTCATCGCCGACATCTGCTAGTGGCAGGCAGTTGGTACTTATATTTGAAAATATTTTTGAGACCATGTTTTGAAAATTCAAACAAACTTTTCATTTGTATTTTAGTTATTTTTGCTTTTTTTTGCTGTTTTCTGTTTTGAAAGTAAATTAAAAAAAAGACCAAAACTTCTATATATTTCATCATTTTAAATTGGTCTTGTTTTGTTTATTTGTTAGAGTTAGACTGCTGATGACGATTCGGGCTGATTTTATATTTTTAATATGAAATTTTGGTAGTAGACAAATAAGCGGACTTTTTAGTTGCAATTTAAAGACAATATACCCAATTTAGACAGCAAACAAACAATGGAAAAATTAAAACGAATGGTTTTGGTGATGGTTTTTGAATCGTATGATAAAATGGAGAAGGTTAGCTAAGGGATAAATTTTTAAAAATTTAAAGAAGAAGTGTTCTTTAGCGCTATATTGATACCAGGTATAAATTAAAATTTCTTTAGCTAAATTGCATTTTTAGTAGCTGAATTTTTGATTTTTAAAAATTTCTCAAAAAGTTTAATAAAAAATTTAATTTCTGCCTCATGATTTATTAGCTGAGTAACAATTTAAACAATTTTATTTGAAAATTATTAAACAGTACATTTGATTTAATAATTGCTTGGGATTTTAAGAAATATTACTATAAGTATGTACTTAATACTTAGCTTAAATTTTTATAGCTGAATGCTTTAAATTTTAAACAAAAGCACTTTATTAATAAAATTTATAATTTCTATTCTTTACTGGATGTATTTTAGAAGCTGAATTGCAATCTTTGTATGTAAGTTACAAGAATTTATAAGTTATGTAATATTTAAGACTTCAAATCGTAGCTGAATTATATTTTTAGTAGCTAAATCGAGAGCACGTTTCCAGAAAATGTTAATAAAAATCTTAAATTTTATCTTACAAATTCTTAGCTTAATTGTAATAAAATAGTTGAATTACTATTTTTGATTTAAATATATTACAAAAATATTTAAGTAATTATATTTTACACTTTTTCCTTTGCTAAATTAGGTTTCTAATAGCTAAGTTACAATTTCAGTGGCTGCTTTATAAAAAATTTTATTTTTTTTTTTTTTATAATTACATTTGATTTTTATGTCCAGCTGAATTACATATTAGTGGCTGAATTAAGGATTTAAAAATTTTTTTTAAATAATTATTTTATTATCTGAATTGACGTTTTTGGTTTAAAATAATAATAATAATAATAATAATAATAATAATGAACACCTAAATATTAAGTAATAACTTGTTGTACCTTTCTGAATTTGGCTTTTAGTAGCTGGATTAATGATTATTTTAAAACAGAAATTTTCTTTACAAAATTGTCTATCCTTCCCCTCCCGCACATCATGCACAACAAAAATTTTGAGAATATTTTGAAAAAGTGGTGGATTCGGATATTGTGAATAAATAGTAATTGCTAGTGGTGTTTTGTTTTTGTCATTGTAGTTTTTGTTGCCGTTTTCCTTTAATGAAATTCATATTAATGAAATTTGGCTAAATATAAATAACAATTATTTAAGAAAGACAAGGTGTGCCGATGACACTAAGAGGCGTGTTTAAATATTTTTTGAATGCTTTTCGAAAAACATCGCTTAACAGGAGGTAATTAAATGCAGATAAAATGTTTTGATTTTTGATTTTGATTATTTATCATATAAAACAGAAAATATTTTAAAACTATAAATGACAATTTAAAAATATATAATCCTATTTTACTAAAATAAACACATTTATAATTTAAACAAAAAATATAAGACTAAATTTTATTTGTTTCATTTATCTTACCATGTCTGGTCTAATATAATCAACATTTAAATTTCTATACATTTGCCACAATAATAAAATTTTAAATATTCACTGGTAAAACAAATGATATCAAATACAAAAAATAAAATATCAAAAATTTAATTTTTCTTTTTATTGTATATTTAAAATTGAGCCACAAATTATACATAAAACATTCCCAAAAGATTAAATACATTTAACCAAATCAAATATTTATTAAAATAACTGCCAGTAACGAAAAATATGTAAAATAAAATCAAATGAAAATAAAAATGGTCTATCTACATGCACCACCAAACGAACCACCCACTATTCTAACTTTTTGAAATAGAAATTTGTACAGTAAGTGAAAATATGTATAAAAAAATTACAAACCAAATTTTAAACAAAGCAAGTTAGAGCGCTATACTCGTTTGTGCCGAATCTTTTATACTCTTCACCACTTTACCAACAAATAATAAAAATTTACGCTTTGAAGTATGTTTTTATGTTTTCACATTTATACTTATAAAAATAATCTATATTTTTTTCCAAACTACGAAAATATAAACACAAAATTAAACTATCATAGCGCTGTTGTAAGTATGGCGACTTTTCGCCAGACGTGGCGATTTTTAACTGCTTTTGGCGATTGAATTTTCTGTTTGGCGATATGGCGATATATAATATAACGATTTTTTTTGGCTAATTTTTAAAATTTGATTAAATAAGCAATTGTGGAAAAAAAATCTACTATTTTTAGTACTTGCCTAACTAGCAAAATGAAGAGCCTTAATTGGTATATAGCATTAACTTAGTTTACGAATTTTTATCCCCAAAAAATATATTTTGCAATACTTATGTATTAAATGTTTGATAGTTTGCTTTCAATCATCTTGAAAATATATTAAGGATATTAATGATTTCGGTCACAAAACAAAACAAAAACAAATTATAATTTTAATAGGTCCAACGTTGTTATTTAATGTTAGAATTATTTGTTTAAAAAATATAATATTGTCTAATAAATTTTAAAATTTGATGACCTAAAAAGGGCCATATATCAGAAAAGTTTAAGTTGTATATTTTTTTTATTCAAGTATACGGTACTCGAAAACGAGACTAATTTTTTTTAACAGTGTGGGGTTAAACTAAATCGACGACGCTGAATAATTTAGTGGTGTTAATATTTTTAAAAGCGCTCGTGTTTGAGATATTTCATTTTGAAAGGCTAAATAAGAGTTTAGGAAAATTAAGGTTTTTAGATAAAATTTAATAATGTATTGAAAACAACAAATAAATTTCAAATTGATTTGTTTTTTTTTTTTTTTTTTTGATTAACAATTTGGCGACAGAGGCCAAAAATCTGACAACCCCGATCATAGAAAGCGTTGCATCCTAAAAAAAACAACAAAACTGATAGCTTCTGATCTGTAATAAATTTATATATATATATATATATATATACTTTGAACAGGCGCGGATCCACGGGGGACGAAATTTACCCACCCCCCATTGAATTTTTTAACTAAAAAAAAATTAAACACAAAAAAATACAATAGGATAAAAAAAAAATAAAAGTTATTTTGGAAAAAATTACTTTGCTATAAATAGAAAATAAATGATGAATTTATCTTCAATATTGTCTATCCAAAAATTTGCATCTTCTTTCGATAATTTTTAAGTAAATAAATAGGTTTTAAAAATTGGCACTGGTTTAATAAAAATGGAGAAAATGCCTAATCTCAAGTATTTTTATTTTACTTTTTTTAAATAACTACATAACATATTTATGAAGTTATGTAAAATGTTAAACTCTTCTAACAGTAAATAATTTTATAATTTCATTTATTTTTACTAGATTTCAAATTTCGTTAAATTTAAGCTTAAATTTTTCAATAAAAATGCATATTTCAATAATAAATATTGTCTAAGTACTAGATTTATTAGTTAGTGAAAAATAATTTTCATTTTATAAATCAAAATCTTTCCAAAACTTTTTACAAAAAGCGCTCAAATAACAAAACAGAAAAAGTTATCCCCCAATTTTAAATTAAAATATAATATTAATCCTAGATATTTTTAAATAATACATAATGGAAATTTTGGGTATTTTGAGAAAATTTTTTTTGGAAGCTAAATAAAAATATTTACAATTATAAGTTATATCGATAAATGTTTAAAAATTTAAATTTTTCAAGTATAATCTTAAAAAAGGTTAATTGAAAATATGCATAATTTTATAACTCAAAATCATTAAAAATTTTAAATTATACTCAAAAAACAAAAAAA
Source organism: Protocalliphora azurea (assembly GCA_932274085.1). Lineage (NCBI taxonomy): Eukaryota > Metazoa > Arthropoda > Insecta > Diptera > Calliphoridae > Protocalliphora > Protocalliphora azurea. Next base: position 78,123,725 of record OW026523.1, on the reverse strand, counting down.
AAAAAACAATCTTTTTTTTTGTAATAAGTTCTTGGAAAAATTCTACTATTGTTTTGCTTTTTAAGATCTTTTGGAAAGTAGAAAAAACAGGCTTGTTATCCATATATATTTGTATATGTTTTGGTCAAATATTGAAAGAAAATTTTTAAACAATATTTAAAAAAATTACATTTTTCAAGTTCTCATGCAATTTATTATAAATTTTTATACAAAGGCTATTCAACGATATAATATTTTTTAGGGGCTTTGTTATTTTCTTTTAAATTGAGCAAAAATTTTAGAACTTATTCGATTTTATATGGAATGATTTACTTAAACTTTTTATATGCTTTTATTTTTGCCCCAAGTATGTTTCAAATAAAGTATAATGTGATTTGCTTAAAAATATATTAAAAATTATTTGATAAAGTTTTAAAATTTTTTAATAATTTTTTGAGTATTTAAACGATTTCAAAGATTGTAAATTAAATAACATTTAAAACTTGATATCTTTAGTGTTATTTTGAATAGAAAAGCAAATTTAACTGAAATAAAACAAAAAAATTAAAAAAAAAATAATTTCGATCTTTTCAAACCAATATAATTTTTCAATATACTCCATTAACCGAAATTTTGAAATTTGGAATAGAAATTGTAAAATCTGGCTGCGTTAAAATTTGTAGAGCGAATATTTTATAAGCCGCATTTTAAAATGAAAAAAGTTACTTTTTTCTGGTCCTAAAAATCTATCCTCTTTTTTCTCATCTACTGTCAACACTAGAATGTATATACAATCAACAACTTCTGCTTGCTTATAGAAAAAACAGCAACACTGAAAGACATTGTAATGTTTTTTATATATGTTTATGTGTGTATATATTTGTATGTATGTTTATGTGTGTATATTTTAAAACCGAAATTTTTGAAAGACTATTTACAACAGACTTGTACAAAAATGAATTCTGAAGCTTATATAGCAGATTCACAAAGTCCATAAATGCATTTTGATCAATATTTCAGTTACTAAGGAACTGATTATTTTTATATGTATCACAAAAACATTCCAAAAAAACAAAGATTCCGAATTTTCTATGCAAAGCCCATGTCGAAAGCTTATATGGAAGCTTAGGAAAGTTGAAAAACATACGTTGTTAGAGGCCTTTTCGGTTCTTTTTTTGGCGATATCTCAGCCGTTAATGGACCGACTTTGTTGGTTTTTTGCTAGTGTAGTTCTAAGGAATATTTCCTTTAATTTATAAAAATTAATATTCGATAACTGGGGTTTTCTAAAAAATGATTTCAGCAGACAGAAGGACATCGTTATATCGACTTTCCTATCAATAGGGATCCAGAACATATATACATTCTGGTGTCTTAGATGAAAATTGTAGAAATTATAAACAGAATGACAAACTTATATATACCCTTTACACCTGTAGTGAAGGGTATAAAAATTATTAGTTTTTGAATTATTAATAATAATAAAATAACAATCCTTATAATAAAATGTACAATTTACTCACACTGTTACACAATTATAAAAACAAAATAAAATATAATGAACAGCAAACAGTTCGTTCAAACAAATAATAACATTTTATTTTGATACCTAGTTGGCCATGTCTTCAAGATAATATCGACGACGTGTAGAAGAACCATACTAAATTCTTGATGACATGTTGACGGCAGCCCATACAATTCGCCGACAACTTTTAATTTATTTATCTTTTATTAGATAGACCCATTAAGGTCATTATGTAGAGAATATAATATTGTTTAAATTTTCGCTCTATCTCACATGATGGGAAGGATGTAGTAAGTTTAAATATCAATGTCTCTGGTGCATAAATCCGGCTGAATATAAGCGGTGGTGAAGAATATTCATAGTGGTACCTTTCGCTGCAACCACATATCGTCTACCTCCATTTAATTTGGACTAAACTGAATTTGTCATCATTAATTCCTAGAGCCCACCAATGTCTCCAAAGTATTACGCACAATTGATGCCACTGACCAAAAGCCATCGCCAAGGGTACCATTCCATGAATGCATAATTCACGCAATAACAATATTTATTTCTTTTTATTTGTTTTAATTTTAACACGCGCTAAATAATTATTTGGCAATTGCAACATAATAAATACATTAAATTGTTGCCTATTCTTTCCCCAATAAAATTAAAATATCACAAGTTCAAATATTGTTACTCATATAGTCGTCAACTGAACTAGAAGCAGAACAATATACATGCAATTGTTTGATTTCATCGTTTGGTCAATTGGGTATTTATAAATGTACAAAATCTATATACATATATATATATATATATATATATATATATATATGGATGTGTATTTGGGTATGAAAAATTTTGTGCAAGAATTTTAAATTTAATCAAACGTTTGTAGCAGCGAAATAAATTATAGCAAATGATTTGAGAAACGAAAATTAAAATTTATGTACAACAATTTGAGAAACCACATTTCAATCTTTTTATCCTAGTGTTATCCTTTGATGAAACGGATCGAAAAATAAAAAATATTTTTAATATTCTTTTTTTAATTTTTTATTAAATTTTTTTTGCTTATTTCACCAAACGGAAAATTATATAATCTTATGCGTATGAAACGCATTAACATAGTGGGTAGAATCGAAAATTTTTGAAAATAAATCTGTAACTTCTAATCGGTTGATCTATTTTGTAACGAAATTTGGAATTTAGCCTACGTTTAGAAATCCTAAAGCCTGAATCTACAAACGGAATGCAGTTTCGAAATGTATGATGTATTGTTAAAAGTTTGCAAGCGCAATTCACCGGAATCCCAAAAATTAAAATTTTTGGGATTTTCGCCGGCTTTTTCGGAATTGTGGGAAACCTTCTACAAAAATTTTGAATCTTTTCACATTTTATCATTTTAAATGATTATGTCTATAATGGGCGAAATTATTGTTGAGATATCATAAGTAACAAAGATTTCATTACAGATAAAATTTTTTTAGTTTCTTCAAAAACCAATTTTTTACAAAAATGTTACTTTAATTCTAAAAGTTAGAAAAACTATGGATTATAATTTTTTCAAATAAATTATATTGCCTAATTCCTTATTATATAAAAGCTTTATGATTATAGAACATATGCTAAAGTCAAAATTTCCATACAAAATAAGTCAAATCCGGTAGGATCTGTACTTAACTCTATTGGGTGAAGATAACATTCATAAAAACATGAAATTGTTATATGGTCTTAAAGAAAATTTTATTTTAGAGAAAAAAGATGGTGGACACTTTAAAAAAAATCATAATTTGTGCAATTTTAAATTTCAAATTTATTTTATTTAATAGATAATTTAGTTATCTAACCAATTAAAAAATAAAAAAATAATAATAAAAATGGGATAAAAATATTGGTGTATATATTCAAACAACTGGACCAAAATATTGCATGTGCTATTTTTCTCCAGTTGTTTAAATATCATCGCGTCTAAACGACAGAATAGATAGTACCTGTGCCGAAGGTGAATATAGGCTTTATTAGATAACAATTGGACGTCACACACACATTTTACTCCAACTTTAAAAAATCTACTTTCCGCAATTTCACACCTTATTAATGAAATTTTACGGATAGTGCTTGCTTTGTGGAATGTTATAGCTTACGATGGATCTTGGTTTTTGAAAAATCTGAAACGGATGAACGTCTTAGCTGAAGAAAGATCGGATCAGGTTAGTATCCCCTTAAAAAACAAATATTCATAGTGGCATACCTAAGAAACTATTATAATGGAAGCTATCATATCGCATTGATGAAATAGAAAGAGGAAGGATACGCCCAGGAGGAGAGGTAGCCCTCATGAAGAGAAAATATAAATCTTTACATCTAAAGGGAAATTACGGTGAAAGTCTTAAGAAGTTTTAAAAGTAATTTTCATATGAAATTTCGAATAGCATATATATGTAGCAAGGCGCACAAATATTTTATAAATATAAGACAATATTAAATTAAAAGGGGGCATGGTGGAAAATTTATGGACCAATTTGACTGGTTTAAAAAATCGAAATTCTAAAAAAAATATCTTTTGAGAGATTTATGCAAGAATGGGACCCTTAGCTTATATAGTAGCACCAAAAAATCTAATAACGCATTTTGGCCTACAACTCGATTAATACTGGATTTAATTAGTTAATTTTTTCAACATAAAAATTCTTAAAAACAATTTCCAAATATTTTGTGAAAGAACGAAGTCTCTAGCTTAAATAAGTACTTCAAAATGTTGAAAAACCAAATATGCTTCAGTTTTTTTTTCGGTACCCGTTAAATCAACAATTATAAGGAAAGCAAACATTAAAAAAAGCAGATTTGCCAATAACTCGATTGTTTATGAATCGACTTGGTTAATTCAAAAAACCGGAATTTAAGAAAAATATTTGTAGTCTACATATGAACCAAGTTCGAAGCTTATTAATACTTGAAGATTTGGCACTTAACTTAATAAATAATTAAACTAACTTAATAAATAAAACAAATTTTTTACAAATATTATCATGATACTAATATTTGTATGGGATTTATGTGCGTTAAAGTGATTTTAGGAAGTGGGCTTTGTATGGCAGCTATGTTCAATTATGGACCGATATTCATGAAATTTGGCATATTGAATAAGACTTATATGAAACTAATTTAATTGAGTTAGTGACATAATTAAGGAATTTATAAGCGTTAAAACCTTATTACTGGGGGACATTTGAATGGGGGCTAGGTAAAATAATTGACAATCATAACCAATTTGAATAGCTTTGTTGTTATAAAAAAATTGCATCAAATTACCTCTAACCCTAGAATACTAATGATACTTTTTTATACATTAGTATTAACAATACGTAAATTTTACCTCTTTATTTGTTGATCAGATAAATGTATTTTTTTTATATCTTTTCGTTTAAAAAGGATTAAAGTGAAAAAACAAGTTCATCAAATGAAAAAATATATCAAAAATGTCCAAAAATATATGAATATAAAAGTTATACAAAATTATGATTAGGTATTCTAATAAATACTTGAAAATAAGTCTTGACCTTTAGTTTTTTACATAATGGCTATATTATCAATACGTTTGGCTTTTTTCTGTATAAATTCTTAGTATAACGGTAATCTTACCAGCTCCTAATTTCCTATCAATTACGTCATTAATTTTATTAATTAATTACAGTTGAATACTACATCGACCAAACTAAGATTATTTTCCAAATATTTTAATTTTTTACGCTGCAGTTCTACATGACATGTAAAAATTTACACTCAATTTTATACTGTAATGTAAAATGCATACTCTTAATATTAAAGAACTATATATCGTTAGGTTTCCACCTATTAGAATAATATTTATTAAAAAGAAGATGTATAGGTAAAATTGATGTACACTAGTATTCTATGGTTAAATTTGAGATCTTTGCTTTGTTCACAAGGTTTACGCATATTAAATTGTTAAATTGTCTCAGAAAGTGATCTAAATCCAATATATATATATATATATATATATATATATATATATATGTCTTAAAGTCTGCTACGCTTTTAACTGTAACTGCTAGAAAACAAAACTAAGCACAAAAAATTATATTGTATTTTTCGATAAATGTATTACAAACAGAAGAAAAAAAAAAACAATATATTTTCAGCAATTCAATTAAATTAGATATGAATAAATAAAATATGTGTTAAAATGATTTAGTAGATACTATCAATATATTTGTGTTTGTAATATATCTGTAATATAGATTTGAAATTAAGCTCAAATAGATATAAATTACTTTTGCATACAGAGCGACTAACATATAAATTAAAGCAGTAAATATTGGAAAATTAGAAATTATATTTCTAATTTATTGTAGATAGAAAAATAATTATGAAATTAAAAATAAAAGAAAAATAAATATTTGCATCAGTAATAACATTATATTATATTATACATTAAATAAACTATCAACAACAAACAAACTCCGCCAGTAGCATCCGTTTCCGGTTTTAAAATTTCTAGAGAAATATTTAACAATTACACGCAGAGAATAATGGAATTGCGACTACAGCAGTATTATGCACTCATTGTTAATTTTCATTAATTTTAATAATACTGTAAATAATATATTTATTTCTACAACCATTAAATATTACAAATATTTTTCATTATTCTTAAACCATATCTTGTTTTTAAATCATATTAATATTAATATTAATATTAATATTAATATTAATATTAATATTAATATTGTTATTACTATTATTATTATTATTATTATTATTATTATTATTATTATTATTATTATTATTCCCATAACAATAGAATGTTGCAAATAATTATAATACGTATGCTTTTTACAATTATGGTTGAAGAACAATTATTTGCTTGTTTTTTTTATATTTTTTGTTTTTAATATTTGTCTTCTAATCATAATATGTTGCTCATCGATTAAAGTTCCCGCAACCATGTATTTCTCTGCGTGTACATTTTTTTTAAACAAAGTAATCTTTTTTGTTTTATTTAATTACTTTTATTATTATTATTTTTTTTTTTAATTTTATTTTTTCAACATATACATACTTGTACATTAGGCTCAATTAATTTTTTATACATTTTTAAAATACTAAAATGAAAGATTGATTTAAACTCAATTTGAGTTTTGTTTATTTAAAATTCGTTCTACTGAATGTATTAGGCCAGCAATGAATAAAATAGTTTTTGCGAAACAACTTGGGCAACTACATAGGGTAAGTGAAATTATTCTAATTACAATTCCAACTTGTAGCACACAAATTTTATATCTGCAATATTAAATTTTTTAAAGAGAATGTGATAAAAGCGGAAAGGAAAATTAGGTAGAAAGGGTATTATTGTCGTTAAAAATGTATCTACCTGGCTATTTATTAAAATTATTTATAATTTTCTTCGATGGCTAGAAGAAATAAAAATACCGTAGCTTTTTGACTTCCGAAGTATATTAGTCCATCTTTAAGACCACAAATGGTTAGAAAATTGAAAATTGTTTCAACCCGCTAACGGTTGAGACTACCTAAGGACACTTTTTTCCTATTTTTATTTTTTTGAAAATAATTTATGCAAGAAAAATAAATTACTTCAATTAGTAAGCTTTTATTTTTGTTATTCGAATTTGACTAAAACTGACACTGTGCAGCTACTGTGTTGCTGCCTGTACAACTTTAATATTTATAGCTGGTTTTAGTCACTCGAACTAGATTCTGTTGTAATTTTAGAGCAAATAATTATAAAAATCAAAAAGATTAACTCAAACTATTGATATTTTTACAATAATAGCTTAATACTCATTCAATGTTTTTGTTTTTTTATTTTTTTCTCTAATTTAAAAAATTATTATTTGAAATAAAATGTACAATATTATATAATAATTTCTTTAAATGCAAAGATATAACCATTATAACTATATGTATAAAGTTTATTTATATCGGAAGTTCAAAGGTTTTAAAAAATATATATAAATCTTTCAACATTCTTCTTCCTACTCGTGTAAAATTTCAAGCTGGGCAATCATTTAATTTAGAAGTTATAGACTAAAATATAATGTAATCAGTAATAACTTCTGAAATATACACAATAACATTTTAATTATAGTATTATTTAAAAGATAAAGATGTTGTCTTTAAAATGATATGTAGAAAGTTCATTTATTTCGAAAGTTCTAAATTCAAAATTAGATTTATAAAAATTACATTACATCTCTAAAAACAATAATTTTAAAATTCTAAAAAATCATATAAAGTAAAATTAAGTAAAATTTCATGTTGGACACTTTTTTAGTTTAGAAGTTATGTAGTAAAATATTACCAAAAGTTAAATTTTGTATATAAAATTTAGTTTATTTTAAATATGAGCTCATAAAAAATATACTTTGAAATTAATTTTTGTAAATATTTTATATTTTACATAAAAATTAGCTTGTTATCATATTTTGCTTCATAGTTTCTAAACTATATAATTTTGAAATTAAGAGTTTTAAAAATACCGTTTTTTGAGATATAATGGTTTGAATTTTGTATGTCCAGCTGTGGTCTTTTAACAAATACACTTTTTTGAATTTTTCAACTTTTTTTCGTTTTTTAAAATGTCATATTTTTGGATCGGAAAGAAGAGTGAATCTAGTGGTCTATGATTTGTAGAAAATTTCATTCAAATCGGAGATGTCAAATCCGATTTTTGTCCATTTTGACAGGGAATCACTTAATAATAATTTACCAATTACTTCAAAGTATAGCTGTTTTCAGGAACTGTCTTCTCTTACATTCCACAGTGGAGCAGAATCGAAAATTTTTGGAAATAAATCCGTAACTTCTAAATGACTTCCTGGATTTACATAACATTTAAATTTGGAAGGGGAACCCCACATGTCCTTCAGTAGCAGAGCTATGGGGCTTAAAGTAGGCTACCTCCGACAAAGACAATTTTTAAACGTTTGAAAATTTTTGTGTCTCATTCGATTTCAAATATTTTGTACATCTTTTTAAAGCCCTTAATAAGAACTACGGAAAACATACTTACTAATGCTATTTATCTCTTACAGTTTTCGAGTTATTTGCAATTGAAATTTTAACTACCTCAATTTTGCAAGTTCTTGGTCCAGTTTTTTTTATATATATGCCAGTAATTTCAAACGCTTTTATTTGTTTTTTTCTAACTAATTAAAGAAAAAGATTATTTATTGTACAAAGAAGATTTGAAGACGATATCTTAACCGAGTCCTAAAATAAACTACTTTGAAATAAAAATTTGGAACTATTGCTATTTTTTGTGTGTGCGTTTCTTTTTTTTAATGTAATTTTTTTAATATATAATAATGTTATTTATGAAATTTATAATGTGTTCATAAGAATTTTCAATCGCTATCTCCGTTGGGAAATGAGGGGAAAAATAAAAATCCCATTTTTGGGAATTTCGGCGTTTTTTTAGGAATTGTGGAATTTCTTTTACAAAAAACTTAAAGTTTTTTCAACTCTATAATTTTAAACGGTAAGATCTACGGTAAAATTACCGAAAATTTCGCTGAGATATCTTAACAAACAAAGAATTTATTAGGGATAAAACATTTATAGTTTCTCCAATTTTTTGCAAAAATTTAATTTTAATTCCTAAAGTCGGAAAAAGTATGAACTTGATTTTTTTCAAATAAATTATTTTATCTAGATGATATAATTCTTCATTATATACGAAAAGATTGAAATCAAGAGCTTTTACAGAACAGAAGTTATATTACTTTTAAGTTTAATATTTCTTTGAGCCCCCGTAGCTCCATTACTGAAGGATAAGTGAGGTCCCCCTTCCAAACTTAATAGTATACACTCCTCTGCTACGCTCAGATACATTTGTTTCCCTTTTTAACATAGTTTTTTTTTTATTCAATATTTATTTTAAGGATAAATATATCAAAGGGAATTACCACCTTTTAAACGAAATTTAAGTTTTTAACACATGAAAAAAGTACTTAATGGTACTTTAGTATTAATTTCTTCTTAACATTACCTTTGAATTTAAATATCTAATGAACTGCTACAAATTTTTTAGCATTTTGTCGTTTTTAATATATACATGAATTATAACGTGAACAATTATTTTTTTTTAAGTAAAAATAATAAAAATCCTTTAAACTGAAAACAATTTTTTTTCTTTGAACCAGTAAATATTAAAGTCGTTTATGTTGCCAGCCATGTGACAGTAAGCGATTAACGGTACAAAATGTATAAATAAAATTAAAATTACTCGAGGCAGAAATCTTCTAGGAAACATGAATAAAGCAACGGTTTGGAAAATTAATTAAATGAAATTCCGGAAGTTCTATTGTTAAGTGTATAAAATTTCTTTTCAATATTGTTAATATCTATCCGATTTGCCAACTCAAATACTAGAAAGTGATTCTCATTACAAACATGGAGTCATTATATACTCTTTAAGAGGCGGTATATATACAATTTTACCTTCATATAATTTTAAATTTTTTCTTTATAAACTAATAAATTTTAAAAAGTGGCTTATTCGCTAAACAAAACATTTTATTCGGTTTCTATTATGCTAACTTGATCTTTTAGATTTTCCCAAAAAAATATTTTGTACAAAAAACTATGAGAAAACTTAAAAAATTAAAGATAAATTAAATTATTGAAGTCAGTCATATTTCTTTCTACTATACATGGGAACTTTTTTGTGGCCAATGAAATCATTCTGTATATTCCCTGTAGGTATTATGTTCTCAACGGCTTCTGAGTTAATACAAAAATTATAACCCAAAAGAAAAAAAGAATTTATATTTTTAAAGAAATTTAAGGCATGAATTTGTTCACTTTATTCGGTTTGATTTTTCTCAATAGCTCAGAAACTATTTAGAGTCTTAACATGGTACTTTCAGAAAATTTATACGATAACAAACGAAAACGATTTTTCACATTCTACTTATTTGGCCGATTACCGAGAGAGTGAACGCAGGTTCAATGCAAAAAAATCTTTCTATCCATTACCCTATTCAAGTTAACTGCACATCTTCTCAATATTGTATGCAATGGCAGAAAAATGGCTATAGTTACGTTTCAATATAAATGCATGTATGCAACTTAACAAACAAACTCGCGTAAAGTTCCATGAAATACACTTGTATGCGTATGGCACAAATTGATTACCACATGCAAAATTAATTTGAATTCAACTGAAATGGTGATTTAAAAAATTAATAATGCTCATTATATTGCAACATATACATTAGACTGCGCTAAAATTTTACGACTTTTGAATTTTTACACTAACCCCCTAGAATTAATCACTGGGTTGTAAAAATATATTGAATGAAATATTAGTGAAATTGGGTAACGTTAACTCGTGCCACATCGGATCTTAACTTTGTATGATGTATCTATATGGGAAAAATATGCTATTCCAAAATTATTACATAATAAAATAAAACATATCTCGGAAAATATATTCTGAAGTTTTTTTTTTAAGGAAAACATGGCAAAAAAATATAGTTTTTATCCGGATTTGGATGCAGTGATTTCCGTGAGGAATTTTGATGCCTTACTTGTCGGAATGAGGTAATTATCCTTTTATTTGTCCATGATATTAACTAATAAAATTTACTTTATAGATATTTAAGAAAAGGTTCGTTTAAAAAAATGATGACCTCAAGCTCACTTGAATTTTTTACAACTCATGTCAACGAAAGTCTTTCATTCAAGATAAAAATAAATAAGCTTTCATTGTGTATTCCTTAAAACTTTCAAATATTCCAAATTTTGACCTTTGACCTTAGATTACCCTTGTCCAATTATTTTAAAAACATCAGAATGGATTTTTTAAGACATGTTTTATCTTATTCTGTAATAATTCTGTTTAGACTGCATATCAGCTCTAAAAGAAATTTACTTTATAATTAAAAAACCGCAAAAAGTGCCTCTTTGGCGAAATCCGCAAAACTCAAATCGTAGTTACGTAAAAATCAAAATTTTTTAACCAAGCATTGAAAGGGCTTTGAATTATCCTGGTAAAGCAAAAATATATTTGTCAGTAATTATGGTTCAAATTTAGCATTTCGTTTAAAAATTAAAAAAAAAAAACATCTAAAATTTTGTTTCCTTACAAAAGTGGTCTAAAACACATTAATGGTCTGGGGAATTCATAATAACTTAAAATTGTTTTACCGATTTTTTTCTTCTTATATTGTGTTTTATAGATAATTATGTGTAGATTACGACTTTTAGTATTTTGGTTTGTTACAAAGCAAAGTACTTAATAGCTAATTTTTTTCTAAAAATATTAAAAAAGCCATATTTTCCCCATATAAACACTCCATACAAACTTCAGGTCCGATACGCACAATATATTTTTACAACCCAATGAACGTTTCTAGGGGGAGTTACGGTCAAAATTCAAAAGTAGGTACATTTTGGTGCAGTCTAATATACATACATACATACCTACTAACATTCACTTATCATTTACACATACACAAGAGCATATGCAATCAACTCTTAATACGACTGAGTATTTATCTGTGTGACATATGATGTACATATAAATGTTACAGCACTTTGCTGCACATTGCTTTTGTATATAAGTTTTTATTTATGGAAGTTATATATACATCATCAGTTCTTAAAGTTAAGTATGATATTATAGTATCAAATTTTAAATACCTATGAAGGGAAAAAAGGGCGAACAAATAAAAAAAAAAAAAAATAAAGATGAATTTATTTTACCATAGTTCATCAGCCTTCCGTCCAAACAGAGTGTCTATGTAACTGTGGGCATGCATGTCACTCAGCAAATGTGAGTATGTGTGTTCAGATTACATATACGCTTATTTTCCGTTTTGTGTTTCATTGAATTTAACATTTTTTTGCGTTTCCTAGAAACGTTTTAATTTTTTTTCTTTTTTTCTCATTCGTCTCCCTGCAAACATTTTCTATTGCGGAAGTGAGTCTTCCAGAATTTAAAACTCATCGGGAAGAACTGTTCCGTCGAGAAGAACTGTTCCTCGCGGGAGTGTCCTCCAGACAACTCGAAGAAACCATTACAAGAAGAGTCGCAAAAGAGTCTTTTAGAAGCGTCGAAAAAGACTCTTCTACACAACACCCGGAGGATGCTCACAGAAGTGTCGTCTTAGTCTCTTCTTAAGATGATTTCGCTCTTTTATTAAGGTATGTGTGAAATAAAAATAACATTTCATAATTATTTTTATTTCACACATACATTTGTGTATATATATTAAAAAAATCACATAAAAATTATTTAATTGTTTAATAAATAAGAAAACTAGGAACTTTTGGAGAATTCCAAAACTTTAAAAACAATTTTTAAAATAGGTTGTTGGTTCGATTCCCACTAGAGACTCTAGTCTGTTTCACTACAACGATCTATGGTCTTCGTTACTCCGCTCGGTTAGAATTAGAATATAATTTGTAATTGTATTGTAATTATAAAATAAATAAATAAATAAAATACTAAATAAAAGTTTCATAACTTAATTTTTTAAAATATGTTTTATTGATCATAAAACAATTAATTATCTGGAACATTTTTTCTTATATTTAATATCGCATCTAAACTGTACCTAAGTTGAATTATTACTTTTGAAAGGTGAAAAGACTATATTAATGTCTTTGGTTTTTGTAAATCTCGTACATACTTCTGACAATCATCTGGAAGTCTCTAAGAAGTAACGTCTGGACGTCTGAGCGTTGCTTGCAACATTGCGAATGTGTATTGAGCGGCTATTGCTGCTCATTTATTTTTTAACGTCTAGATAACCATTAAGTAGAAAAAAAATTATAGGACTTTTTTCAAAAGACCGTTAAATATGTTTTCCTGGCATGTTTTGTCGCATGTCGTATACAGTGGATTATAGAAGGTAAAACAATATTTTTATGTAAAATAATGAAATTAAGAGCTAAATGTATAAAGATATTGAGTAAAATTTTCGAAATAAATTTAGAACTTATCAAATTGAGTATACCTTCGAAAGTAGCTAAAAATTATACGTATCTTCTTATGTTGCCAGTTTAGCCTTTTTATGTTGAGTTTAGTCTCAAAATTTTCGCTTTACCTTCTAGCCTGTTTTGATTCTTAAAACTGCCTTAAAAAAGCTAAAATATTATTTCAGACACATAATAAGTAATTAAAAATTAATCAAACAGATTATGGTAACTTTTCATAACTTTTCTTGTCATCACTGTAACGCTGGCATCAAAATTTTAGCACATATACACATATATCTATATAAATATTGCTTACGTATTTGTTATTATCTCCATAGGTGTTGCGTATACTTCTCGTTGTCTTTTAAAAGAAAAATAAAAAACGTTTCATTCTGTTTGCAGACATATTGGTCGAATAAGCATTCAGCCCATATATAAAGGTGGGTATAATCAATTCCATGCGATTAAATGTTTATACATAGACACACATCCATACATATGTATGGATCATCCAATCATATGTAGTTTTTATAGTAAAAAAATGTATTTTTTTATTCTTTTTAATTTATTCTTGTACTTTTTTTTTGCATATTTGTTGTCATTGTTAATTTTACTCCATTTAATTATTGTGAAACAAATTTGGTGGCCTACATCCAAGTCATAAGGCACACATGTTTTGTGGTTTATTTTGTACAAAATCATTTCCCATATTGCTACGAAATATTCAATTAAAGTTTTCAATTTAATTTTTGGATTGTTTGTACAAATTTAATAATTTTATTAATAAATAAAATAAACATTCAAATTCCATAAATATATTTTTACAAAAACTAACAACTAAAAATAAAAGTCAAACAAGAAAGAAACACACTTTGAAAACAAAAAAAAAAAAAATGTGTGTTGAAAAATCGAATGTATTTTTGCATCATATATCAGCAATTATTGACTAACTGGACCCACTTTACATCTCAGAGGATATACTAGATATAAAAGTTTTTCAAATTCTTCTGTAAATACGCTTTTTAAGTTTGATGTTAGTGGTAATAATTTCCCTGTTATTACAGATGTTCCCGCCAGATAAATTAAATCTTTTCATTACATTCGGAATGTCATTGGAAAACTATTTCAATATAAAAACTTAGTATACATTTTTTTACGATTTTTCAAGAAACTTGTCTTATGTATTAATTCTTTTATTGATAGTTTTTTCTAGACTATATCTCTCCTTATGTTGGAACGTCACTAAAATTACACGTTTGATGTGTTCTTCCAATAGAATAAGTACGATTGTATTTAATTCTATTTTATATTACCATAGATTGTAAAATATTACACTGGACAAAAAAATGCTTGTTTCCCGTGACTTTCTTCTTTTTCCTATCTCAAATTGGGGAGTATTTTTTAAAAACTGCTAAAAAATTTTCCCTAACAACTTTTTTCTTTAAATTATAGCTAACTATCCCCATTTACTATTTTTATTTAGATTTTCGTTATTTCTTTATTTATTTATTGGCACTAAAATATATTTTGTTGTTGTTTTCGATATGGCTTCGAAGATGTTGTGTGCTTAATCCAGATTGTTTTGCTATATTTGTGGTAATTGTAATTTGAAAAATATCGAAAACCTATATCGGACTTTGTGAAAACTACGTATCATCAATGTATCAATGTCCAGTGGACAAGAGATGCAATAATGTTCGGAACGCCCATGATTTGGCGAGAACATCGAAACTATCATGACGACTTATACTTCTGCGTTGTGAAAATAAACTGAATTAATTCTGGAAATCGAAGTATATGGTCATATCCCAACTTATTTTCTGCTCAATGACCTCAATTAAAATCGCGATAGGTACAACAGAGTACATCTAAATCTTCTGATGATCCAAATCTCTGTGAACCCGAACGAATTGTATCAAGTGAAGAATCTGATCCAGACTACAAAAAACTAAATGACTTAGAAAGAGATCTTAACTTACCGAAAGAAATTCTGAAATTTTAGCATTTCGTTTAAAAGAAAAAAATTTGCTTACTCCGGAAACCAGCATCACATTTTATCGTACCCGAGAAAAGAACTGTTATCATATTTTTCTCAAGAGAAGGATTTAGTTTAGTCTATTTAGCAAATGACGTCTATTCATAGACAGCAGCAAAAGAAGTTTAAATTATCTTTTGCTTCATAATGGTAACAAGTATGGATCCACATTCACATTTGTACGATTTTTAAAGAAGATTACGTAAATGCTTCTAAGGCTATGGAAAAAATTAAGTATCAAGGCCACAACTGGGTCATTTGATCCGAAAATGGTTAACTTTCTGTTACGTCAAAAAGAGGAGTACACAAAATTTCCTTGTCTCATGTTACTCTGAGACTATCGTGACTAATAACACTATTGGTCATAAAAAGTTTGGCCAGTGCGGAAAGAACTAAAAGTTGGTACAAAAATTGTTTTGTCGGCCTTTAGTTAGCCGAGACCACATCTTGAAAAAACTGGCGAATATTTCAGTTTTTTTTTTTCACGCAGATTTTAAGTACAGAAAAATCTAATCTACGACCCTTCAAAAGTACCACCTTACTTTTGAAGGGTCGTAGATTAGGCAACTCATAAAAGATCCTAATTTTGTCAAATCAATGAATGAAGTCGAACCCAAAGCTTGGAATTCATTTGTTTTGGCTGTGAGTAATTTTCTAGACAAAAAGAAATCTGATGACTATGTCGAGCTTGTTGAGTGCATGCTATCGAACTTGCAAGAGCTAAGGTGCACATGAGCATAATAATCCACTTCCTGCACTTGCATATAGACTGGTTTGCACAAAATGTGGGTAATTTTAGTAAGGAGCAAGGTGAAAAATTTCATCAGGATCTCAGGACAGTGGAAGAGAATTAACAGGGAAGGTGGGATACACATATGATGGCAGACTACTGCTGGAATTTGCAAACGAGATCGTCGTTCATTCAATGAAATCTTATAAAAAATCATTCAATAGTGTTCGATAGAAATTTTGTTAACTTATGTATTAATTTTTTGTAAAAAAAGTAAAATTTTATATAAAAATATAAAAATAAAGGAAACAAGAATTGTGTTAACCAGTGTTATTATTATTCGTATTTTTGTATGTAATTTTACATTAAATAATTTTAATGCAAATTTCATATTTCTATTGTGGAAACAATTTTTGCGGAAAGGTATAAATCAATTAGTTTTCTATTTTCTTCAATTACAATTTTAATTAATTTTTAACAAATATCTATTATGAGTATAATTTATTTAATAAAAAAATAATACTAATTAATATTCATGGACAAAAGTAATTATTTTGAGTAAATTAATATTACATTTTAATGATTGGAGTAAAATCAAACAAAATTTTTAATAATAAAAGCAATTTCGTTATAGAAACCCATTTTAATTTTTTTCTATCTTCGGAGTGAATTTAAAATCAATTTATTGTTTAATCGTTCATTAAGTATTAACTAAACAATTTCCAAGTGAAGCTTTTCATACTAAATATTAAATAAATTATTTTCAAAATAGTTAATTGTAGCATTTTTAGTTGTCATTGCAGCCTTTTTCCACTTTGTATATCAAATGCTATATGTTACACAATACATGTAAATGCAAATTTGTGCATTAATATGTTAATAATGACTGTGTATTTTACAACATGTTTTTTGCTACACATTTTCAAATACAGGTTTAAATTCTCTTAAAGTAGTATTAAAATAATGATAAATAATTCAGAAAACAAAAATTGGTAATTATTTGTTAAAAAACAAAACAGGATTGAATTTTACAATTGTAATTCCAATTGAGTTGATTGGTTGGTAAAAGATGACTATTTTTGAGTTGTATTTAACTGTTAATAATTTTACGTAAAATATATCAATAATAAGATGTCTTGTTTAGTTTTAAGAAACCGACCTCAACTACTTATTAATTAATATTTATTTGTTTTAAATACCTACGAGGTGAATCGTTTTTTTTTTTCTTTTTTTTTTTTTTTTTGAAAATAAATCTGTATCTTTTAATCGGCTGGCTGAATTTACACAACCTTTCACATTGGCATAGCAGAGGAGCGTACAATTTTAAGTTTAGAAGGGGGGCCACGCAGATCCCTCAGGAGTCTATGTAAGATTTCATGTAAATCCAACCAGCCGAATAGAATTAATACACTTGGAATAGCGTAATTTGTAGGTATCAATGAGTGAATAGATTATTATACAATTTTTAGAATGTTCAATATAACCCCATAATCGTGAGTTATTTATAAAGAAATTATCTTATCCTTTTTTAAAAAATATAAAAACATTTTACTGTAAAAGACTGTTAGTTTTTTTTTTGTTTTTTTTTTTTTTTTTTGAATTTACAACCGTTGGCCCATTATTATTTTTTTCAGTCATATTGATAAAATCTGACTACAATGGTAGAACATATGATTTTTTCGAAGTTATAAAAAATGTAAAGTAAAAAAAATGTATGTTTCAAAATTTTAATGCGGTTTTAACAATATATAGCTTACTTTATTCAATTGTTCGAAAAAAGTAACAAAAAAATTTGTTTTCTAAAAATTATCATGTAATTACCCTATGATAATACGAGATAAGCTACAAGGTGTCAAATTTGACAATATATATATATATATATATATATATATATATATATATATATATATATATATATTATAAGAGATACTCCTAATTAACAGCTGTAAACGTAAACAAATTTACTAATTAATAATTTTTTAATAATTTTTTTATAATTTTGTTTTTTTTAGTTTATAGAGTAGGCAATGAAGTATATTTTAAATTAATAAAACTTCTTCAATATCCTGTGTATTTTTGATAAAGAAAAAACAAAAAGCACCTTCACTTCTT
Organism: Protocalliphora azurea; assembly: GCA_932274085.1. Lineage (NCBI taxonomy): Eukaryota > Metazoa > Arthropoda > Insecta > Diptera > Calliphoridae > Protocalliphora > Protocalliphora azurea. The sequence continues at coordinate 78,105,386 of OW026523.1, read as the reverse complement.
TCTAACATACTCAAATTATTTTTGACTTGAAATCAAAACCAATAGTTTTCAGATAATGACATCAATAGAAACAATATTTTGTTGTTTTTATTCCACAAAAAAAAAAAAAAAATGTATGGAGAGAACAACAAAATATGCAACATGAGATCCAATTATAAACGTCACAGGAGTATAATTAGCATAACAACGTTCAACTGGAACAGAAATAAAATAAGACTAAAAAAAATTACAACTTCAAATATTTACTTGCTAAGAACTACAAAGACATGTTGAGGAAATTAAGTTTTATTTTTATTTTCTTCGTTTTGTTCATATATTTTTTTTTTTTTTCATTGCCAAAGACAAGTTAGTTATTTTTGCCTTCACTCGTCAAATGAACAAGAATTCATAAGAAGCCTTTCAAAAACATGCTACAAATTCCCCAAGGATTTATAAAGATTTTCTTTACTGCAAATACCGGAAATTGCGACCAGTAAAGAAACAGGAGGATAACGAAAATAAAGCGAAAACAAAATGTTAAAATACAAATTTTGTATGCGATGTACAACTTATGCTTAAATTTTTTTTCATTGTCTTTTTCTTTGGCGAATATTGAAGTTTCAGCCAGCTTCAAAAGAATGCTAAATGTTGTAATGACATTATCAAAAATTCAGAATTGTTGTTTACATACCTACAATCTTTTATGTTTTTATTATATAAAAGTTATCTATAATACAACCATATTTAGAGATGGAAAAAGTTAGCCATCTTAAGTATAACTATGGTTTATTTTAGTTGTACAATATGAGTTTCCTGTATTTGCTTATAGAATTTTTTTAATTTATGAAATAGATGGAAAAGTTAAGATTAAAAATTTGTATCTTAGCTCTGTTTCAATAAATATTAAACTGTGCATCAAAAAAAAAAAAAAAAAAAAAAAACATTTTGTATGTGCTAAATATTTTTTTTATAGAAAATCTAAAAATTTTTCAGTTACAGTCAAAAAAGTTTACTAATAGTTTACTAAACATAATCAAATCGAAATCCAACACGAGGAACACAAGAGTTTTTATATCATACACAATAGGTGCTTGGGGTTCGAGTATTATGCGATTATTTTTATGTTGGTAAAGCATATAAAAAATCATCGGACCACCACTTCAAAGTGAACCGTTCGACTCAGAATCATTTTCTGAGTCAATTTTTCGATGTCTGTCCATCTGTCTGACCATCTTTCTGTCAATGTATAGGGATTTAATGTGAATAAATGCCTTAAATATATTTTTTTTCTATACTTAATAAATCAAATAAACAAAGAAATAAACAAATAAACAAATTTCATTAAGATATAAACCCCTGAAAATCGCATTTACGTGCACAAATCCCGAATAAATAATATATTTGACTCAAAGAAGTTTTACATATAATATCTCACTGTAGTATTTAGTAGTATATTATGATTTAAAAGAATAATAATAAGATTTATTAATTGAATTTGTTTATATGTTAGTATCATAACGTATAAAATTTTAGTATTCCAAGAAATCCAAAAATAGTACGAAAAGTCACCGAATTTACCCCACAAAAATATTTGAATTGTTATCTTCTTCGCATTTAAAGATATCAGAACAATATATCAAATACATCAATTTATTTATGTGTAAAAAATTGGTTCTATTACTTCTACGGAAAAAATCATGGAAATTTTACATGAGCTTCGAAGGAAATAATTATAAGACCAAACATGAGGAACTATTCCAAAAATTTTAAAAAATTAAACATTTTTGGAATCCGTGTGGAGTCTTTACTTATTTACTCCCGAGAGACACTGGATGCACTAATGTACGGAGCTGGAGCCCTCTCCCTTTGCCGACATTAATGCATCCTTTTGTATCACACCCAGTCCTGGAAACGGAGGGCTTGCTGTATTCTAGTTGGTGATTCTGCCGAAATGATTACATCTCTGGCATTGGGTACGGTCTTGGTGCCATACGTTTTCCGTGGACCAAATAAAGAGATATCATGCACTTTTAAGATCAAGGTGGTAGGTAGCAGTGCCGAGGATCTGAATGATTAGTTAGTTCTAAAAGAAACTAATAGAGAACAGCTCCCCTCTGATGCTGATGGCAAGGGTCAGTTGTATTACAGCCTAGCCCGCGTACGAACAAATAGGTTAAGGGAGGAAAGAGACAAAGGGACAATGGACACAGGAGATTGGGTTAGGGAAGTGGAAATGACGGACGCTGACATAGGAGCTAGGGATAGGGTCGAGGTAGGGGAAAGCAATGACGACGTTAGGAAGGGGGGGAAGAATGAGGATGAGGACGATGACATGGACTTGCTAAGATTGCATAAGAACATCCTCATACAACACGGACAACTAATGGCCCAACTGACGGAGGAGGACAGCCTGCTGGACTCGGCGGAGGACCTTGTAGGATCTGGTGCGACGGAGGGACTGGAGGACCTGTATCTTGGGTCCGATGAAGAACATGAGACAACAGTTGTCTCTGCTCTTGATCGGGGCAAGGAGAGTGGAATTGCAGTCACTGTGACATCACTGGGTATGAAGCAGGAGAGCTCGACGGGAGCATCAGACATGTCCAGGCCTATGGCCAAAACAATTGTAAAGACAGGAAGCGGTAGTAAATCCAATGGATTAGCAGGCCGTAACCGACAGTCGAACGAGATTTGAAAAGGCGAAGAACGGCGTTAGGGCCTCCATAGCTGCACTAAATAAGTTGGCTAAGAAGGACCCATCGCTGTTAGATGGACGGGATAGACATGTTCGCATTAAATACCGAAAGGGCATATACAGGTTTAAACGGATGGAGCCGTAGCATCGGTGATATCTTGGGAATGTCTTATCCCGATGGTTTTAAAGTGGTGGTAGAGGAAGGTCCGGTAATTGCTCGCAAGGGTAAAGAGTTCGTGTCAACCAGTACTTTGGAACCACAAGTCGGCGCTGACATTCAAGGAGTTGCTCACAAGCCATCCAGCATTCCTGTAAGGTCTCGCAAGGGAAAGGACAGGTCAGCTAGGACTGGTAGTGGGATATACCATATTACGAAGGGAGTAGAGAGGGTAAACCAAACTCTTGCGAGCCCCGCTAAAGACTCTGAGATGAGGTCCATTAAGGGAGCTCTGCCTGGAGATGAGATACCCTCTACCTCCAAGAAAGCTGGTCATGTTCCACATGACTATTTTAAGGATCCTCCTAAGGGGACCATAAAAAGAGTGAGGTCTGGGGATGACCAGAAGATTCCATCGGCGAAGAAGGTTGGTAAGGCACTAAGTGGCCCGCTCAAAAACTCTCATAAGGGAGCACGGGACGATCAACCTTCATCGTCCAAGAAGGGGAAGGATTCGTCCAAGTCGGAAATTCTTCAAGCAGCAGTCATTGACCGTGCTGATTCAGATGGGAGAATCAGTACGGAAATGTGGCGGCTGATTGAAGATAGACTTATGGACGAAATCTTCCAGGCAAGGCACAGGCCGGGTGAAATAGCCTTCATGGGTGCCGACTGGACAAGGGGTGTCAAGACTGTTGGCTCCTGAAAGCCGCAATTAGCGTGGTAACCTTTGTCCAGATGCGCAACTTGAGGTTATACCAGCGTCGGAACTACTTTTGCGGCTATGTCAAACTTCGTTACACGAAATATGACAAAGCCAAAGAGGTTGCGGACGGTGCAGATAAATCTGCACCAAATTGTTCGGGCAGTCCACTAAGGACAAGGTGAAGACTTGTATTCTAGTGAAGAATGAACTTCAGTTAATTCTTCTTAATTCTTTCAGTTATGGAGACCTGACGATCGTTCAAGGAGAGGCGTTAGGAGGCAGTAAACTGGCCTTGGCCTCGGTATACATGCCCTACGAGGTGCTGGAACCACCGGATGGGCCTTAGCCGAGTACGCAAGACGGAATGGAGTACGCCTATTGCTCGGTTGCGATGCTAATGCACACCACAGTCAATGGGGTAGCAGGAATACTAATAAGAGAGGTGAGTCAACATTTGATTTCATTAATATTACGAATGATCTTTTAATCTGTAATAGGGCTAATACCCCTGCGTTCAGAATGAAGGATAGGAACTCGGTAATAGATATCACATTGACTAACTCTAGGGACCTAGTTGAGGATTGGAGGTTGGCTATGGGATGCACTTTTTCTGACCATGGCAGGATAACCTTTAATCTGAACTTTCTTGATTCTGAAGGGAAACCTTTTAGGAATCCTAGAAGGACGGATTGGAACGCTTTTGGGCGGGATCTGGAGTCAAGATTGATTGGAACTCCGAGGGAGTTCTTGTCGAGAGATAATCTTGACGAAGTGGTAGAAAAGGTAACGGGGTCTATTAACAGAAGCTATGAGCTCAACTGCCCGGTGAGTTATCCGGGCAGAAGGAAACAGCCAGTGTGGTGGTCAGAGGAATTGAGAGTTCAACGGACCACAGTTGGCAGGCTGTATAACAGAGCCCATAGAACTGGTAAGGACGAAGATTGGAGCACCTATAGAGTGTGTTTTAATAAGTACAAAAAGGACATTAGAAGAGCTAAAAGATCCTCGTGGATTAAGTACAGCGAGGCCATTGACTCTGTCAATGAACTTTCTAGATTCAGGAAGATACTGTCAAAGGACCCTAGTGTTTCTGAGAGTATCCAGAGATCAGATGGTTCATGGACGGAGTCTAGTTCTGATTCACTTAATGTGCTTTTGGAAACCCATTTTCCGGGTTGTAGGGATCCATTGATGGAGGGATCAAGTGAGAAAGTGCACTTCTTCACAGAGTCCGCCAGTGGGATAATTGAAACAGTGGTAAGAGACCTGATTACGGTTGAGAAAGTTACATGGGCGATGAATTCATTCGAGTCTTATAAGTCACCTGGCCCGGATGGTATTTTTCCGGTCATGTTGCAGAATGCACCGTTGGTGGTTTGTCTACTACTGGTTGAGATTTTTAAAGGGTGTCTGGTACATAGACACATACCGAGAGGGTGGAGAGAGGTAAAGGTCATATTCATACCTAAAGGTGGTAGGACTAGTCACTCGAAACCCAAGGATTATAGACCTATCAGCCTATCGTCTTTCCTTTTGAAGACATTAGAGAGACTGTTAGACCTATATTAAAGATCTTCTATTGGCACCAACATCATGAGTAGTGCTCAGCACGCTTATCTGAAGGGTAAATCTGTGGAGAGTGTGCTGAGTGATGTGGTGGGATATATAGAACAAGGACTTCGGTATAAGGAATATACCATGGCCGCGTTCTTGGATATTGAGGGTGCGTTCAACAACATCAACATTGACGCTATCAAGCAGGCGCTGGTGGATCTTAAGGTACATGACTTCTTGATCGAATGGATAATCCTCATGCTAAGCAACAGGATTGTCAATTCGAGCTTGGGTGGAGTATGCTTAAGGAAACTAGTCACTAGGGGGACACCGCAAGGGGGAGTTCTCTCACCCCTGCTGTGGCTAGTGGCTGTCGACGTTGATTTTGTGTCAATTTGACAGCAGTGGACGGAAGATCGTGGCTTACGCTGATGATGTGGTCATACTGGTAAAGGGAAAATTTCTTCCCACAATCAGTGAGATCATGCAGTCCGCGCTGGGTGAGCTGTCCTCTTGGGCCGCTGATAGGGGGCTGGGAGTGAATCCGAAAAAGACAGAGTTGGTTCTGCTTACTAGAAGGTACAAGGTAGAGAATTTCAGATTACCAGTACTGTGTGAAACTGAACTGAGGCTTTCCGACTCAGCGAAATATCTGGGAGTATTTCTCGATAGTAAGCTGATCTGGAATAGGAATGTTCAGGAGAGACTCAAACGTGGCCTCAATGCCTACTACATCTGTAGAAACTCCATAGGTAGGAATTGGGGGCTCAAACCAAAAGTTGTATATTGGATTTACACCTCGGTGGTGAGACCAATTCTTACTTATGGTTGTTCTGTCTGGTGGCAGGCACTGGAACGTAAGAGTAATAGAAACCATTTGTCGAAGGCACAGAGGTGTGCTTCAATTGGCATTACAGGTGCAATGAGAAGCACACCACAAGCGGCTCTGGATGTCATACTTCATCTCCTACCCATTGAAGAGTTTGTGAGGGGTATGGCAGCAAAGAGTCTGCTGAGACTTAAGGAATCGGAACTGTTAGGATCATCAAGAACAGATCACTCCAGGGTCATATACGAGATCAGCTACGGTGAGGCTAATCTGTACTCCATGTGGGCATCAGATTACATGGCCGCTGAATCAGACTTTGGGGTAAATCCTGTCGTGGTGATACCTGATAGGGAGATCTGGTCCGGCACTGAGAGATTATATGAAGGCTGTGCAGTGTACACGGACGGATCAAAGATGAACGAAGGTACTGGTGCGGGGGTCTATATTATGGGCAAGGATTTGAAAGGCTCTTTTAGACTCCCTGATGAGTGCAGCGTTTTTCAGGCTGAGATCCTCGGCATCCTGAAAGCCGCAGAAATAATCAGGCAAAACATTGCGAGGGGTACCGAGGTCACTCTCTATGTGGACAGTCAGGCGGCTCTGAAGGCCTTGGGGACATATTTGGTGAAATCCAGGCTAGTTGCTGCTTGTAAGAAGACACTGAGAGAGCTGATGGAGAACCACATGGTGAGACTCTGCTGGGTGCCTGGTCACTGCAATATTTCAGGCAATGAATTGGCTGATGAACTGGCAAGGCAAGGTGCAGCAAAGAATGTCTCGGAGAGGAAAACCTATGTGAAACCACAACTAAGTTTCTTCTATGGGAAGATCGAAAATTGGATCTTGGTCAGAACCAATTCTTCTTGGGAGAGTAGAGAGGACTGTAGAGTGTCGAGGGCGATATGGCCGGTGCGAAACAATTCAGGCACTAGCACTCTCCTGGGCTTGAATAGGAAGAGCTTAAGAATCATGATTAACGGGTCACTGTTTGATAGGGAAGATGAGGTCTAAATGGGATGCTAGCAATTCCGATTTTTGTAGAATGTGTGGAGACGTCGACGAGACCGAGTCTATTGAGCACATTGTGTGCCATTGTCCACGATTGCAGCATAGTAGGATGAAATGGCTGGGTAGCCAATTCCTCGGCGGGCTAAGTGAGGTTCGGGTCGCAGATCTTGTAGACGTCATAGGCTTCGTCATGGGAATCGACTGCTTAAGGGAGAATCAGGGGTATAACCCTAGGGGGATTGGTAACATTGCTAATCCCCCTATATGATTCGTTCTCATTCCTACTCTTTTATCTTCTACTTTTACTCTCCTATTTTCTGCATTCTATATTCTATATTTTACAGCTATTTCAACAAAGGGACTCACAATGGACCGGGATCGGTCTCTGGGTGGAGATGTGGTACTTTCTGGTATCACATCAACCTTCTCTATCTATCTAAACATTTTTAGAAATCTATTAAATGAGTTATATCAGATAGAATTTTTGGTACAGTGTGACAAATATAGTTGTTTAATATAATCAATATAAAGTAAAAATATTCCAAAAGGTCAATTCAAAAAGATCTGGGTGAAAATACTGCTTATTATGGTTTTTGTAATTTCAGAGTAGATCAAGTTCAAAATATGTAAAATGATTTTATTTTAATATATAAAAAATGCATTTCTAGTCATTTTTGAGTTAAAGAATGTCTTGTATATTATTATTTGGAAAATATTTGCCATTTATCGAATAAGTAAATATAGTTATGTAACTCAAAAAATATCTCACGTCACGTTTTATACTTTGGCACTAATTGACTTGTATTATTGTAGCCGTTATCCAAGTCTCCAATTTTATAACAGATAATACCCACAGAAACACAATCTAAAAGTTTTGATACAATATGGGGAACAATACTTGAGTAAAATGGGCTTAATACCACTTGGGATGTCAAAATTTAGAACTTTTATTTAAAAAAAAAATATTTTTCAAACACATAATAAAGTTTTGGAAATTATATAAGAAAAATGGCCTGATTATACCAAATTTCTTATCTGCAAGATATATGTGGGATTTTTATATTATTAAATCCCTGCGATTTAAGCTTGATGGATTTTAAATTAAACACAATTTATTTTGATTAATAAATTAAAGTGTATATTTTATTAATTAAAAAAGCTTTAAATTATTTTAAGTTTTAATATATCGGAAGTCGCTGGTCAACTTTATTTACTCAACTTTTCAACTTGAATTCTACTCAAAAACTACTCTCTCAATCTTTCAACACTACCTTTTATATTATGCTCCTACACTACTCGCTACATTTCAATGTACTAGAAAGTTCCCAGCGAGTTAACCCTATAACTATCCTTGTCTCGTCCATTAAAAGTCCGTTTATCAAAATATAAGTCTTCATCCAGAATGTTCGTCTTTTGTTATAAGATTTCTCGTCCATATTTTGTATGTAGCCTACGTGACTCGTCACTAACTCCGTCGAGAATGTTCTGTCCGTTAGTAATATTAACCCCTTCGTTACCAACGTCTGCCAGATCTGGTTACGCGACCAGGCTCCAATCCCACATTCGGCCCTCCTGACGGGGTATTCGACTCGAATACTGGTGCCCATCTTTGCATATTCGCCGCCACAGTGACCCGTCTTCCTGGTCCTTCGCCCTCCGTATTCCTCCCGACCTCATATCGATCATATTCCACCCTACTCTTCACCCCGTATGGACCAAAACGTTTCCGCTTCCGTCCCACACAGTCTCCATCTTGTGTGCGTTTGTTATTCGTCGAATTGTGCAACCAAAAGTTTTCCGACCTGCGGTTTTCCTTAAAGCCCCTCTGATTTCCCTTCTTTAGACCACATAGGTTTACCTTAGCTCTTGGTTTCAACATACCCGATTTCCTTCCGGTTTCACGTATATTCTGATCATCATTTTCCTGCTCTAACACAGCCGACGACGAATCCTTGAAAACAGTGGCTTCTACAACTGTTTTCTCCAACTTGTCAACTACCAATTCATCTACCATTTCCTGATCCTTAGTTGAAATATTTCCCATTCCCTGAGCTACTGGCACATCTCTTCCTATATGTGATCTTCTAACACTACCTCCTACAACGCAATCGATGGATTTGCTCATCAGTCCCGAAGTATTGATGTACTTCCGATGATCATCGATATTGTTCTTCCCAATATTAGTAGCAGTCTTGGGAACAAGTTCCACACCGTCTTCCCTTATCATTATGTCCACAAACTGTAATAGGTTAGTGCCCAAAACAGCCGGATAATCTAAATCCTCTGCGCGCACAACATAAAACTTGATTTTTAGCGGAATACCATCAATTACAACTGGTGCCTCGAAGTAACCCTGGGTATAAAACACGCCTGCACCTGCACCCTTCACCCTGCGTCGTTGCTCTACTATTAATTGGAACTCGTTGCGTACCCTGTCATAAACATCACCTCTTATTGTGCAAATGTTGCAGCCGGTATCGATGAGACCATAAAATTCAATATTCCCCAACGTGACCTTTTTAAACTTCATACCCGGCTCAAAAGGTTCTTTGTCGTAACTGAACGTGTTAACATTACTGCGCTCCTGTTTGACTTCAGGTTTAATGACCTTACAATCAGCTGCGCGATGCCCTACACCGTTGCATTTAAAACATTTAAACTGTTGTTCACCGCAATCCTTAGCCAGATGATTTGAACTTCCGCATTTGAAACAATTCTTCTTCACACTACCTTCCTTCTCTTCCTTAGGGTGTTCATCATTCGGGGCATTAGTCCTCTTTGTATCCTTATTCGCCGAGCTACGAATTTTCTCATATATCTTGATCTGCTCTTTCATCTGTTCCACTGTCTTTGCCTGATATAAAATGGCTTTATTGAACCGAGAATCAGGTATACCCTCAACAAAATAATCCAAGAGACTTGGGACATCTAGATTAATTGGCTTACCGATCTCCATAAGTGCATACAAATACTCGCGGTAACTCTCAGTTTGATTTTTTCGACGATTTCTCAACATCTTGTGGATTTCTGAGGAAGGCAACATTTCACCAAATTCATCAATTAAAGCATTTTTCAACGACTCCCAATTTCTTAAACCGGACTGACTTCTAACAAACGATTTTGCCGCACCTTTCAGAAGCTGTTTACCATAAATGAACTTCTGTATATCATTCCACCCCACTGTCTCGGCATTTTCCTCAAAATCTTCAACCCAATGCCTAACATCTAAAGAATCAGTTCCACTAAATACAGACAAACTATCAACAATGTCCCTTAGAGTGAAGACAGGACCATTAAGACGGACCCCTGTAGACGCACTAGCACCCACATCTTGGTATTCAGAATTTATCGATTCTCCGTCGTCCCCATCAGTTTGATGACCGAAATGTTGTAGGAGCCTGTCTCTTAGTACTGGCTTCAACCCATATGTGTCCAACCCTAATTCCCTCAACTTATTGCGCAAAGATTCGCAATTCATGGACATAATACTTTCAATCTCCATCTTCTACCAAAATAAAGAAAACCAGCAACAACCTTACAAAGTAATACTTACAACTAAATTTATGAAATAATATTAAACAAAATTCAATTCAAAATTAAAATAATTTAAAAATCAAAATGTAAATTAAAATTAAATATTCTGATAATCAATTAAAATTATTTAAGTTCAATAAAATTTATAAATAAATAATTACAACATTAAAAAAAATGTAATGGCAACTACACAACTCTTAAAAAAAAACAAATAAAATATTCTTTCTCTAAATTAACATTAACATCAGCAAAAAAAATAAAAAGTAAAATGTTAAATGACAAAAACTATGTTATTTCAACATAAAAGAATTTTAACTACACTGTAAACAATCTTATAATATACAACTTATCTTATTAGAATTGAACAACTCGTTCAGCCCTCCAACCAGATTTCTACAGCTCACATCAGTTGACTCGCCTGCTTTGCTTAACGGCCATGCATTTGAATCTCCAACTTACATTTATCCCTTTTCAACTTACACGTCGCTCTCTAGATCTTTCTTTTCTTTTATTCGTTGATTAATATAGCATTCGTTACAACGTTTTTTCTTCAGCCTTGACTATACTTTCTATTTTACTCTTTCTCACAGGTTAATGTTCACTAACGAATTATTGTTCGTTATTTATTTTTTTTTTTAAGTTCACAACTTATACACACACCAAAAAAAATGCATATACTTGTTTATATTTCTTTTATCTTCTACTTCACTGTTTATGCCTTAGTGTTATTTTTGTGTGTGTTTGTTTTTGTTTTTTATTTATTTGCGATCACTCTTTAACAACATATATAACAACCCTTATTTAACTTTATTGTTTTCTTTTCTCTTTGTGTCTTTATTTTGTTATTATTTTTTTTTTCAAATAAAACTACTTTGTTGTTTCTCACTTCAACATTTCTCTTTCGTCTTTTAAGAGTTTTTCAACATCTTTCTGTCTCTTAAGCTTATGTGCTCTTTATTTGCACTCGTTTCGTTTTTTTTTTCTATCACAATACTTTTTTTTTTTTAACTTTTATTTAATTTTTATTTACAACTTTTATTTTCACAACTTTAATAACATCTGAAGTTTTCTTTTTTCACTGTTTTTTCTATTTACTCAGCAGTTTTCTTTTTTAATCGTCAAACACAATTTCAACAACTATTATGATCATTTTTCCACTTTATACTACAGTTTTACACATTTTACACAGTTTTTCTCTTAACAACTTTTCACATAATTTTTATGGTTTTCCATTATTTTTTATCTTTCAACATTTTTCACTTAATTTTCAAACTTCAATCCCGGTCGAGTCCCCAATTTGTGGGATTTTTATATTATTAAATCCCTGCGATTTAAGCTTGATGGCTTTTAAATTAAACACAATTTACTTTGATTAATAAATTAAAGTGTATATTTTATTAATTAAAAAAGCTTTAAATTATTTTAAGTTTTAATTTATCGGAAGTCGCTGGTCAACTTTATTTACTCAACTTTTCAACTTGAATTCTACTCAAAAACTACTCTCTCAATCTTTCAACACTACCTTTTATATTATGCTCCTACACTACTCGCTACATTTCAATGTACTAGAAAGTTCCCAGCGAGTTAACCCTATAACTATCCTTGTCTCGTCCATTAAAAGTCCGTTTATCAAAATATAAGTCTCCATCCAGAATGTTCGTCTTTTGTTATAAGATTTCTCGTCCATATTTTGTATGTAGCCTACGTGACTCGTCACTAACTCCGTCGAGAATGTTCTGTCCGTTAGTAATATTAACCCCTTCGTTACCAACGTCTGCCAGATCTGGTTACGCGACCAGGCTCCAATCCCACATATATGTAAAGAAACTTCGCTTAACTCTACCAAAATTTGACCCCAAATTTACAAATAGAATTAGTAAATACATAACAGTGATACTCAATACCAATTAATATAAAAAAATAAGTAAGCAGCATTGCCGTTGAGAATTTTTGAAAAAGGGGCCAACTGTTTTAATACCTTTAAAACTCTTTAAAACTTGTTTATTTGATAAAAAGTAAAACGAAAAAAATATGTATTTTAAGAAAAACTACTAAATTCAATGTTATCAACAACAAAATAATGTGTTAATAACAATTTTTATTATTGCAAAAATAAAGATTTGTTCATAAAAAATAGTTAACATAAAATTCTATTCTATTATTTAAACTTCTTAAACTTTTGTACGAGGTCTTTACTCGGACTCCAGTCTTACAAATCTCGTCTAACAAATTTAAGATAGCAATCATGGATTCGAAAGTGCTGACCTTAAGTCTGTTGACAATTTATTTTTCATTAGTGGTAATTTAGAAAAAAGACGTTCCGCCGAAGCACTGCTATGGGCCAATATAAATTAGTATACAAGTATTTATCAAATCCAGTTTTTAATTCTCCCAGTCCGGTGCAAAAAGGTTCGGAATTTGTTGTTTTAAATAGTTTTTCATAAACTTTATCATTAGTTTTAATTTTTAACAGCTTCAGTTCATTTATACGTTCTTTACAACGCTATATTGTGAAACAATCTCAAAATAATTAATTTCTTTGCTTGAATTAATTATAATCGGTCGAGATATTTCAAAAAACATAGTTTTTCGTAATTTATCACAAAGTCTTAAAAAGTCGCCATTTAGTTCCGTTTTAAAAAAGGGGCCAAAAAAGTTGCCTGATGTTTGAAAAATTGGTAATTGGCAACAAAAGTCGCCAAATGGTCACGATGTAAGTAGGAATGTTGTATTCGGCTTGGCCGAATTTATATACCCCCCATCTGCAACTTTTTAAAATTTCATCTAATATGGGAGGTGGGCGGTAATTCGTTTCGTTTCTAAGTTTACTTTGATCCTTGAAATAATTGTGCAAAATTTCGTTGATGTGCATGCGTTTTTTAAAGATATCGGCCGAAAAGTATATACTAGAGTAATGACGGACTAGATATTTTTCTTACATAACCTTTTTGTTTATGAACCGATTTTGCTCATTTTTAATAAAAAATAAGATAAACATTTAGGCCAAATTTTGTTTCCCTAGGAAGTCCGCCCAGAACACTATCCTGATTCCAGCAGGCTGAATAGATCGTCTTAGATTTTCACGAGGAGCCAGAATATATATACTTTATAGGATCTTAGATGATTATTTCGACATGCTAAACACGTAATGAGAAACTCAATATACTCTTTGATGATGCTTAAAAAAATAATAAAAATGAATTTTAATTATGAAATTGTTTACCTTAATTTAAATTTTATTTGATTTTGCTCTAATCAGCAAAATAATAATATTAATTAAAAGAATTTAATTGACTTTTTCTATAATTTCAATTTAAATTAAGTTAATTAAGTCGAAAAGTTAATTGAAACCAATTAAAATATTTATTGACACAGTTCAAATTGTTCCTCCAAAATGTTGCCTACATAAAAAGCAAAACATTTACAACCGCATTATCTTTGTATGAAATTTTATGTCTTTATTTTACATATATCCAAAAATTTTCAAAAACAAAATAAATAAATAGGTATTTTTGAGGAACAGTTACAAATTTTAACCCGATTTTTCCACAACCTGCAGCATTAAGAGAATTTAATGATAAGCGAAAGATTATTTATGATATTATCAAAATTATACTTATATGATATTGTTTTTCTCAAAATACTTACGAAGTAGGTGGAACTATTTTAGGCAATTCCAATAAAAGTAACATCGCTTCTTGATCAACCTAAAATAAAACCGGAGAAATTAATAACGTATATATATATATATATATATATATATATATATATATATATATATATATATATATATATATATATATATATATTACCTTAAACTCAAACCGTACACTTACCACATTAAATTTAGATATTAATTCTCCGATGGTTAAAATTCACATAAAGCCAAAAATAGTTCTAATTTAATAGTTTTCTGAAACATTTATTTTTCAAATTTCAAGTGACAATTTCGTTTTGTTTTATTTTTTATTATTATTTTTTTATTATTTTATATTTCCAAATGACAATTTTTTCTCATTCCTTTTCAAATTTAATTTTACTGAATTCCAATGTAGAAATAAATAAAAAAAAATATATCAAAATATTATTCGGAATAATATTTTGTGTGTAGCTATAATAAATGATTCATTCAAAGAAAGAACAACCAAAAAATTATCCTCAAGTCTTCTGATTTAAGCATACACATATGTACCTTATGGAGCCACCTGATATCCCACTTTCATTTTTTGATATTTTGAAAAAAACTCACGAAGTTACTCATGATTTTTATTTTTTGAAAACTAAAGAGAAAGAGTGCTTAAAATGGATTTTAATGAATATGTCCTCCTTAAACAAAATAATTTAAAAATAATATTACCACTTAAAAATGGATTCACAATTCAAATGTAATTTTGGGACGGTTTTTTGAAAATGTTCTACCCTTTCAATTTTTGTCTTTCTTTGGTACTATAAAAATTATAACGTTTACTAAGAATTGCAATATAATTGTCCTGGGAAAAAATAGTCTACCGTTAAAAAGGAAATTAAAAATATTCCTACATATTTTTTCGTACAAAAGTATACGTTTTATGTCAGTTTACTTTATAATTCATTTTAGTCATAATATTTTATAATATCTTATTTGTGGTACAATATATTTTTATCCTAGAATAATTACTAATGTATTGTGTAATAAACATTTAAAATCGAAACGTTAGAAATTTTTTAAGAATGCATCTGAAAATTTAATTTTTGTAATGAGTGCGTCTTTAGAAAAAAACATTATTTTTGAAATTTACGATATTTATTGCAATCATTTTTTGATCTCTTTTTAAATCAATAAAATTCGACATATATTTAAACACCTGTGAGCACTTAAATTTACATATTACTAAATGAGATAACCAAAAAGAATATGTATATATATATATATATATATATATATATATTAATAAAAATATTACGAAAAAATTTAAATTATATATATAAAAGAGTATTCCTTTGTGGTCTTTTATCACATATTATAGGAAAATTAAAATCGAAGGTGCAGAATTTTTCCAAAAATGCATTGTAAAACTGCAAACCTTTGAATTATTGCATTTAAAGAGGTCTCAGTTGGGCTCTATTAGAGCCTTGAATCATTAAAACCCGTCTACATCGTAAACATCTAAATTTTGTATGACTTTTTAATATCTAAAGTTTGTATGACTTTTATATTAAAAAAATTTATATTTTATAAAAATTTAAATCGTGTATAAGTTCGGTGTTTTTTTTTTTCTTTTTTTTTGTAATTTGAAAAAATAATAATGGGAAAGACTATAAGGCTTCACAAGTCACCAAGTATAAGCAATATCTGATGACCATCATTCAAGAAATTTGCATTTCTACAAATTTCTCGTGGAAAATTCAAATACTTTTGTAAGCAATGTTGACAGATGAGGGATGAGATTGAAAAATTTAAACCTACATTTGCGGACAGATTTGTCGATTTATTATTTAATAATGAAAAACTTTGATTGATTTCTATGTGTAAAAAATATTTAATTATTATTAATTGTCATATTCCGTTCACACCAAATGAAAGCTAGTAGTTTTTGGCTTCATTAGGATTTTGAATAAAAAAAAAAAAAAAAACTTAATTAATTTATTTAGGTTTTTCCATTCAAATAAAAAACCACCTTCAATTATAATATTTATAACATTAAGATTTTATGGCTCTCGGTTTTCAATTTATAGAAAAATTCAATATATTTTCTTCTTATAAAAAATTTTCAATATATTTTCTCTTATGGACAACTTTTTTTAACATTTTCTTTTTACGGAAAATATTTGATAAATTATCTTATTTTAAGAAAATTTTGATAAATATTCTTATAATAGAAAATTTGCAAAAAATGTCCATTTTTTGGAATTTTTGACAAGTTTTCTTTTTACATGGAATTATTGTTAAATTTCATTTTATTGGAAACATTGGATAATTTTTTTTTATAGAAAATATCAAACAAATTTTCTTCTTGTGGGAAATTTTTTCTATTTTTTTTGTTTACCTAATGTTACAACTTAAAATATCTCTTTTTTTTTAGAAACAAAAATTCACTAATTTATGTTAGGTACTGTTAGTAGAAAACTCAGCACTAAATTGTACGACATCGCCTCATAATTGACCATAATTTCTTTATAAGGCCCTCTTTCAGGAATCACGAAAACGTGCATAAACCGACCGACTATAACGTTTTTCAATAAATTACAAACGATTAAGAATTTAATTGATTGATTTAAAAGCATTAAATTAATTTTAATTTGGCTGGAATTATTAAAAAGCAAAAAAAGGAACAAAAGTATTATTTAGTTTGCGTTAAATTTTTGTTATCCAAAACCAGTGTTGCTAAATCCAAGGTGGAAAAGCGCTAGAATTTAAAAAAAAATGCTAAAATAAAAACGTACATCTGAATTATACTGTTATACGTATCCCAAATTACTTATAGGTTAACATTTTGATGAAATAAACTCTAATTTATTTTATCAAAGTTTTATTTTTAAAACCTTATTAATTATAAAAAAATCAGACACAGTATATAATCTGGATAATTATTGCTGACCCCAAACCGGGTTGTTAAATTTTCCGAATTATCGATACATTTTTTCTGGTCCATTTTTTTTTTTTAATAAATAATAAATAAATAAAATATATCCTTTATTTAATATGTGAAATACTTAAAGTACCAAGTTAAGATTTTTTGTGAAATAACATTTCCAATTATAACATTTTTATCTAAAAGAAACAAACTTGTTTGTACTCTTCTTACTAAAGAACTTTTGGAAGAAATATTAACTGAAAATACTGGAATTCAATTAGAATCAACACTTACGTAATAATTATATCATTTCTTGTTGTATTTTCTAAGTTGTACTAATCTTATATTAAGATTTTTTATATTAAGGCTTTTTATAATTTAATCCGCATTATAGAGTTATGGTACTGTACCTTGTAAAGGAAAAGTAAAGCACTGTTCCAAAAAATTTTTTAAATTCGATCAAAATTCATCACAACTTTTCGAACCGTTCGATTTGAAAACAATCGATTTCCATCACATACTTGACTATGATGTTTTAAATTGTTCAATTATGTATAAATACTTCAATTTTCAAAAAAATTCGAGATTAATTACAATTTAGTTTTATTTTAATTTACGATATCAATTCAATTACGTTCACAACTAAATTGCAAACTATATTTAAAAATTAATAATATTATCATTATTATTTCTTACAACAAAAGAATTATAATTTACTTAATTGCCAAAATTTTATTTTATATGGTTAACTGTTTGTAATTGTTTTTACAAAGTTTATTTTGTTAAACACACTCTATAAAGATCGCGTTAGCTACCTCAGTTAAGAACACCAAATTTTGGTCGCAATTTTAGTTTTTAGGAAAAAACTGATGACGTTTTTATAATACAAAACTACAAATTAATAAAAAAAAAAAATGCAAAAAGTCCTAAAAATAATACCAAGATTACTTCGAAAATTGCTAAGAGCTAAATTAATTAGTGCTAAATTAAAAAGTGCTAAATGAGTATGAAAAGTTCTAGATCTAGTACTAAAAGTGCTAAATTGGTAACACTGCTCAAGACTCGTGCACGTTGGGTAGTTTATTGTTCATTGGAGTCAGTTTTATTGGCAATCATGTTTGTAGGTGCGAGTAATAAAATCATTTTTATAATACTATTAATTGCAATTTTAAATGCTGAAACTACCAAGGTAATTTACAACTTAATTTTAATCCACCCTACAAATACATATTACATTTTACTTTCTTTTAAGGGCTTTCGCTTAAAGTTGACCAAAATAAAATGTAACGTTAGTGACAAGTCATTTGCAAAATTTGAAATATGTCGTGTTAAAGCCGAGTCTAGAGATATTCAATACATTACGCTATATATCAAGTATTATCAATTACCTATTACGGATGCGGAAGTGATTAAATTTTTTATAGTAGCGTTCAATACCACATTTTATTAATGTTTTTTTTTTAGGTACGTTTTCGATTCTTAAAACGTGCTAACGGCTACAAACCGTTTCTGTACGATTTTACTTTCAAGTGTGACTTTATCAAACACTTAAATGCAGTTACTAGATTAGTATGGCGATGGTTCAATGAAGTATCGAATCTTAATCATTCATGTCCACTAACAGTAAGTAAAAGTATTTGAAGTCTAAATTTTATGTTTCCTAATTTAACATTTTGATGTTTTCTTCATATAGGCAGATTTTGAAATCAAGAGATTGGAAAACCGTTATCTGCAGCAACAGCTAAGTTCATTGCCTCTACCAAATGGGGATTATGCACTATTTGTTTGTGCTAGGTCAGCAAATGTACCTAGATTAAACGTAGAATTTTACGCTTCAATTTTTTAACATTCGAATAGGTAGTATTGTTTATTTTATTATTTTATAGAATACATTACACACGTCGACAAAAAAAAAGTAATTTTCTAGGAATCACGGGCTTTTCCAGTTAATTAAGATTATAAATCACTTTTAATTAATGAGGTTGCAAAATATCTTGGGAAATAAATGTCGGAATTGATTTAACAAAATATCAAAAATTCCAATTTATACTACTTTCGTGTTATACGTACATCACACTTTACTTAACTGTGAATAAATTCGACACATACATCGATTTTACTGAAATATAGGTCGCTTAGTTTTTTACGTACCCAGCTTTATGAGAGTGAAAAAGGGTAAATTTTGGAATTTTCTATTTTTAACAATTTTGCGAAATGCAACAACTTTAAATTACAAAAAATTTAAATTTCTTCGACATAACTTTTTAATATATCCGAAACTATTAAACAGATTAAAATTGCATACCTTAGAGACAATACAAATTATTGCCAGTATTGATCTGTGCTATCCAAGTATTCTTTAATAATATTTTTTTAATCACACACAAGGTTTAAGAAAATAAATATATATATATATATATATATATATATATATATATATATATATATATATATATACACATGTCATAACCAGTTATCTAGAAAACGAAACAATAATTCTTATGGCACTTACTTCTTTACAGATCTTTCATCCATAAAATTTTTAATATTTCCAATTTACATCTATCATAACGTTTTTACTTTTTGAGATTCAATAAACATTCTGTTCCGTGTTACAAACTTGATAGTAATTAACAAAATTTAGAAAAAGCTGATTTAATAAATTCAATTACAGAGTTAAAAAAAGTTCCTGTGGAGCATTTTTCAGATTACTGTAAGGTGAACGCAACTTATCCTACACAAACGTCGCAATCAGCTTTGAGGTACTCACTAGTTGTAGATAAATTACTGTTCATATAGACTCTCTAGTATCTACAGAATTTAAACAAAAAATATTTAGGAAGGTAATAAGAATCAAAAGGACTTAAAGCAAAGTCAACATATCTAAGTCTTTAGTACATAAGGTTATGGGAAGGGAAAAGAAAAGAAGGCGCTGCACCCCTTTTATCTTACTGTTAATTTCGGATAAACCATAAAATATTTTACAGTAGACGATAAAAACTTCACAAATTCATAAAACTTAATCGTTTTCTTATCTTTTTTCCATATCTGATAAGATTTATTAAGCATCTGTATACAAAGTACCACAAATGAAAGAATCAGATCAGAATATATAATATTTTGCGGCTGAAAAATAGTTTAAATTGGAACAAGATGACTCTTTGTAGAACAATATTAGAGAAAAAATTTCTCCCCGACTCTGTTCTTCTCTGTGCTAAACACCGCTTAGTTTTTTAATGGATTATTTTATAATAAGAAATATTTATAAATGCCGACAGCAAAATTTGCATTTAAAATTAAAAAGTAATGAAATATAAATATGAATAATTTATTTAGCAGTCGACGAAAAGCTCTCATCGTGTGTAGACTAAACTTGCTAATCAAACATATTGTGTTTCTCTCAATAATAATAAAAAAAAATATTCACATTCATTACTTTTCGTTTTACAATTTATAATAAAAAAATATTAAAAGAATTAAAAAAATATTTCAATTAAAAGTTTTGTGCGGTTTTCAACCGGTAGCTATTTTTTAACATAACTGAACCAGATCTCGACAAAACATAGTATCACCCAAAGAAAAATTTCTTATAATGAAAAAACTTGACAGCTCTCTGACCCTGTCCAATGTGTCACCCTTCTTAACAAAAAAATTGGTTGATAGAGTTGCAGATGGAGATATACAACAATGTAAAAACCTTTTTAATGGATCTGTACTTATTCTAACATAATCGTTTGTACAAGCCAACAAGCTTATACATCTGAAGTCTGTCTAAATTACGCCAAGGGTCTTATATTCTAATGATTTGCATGGTATAGAAGACTCGGAAATTTTAGCAGAGTTAAAGGAACAAAATCTGTCATATGTCAAAAAGATTTGAAAATGTTTAATGGTAAGTTGATAACTTTTGCTTCTAATAGTTTACCCGTTGATATTGGAATTGGTTATTAAAAGTCAGAGTACGACTCTACATACCTCTACCTTTAAAGTGTAAAAACTGCCAACAATTTGGACATATTGCAAAATTATGCAAAAATGAAAAAATATCCAGCAGCGTACATAAATTACAAAAATGAAATGAAGTTTTGACGACCTAAGCATTCATTATTTGACAAATATTGTCCTATATTAAAAAAAAAAAAAAAGAAATATAGGCCATTTGAAAAACATGCATCCTCCTTAAATATGCCACCCCCACCAGATCCAATAAAACCTCGATTTATAAATGATTATTTGGACATAATCAGCGATATTTATAACTCTCTATCAGAAATGGGAACAGACCAATTTATCAGCTCATCGCAAATAATTAATAAAATCCAGCCAAAAATTCTTCCCAAAAATGTTTCAAAAAAAGAGAGAAAATAAAACAAGCATCTCGAAATTCTAAAGGGACAAGTAAAAAGTAAAATAATATATATTTATTAATCCTATTAAAGTTTACCCCATAGTAATTAAATAGTTAAGCTAAAAACTGATATAAAAAAATGTATCTCTTACATCATAAAAATTTTCTGTGCTACATACATTTCACATATTACATATCGTTAAATTCATCCCTCCAAATCTCTATAAATTCTACTTTACTTTTGCTCTTTACATCATTTTTAGTATCTCTTTACCATAATCTTAATAATTATACATAACGGTCACTCTCTTATTTTGTAACTATTTTTTTATAAATACATATTTACTCAAAAGAACAAATGGATAACAACATACAAAATATTAAAATTACAAACAAAAAAAATGTTTAAAGTTAAAAATACATCTTATGTAAATATAATTATACATCATATGTAAATATAATATTACCTAATAATTTTATCTCTTTGCTCTTAGTTATCATTAAAATTAAACAAAATATCCTAACTGTAAAAATACCACAGCAACCGTCCAAAACCCACAAACAATAAATATAATCGATAATATTAAGATGGCAACACTAACACTAATTAAAATCCACTCCCTAAAAATTGTATGCATTCAAGAAACTCATATCCACTTCCAAAACAATATACCAATTCCTATAATCTATATTGTATATACTAAGAATACATAACCCACAAGATATGACGGGATTGCTATTTTAGTGCATAAATCCTTACAAAATAAACAAACTACAGTGTCAAATAACTTTGACGTTATTTGCACTGAGATTATATCAAAGATTAAATTTAATATTTTTATACATACATACATTTCTCCAACAGTAACCTTGAGTGAGGGAAATCTCGATAATGTTTTTTGGTTAAATTTTTTATGGTATCTGGAGACTTTAAAAGTCTTCAAATAAATTGGGGTTCGAGTTCAAATTGTCACAGAGGTAAAATTTTGTCAAAATCAGATTTTGTATTACTAAATGATAAGTCTTTTACTCACTTTAGTACCCACGTCATATTTTCTAATATTGACTTAAATTTTTAGTTTTCTCTACTTTCTAATGCTGAATGGATAACATAGAGAACTCTCTTTAGAAGCGATCACTTTCCGATACTTGTATCTCTGTTTCCCATATATGTATAAAGCAAATTATTATGGAAAAAATAGTTTTTGGCATGTATTTAACAGAAATATGAGAAATATGGTATAATATACGTAACTTTACTGGATATATAACCACATATGTTATACATTGCATTTCTATATTATCTAACCAAAACACAGTGATTTCTGATAAAGCGGAAATAGCCATGGAATACAGTAAATTCTGGTCAGAAAACTCCAAATTCTCTAATAACTTCATAATGAATAAACAAAGTTCTACAGCAAATATCGCAGTGAATGCTCCATGTACGGAAGCAATGAAAATAAAGTCTAGCATTAGTTTTATAGAGCTCACTACAACCTTAAAAAAATTGCATAGAAAAGCACCAGGAATGGATAAAATATCGTACTGCATGTTGAAAATGTTACCTATGTGTTTAATGAAAATAATACTTAATCTGTATAATAATATTTTCACAAATTTCCTTCCAAAGCAATTCAAAAACAGTGTTGTTATTCCAATTCTGAAGCCAGAAAATGATAAAATAATAATCGACAATTCGACTTCAGAAATGGAAGCTCAACAATTGATAGTCTATTATATGTAGACTATCAACATGTTAATCTCGTTACGCAAATATACGTCATCAGTGCTGGATCAGTAAATACAATAGTAAAAGCAGGACCAAATATTATTAGATATAAAGCAAATTTTATGACAAAAAGGAAAATAATAGTATTATTAACAACTAGTACTCCAATCTTTTCCACTACATAATAGAATTCCACAAGGATCATCACTATCTGTAATACTCTATGTTATAGATTACAGTAAATTATTTTCATTGTGCTTATGCCAATGATATTAATCTAATAATTAAGGCACCCAGAAAAAAACATATTTTATTAATCCTTGAGGGTCTTTTCAATGACATAAAAAACTGGTGTGATTCATCAGGTGCTACCCTATCTCTCACAAAAAATAAATATATACATATATTTTTAATTTATCATAAATAAAATAAATAAATTTTTAATTTATCATATAACGAATATTACACAATGATTATAAGAAATATATTAACTGAAAAATTTTCTAACATTAAGATAGTATGTATTCCTAGCCACGACTGTATGTTTGATCAAGGAATACTGCACAAATTTTTACATCTTCATCTGGTACACACTAGAGTTACTCGTGGAATCCTATTCGGTACTTCCTTTAATCCAGTCTGTAATTGCGACATTAATCTCCCAATGACTCCAAGACACTTTCTATGTCAATGAACTTTATCAATTAAGTTTATTAACACTGTGTTTCAAAATTCTCGGTGGGTGGATGACCCACCCTACAATGGGTGTAATATAAACCTAATAACAAAGTTTCTCAAAGCAACAAATCCATATAAAGCAATATAATAATTACACTCATTTTATAATAATAATAACTATAACAATAATAGACATAGGCCAATAAGGAAAAAACAATAAACAATTTTAATTTAGAATGGAACATTCAAGAATTCACCAAATAAGAAGAGTAATGAATTTTATATTTGAAAAATAATTAAACAAATGGGGAAAGCACTGGCGTTGCATATTTACAAAAAATCATTAATAAATTTCTATTTGATAGATCGTTAGCGGTATGCATTGCAATTAACTGGTCAACTCCAAGAAAAATTCAAGAAGGTCTTTCTCAAGGATTTGTCCTATCGTTATACTCAATTTACACTTCGGATATGACTTAAGGAAAACAGATGATAGTACTTTCATTTGTTGTGAAAAATTGTCCAACACAGTAACCAAACGACTAAATGATTCGTTAATATGTGCTACAAAGTAATTTTCAAAATGAAAAATTTATTTATTTCAACGTTTTATTTATATATTAAATCTGCCTTTTTTAAGGTCTCACAATATGTATTTAAATCTTAAAACTAAATATTAAAGACCAATTGATCTTTAGTATTTAGTTTTGAGATCTTTAGCTAGGTGAATAATTGGTCCTCCT
This sequence comes from Protocalliphora azurea, assembly GCA_932274085.1. Taxonomy (NCBI): domain Eukaryota; kingdom Metazoa; phylum Arthropoda; class Insecta; order Diptera; family Calliphoridae; genus Protocalliphora; species Protocalliphora azurea. The sequence goes on along the minus strand of OW026523.1, from coordinate 78,080,869 downwards.
AGTAATGGGGTGGAAAATCGGCACTACGAAGCTTCGAATTTGATTGAAATTCAGTAAGAAGTCTTGCAATTTGCAAGAGGGTTGGGGTGGGTTTGAAGTTTTTAATTAATATAAAAATGCGCTCAAAAACCCACAAATGCTTCTAATGCAATTTCTAACTAATTTTGGTTTTTTAATTCACTTATCTTAAAGTGTATGAAAATACGGTTTAAATCAGCATTACTGTTGGAAATTTTTAAAAAGTGGGGATTTCAAAAACTAAATTTGCTAAAAAAAGGGGATTTTTCGTTAAAAAGGCCAACTGTTTCAGTACAAAATAACTCCTTTAAGTTTGTTTATAGGATAAAAACAAAAATATTGTATTTTAAGAAAAAACTACTAATAATTTTTATTATTACAAAAATAAAATTTTTTCATAAAAATATATAATATTTTATAAATATGAAATATGAAACTCTTGTAATTTTGTATAACGTCTTCACTCTTCTTCTTCTTATAAATCCACGTCTAACAAATTTTGAACTGAAAGCATGGATTCATAAGTGTTGACCTCAAGTCTGTTGGATAATTTATTTATCATTAGTGATAATTTAGAAAAAAAAGGCGTTCCGCCGAGGCACTGCTATGAAGCAAAGTAAAAATGTAAATTATGATATAAGTATACATCAAATCTATTTTTTAATTTTACCAATCCCTTCAAAAAGATTCGGCATTTGATGTTTTAAGTAGTTACTTAAAAACTTTATCTTTAGCATTAGTTTTTAAGAGTTTCAGTTTATTTATAAATTTTTCGGGGTCCTTTTTTACATCGCTATATTGTGAAACAATCTCAAAATAATAAATTTGTTATCGCATAGTCTTAAAAAGAAAAATTGATCACTTGAGATGAAGTGAAAAAAACCTAAAATGGAAGGGGGAGCATCTAAAATACATGTAGTAAAAACTGGAGTTACTTATACAATTTGTTATAAATAGAACAAATTTGGAAATCTAATGCATTTTATATAACGAATATTCTCAATTTTTTTATTCTTTCATAAATTCAAACCGCGAAAAAAACAAGGTTTTGAACTTTTTTTTTTGTGAACAAAAGTTGTGTAAATTTTATTACCTTCACGGATAATATATTATGTGAATATGAATAAATTAAGGTCAAAAATTGTACTTCTTTATGTATTATTTCGTAGAATTCATGATATAGATGATAATAAAGTGGTTTGAATTATTTTTTTTCCCTGCACGCAGGAAACAAATATTTTTGTAGTCACCATAATTTAAGAGCTACATGTTATGATTGGAACATATGGTCACAGCTAAGAATATATATGATTAAAAATAATTGTTATGATTCCATTTTATCATATTGTGTCCGATTTTATGGTTCGAGCTTTTCTTATTATTATACCATTTTACTACATTATTATCCAATTCTATTAGATTATGATTTCATTTTCTTATATTATTCCATCTTATTACATTATGATTCCATTTCATAATATTATTATTCCATCTTATCATATATTAAAATAAAACACATTAATTCAAAATTACTATTTTTGTAAATTGTTTATTGAGTCCATTACATTTGTTTCAAAATAATAGAAAAAGTGTATATTAATCATAGAAAATTATTTACATATTATTTGCTCATTAATTAATTTTATTTATTTATTTGTACCATCATACATATGTGCAACATAATGCTAGATATTTTTTTACTAACTTTAATAGTAGTTAGTCAATAAGTTATATTGCTTGAATCACACCAACTATAGCAAATCTTTTCTACTTATATTAATTCATGTGTAAACTGAATGAGAATTATAACGAAGACGAAAGATAAACGTCAAAGCAAAATATATTCAACAACTAACAAGTTATGATTTTTTTAAATATATTTATTTGTATAATTTTATTGTTATAGGAATAATGATATTATTTTGGTTTAAAAACATAATATGGTTTAAGAACAAGGAGAAAATACTTTTGTGAGCACTGTTGCTAGATGAGCGGATTTGTCCCCAAATTGGGGATTCAAACATTTATTTGGTAATATATTTTCGTAAAAAATGGGAATTCCTTATAAAATAATACATTTATTAAGTTTATAGACAATTTTCCATAAATTTTAATTTTATAAGAAAAAGTTCGATAAGTTTTAAATTTTGTAGATAATTCTGATAAAATTCTGATAAAATTTTTCGCTAAGTATTGCTACGTTTTTACCTTTTAAAATCTGTGGTTTATTTCCTTTTAAATAAGCCGGATGTTTTGATTGCAAATAAAAGCAGTTAGTTGTTTAAAATTGTAGCAACTATTTTATTATTTTATTTATATTATTTAAAATTTACAACAATAACCGTTTAAATACTCACTATATGTTCTAATACACACAAATTCAAATTAAAAACTACAAACTAATATATTCGAATTCTAGAGATTTCGATGTTAATGTTACCAGCCTAAACATGTAGTGTTGTCATACTTACAAACAATGGTGAAAGCTTTTCTTTTAATAATTTCTACAGATAATTAACATATCTGTATATATACCTGCTAACATAAATAGAAAGACGGATTTCCTTTTTGAAGAAAATTTTCAATTAACTTTCTATTTATGGAAAATATCGAATTATTTTTTATTTAATTAAAAAATTGGATTGAAAATATTATTTGTTGTTTGTATGTCATTTACATAAAATGAAAGCTAGTAGATTTTGGCTTCATTCTGTTTTTGAGTGAAAAAAAACATTATTTTTTTTTATTTTCAGTAAAAATTAAAAACCAATTTTAATAAGTTTTTATCGAAAACCAAATAAAAATTAAAAAAATAATTATTTATGAAACTGTTTTTCAACTCATATCATAACATTAAGCTTTCATATAGAAATGAAAATAAAAAATTAGTAGTTTTAAGAATTTGAATAACAATTTGTTAATAATTTTTTTACAATAAATTTTGGTGTAAAATGCAATTAAAAAACATTTCAGTGCAAACTTCAACGAATTATTATAAGTAAATTTATAACTTGTCAAGAAATGTTTGCGTCAATGAAAATTACACTGAGGCGAAAAATAGCATGTAAACAATGTAGATTTTAATTTTTGAGTTTTACAGAAACCGATTAGTGTTTGTTTGGTGTAAATGACCTATAAGAAAATTTGAATAAAAGTTCTTAATATAGAAAATTTTCATTAAATTTCCATTTTTTTCTAGTTTTTGAAAAGTTTAATTTTTTGAGGAATTATTGTTACATTTTATTTTATTGAGAATATTCTATACATTTTCCTTTTATAGGAAATATTATACATGCAATAGTTTTTTTTTTTTTTATTTTCTATTCGTCTTTTTATAAAATATTTTTTTATTTTAATGAATATTAGCTATTTATAGACCATCTTTGATATATTTTATGTTAAAAAATATTATTTTACATTAAAACATTTTGGGGACAATATTGGGGATTTACATTTTTAAATTAGGACTTTTGGGGATTTCGAGCTTCGCGTTTTGGGAAAATGAGGCAATATTTTCCGCCAACGCTATTTGTGAGATGCCTGAAATGACTAAATGTATTATTTTTCACTATTTCTCGGAAACGATTCAATATTTTGTGCTATCTTTTGTAGCATTTAGTATTTGGCAAAAAAATTTCCCATTCATAAGCAATTAATTTTTTTTATTTACCTAATGTTACAACTTAAAATACCTCTGTTTTATTAAAAAAAAAAACACTAATTTATGTCAGATACTGTTAGTAGAAAACGCAGTATTAATTTGTATGAAAACCGGCTCTTAATTGACCTCAGTTCCCATATAAGACTCTCTTTCGGGTGTCACAAAAAGTGCATAAATCTCATATAATTGTATCAAAATAACATTATGCATACGTAACTTATATAGAAGTAGGAATAATACTTATGATAGGAATCTCTCCACAATTAGCCCACAGCTCCCATATAAGACCATTCCGAAAACTAATTTAACGTATATACACCACGTTGTGGAGTAGCATATGGTCGTGCTTGACCGACCACAAAGTTTTTCAATAAATTATAAATCGATTAAGAATTTAATCGAATGATTTAAATATAATAAATTAATTTTAATTCGGCTGAAATTATTAAAAAAAATTAAAGTATTGTTTAGTTTGCTTTAGATTTTTGTTACTCAAAACCAGTGTTGCCAAAATCTATGCGGGAAAAAGTGCTAGAATTTACAAAGAAAAGTGCTAAAAAGTGCCAAAAATAAGTAAGTCCTAGAAAAAATTCCTAAGAGAAGAAATTGTTTGTATTTGAAAAAAAAAGAGATATATTATCCATTTTCAGAGCTAAAGCTAATGGAACATTAAAGAAAATAACAAAAAAAAAATAAATAATAATAATAATAATAAAAATAAACAAAATTTATGAGTGAATTTTTCAATATTCTAATTTTATTGTAACGCATCCAAGTATGTGTTGTCTGAATTATACTGTTATAGGTATTCCAAATTTCATATAGGATAACATTTTAAAGATCTAACATCTTTTTTCTTTTACCGAAAATTTTATTTTTAAAATTTCATTTATTATTAAAAACCAGATACAGTATCAACATTTTGCGTTATTTTTTCGCATTTGGTAGATTTGGTAAAAAAATCTCATTCATAAGCAATTAATTTTTCTTATCTATCTAATGTTATAACTTAGAATATCTCTTTATTATTTAAAAATAAAAATTCAGTAATTTATGGCAAATACTGTTAGTAGAAAATTGAATGAAGATCGGCTCATAATTGACCATAGTTCCCATATAAATCCCTCTTTCGGGAATCACAAAATAGTGCACAGATCTCATATAATTGTATTAAAATAATTTTATGTATATAGAAATGGAAATAATCTTTATAATAAGAATCGGTCCACAATTAGCCTACAGCTCCCATATAAAACCATTCCGAAAATTACTTTAGCGCACATAAACAATGGTGTGTAGTAGTATATGGCTGTGCTTGACTGACTATTATGTTTTTCAATAAATTATAAATCGATGAGGAATTTAAATAATTGGTTTAAAAACATTGTATTAGTTTTAATTCGGCTGGAGTTATTAAAAAAGTTCTGTTAATTAGCTTAGCTTTTTGTAACTCAAAACCAGTGTTGCCAAAACCTAAGAGGGAAAAATTGCTAGAATCGGAATTTTCGAGGCTTTTTGTCTTGTCTAATTTTGTTCAAAAAAATATATATCTATATACATACATATATATATCTAAAAGAAACATTTTTGTTTGTTTTACTGATGATTTTTTGGAAGAAATATTAACTGAAAATGAAAGAATTCAACTAGAATCAACTCTTACGTAACTACTACGTCACCATATAATCCGAATTATCGACTTTATAACTAATAATAAATAATATTAAAAAATAATTTTACCTAAATGAACAGACTTTTGCCCAAAAACTAATATTTACAAAAATAAAACTCTTGTAAAATTTTGTCTTAAAAAAAAATGATTTAAAAGTGTAACAATTTAAATAACCTATCAAATTTTCAGCAAGCGTTAAAGAATAACCATATACAAAATAATACTCTTTTTACACAAATAAAATAATTTTTTCTATAAATAGGCTTTAACTTATAATATTATATTCGGGTATATGATAGAAATCGATTTCGAAAGCGAAACTAGTTGAAATCGACAAAATGTTTAATCTATTTTTTCTTTTTCTTTATTGATAAAAATTACAGTAAACTCACTTTCTATCAGATTTTATTTCCCTGGTTTTCAATAGCGCTGTATCTTATATAGGAAAAATAAAGCATTGTTCTAAAAATTATTATTAAATTCCATCGAAATTCATCACAATTTTTGAATCGTTCGATTTGAAAACGTTACATAACATACTTGATTGTGGTGTTTTCGATTATTTAATTATATATAAATACTTTAATTTTCAAGAAGATCCGCAATTAAATAAAATTTTGTTTTATCTTAATCCATGATATCAGTTCAGTCACGCTCATAACTAAATTGCAAACTATACCTATATTTCTATATATCTATATCTACATTTCTTATAACAAAATAATTGCAGTTTACTTAATTGCTAAAAATTTTATTTAATAAGTTAACTGTTTGTAATTTTATTGGTTTTTACAAAGTTTATTTTGCTAAACATACTCTTTAAAGATTGCACTATTTACCGTAGACGCTACCATTTGGCAACCTTAGTCATCAATTGCCACCTTTTTCAATCACCTGGCCACTTTTTTGGCCCTTTTTTAAAATGGAACTAAATGGCGACTTTTTAAGACTATGTGAAAAATAAAGAGAAACTAAGTTGGTTGAAATATTTCGACCCAGAATATATTAATTCTAACGCAGAAATTTATTACTTTTAGATTGACTCACAATATAGCGATGTAAAAAAGGACCCTAAAGAATTTATAAATAAATTGAAACTATTTAAAACTAGACGCAATGATAAAGTTTTTAAACTACTATTTAAAACATCAAATACCAAATCTTTTTGGTCCGCATTGGGAAAATTAAAAAAATAGATTTGATGAGTACTTAAATTCGCGTTTATATTTTTACTTTGGCTCATAGCATTGTCCCGGCGGAACTTTTTTTCTAAATTATCAGTAATGAACAATAAATTGTCCAAAAATTTAAGGTCAGCACTTGGGGATACACGCATTCAGTCTGTTAGGCGGGGATTTGTAAGATTGCAGTTCGAGCGAAGACCTCGTACAAAAGTTCAGAAGTTTAATTTATAAAAAGAGAACTTTATGTAAAATATTTTTATTAATAATTTTTTATTATATATATATATATATATTATTATTATTATTATTATTATTATTATTATTAATTATTTTGTAATAAATAAAATTGAATTTATTAGTCTTAAAATGCAATAATTTTGTATATATCAAATAAACAAATTTTGAGGAGTTTTTAGGTACAGAAGAAGTTGGATCCATTTTTCCAAAAGAAAACGCTGGTTACCGTAGTTAAAAACACACAAAAAAGAAAAAAAAACAGATAGCGTTTTTATATTATAAAAATACAGATTTATAAAAAAAAGCGCAAAAGTGCTGAAAAATGTCAAAAATAATTCGAAAAGTGCTAGAATAAGTGCCACGTTCTACATTCATTTTTTCCGTGCTAAAGGAGTACAAAAGGGACTAGATCTAGCACTAAATGTGCTAAATTGGTAACACTGCTCGAAACTAATTAACTTTTTTGGATTTTTTTTATTGTTTATTGAAATCAGTTTTATTGGCAATCATGTCTGTAAGTGCGAGGAATAAAATCGTTTTTATAATATTATTAATTACAATTTTAAATGCTCAAACTATCAAGGTAATTTACAACACAATTTTGATACTAAAGTCCACCCTGCAGTTATTCAGTAACTTGTTTACAAATACATATTACATATTTTCTTTTCTCTAAGGGATTTCGCTTAAAGTTGACCAAAATAAAGTGCAACATTAGTGATAAATCGTTTGCGAAATTCGGAATATGTCGTCTTAAAGCCGAGTCTAGAGATATTCAATACATTACACTATATTTGAAATATTATCAACTTCCTATTAAGGACATAGAAGTGATTAAATTTTTTATAGCAGAGTTCACTACCACATTTTATTAATTTTTTTGTTTTTTAGGTACGTTTCCGATTCTTGAAACGTGCTAATGGCTACAAGCCATATCTATACGATTTCACAGTCAAATGCGACTTTATAAAACATTTAAATGCAGTTACTAGCATTTTATGGCGATGGTTTAATGAAGTATCCAATCTAAATCATTCATGTCCACTAACAGTAAGTAAAAGTATTTGAAGAATGAATTTTACGTCTCTTAATTTAACATTTTGTCGTTTTCTTAATATAGGAAGATTTTGAAATCAAAAGATTGGAAAACCGTTATGTGCAACAACAGCTAAGTTCATTGCCTATAATAAGCGGTGATTATGCATTTTTTGTTTGTTTTAAGTCAGCAAATGTACCTAGATTAAGCGTAGAATTTTACGGTTCGATTTTTTAACATTAGAGTAGATAGTATTGTTTATTTTCTTTTTTATAGAATACATTACACACGTTGACAAAAAAAGTATTTTTCAATTAAGATGCACATTTTTATGAATTACTCTTAATTAATGAGTTTGCAAAATATCTTTGGAAATAAATGGCGAAATTGTTTTATCAAGATATCAAAAAAAAAAAAATTATTTATATTACTTTCGTTTTATACATACATCACACTACACTTTATTATGAATAAAGTCGATATTTATACATCGATTTTAATGAAATAAAGATCGATTAGTCTTTTACATACCCATCTTTATGATAAGAGAGAAAAAGGAGATTTTTTTGAAAGACAAGAATTTAAAAAAAAAATTAAATTTCTTAGACACAATTTTTTAACATCTGCGAAACTGTTTAATAGATTAAAATAGCACATCTTAGAGGCAATACAAATTAGAATCAGTGTTGAATCAATGTTAGAATCTGTGTTACCCAAATTGTTTATTTCTTTTATCACACCCAAGGTTTAAAAAGATATATATATATGCATGGTAGAAGATTTGATATTTCCTATTTACATTTGGTCATAGTTTTTTTATTCCGTGTTATAATAAATAAAATTTTAATAAATAAAATAATTATCTTTGGTGTATAAGACTCCTCCTGGGGAGCATTCGCTAGAGTACTGGTAGGTCCACCCAACTTATCCCACAGGAACGTCGCAATCAGATTTGAGACTATCACTAGCTATAATTTATTTGCTGTATATATAGACTCTGTAGTGTTTACATAATTTAAACAAAAAAATATTTTGTAACGTTTTTGGTCACTTCAGAAATTCATAAAAATAAGGAAAGTAACGAAGATAGTCAGAATCAAAAGGTCTTAAATTAAAACCAACATATCTAAGCTTTTAGTACGTAAGGTTTTGAGAAGGGAAAACTTTATATGAAAGAGTAGCGCTGTTCCCCTTCGTACAAATCATAAAAAATTTTACAGTAAAAGATAAAAACTTTATAAATTCATAAAACTTAATCGCTTTCTTACTTTTTTTCGATATCTGATGAGATTTATTAAGCATCTTTATAAAAAGTATCACAAAAAAATTGGATCAGAACATGTAATATTTTGCGGCTTAAAAATATCTTAAATTGGAACAAGAACACTATTTATAGAACAATAGTAGCGAAAAATTTGCTCCCCTACTCTGTTCTTCTCTGTAATAAATACCGCTTATTTTTTGAATGGACTAATTTATAATAAAAAATTTATATAAAAGCCGGTAGAAAAATTTGCATTTCAAGTTAAAAGCTAATGAAATATAAATATTATTAATTTATTTGACATTCGACTCTCATCGTGTGTAGGTTAAACTTGCTAACCACACATCAGTATAAAAAGCTTCTTAATGGATCTATACTTAGTCAAACAAAATCGTATGTACAAGTTAACAAGGCCTAAATTACGCCGAGGGTGTTATATTTTAATGATTTACATGGCATAGAAGAGTCGGAAATTTTAGCAGAATTATTGAAACAAAATCTGTAATATATCAAAAAAAAAAATATTGAAAATGGTTGATGGTAAGATAATAGAAACCGGACTCTTTTTTATGGTTATGAAAATTATTGGCTATAAAAAAGTCAGAGTACGACCCTACATACCTCTACCTTTAAAAATGTAAAAACTGCCAACAAGTTGGGAATATTGCAAAACTATGTAAAAATGAAAAAAAAATATGCGCCAATTGTACAAATGCTTTCCACGTTAATGAAGATCTTAATGTAAAATTTATACATCCAGCAGCATGCATAAATTGCAAAAATGAAAATTTTGACGGCATAAAATATTCATCCTTTAACAAATGTTGTCCTATATTTCTTAAAGAATCGAGAAAATCTCGATTTATAAACTATTATTCGGATATAATTAGTGAATTTGATAAGTCTCTATTAGAATTGAATACAGACCAATTTAGCTGCTTATCGCAAACAATTAACGAAAGCCAGTCAATAATCCTTCAAAAAAAAAAAAAAAAAAAAAAAGAGACAAAAAACAGCATCTCGGAAGTCTAAACTTGCAAATAAAAACTAATATAATATATATTCATAAATTCTATTAAAATTTATCCCACCAAATTCTACTTTACTCTTTTTCTTCTTTACATAATTTGTAATACCTCTTTACCATAATCTTCTTAATAATATATATTATTATTGGTGGAATAGAGAGTTTGAGTTTTTAAAAGCGGAAAAAATAGATTTTGGCAAGTAGTTAAAAGAAACATGACACAAGATAATAAAAGGGTACATGCAATATTAAAAAAACGAAAAGAGTTTCGGTTTTTAATTTAATTTCTACAATATTCCTAAATACACCAAGTGAGAAAATATGGTATAATATACGCTACTTTATTGGATATGAAATCACATATGTTATGCATTGCATTTCTACATTATCAAAACATAGTGATTTCTGATAAAGCAAAAATAGTCATGGAATACATTAATTCTGGTCAGAAAACTCCAAATTCTCTAATAATTTCATAATGAATAAACAAAATTCTATAGCAAATATCGCAGTGAATGCTCCATGTACGGAAGCAATGAAAATAAAGTCTAGCATTAGTTTTATAGAGCTCACTACAACCTTAAAAAAATTGCATAGAAAAGCACCAGGAATGGATAGAATATCGTATTTCTTCTTGAAAATGTTACCTATGTGTTTAATGAAAAGAATACTTAATCTGTATAACAATATTTTCACAAATTTCCTTCCAAAGCAATTCAAAAACAGTGTTGTTATTCCAATTCTGAAGTCAGAAAATGATAAAATAATAATCGACAATTCGACTTCAGAAATGGAAGCTCAACAATTGATAGTCTATTATATGTAGACTATCAACTTGTTAACCTCGTTATGTAAATATACGTCATCAGTGCTAGATCAATAAAAAGGAAAATAAAAGTATTATTAACAACTAGTACTCCAATCCTTTTCCACTACATAAGAGAATTCCACAAGGATCACCACTATCTGTAATACTCTCTGTTATAGATTACAATAGATTGTTTTCAATCATTTCCCTTCACAAAGAAATATATATTTGTGTTTATGCCGATGACATTAATCTAATAATTAAGGCACCCAGAAAAAAACGTATTTTCTTAATCATTGAGGGCCTTTTCAATGACATAAAAAACTGGTGTGATTCATCAGGTGCTACCCTATCTCTCACAAAAAACAAATATATACATATATGTCGTCATATTTAAGGACTTCCTTTCATCATTAAAATCAATTTTTAATTTATCATATTACGAATATTACACAATGATTATAAGAACTATTCTAATTGAAACATTTTCTAACAACAAGCTAGTATGAATTCCTGGTCACGACTATATGCTTCTTCTTGGAAAATATTTGCGTAGATTAGATACAGGCCAATAAGCATGTTAAGTATTTCAGAAAAACTATTTATAAAGATCATACAACATTGCCTACTCTCTCACGCAGAAATAAAAAATAAAATAAACAATTAGAATTTAGAATAGAACATTCAACATTTCACTAAATAAGAAGAGTAATGAATTTTATAGAAAATAGTAATAAAAAGCACTGACGTTGCATACGAGTATTTACAAAAAGTCATCAATAAATTTCTATTTCATAGATCGTTTGTGGTATGCTCTGCTATGAACTGGTCAACTCCAAGAAAAGTTCCAGCAGGGTAACTGCCCTAAGCATATGCTTAGCATCCCTTCAATAATACAAGATGCTACAATTGAAATTAAATACTTAAGAACAATTTATGATTGAAAATTAGCCATTAAAGATCATTAAGTAACTGAAAAGGATATCAAATATGGTAGAGCATTGTTTCCATTATTAAACAAATCTAAAAAATAAACTTATGCTATAGAGGGTGTGTATACGGCATATCATGAGTCTTGAGTACCCATGGTTTCCATCATGGTTTCCTAAAGTAGCAAAGACACAAAATAATAAATTATATAAAACAATTACCTTAGGCTAATAAACAATCTGACTTAGGGATTCTCCAGAAATAGACTTCATAGCTCCTTTGGTTAAAACAATAGGTGTAGTAATGACAGACTTGACAATTTCATTCGATTTTATGATTTTATTAGAAATTTACCTTAAAAAGAACACCTTTTACTTTCAGTATGAACATTTATACTAGAGCTTTTTTCTTTTCCAATTTATTTATTTTTTATTTTAATTTAACTGACAATAAATCAAATTCCAATTTGGTTATATTTGGCATACACACAATTTATGCCACTAATGGCATTGGAAAAGAAACGTGGTTCGCAGAAAAAATAAAATTTCGTATTCTAATACTAAATTTATAAAATCAATTACATTTTTTACTGAAATCGGACCTATCACTGAATTAGTAAAATCAATTATTCAAATTCGTAAATGTTTTAATGAAAAAAGTTTAATTTTTTTCTCATTAAAATATTTTTAATAATTATAAATTTGAATATTTGAAAATTTTTATAAGATTTAATGGATTTTTTTAAGTAAAATAATGAAAATAATATTTAGCTTTTAGTTGAATCAATCAAATTTTTCATAAAAATTTATATTTTTTAAATATTGCATATTTTACAATCTGATAAATTTTGTGGAAAAAATTTTAGAGAATTCATGAAAGAATGGGTACATGGGGTATAATGTTGGCATTTTATACAGTAATAAAAAATGATGCAGAAATAATAGTGTGTTTTAATATACATACATAAAAATACAATATCAAAAATTAAGAAGTTGCTGATCCTTTGACGCTTCTTTAACGTTATATAAATTACCAAATCGACCTAAAAAAAAAAGAAATCCAGTCATTACTGAAATTTAACATTAGTTCCAATTGACAACAAATTACTCGTCTTAGATGTGGACAGGTGGTTGAAAAAGCGACAATCGGTAATAGTGGTTTAAATGTTTTTATTAAGAATTATATGTTTAAAGTTGGATAAGCAATTAAACGTACAAAAACTTAAATATCAAAATAATAATAATAATAATAATAATAATAATAATAATAATAATAATAATTATAATAATAATAATAATTATCATTAATAAATAAATATAATAAAAACACTATGCGACAGTCAAAATCAGGATGGGATGAAACCAACGGGAAATGTTATATCGGTAAAAAAGAAGTTATACGTGTCCCGGCTTTTAGGAATTACAATTTCTTTAATCTGTTCATACAACGTTTCGTAACATAAGCAAAAGTTTCGCAGTTATAAATAAATGTATGAAAAAAAAACTATTTTTTGCCTAAAAAATTGAATTTTTTTATTTTTAATTCATAAAAAATCCAAAACGGTAAAAAAAGTGTCAAGTCCTATTACTTTCACGTAAAGTCACATAACCTTTAAACAAAATGAGACATAGATCATGAAAATCGATGGACGCGTTTCGCTTTTATTCACAATTAAGTGAAGGTATCTGATTTTGACAAGAATATTTATTTTATGTTTCAATGAATTTGGATAATATTTATTATATATTATTTATTATAATTATTAACACGTAAAATTAAAAATTATTACAGGTAATTATTAGGTTATTACATAGATACATAGGTTATAAAAATCGATAAACGCAAAACTTATTTTCGTTTGTTTGCGCCCTTTACTTTCTTGCGTGGTGGTTCGCCCACTTGTTCAGAGTCTGTATCGGATGAGGATCTGTCTTCATCTGGAAAAAATCAATTGTTTTTAATCAGTCAGTTAATTTCATTTTTGTGACTTACCCTCGGAGGAAACTCCCATTGTATATTCTTCTTCTTCATCTTCAGTGTCGGGATCGTACGTCTTTTGCGACCACCATCAAATTTCAGCCACCAGCGAATCGAGCCTTTTGCCTTTATGTCGCGTTTCCATTGGCATTGCCACTTGATGAAAGCGCTCGCCATGTTCATCCGAGTCTGAGGCTAGCTGCTTGCTGAAGTATTCGAGATGGTGATGCAAGAAGTGAATTTTGAGGGACATATTCACTTCAGTTTTCTGGAATTAGTGCAACATCTTGACTTTCTTCACTGCCCTCCATGCAAAGTAATCATTACCGTCTAAAGCACCTTTAAATTCCTTCGATTTCATGGGCTTTCGTATATCCGGCCCATTCATAACACCTTCCTCCAATTTTGCTTCGCTGATTGTGCGAAAATATTTTCCAAACAATCAAGAATTTTCAGTTGCTGCACAATGGCCTTGATGAATTTTTTTACGATTCTCAGTTTGATATGGAGAGGGGGCATGAGGACGTTCTCCATTGGCACCAGTGGATCATTTACGCAGTTGTGTCTTTTCTCCGTTGGATCGCGAGCAAGCCACTCATGCGTTTCGTATTGTTTTCCTTTAAATCGGGTATCCCAAAGACACAAGAAACACATGTTTTTCGTATAGCCTCCTTGGAGACCTCTTAGCATCGACACGACTTTCAGATCACAACTGATCCGCCACATGTGATCAGTGTAGCAAACTTTATTCAAAATTATTTTCATGGAATCGTATGTTTCGCTCATGTCTGTGCTGTAGCCAATGGGAATGCTTGGTTTTTTGTTATATTTATGTAGCAAAACGACTTTCAGGCTTGATTTCGAAGAATCGATGAACATTCGCCAATCAGCTGCGACATAATTAATGGCCATCGCCTCCATCAGTCCCTTTATATCGTAGCAGTAAACAAATGTGTTCCCTTCGTTGAGTGTGTAGTACCGTTGGAACAGCAATTGTCGTCTTCGATATCCGGTGACTTTGACATTAGGCTCCAAATTGTTGCCTTCTTTCAAAAGCTGGGTAAGTTTTTCTGCTTCACGTTGAGAAAGGTTTAATTCTGCAACAATCTTGTCCATTCTTGCTTATGATATTGGAATTATTTTGTTCGATGGGCCGGCTTCTGGTGTTGGTTTATAGGTGAAATCCGATTGATCCATTGTTTCAATAGAAAAAGAAGGTTCTCTGTCAGGACTTGGAAGCGGTAGAATTGGTATTTCATCCGAATGCGGTAGAGGTATTTGTGCACTTTTAACAGATATGTAAACTCTTCGTTTAAGGCCTCTACGATTTACTCCACATATTTTGTTTGCGCAAACGTAACAGTTGTCGGAATTGTGCTCTCCTGTATCAGTCCAAATCATTGGTACACCAAAACGAAGTGAACTGCGTTTCCCTTGGATCCACATGTTAAGACCATTGTAGCACGTTTTACAAATTTTGTCTGCGACCCACGAAACGCCGCGAATTATTTCGTAATCAAAATAAAGTTTGAAAGCGCGCTCCACTTGCTCAGTGAGTAATGCAGCATTTGTTAAAAAAGCTCTTTTGCCACAAACATAACAAAATAAATTGATATTTTCTGGACAATTTGCACACATTTCGGTTTTATACTTTAATTACTTTTTCGTCACTTTAAAAAAACCGTACTTTACGCGTTCGAAGACACTTGTTGAATGACAAGAATCGATCAGAGAACACCTATAAATATTACGTAAGTTTCAATATTTTACTGAGAGGTACTTATGAATTCGCGCATCTTTTAAGGGTGGCTATAAACCTGATTCGTGTGCGTTTTAAATTTTTCTAAACGTTCTAAAACATGACCACTCATAAATGTGGCTGCAATTTGTGTAAAAAATCATGCAGGTAGGCAACGGAAAAAAACCAAATAATTAAAAAAGTGCATTTTCTTTTTTCCTTTTAATTGTCCACGCACATTTATGACCGTTTTTTTAGTTTGTTACCGCTACCATAAAAATCAAATAACCTTTTGTTTATTACTTTTTTTAATTCTGATAATCATAAAAAAAGTTATAAATGTTTTTTCCAAGGAATTTTGAGCATATCTCGAGCAAATTTCTGAAATTCATACCTTCACTTAATTGTGAATAAAAGCGAAACGAGTCCATCGATTTTCATGATCTATGTCTCATTTTGTTTAAAGGTTATGTGACTTTACGTGAAAGTAATAGGACTTGACACTTTTTTTTACCGTTTTGAATTTTTTATGAATTAAAAATAAAAAAATTCATTTTTTTAGGCAAAAAATAGTTTTTTTTCATACATTTATTTATAACTGCGAAACTTTTGCTTATGTAGCGAAACGTTGTATGAACAGATTAAAGGAATTGTAATTGTAATTCTTAATTTTTTTAAATTTGTTTCAGTTATGTCAAAAAAAGACCACCAAAGGTGACGATTTCCCCTATATGATAGTTACTAACTTAAAATCGATATATCTCGATTCCTTGACGTGACCCAGCGAAACGCCGGGACATGTATAACTTCTTTTTTACCGATATAACTTTTCCCGGTAGTTTGAACCCTTCCCGATCACTGACCCCTACCATTTGTCGCACAGTGTAATATTATGTATGAGAAAAAGTGACGGTACTTTTTACAAATAATTTCTAAAAATAGTATATATTTCCGTTACAAAAAAAGAAGATTAAATAGAATTATTGAAAAATTGGTCACTTTTTAAGATGAAGTGAAAAACTTAAAATGGAAGGGGGGAGCATATAAAATGCATGTAGTTAAAACTACAATTTGTTATAAATAGAACAAATTTGGAAATCTAATGAAAATTCGAGAAGAATTTTGGAGAATATGGCCTTTTAAGGTGGCATACTTCTTCAATTTTTTTATTCTTTCATAAATTCAAACTTCGAAAAAGCAAGGTTTTGTATTTTGTTTCTTTTTTTTTTTTTGTGAATATGAAGAAATTAAGATCAAAAATTGTACTTCTTTATGCGTTATTTCGTAGAATTCATGATATAGATGATAATAAAGGGGTTTTAATCCTTTTTTTTTCATCCCTGCACGCAGAAAAAAAAATATTTTTGTAGTCATCATAATTTAAGAGCTACATATTATGCTTGGAACATATAGTCACAGCTTTGAATATATATGATTATAAATAACTGTTATGATTTCATTTTATCATATTGTGTCCGATTTTATGTTTCGAGGTTTTCATATTATTATACCATTTTACTACATTATTATCCAATTCTATTAGATTATAATATCATTTTATTATAATATTCCATCTTATTACATTATGATTCCAATTTATTATATTATTATTTCATCTTATCATATATTAAAATAAAACACATTAATTCAAAATTATTATTTTTGTAAATTGTTTATTGAGTCCATTACATTTGTTTCAAAATAATAGAAAAAGTGTATATTAATCATAAAAACTTATTTACATATTATTTGTTCATTAATTAATTTTATTTATTTACTAGCTGACCCGAATCGCGTTGTTAGCCCTACGAAAACATTAGTGTTGTATTATCACACGATTTAAGTTATGTAAATATTTTGTAAATAAACCGAAAACTCGGATTTTTGACTGCAACATTTCGAAAGTTTTAAAATTTTGATATTGGATCATTATTAACATAGGTTTTTTGTAAATATCTTCGGAACTGCATAACCGATTTAAGAGTTTGATATCTCGTTTTGAAAAATATGACAATGGCTTTAAAAGATAGAATAAAATAAAAAAAGCAAAAAAAAAATAAATATATGTATATATCATTGGTGGTGCAATATAAAAATTGGATTTTGCCACGCCCCTCCGCCCACAGACCGAAAATCAAAAATCAGACTTCACAGTGTTACCCATCTAAATATTCTGAAGATTCCCTGAAAATTTCATCAAAATCGGAGTCCATGCACACATACACACATCCTGTTTTATATATATAGAACATTTGTAACATCATACATATGTTGTGCAAGACGGTTGGTTGGTTGGTTTACGTGGTAGCCCGTAACCTTACGGGCAATCAATTAGACTCGTTAGAATCCGTTTTGATGGAACCACACTACTCGCCAGGTGAATGAGTTGTATTGAGTCTGTAATAAGATAGAGGTGTAGGGAAGAATAATGAGAACATAAATTAATTAGATCCAGCCTGTAGCATTGAGATATTTAATGATGTCACTGAGTCTAGTGTCAGATATCTCACAGAGGTTGTCTTATTGGGCATTCACATAGAAGATAAAATACTGTCTCCTCCTTCCCGCGATTGCCACAACTACGACAATATTTATTGTAAGGGAGACCAAGTCTGCTTGCATGTTTTCCGATCTTCCAGTGACCTGTAAATAATGCTATTAGTCTCGAGATGTCTTTGCGTTTGTAGTCAATGAGTTGCATTGAGCGTTTTTCGTTGTAGGTAGGCCACGTTTCTTTCGCGGCTCTACATTTGTCCAGATTTCGCCATCTATTTTTTGCCTTTTCTAGAAAGTGTTTTTGGATTCTGCTTTTGACTGTTCCTTACGGGATTGCGACAGAAACCGATAAGGAGGCATTCAAAGCAGAGCCTGCTCGGGTTAATTCGTCTGCCTGTTCATTGCCATAGTAGTCCCTATGCGCAGGAACCCAGACTATAGTAATGTCATACAGTCAACTTAGTACTAGCAGTTCCTCTTTACACTCTCTGACTAGAATATAGGTAGTTTTCGGTGATTTGAGCGATAGTATTGCCGCTTGACTGTCGACAAATAAACCAATATTCCCTTGAATATTTCTATCGCGAATTAGTTTACACGCTTCCCTGGCCGCAAGTATTTCCGCTTGGAACATGTTTGCCTCGTCAGGGAGTCTACATGAGTGTCTAATTCCAAGATCATTAGAGAAGACACCGGAGCCGACACCGCAGTTCATCTTTGATTTGTCAGTGTTTATCCTAGTTCCAGTTGTGCAAGACAGTGCAAGATATTTTTTTACTAACTTTAATAGTAGTTCCGAATGGTAGAAAGAGGGTAGGCGATAAGGTTTGTGGACTACGTGCGGACAAATATATATAAGCTGCTGCACGCTAAGGGACAGGTAAAATACGATCTTGTATAGGATCAAGCAAGAAACTCAGTATCTTCATTCTTTCTGATTTCAGTGATGAGGACACTGTAGCAGCGGCCTGGGAGACAACCTCTGGAACTATCAACATTGTTTCCAGTTATATGGCCTATGAGAAATGCGAACCACCACCAACTAAGGTTCGCGAAATTACAAAGGCGGCTAGAGCAAGAAATATACCGCTCATAATTGGAGCTGACGTCAATTGCCGTCATGCCGTTTGTGGAAGTTTCGATACAAATACAAAGGGTGAGTCTTTATATTATTTTATTCTCTGTAGTAGTTTAGATATTGTCAACACTAGTAAGGAACTGACCTTTGTAGTGACTAATAGAAGGGAGGTTCTCGATATTACGCCAACTAGTACTAGGCAGTCTAATGACTGTTCATTTTCTGATCACTTGTACATTGACTTCATTGCCCTTTCAGAACAGGAGGAAGACAAACTGGACAGTATAACAAGATATCCTGTCCCAACTCCTCCCAAATCCTTCGATCATCAACGGTTGCAATGATATTGAGTCCTGTGTCAAGACGCTATTGGACGCTTTTGATACGGCGACTTCTGTTGCATGCAGAGCCACAATCTCAAGGGGTAGGAGTAAACCACATTGGTGGAACTCTGAGATAGGCGAGACTCGTAAAGAATGTCGGCGTCTATTTAATGAGGCCAAGAGACTAGAAGACTGGTCTATCTACAAGTCCTCAGTTAACAAGTTTAAAAACCAGATAAGAAATGCGAAACGTAAACTCTAGAGGGCTTTCTGTGGCGGCGTAGACCAGTCGATTTCGCAAAATTCTGGCATCATCACCTATTGTTCCAATTTTAATCCAGAAACCATGTGAAAGGTGGAGAATGGGCGGTCAAGAGACCTTAGATGTCTTAATGGACACGCATTTTCCTGGCAGTCTACATGGTAGCTAACAGGGGTATTCCGCAAAGAGGAGTTTTATCTACACCCCTCTGGAATATCACCGTTAACTCATTGCTCAGGGAACTTGATTCACTGAAGTTTGAAACTGTTGTTTATGTGGACGATGTTGCTATGACTGTATCTGAAAAATATCAGGGTAACATGTCTCACCGCCTGCAAATTGCTATGGGTCAAATTAGTCATGGAGTACAGTTAGTGGGCTTAGCGTGAATCCAGGAAAAATGGAACTTGTCCTCTTTTCTAGAAGGTACAAGATTCCATCTTTCCCACTACCACGTCCAAACGGTGTTGAATTAGAGGTGTCGGATAGTGCAAAGTACCTAGGGATTATACTGGACTCCAAAGTATCCTGGCTCCAAAATACACGGGCAAGAGCCTCAAAGGTCGGTATTGCCCTTTGTATGTGTAGGAAAGCCATCGGTATGTCCTGGGGAATAAATCCCAGGAATATGGAGCGATAGTATGGTGGAGGGCTATGGGGGAATCCACCTACATCGGAATCTCCGACAGGATTCTGCGTAGTTCAGCGCTACTCATAACAGGAGCGTTTCGTAAAACTCCATCGAAAGCCTTATTTTTTCTAATGAACTGGCTACCGGTGGATCTTATGGCCAAGTAGATCGCCATTATAACGGCGACAAGGCTCGAGACTATAGGTGCATGGAACGATAGCAGTTTCGACCATACGACCATTCTGGGAGTCCTTAATTGCATTCCCATCAATATCGATTATTTTATCTCAGTATGAGTTGCAACTACCCCAGAATGAAGGACTGGTTCAGTTGAGGTTTATAGTGATGGGTCCAAATCTACTGATGGGGTTGTGAGGGGAGGTGTCTATCTTCCCGCTTATAAGAAAAACATTTCCTCGGGTGTCTTTTCGACATCCAGATTGGTACATGAATGCCGGACATCTCTGAACAAGATGGCGAGACATTCTAACCTGAAGCTAGTCTGGATTAGGGGCCATTCAAAGACCCCGGGTAATTTTATTGCGGATGCACTAGCCAAAGATGGATCCCTTCTTCGTGGTGAAGATACGGACCAACTGGTTGGAGTACCGCTTTCAGCCTGCAATAATTCCTTGAAAATTATGGAGGATTGCACAGGGCATTGGATTGCTGGAGCGCATATCAGGAAGTTGTCGGGATGGGGAAGAGGAGGAGACAGTGGAGCATCTTTTATGTTACTGTTACTCTTACCGGGATTAGAACTTCCAATTTTGGTAGTCCGTTTATGCATGTGTTGTCAGATCTATCTGATATCGATGTCAGATGGATCAGCTCTTTCATACATGCGTCGGGTTGGTTCGCTTCGAACGTAGAAATGGACATGTGAGGTAGAAATACATGATCCGTTAGGGTTTCACAACGGGACCAAATTGGATCCAATTGTGTGCTATCTCTGGACAGCTGCCCTATTAACATAACCTAACTTAATTTTAATAGTAGTTAGTCAATATGTTATATTGCTTGAATCACACCAACTATAACATATCTTTTCTACTTATATTAATGTGTAAGCTGAATGAGAATTATAATAAACGGGGAAAAACGTCAAAACAAAATATATTCAAAAACTAAAAAGTTATGATTTTTTTTTAACATATTTGTAAAAAAAAACATATTTATTTGTAAAATTTAATTGTTATGGGAATAATATTATTAATGTGGTTTAAAAACAAAATATGGTTTAATAACAAGGAAAGAATACATTTGTGACCACTGCTATAAGATGAGGGGATTTGTCCCCAGATTGGGGATTTAAACTTTTATTTCGTAGCGAAATATTTGTGGATTTTCGTAAAATATGGGAATTCTTTATTAAATAATACATTTCTTCAATAGATAGGTAGATAGATAGATAGATAGATAGATAGATAGATAATTTTCGATAAATTCTAATTTTTAAAGAAAAAGTTCGATACGTTTTAAATTTTGTAGATAATTCCGTTGAATTTAATATGTAAATATTTTTCGCTAAATATGTTTTTACCTTTTAAAAACTGTGGTTTATTTCCTTTTAAATAAACCGGATATTTTGATTGCAATTAAAATCAGTTTAGTAGTTTAAAAATTGTAACAACTCTTTATTTTATTTAAAATGTACAACAATAATAGCTTAAATACTCACTATATGTTCTAATATATACACACTTAAATTATAAAGCACAATTTAATAATGTACAAGCCAACTTCAAGGCAGTTAATTTGTCTTTACTTAACGATGTTTCACATTAGACTCACTCAATGGTGTTCTCACTTCCAATTTATGTACACTGTAGTACCTTCTAGATGCTTCCCGAAAGCTGTATTTCTATAATGTTCTTAACGGACCTAGTATATTTGAATTCCAGAGCTTTCGATGCTAATGTTAGCAGCTTAAACATTTAGTGTTATCATAGTTAGAAACAATGGCTTTTAATTCAATTATTTCTACAGATATGTTAACTGCTGCTAACATAAATAGAAAGGTTGAGAAGCACTGAGAAAGGTTGAGAAGCATTGAGAAAAGTTGAGAAGCATTAAACGGCATTAAAACCATTATATTTGAATTCATGTACAATTTCGTGGCAATACTATATTTATTAAAAAATATTGCCGATTTTCTTTTTGAAGGAAATTTTCAATTAACTTTCTATTTATGGAAAATATCGAATCATTTTTTATTAATTAAAAAATTGGATTGATTTCTATGTATTGAAAATATTAAATTATTATTTGTTGTTTATACGTCATTTTCGCCGAATGTAAACTGGTAGATTTTAGCTTCATTCTGTTTTTCAATAAAAAAAAAACTACATTATTATTATATTTTTTTTTTTAATTTTCAGTAAAAATTAAAAACCAATTTTAATAGTTTTTATCGAAAACCAAATAAAAACTAAAAAAATAATTATTTATGAAACAACTCTTTCGACTCATAACATAACATTAAGCTTTCATATACAAATGAAAATAAAAAATTAGGAGTTTTAAGAAGCATTTTCATTTGTTAATAAATTTTTTACAATAAATTTGTTTTAAAATGCAATTAAAAAGAATTTCAGTTCAAAATCCAAACTAATTATAAGTAAATTTATAACCTGTCAAGAAACGTTTGCGTCTACGAAAATTACACTGAGGCGAAAAATGGCGTGTAAACAATGTAGGTTTTAATTTTTGATTTTTACAGAAACCGATTAGTATTTGTTTGGTATAAACGACATATAAGAAAATTTCGATAAAAGTTCGAATTATAGAAAATTTGCATTAAATTTCCATTTTTTTATAATTTTTGACAAGTTTAATTTTTATTCTATACATTTTTCTTTTATATATATGCAATAGTTTTTTTTTATTTTTTATTTATAGGAAATGTATTTAAAAAAAATAATGTTCGTCTTTTTATAAAATATTTTTAATGATTATTAGCTATTTATAGAACATCTTTAAAATATTTTTTTCTAAAAAAACGGTAATTGGATATCTAATTATATATTAAAATATTTTGGGGACAACATTGGGGTTTTATACTTTTAAATGGGGACTTTTGGGGATTTCGAGCTTCGCGTTTTGGGAAAACGAGCCAATATTTTCCGGCAAAACTATTTATGAGGTACTTGAAATTACTGCACATGTTATTTATTCTCAAATTCTCAGAAACGATTGATGGTTTTGTGCTATCATTTGCAGCGTTTGGTAGATTTGACAAAAAAAAATCCCA
The DNA here is from genome assembly GCA_932274085.1 of Protocalliphora azurea. NCBI lineage: Eukaryota > Metazoa > Arthropoda > Insecta > Diptera > Calliphoridae > Protocalliphora > Protocalliphora azurea. Next base: position 78,057,274 of record OW026523.1, on the reverse strand, counting down.
TTGAATATCAATTTATTTTTATTTTTTTATTTACATAATGTTATGACTTAAAATACCTCTGTTTTATTTAAAAATAAAAAATCACTAATTTATGTCAGATACTGTTAGTAGAAAACGCAGTACTAAATTATATGAAGACCGCAGTTCCCATATAAGACCCTCTTTCGGGAATTACAAAAAAATGCATAAATATCATATAATTGTATCAAAATAATATTATGCATACGTATGTTATATAGAAGTAGAAATAATACTTGTAATAAACAATTAGCCAACATCTTCCATATAAGACCATTCCAAAAATTACCTTAGCGTACATACACAAACTTGTGGAGTAGCATATGGTCGTGCTTGACCGACTATAATGTTTTTCAATAAATTATAAATCGATTAAGAATATAATCGGTTGATTTAAAAACATTAAGTTAATTTTAATTCGGCTGGAATTATTAAAAAGTAGAAGTATTCTTTAATTTGCTTTAGATTTTTGTTACTCAAAACTAGTGATGCCAAAACTTAAGTGGGAAAAAGTGCTAGAATTTACAAAGAAAAGTGCTAGAAAGTGCCAAAAATAAAAAAGTCCTAGAAAAAATTCCTAAGAGCAGAAACTGTTTGTATTTGAAAAAAAAAATGATATCTTATTTATTTTCAGGGCTAAAACTAAAGAAATGTTAAAAAAAAATAACAAAAAATAAAAAATAAACAAAATTTATGAGTTAATTTTTCAACGTTCTAATTTTATTGTAACGCACCCAAGTATATATTGTCTGAATTATACTGTTATAGGTATTCCAAATTTCATAAAGGATAACATTTTAAAGAACTAACATGTTTTTTCTTTTACTATAAATTTTACTTTCAAAATTTTCTTTTAATATAAATTTTATTTTCAAAATTTTCTTTCACCATAAATTTTATTTTCAAAATTTTATTTATTATAAACCAGACACAGTATCAACATTTTGTGCTGTTCTTTGTTGAATTTGGTAGATTTGGCAAAAAAAAATCCCATTCATAAGCAATTAATTTTTTTTTATCTACCTAATGTTATAACTTAAAATATATCTGTTTTATTTGAAAATAAAAATTCACTACTTCATGTCAGATACTATTAGCAGAAAACGTAGTACTAAATTGTATGATGATCGGCTCGTAATTGACCCATAAAAAGCCCTCTTTTGGGAATCAAAATAGTGCGTAGATATCATATAATGGGAACAAAATAACTTTATGTATGCTATTTGTGTTATGCTTGTATGATATTTAAAAGTAGAAATAATCTTTATGATAAGAATCGGTCTACAATTAGCCCAAATTAATTTAGCCCAAATACACAATGGTGTGGAGTACCATATGGTCGTGCTTGACCGACTATAACGTTTATATATATATATATATATATATATATATATATGTATATATATAAATATATATAAATTGTTTAGTTGCTTTAGTTTTTTGTTACCCAAATTTTTATTTCTTTAACAATAAAAATTATTATAAATAAATTATTGTTTAATTAATAAAACTGAATTTAGTAGTTTTTCTTTTCTTGGCCACTTTCTTACAAAATCCGCTTTTTTGGCGATTTCACTTTTTAGAATTCCCCGTTTTTTGGACATATATATAAAAACACCAAATTTTAGTTGCAGTTTCAATTTTTAGCAAAAAAAAAGAAACTGATAAAGTTTTTATAATACAAAACTACAAATTAATAACAAAAACGCGAAAAGTGCCAAAAAAAAAATGCCAAAAATTATTCGAGAAGTGCTAAATTAATTTTTTTTCGTACTAAATAATATTAAAAACTGCTAGGTCTAGCACTAAAAGCGCTAAATTGGTAACACTGCTCAAAAGTCATACATGTTGGGTAGTTTATTGTTTATTAAAGTCAGTTTTATTGGCAATCATGTTTGTAAGCGCGAGGAATAAAATCATATTTATAATATTATTAATTACAATTTTAAATGCACGAACTACCAAGGTAATTTACAACATAATATTGAAACTAAAATTCAATTTGGAGTTATTTAGAAACTTCCTTACAACTACATATTACATTTTCTTTTCTCTTAAGGGCTTTCGCTTAAAGTTGACCAAAATAAAATGCAACCTTAGTGATAAGTCATTTGCAAAATTTGAAATATGTCGTATTAAAGCCGAGTCCAGAGATATTCAATATATTACACTATATTTGAAATATTATCAATTACCTATTGAGGAAATGGATGTGATTAAATTTTTTTATAAATTTAATAAAATATACAGAAATGGACTTTAATAACATTTATTTAAATTTTATTATATTTTTTGTTTTTAGGTACGTTTTCGATTCATGAAACGTGCTAATGGCTACAAACCATATCTATACGATTTTACTTTCAAGTGTGACTTTATCAAACACTTAAATGCAGTTACTAGTATTTTATGGCGATGGTTCATTGAAGTATCGAATCTTAATCATTCATGTCCACTAACAGTAAGTAAAAGTATTTGAAGTCTCAATTTTACGTCTCTTAATTTAACATTTTGATGCTTTCTTCATATAGGAAGATTTTGAAATCAAAAGATTGGAAAACCGTTATATGCAGCGACAGCTAAGTATATTGCCTATAATAAACGGGGATTATGCACTTTTTGTTTGCTTGAAGTCAGCAAATAAACCTAGATTAAGCATAGAATTTTACGCTTCAATTTTTTAACATTGGAATTGATAGTATTGTTTATTTTATTCTTTTATAGAATACATTACACACGTCGACAAAAAAAAATATATTTTTCTAGGCGTTACGTGATTTTGTCGGAATTGTTTTAACAAAATATCAATAAATTCTATTTTACATTACTTTCATGCTATACATAATCACACTTCACTTAATTGTGAATAAAGTCGACATTTATACATCGATTTTAATGAAATATGGATTGGCCTATTACATACCCGTCTTTATGATAAGACAGAAAAGGAGAACTTTTGGAAATTTTCCATTTTTAACGATTTTTCGAAAGAGAAGAATTTATAAATTACAAAAGAATAAATTTTTTTAGACACAATTTTTTAATATCTACGAAACTAATAAACATATTAAAACTGCATAACTTAGAGGTAAATAATTTATTTCTTTAACAGCCTTCAAGGTTTAAAAAATATAGGGTAGGGTAGTATAGGGAGCATTCACTATAGGAGCACATATGCCATTGCCAATTATCTTGAAGACGAAATAAAAATTCTTATGCTTCTTATTGATTTTCTCTTCCTTTATCGCAGAACTTTCATCCGCTAAATTTTTATATTTCCAATTTACATTTTGTCGGAGGTAGACGTGATTAATTGTTTTGTCAATACTCTCCCAAATATTACGCTGTAGTTTTTTTCTGATATAACGTGTTTAGTTTTTGATATTCAAAAAAGATTTTAGTTCGTTTTATAAACTTGATAGCAATGAACAAGATTTGACAAAAGCTGTTCATTTGCCTATAGGTCAACCCAACTTATCGTACAGGAACGTCGCAATCAACTATGAGATACTTACTAGCAATAGATTATTTACTCTCTAGTGTTTACAGAATTTAAACAAAAAAATATTTAGTGACTTCAGTGACGAATTTACCCCATGAACGGAAGATAGTCGGAATCAAATGGACTTAAATTAACGCCGACATATCTAAGTCTTTAGTACATAAGGTTAAGAGAAGGAAAAATTTTAAATAAGAACGTGGCCCTGCTACCGCGTCTACCCTTTTTGAGGAGACGATAAAAACTTCATAAAATTATAAAACTTACTAATTTTCTTACTTTTTTTTGTAATATTTATTAAGCATCACAAAAAAAAAAAAAAAATCGGATCAGATCATGTAATATTTTGCGGCTGAAAAATATCTTAAATTGGAATAAGAACACTGTTTGTAGAACAATGTAGAAAAAATTGATCTCCCGAAAATCATTTTAAAGTGTATGAGTCCCATATGCCAGTAAAATTTTTTTAGGCACCAGTAAGCTGTAAATAAAATTTTTGTCTTTTGATTGCACATCATTGATGTACATTCGAGTAAATGGAAGCGAGAAATTTGCATATTTTTTTTACCATATTGCAATCTACAACCTCTTTTGCTTACAGGGATGCAGTATTGCAAGCGAAAGCTTTTTTCTTCTGATTTTTATTTACGTTTTGTTGGAAATAAAATGATTTGCCAAGTTGGGTAATGCAATAATTTGTACTGCTTATTAATAAATTTATTCGCGAAAGTTGAAAAAAAGAATAAATTTAAAAACGCTATTAAAATTGTAAGTAAAAGTATATTTTTGTGAAAATAACTATTGATATTAATAATTTAAAACAATTTTTTTATATATATTTTTTTCATTATAATATACAAGAAATTACATGTTTTTTGTGTTCTTACAGGCAAGGTAATAAGGTAAGGAAATAAGTAAAACAATAAAAACACAAGGGTTATGCAAAATTTTATCATACGAAATATTATAATATTATAAGAACGATATCTATATTTAGACTAATGAACACGGCGATTTCTTCATATTTGGTGACTTTAACGCTCAGCAAATAAATTGGAATTGCTTGTCTAAAAATACAGCTGGATATATTTTGTATAACCACCAAAATCAATCCAAATACTACCTCTACTATACACTCTAGTCTTCCGTTTTCGTGTATTATCAGGACACATTTCAATAACATGACATATATGGTAATATTCAATCAAAATCGTTTTTATTATTTAGCAAATTAGACGCAAATAAAGCGATTTGTGTTATTGTAGAGAAATTTTGACTAATAAACTGTAACCTCTGAAAAGTTTTCAAAATGAAAATTTTTGAATACATACGAGTATTCATTTTTAAAATGTTTGTAACGTAAAAAATTTATTGGATTAGCGGTAAAAATAAATCGCTGATTTTTACCGCTAATCCAATAAATTGAAAGTCTTGGCGGTTTTTAGCGGCTTTTCTTACACAATCTGGTGGGACATTGCCTTTAAGTTTCAGAAACAACGATTATGTTATTCCATCTTATCATATTATGATTTCATTTTATCATATTTTTATTCCATTTTATCATATATTAAAATAAAACACATTCATTAAAAATTATTTTTATAAATTGTTTATTGAGTCCATTACATTTGTTTCAAAATAATAGATAAAAGTGTATATTAATCATGAAAAATTATTTACATATTATTTGTTCATTAATTAATATTATTTATTTATTTGTACCGTCATGCATATGTTGTGCAAGATAATGCAAGCTATTTTTTTATTAACTAAAACCATTAATAGTAGTTAGTCAATATGTTATATTGCTTGAATCACACAATACCTTGTCCACTTATATTCATTCATGTGTAAACAAAATTAGAAATTTAATGAACCTTAAAAACTAAATTTATTAAAAAACTAAAAATTTATGAATATTTTAACAATATTTGTAAAAACATATATATTTATAATATTCTGTTGTTATGGGAATAGTAATATTAATATGGTTTAAAAAAAAAAAAAAAAAAAAAATATGGTTTAAGAACAAGGAAAAAAATTGGTAATATTTAATGGTTGTAGAAATAATGATATTTTTTATATTAAAAAAATTGCGTTTCTGATAAAAATATTGAAAAACATAAAATTTTTGTAGTCAAATATATCAAAATTTTGATTGAATATAAACATTGAATGATAAAACTGAAACAAAAATATTGTTATCATGAGCATAGTATTATTAAAATTAATGAAAATTAGCAACAAAAATATACTATTATTGTAGTGACCACGTTTTTTCTCTGCTCTCTGTAGCTTGTGATATTTGTAGTTATTATGTATGTATATTATAAAGTAACTGATACAATTGTTGTAATACTAGTGTAAATTCTCATAAAGTATAATGTAAAAAGCAAATTGTAAAGTAAATAAATTGAACAAAGGAAATGAAATAAGAATAAAAAAGCGAAAGTTTATTTACCTCGTAGGTTATTTTAGTAATATATGTTTCACACCATGGATATTTATTGGTTGAAATCACGGACAAAAACACATGATTTCGTAACTAATGTAATTAATTAAAATAATATCTTTTTATCAAAATTAAAATGGTATTTCAAAAACAAATTAAAAAAGATACTTATTAAGCAATTTGGTATTATGATTAATTGCTATATTTATTTAAGAGAGTCTGTAATTAACTTTTTAATTACTCTGTATAACATAACGTAGTAGTATTAGATATTGAAAAATTTTTTATGAGAATTTAATTTATATTTTTATTTTGTTTTAATAAATCAGGATTTAGTGTTAGAGATAAATTCATAATTTTAAAATTTTTTACCTTTAGTTGAGTTTAAGATTTTTAAAAAAAGTTAACGTCCATTTCTATATAATTTTATATTTATTTGTAATTTCGTAAAACATTTAAACGCTGTTTCAAGCATTGTTTGGAAACGGCTTACAGGAATATCGAATCTTAATCATTCTTGTCCCACAAATGTAAGTGTACTTTGACAATAATTAATAATTTAAATTATATATATAAATCTGAATTACAATTTTTTTAAGATTTTGTAATACCAAGATTAGAAAATCGTTAACTAAAACGAATTAATTTTTTTACCACTATTAAATGAGGACTATCGATTATTTACCAATTTTGGAACATATAGTGTGATTGAATTGAATTGAGCAGAATTCTATGCCATGATCAAAGTAAATAGAACTTAAATCAAAACCAAAGATATTTCTGAACATATTTTGCAAATTATCTAAAAAAAAAAATAAGTTCTAAAAAATGATTATTGCGGTAACCAAATTGTTATTAAAATAAAATATATCCAACTTCAAAAATTTTTGCGGTAAAAATACACGACTGCAGATAAAATTTTATTTTTGCGGCAACCATGTGATAAACATAACATTCCCCTGCACATATAGTTTACTGGCTATTGGCATTATTTGCAAATAATATGACTTAGCGTTGTATGTAATCAGTAACAACAATTTCAAAGTTATCGTAATGAAACTTATCCCAATATAATTTAAAATCGGCAGCATCATAATTCGATTCTGCCCAATGTACAGTAGCGCAGAATCGAATTTTTTTGGAATTAAAGTCCGTAGCTTCTAAACGGCTGGTTTGATTTACATAAAACTTCACACAGGTATAACAGAGGAATGTACAACTGTACACAGGAGGGTGCCTCTTTCATAGAGAATTATTTAACCGCTTACAAATTATTGCTTCGTACCCGATTTCTAAGATTTTTAAATCTTTAAGCTTAAGCTTAAACTCCTGATAAAATTTACGAAATGTGTAATTTATAGTTATAGTTTATAGTCTTATAGTTTTACAATTATTTGTATATGAAATTTCAACTGTCTCTATTTTGCAAGCCCTTGGACAAGTTTATAGCCAAATACTTCTAACCAATTTCGTTAGATTTTTCTTTAATTAGTTAAAGAACAAAATTACCTTTCGACTAAAGAAAATGTCTATATTTTGATCCTAACAGCATATTTTGGGCTAAGCAGAATATTTTGCCTGGCTGACTTATATTATAAATGAATTATTTTGTGATTAATAAAATTTTATTTAGTAGTTTTTCTTAAAACATAATACCTTTGTTTTTGCTTTCATCAAAAAAAAAAAAAAAAAAAATGAGGAGTTGTCCCCTTTTTTCACAAAATCCGCTTTTTTGGCGATTTTACTTTTTGGAAATCCCATTTTTGGACACTTTTTAAAAATTCTCAACGCACAGTGGGGTCAAACGCAAATTTTTTGGTAATAAATCTGAATCTCCTAAACTACTGGTCGGATCAAATTGAAATGTATGGAAGAGTTGTAGAGGAGGACCTAAGCTTTCAGAAAAATCATCTTGTAGTCACCCTGTGATAACACGAGATAAGCTACAGGGTGTCAAAGTTGACTACCTCGAGTATGTAAAAGTTAAAAAAAATCGTAACTTGTACAAATGAAGTCCGATTTTAAAGATTTTTATATTTCTGGAAAGTGCTTGGCAAGATAAAGAAAAAATAAGCTTACTTATCTAAGTTATCTCTTACAGTTAAAAAGATATTTATGCTTGAATTTTGAATTTTTGATTTTTTGGCTCGACTTTCTTTCGTTTTTCGGGAATAAGTCCGGAGATATATGAGGTAAAAATTTTTTTAAAATATTCTATAATTTGCTACATATTTAAAAATAATACGCTGAAAGAATTTTTGGATTATCTCAATTCGTCTAGACGTGAAAAATATTAAAAGTCAGCACTCTGAAATTGGCTTGAAAAATGGCTATTTTTTTACAAAAATATAGTACAATTCATTCACTTTTTTCTCAAAGTTCCGTTAATAAAAAAATTTTTTCCTTATTAATTTCAAATGATAAGGCTTCATAAATGGTTAATAAAGAAATTTTGAATTGATTTAAGTTTGCACCCTACATCCAGCATTGGCCGAAAATTGTCAATTTTAAAAAATAGTTTCATTTTTATCGATTAATAAAAAAAATGTCACCCGAGCTTTTTTAAATTTGGTAACCACATTTTTTATAGAAATAGATTTAGAATGATTTAACACTAAACTGCTTCCCGCCCGGCCAAAAACGAATGCAGGAGTGGAGATTTTCTGTTAAAAGTCAGTTTTTTTAACGACTATTTTTAAAAGCATATTAAAAGCATATTAGCATAATATTTTAAATATTATTTCTTATGTAATGTATAAAACACAAATCAAGCTTTCACTCCTAAAAAAAATCAATAAAATAGCTCCAATAACCTATTTTTGGTAATTTTTCAAAAATAAATTTTTTTTTAAAAAATAGCTGAAAATCCAAAGAAATTTAATTTTTTTAATACAACTCCACTAATTTTGCAAATACTTTAAAAATGTTAAAAGAATATAAAAGTAGACTTATTTACCAATTCAACGATATATAAAATGTTGATATAGGTTATTTAATAATAGTAATATAATGGCCTCAAAACTACCAAGTCACGTCAAAAGTTGCAAAATTCACTATTTTCACTATTTCCATATGTTTGTATACGTAACATTTTAGTTTTCTAATGTATTATGTAGGTATATATTTGTTATTATAAAGTAGTATATTCTTTATTTGAGTAATGTTTATTTAATTTGTTCTACATATTACATACTTATTATACATATATCCCGTATATTTATTTTATTAAGAATATATTATCGAAGATATTATTAGAGATTTTCTTGAAAAGAATCAGAAAAATCAAACGTTAGCAAATTTTTAACTTCCTTAGCTTCGGAATCCTCTTTTTCTATTTCAAGAGTGATTTTTGGTAGCCATCGTGTTCTTATAGAATATATAACTGGATCTGATGATATTAATAAATATTCCATTAAGTCCATATTTTGCGCTATTTTCGAACATTTTCGGGTATTGAAGAGTCGGAAATGTTTAACATCTTTATTTCGGGCTTCCTGTGCTTCCTCTGTTAGCTCTCCCAATGGCAAAATACTATTTTCTATTATTTTTTTACAATGAGCCAATACTTTGTGAATTGTTGGAGTCATTGATTTCCAGGGGTATGTAATGTTAAGTAGTTCTTTAGTTTCGTAAGCAAAAATTTTAAATTTGTCCGCATTAATTTGTTTTTTGCTATTAATGGCTGCCAATATAATCTTAAAACGCTTCAAAATATTTAAGTCAATGCCTGTGATTGAAGATGTGAGTTCCGGATTTTCAAAGAAACGTCTTGCTGTATTTCCATCATTTGAGCTTCCATAGCCATGTAGAGGTTTATCAATTATTAATCCGAGTTGTTCTTTGAATTCTAATTGAATTCTTTTCTTCTCCTCTTTTCGTAATTCGTGAAGTTCCAAATTGTTTTTTACTGTAGCATTTTCCTGCCCGGGAATATTTTTGTACTTCATATCATATGCAAAATGTAAGCAGAACTCCAAAAATCTTATCCTTGCGTGGAGTGGTGATATTCCAAATTTTAAAGAATTTTTATTAACAAGGACTTCAGAATTATCCTGAAATTGTGAACTTATTTTTCCACATATATTATATTTCCATGTAGATGTTGTATCTGTTATAGCATTTGCAACTTTTCCATCAATCATCAATAATTGTTGTTGAAATGTAACTTTAATAGTTCTGTTTGATACTTTTACATATATTGGGGGCAATGCTTTAATTTCTTCTTCCAATTGGTTGACAATGCTGTTTATTGTAACCGTGTCATTTCTTGTCGATGAGGAAGGCTTATTTAAGCGCATTCGAAGTGGTACCAGAGACGCTATAAACAGCGAGGAATAATTATTTCCAGAATTACTTCCATCCAGTTGTTTGTATTCCGAAAATCCTGATGTTCCATCGCAGCCCCATTTGAATATTAAAATAAGTTCAGAGTCTTTGCATTTTTCAATGTTATCATTGCTGAAGGTAGATATAATTCTAGAGGCAGTATTTTCAAGTAATTGCAATATATCAACTTTAGCACTTTTAACAGAAGCATTAACCGGGTGCTTCATAGGCTGCAAAATATTACTTTTCACTTCTCTCACTGATTTGCTACTGGGAAAGATATTATATCCTTTTTCGCTAACAGATTTCCTCAAAATCTCGTATTGGTTTCTTGATAATCCTAAATTTAATATTAGAGCTAAAGCATTTTCAGAGGTAAAGGACGATGTTGATTTCGGTGTCACTATGCTTTGGATTATCCGATGTAATCGATTGGGAGAAGCTGTTGGTAACACATCTATAACTTTTTCTACTTCCTTTGGTTGCGTTTCGGCATTCGTATGTGAATTTAGAATAGATTCCTGTTTGGTCCTCTTTGTTCTTAGCTGAACTTCATCGTAACTTTTTTTTGGTCGACCCTTTTACTGCTTTCCGATGAAAATTGGTATTTCTCCCTCCAACCACTCTTCATTTTTCTTCTTGAACTTTGGTATTGACCAATCTGAAGCTTGCATCCTTTTTTCGTATGATTTATAAAAATTTTCGAGCTTTAAACTGTCTTCTGCAGTAAGAGTTAAACCAAAAGATACTACTGTATCAAGGAGTTTTCTTATTTTTTCTGGACGATTTATAATATCAGATAGATTATCCCAGATTACTTTGCAAATAGAAAAGTGTTTTAATGTAATCTCCATAATGGCAAATTCACTAATAAATCTGCATATTTATAAGGATACTTATATATAGAAAAAGAATATTTATATCAGGTAAATTGTGACAGGCAAAAATGAATTAAAAAATTTAAATTTTTGCTCAAAACCCCCAATTTCATTCAGTTTATTTTTATGACCTGTAGTGTTAAACAGGTACGTCAAAAAATGTACCTATGCGATTGTAAAAAAATCGTTTTTATTATAATACATTAATTAAGTAGCTAGGTAAATTATTTAAAAACTTAAAAAAATGTAATAAAAAACGAAGGAAAATATACTTATTTATGTACTTAGGTAATTTTAAAAACCTTTTCAGTAAAAAAATTTATGAACACTTTAAATAAATTCATTAATAAATATTATCTCGTAACAAAAATAAGCAATGCAGTTGAGTGTTACGTATACACACATATGGAAATACGGAACAAAATAGTGAATTTTGCAACTTTTGACGTGACTTGGTAGTTTTGAGGCCATTATATTACTATTATTAAATGACCTATATCAACATTTTATATATCGTTGAATTGGTAAATAAGTCTATTTTGATATTCTTTTAACATTTTTAAAGTATTTGCAAAATTAGTGGAGTTGTATTAAAAAAATTAAATTTTTTTGGATTTTCAGCTATTTTAAAAAAAAAAATTTATTTTTGAAAAATTACCAAAAATAGGTTATTGGAGCTATTTTATTGATTTTTTTAGGAATGAAAGCTTGATTTGTGTTTTATACATTACATAAGAAATAATATTTAAAATATTATGCTAATATGCTTTTAATATGCTTTTAATATGCTTTTGAAAATAGTCGTTAAAAAAACTGACTTTTAACAGAAAATCTCCACTCCTGCATTAGTTTTTGGCCGGGCGGGAAGCAGTTTAGTGTTATATCATTCTAAATCTATTTCTATAAAAAATATGGGTACCAAATTTAAAAAAGCTCGGGTGACATTTTTTTTATTAATCGATAAAAATGAAACTATTTTTTAAAATTGACAATTTTCGGCCAATGCTGGATGTAGGGTGCAAACTTAAATCAATTCAAAATTTCTTTATTAACCATTTATGAAGCCTTATCATTTGAAATTAATAAGGAAAAAATTTTTTTATTAACGGAACTTTGAGAAAAAAGTGAATGAATTGTACTATATTTTTGTAAAAAAATAGCCATTTTTCAAGCCAATTTCAGAGTGCTGACTTTGAATATTTTTCACGTCTAGACGAATTGAGATAATCCAAAAATTCTTTCAGCGTATTATTTTTAAATATGTAGCAAATTACAGAATATTTTAAAAAAATTTTTACCTCATATATCTCCGGACTTATTCCCGAAAAACGAAAGAAAGTCGAGCCAAAAAATCAAAAATTCAAAATTCAAGCGTAAATATCTTTTTAACTGTAAGAGATAACTTAGATAAGTAAGCTTATTTTTTCTTTATCTTGCCAAGCACTTTCCAGAAATATAAAAATCTTTACAATCGGACTTCAGTTGTACAAGTTACGATTTTTTTTAACTTTTACATACTCGAGGTAGTCAACTTTGACACCCTGTAGCTTATCTCGTGTTATCACAGGGTGACTAAAAGATGATTTTTCTGAAGGCTTAGGTCCTCCTCTACAACTCTTCCATACATTTCAATTTGATCCGACCAGTGGTTTAGGAGATTCAGATTTATTACCAAAAAATTTGCGTTTGACCCCACTGTGCAACGGTAACATTAGTTACCGTATTTAAAAACACCATATTTTAGTTGCAGTTTTAATTTTTAGAAAAAAAAAACTGATAAAGTTTTTATAGTACAAAACTGCAAATTAATAAAAGAAAAACACAAATAGTTAATATTAATTACAATTTTAAATGCTCGAACTACTAAGGAAATTTATAACATAATTTTGAAACTAAAAATATGAATTATGTCGTCTTAAAGCAATGTCTACAGATATTCAATACATTACAATATATGTGAAATATTATCAATTACCTATTAACGATGCGGAACTGATTAAATTTTATTGTAGTAGCGTTCAATACCACAATCTATGAAATTTGCTTGCTTTTTAGGTACGTTTTCATGTCCACTGACAGTAAGAAAAGGTATTTGAAGTCTGAATTTTATGTGTCTTAATTTAACATTTTGATGTTTTCCCATACAGGAAGATTTTGAAATCAAAAGATTGGAAAATCGTTATATGCAGCAACAGCTATGTTCATTGCCTCTGGTAAATGGGAATTATTCACTGTTTGTTTAAGTCAGCAAATGAACCTAGATTAAGCATAGAATTTTACGGTTCAATATTTTAACATTGGTATAGATTATTTATTTTATTCTTTTATAGAATACAGTACACACGTAGCCAAGCAAAAACTTTTTTTCTAGGTGTTATGGGATTTTTCAGTTAATTGAGATACACATTAAGTTTATAAATTACTTTTAATTAATGAGGTTGCAAAATATCTTGGGAAATAAATGTCGGCATTGATTTAACAAAGTATGAAAAATTCCGATTTATACTACTTTCATGTTATACGTACATCACACTTTACTTAACTGTGAATAAACGATTCATTAAACGATTTTAATGAAATATGAAAGAAAAAGGGTAACTTCCTATTTTTAACGACAAGAATTTTTAAATTATAAAAAAATTAAATTTCTTAGACACAATTTTTTAACATCTGCGAAAATAATAAACAGATTAAAACAGAATAACTTAGAGGCAGTGTTGGTCAGTGTTATCCAAATAATTTATTTCTTTAATCACACCCAAGGTTATATATATATATATATATATATATACCTTCTATATGTATATACCGAAATCAAGATAGATATTACAGAGTATCCAGGCCTAAATTACGCCAAGGGTGTTATATTCTAAAGATTTACGTAGTATAGTAGAATCGGAAATTGTAGCAGAGTTAAAGGAACAAAATCTGTCATATGTCAAAAAGATATTGAAAATGTTTGATGGTGAATTCATAACTTTTGTCTCTACTAGTCTATCCGTTGATATTAGAATTCGTTATTAAAAAGTCAGACTACAACTCTATATACCTCTACCTTTAAAGTGTAAAAACTGCCAACAATTTGGACATATTGCAAAAGTATGTAAAAATGAAAAAAATATGCGCCAACTTTTTCAAATGCTGTACACGTTAATGAAGACCTAAATGAAAAGTGTCTACATCCAGCAGCATGCATAAATTGCAAAAATGAAATGAAATTTTGACGACCTAAACATTCATCCTTTGATAAATGTTATCCTATATTTCTTACAAAAAAGAAATACAGACCTTATTTAACGCCAGAAAAAGTAGGTAAAAAAAGTCTACAGTTCTATATAGACAAAGACACTCGCAACAAAAAACGTCATACTCAAATATTGTTAAAAGTAATAGAAATGAAAAACCTGCATCCTCCTTAAATATGCCATACCCACCAGATCCAATAAAACCTCGATTTATAAATGATTATTCGGACATAATCAGCGATATTGATAACTCTCTATCAGAAATGGAAACAGAACAATTTAGCAGTTCATCGCAAACAATTAATGAAATCTAGACAAAAATCCTTCCCAAAATCGCTTCAAAAAAAAGAAAAAAGACAAAATAAAAGAAGCATCTCGAAATTCTAAAGGAACAAGTAAGAAGTAAAATAATATATAATTATTAATCCTATTAAAGTTTACCCCATAGTAATTAAATAGTTAAGCTAAAAACTGATATAAAAAAATTTATATCTTACATCATACAAATTTTCTAAGTTACATACATTTTACACATTACATATCGTTAAATTCATCCCTCCAAATCTCTATAAATTCTACTTTACTTTTGTTCTTTACATCATTTTTAGTATCTCTTTACCATAATCTTAATAATTATAACATAACGGTCACTCTCTTATTTTGTAATATATTTGGAAGCGATCACTTTCCGATACTTGTATCTCTCTTTCAATATATGTATAAAGCAAATTGTAACTCCGTACGTCCAAAATTTAATACAGAGGGTGACAGATAATATTAATAAGAAAACAGTTAATATTTATGAAATAATACTACAATCGGCCAACAATTCCATTCTACAAACACATAAAAAAACTTAAATGGTCGGTCCTTGGTGGAATTTTGAGTTGGAGTCTTTAAAAAAATAGATCTTAGCATGTATTTAAAAGAGATATAACAGAATGTATAAAAGCGTAAATGCAATATAAAAAAAAGATAAAAGAAAAGAGCTTCAGTTTTTAATTTAATTTCTACAATATCCCCAAATACTCCAACAGAGAAAATATGGTCTAATATACGCAACTTTACTGGGTATAAAATCACATATGTTATACATTGCATTTCTTCAAAATGTAATGATTTATGACAAAGCGGAAATAGCCATGGAATTTTGTAAATTCTAGTCAAAAAACTCTGACAACTCCAAATTCTCTAATAACTTCATAATAAATAAACAAAATTATATAGCAGACATCGCAGTGTATGCTCCATGTACGGAAGCAATGAAAATAGAGTCTACCATTAGTTTTATAACGCTCACTTAAACCTTAAAAGAATTACATGGAAAAACACCAAAAATGGAGAGAACATCGTATCACATATTGAAAATGTTACCTATGTGTTTAATGAAAATAATACTTAATCTGTATAGCAATATTTTCACAAATTTCCTTGCAGAACAATTCAAAAACAGTATTGTTATTCCAATTCTAAAGCCCGAAAATTTTAAAATTAAAAAAAAAAAATTAAATTTTGATTAAATCATACCGACCCATATTATTAAACCCTTGTTTGACTAAAATTGTGGACAAATAAACCTTGAAGGTCTTTTTAATGACATAAGCAACTGGTGTGATTCATCACCCTATCTCTCACAAAAAAAAAAAAAAAAAAAAAATATATATACATATATGTCGCCTGAAAAATTGTAGTTGTGATAATAATAATAATAATAATAATAATAATAATAATAATAATAATATTATTATTATTATTATTAATAATATTATTAATAATAATAGACATGGGCCAATAAACAATAAACAATTTTAATTTAGAATGGAACATTCAAGAATTCACCAAATAAGAAGAGTAATGAATTTTATATTTGAAAAATAATAAAGCAAATGGGAAAAGACATGCTTTTGCATATTTACAAAAAATCATCAATAAATTTCTGTTTGATAGATCGTTTGTGGTATGCGTTGGTAATAACTGGTCAACTCCAAGAAAAATTCCAGCAGGGCTTCCTCAAGTATATGGTCTATCACAAATGTTATACTCAGTTACATTTCGGATATTACTTTAAAAAAAAGCAATGAAGCAGCTTTCTTTGGAGATGATAGTGCTTTCATCTGTTGAGGAAAATTGTCCAACACAGCAATCAGACGACTAAATGATTCGTTAATATGTGCCGCAAAGTAGTTTTCAAAATGAAGAGTTAAAATTTTTTAACGTTGCATTTATATATTGAATGTGCCTTTTTTTAAGGTCTCACAAAATGTATTTGATCTCTAACGAGAGCATAGCTGGGTGAATAATTAGTTCTCCTCGTAACGGGGAGAAAAATTGGCTCTACGAAGCCTTGAATTTGATTGAACTTCAGTAAGAAGTTTTGCAAAAGAGTGGGACTAAGTCTGCAGTTTTTTAATGTATTTTTCACTTTGACTTTTAACTCGTCTTTTAAAAATGGAACCTCTAATCCTCTATAGATGTTATTATTTCTTATATACCATGGTGCACCTGTTATGGTTCTAAGAATTTTTAATTGGGCCCTCTGTATAATTATGCCAGTTCCCCATAATTGGTTTTAAAACGGTTTTATACAGGATGACTTTATTGTCAAGGCTAAGTTTTGATTGGCTGTTGCATTTTTATTCACCACTGAATGCTAGAAGCGTTTGACTTCATATAAAGTCTTCTGGTTTCTATATGACGACGCCAAGTTAGTCGCCTATCTAAATGAATAGATCTGACTGGTATAATTATGTCATTAAGTGCAGTAGAATAACAATTTCCTCTTCTGAGGAAATTTATCCGTATACGCCAGTTTTTCATCCATGTCTCCACACTTCGGAGGTAAATATTAAGTAGGCTAGATGCGTTTTCGAAGGAAAATTAAAATAAATAACGATAAAACGCAAGCTTTAACATTTCCGTATAATAAAGCCCCTAAGTATGTACCTAGCATCGCAATAATAACAAAGGCGTTACAATTGAAATTAAAAAATCAGTTATATGCTTAGGAGTAATTTAATATTAGAAATTAACCATTAAAGTTTATGTCGGTAGCGTAACTGAAAAATGTATATGTGGTAGAGCATTGTTTCCATTACTAAAAAAATCTAAAAAATAATAGAGTTGTGTATAAGGCCTATCATGAGTCAAGAATGCCTAGCATGATTTCCTAAAATTGCAATTAAACATATAAAAAAATCACAAATTATACAAAACAGAAGCGTTAAGGTAATACACAGTCTGACTTGGAGATTCTCCAGAAATAGACTTCATAACTCCTTTGGTTATAAACAATAGGTGCAGTAATGACAGACTTGACAATCTCATTCGATTACCGATGGAAACAGTCAGCCTACGGTTTTATTAGAAATTTATGTTAAAAAGAACACCTTATACTTTCGGTGTGAAAGTTTATACTAGATCAGTTTATACCCCACACCACCATAGGTGTTTGTGCTGATGTTTGTAACACACCTGTCTGGCTGGACGGTTGGCTGGCTGTCCACGCAAACCTTGTGCACAAAGTACAGGTCGCAATTTTGAAGATAATTTAATGAAATTTGGCACGTAGAAGTTTAATAACACAAGGGCGAAGCCTTTTGAAATTGGTTATGATCGGTCCATTATTTCACCTAACCCCCACATAAATTTATCTCGGAATAATGAAATTTGGTATAATGAAATTCCGTATAGTGTAAACCTTTGTGCCAAATTTCATGAAGATCGGTTTATAATTGACCATAGCTCCCATATAAAACCCTCTTCCGAAAATCACTTTAACGTACATAAATCACATACACATATCAGTATCAAGTTTTATAAATAAGTTTTATATAATTAGAAATCACAGCGAAAAATTTTATAAGGATAGTTCTATAATATGTAATACCTCCCATATAAGCCCGAACATTGTTAGATCGACTCAAAAAGTGATTCTGAGTCGATTGGTATACTTTAAGATGGGTGTTGAATGATTTTTTCTATGCGTTATAAACATCAGCACAAACACATAATACCCCAACCACCTATGGTAGTGTGGGGTATAAAAAAATATTTTTGAAAGCGTTCTCCCCATGCGATTTTTTTATTTTTTCAAATAAACTTAAAAATTGGTAACTTGATTGATTAATGTAGTTTAAGATTTTTTGTGATGGAAACTTTTAATATTCTTAATAATTTTTTATAAAAAACCCCAACAAATTTTTCCATTGAAAAACTCATTTATTTTAAAAAATTTTATTAGAAAAATGTTCAAATTTTAATAGCATGCTTTTTTATTTTTCTTTTGAAGAAGAAATTCTACAAAAAATGCGCTAAAAAGTACTCAAATGCATTCATGCACCTAATGAAATTTCTAACTAATTTTGCTTTTTTACTAACTTAGCTTACGGTGTATAAAAAATACGGTTTAAATCAGGGTTACCGCTGGAAATTTTTAAAAAGTAAAAAGTTTCAAAAAATGAAGTCGCCAAAAAAGGGGATTTTTCGATAAAAAGGGCCAACGCTTCATAACTCCTTTAAATTTGTTTATAGAATAAAAATAAAAACAAAGATATTGCATTTTAATTAATAATAATAATTTTTATTATTATTAATTATTATTGTAATAATAATTTTTTTAATTACAAATACAAAAAATTTTTCGTAAAAATAGTTAATATTTTATAAATATGAAATATTAAACTTCTATAATTTTGTATAATGTCTTCTTAGTTAATATTTTATAAATATGAAATATTAAACTTCTATAATTTTGTATAATGTCTTCTCTCGGACTCGTCTTATTCCTATCTAACAAATTTAGAACTTAGAGCATGGATTCATCATTAGTGAGAATTTAGAAAAATAGGCGTTCTGCAAAGCACTGTCATCAAGCAAAGTAAAAATATAAATTATGATATAAGTATACATAAAATCAATTTTTGAATTTTACCAATCCCTTCAAAAAGATTCGGCATTTGATGTTTTAAGTAGTTACTTAAAAGCTTTACTTTAGCTTTAATTTTTAACAGTTTCAGTTTGTTTATACATTTTTCGGCGTCCTTTTTTTACATCGCTATATTGTGAAGCAATCTTAAAATAATAAATTTGTTCGTTAGAATTTATATATAATGGGTCGAGGTATTTTGAACAACTTAGTTTCTTGTCATTTGTCACATAGTTTTAAAAATTCGCCATTTAGTTCCATTTTAAAAGATGTTTGTAAGAAATTATGGTATTTTTTACAACAATTTTTAAAAGTAGTAAACATCTCCATTATAAAAAAAGGAGACCAAATAGAATTATTGAAAAATAGGTCACGTTTTAAGATGAAGTGAAAAAACTAAAAATGGAAGGAGGAGAACTAAATAACGTAGTTGCCTGTAGTAAAAACCTGGAATTACTTATTCAGTTTATTATAAAAGAGGACAACTTTGGAAATCTAATGCATTTTAAATAACGAAAATTCGAGAAGAATTTTGGAAAATATGGCCTTTTAAATTGGCATACTTCTTAAATTTTTTTTAGTTTTTTTATAAATTCAAACCTCGAAAAAAACAAGGTTTTTGGTTTCTTTTAAACAAAAGTTGTGTAAATTTTATTAGCTTCATTGAGAGTATATTATGTAAATATGACCAAATTGAAATTAAGTCAACAATTCTTCTTTTCTATGTGTTATTTCGTAGAATTCTTGATATAGATGATAATAAAGGGGTTTTGATTATATTTTTTCATCCCCGCACGCAGAGAAAAAAATAGTTAAAGTATATTATGATTGGAACATATAGTCACAGCTAAGAATATATGATTATAAATAATTTTTATGATTCCATTTTATCATATTGTGTTCGATTTTATTGTTCGTTTTTTCATGTTATGGCTCAAGATTTTTATATTATTATACCATCTTACACATTATTATCCAATTCTATTAGATTATAATTTTATTTTATTATATTATTCCATCTCGTCACATTATAATTCCATTTTATAATATTATTATTCCATCTTATCATATATTACATTAATTCAAAATTATTTTTATAAATTGTTTATTGAGTCCATTATATTTGTTTCAAAATAATAGATAAAATTGTATATTAATCATAAAAAATTATTTGTTCATTAATTTATTTTATTTATTTATTTTTACCGTCACACATATGTTGTGCAAGATAATGGAAGTTATTTTTTATTAACATTAATCGTATTTACTCAATATGTTATATTGCTTGAATTACACCAACTACAACAAATCATATTTACTTATATTAATTCATGTGTAAACTAAATGAGAATAATAATGAAGGGGAAAGACTAGGTTATGCTAGGTTAGGTTAGGTTCTTAGGGCAGTTGTCTAGTCAATAAGAGACAGCTCACTTGGGTCCAGTTTGGTTCCATTGTGAAACCCTGAGCGATTATGTGTTGCTAACTAACATGGCCATAACAGCGTTCGAAACGAATCAACCCGGCACATATATGAAAGAATTGATCCATCTAATATCAATATCAGAAAGATCTAATAATACATGCACAAACGGATTTACAAAATTAGCAGTCCTTATCTCTTCAAGAGTGGGACAGTGGCATAAAAGATGCTCCACCGTTTCCTCCTCTTCCTCATCCCGACAACTTCTACAAAAGTCGTTAAAAAGGAGCCTAGTCTCATAGCATACTCAACGGCAATCCAGTGCCCTACCAGAATACTTAGCCGATGCCTCGATAGTCACATGATGAAGTTAGATCGAGATTCATGATAATGGGGACATAATCCATCCATCTATCCATCTATCTTCTGCAGTCCTCAATACATTCCGCAGAATTATTGATCTGCAAGCCGAAAGCGTTGGTTCTTATCTTTACATCGAAAAAGGGATCCATCTCTGGCTAGTGCATCAGCAATAAAATTAACCGGGGTTCTTGAATGGCAACTAACCCAGAGATGTCCGGCATTCATGTACTAATCTGGATGTCGAAAAGACACCCGAGAGCAACTTGATCGCGGCTTGACTGTCCACACATATTTGGATATACGTTCCGAATACCCTATAGTACATTAATCAGTTCAGCGCCCGCTTTATGGCCGAGATCTTTGCTGGAAGAATGCTGCGGTGATCTGGCAATTTAAAAGAAATGTTATTCCTATAAACGGGAATATAGACATCTCCCCCAACCCCTTCAACAGATTCGGACCCGTCAGTATAAATCTCAAATGAACCAGCTTTTAATTCTGGAGTACTGAGAAGTCTCTGCCAAGAAAGGGTATGGGGATGCAATAATCGATATTGCTAGGAGTGCTATTAAGGAATTCCAGAATGGTCGCATGGCCAAATCCACTATCATTCCATGCACCTATATTCCTGAGCCTTGTCGCCGTCATAATGGCTATCTGTTTGGCCAGAAGATCCACCGGTAACCAGTTCATTAGAACAAATAAGGCTTTCGATGGAGTTATACGAAGCTCTCATGTTATGAGTAGCGCTGAACTACGCAGAATCCTATCAATGATTCCGATATTGGTGGATTTCTCCTTAGCCTTTCACTATCGCCCCATACATTCGCAATGTTTATGGGCCATGTAACTAGAAATAATGTAGAGCTTGTCTGCCAGACCGCTACTACATTGTCCTCGTCACTGAAATCAGAGAGAATGAAAATACTGAGTTTTTTGCTTGCTACTATACAAGGTCGTATTCTACCTGATTCCGCAGCGTGTAGCAGCTTGAAATAGTCAGCAAACCCTTTCGCCAACGATCCATGGTTCCTGGACTAGTGCTAGCTTCTCTCTCTTTGTACCATTCGGAGGAGCAACGCAGCCGAGGTTACTTTAGAATGATGAAGATTAATTTACGTTATCTTCACCATATGTGTCCTTTGGATTGTGATGTTGGCGTCATCTTGGTCGGAGTCTAAGAGGGCGTCCTCATCAACTACTTCGTCCACTCGCTCAAATAATTCACCCACAAACTCGGAGTTTGAGTGAGTGTCCTCTTGAGCAAGAGAACTAACAGTATCCTCACAAGACATTGCTTCCGGAGTTTTATCATCATCGATCTGAACTGATCTGTCTTTGTCATCAACTCGGTAGACCTGCCGGAAGATTGACTCAAAACCATAATAGATCTTTCCACTTTCCTCACGAAGGGGTGGCAGTGATTCCTTGTTCATAGCTATCACAATCTTTTCGGACACTCCGTCGGATTTGGAAACTCTGGTCATCTTCCATTCGCCTCTAGGGATATCAGAGTTTCCCACCCGAATGAGTTCCAATATCTTCTTTTGTATGGATGGTACGTCCAATACTCGGGCCATGGCCCTAGGCCGACGTGGGATATCTTCAATGGAAACTACATCCAGTCTAGCGCCTTCCCATAGGATATCGTTCGTTTGAGCAGACCATTAACTTTATACGGTTAAGGTACCATCCCGCATCATAACACTGGGAGAGGGTCCGAGATCCTCTTTCACAACTTTTCAGAAGACTCCCATCAGCTTCTTGCGCACTGTATCCCAGTTTGCGTGAGATATAGCGCAATCTGGATCGCTCCTATCGATGACAGCTCTTATAAGATGACCTTTGGCAATTTCACTATACGACCTGTTTATCGGGTTATAGTGCTTTGGACGCTTGGTCCCGGGCTGTTGGTTATGCGACTGAGCTTACTTCTGTGAATCTTGCCGTTTAGGCCCGCCCTTCGACGTGGATTGAGGGTTACGCTGCAATTCAGCCAACAGTGATTTAGCCCAGTTGAGAGAAACTAGTTCCTCTGGAGTAAAGGACTCAGCAGGCTTTTTACCCAACCGATCCATAAATCGTTCGGCGGCGCGCAGTCTTAAGAAGGCCCATATGGCGGGTGCAATGTGCCTTTGGGACGAATTGTTACTCTATCAGGCAGAAGGCTTCGTTTTAGAAACCGAAAGCTGGTTCGCATTTATTTCACTGCCAGGGGAACGTAACGCTTGGGAGCCCGAAGGCTTGCTCGCAACTCCTTTGGTTACAGAAGGTACTGGGATTACTACCGCTCGAGTTTGTTTCGGGCAGGCAGTCCCCGAAGCGTACATGGACTAGGCTACTCAACATTTACAACCGACCAGTGCCCTGACGTCGGAGGGGAGTTGTTAGCAGCTAGTCTTCTTTAACCACTAACTAGCCATTCAGGTTCTCGGCACACCTTACAAGTGGTGAGAGTTTTGGTCCGCGGGCAGTATCTAGACACGTCCTGAATTCGTGCCATTACTTAGGTCTGACAGTGTATTATGTCAAACCTCAATAATGACAAAGCTCACCTTATTCTCAATCTGGTTACGCGCTCGATGGTAGATCTATCAAATCCACACGAAGGGAAAACAAACGTCAAAGCAAAATATATTCAAAAACTAACAAGATATGAATTTTTTAACCATATTTGTAAAAAACATATTTATATGTAACATTTTATTGTTAATTGTTTGTAATATGGTTTGAAAACAAAATATGGTTTAAGAACAAGGAAAAAGATACATTTATGAGCACTGCTATAAGATAAGGGGACTTTTCCCCAGATTAGGGATTTAAACATTTATTTTGGAACAGATTTTCGTGGCGAGGGATTTGGAGATTTTCGTAAAATATGGGAGTTCTTTACTAAATAATACATTTATTCAATTTATAGACAATTTGCGATAAATTTTAATTTTGAAAGAAAAAGTTTGATAAGTTTTAAATTTTGTAGATAATTCCGATGAATTTAATATGTAAATATTTTTCGCTAAATATTATATTTATAAAAAATTGTTACCGATTTCTATTGTCAAGAAAATTTCCAATTAACTTTCTATTTATGGGAAATGTCGAATTATTTTTTATTTAATTAAAATATTGAATAGAAAGCTGGCAGATTTTAGCTTCATTCAGCTTTTGAATGAAAAAAAAACTACATAAATTTTTTTGGTTTTTACATAAAAATCAAAAACCATTTTCAATTATTTTTTATCGAAAACTAATTAAAAACTACCAAAATAATTATTTATGAAAGTGTCTGTTCAACTCATTCATAATCTTTCATGGTTTTCGATTTTCAGTTTATAGGGAAATTCAATACATTTTCTTTTTATATGAAATCTTCGATATACTTTCTTTTATGGAAAACTTTTTTAGCATTGTTTTATGGAAAATTTTTGATAAATTTTCTTTTTTTAATTTGCAATTACACCAAACGAAAACTGGTAGTTTTTGGCATCATTCGGTTTTTGAATGAAAAAACTACACTAATTTTCCGTACAAATCAAAAACCATTTTCAATTAGATTTTATCGAAAACCAAATAAAAACTACGAAAATAATTATTTATGAAACAATTGTTCCATTCATTTCATATCATTAAGCTTTCATATACGAATGAAAATAAAAAATGTTAAACTTTAAAATATATTCATTTGTTAGTAATATTTTTACAATAAATTTGTTTTAAAGTGCAATTAAAAAGCAAAATCCAAATGAATTATAAGTGAATTCATAAGTTGTAAGGAAATGTTCACGTCAACGAAAACTACATTGAGGCGAAAAATGGTATGTAAAAAATTTAGATTTTAATTTTTAATTTTTGCCAAAACCGATTAGCTTTTCTTTTATGTAAATGACATATAAAAAAATTTCGACAAATGTTCTTATTATCGAAAATTTGCATAAAATGTCCATTTTTGGAATTTTTGACAAGTTTTTTTTATGGAATTATTGTTAAATTTAATTTTATTGGCAACATTCGACAAATTTTCCTTTTATAGGAAATATTAGATAAATTTTCTTTTTGTAGGAAATTTTTTATTGATTTTATTTTTATAGGAAATTTATATTAAAAAAATAATGTCCGTCAAATTTCTCTTTATAATATATTTTTAATGATTATTAGTTATTTATAGAAAATCTTTAATATATTTTTTCTTAAGAAAATATTATTTTGTATACAAACGGTAATTAATTTTATAAAAACATTTTGGGGACAAAATTGTGGATTTACATTTTGAAATGGGGCTTTTGGGGATTTTGAGCTTCGGTTTTGTGGAAATGAGGCAACATTTTTTTTTTTGGCAATACTGTTAGTGAGATACCTGAAATGACTGCATGTATTATTTTGCTCAATTACTCGGAAACGTTTCACAATTATTTCTTATCTTTTGTAGCATTTGGTAGATTTCACAAAAAAAAGTCATACCAACTAATTTTTTTATTTACCTAAAAATCACTAATTTATGTCAGACACTGTTAGTAGAAAACTTATTGCTAAATTGTATGAAGATCGGCTCACAATTGCCCATAGTTCCCATATAAGGCCCTCTTTCGGGAATCACCAAAAAGTGCTCAAATCTCATATAATTGTATCAATATAATATTATGCATGTGTATGTTATGTAGAAATAGAAATAATACTTATGATAAGAATGGGTCCTCAACTAGCCCACAGCTCTCATGTAACGCCATTCTGAAAATTACTTTAGCGTACACACACTATGTTGTGGAGTACCATATGGTCGTACTTGACCGATCACAATGGTTTTCAATTAAATAATTGATTTAAAAACATTAAGTTAATTTAAATTCTGCTCGATTTATTAAAATACTAAAAGTTCTGCTTAGTTGGCTTTAGCTTTTTGCTACTCGAAATTAGTGCTGCCGAAACCTAAGTGAGCAAAGTGCTAAAATGTATAAAGAAAAGTACCAGAAAGTGCCAGAAATAAAAAATAGATAAGAAAAAATTCCTAAAAACAGAAACTGTTTGTGTTTGTAAAAAAGAGATATATTATTTGTTTTCAGGGATAACGCTAAACGAACATAAAAAAAATAATAAAAAAAAATGAACAAAATATATGAGTGGATTTTTCAACATTCTAATTTTATCATATAGCATCCAAGTATGTGTTGTCTGAATTACACTGTTATAGGTATTGCAAATTTCATATAAGTTAAAATTTTAAAAAGCTAACATGTTTTTTCTTTTACCGTAAATTTTATTTTCAAAATTTTATTTATTATTATAAACCAGACACAGCATCAACATTTTGTGCTATTTTTTGTAGAATTTGGTAGATTTGGCAAAAAAAAAAATCCCATTCATAAGCAATTAATTTTTTTTTTTTTTTGTCTGCCTAATGTTATAACTTAAAATATCACTTTTTTGTTTGAAAATAAATATTCAATAATTTATATCAGATACTATTAGCAGAAAACGCATTACTAAATTGTATGAAGATCGGCTCGTAATTGACCCATAAAAAGCCATCCTTTGGGAATAAAAAAAGTGCGTATATCTCATATAATTGTATCAAAATAACTTTATGTATATTATTTTTATTATGTATGTATGCCATATAGAAGTAAAAGTAATCTGTATGATAAGAATCGGTCCATAATTAGCCCAAATTAATTTAGCGCACATACACAATGGTGTGGAGTACCATATGGTCGTGCTTGAACGACTATAACGTTTTTAATAAATTATAAACTGATTAAAAATTTTATTGATTGATTAAAAAATATTACGTTTTGGAAATCCCCTTTTTTGGACACTTTTAAAAATTCTCAACAGTAGCGCTGGTTACCGTAGTCAAAAACACCAAATGTTATTTGCTCTTTTAATTTTTAGAAAAAATCACTGATAATGTTTTTATAGTATAAAACTACAAATTAATAAAAAAAAAAACGCAAAAAGTGCTAAAAAAATTAAAAAAAGAATTCGAAAAGTGCTAGGAGGTAGATTCATTTTTTTCATGATAAATGAGTTTAAAAAGTGCTAGATTTAGCACTAAAAGTGCTAAATGGGTAACATTGCTCAAAACTCATACACTTTGGGTAGTTTATTGAAGTCAGTTTTATTGGCAATCATGTTTGTAAGCGCGAGGATTAAAATCATTTTGATAATATTATTAATTACAATTTTAAATGCACGAACTACCAAGGTAATTTACAACACAATTTTGAAACTAAAATTCACCCTGGAGTTATTTAGAAACTTCCTTACAAATACATATTACATTTTCTTTCCTTTAAAGGCTTTCGCTTAAAGTTGACCAAAATAAAATGCAACATTAGTGATAAGAAATTTGCAAAATTTGAAATATGTCGTCTTAAAGCCGAGTCTAGAGATATTCAATACATTACACTATATTTGAAATATTATCAATTACCTATTAAGGAAATAGATGTGATTAAATTTTTTGTAGTAGAGTTCAATATCACATTTTATTAAATTTTTTGTTTTTAGGTACGTTTTCGAACCTTGAATCGTGCTAATGGCTACAAGCCATATCTATACGATTTTACATTCAAGTGTGACTTTATAAAACATTTAAATGTAGTTACTAGCATTTTATGGCGATGGTTCAATGAAGTATCGAATCTTAATCATTCATGTCCACTAACAGTAAGTAAAAGTATTTGAAGAATGAATTTTACACCTATTAATTTACCATTTTGATGTTTTCTTCATATAGGAAGATTTTGAAATAAAAATATTTGAAAACCGTTATGCGCAGCAACAGCTAAGTTCATTGCCTATAATGAACGGGGATTATGCATTTTTTGTTTGTTTTAAGTTAGCAAATGTACCTAGATTAAGCATGGAATTTTAGACTTAAATTTTTTAGCATTAGCATAGATAATATTGTTTGTATTGCTCTTTTATAGAATACATTACACACGTCGACAAAAATAGTATTTTTCTAGTCGTTACGTGATTTTTCAGTCAATTCAGATGCACACTAAACTTATAAATCACTTTGAAAATTTTAAATAGAAAAAGTTGAGCTGCTTCCCTTACACCCTACTGCTAATTTCGTATAATTTTTGAGTGGACGATAAAACCTTCATAAATTCATAAAACGTAATCGTTTTCTCACTTTTTTCGATATTTTGTAACATTTATTAAGCATCTGTATACAAAGTAACAAAAAAAAAAAAAATCGAATGAGAACATGTAACATTTTACGGCTGAAAATTATTTATATTCGGATAAGAACACTTTTTACACAACAAATTTTTTTAAGTGCCGTTAAGCAGTAATTAAAATTTCTGTCTTCCGATATCACATCATTGATGTACATTCGAGTAAATGGAAACGAGTAATTTAGATTAAACTCATATATTCTTTTTTTTAACGAATTACAACCTATATCCTCTTTCTACTAAACTGTAAATAAAAGTATATTTTTGTGAAAATATAATAACAAATATAATAATTATTTTAAGTAATTTTGTTTTTTTTTCCATTATAAGATACAAGAAATTATGTGTTTTGTAATGTATTATGTGAGTTTTTTTTTTTATTCTTACAGGATGAGGAAAGGAAATACTCGTACATGAATGAAACGGGTTTAATTATTAACCAATATTCGTGAAATTTGTGGGTTGGTTTATAGAAAGGAGCGTCAAACATATGGTGGAAGCATTATAACTGCTATTCGTGATTGTATAAATCATAGAGTACTAGAATCGGAAAAAAAACATCTGTAAGTGAAAAATTATTAATATCCGTCGATTTAAATAGAAGGCCCATTATTTTAACATCCGCTTATCCTCCGAAATATTATAATCAATTTAAGAACTATATCAATATTTTGTCTAATATTTGGTGACTTTAACGCTCAGCATATAAGTTGGAATTGCTTGTATAATAATATAACTGGGAACTACTACTACAACTATCCACTGAATCACACTCTTGACTAACTCTAGTCTTCCGTTTTCTAATCTGGTAATACATCCAAAATTATACATATATATACTCCATGCTTATTGTCTCGTTCCTCTTTATCATCTAGTAAATTAGATGCAAATAAAACGATTGGTTAATAGAGAAATTTTTACTAATAACCTACTTGAATATATCGAAGTATACACAGAAATAATTATTGCCTTATATTTTTCAATCAAAACATTTATTTCATTTTACATTAAAATTTAATTAAATCATATATTCAAGCAAAAATAAAATAAAAAGGTAAGTTTTTTTCATTTAAAATTTTAATTTTAATTTTAAAATTTATTAGTAATTGATATAATCATTTTGGTAAGAGATACAAATTTAAAAATTTGTAATTAAATTAATTATACCTGTAGGGGAAAACAAAAGATGGTGAAGCCTGGGTCTTGGACTGATCGGAGAACGCATAAAATATCAACGTTAATTGCAAATATGCAATGATTAAAAGGCAGTCAATTGTGACAATTATAATTAAGACAGCTAATGAATTTTCATATTAACAACGTTAGAAATAAGCATTGTTTCATTGCTTATTACATATTCATATAAAAATTACCACGCGGAAATAAAAAATTTTGGATGACAACAAAGTCATTTTAGAATAAATGATTTTAGAACATAAACATAAAGTTTAAGTTTTAACAACAAAGAAGTTAGCCGTGATGTGAATACAGTAAATTTAATTACAAATAAATTTGAACTATACCATACAATAATATTAAATAAATAGTACCTCAATTATAGACAAAAATGTTAAATATTTATAAATGAGCTCAATGTAAGTGAAATAAATTTTGATGAAGTAATTCTGGCAGATAGCAATGAATTAGTGGAAATAAGTAAAAAATTCAATAGTAACGCAGTATCGGGTTTTGATATGTTGCAGTGTAGAGTATTAAAAAATATACCTCCTCTGACAATTGAAGTTATTGCAAAATTTTTTAATTTTGGTTTTTCAAAATTTTATTTTAAAAAAATATTGAAGAAAGGAAAAAAGAAAGAAATCCTAAATTGCCTAATAGATATAGGCCAATAGGAAAAGCATTGGCGTTGCATATTAACAAAAAATCATTAACAAATTTCTGTTTAATAGAGCGTTTGTGGTATGCATTGCAATTAACTGGTCAACTCCAAGAAAAGTTCAATTTGGGCTTTCTCAAGGATCTGTTCTATCATTATACTCAATTTACACTTCGGATATTACCTAAAATAAAAACAATAAAGCAGCTTTCTATGCAGATGATAGTGCTTTCATCTGTTGTGAAAAATTGTACAACACAATAATCAAACGACTAAATGATCCGTTAATATGTGCTGCAAAGTACTTTTCAAAATAAAAAATTATTTCTTTAACGAGTAATGTATAATGTTAAGTTTGGAAGGGGCAGAACAAACCCCTCAGGGGCGGAGCTAAGGGGGCTCAAAGTTAGGTACCTCTGACATAAAAAATTGTTAATCACTTGCCAAATTTTTGTTTCTCGTCCGATTTAAAATATTTTCATATATTGTTGTAGGCCATGATAAGACCTATAAAAGACTTACTTAAAAGACTTGAATAGGACATCTCTTATAATTTTCCAGTTATTTGCGTTTGAATTTTTAAGCACCATAATTTTTCATGTTCTTGGTTCAGTTTTTTCATATATATCCTAGTGTTTCCGACCGATTTTATTAGTTTTTTCTTAACTAGTTAAGGAACAAAATTATCTATTGAATAAAAGAAATTTGAAGTCAATATCTTTATCAATTTCCAAAATAAACGATATTGAATTTGAAAATTGCAAAAAAGGCGACCTTTAGTGTTTTTTTAGCCGAAAAAGTATCTACATTCTTTTTTATGTAAAATAAAGTTTTCTTTAGCAATATATAAAGATTTTGCACTCTTCTGAAAGGCAAATTCACAGAGATGACTTTAAGATAAAAAAAAGCCTAATAACTCAAATGGTCATGGTACACACCCTCACGAATTCGATCCATTTTATGTGAAAGCTTTGATTTTAGACCATTTTTTCTCAAATCCCAAAGCACGAATCGACAAGCAGAATATATTTTGAGAATCTTCAATATGTTGTTAAAAGTTATAAATCAAAATCTACGAGACTTCGGAAAAATGTGGATTCTATAGCTATAAATGTAAAAATTCCCATTTTTGGGAATTTTTGATTAGTTTTTTTTGGTAATTCAGGAAATTCCTACCCCTGATTGAAATTTGGTTAACGCACTTTTCTTTATATTGATATAATCCACATTTGCTACAAATTTCATTACGAGATCTTTATAAACAAATATGTTATTACAATTAAAAAATTTCTATTTTCTCCAAAAACCCTAAATTAGGCCTTTTGTTTGGTTTATTTCTAAATAGCGAAAGAAATTTTAAAAATATGTGTATTAAGCTTATCCTTTAGCATATATAATTTCCGATCTTTTGCAAAAAGATTCAAGTCAATATCATGGCTCGTTTCAGAAATATGCGCCTTTAAACTTTTATATTTCCAATTTATTGTATATATGACTATATTTTTACAAACTGCAACTTTTGCCTTTAGTTTTGCGTGAATAATTACTTAGAAAATTATGAATATTTCTGTATACTTTCTGTATATTTTTAATAGGGTTGCCACATTTCCCAAATTTAAGTAAATCTTTATCCTTTTCTAAGCATTCATATATTTCTATTAATGAATTTAAAATAACAAAACAAACAAAAAATGTCTATTTTAACTTAATCAATAAGTATTTTATTAGTTTACGTTTATGGTGTTTACCTAAATTTAACAAATGTATTTATCTATTGGTGATGGTTAAAAATTTATATATTTATGATCTAGTGACAATGTACAGGTATCCTTTCCGGTGATACCTAGCTGCAGCATTTATCTATTACTGATGGTTCAAAATCTATATTTTTATGAGCTAGTGACAATGCGCAGGTAATATCCTTTCCGGTGATACCTAACAGCAATATATAATATCAATGAATTCCGTATAGGTACTCTTCCAAATTGACTCTTTCAGACATTTTACCTAGTGAAAATTCACAGAATACCTGAAAATATATATACCTGTGCGATATATCTAATAGATATTTATTTATATGAAATCTTCAATATGCTTTCTTTTATGGAAAACTCCTTTAATTCTC
Source organism: Protocalliphora azurea (assembly GCA_932274085.1). Taxonomy (NCBI): domain Eukaryota; kingdom Metazoa; phylum Arthropoda; class Insecta; order Diptera; family Calliphoridae; genus Protocalliphora; species Protocalliphora azurea. Next base: position 78,025,000 of record OW026523.1, on the reverse strand, counting down.
TTTTATGGAAAATGATCTTTTTTTAATATGCTATTTCCACCAAACATAAACTAGTCATTTTTGGCTTCATTCGGTTTTTGAATGAGAAACTACATTAATTTCTTTGGTTATTACCATCTTCAACCAGTTTTTATCGAAAACCAAATAAAAACTACGAAAATAATTTATATGAAACAGCAAAATCCAAATGAAGTAAAATTATTAATATTTTCTGGCAATACTGTTTGTGAGGTACCTGAAATGACTAAACGTATTACTTTTCTCTATTTCTCGGAAACGATTCAATATTTTGTGCTATTTTTTGTAGCATTTAGGCCCATTATTACGACTTGCCAATAGCTAGAGGTATGATGTTATCGGACAGATAAGAAGCATTTGGTTATTATAAGTTAACTTTAAGCTAAAAGTGGCCGATATGCTAAAGGGAAGATCATCTTACCTTTAAATTTTATAGTGAGGTTTATGTATTTGAAGTTGCCATATTTTCTGCAAAATATGGCAACTTCATTAAAAATAAATGTTTATTTCGTTTAAAAAATAAAAATTTGAAATATAAAAATGGATAGCAGACTTTTGTTTTACATTAACAACCTGGAGAATATTTTTGAAAATACTCTGCCAGAAAGTAGAGCTCAAAAAAAAATTCGCGAACAAGTCGACTATATCAAATATTACAACGAAGCAGAATTTGTCCAAACATTGCCCACTCTTTACAGTCAAGGAGCCAGAGGTATGTTCATATATGCATATAATTTGTGTAGTAATTCAAAAATTTTCTTTCCAGGCATTATTCCGTATCACCTCAAACTAAATTGTTAATAACGCTAAGGTTTTACGTAATTGGAAATTTCTTAATTACAGTGGGTGACTTTTGTGGTGTTAGTGTGTCAACAGCAGGTCGTATAGTTAAAGAAATATCTTGTGCTTTGGCAGGTTTGCCGAATGAATATATTAAATTCCCTTCTGATGCAAGAGGAATGCAACAAACAGTGGCAAATTTCTTTAAAATTGCAAAATTCCCGAAAGTTATAGGTGCCATTGATCCACATCCGTATTCAATCGCCAGGAGAAAGCACTGGAGAAATGTTCCATAACAGAAAAGGGTATTTTCACTCAATGTGCAGGCTGTGTGCAATGCAAAATTAATCTTCCAAGACTTGGTTGCTAGATGGCCCGGATCAGCACACGATAGCAACATATTTAAAAATAGTCGTTTAAAATTTCGCCTGGAAGACGGCCAATTTCAAAATTACGTTATTTTAGAATATTCTGGATATAAGCAATGCAAATATATGATGACCCCTTTGCAAAATCCACGTACAATACCAGAAAATCTTTATAACGAATCTCAAATTCGTACGCGTAATACGATTGAGAGATGTTTTGGAGTTTGGGAGAGACGTTTCCCAGTATTGTCAAATGGCATACGATTAACAAACAATACTAAAATGGCGGTCATTGTAGCATGTGCTATACTCCAAAATATTACTATTATGGCAAAAGATCCACTTCCATCAACAGAAGAATTATTACAATTCCGAGAAGAAATGTTTTCAGATAACCTCATAGGACAAAATAACATTTTAAGCAGTTGTGATTCAGCGGCAAGAACTAAATTAATAAAAAACTACTTGGCAGAGTAAGTTCATAAAAATGTTTTTATTTTTTTTTTCAGTCTTGTACAAAATTCTGGCGAATAGTTATGAATTTATTAAAATATACTAAAAAATAACATTTCAGTTCAAATAATAAAAACTAAATAACAATAAAAATTTATAAAAAGTTAACATTAAAAATAAATAAATAAAGAAAAATTAAAAATTTTATTTATATATTTTTATGTGCTTTGTGCTAGTTTTTGTTTCTTCTCCATTAGTTCCAGCTGCATCTCCTGTCTATGCTTCTCCTCTGCACGAGTATTTTCGTCTCTATAAAATTTTTGTTGTAGGATTATCAACTTAATTCTTTCTTCTTCTAAATTTCTTTTCCACTTGCCGCCTACTACTACCTCTTTTGATTTAGCTTGCTTTAAACTTGTTGGCGTCCAGGCTGACCAGGCAGTCTTTTCTTTTCTGCAAACACCCAGCAAAAACTTTGCTTTCCTGGTAAGCTAGCAGGTATAATTGGAAACAAAAATAAACTACTTATTTTTTGCCTGAATAACTAGTTATTTTTGTTCGAGTTGTCCACAAATTCATGTAGTTATTTTTTGACTCTAGGGGTACTCAAAAATATGTACCTAAACGAAAACAAAAATAAAAAAAAAAACAAAAAAACTTTTCCGTCAGTGAGACTCGAACTTGGACACACACTAACCATTCGTTTTTACTGACTAACGTCTTACTCAGTACACCATCTCGCACATAGCATCCTAAGTGACAAAAACTCTTTTTAGTTTAAAATATCTTATTAGACATTTTGTTATAAATAACTAACAGCTTCAGAATGGGGTTGAACGGACAACCTTCTGGTTGTTAATCCGGCGCTCTATCCAACTCATCCACGTGATTGCAGTGTTACTATGCTATTATACTATTGAGTACTTATTAATGTAATACAGAGTAGGCAAATAATAATGACGCCTCATTACCAAGAAACTACTTTAATAAGTAGTTGTTATTACCGAAAACCAAAAAGTTATTGTTGGGCAATCTCCTTATCTAACTGAAAAATTACAATTAATGTAAATACACACAGTAGGTAAAAACGTTTGTTTTGGAATTAATTCGGTATATCATTAACTATCAAAGATATCGTAACAACATTGAACAATATTTAAGCTGAGATATTTTTCAGTTGAATTATAGTTGAACGCCTTCTTAGGCGTAATGGGAATCAGTGGGTGGTCCATCAAATTTGGTCACCTTTTGTCCCACATTTCTTAAAAAAAATAGACAAAAAATCCATTTATGATTTGAAAAAATATAAATTGTCCTTGAGTTAAGTTATTTTTGGCGATTTTTAAAAAAATGAAAGACCTAAGGTAAACAAATTTAATGGACTGGACACTATATCCCATTTCATCTACGAAGCTAAACAACTGCAAATGAACTCAAAAACATCTCAGTCATCTCGAGACACCAAATTTTAATCAAAATAAACGTTATAAAAACTGCGATACATAAAAAATGTATCAATAAAACTTGCATCTTCAGAGCTCATCGATTTTTCGCTAACTTCTAAATTTCTTTTCTGGTTGCCACCTACTACTAACTCCTTTGATTTTGCTTGCTTTAAGCTTACAGGAGTCCAGTTTGACCAGTCAGTATTTTCATCTACGCAAATAATTTCCTTACCAAACTGAAAAAATACAAAAATACACATATGAACAATATAAATACATTAAAAACTAGCAGCAAATATGTCAGGCAAAACATACATCTTCAATGCTAATAGATTTTTCGTTGTCACTTTCAATGGAAGTTTCCAGAAGTTTGCATCTAGCATCATCCAATTGAATTACTGCAAAATGTAATAATGTACAAATATTAATTTAGAAAGCCATCAATTTCTTTATATATACTTACTATTGTCACTATCATAATTGTTTTCCAATCCAGTGGCCAAATCTCCCAGCATGGCTGCTATTTTTGAGGACACAGTGCTAACTCTTGACGATGAAGTTCCCCCACCAGTACGGTAAATTTCTGATTTGTGATTTGCTAACTCCGCTTTGGACTTTCTTTTTATAAATTCATATTTGTCACGGAGTGACTTCCAAGGTCGGTTTGATCCAGTTGCTGCTGCAAATTTTTCTTCAACTTTAACTCATGCCTCCTCCTTCTGCTTCCAAACTACGGCATCCGATTTTTTATTTTCTATAAGATTCTTATATGTTTCCACTAGCTCTACCAGTAGCACCACTTCCTCATCGCTATAATTTTTGGACCGCTTCCTAACTTCTTTATTAATGTTCGACATTTTTTTAGTATTTTTTCCAACAAATTATTTTTCACTTCAATTATTTATGTCGTTGCCACTATATACAAGTAATTTGTCAAAAGTAATCGGTATTTTCTTTGATATTGCCATAATTTTGAAAATTTTAATTTTAATTTACAAGGAAGTTGTAATAACGAAAAGTTTTAAAGTTCACATTATTCCTCACTTTAATTAAAGTTACCTTTTACTATTATGAACATTAAAGGCAAGTTGTAATAATGGCCCTTAGTATATTTGGAAAAGAAAAAAAAATCCCATACAAAAGCACTTCATTTTTTTATTTACCTAATGCTAAAACTTAAAATGTCTCTTTTTTATTTAAAAATAAAAATTCCGTCATTTATGTCAGACAATATTAGGAGAAAATCAGTACTAAATTGTACGAAGATCGTCTCATAATTGACCATAGTTCCCATATAAGACCCTCTTTCGGGAATCACAAATCCTCATTTAATTGTATCAAAATAATATTATGCATATGTATGTTATAGAGAAACAATACTTATGATAAGAAGAAGACGAGATAATACTTATGAAAAGAATCGGTAAACAATTAGCCCACAGCTCCCATAATAGACGCTTCCGAAAATTACTTTAGCACACATACACAATGGTGTGGAGTACCATATGGTCAGGCTTGACCGACTATAACGTTTTTCAATAAATTGTATATCGATTAAGAATTTAATTGATTGATTTAAAAACATTAAATTAATTTTAATTCGGCTAAAATAATTAAAAAAAAATAAAGTATTGTTTAGTTTCCTTTAGCTTTTTGTTACTCAAAACCAGTGTTGCCAAATTTTAGTGTAAGCTGGAAATTGCCAAAAAACAAAACAGTACTGAGAACAGAAACTGTTTGTATATGTAAGAGAAAAGAGATATATTTTTCATTTTCTGGGCTGAAGTCCATTAGAGAAAATAATAAAATAAATTAAACAAAATTAATGAGCGGATTTTTTAAAATTCTATCATAAGGTATCCGGATTGTCAAATTATCCGAATTATCAAGGCTTTTCTAATCCAATTTTGTTAAAAAATACTACTAAAATATATCTTTTATTTAATATGTGAAACACTTAAATTATCAAGTAAAATTTTTTCGTCAAATAACATTTCATATTTTAAGATTTTTATTTAAAAGAAACAACTTTGTTTTACTAAAGAATTTTTTATAAAAATATTAACTAAAAATTAAAGAAATTCAACTAGAATCAACTTTTACCTAACAACTATATCATTTCTTCTTGTATTTTCCAAGTTATACTAAACTTAGAATAAGAAAAGACATTTTATAATTTATATCCGCATTATAGAGTTATAGAATGGAAAATTAGGAAATGCCATCCAGATTTCCATATAATCCGAATTATCAAATTTTTACCTAAGTAAATTTTATTCAAATATATATAAAAAAAATAATTTTAACTAAATAAGCAGACCCAAAACCTAATATTTAGCAAAAAATAAACCTCTCGTAAAATTTTGTCTTAAAAAAAAAAATATTTAAAAGTGTAACAAACCTATCAAATTTTAAGCAACTATTAAAGCATAAATATATATAAAATGACACTCTTTTCGCACAAACTAATCATTTTGTCTACAATTAGGCTTTCACTTTGGATTAAAATTAGATAAGTTAACGGCCCATAATATTATATTTGGGCATGTGATGGAAATAGATTTCGAAAACGGAATGAATTGAAATCGAAAAAATATATGATGTATTTATTTTTTCATTTTCTTTATTGATGAAAACTTACTTTCTATTAGATTTTATTATAAAATTTTAAATATGTCACGAAAACTATTTCCTTAGTTTTCAATAGTGCTCTATCTTGTAAAGGAGAAATAAAGCATTGTTCCAAAAATTATTTTCCGTTCGATTTGAAAATGATCGATTTCCATCACATGCTTCTTTATGATGTTTTAAATTGTTCAATTATATATAAATACTTCAATTTTCAGAAAGATTTGAAATTAATTACAATTTTGTTTTATTTTAATTTAAGATATCAATTCAATTACGTTCACAACTAAATTGCAAACTATATTTAAAAATTAATAATATTATCATTATTATTTCTTATAACAAAAGAACTATAATTTTATAGCTTAACTGTTTGTAATTGTATTGGTTTTTCAAAGTTTTTTTGTCAAACACGCTCTTTAAAGATCGCATTAGTTACCGTCAGCGTTACCGTTTGCCACCTTTAGTAAACAATTGCCCCTTTTACAATCACCTGGTCACTTTTTTGGCCCCTTTTTTAAAGTGTAACTAAAAAAAAGGCGCCATGTCTTTTTAAGACTATGTGCTAAATGAATGGAAACTAAGTTGCTTGAAATATCTCGTCCCATTATAAATTAATTCCAACGAACAAATTTATTATTTTGAGATTGTTTCATAATATAGCGGTGTACAAAAAAGACCCCGAAGAATTTATAAATAAACTGAAACTGTTAAAAACTAAGGCTAATGTAAAGTTTTTAAACAACTGCTTAAAACAACGGATTGGGAAAATTAAAAAATAGATTTAAGGAATACTTATATCCGAATTTATATTTTTACTTTGGCTCATAGCACTGTCTTGGCGGAACGTCCTTTTTCTAAATTATCACCAATGATAAAAAGATTGTCTGATGAACAGACTTAAGTCTAGTGACTAGTGAACCCATACTTTTAGTCTAAAATTTTTAGACGGGGATTTGTAAGACTAGGGTCCTCGGACAAAAGTATAGAAATTTATTTAGTTGAAAGAGAATTTTATGTTAACTATTTCTATGAATAAATTTTTATTTGTTTAACAATAAAAATTATTATAAATGAATTATTTGTTAATTAATAAAATTGAATTTAGAGGCTTTTCTTAAAATAAAATACCTTTGTTTTTGCTTTTATCAAATAAACAAATTTTGAGGAGTTTTTATGTATTGAAGAAGTCGGCCTCATTAAAAAAAAAATACCTTTTATTTTTTTTTTTAATCCCCCTTTCTGGACACTTTTTAAAAATTCTCCACCGCAGTTAGAGAGACCAAATTCTAGTTGCAGTTTTAATTTTTAGAAAAAAAAAAAAAAAAAAAAATGATAACGTTATTTTATCACAAAAATACAAATTAATTAAAAAAACTCAAAAAGTGCTAAAAAATGACAAAAATAATTCGAAAAGTGCTAGAATAAGTGCCAGGTTCAAAAAGTGCTAAAAAATGACAAAAGTAATTCGAAAAATGCTAGAATAAGTGCCAGGTTCTAGATTCATTGTTTCCGTGCTAAATGAGTTTAAAAAGTGCTAAATCTAGCACTAAAAGTGCTAAACTGGTAACACTATTCAAAACTGATTCACGTTGGGTAGTCTATTTTTTATTGAAGTCAGTTTTATTAGCAAACATGTTTCTAAGTGCGAGGATTAAAATCATTTTTATAATATTATTGATTACAATTTTAAATGCTCGAACTATCAAGGTAATTTACAACATAATTTTGAAACTAAAGTCAACCTTGGTGTTATCTACTACCTTGCTTACAAATACACATCACATTTTCTTTAAGGGCTTTCGCTTAAAGATGACCAAATTAATATGCAACGTTAGTGATAAATCGTTTGCAAAATATGAAATATACCGTGTTAAAGCCGTGTCTAGAGATATTCAGTATATTACACTATATGTCAAATATTATCAATTACCTATAAATGATTTTACCTTCAAGTGTGACTTTATCAAATACTTAAATGCAGTTACTAGATTAGTATGGCGATGGTTTACAGAAGTATCGAATCTTAATCATTCATGTCCACTAACAGTAAGTAAAAGTATTTGAAGTCTAAATTTTATGTTTCTTATTTTAACATTTTGATGTTTTCTTCATATAGGGAGATTTTGAAATCAAGAGATTGGAAAACCGTTATCTGCAGCAACAGCTAAGTTCATTGCCTCTACCAAATGGGGAGTATTCACTTTTTGTTTGTTTTAGGTCAGCAAATATATCTAGAATAAGAACAGAATTTTACGTTTCAATTTTTTAACATTGGTATAGATAGTATTGTTTATTTTATTCTGTTATAGAATACATTACACACGTCGACAAAAATAAACTTTTCTAAGTGTTACGTGATTTTTCAGTCAATTAAGTTGCACATTATAAATCGCTTTTAATTAATGAGGTTGCAAAATATATAGGCAAATTAAAGTCGGAATTATTTTAACAAAATATCAAAAAATTCTATTTTACATTACTTTCATTCTATACGTACATCACACTTCACTTAATTGTGAATAAAATCGACATTTATAATAACAGAGAAAAAGGAGAATTTTGGAAATTTGCTATTTTTAAAAATTTTTCGAAAGACAACAATTTAAAAAAATAAAAAATTTAAATTTCTTCGACACAATGTTGTAATATCTACGAAACTATTAAAAAGATTAAAATGGTATAAATTAGTGGCAGCACAAAATAGAATCAGTTTTAGTTAATTTCTTTAGTAACACCAACGGTTTAAAAAAGTGTAAGTTAGGGTAGAAGGTTGAGCATTCGCCATAGGAGCACATATACCATTGCCAATTATCTTGAAGACGAAATAGTAATTTTCGTGCTTCTTATTGATTTTCTCTTCCTTTTTCGCAGAACTTTCATACGCCAAATTCTTATATTTCCAATTTAAATTTTGTCGGAGGTAGACGTGATTAATTGTTTTGTCAATACTCTCCCAAATATTACGCTGTAGGTTTTTTTCTGAGATAACGTTATTAGTTTCTGATATTCAATAAAGATTTTAGTTCGTGTTATAAACTTGATAGTAATGAACAATATTTGACAAAAGCTGATTATTTAAAGAACCTTTGTATAGAATGCCTGTAAGTCAACCCAACTTTCGTACAGGCACGTTGCAATCAGCTATGAGATACTTACTAGCATTAGATTATTTACCGTACATATATACTCCCTAGTGTTCACAGAATTTAAAAAAAATATATATATATATATATATATATATATATATATATATAGTGACTTTAGTGACGAATTTACCCCATGAGTTGGAATAAATAGCGGGAAACTAACGGAAGATAGTTTGTTAAGATAATGCAACTTTGAACTTCGTCGTATCAAGAGGTAAATTTATTCGTGAAAGTTGAAAAAATAATAAATTTTAAAAAGCTATTAAAATTGTAAGTAAAAGCATATTTTTGTGAAAATAACTATTTATATTAATAAATTAAAACAATTTAAAAAAAATTTTTTTGTTCATTATAAAATACAATAAATTACATGTTTTGTAATATATTTTATGTATTTTTTTTTTGTCCTTACAGGTAAGGTAATAAGATAAGTAAAACAATAAAAAACAAGTATTATCCTCCGAAATATTATAATCAATTTAAGAACGATATCAATATTTCGACTAATAAACACGGCGATTTCTTCATACTTAAGGGACTTTAACGCTCAGCAAATAAATTGGAATTGTTTGTCTAATAATACAACTGGGTATATTTTGTATAACCACCAAAATCAATCCAAATACTACCTCTACTATACACTCTAGTCTTCCGTTTTCTAATATGGTTATGCATCCAAATGTATTATCAGGACACATTCCAATAACATGACATATATGGTAATATTCAGTACAAATTCGGTTTTATCATCTAGCAAATTAGGCGCAAATAAAGCGATTTGTGATATTGCAGAGAAATTTTGATTAATAAACTGTAACCTCTGAAAAGTTTTCAAAATAAAAAAGTTTCAGAAACACCGATTATCTCATTCCATCTTATCATATTATGATTTTAGTTTATAATATTATTTTTCCATTTTTTCATATATTATAATAAACACATTCATTAAAAATTATTTTTGTGTATTGTTTATTGAGTCCATTACATTTGTTTCAAGATAATAGATAAAAGTGTATATTAATCATAAAAAATCATTTACACATTATTTGTTCATTAATTAATATTACGAGTATTTATTAATAATAATATTAATATGGTTTGAAAATAAAATATGGTCTAAGAACAAGGAAAAAAAATTGATAATATTCAATGGTTGTAGAAATAATGATATTTTTTATGTTAATAAAATTGTGTTTCTGGTATAAATATTTAAAAACAAAAAATGTTTGTAGTCAAATATATCAAAATTTTGATTGAATGTAAACATTGAATGCTAAAACTGAAGCAAAAAATATTGTTATCATGAGCATAGTATTATTAAAATTAATGAAAATTAGCAACGAAAATATAATATTATTGTAGTGAACATGTTTTTTTCTCTGCGTGTAGCTTTTGATATTTTTTAATATTATATATGTATATTATAAAGTAAAGTCCAATTGATTCAATTGTTGTAATACTAATGTAAATTCTCATAAAATGTAATGTAAAAAGTAAATTTGAAAGTAAATAATTTGAATAAAGGAATTGAAATAAGAATAAAAAAGCGAAAGTTTATTTACGTCGTAAATGTTTCACACCATGGATATCTATTGGTTGAAATCACGGACAAAAACACATGAGTTTGTAATTAATGTAATTTATTAAAATAATAACCTTTTATCAAAATTAAAATGGTATTTGAAAAGCAAATTAAAAAATATACTTATTAAGCAATTTTATATTATGATTAATTGCTATATTTATTTAAGAGAATCTGTAATTAATCTTTTAATTACTCTATATAACATAACGTAGTAGTACTAAATATTGAAATATTTTTTATGAGAATTTAATTTAAATTTTTATGAAAAATTTTAAGTTCGTTTTAATAAATCAGGTTTTAGTGTTACGCGTTAGAGATAAGTTCATAATTTTCATATTGTTTACCTTTAGCTGAGTTTAAGGTTTATGAAAAGAGCCATTTCTGTATAATTTTATATTTAATTGTGATTTCGTAAAACATTTGAAAGCTATTTCAAACATTGTCTGGAAATTTTTTACCACTATTTAATGGGGACTATGGATTATTTGCCGATTTTGGAAGATATAATGTGGTAGAATTTTAAGCAGAATTATATGCCATGATTTATTAGTATTCAAAAACTTTAAATCGGGTAAAATTTAGATGAAAGCAAATAGATCTCAAATCAAAAAATAAAAAAATAAGTTCTAAAAAATGATTATTGCAGTAACCAAATTGTTATTAAAATAAAATGTACCCAACTTCAAAAATGTTTGCGGTAAAAATACACAATTGCAGATAAAATTTTGTTTTTGCGGCAACCATATGATAAACATAACATTCCCCTACACATATAGTTTAGTGGTTATTGGCATTATTTGCAAATAATAGGACTTAGCTTTGTATATAATCAGTAATAATTTCTCGTAATAAAACTTATCCCAACATAATTTAATATCAGCAGCATCATAATTCGATTCTGCCCAATATACAGTAGGGCATAATCGAATTTTTTTGAAAACAAAATCTATAGCTTCTGTTTGGTTGGCTGGTTTAGATAGTTACATAGAGAAGGTCGACATGTTACAATCATTGTACCACGTCTCCATCCAGAGACCGATATCGGTCCATTCAATTAAATAAGACAGAAAAAAGAGAGGAAGAAAAGAAAAAAGAAGAGAAAAGAGAGAAGAAAAGCAACATGAATTCAATATGGGTTAATTAGCAATTGTAAAAAATCCCTAACTACCCCCCAGCCAGCCTATTCCCATGACAAAGCCTATGATATCTACAAGCTTCTTGGCCTGGAGGTCATGTAGCCCGTCGAGAAATTGACTGCCCAACCACTTCATCCTACGATGTTGCAATCGCAGACAGTAACACGTAATATACTCAATAGATTCGGTCTCATCGACGTCCTCACACATTATATAAAAATCAGAATTGCCAACATCCCATTTAGGCCTCATCTTCCGTATCAAGCAGTGTCCTGTTAAGACTCCTATCATGATCCTCAAACTTTTCGTACTCGAGCGTAGGAGAGTATTTGCCTGTCATATCCAGTTCAGAACATAACGTCCAAGACACCTTACATTCTACCTGCTCTCCCAAGCTGAATTAGTCCTGGGCAAAATCCATTTGTTGATCTTCCCAAAGAAGAATGGAGGTTTCATGGTGGTATCCCTCTCCGAGATATCCATCGCAGCGCTTTGCTTTGCCAATTCATCCGCTAATTCATTACGAGATATATTGCAATGGCCAGGTAGCCAGTGGTCTGCTAACTCTCTCAGTGACATCTTACAGTTAGCTGCTAGCCTGGATTTCACCAGATGTGCTTCCAAGGTCTTCAGAGACGCCTGACTGTCCACAAAGAGAGTAAGTTCAGAACGCCTCGCAACGTTCTGTCTGATTAGTTCCGCGGCCTTCAAGATGCCGAGAATCTCAGCCTGAAAAACGCTACCCTCATCCGAGAGTCTAAATGAGCTTTTCAAATCCGTGCCCATAATATAGACTCCCGCACCAGTACCAATGCCCATCTTTGATCCGTCCGTAACTACTACACAGCCTTCGTACAATATCACGGTGTATTAGCAAGCCTCCCTATCTGGTATCACCACAAGAGGATTTACCCCAAAGTCCAATTCAATGGCCATGTAATCTGTTGCCTCCGTGGAGCCCAGATTAACCTCATCGTAACTGAACTCGTATACGACCCTAGAGTGACCTGTTCTTGATGAACCTAATAATCCTAATTCCTTAAGTCTCAGCAGACTCCTTGTCGCTATACCCCTCACAAAATCCACAATTGGTAAGAGCCGCCTGTGGTATACTTCTCATTGCACTGATAATACCAATTGAAGCACACCTCTGTGCCACCACACAGAACAACCATATGTAAGAATTGGAATCATCACCGAGGCATAGATCCAATTCGCTACCCTCGGTTTGAGTCCCCAGTTCTTACCTATGGAGTTTCTACAGGTATAGTAGGTGTTAAGGTCACGTTTGAGTCTGTCCTGAATATTCCTCTTCCAAATCAGCTTACTATTAAGAAATGCTCTAAGATATTTTGCTGAGTCGGATAGTCTTAGTTCCGTTCCCCCCAGTACCGGTAATCTGAAATTTTCGTCATCAGCATATGCCACGATTTTCCGTCCCCTCCTGTTAAATTGACGCAGAATCACGTCGACAGCAAACAGCCACAACAGGGGTGAGAGCACTCCCCCTTGCCGAACTCCTTCTTCTTACACAGCTCAGCACTTCATGAAAAGCACTCTCAACAGATTTACCCTTCAGGTAAGCATGTTGAGCACTGCTCATGCAGCTGGTGCCAATGGACGACCTCAGATATAGATCCATCAGTCTTTCTAATGTCTTCAAAATAAAAGACGATAGGCTGATAGGTTTATAATCCTTATGTTTCGAGTGACATTTCTTACCACCCTTAGGCATGAATATGACCCCTAACTCTCTCCACCCCCTTGGTGTGTGTCCGTGAAGCAGACACCCAGTGAAAATAGCCACAAGTAGTAGACGAACCGCTACCGGTGCATTCTGTAATATATCCGGAAAGATACCATCCGGTCCAGGTGATTTATAAGGCTCGAATGTATTAACCGCCCATGTTGCTTTCTCAACCGTGATCAGGTCTCTCAATACAGTTTCACTCATCCCGATAGCGGACTCTGTAAAAAAGAGCTCTTCTATACCTTATCCTTCCATCAATGGGTCTCTACAACCTGGAAAAAGAGTTTCCAAAAGTACATTAATTGACTCAGAGCTAGACTCCATCCATGAACCATCCGATCTCTGGATACTACCCAGAACACTAGAAAACTTCGACAGTATCGTCCTAAATCTGGACAGTTCATTGACCTTTTAGCTCGTCTAATGTCCTTTTTCTACTTATTTAAATTCACCCTGTAGGTACCCCATCCTCATCCTTACTAGTTCTAAGAACCCTGTTATACAGCCTGCCAACTGTGGTCCGTTGAGCTTTAAACTTCTTTGACCACCAGACTGGCTGTTTTCTTTTACCCGGATAACTCACCAGGCAGGAGAGTTCATAGCTTCCGATGATAAACTCCGTTACTTCCCTTACCATCGCGTCAAGACTGTCCCTCGCCGTAAATTCCCTAGGAGATTCAGGTAGTCTTGATTCCAAAGCACGTCCGAAAGCGTCCCAATTCATCCGTCTAAGATTCCTATAAGGTTTCCTTTCCGAACAGATACATCCTTCCTGCTGTGGTCAGAGAAAGAACATCCCAAAGCCACCCTCCAGAGTTAGTCAACGTGATGTCTATTACCGAGTTCCTATCCTTCGTCCTGTACGAAGGGGAATTTCCCCTATTACAAATCAAAAGACCATTCGTTATAATAAAATCAAAGATTGACTCACCTCTTTTATTAATATCTTTGCTATTCCATTGATAGTGGTGTGCATTTCAGTCACAACCGAGCTATAGACGTACTCATTCCGCATGGCATACTATACTAAGGTCCTCACACTGTCACACCTCATAAGGCATGTACACTGAGGCCAGAACCAGCTTACTACCTCCTTCCGCCTCACCTTGAACGACCGTTAGGTCTCCATAACTAAAAAAAATAAAGAAGAATCAACTGAAGTTCATTCCAGAATACGAGTCCTTACCTTATCCTTAGCCAAAGCTGTTGGATTAGGGCCACGTCTGCAGCGGAGCTAAAGAAGCTCTAATTGAAGTGTCTCTTTCATAGAGAATTATTTAACCGCTTACAAATTTTTCTTTCATACCCGATTTCTAAGATTTTTATATATTCTTAAAGCTCCTAATAAAATTTACGCAATGTGTAATTTATCTCCTATATTTTACTATTTTCCAGCCTTTGGACAAGTTTGTAGCCCAACACTTCTAACCAATTTCGTTAGGTTTTTCTATAATTAGTTAAAGCACAAAATTATCTACCGAAAAATTTCCATATTTTGGTCCTAACAGCATATTTTGGGCTAAGCAGCATATTTTGCCTGGCTGACTTATATTATAAATAAATTATTTTGTAATAAATAGAATTGTATTTAGTAGTTTTTCTTAAAACACAATAACTTTGTTTTTGCTTTTATCAAATAAACAAATTTTGTACTGTTTTTAGGGTTTTTTTTTCACAAAAGCCCCTTTTTTGGCGACTCTACTTTTGGAAATCCCATTTTTTGGACACTTTAAAAATTCTCAACAGTAACGTTGGTTACCGTAACTAAAACACTAAATTTTAGTTGCAGCTTTAATTTTTAGAAAAAAAAACTGATAAAGTTTTTATAGTACAAAACTACAAATTAATTTAAAAAAATGCAAAAAGTGCCAAAAAAAAAAATATGCCAAAACTAATTCGAAAAGCGATAGGAGCTAGATTCATTTTTTTCGAGCTAAATGAGTTTAAAAAGTGCTAGATCTAGCACTAAACGTGCCAAATTGGTAAAACTGCTAAAAACTCATGCTCGTTAGGTAGTCTCTTATTTATTAATGTCAGTTTTATTGGCAAACATATTTCTAAGTGCGAGGATTAAAAGCATTTTTATATTATTATTAATTACAATTTCTAATGCTCGAACTACTAAGGAAATTTATAATATAATTTTGAAACTATAATTCACCATGGAGTTATTTATTATCTTGCTTAAAAATACATATCACATTTTATTTTCTTTAAGGGCTTTCGCTTATGACCAAATTAATATGCAACGTTGGTGATAAATCGTTTGCAAAATATGAGTCTAGAGAAATTCAATATATTACACTATATTTGAAATATTATCAATTAACTATTAAGGAAATAGATGATTAAATTTTTTATAGTAGAGTTCAATACCATATTTTATTAAATTTTTTGTTTTTAGGTACGTTTTCGAATCTTGAAACGTGCTAATGGCTACAAGCCATATCTATACGATTTTACTTTGTGTGTGGATTTATAAAACATTTAAAAGCAGTTATTAGTATTTTGTGGCGATGGTTCAATGAAGTATCGTATCTTAATCATTCATGTCCACTAACAGTAAGTAAAAGTATTTGAAGTCTGAATTTTACGCCTATTAATTTAGCATTTTGATGTTTTCTTCATATAGGAAGATTTTGAAATCAAAAGATTGAAAACCCGTTATGTGAAACAACAGCTAAGTACAATGCATATAGTAATCAGGGATTATGCACTTTTTGTTTGCTTTAAGTCAGCAAATGCATCTAGATTAAGCATAGAATTTTACGTTTCAATTTTTTAACATTAAAATATATAGTATTGTTTGTGTTGTTCTTTTATAGAATACATTACACACGTCGACAAGAAAGCATTTTTCTAAGTCAATTTGGTTGTACATTAAACTTATAAATCACTTCTAGAGAATGCAAAATATCTTGAGAAATAAACGTCGGAATTGTTTTAATAATATATCAAAAAATTCTGATTTATATTACTCTCGCGTTATATATTTTTTTTTTTACCGAAATACGACCTGTATTCTCCTTTGCTTTCAGGGATGCAGTATTGTAATCGAATTATTTTTTTGCTAATTTAATTAGCTGCCATTTTCTTCACAAAGTATCGAGCAGTAAATTTATTCGTGAAAGGTGAACAACATATTTAAAAAAAAAAAAAAAAATCTATTAAAACTGTAACTAAAAATATATTTTTTTGAAAATTTGTTATTATATTTAAAATAATTTTGTTTTTTTTTTCTATTATAAGATACAAGGAATTATGTGTTTTGTAACGTATTATTATTATTATTATTATTATTATTATTATTTTTTGAAATTAGGGGTTATGTGTTTCACAAAATTTATATGTGTAATGTAAAGTACGTATCATATTCATGTTCATGTTTTTTTTTGTGGTTTTTTATTTTTTTATGTATATTTAGTTTTTTTTCTATTTATTTATTTTTTACAGATTCAATAATTAATAGTTTGTTTCAACTAATTAAAAAATTTAAAATTTTTGTTATTAAAAAATTTATTTATCAAATACAACAAATAAATTAAAACAAAAAATATATGTTACAAATGTAAATGTTATTTAAATTCATGAATTGACTGCTTCTAGAATATCTAAAAGATGCACATAAAAGAGACATGATGTCATCACATCTACGATGCTTTAATAAAGCGCATGAAAAGACATGAATGAAAATGGGTCTAATTATTAACCAATATTCGTGAAATTAGGCTTTAAAATTTATGGGTTGGTTTATAAAAAGGAGCGTCAAACATATGGTGGAGGCATTATAACTGCTATTCAGGATTGCATAAATCATAGAGTAATAGAATCGGGAAAAAACATCTGTATGTGAAAAATTATCAATATTCCGCCATTCAGCCAGTAACTTGACTGAAAAAGATATCAAATATGGTAGAGCATTATTTCCATTACTAAAAAGAACCTAAAAATTAAATGTATGTCTATCATGAGTCATGAGTGCCTAGCATGGCTTCCTAAAGTTGCAAAGACGCATAAAAATATTACGAATTTTACAAAACAAAAACCTTAAGATAATACACAATCTGACTTGGAGATTTTCCAGAAATATACTTCATAACTCCTTTGGTTATAAACATTAAGTGCAGTAATGACAGAATTAACAATAGCATTCATTTCCCGATGGTAAAATTCAATCTATGATTTATCCATATCTTTTTGATCTGAAGTCCGATTTCATTGAATTTGATGGCATTGGAAAGGAAACGTCCTCTTTAAACGTAATAGTAGCAATATTATTTTTGTAGAAAAATGCATTTCCGAAGTACTTTTGAAAGCGTTTCCCCCCATATAATCTTTTATTTTTTCAAATAAACTTAAATGTTGTTAACTTGATTGAATAATTCAGTTTAATTTTTTTGTGATGAAAAGTTTAATTACTTTTAACAAATTTTTGTTAAAAACCCCCAAACAAATTTTTCCATTCAACAACTCATTTGTTAAAAAAAAAAATTATTTTATGAATTAAAATTAAATAATTGATAAATTGTAATAACATATATATATATATATATATATATATATATATATATATTTTAATTTTTTTTTTTTAAGAAGCAATCTTACAAAAACTGAATTAAATCATTGATTGCAATTTCTAACTAATTTTGCTTTTTTGACTAACTTAGCTTAAAGAGTATAAAAAGCACAGTTTAAATCAGCGTTGTCGTTGAGAATTTTTAAAAAGTGGGGATTTCGAAAAAAGTTCCAGTTGCTTAATAGCTAAAAAAAAAAACAAAAAATTTTCTATTTTAGGAAAAAACTACTAAACTTAATTTTATTAATAACAAAATAGTTTACTTATAATAATTTTTATTATTGCAAAAATAAAGATGTATGTACTTTTGTATAAGGTCTTCACACGGATTCCAGTCTTACAAATTCCCTATAACAAATTTAGAACTGAAAGTATGGATTCACAAGTGTTGACCTTAACTATGTTGGACAACTTATTTATCATTAGCGATAATTTAGAAAAAAAAGCGTTCCGTCGAGGCATTGCTATGAAGCAAAGTAAAAATATAACTTAGGATATAAGTATTTATCAAATCTATTTTTTAATTTTACCAATCCCTTCAAAAAGATTCGGCATTTGATGATTTAAGTAGTTGTTTAAAAACTTTATATTTAGCTTTAGTTTTTAACAGTTCAGGTTTATTTATAATTTGTTCGGGATCCATTTTTATATCGCTATATTGTGAAACAATCGCAAAATAATTAATTTCTTCGCTGGCATTAATATATAATGGTTCGAGGTATTTAAAACAATTTTGTTTCTCATAATAATTTAATGATAAAGTCTTATTATTTAACTAAGTTAAATACTCCTCTTAATGCGGATTGGATTTACTGAGAAATCAATGTATAAATAAAAACTGTTAAATTGATTGCATATGCGTCTCATGCGATCAAAGTTGATATAATTGTTTCGAAAATATTATATTTTTAAAGGAGTATAATTTCTAGTTGGATGATTTGAGATTACGAATTCGATCTTACGAAGCAGGAACTCGGAATTAATTTAACCGTTTAGTTCTCCTACTTTCAAGAATAGGGAGATCAATAAGCTTTAATCGGCTTCCATACTATGGTATATTAATACTAGGATTCCGTAAAAGATTACCAAGACAAAATAAGAGAAATTGTTTCTGGACCTTTTCAGTTTTCTTCGTGTTTAGTATCCCAGACCACGGAAGCATATTCCAGGTTTGGTCTTACGAGAGATGTGTATAATTGCTTGGAAATGTAAGGATCATTAAGCTCTCTTCCCCAGCGCTTGAGGTAACCTAGATCTTCTTTTATTTTTTTAACGATTTGCGAAACGTGGAAATTAAAGGATAGTTTACAATCAAGCAGCACACTCAGGTCAAAAAATTCTTCGACTAGATCAAGTTTATATTCATTTATTGTGTATCTATAGAATACTGAACTTTTTCTGTAGAACATCATGTGTTTACACTTTTTTGAATTCAGATTCACCAATCATAAATATTTTCAATCTGATTGGAATAAGAAACATTGATAGGAATAGTTAAATCTATGGAACAGTTTTACATCATCAGCATACATTAATATTCTAGAATTCTTAATGCAAGCTGGTAAATCATTTATAAATATTAGGAATAATAAGGGACCGAGATGATTAGCTTGCGGATAAAATAGGAATGGATTTTGGTGTACATTCTCTAAATAATACACATTGGTATATTTAAGATATGTAGAAATGCATTTAATGAAAACAAGAATAAATCCGTCTTCATCCAATTTGAACAATAGGAGATCGTGATATACTTTATCGAAAGCTTTACTGAAATTTGTGTATATTGTGTCTGTCTGTAAACTGGAATCAAATGCAGTTATAAGTGATGTTTCGAACTCCAAAATTTTAATAGTAGCGTAACATCCTCTTCTAAATCCATGCTGAGGAAAGATAACAAATAACACGAAAAATATTTTATTTTAAAAAGCTTTATAAATAATATATATGCTAGCCTGTAAGAAATTGTAATTTCATAGGTTATTACATAAAAAAATTAAATAAAGAAGTTAGTTTATCGTCATTTATCACATAATCTTAAAAAGTCGCCAATGGTGGTTTAAATGTTTTTCAAATCAATAAAATCGGACATCTATGTATTGAGAATTATATGTTTAAAATTGGAAATTCTTTGCGTAAACGCAAAAAACCTTAAATATCAATAAAAAGAAAATATTTTGTATGAAAAAAAATAATGGTATTTTTTACAAAAAGTTTTTAAAAATGGTAAACATAAAAATAGTAAAAATAGAATTATTGAATAAATAATTAAGTTTTTAAGATGAAGTGATAAAAACTAAAAATAGGAGGGGGAGAACTTTTTAAAAATTGCATCAGAATAATGCAGTTGTATCTAAAATGCATTTAGTAAAAAACTAGTATTACTTATTCAATTTATTACATACTTTTTCCATTTTCTTTTTTTTAATTTTTTCATTATTTCAAACCGCGAAAGAACACGCTTTTTGATTTTTTTAAACAAAGTTGAACAAATTTTATTAGTTTCACGGAGAACATATTTCATTAATATGAAGAAATTGAAATGAAGATAAAAAATTTTACTTTTGTATGTGTTCTTTCTTGGAATTCATGATATACGTGATAACAAAGGGGTTTTAATCCCAAGTTTCCATCCGTACACGCAGAGAAAAAATATAGTTATAGCCACCATATCTAAAAGCAGCATATTATAACATCTAAAAATATATATGATTATAACCAGTAATTGTTATCATTCCATTTTACCATATTGTGTCCGATTTTGTGGTTCACTTTTTCATGTTATGGCTCAAGTTTTTTATATTATTATTAGATTATGATTTCATTTTATTATATTATTCCATCTTATCACATTCTTCCATTTTATAATATTATTCTATCTTATCATATATTAAAATAATAATTAATTCAAAATTTTTATTGTTATAAATTGTTTATTGAGTATATTATTAAAAAAAAAAAAAAATATTTACATACTATTTGCTCATTAATTAATTTTATTTATTTATTTGTACCATCATACATATGTGCAAAATAATGCAAGATATTTTTTACTAACTTTAACAGTATTTAGTCAATCTATGCATGAATCACACCAATTAATTTAAATATTTTCTACTTATATTAGTTCATGTGTAAACTGAATGAATATTATAATAAAGAGAGAAAACAAAAGCCAAAACAAAATATATTTAAAAACTAACAAGAAAAAATTAATGATTTTTAAACATATTTGTAAAAAACATATTTATTTGTAACGTTTCATTGTTATGGGAATAATAATATTAATGTGGTTTGAAAACATAATATGGTTTAAAAACAAGGAAAAAAAAATAATTTTGTGAGCACTGTTGCCAGATGATAGGATTTATGGATATATTTTCGTAATGTGGGATTTGAGGATTTTCGTAAAATATGGGAATTCTTTATTAAATAATAAAGAAAATTGTCTACAATAACTTATAGACAATTTTCGATAAATTTTAATTTTTAAAGAAAAAGTTCGATAAGTTTTAAATATTGATGAATATTTCTATGTACTGAAAATATCAAATTATTATTTGTGTTTATATGCCATTTACACCAAACGAAAGATAGTAGATTTTAGCTTCATCCAGTTTTTGAATGAAAAAGAAAAACAAACTTAATTTCTTTTCTTTTCCATAAAAACCAAAACCCATTTTCCATAATTTTTTATTGAAAACCAAATAAAAACTACCAAAATAATTATTTATGAAACAGCCTGTTCATATCATTAATAACATTAAGCTTTCATTGCTTTCGGTTTTCAATTTATAGATAAATTCAATACATTTTCTTTTTATATGAAATCTTCAATATGCTTTCTTTTATGGAAAATTCTTTTAATTTTCTTTTATGGAAAATTTTTGATAAATTATCTTTTTTTATTATGCTATTTACACCAAACATAAACTAGTCATTTTTGGCTTCATTCGATTTTTGAATGAGAAACTACATTAATTTCGTTGGTTATTACACACAAATCAAAAACCATCGTCAACTAGTTTTTATCGAAAACCAAATAAAAACTACTAAAATAATTATTTATGAAACACTATGCTATCTTTTGTAGCATTTAGTATATTTGGCAAAAAAAAAAAAAAAATACAATTCATAAGCAATAATTTTTTTTTTTGTTTACCTAATGCTAAAACTTAAAATGTTTCTTTTTTATTTAAAAATAAAATTTAGTCATTTATGTCAGACAATGTTAGTAGAAAATCGGTACCTATCATCAGCACTTATACTTATGATAAGAATCAGTCCACTCACACACACACAGCTCCTATAATAGACTCTTCCGAAAATTACTTTACATACTCAATGGTGTGGAAAACCATATGGTCAGGCTTGACCGACTATAACATTTTTCAATAAATTGTATATCGATTATGAATTTAATTGATTGATTTAAAAACATTAAATTAATTTTAATTCGTCTGAAATTATTAAAAAAAAATAAAAGTATTGTTTAGTTTCCTTTATCTTTTTGTTACTCAAAACCAGTGTTGCCAAAACCTAAGTGTAAGCAAGAAATTGCCAAAAACAAAAAAAGCGCTGAGAACAGAAACTCTTTGTATTTGTAAAAGAAAAGACATATATTATTTATTTTCAGAGCTAAAGTCCATTAGAGAAAATAATAAAATAAATTAAACAAAATTAATGAGTGGATTTTTTAAAATTCTAATTTTATCATAAGGTATCCGGATTGTCAAATTATTCGAATTATCAAGGCTTTTGTGATCCAATTTTGTTAAAACAATCTATTAAAATATATCTTTTATTTAATAAGTGAAACACTCAAATTATCAAGTTAAATTTTTTCGTCAAATAACATTTCATATTTTAAGATTTTTATCTAAAAGAAACATCTTTGTTTTGCTAAAGAATTTTTGGAAGAAATATTAACTAAAAATTAAAAAAATTCAACTAGAATCAACTTTTTCCTAACAGTTATATCATTTCCTCTTATGTAATTTAATTCTCAATATAGAGTTACAGAATGGAAAATTAGGAAATGCCATCCAGATTTCCATATAATCCGAATTATCAAATTGTTACCTAAGTAAATTTTATTCAAATATATAACAAAAAGATAATTTTAACTAAATAAGTAGACCCAAAACCTAATATTTAACAAAAAGTAAAACTGTCGTAAAAAAAAAAAAAAAAAATATTTAAAAGTGTAACAAACCTATCAAATCTTAATCAACTATTTAAGCATAAATATATATAAAATGACACTCTCTTCGCACAAACTAATCATTTTGTCTATAATTAGGCTTTCACTTTGGATTAAAATTAGATAAGTTAACGGCCCATAATATTATATTTGGGCATGTGATGGAAATAGTTTACGAAAACGGAATGAATTGAAAGCGAAAAAATGTGTGATTTATTTATTTTTTCATTTTCTTTATTGATGAAAACTCACTTTCTATTTTTTTTTTTTATAAAATTTTAAATATGCCACGAAAACTATTTCCTTGATTTTCAATAGTGCTCTATCTTGTAAAGGAGAAATAAAGCACTGTTCCAAAAATTATTTTTAAATTCGATCGAAATTCATCACAACTTTTCGGACCGTTAGATTTGAAAATGATCGATTTTCATCACATGCTTCTTTATGATGTTTTAAATTGTTCAATTATGTATAAATACTTTAATTATCAGAAACATTTGAAATTAATTACAATTTTGTTTTATTTTAATTTAAGATATCAATTCAATTACGTTCGCAACTAAATTGCAAACTATATTTAAAAATTAATAATATTATCATTATTATTTTTTATAACAAAAGAATTATAATTTACTTAATTGCCAAAATTTTATTTTATATTTGGCTTAATTGTTTGTAATTGTATTGGTTTTTCAAAGTTTATTTTGTCAGACACCGTCAGCATTACCGTTTGGCGCCTTTAGTCACCAATTGCCCCTTTTTCAATCACCTGGCCACTTTTTTGGCCCCATTTTTAAAGTGTAATTAAATGGCGACTTTTTAAGACTATGTGCTAAATGAAGAGAAACTAAGTTGCTTGAAATATCTCCACCCATTATATATTAATTCGAACTGAAACTGAAAAGTTTTTAAACAACTATTTAAAACATCAATTGCAAAATTTTGTTTGGTCCGTATTTATGAAAATTAAAGAATAGATCTAAAGAATACTTATATCCCAATTTGTATTTTTATTTTGGCTCATAGGACTGTCTTGGCGGAATGTCCTTTTGCTAAATTATCACCAATGATAAATAAATTGTCTAATGGACAGACTTATGGTCACTAAATCTAGTGACTAGTGAACCCATGCTTTCAGTCTAAAATTTGGTAGACGGGGATTTGTAAGACTAGAGTCCGAGCGTAGACCTCGAACAAAAGTATAGAAATTTAATTAGTTCAAAGAGAATTTTACGTTAACTATTTTTATGAATAATCTTTTATTTCTTTAACGAAAAAAAGTTATTATAAATAAAATATTTTGTAATTAATAAAATTGAATTTAGAGATTTTTCTTAAAATAAAATACCTTTGTTTTTGCTTTTATCAAGTAAACAAATTTTGAAGAATCTTTAGGTATTGAAGCAGTTGGCCCATTTTTACACAAAATTCCCTTTTTTGGACACTTTTTGAAATTCTCAACGCTGGTTACCATAGTTAAAACACCAAAATTTAGTTGCAGTTTTAATTAAAAAAAATTGATAACGTTTTTATAATACAAAACTACAAATTAATAACAAAAACGCAAAAAGCGCTAAAAAAAATGCCAAAAATAATACGAAAAGTGCTAGGAGGTAGATTAATTTTTTTGTGCTAAATGAGTATAAAAACTGATAGATTTAACACTAAAATTGCTTAATTGCTAACACTGCTCAAAACTCATACACGTTGGGTAGTTTATTGTTTATTAAAGTCAGTTTTATTGGCAATCATGTTTGTAAGCGCGAGGAATAAAGTCGTTTTTATAATATTATTAATTACAATTTTAAATGCACGAACTACCAAGGTAATTTACAACACAATTTTGAAACTAAAATTCACCCTGGAGTAATTTACTAACATCCTTAAAAATACATATTACATTTTCTTTTCTTTTAAGGGCTTTCGCTTAAAGTTGACCAAAATAAAATGCAACATTAGTGATAAGACATTTGCAAAATTTGAAATATGTCGTGTTAAAGCCGAGTCTAGAGATATTCAATACATTACGCTATATATCAAGTATTATCAATTACCTATTACGGATGCGGAAGTGATTAAATTTTTTATAGTAGCGTTCAATACCACATTTTATTAATGTTTTTTTTTTTTTTTTAGGTACATTTTCGACTCCTAAAGCGTGCTAATGGCTACAAGCCATATCTATACGATTTTACATTCAAGTGCGACTTTATAAAACATTTAAATGCAGTTACTAGCATTTTATGGCGATGGTTCAATGAAGTATCGAATCTTAATCATTCATGTCCACTAACAGTAAGTAAAAGTATTTGAAGTCTGAATTTTACTCCTCTTAATTCAACATTTTGCTATTTCTTTTATAGGAAGATTTTGAAATCAAAAGATTAGAAAACCGTTATTTGCAGCAACAGTTAAGTTCATTGCCTATAATGAACGGGGATTATGCATTGTTTGCTTGTTTTAAGTCAGCAAATGTATCTAGATTAAGCATAGAATTTTACGCTTCAATATTTTAACATCTCTTTCATAGAATACATTACACACGTCGACAAAAAAAGTATTCTTCTAATCGTGATTTTTCAGTCAATTCAGATGCACACTAAACTTATAAATCACTTTGAATTAATATGTTTGCAAAATACCTTGGGAAATAACTGTCGGAATTGTTTTAACAAAATATCAAAACATTTTTTATTTATATCTTAGTCACAATTTTTTAATACCTGCGAAACTATTAAACAGATTAAAACATCATAATTTAGAGTCAATACAAATTAAAATTAGTCTAAATTTCTAAATTGGTCTGCATTATCTATGTTATATATATATATATATATATATATATATATATATATATATATATATATATATATATATATATTTATTTATATATTTCAGTATTAAAATAAGATAAAAAAAAAATATAGGCAAGCGATTCTGTCCCCATCACTCAACGAAATTAAAGTCAACATATCTAAACTTTAAATAAAAAAAGTGGCGCTGCTCCTCTTTACACCCTACTGCTAATTTCGTATAATTTTTGAGTGGACCATAAAACCTTCATAAATTTATAAAGCGTAATTATTTACTCACTTTTTTTTCGGTATTTTGTAAGACTTATTAAGCATCTGTATACAAAGTATCACAAAAAAAAAATCGGGTGAGAACATGTCACATTTTATGACTGAAAATTATTTATATTCGGATAAGAACACTTTTTATAGAACAATGGTAGAAAAATTTTGTTCTCCCGAAAATCATTTCGTATCCCAACTAAATTTTTTTAAGTGCCGGTAAGCAGTAATTAAAATTTCTGTCTTCCAATATCACATCATTGATGTACATTAGAGTAAATGGAAACGAGTAATTTCCACTAAACTCATATATTCCTTTTTACCGAATTACGACATGTATTCTCTTTTGCTTTCAGCGATGCAGTATTGTAAGCAAACAATTTTTTGCTAAGTTGGATGTTGCAATAATTAGAACTACGTTGATTAGTTGCGATTATCTGCTCAAAGTATGAAGCAGTAAATTTATTCATGAAAATTAAAAAAAAAAAAAATATTAAATTAAAAAAAAAAATCTATTAAAACAGTAAATAAAAGTATATTTTTGTGAAAATAGAATAACAAATAGAATTATTTTTTTAAATAATTTTGTTTTTTTCCATTATAAAATACAAGAAGTTATGTGTCTTGTAACGTATTATATGCGTTTTTTTTTTCTTAGAGGATGAGGAAAGGAAATAAATGAAATAAGGGGTTATGGGTTACACAAAATGTATATGTGTAATATAAGGTACATATAATGTTTATGTTTTTTTTTTTTTCTATTTTGTTTTTTAATTTTTTTATATATACTTAGTTTTTTATCTATTTATTTTTTTCAGATTCAAAAATTAAGAGTTTGTTACAACTAATTAAAAAATTTCAAATTTTTGCTATTAAAAAATGTACTTATCAAATGCATCAAATAAATTTAAAAAAAAATATCAGTTACAAATGCATCTATTACTTAAATTCATGATTTCACAGCTTCTAGGATCTCTTAAAAATGCACATAAAAGAGACATGATGTCATCACATCTACGATGCGTTATTAAAGCGCATGAAAAGACATGAATGAAAATGGGTTTAATTATTAACCAATATTCGTGAAATTTATGGGTTGGTTTATAGAAAGGAGCGTCAAACATATGGTGGAGGCATTATAATTGCTATTTGGGATTGCATAAATCATAGAGTACTAGAATCGGAAGAAACGTCTATAAGTGAAAAGTTATCACTATCTGTAGATTTAAAGAGAAAGCCCATTATTTTATCATCCGCTTATCTTCCGAAATATTATACTTAAACGCTCAGCATATAAGTTAGAATTGCTTCTCTAATAATATAACTGAGAATATTTTGTATAACCATCAAAATCTGTCCAAATGCTATATCTACTATCCACTGAATCATATTTTTACTAACTCTAGTCTTCCGTTTTCTAATCTGGTAATGCACATATATGATAATATTCAATGCTTATCGTCTCGTTCCTCTTTATCATCTAGTAAATTAGATGCAAATAAAATGATTAGTTAATTTTAGAAATTTATACTAATTTTAGTTAGAAATTTTTACTAATAACCTACTTACAACTGATAGACATGTTGACTACATAGAAGTATATACGGAAATAATTATAACTTTATACTTTTCAATCAATACATTTATTTCATTTTACATCAAAATTTAATTAATACATATATTCAAGCAAAAATAAAATAAAAGAATAAGTTTAACTCATTTAAAATTTAAATTTATTTAATCTACTTGATTGAAAATTTTTAGCTGGAAAAATTTTTCTGCTTTTCATTTTTTACAGTTATTAATAATTGATATAATAATTTTGGTAAGAGATTAGTGACCCACCAAATACTTGTAAGAGAAAGCAAAAGATGGTGAAGACATATATCTGATCTAAGTCTTAGACTAATCGGAGAACGCATAAAATATCAACGTTAATTGCAGAGATGCAGTGATTAGAAGGCAGTCAATTGTGACAATTATAATTAAGACACCTAATCAATTTTCATATTAAAAAACTCAGAAATAAGCAATGCTCCATTGCTTATTACATATTCATATACCACCCGAAAATAAAAAATTTTAAATGGCAATTAAGTCACTTTAGAATAAATATTCCAAAATACAAAGTTTAAGTTTTAACAACAAAGAAGTTAGCCGTGATGTGGATACAGTAAATACAATTGCAAATGAATTTGAACTATACCATACAAGAAGAATTTTTGGTTGGGCCCTCTGCATAATGTCGATATTCGTATTACTGGCTGTTCCAAATAATTGGATGCCGTATTTTAACATTGATTTTAAAACGGTTTTATACAGAATGACACTATTGTCAAGGCTTGGTTTTGATTTACTGTTTATTCATCACTGAATGCTAGAAGCTATTAGCTTCATATGAAGTCTCTTGGTTTCTATATGACTTCGCCAAGTTAGTCGCCTAACTAAATGAATACCAAGATATGTAACATGATCCGACTGGGGTATACTTATGCCATTAAATGTAACAGGAGGACCATTTCCTTTTCTGAGGGTGAATGTAACATGGTTACTTTTAAATTCATTTATTCGTATACTCCAGTTTTCCAACCATAACTCCACACGTCGGAGGTAAATATCAAGATGGCTAGATATTATGTGTGTGTTTTCGTGGATAAATTAAAATAAATAACGATAAAACGCAAGCTTTAACATTTCGGTATAATGAAGCTCCTAAGCATATACCTAGCATCCCTTTAATTATACAAGGTGCAACAATTGACTCGATTGAATGCTTAGGAGTAATTTATGATTAAAAATTAACCATTAAAGGTCATGTCAGTCGCGTATCTGAAAAATATATCAAATGTTGTAAAGCATTGTTTCCATTACTAAACAAATCTAAAAAATAATAAAGTTGTGTATACGGCCTATCATGAGTCAAGAATGTCCAGCATGGTTTCCTAAAGTTGCAGAGACACATATCAAAAAAATACAAATTATACATAACAGAAGCTTTAAGACAATACACAATCTGACTTGGAGATTCTCCAGAAATAGACTTCATAACTCCTTTTGTTATAAACAATAGGTGCAGTAATGACAGACTTAACAATAACATTCGATTCCCGATGGTAACATTCAACCTATGATTTATCTATGTTTTTTGAAGCTGAAGTCCGATTTCATTGAATTTGATGGCATTGGAAAGGAAACGTGGTCCTCTTTAAGCGTAATAGTAGCAATATTATTTTTTTAGAAAAATACATTTCCGAAGTACTTTTGAAAGCGTTTTCCCCCTACGATCTTTTATTTTTTCAAATAAACTTGATTGTTGTTAACTTTATTGAATAATTCAGTTTAATTTTTTGTGACCAAAAGTTTTATTATTTTTAACAAATTTTTGTTAAAAACACCCAACAAATTTTTGCATTCAACAACTTATTTATTTAAAAAAACAAAATTATTTTATATGTCAAAATTAAAAATTTGTTAAATTGTAATAACATATATTTTTTAAAAATTTTTTTCAAGAGGAAATTCTACCAAACATGCACTAAAAAATACGCAAATGCATTGATGCATCTAATGTAATTTTTAACTTTTGCTTTTTTTACTAACTTAACTAAAAGTGTATAAAAAAACAAATTTTAAATCAGCATTACCGTTGAGAATTTTTAAAAAGTGGGGATTTCGAAAAATTAAGTCGCCAAAAAAGGGTTTATTCGAAAAAAAGTGCCAACTGTTTCAATACCTAAATAATTCCTTAAAATTTGTTTATTGGATAAAAACAAAAAACAAAAAATATTATGTTTTAAGAAAAAAAAACTACTAAACTAAATTTTATTAATAACAAAATAGTTTACTTAAAATAATTTTTATTATTGCAAAAATAAAGATGTATGTACTTTTGTATGAGGTCTTCACTATGATTCCTGTCTTACAAATTCTCGTCTAACAAATTTAGAACTGAAAGAATGGATTCACGAATGTTGACCTTAAGTCTGTTGGACAGTTTATATAAAAATATAAATTAGATTATAAGTATTTATCAAAATTTTACCAATCCCTTCAAAAAAATCAGCAATTGATGATTTAAGTAGTTGTTTAAAAACTTTATATTTAGCTTTAGTTTTTAATAGTTTCGGTTTATTTATAAATTGTTCGGGGTCCTTTTTTTACATCGCTATATTGTGAAACAATCTCAAGATAATAAATTTGTTCGTTGGAATTTATTTATAATGGGTCCAGGTATTTTAAACAACTAAGTTTCTTGTCATTTATCACATGGTCCGCCAAACGGTAACGCTGGTTTAAATGTTTATAAATCAACAAAATCGGACATCTACTTATTGAGAAATTTATAATAATAAATAAATAAATAAAATTATATTTTGTATGAGAAAAAGTGATGGTATTTTTTACAAACAATTTTAAAAAATAGTATAGATTTTCGTTACTAAAAAAGAAGTCTAAATATGAATATTGAAAAATATGTCACTTATTAAGATGAAGTGAAAACACTAAAAATGGAAGGGGGAGAACTTTTTTAAAATTGCACTAAAAAACTGTACTAAAAAACTGGATTTACTTGTTCAATTTATTTTAAAAGAGGATAAATTTGGAAATCTAATGCATTTTAAATAATGAAAATCCGAGAAGAATTTTAGAAAATATGGTCTTTTAAAGTGACATGCTTCTTCATTTTTTTAATTTTTCCATAAATTCAAACCGCGAAAAAAACAATGTTACATATTATATTTGGAACATATAGTCACATCTAGGAATATATATGACTATAAATGATTTCATTTTATCATATTGTATGTTATGGTTCGAGTTTTTCATATTATTATTCCATCTTATTACATTATGATTCCATTTTATAATATTATTATTCCATCTTATCATATATTAAAATAAAACACATTAATTCAGAATTATTATTTTTATAAATTGCTTATTACGGTCCATTACATTTGTTTCAAAATAATAGATAAAAGTATATATTAATCATAAAAAATTATTTACATGTTGTTTGTTCATTAACACATTTTATTTATTTTTACATATATTGTGTTACAGGGCACTGGTTTGCTGGTGCACAATATACAAGACTAGGACACCCTTTTATCGACTATTGTAGAAGTTGCTTTACCGAGGAGGAGGAGGAGGAAATAGTAGAACATTTTCTTTTTCACTGTCCTACTCTTGCGAATATTAGGACTGTTGAATTTAGCAGTCCGTATATGCACGGACTATCTGATCTCTCTGTAAATGATTTTAGAGGAATCAGATCTTTTGTTCGTGCGTTAGGTTGGTTCAATTCGAACCTATTTTCGGACATGTGAAAACAGATTCACATGATCCAACGGGGACCAATATGACCCAAGTGAGCTGTGTATTTACATTTGCCGCTGCCCATCTAACCTAACCTAACATAACCTAGCCTACATATGTTGTGCAAGATAATGCAAGATAATGCAAGATATTTTTTATTAACTTTAATAGTAGTTAGTCAATATGTTATATAGCTTGAACCACACCAACTGTAATAAATCTTTTCTACTTATATTAATTCATGTGTAAACTAAATGAGAATTATAATAAAGGGGGAAAACAAACGTCAAAACAAAATATATTCAAAAACTAACGAGTTATGAATACTTTAAACATATTTGTAAAAACAATATTTATTTGAAAAATATAATTGTTATTGGAATAATAATATTAATGTGGTTTAAAAACAAAATATGGTTTAAGAACCAGGAAAAAATACTTTTGTGAGCACTGTTGCCAGATAAGTGGATTTGTCTCTAGATTGGAGATTTAAACTTTTGTTTGTGAACAGATTTTCGTGGGGAGGGATTTGGGGATTTTCGTAAAATATCGGAATTCTTTATTAAATAATACATTTATTTAATTTATAAATAATTTTCGATAAATTTTAATTTTTAAAGAAAAAGTTCGATAAGTTTTGAATTTAGTATGTAAATAGTTTTTTGCTAAATAATATATATTTATAAAAAATTGTTGTCGATTTCCTTTTTAAAGGAAATTTTCAATTAAATGTCGAATTATTTTTTATTTAGTGAAAAAATTGGATTGATTTCTATGCATTGAATATACTAAATTATTATTATGCCATTTACACTCAACGAAAGCTATTAGTTTTTGGCTTCATTAAATTTTTGAATGAAGAAGAAAAACTACAATATATTTTTTTTTTTTATTTTTCCATAAAAATCAAACCCATTTTCAATTGTTTTTTATCGAAACCAAATAAAAACTTCCAAAATAAATCTTTCATGGCTTTCGGTTTTCAATTTATAGATAAATTCAATACATTTTCTTTTTATATGAAATCTTCAATATGCTTTCTTTTATGGAAAACTCTTTTAATTTTCTTTTATGGAAAATTTTTGATAAATTATCTTTTTTTATGATGCTATTTACACCAAACATAAACTAGTCATTTTTGGCTCATTCGATTTTTGAATGAGAAACTACATTAATTTCGTTGGTTATTACATACAAATCAAAAACCATCGTCAACTAGTTTTTATCGAAAACCAAATAAAAACTACTAAAATAATTATTTATGAAACACCTTGTTCGACTCATTTCATAACATTAAGCTTTCATATAACAATGAAAATAAAAAAATTTAAGCTTTAAGAAGCATTTTCATTTGCTAATAAATTTTTTATAATAAATTTGTTTTAAAATGCAATTTAATTTAATTTTAGCGCAAAATCCAAATGAATTACAAGTGAGTTCATAGGTTGCCAAGAAATGTTCACGTCAATGAAAACTGCATTGAAAAATGTAGATTTTAATTTTTAATTTTTACAAAAACCGATTAGCTTTTCTTTTGTAAAAATTACATATAAAACAATTTCGATAAATGTTCTTATTATAGAAAATTTGCATAACATGTCCATTTTTAGAATTTTTGACAAGTTTTTGTTTTATTTGGAACGTTCGATAAATTTTCTTTTTATAGGAAATATTAGATAAATTTTCTTTTTGTAGGAAAATTTTTATAGATTTTATTTTTATAAAAAATTTATATTAAAATAAAAATGTTCATCAAATTTCTCTTTATAAAATATTTTTCATGATTATTAGCTATTTATAGGAAATCTTTAATGTATTTTCGTTTTTTTTTTTAATTATTATTTTTTTTTTATTATTTTGTATAAAAACGGAAATTGGATACTTCATTTTATATAAAAACATTTTGCGGACAAATTTGGTATTATTTTTCTCAATTACTCGGAAACGTATCAACATTTTCTGCTATATTTTGTAGCAATTGGTAGAATTCACAAAAAGAAAAAAGTGCCACCGATTATTTTTTATATTTACGTAATGTTATCATTAAAATTCCTCATTTTATTAAAAAAAAATCACTAATTTATGTCAGACACTGTTAGTAGAAAACTCAGTATTAAACTGTATGACGACCGGTCCAAAAGGGCATAAAAATAATATTATGCATACCTATGTTATATAGAAATAGAAATAATACTTATGGTAAGAATCAGTTAACAATTATCCCATAGCTCCCATATAAGACCATTCCGAAAATTACTTTAGCGCACATACATAACGTTGAGGAGTACCATATGGTCGTACTTGACCGACGATAACGTTTTTCAATAAATTGTAAATCGATTAAGAATTTAATTGATTGATTGATTTAAAAACACTAAATTATTTTAATACGGGTGGAATTATTAAAAAAAATAAAAGTACTGTTTAGTTTCCTTTAACTTTTTGTTACTCAAAACCCGTGTTGCCAAAACCTAAGTGGGAAAAATTGCTATAATTTACATAGAAAAATGCTAGAAAGTGCAAAAAACAAAAAAAAAAGTGCTGAAAACCTAAATAAATTTTATTCAAATAATATTAAAAATTCTGATAATAATTTTAGCTAAATAAGCAGACATTTACCCAAAAACTAATATTTAGCAAAAAATGGAACTCTCGTAAAATTTTGTGTTCTTCAAAAACAAAAAAAAAAAACTATTTAAAAATGTAAAAAACCTATCAAATAACCTATAAGATTTTCAGCCCATAATATTATATTCGGGTATGTGATGAAAATCGATTTCGAAAACGAAAAAATGTGTGATGTATTTATTTTTTCGTTTTCTTTATTGATGAAAATTACAGTAAATTCACTTTCTATCAGATGTTATTATAAAATTTTAAATGTTCCATGAAAACTATTTCCTTGGTTTTCAACAGAGCTGTATGTTGTAAAGGAAAAAATAAAGCATTGTTCCAAGAATTATTCTTAAATTCGATCGAAATTCATCACAACTTTTCGGACCCTTGAAAACGATCGATTTCCATCACATATTTTAGCTTGTTTAATTATATATAAATACTTTAATTTTCAAGAAGATTCAAAACTAATTCTGTTTTATTTAAATTTACGATATCAATTCTATTACGTTCACAGCTAAATTGAAAACTATATTTAAAAATTAATAATATTGTCATTATTATTTCTTATAACAAAAGAATTGCAATTTACCTAATTGCCTAACTTTTATTTTATAGGGCAACTGTTTGTTAAACATACTCTTTAAAAATTGCTTTAGTTGCTGTCGGCGTTACCATTTGGCTAAAGCTAATTATAAAGTTTTTAAACAATTATTTAAAACATCAATGCCGAATTTTTTTGGTCCGTATTGGGAAAATTAAAGAATAGATCTAAAGAATACTTATTTCCCAGTTTATATGTTTACTAGGGCTCATAGCACTGTCTTGGTGGAACGTCTTTTTTATAAATTATCATTAATGGATAAATTGTCCATCAGACTTAAGGTCACTAAGTCTTGTGACTAATGAACCCGTACTTTTAGTCTAAAATTTGTTAGACGGAGATTTGTAAGACTAGAGTCTGTGCGTAGACCCCGGGCAAAAGTACAGTAATTTAATTAGTTAAAAGAGAATTTTATGTTAACTATTTTTATGGATAAATTTTTATTTTTTTAATGATAAAAAAAATTTAATTAACAAAATTGAATTTAGTAGTTTTTCTTAAAATACAATATTTTGTTTTTGCTTTTTTCAAATAAAATAATTTTGAGAAACTTTTAAGGTATTCAAGCAGTTGGAACCTTTTTTCATAAAATTCTTTTCCTTTAAATCCCCTTTTTCGGACACTTTTTAAAAATTCTGAACGGTTACACTGGTTGCCGAAGTTAAAAACACCCAATTTTAGTTGTAGTTTTAATTTTATTTATAGCACAAAACTACAAATTAATAAAAAAGAAAAAATGCAGAAAGTGCAAAAAAATCCAAATATAATTCGAAAAGTGCTAGCAAAAGTGATAGGTGCTAGATTCACTTTTCCGTGCTAAACGAGTTTAAAAAGTACTATATTGGCAATGCTGCTCAAAACTTATACACGTTGGATAGACTATTGTTTATTGAAGTCAGTTTTATTGGCAATCATGTTTCTAAATTATTAGGATTAAAATCATTTTTATAATACTATTAATTGCAATTTTAAATGCTGGAACTACCAAGGTAATTTACAACTTCATTTTAATCCACCCTGGAGTTATTTAGTAACTAGCTTAAAAATACATATTACATTTTCTTTTCTTTTAAAGGCTTTAGCTTAAATATTACAAAAATAATATGCAACCTTAGTGATAAATCGTTTGCAAAATATGAAATATGAAATGTTAAAGTCGTGTCTGGAGATATTCAATACATTACACTATATTTGAAATATTATTAATTACCTATTAATGATGTGGAAGTGATTAAATTTTGTTATAGTAGCGTTCAACATTTTATTAAATTTGTTTGTTTTTTCGATTCTTGAAACAACAGATTATTTTATAGAAAATAAGTAGTATAAGTTTAAAATATTATAAAAATTATCTACATAAATTTAATGTAAATAAGTAATAAAAAATCGTATTAGAAATAGAATATTTATTAAGGAAGATGATAAAAACCAAAAATAATAATATTGATTAAGTTAAAATAGACGTTTTTTGTTTGTTTTGTTATTTTAAATTCATTAATAGAATGCTTAGAAAAGGAAAAATATTTACTTAAATTTAGGAAATATGGCAACCCTATTAAAAATAAAAAATATTTACTAATTATTTTTATAAAAATATTTTTTGTATAGATATTAGTAAAAGTATACAGAAATATTCATAATTTTCTAAGTAATTATGCACGCAAAACTAAAGGAAAAAGTTGCAAGTTTGTAAAAATATAGTCATATATACAATAAATTGGAAATATAAAAGTTTAAAGGCGCATATTTTTGAAATGTGGCATGATATTGACTTGAATCTTTTAGCAAAAGATCGAAAATTATATGTGCCAAAGGATAAACTTAATTTGGAATATATATTTTTAAAATTTCTTTCGCTATTTAGAAATAAACCAAACAAAAGGCCCAATTTGGAGTTTTCGGAGAAAATAAAAATTTTTTTAATTGTAATTGCATGTTTGTTTATATCTCTATCTCTTAATGAAATTTGCAGGAAATGTGGATCTTATTAACATAAATAAAAGCGCGTTAACCAAATTTAAATCAGGGGTAGGGTTTTCCTGAATTCCCAAATAAACTAATCAAAATTCCCAAAAATGGGATTTTTTACATTTATGGCTATAGAATCCACATTTTTCCGAAGTCCCGAAGATTTTGATTTAAAACTTTTAACATCATATTGAAGATTCTTAAAATATATTCCGCTTGTCGATTCGTGCTTTGGGATTTGAGAAAATATGGTCTAAAATCAAAACTTTCATATAAAATGGGTCGAATTCGGGATGGCATGCACCATTACCAATTGAGTTATTGGGCTTGTTTTTTATCTTAAAGTCATCTCTGTGAAGCTACCTTTTAGGTATGTCTAAATTATTATATGTTGCTAAAGAACATTTTATTTTAGATAAAAAAGAGACAAAAAATTATTTTTCTTATGAATTTTTCACAATTAAGGTACACATTAAGCTTATAAATCATTTTTGCAAAATATCTTAGAAAATAAAAGTCGGAATTGCTCTAACAAAATATCAAAAAATTCTATTTTATATTACTTTCATGCTATACATATATCACACTTCACTTAATTGTGAACAAAGTTGACATTTATACATCGATTTCAATGAAATATGGATCTATTAGTTTTCTACATACCCGGCTTTATAATAACAGAGAAAAGAGAGAATTTTTGGATTTCTTTGCATTTCCAACGATTTTTGGAAAGACAAAAATTTAAAAATAATAAAAAATTTAGATTTTTTTCGAAACAATTTTTTATTTAAAACATCATAACTTAGAGGCAATACAAAATAGAATCAGTGTTATTCTGTGTTATCCAAATAATTTATTACACCCAAGTTTAAAACCTTTATATATATATATTTTTTTTTTTTTTTTTTTTCTGGAATAACGTTTTTAGTTTTTGATATTCAATAAAGATTTTATTTCGTGTTAAAAAATTTATAGTAATGAACAAGATTTGACAAAACCTGTTCATTTAAAGGGTTAAAAAAATTGTCTTTGGTGTATAAGTCTCTTCCTGTGGAGCATTCGCTAGACTACCTGTAGGTCTACCTAACTTATCCTACAGGAACGTCGCAATTAGATATACTTACTAGCAGTAGATTATTTACCGTACATATACACTCTCTAGTGTTTACAGGATTTAAACAAAAAAATATTCAGTGACGAATTTACCCCATGGGTTAGAATAAATAGCGGAAATGTAACGGAAGAGAGTCGGAATCAAAAGGACTTAAACTAAAGTAAACATATCTAAGTCTTTAGTACATAAGGTTATGAGAAGAGAAAATTTAGATAAAAAGTGATCCTGTTTCCCCTTCTACCCTTTTAGAGGAGACGATAAAAACTTCTTAAAATCATAAAACTTACTAATTTTCTTACTTTTTTTTTGTAATATTTATTAAGCATCTATATACAAAGTATCACAAAAAAAAAAACGGAACAGATCATGTAATATTTTGCGGTTGAAAAATACCTTAAATTGGAATAAGAACACTGTTTATAGAACAATAGTAGAAAAAATTGTTCTCCCGAAAATCATTTTAAAGTGTATGAGTCCCATATCCCAGTAAATTTTTTTTTAGGCACCAGTAAGCTGTAAATAAATTTTTTTTCTTCTGATAGCACATCATTGATGTACATTCGAGTAAATGGAAGCGAGAAATTTGCATAAGTTCATATTTTTTTACCAAATTGCTACCTACATCCTCTTTCGCTTACAGGGATGCAGTATTGTAAGCGAATGCTCTTTTCTTCTGACTTTTTATTTACGTTTTGTTGGAAACAGAAAAATTTGCTAAGTTCGGTAATGCAATAATTTGTACTGCTTATTAATAAATTTATTTGTGAAAAATAATAAATTTAAAAAAGCTATTAAAATTATAAGCAAAAGTACATTTTTGTGAAAATAACTTTTTGTATTAATAAACTAAAACAATTTTTATTTTTTTATTTTCATTACAAAATACAAGAAATTACATATTTTGTAACATATTTTCTATGTGGGTATTTTTTTTTTTTTTTTTTTTTTTGTTTGCGGAAATAAGTAAAAAAAAACAAGGGTTATCCAAAATTTCTATGTGTAATGTATGCGATCTGATTCAACTAAATTGTTTTCAACTGATTAAAAAATGTATAATTTTTGTTATTAAAAAATGTTCTTATTAAATACACCAAATAAATTAACACAAAAATTACTTGTTTCAAATCTACCTATTATTTAAATTCAAAGAAACCTGATTTCTCAGTTTCTAGGATCTCTAAAAGATGCACATAAAAGGCACGTGATATCACCAATAGTGCGCATAAAAAGACCTGTATGAATAAAAATATTCATGAAATTTGGCTTTCACATTTATGGGTTTAAAATTTATAGAAAAAAGTGTAAAACACATGGTGGAGGCATTATAATTACTATACGAGACTGAATAAATAATAGAGTACTAGAATCTGATAAAATATCTATAATTGAAAGCTCATCAATATCCATCTAATTAAAGATAAGGCCCATTATTTTAACAACCGCTTATCCTCCGAAATATTATAATCAATTTAAGAACGATAACAATATTCCGACTAATAAACACGGCGATTTTTTCATACTTAAGGGACTTTAACGCTCAGCAAATAAATTGGAATTGTTTGTCTAATAATACAACTGGGTATATTTTGTATAACCACCAAAATCAATCCAAATACTACCTCTACCACACACTCTAGTCTTCCGTTTTCTAATATGGTTATGCATCCAAATGTATTATCAGGACACATTCCAATAACATGACATATATGGTAATATTCAGTGCAAATTCGGTTTTATCATATAGCATATTAGACGCAAATAAAGCGGTTTGTGATATTGTAGAGAAATTTTGACTTATAAACTGTAACCTCTGAAAAGTTTTCAAAATGGAAATTTTTGAATATATACGAGTATTCATTTTTGAAATGTTTGTAACGAAAAAAATTTATTGGATTAGCGGTAAAAATCAGCGATTTTGGCGGTTTTTCTTGCACAATCTGGCGGGACATTGCCTTTAAGTTTCAGAAACAATGATTATCATATTCCATCTTATCATATTATGATTTTATTTTATCATATTTTTGTTCCATTTTATCATATATTAAAATAAAACACATTAATTAAAAATTATTTTTATAAATTGTTTATTGTTTATTGAGTTCATTATATTTGTTTCAAAATAATAGATAAAAGTGTATATTAATCATTAAAAATTATTTACATATTATTTCTTCATTAATTAATATTATTTATTTGTTTATTATACATATGTTGTGCAAGATAATGCAAGATATTTTTTTATTAATTAAACCCTTTAATATTAGTTAGTCAATATGTTATATTGCTTGAATCACACCAAATATAACAAAACCTTGTCTACTTATATTTATTTAAACAAAATTAGAAATATAATGAACGTTAAAAACAAAATTTATGCAAAAACTAAAGAGGTATGCATATTTTAACCATATTTGTAAAAACATATTTACTTATGGTTTAAAAACAAATGGTTAAGAACAAGAAAAAAGAATAATGATATTTTTTTATATTAATAAAATCGTGTTTATTGTAGTGACCACGTTTTTTCTTTGCGTGTAGCTTGTGATATTTGTAAATATATTATATATAATATATATAATATATATATATATATATATATATATATATAGTTGATATATATATAGTTGATTCAGTTGTTGCAATACTAATGTAAATTCTCATAAAATATAATGTAAGAAGTAAATTTTAAAATAAATAAATTGAACAAAGGAATTGAAATAAGAATAAAAAAGCGAAAGTTTATTTACGTCGTAGGTTATTTTAGTAATAGATATTTCACATCATGGATATTTATTGGTTGAGATCAAGGACAAAAATACATGATTTCGTAATTAATGTAATTAATTAAAATAATCTCTTTTTATCAAAATTAAAATGGTATTTCAAAAGTAAATTAAAAAAGATACTTATTAAGCAATTTGGTTTTATGATTAATTGCTCTATTTATTTAAGAGAGTCTGTAATTAATTTTTTAATCACTCTGTATAACCTAACGTAGTAGTATTAGATATTGAAACATTTTTTATGAGAATTTAATTTATATTTTTATGAAAAATTTTAAGTTTCTTTTAATAAATCAGTTTTTAGTGTCAGGTTTTGGTGTTAGAGATAAATTCATAATTTTTGCATTGTTTACCTTTAGTTGAGTTTAAGGTTTATGAAAAGATCTAACGGCTATAAGCCATTTCTATATAATTTTATATTTAATTGAAATTTCGTAAAACATTTTAACGCTGTTTCGAACATTGTCTGGAAATGACTTACAGGGGTATCGAATCTTAATAATTCTTTTCCCATAACTGTAGGTGTACTTTGACAACAGTAATTCAAATTATATATTTAAATCTGAATTATAATTTTTGGCAAAATTTTGTAATACCAAGATTAGAAAATTTTTCACTACAAAACGAATTAAATTTTTTACCACTATTAAATGGATTATTTGCCGATTTTGGAACATATATTGTGGTTGAATTTTAAGTAGAATTCCATGATTTTTAGTATTGAAATATTTTAAATCAAGTAAAATAGAACTTGAATAAAAACCAGTAAATAGAACTTTAGAAAATAGAACATAAATCAAAGTAAATAGAATTTAATCAAAACCAAAGATATTTCTGAACATATTATGCAAATCATTTAAAAAAGATATGTTCTAAAAAGTGATTATTGCCATAACCAAATTGTTATTAAAATGAAATGTATCCAACTTCAAAAAATTTTGCGATAAAAATACACAATTGCAGATAAAATTTTGTTTTTGTGGCAACCATATGATAAACATAACACTCCCCTGCACATATAGTTTACTAGCTATAGGCATTATCTGCAAATAATGGGACTTAGCGTTGTATGTAATCAGTAACAACAATTTGAAAGTTATCGTAATAAAACTTATCCCAATATAATTCAAAATCAGCAGCATCATAATTCGATTCTGCCCAATGTACACTAGGGCAGAATCGATTTTTTTTTTTTTTGGAAATAAATTCTATAACTTCTAATCGGTTGGTTTGATTTACATAAAATTTCACACGGGTATAGCACAGGAGTGTACAACTTGAGATTTGGAGCGGAGCTAAGGAGGCTCAAAGTAGGGTGCGTCTTTCATATATAATTATTTAACCACTTGCAAATTTTTGTTTTTTACCCAATTTCTAAGATTTTTATATCTTCTTAAAGCTCCTGATAAATGTGTAATTTATCTTTTGTAGTTTTACTATTATTATATTTGAAATTTCAACTGACAAAATTTTGCAAGTTTTTGGACAAGTTTTTAGCTCAACACTTCCGAACAATTTTTTTTTTTTTTTGTTATATGATGCGTGTAGGTCCTTTGCAAAAATATGGTGGCTACACTGTTGAAGTGGAGGGCCGTGAGGATTTTTCAATATTTAAAAATCTATTTGTACATTAGGGTGACCCAACATTGTATAAAGTAAACCAAAGCATATTGCACATTTAAACGTTCCTCAAATTATGAAAGAATAGAGCTTTTAGAATATTTCTGCAAAATCGCAAATTGCTATGATGATTGGAACAGGATGATGATGATAGGTGTCAAAAAATTGTTCTTACCAAAGATGTAGGCATCAAACGATAGCTAGTAAAAAATTATTATACCCACATTTCGTAATTTTTCGAAGAAAGTTATTGGGACCATAAAAAAGAGTATTTTATTAAAAATTTGTTCTTCTGCTTTAGTTACGCAGAGAAAAAAATATAGTTGCGATGACCATAATCTAAGAGCAACATATTATGATATGAATTTTTTATATTATACATATAAATTTTATCATGCCATGATACGGTGTTGATACATTATGATCTGATTTTCTCATATTGTATTTTATTATATTATGAATATACATACGTATTACAAAAAAAATGATCAAAATTTCTGATAACATATTTCAAATTTATCTTATTATATTGTACAAGACAATACAAAGATATTTTTATTAACTAAATTATTTAATAGTTAATCAATATATCATATTCTTTAAATCACACATAATACAACCAAACTTTGTCCACTCTTATTAATTTATATATAATCTAAATTATAATTATAATGAAGATGTAAAACAAACATTAAAAATAAAATATATTCAAAAATAAATAAGTTATGTATTTTTCAACCATATTTGTAAAATGCATATTTATTTGTAACATTGTTACATATATATATATATATATATATATATATATATATATATTGTTACATATATAAATATTGTTATATATATATATATGGTTTGAAAACAAAATGTGATTTAAGTACTAGGAAAATGGTTGATAATATTTAATGGTTATAGAAATAATGGCATTTTTTTACTAATAAAATTGTATTTCTCTTAAAAATATTCAAAAAAACTTTAAATGATAAAACTGAAACAAAAACATAGTTATCATGATCATAGTATTATTAAAATAATGAAAATTATTAATGTGACCATAATATTGTTGTAGTGACAATGCCGATTTTTTCTGTTTTTATACTTCTTTTTCTGTGTGTTTCTACATAATTTTTTATGTATGTTAGTCTTATAAAATTACTTTTTTATC
Source organism: Protocalliphora azurea (assembly GCA_932274085.1). NCBI lineage: Eukaryota > Metazoa > Arthropoda > Insecta > Diptera > Calliphoridae > Protocalliphora > Protocalliphora azurea. The sequence goes on along the minus strand of OW026523.1, from coordinate 77,981,646 downwards.
CTCCCTACTAACTTTTATTAAAAAAAAAAAAATACAAAATATGAAGAAAGTTGGACACAAAGCGTGTCTTGATAGATAAATATAAAATTAAAAAATTTCAAACTTCATATTTTTTTAAGGATTTTTCAGGATTTCAGCAAAAAGGTACAACATGGATGGATAAAAGTTAATGGAATTTGTAGATGAAATGGACATCTATCATAATCAATAGTCAGAGTCTTTAATAGGACATATTTAGATAGAATTAAATTATATTCGATTTTTCTTAAATTAAAAAAAATTTAAGTCTGTTTCGTTTATGAAGTTGATGTTACGGTTTTTATGTTGATGTTTTGACTTTTGTTAATATCGATGAAATTTTTGAAGATATGAATATGAAATTTTTTGTGTAAATGTAGTTAGAATCAGTACATTACAATCGTTTGTAATGTACTGATTCAAATCATATGCTATGTGCAGATAATGCTCCATGAACCGAATTCTGGCGTGAAGTGGAGATATTCCGAAAGACAGAAATTCTTCATTAATACTCCTTGCTTTACCAATATCCGAAAATTGTGATTTCGTCTCATCACATAGTGACCATTTACAAAAAGAAGATGTTTCTGTAATGGCATTACTAACCTTTCCATCAATCATTGTTAGACTAAGCTGAAAGGATATGTCGAATCATTTATTTCATCTTTCATATATATTCGACTAGATCCTTTGTTATTGTCTTCGACTCCCTTGTGTATTCGAACGAAATAGGTCTGCAAAAATGTTTTGATCCTGGAATGGTATTAAGCCACATATCTTCAAATGAGTTTTAACACTTTGATGAAGATTGCTTTAAGGAATAAGATCGCATTCTTAATGGCACCAAAGATGCTATAAATAAGCTATCTTACTTCCACTAGCATGGTTGTATTCAGGAAGGGCTGATAGTCCGTTACATCCACACTTACAGATTAATACAACGTCGCTTGCAGAGTGCTCCAGTTGATATTTTGCACGCCGATATTTCTATATCAGTATCCATCCAATCGGAATGTTTAATTTTTTATCTGTTAGTACGCTGATTCAAGGACTTCATTTTTACGTCATATAACTTTAAAAATATACAACTTTATGCATTCCACTATAGTTTCTAAACGATTAAGATCATTTTTAGATAAACTCCACAGAACGCAACACAATTTTTCATGTTTCAATTTAATTACCATGATAATCAGCTTCGTTATGATGTTGATAAGGATTAGCTGCACATTTATATATATATCTATTAGATATATCGTGAATTTTCATTAGATAAAATATCTGAAAGAGTCAATTTGGAAGAGTACCTATACCGAATTCATTGATATTATATGTTGCTGTTAGGCATCACCGGAAAGGCTACCTGCACATTGCCACTAGATCATAAATATATAAATTTTTAACCATCAACAAGAGATAAATACATTTGTTAAATTTAGGTAAACACCATAAATGTAAACTAATAAAATACTTATTGATTAAGTTAAAATAGACATTTTTTGTTTGTTTTGTTATTTTAAATTTATTAATAGAACTATATGAATGCTTAGAAAAGGATAAAGATTTACTTAAATTTGGGAAATATGGCAACCCTATTAAAAATAAAAAATATTTACTAATTATTTTTATAAAAATATTTTTTGTATAGATATTAGTAAAATTATACAGAAATATTCATAATTTGCTAAGTAATTATTCACGCAAAGCTAAAGACAAAATTTGCAAGTTTGTAAAAATATAGTCATATATACAATAAATTGGAAATATAAAAGTTTCTGAAAACGAGTCACGATATTAACTTGAATCTTTTTGCAAAAAATCAGAAATTATATAAGTTAACACAAAAAAAAGTTATTATTCTTTTATTTTTACTTTATTCGTATTTTTTGTCTAGGTAAGTTCTTTTAACCACGCGTCCCTTTCAGGTTGTAGTTCCCTAAAATACTGCAACCTGGTTGCAACTCGTTTTCGTTGGAAATCTATATTTTTGTAATAAACTGCTGACGCTGTATCTGCAGTACTTAGCTAAGCAAAATTAAGTTAATCGAAAGTGTCAATAAAGAATTATGACCGACAACTTGTTAGTTGCAGTCAAGTACTCAAACCGTTTATTTACTAACTGGCGCCCAACGTTAAAATTCGTGATCGTTACGATTCCTACGGGACCCTCCAACGATATAACAGAATAAAAAAGGACTTAAACCTTTTAAAAAATAAAAATTAAATTCTAAAAACTTTTGCTACAAAAATTCATAAATCGAAAAAAAAAATAAAAATGTCTATTAATTTGAAAATAAACTAGATAAAGAAAATAAATTAAAATTTAAAGAAACTTTAAAATATTGGAAAAACTCATATTATTAAAAAAAAACAAAAGCCATTATTATTAAAAAACAATACTGTTAAACAAAATTTTCAGAAAAACATAAAAACATAGTGAGAAAACAATAATCAACTAATTTAAAAACTGAGATTTTTTGAAAAGAAAATTTAAATAGAAAAACAAAATAATTGAGAGAATACAAAAACAAAATATTTTACAACTTACAATTTTTGAATTAAAATTATAAATTGATATCTAAACCATACAACGTTAACAACAACAACAAAAATCGTTACATTAACAAATTTCAACAGCCAATAAAAACATTTAAAAACTTCTCAATCACAACAACGATAGCAGTGACAACAACATTAACAACAACAAAAATCATTACATCAACAAATTTCAACAATCTCAACAACAATAGCTGTAACAACACCTTTAACAACAGAAGAAACAATCAACACAAGAAACAACATGATAAAACAACTAATTATTATTACGTAAGAATAGAATAAGTTATATGCATTTTTAACTATTTTAAATTTATCTATTACTTTAAAAAAGGGAAAAATAAAAAAACTAAAAATTGCAAATTAAAAAAAAAGAAAGAAGAATTATATTTTAAGAAAGGAAAATCATAATTAAAAAAAGAGAGAATTGTTAATTTACAGTTTTTTTCGGTCATGGCAAATCCTAATATTCTAATCAGGCCCCAAATTCTAAATGTTCCACCACCACCGAACAATTCCCCCAATCCCCCAGAACCAATGAATATGAATATTGCTCAGATGCAAGCAGCAATAACGGGTTTAGTTACCCGATTATGCAGAGAGCAGTGTAGAACTTTAGTAGAATATATATTGAACCCCGATTCAGATTTCGTAGTTAGGAGCCAAGAAATAGAAGAACAATATAGGGCAAATCTTAGCGACCTTGACAAAGTGCCAGATGTCGTAAGTTGCCTAAGGGAATTTTCTGTTAATGCGTCGGAATTTAGCTCATAGATGAAGAGCGTCGAAAGAGTCTTAAACCTTTACGAAACCCAGAAGGGAACCACGAGGTATTTTGGGATCCTGAACGTAATCAAGAACAAAATTATAGGAACCGCTGATTCGGTGCTCGAATCTTATAATACACCCCTTAGCTGGGAGGCAATTGCACGCTGTTTAACGCTACACTACGTTGACAAGGGGGACGTGAGCACTCTGGAGTACAAAATGACTACTCTCATCCAAGGTAATTCTACAGTGCAACATTCCTATCAGGATGTATAATCACATTTATCTCTGATCATAAACAATATCACTTGTATTACTATCGGTAGGGAAGCTATGGACACACTTATCCAGACATACAGGAATAAAGCACTGGATACATTCATAAGAGGACTTAGGGGCGACCTTTCTCAACTGTTATGTATCCGGGAACCAACAAGCTTACCCCAGGCACTCCAATTATGTCTTAAACTCCAGAATCAGAATTTTAGAACAGACCACGCTTCAAACAAAAACCCTCGAAATCCACAAACAGTTTCTAGAAACCAGAACTATAAAAACCAGACACAATACACAAACCAGAAACCGGTTCAATACCCCTCCCAAAATAGAATCCAATACCCAAATCAGAACCCAGTACAGTATCCAATCCAATATCAAACCCAAAACACAGATCAATACCCAAAGCAGTATCCAATCCAATATCAAAACCAAAACACAAATCACTACCCAAACCAATACCCAATCCAATATCAATACAATAATCCTCCGCCAAGACCAAATGCAGTAAAACCACAACCAAGACCGGTGCCCATGGAAACCGAGACCATCCAGACGAAAAACGTCAACTACATGAATCGATGAAAACCAAATGATCAATTTGCGGGAAAAAGACCATTGGAGCAACCAAAAAATAATGCACAAAAATTCCAAAGGACCTTCAATATCGAGAGTGTTGGTAACGAAATAAAAGAAGAGGCCGACTATGACACGCAATTGGTATCATATGAGGAAATGGAATAGTTAGAACTACTCAGTGAATACATCGCCGAAGAGTTGCCAGCCGCTGAACAAGAATTAGACGACATACATTTTTTAGAATAAGCGACTCGTCTTTGCCATATTTTGAAGCAAAGACGTCAGATGGTAGGATCCTAAAAATTTTGGTAGACACCGGATCGAACAAAAATTATATTCAAACCCAACTAGTAAAATCAGCCAAACACAATAGAAAAAACTTTTACGCAAATTCCGCTGGAGGAGAAGTCTTAAGTCTTTCCACGCTATACTATTTTCACAGCGCAAAGTTTAATGACTATTAAGGACAGTATTACAATAAAAGTCAAACAGCAAATTTCCGAGAACGTGAATAATATTCTACATAATAATATCCCAATGAGGACAGACCATATGACAAAAGACCAAAAACGTAGGATAGAAGAATTGGTAACAGAATTTCCAAACCGATAAAACTGTCTACTCTAGATGCTACCCCTATCCAACACATTTGAAAGAGATAGTAGAACAACAAATCAAAGAATTGCTAGACCAAAGTATCATACGACCTTCGAAATCCCCATAAAACTCACCAGTTTTGGTTGTACCCCAGGTATAAAGAAATATCGAGTAGTAATCGATTACAGGAAACTTAACACGATAACAATCCCGGATCGGTATCCAATACGGGAAATTAATGAAGTTCTTTCCAATTAGAGGAAAATAATTTTTTCTCTGATTTGAAGAGCGGTTTTACCAAATACCTATAAGAGAAAGGGACATTGAGAAAACAGCATTTTCAATCACCAATGGAAGGTACGAGTTTATAAGGCTACTATTCGGATTAAGGAATGCGCCCTCAATTTTTCAAAGAACCCTAGACGACATCTTGAGAGAACATATTGGTAAAATATGTTACGTCTATATCGATGATATCATCATATTCGGAAAAGACGAAAAAGCACATTGCGAGAATATTAGTAAAATATTTGATGCCCTAGAATCGGCAACTTGACAAATGCGATTTCCTAAAACCAGAAGTAGAATTTTTAGGATTTTTAATATCCACATCGGGAATACGAGCTAGTCCATAGAAGGTAGAGTCAATAAATAATCTCCAGATACCAAGAACCTTAAAAGAATTAAGAGCCTTCTTAGGCATGTCAGGATTTTATCGCCGGTTCGTTAAGGACTATGCCAAATTGGCAAAGCCCTCAACGGCTCTTTTGAGAAGAGAGGAGGGACAAAGAACATTAATATCGGAAGATGTCATGCTGGCATATCCCGACTTTCGCAAATAATTCCAACTAACTACGGATGCTTCAAATTACGCAATTGGCGCCGTGCTCGAACAAGAAGGTATACCAATTACATTCATCTCGAGAACGCTGAACAAAACCGAGAAGGAAATGTTGGCAGTCGTGTGGGCCCTCAAGAGCTTAAGGAACTACCTCTATGGAGCGGTAAGAATAAAAATACTCACGGACCATCAACCACTGACGCACGCCTTGGAAGAATATAATTACGAGCTACAATATAAACCTGGAAGTACGAACGCAGTAGCGGATGCACTATTCAGATTCCCACAAAAAATATGTGCGATGGACTCAACAGCCGCTACTCAACATAGCAACCAAAGCTCTCCCGGAAATTCAATCCAGTGTATAGAAACACCAATAAATGCGTTTAAGAACCAGATTATTATAGAAACCCATAACACATCATCATATGAGTTCCAAATAGTTTTTCCAACCTATCACAGACATATAGTGTTGGAACCGGATTTTTCTGAAGAGAAATTGGTGAAGATTTTCGAAAGATACCTCAACCCATCAATGACAAATTGCGTTAAAACTACAGACGCGATCTTAGGATCTAATCGGTTTCATAAATATAAAGTGCTCTATACGAAGCAAATGGTATTCGATGTTCTTAACGAATCTGAACAAGAAGTGGAGATAATAAACGAACACAACAGAGCTCTTAGGAGCGCCGAGGAGAATAAAGCACAACTCGTAGAAAAATACTATTTTCTACAAATGATGGCAAAGATTAAGAAAATAACTAAATCGTGCAGAATATGTAAAGAGAACAAGTACGACCGACATCCCAACAATATATCCATACAGGAAACCCCAATACCACAGTTCCCTGGAAAAATAGTTCATATCGACATTTACATTACATCGCGCACATCTATCTTAACGGCAATCGACAAACTGACCAAATATTTTCAAGCAAGGATACTTAAATCACGAGCTACAGACGACATAAAGCAACCTTTACGAGAAATACTCCTGAACTTTGGTATGCCTGAGATAGTTGTAATGGACAACGAGAAGTCTTTTAACTCCAAAGCCATTACGTTTATGATGGAAAACCAATTTAATGTAAAAATTTTCCGCGTATCACCATACGCTAGTACAGTCAATAGCCAAATTGAAAGGTTCCACTCAACCCTATCGGAAATTATGAGATATTTGAAATCAGAAGGGGCTCAAAATTATCTCGCCGAAATTCTGGATAAATCCACTATCCACTCAACATTGGGACGGAAACCATTCGATGCGTTTTTTGGGAAAAAATTCTGTGGTAACGCTACAGTTATCTGATCTCGACTATCATAACAGGGGTAGGAAAGATCCTAAGGATTACAATGTAGGATATAAGATTTTCGTAAAGCAGAATAAAAGATTAGGTACGAAATTGTCGAAGAATTATAAACAAGAGATCTTAAAGGAAAATAGACACACTACAGTGCTAACAGAGGGAGGAAGGGTAGTCCATAAAAACAACATTAGGAAATGAGAGGTAACTCAACTTCTACCTACTTTTTATTTATTTATTTATTTTTTCCATTCTTTCGTCTACAGGAACTGCTTTAATAACATAGACCACAAAACCCAATTAGATACTGCAATTAGACGTGACATAGGTAGGAAGAACAACAATTACCCTTACCTAATACATCAGGTACAGGCACTTTACGGAATGCTTGGCGAATTGAGACCCGGACGCGATACTAGGGCTATAGACGCTTTAGGAACTGTGTGGAAATGGGTGGCAGGCTCTACCGATCATGATGATTTACAGGTTATCACGGACAGGATTAATAGGCTTTTGGGAAACAACGACAAACAGATCGTCATTAATAGAGCAGTGGAACTGAGGATACAAGAGATAACGAACATGACGAATATTATACTGAAAAATATAGGTTCGAACGATGAAGAGATTATCAAGGGTGTCGAGCGAAAGTTATCAATAGTAAGGGAAGAATTGACAAATATAGGTTACTCAGTGCAGTGGGCAAAATCGAGGGTCATAAACTCTTTTATACTTTCGACATACGAACTGAACATTACTAGAGAATATTTCAACGGACTGAATATGCCTTACGGTGAGGTGAAAATAGGCGTGAACCGATCAACGATCCTTTATATAACCAACTTGCCACAAACCGAAAAGGAAACTTGTAAAAGTATTTTTATTAAACCTGTAAAAAAAGAGAACGTCTCAATTAGAATCGATAATGAAAATTTTATATTGTGTAAAAACTCTGTCCTCGAGGTAAAATGATCATGCAGAACATTCAACGACGTAGCTGTTTGCAAAAGGGAAAATCTTGAATGAAATATCACCAGGCGTAATGCTCTTGAACGGATATAAAGGAACAGTACAAATACAAAATAATGATCTAACCTTATGTGGCACCTACGTGATAAGATATCATAATACCACAATAATCATAGGGAAGAGATCGTATTCTAACACAGAAATGACTATGATGAAACCATTGCCAGCAATGATCAATGCGTCTAACCTAGCGGCCAATAATGAGGAAATTTTATCCTTGAAGATGCTAAAGGAGCTACACAGAAGGAGCTTTGAGGTGAAGGTTCAGGAGAGATTGGAACATCCGATCGAAACTCCAACTACCAATCATCTCTACCATCCCAACGCTGACGCTGGAATCTAAGAGGGGAAGAGTTAACACAAAAATTATTATTATTCTTTTATTTTTGCTTTATTCGTATTTTTTGTCTACGTAAGTTCTTTTAATCACGCGTCGCTTTCAGGTTGTAGTTCCCTAAAATACTGCAACCTAGTTGCGACTCGTTTTCGTTGGAAATCTATATTTTTATAATAAACTGCTGACGCTATGTCTGTAGTACTTAGCTAAGCAAAATTAAGTTAATCGAAAGTGTCAATAAAGAATTATGACTGACAACTTGTTAGTTGCAGACAAGTGCTCAAACTGTGTTTATTTTATTTGCTAACTTATTTGCTAAAGGATAAGCTTAATTTGGAATACATATTTTTAAAATTTCTTTCGCTATTTAGAAATAAACCAAACAGAAGATCCAATTTGGGGTTTTTGGATAAAATACAATTTTCTTAATTGTAATAACATATTTATTTATAAAGATATCTTAATGAAATTTGCAAGAAATGTGGATCTAATTAATTTAAATAAAAGCGCGTCAACCAAATTTCAATCAAGGGTAGGGTCTTCCTGAATTTCCAAAAAAAAGTAATAAAAATTCCCAAAAATGGGATTTTTTACACTTTTGGCTATAGAATCCACATTTTTCCGAAGTCCCGTAGATTTGGATTTAAAATTTTTAATAACATCATGAAGATTCTTAAAATATATTCCGCTCGTCGATTCATGCTTTGGGATTAGAGAAAATATAGTCTAAAATCAAAACTTGCATATAAAATGGGTCGAATTCGGGAGGGTGTGTACGATGACCAATTAAGGTATTAGGATTTTTTTTTCTGAAAGCCATCTCTGTGAAGTTACCTTTCAGAAAAATGCAAAATTATTATATGTTGCTAAAGAAAATTTAATTTTAGATAAAAAAGAGTGTAGATACTTTTTCGGCTAAAAAAACACAAAAAGTCGTCTTTTTTGAAATTTTCAAATTCAAAATCGTTTATTTTTGAACTCGGTAAAGATATCGACTTCAATTTTTTTTATTCGATAGATAATTTTTTTCTTTAACTAGTTAAGGAAAACTAATAAAATCAGTCGGAAATACTAGGATATATATGAAAAAAACTGGATCAAGAACATGCAAAACTATGGTGCTTAAAAATTCAAACGCAAGTAACTCGGAAACTATAACAGATAAATAGGATATGTAAGTATGTATTTTACAGTTCTTATCAGGGCCTACAACCATGTATAAAAATATTTGAAATCGGACGAGAAACAAAAATTTGGCAAGCGATTAAAAATTTTTTATGTCAGAGGTACCTAACTTTGAGCCCCCTTAACTCCGCCCCTGAGGGGTTTGTTATACCCCCTTCTAAACATAACATTATACCCTCCTCAGCTATACCTGTAACAAATTTCAAGAAAAGCCAAGTAGCCGATCAGAAGTTACAGATTTATTTCCAAAAAATTTCGATTCTGCCCCACTGTGCAATCCAGTAAAAAGCCAACATTTGATTTTTCGGTGATTACGGTCTTTTGCATTTTATTTCGATCTTTCAGTATCAGTAAAAAATAAATAAATAAATAATAGCAATAAGCTTTCATAATCGTGTTTAAAATATCCGGATTTAAACAATTAGTTTATTAGTATTAATAATAATACTCGTAGTTCTATATGTTTATTCTAACATAACAGGAAATAAAAATAATTTAAAACTGAATCTAAACTGTTAAACTCGACTAAGGGAAAAAGCTGATAAAAATGAAAGATACTCTGATGAATTGGCATTCTATAGAAGAAAAAATAACAACAAAAATTTCTAGTCAATATCAATTGAACATTTATTGTAGGTTTTTAAAGACCTATTCACATACTGCTCTTACTTTATTAAATGACAATTTTATAAATAAAATAAATCATAACATTTTGTGACAGAAAAATAACGGCGGTGGGATAAGATAAATGGAGTTGGAGTTGAAAAAGCTTACGATGGAAGCTGAAAGCGTACTAAAAAAATACCGCAGACTAGAGCTATGGAAAGTCTAATGGAAAGTCTCATCATTATATTTGACTTATATGTGACTACAAATAATAATGACGTTTGCAATTATATAACAATGTTATATAATTTAACTAAAAAATTAAATATTAATATATGTTAACGCTTTCAATATGAATAACAAGTAAGAAAGATATAGTCGGTCAAGCCCGACCATATGATACCCCATACCATGTGCATGTTCATTAAAATTCGTGGATGGGTCTTATATTAGGCCTGGGGACAATTTTGGATCGATACTTTTACTAAGTGTAAAATAAAATATACGAATACGGAATATTACGTTAATACTAACATTTTTATGGGTGATTCTCGAAAGTGGGCTTATATGGGAGCTATGGTAAATTATGGAGCGAACCTCATAAAATTTGTCACTATGATTTATACTTATATAAAACTTATTTGTGAAGAATATAAACCTGAAACTAACATGTATATTAAAGTGATTTTCGAACCTATTTTAATTTAAAAATTTTATATTTATTTTCTCTTAATTGTATATTCTCTAAAATATAAATGTTTTTAATTTATGGAATTTATACAATTTCTAATTCCTTGTGTTCTTTTCGAGAGTTCACAAAATTTTTTGTAATGATCGGACCATCCGATTAGAAGTTATTGCCGAAAATGTATCTTATATCCATGAAAACTTTAAAACCCCATGTCTCAAAACTCATTTCATTTATATTACAGGTAACTACGTACCCACATTAAAATTTTGTGTACAACATAAATTTAAACTAATTTAATTTTTGCTGATTTTAAAAGTTTACGCACATGCAAATTACACATTTTCGATTTTTGCTTCTATTGTAATGTTCTATTAGTAAATTCAGTTTTCCATTTATACAGTATAAAATCTCTTAATTTGAAGTATTTTTATTTTAAAAAAATATACAAAAAATATGCAAAAATATACATTAGAGACCTCCTGATCTACTAATTCGTTAAATTACAAAATAAATCACATATGTTTAAATTAAATTTATATGAGTTAGAAAGAGAAAGAAAGCTTTGCTTTATATTTTTAATGTATGAAGTTTAAGTGAGAAGTTTATGTGGGAGGCACTTCGAACTAAATTTTCAAAAAAAAAAATCATTTTTTCAAAACACAAAAACGAAATATATGTGACCACATGCATTTTGTTGTTGCAGGAATTAGGTTTTTGACAATTGACAATCTATGGTCACAGCCTTCATCAGGGTTGTCGGATGCTTTTGAGACTCTGTCCCCAATTTTTTAACCAGGAATCGCCAAATTTAAGTTTTATTTCATTTTAAGTTTTAGTGTATAATTTTTAGTGATTCAAATTTTGTATAATTTATATGCATATATGCAAATTCAGCTTCAACAAAGCCAATGATAATTGCAGTACCTAATAGTGATTTAATAGAGAATTAAATTATTATTTAAAATGCATTTTTGACACACATATACAGACATAGTAATATATATTTACAATTTTTTAAATTTGTGGAATATTTAGAAAACAAGTCAAATATTTGTATTGTTATAAAAAATTTTGTTCTAAAGCCTAAAATGTGTAGAATTGATTGTGGTAATTTCTGAAAAGGTGGCGGTATTTATTTCTGATATTAAAAGAAAAATAAGAATTTTTTATATTCCAAAATTATTTACTCAGTTTCAAAAGTCTAACCTATGGGGTAAAATTTTGCGATATAAGTTCAATCTTAATAAGTCGTATACAATATTACAGAAAAATGATTGTGGAAATATTGAATTACTCGTTTTTGGTAAAGCAAACATCATAACCTTTCTAGAAATTATTCTTTCTCGCCGAACAAACCAACGGCTGCAGAAAATTTTTAAAACATTCTTTAAATTGCTTTCATTTTCATGAAATGACGCCTTTAACTAAAGACTGTACCATTCTTTAACTTCCCATTCCTTTTTCCACACCATAATGCTGTCCGTTTTTAAACATTCATTAAATCTCAACTTGAATCTGATAGGTTTTTCCACAATTTTTATACTTATGCGACCTATTAATGTTGTGTTAAACACAAGATTTTGAACCGTCTTCGGGTAATGTTAATTAATAATTGATATTTGAAATAATAATAATTCTAACATTAGCTTTATTTCCGTTCTCTATATTGGGAGCTCGCGAGATCCCAATGTTACCGAAAAGTATTCTGGTACTCGAAAATTGGGCAAATGAGAGTTAGTTTGAGAAAATAATGTTCTTTTCTTCTTCTTCTTGCACGAAACAGCACAGAATATTTCTTCTGCTAGATTATGTAAATTGTCAAATAATTAAAAAATAAAAATATACGACTGCAGAAAATTTTTAAAATATTCTTTAAATTGCTTTCATTTTCATGAAATAACGCCTTTAACTAAAGACTGTACCATTCTTTAACTTCCCATTCCTTTTTCCACACCATAATGCTGTCCGTTTTTAAACATTCATTAAATCTCAACTTGGATCTGATAGGTTTTTTCCACAATTTTTATACTTATGCGACCTATTAAAGTTGTGTTAAACACAAGATTTTGAACCGTCTTCGGGTAATGTTAATTAATAATTGATGTTTGAAATAATAATAATTCTAAAATTAGCTTTATTTCCGTTCTCTAAATTGGGAGCTCGCGAGATCCCAATGTTACCGAAAAGTATTCTTGTACTCGAAAATTGGGCAAATGAGAGTTAGTTTGAGAAAATAATGTTCTTTTCTTCTTCTTCTTGCACGAAACAGCACAGAATATTTCTTCTGCTAGATTATGTAAATTGTCAAATAATTAAAAAATAAAAATATACGAGTACAATAAAAAATTTTAACGAAAAATGGATAGAAAATGATTTGCTTTTATTACAATAGGAAAGTTTCATATAAAAAATTAAAAACATTAAAATATTCTAAAAATAAAATTATATTTACATATGAATTTTTAAAAGAGTTTGATGTTTTATTTCTGGGTAAACAATTTGAATTTTTGTATTCCCGTATTTTTGTAATTTGTTCTATTTTTGTGGAAGAACAATTAGCTTTTTCTCATTTACCGCACTTTACCTAAGAAGTACAGAAACAAATCTAAGCACAAACAAACAGATCAGACAGCCCTAACCGCCTCCGCTTGCTCGTGTTTGGGCTCTAACTTATTAATTTTCTCATTACAAAGAGAAATATTTTTAGTTGCGAGAGTTTCAAAGCTCAAAATCATTTAGTCTTATTTTAAGTGCCGTTAGTGAAGGTGGTCCACATGCCTTTTTTTAATTCATTTTCAGGTTTTTTTGTAATAGCATTGCGCTTCTTTTTGGAAGGGAGAAGGGAAGGCCTTGCCACCAACAACACGCCATGTAAAAAAAATAGTTTTGAAATGAGAGTGACATGCCTTGTAGATCCTAAATAAGGAATTTTTGAATGTTTCTTTAGCCCTTCTTTTTCCGGCTGGGATACATACATACCTATATATATACATACATACATACATGCATGCAATTCATTTTGTAATAAAAAATAATAAATTCTATAATATCAATTAAAAAGGTTAGCTATTGCAATAAAAAAATTGGTAGATTCTTTTTGGCGTTATATTTTTTTCTTTTTTTTATATAGATAATTTTATTTACAATATATTTATACAATATTAAGTAAATACTTTAATAAAATTTCAAACATAACAATAAAACTTAAAATTGAGTTACTTGTCGTTCCTCACAACTTTATACCATATGACCATACTGGTTTTATTTATGGTTTTTATTATAGCTTTATACATTAGTATTTTATTATTGAGATTCAGTGCTTTCTTTGTTATAATGTCCAGATGCGTTCTTTTAGCTTTAATATGGCTTCTCCATATTAGATGCATTCAGATTTTGAATTTAAGTATTATTAAGACAGACCAGTGGGCAATTAGGGTTATGGCAGTGTCATCAGCATAAGTGACAATTGTTGAGTTTTCATACATCTGACATGCCAGATGTATATAAAGTGTACAACGTTGGACCTAATAAGATTTTAGCAACAAATACATTGGAGTTGATAAAATAGTTTTGAGTTTAAATAATAAGCCTTGATGCCAGACCCTATCAAAAGCTTGTTTGACATCGAGAAATACAGCTGAGCAATATAGTTTCTTTTCATAGGCATCAGTAGTTATTTGAATTATACGATAGAATTGCTCTGAAGTGCCGTATTTATTGCGAAAACTAAATTGATACTCCGGTTTTATATTTTTTCTTTCCAACAAGGGCGTTAAACGATTTGATTTTACTCTCTCAAATATTTTAGGAAACAAAGGTAGCAAACTCATTGGTCTGTATGAAGATATGAAGATAGAGTGATCGTGCTTATTTGGTTTCGGAATCAATTTTACTACTGCACACTTCCATTGAGTAGGATAATTAGAAAGCCTAAGTATTGCATTATATATTAGTATCAAATATAATAAGTCTTTGTTTGGTAAGTTTTTAACAACGATAGCATCTATTTTATCGTATCCAGTTGATGTAGTATTATTTAACTTAAGTATTTCATCTTTAACTTCTCTAAAGTACATGGTTTAATTGGAACTCCATTTGGTATGGAGAATAAAGAAATACTATTAAATCGTTTTCATCAGGAGAATTTGTAGCTGGAAATGGTTTGAAAGTTTTTTCTATTGTTTAGAAAATAATTCTGCTTTGTTTTTATTCGTTCTGCACCAAGTTTTATATTCCTTTTTAATTGGTACATTTGTATTAATTAGTCTTTTTAAGTATTTTGTGGCTTTAAAACGTCCTGTCTTTCATAATTTTGCACTGGCTGTGGAGTTGAGATTAACGCAGCTTCATGTATGAGGGTTGTAAAATTTTCAATCGCTAAGTCTATATCATGATCATTTTCAATTTGGGTGCTAAGATTTAAATTTCCTTCTAACCAATACATAAACGACGCAATGTCTGGTGAGTGATCTGAACTAAGGTCATAATAATCTTTAATGTCTAGCAAATGTGTTGAAACTAAAAAAAAACAAAAAAATCGAGTAAATCCGGGATCTTACCACTATCGCTAGGCCAGTAAGTTGAACTAACAGTTGATACTGTTTTATAGTTGTTTATATATTCCTTTTAGATTGATAGATCTAGACCCCCACAAAGGATGCTTCGCATTAAAATCTCCACCAACTATAAATCTAGTACCAAGTTTCCTAAAAAAGTAGTCATATTCTTGATGTGTTAGGTGGAAAATATACTGAAAATATGCTGAGATCAGAGTTGTTACAATTAATTAGTTTCACTGGCTCCAAAACTTTGTATTGTAAAGATGATCGTATCAGAATAGCAGACCAATCATGACCCCTTTCATTTGGATGATTAGCTTCAACTAAATCAAAATTTTTAATTCTAAAGTAAATTTTTGTAGTAAAATGGGTTTCTGAAAATAATAATATATCAGTTAATTTAACTTTGAGAAAAACTTCAATTTCCTTTGTATGGTTGGAGGCACAATTGGCGTTCCATGTTGCAATTTTGA
Source organism: Protocalliphora azurea (assembly GCA_932274085.1). Lineage (NCBI taxonomy): Eukaryota > Metazoa > Arthropoda > Insecta > Diptera > Calliphoridae > Protocalliphora > Protocalliphora azurea. The sequence goes on along the minus strand of OW026523.1, from coordinate 77,965,824 downwards.
GATTTATTTGTATAATTTTGTTATTATAACTATTATCAGGTTCATAAACTTGTCTAACATGTCTTCCAATCTGGAAAATACTACCTTATTATCGTTGTCATTTACATTGCCTCTAGCAGCCTGGGGATATGGCATATGTTCAGTACCGTTGGCGTTATTACTGTTGCTGTTAATATGTGTATCTAGCTAAGGAAAATCTCTACGATTTGCATGAAAACCTAAAGTCTTAGTCTGGTATCTAGAATATACTGATCGCTTTTTATGCACTAGTTCTTGATAGATTTTACAACCTTTTTAATTAGCCGTGTGATTTTGGAGACAATGTACACATTTTGTTGGAGTATTGATATCTTTTTTATATTCAGCTCTAGAATTTTGTATGACCAATTGCTGACAATGGAAGCGCTGAATTAAATCTTCTTCTCTCTTGGTTAGTGCGACTTTGACTATTGCGATATTTAGAATTTTTGTGTATTTCTTTGCTGTTAGGATCTGGGTCAATATCAACTTGGAACATTGGAAGCGGTATCCTGGTAACTTTACTTTTCACATTAAAAATGTTTCTTACTTGGTGGTCTAAAAGAATTAGTTCTGTTTTTATATCTACAAGTAGAGTTGAGTGACGTAATCCCTTAATGACAACATGCCCTTTCCTGCTTTAATTCATACCTACCAAATGAAATTAAATGTTTTTTGATTCAAAATACGACTGTCTTTCTATAAGAATTAATCATTTTTATCATTAACCTAACTTGACCATCTCTCATCGACTTATAATTAAATTCTTCACTTGGAATAATTTTTGAAATAGTCTATGAAAAAATATTGGTGGAGGCTTAGGTGCTGTTTCTTCTTCACATTCATTAGTTTTATTATTACCACTATCGTCTAGCAGTTGAAATTGGTTTACATTTAGAGTGTTTGGTTCTTCTGATGAGTTAAATTTTTATCCACATGCATTTTAGGAAATTTTGTCAACCGACGTTTATTTGTATCAAATACCTATTGCCAAATACCATCACTTTCATCAGTATCATCTTCACTTAACGTAGGTATGCCTAGAAGCTAGATTTGTTTAGTTGTTTGTGTGTGTGTGTTTTTTTTATAATCCACACCACCATAGGCGATTGAGGTATTATGTGTTTGTACTGATGTTTGTAACGCAAATAAGAAAAAATCATCCAATACTCACCTTAAAATATATTAATCGACTCAGAATTACTTTTTGAGTCGATCTAATGATGTCCGTCCGTCTAGCTGGCTGGCTGTCCATGTAAACCTTGTGCACAAAGTACAGGTCGCAATTTTGAAGATTATTCAATGAAATTTGGCACGTAGGACTTTCGTCGCACAAGAACGAAGCCTATTGAAATTAGATATGATCGGTCCATTATTTCACCTGGTCCCTATACAAATGTCTTCCCGGAATAGGAGTTTAACGATCACAAATGCCTTAAATATAGCAATATTTTAATGAAATTCGGTGTATGGACGTTTTGTATAAGTTGGTTGGTTCACGTGGTAGCCCGTAATCTTACGGGCAATCAATTAGACTCGTTAGAATCCGTTTTGATGGAATCACACTACTCGCCAGGTGAATTATTTGTATTGAGTCTGTAATGAGATAGAAATGTAGGGAAGAAACAATGAGAACATAAATTAATTAGATCCAGCCTGTAGCATTGAGATATTTAATAATGTCACTGAGTCTAGTGTCAGATATCTCACAGAGGTTGTCTAATTGGTGCCCTCCCAGAAATTTATGTCTGTTTGCGTTCAAGGCTGGGCATTCACATAGAAGATGAAAAACTGTCTCCTTCTTCCCGCGATTGCCACAACTACGACAATATTCATTGTAAGGGAGACCAAGTCTACTTGCATGTTTTCCGATCGTCCAGTGACCTGTAAACAATGCTATTAGTCTCGAGAAGTCTTTGCGTTTCTCGTTGTAGGTAGGCCACGTTTCTTTCGCGACTCTACATTTGTCCAGATTTCGCCATCTATTTTCCGCCTTTTCTAGAAAGTGTTTTTGGATTTTGCTTTTGACAATTCCTAACGGGATTGCGACGGAAACCGATAAGGAGGCATTCATAGCAGAGCCTACTCGGGCTAATTCATCTGCCTGTTCATTACCATAGTAGTCCCTATGTGCAGGAACCCAGATTATAGTAATGTCATACAGTCGACTTAGTCCAAGCAGTTCCTCTTTACACTGTCTGACTAGAATAGAGGTATTTTTCGGTGATTTGAGCGATAGTATTGCCGCTTGACTGTCGACAAATAACCAATAATAAGTACTAATCCTTGTGCCTAAATCACATACACGTGTTAGTATAAAATTTACACTTAACACAAATAAGTTTTATATAAGCAGAAATCACAGTGACAAATTTTATGAGGATCGCTCCCTAATTTACTACAGCTTCCATATAAATGCATAAATTCATATTAGCGTAATATTCTGTATTCGTATATTTTATTTTGCACTTAGAAAAAGTATCGGTTCACAATTTTAAACATCTCTAATATATTATGTATTCGTATATTTTATTTTGCATCTAGTAAGACCACTTTACGAATTTTGACGGAACTACACAATGGTGTGGAGTATCTTATGGTCGGGCTTGACTGACTATATCTTTCTTACTTGTTTTTTATTTATTTATTTATTTATCTATATATTTATTTATTTCAATGTTCTTAATATTTATTATTGTAAACAAAAATTTATGGAATTTTGTGAAAAATTGGATTTTTAAAAACAAGAAAGACACATTTTGAGAACGTCTCTATATCTATTCTATGTATATCTTTCTTCTATGTGGATTTTAAGCAACAAACGACTTCAAAAGAAAAAAGTGAACCGCTTTTAGTTCTAGAACAAGATGCTGTTTATAGTTTGATCCGCATTGATGTCTAAAATGAACCTTAATTCGACTGTAAAAGTAAATGTGTGAAGTAAACCATAAGCGGAATATTAATGCAGATTGTGTTAGGACTTATGTACATGAAAAACGTTTAAGTAATCATATTTATTATTTAGGAGCAATATTAATTAAGTAAAAAATATTTGATTAATAAATGAAAATAAAAATAACTTTTAAAATTTACCACTGTTATTTTTTCAATCGAATAATTCGATTCCAAGAACCATTTTTTCAGTTAAATTTGTAGTTGCAACGACTAAACATTTCAGCACTTACAACCTAATCATTTAGTATTTGTAAACGAATTTATACAATAGTAGACACAAACGACAAAATCCGATAATCTGAACGAAACTATTCTCTGTATAATTAATTTTGTATGTTCGTTTTCGTTTTTAATAAATACATTTTATTTCTTTCTGATCGAATAAGAATGTGAGAATACTAATTTGGCTATTCACCAATTACAAAGCACTTTTAATTAATAATTTATATAGAAAAGAAATATATGAGCACAGAGAAAACAGATTTGTTGTGGCAACCAAATTTATTGACAATCGAATTTGGTCAGTTGCAAGTACTATCTTCTAAATCGATTGTAGTTACTGATTATTTCGTTCTCTTTGGACATCTTATTGTTATTATAATAAAATATATTGATCGATATAACAAATAATTTAGTACAATATAGTAGATACAACTGTTTCGGAAATACAATTCTGTGAGAACCACTGAAAATATCCGTAAGTTAAATTAAAAGAATTTTTTTTTATTATTATTTATTAATAATGATTGCAAATTGGTTACACTTTATTTAGTTAATAATTTTCCTGTTCAATAACGTAGAGATTAAAGCAAAATCAATGAAACAAGCTCTACTAAAAGATATCAAAGATAAAATATAATGGGATAGCCATCTATTATTAGGTCTGCAAAATCCTGATTAGGTTGAATTTAGTGGCAGCTGAGAATGTTTAACTCAGGATAAACTTGAAGTTGATATTTATGCAATCATATTCATTCATTCAAAAACACCTAAAATTTAAGAACAAGGATATCGATACAAATTAGTTAATTAAAACTGCGGAAATTTTATTTTATATTCTTCAGTTTTATATGTATTTTATATTCTTCAGTTTCGTTAGCTTGTTAATATATTCAAAATATTTACTTTTCTAGGCCCGTTTTTAGTTTCTAAAAAGACGTAATGGTTACAAACCATTTTTATATGATTTTAATGTGCAGTGTGTTTTTTAAAACTGTTATGGGGATGGTTTAAATGGAATATGAATTTGTTTACTCACAGAAAAAAAATATTACTTTATATTTTTCAATTAACACTGTTGTTTCATTTTACATTAAAATTTAATTAATATATTCAGGCAAAAATAAAAGAAATAGTAAAAATAGAATTCAAGTAAGATTTTTTTCTCATTTAAATTTTTAATTCATTCAATCGTCTACTTGATTGATTTAATAAATTATTAATTGGAAAAATTTTCTCTGTTTTTTATTTTTTACAGTTATTAGTAATTGGTGAGAGGTGCAAATTTAAACAATCTTTAATTGAATGAATTATTTTTGTGATAGATGACCTTTTTCTGTGCTGCAAAGTTCTTATTATTTTAGGAATATTTCGAAATTAGAAGATTAGAAAATCATTATCTGGAAAACAATGTATAAAGATTTAATGTGGAATTATATATTATAATTTATTTGAGTGACTGATATTGTTTTAACTAAATTCGACTTAGAGAGATTTTGTGGAGGATTTTTTCTAAAAATATTTAATAAATTAATATGCGCTTCTGTTATAGATATTTTTTGACATCCTGTCTACATGTTACAAATATCATCTTTATTAACTGTTTTTAATTAAAAAAAGAGAAAAAAAATATTTTAAAATTGATAACTATTGAACAATTGAGTAGGTGTATTTATTACTCTTTAATTTTTAAATGATATTAAACCATTTATTCAGTCAATTTGCATTTAACTAATAAATAAATAAATACACCAACAGACAGACTAACAAACAGACAGGTAAACAGACAGTCAGATAGACTTATGTATTTAGACCATAATACAGCTTCAGTTAATTCTTTCATTACCACATCAATTCACATATAATTATTAACGTCATGGTTGTGATCAACCTCTCGTGTCTGCTGCACAGTGGAACCAATGGAAAAAAATTTGGTAATAAATCTGTAACTCCTAAACTACTGCTCTGATCGAATTGAAATGTATGGAAGATTTTTATAGGAGGACCTAAACTTTCAGAAAAATTATCCTGTAGTCTCCCTATCATAACATGAAATAAGATACAGGGTGTTAAAATTAACCACCGCGAGTATGAAAAAGTTTTAAAAAATCGTAACTTTTACAATTTAAGTCTGATACCAAAGAATTTTATGTTTGTATAAAGCGCTTGGCTTGCTTACTTTCCAAAATTATCTCTTACAGTTAAAAAGATATTTACGCTTAAATTAGGAATTTATGATTTTTTTGCCTCGTTTTTAGTGAATATGTCCTGAGGTATATGGGTGAATTTTTTTATATTCTGTAATTTCTAATTTTTTGCGAAATAATATGTTGAAAACATTTCTGGAGTATCTCAATTCATCTAGCTGTGAAAAATATTCAAATTCAATACTCTGAAATTAGCGTGAAAAATTATTTTCACTTTTTTCTCAAAGTTCTGTTAATAAAGAAATTTTGTTCTTTACACCTCATTTACATTTGCACAAAATCTAGTTAAAAGGAGATTTCAAGAAAAATCTACATAATTTTATTAGATTTTAATAGATATTTTATACAAATCAAAATCTTGTTTCAAATGATATTTTACTAAAACCTACAAAAATATAAATAGATTTTTAAAAATTTCGTTTCTCAACACTGTCTTTCTTTTAGTGTGTTAGTGAAATAAAAATTAATTTTGTATATAAATAAATATTTTTAAAATAAAAAAATAATTAATATTTTACAGAAAATTATCATAAATAAACTTAAAATTTAATAAAAAAAAAAAAAACTATGTGAAACAAAAAACTAATTTAAAACTGTTTAGTATATGTGTTTAATTTGCACAAAAAGCATTTGTCAAAAAAATCTACAAAACTGTCGAAAATGTGAATGTAAACGTTTTAATTTAGGTAGTTTTTTTTTTAATCTAATTCGAACAAGATTTTAGGTACAAGTGTAAATTTGGTATTATATATTTCAAAAGACAAGGGTTTTATACAATAAATAAGAAATAATAGTAAAAATATAATGCTAACATGTTGTTTTATGCAATTAAAAAAAGTCTTTTGAAAAGTTGATTTTTTCATAAAATCTGCATGCCTGCATTCGTTTTTGGCTAGGCGGGAAGCAGTTTAGCGTCAAGTCGATCAAAATATATTTTATAATAACACATCATCGATAAGTTTAAAAAAACTCTCGTGAAATTTTTTTTTATTAATCGATAAACAAGAATTTTTTCCAAAATTCACCATTTTCGATCAATGCACAAATCTAAATAAATTTAAAATTTCTTTATTAACCATTTATGAAGCCTTGTCTTTTGAAATATGTAAATAAGCAGAACTTTGAGAAATCATATTGAAAGAATTGTACTATATTTTTGTTACAGAAATGTAATTTTTCATACTAATTTTACTAATTTTAGAGTGTTGACTTTGAATATTTTTCAAGGATAGACGAATTGCGATTTCAACTTTCAGCATATTATTTCAGAAACCACAGTTGTTGTAATTTCCGAAAAGTTGCGATAAGCAACCACTGAATATTAAAGCGTTTCATTATATTTTTTAAATAAAAATTTCATTAATTTAAATTAAATAAAATTAAAAAACAAATGCTTTATTTTATTTAGTACGTCTCGAAGTCATTATTTTTTTAACACCAAAAAATCTTAATTTATTGCAATTTTAATATTGATTGGGAAATAACTTAATGTGCTTCAATATAAGTATCTACAGATCATTAAAAAAACTTTTGTGAACAAGAAAAAATCTTACGATAAATTGATACAATATTACAAATATTGCACTGGTGCTGTAAAATAACTTCCAAATGAAATAAGTTCCAGCAAAAAGATGAAATAATAAAATGCTTTCCATATAAAATTGGGTTTTATTTCATTATGAAATATTACCCAGTTGGTTGGAACTATTTAATTTTTTATTTCTATGAGTTATTTCATAATGAAAAAACTCTCAAATGAAATGACTTCTAAAAAAATTTTGTTGGGAATTATTTCATTTCCTTTTACAATTGGGAGTTATTTTATTTCGTTTGGAACTTTTTTATTCTTACTGGGGTTGGCTAATAGGATTACTCGTCTATGGATTTTGAATATTCCTGGTCTTCGGCCGATGCTTTGAATACTACATGGGAGGATGTTCTTTCGTCCGGCCAAAGGCCGGTAATGCAGAAAAACTTTACTTTCTCCTTTACTTTCTCCTCTGTGGTATTTAAAACACCAGCTTCGCTAATTATAACTACGAAACTATTACTTACTAATTATTTCATTTGATAATTTCAAATTGAGACTTTTTTTTATTTATTTTTGGACTTATTTCAATTGGTTATTGCATTTATTTTCATGCTAATTTTTTATTACAATAAAACTCCCAAATATTTTGAATTATTTCATTTATCCCTTTGGAAGTTGTTTAATTTTTTTGATTTAGGGGTTTCTTCACCTTTGTTAGGACTATTTTCATTTGGGAGTTATTTTACGGTACCGTTGCACTAAGCGATACTTTGTTTACAAAAAAGTTGCACTTTTTTTAAAAAAAAGTTTAAAAGTACTCGTTGCGTAAATTGGGGTGATACAATAATAGGTAGTTGGGCAAATCGAGCTCGTACTGTATTTTTAAAAAGTTTTTTCCAAATATACTTCAGGACTTATACCCGAAAAACGAAATAGTCAAGAAAAAAATCAAAAATTCAAAAACCAAGCATAAATATATTTCTAAATGTAAGGGATAACTTAGATGAGTAAGCAAGTTTTTTCTTTATCTCGGACTTGATTAGATTAAATTATGATTTTTGAAGCTTTGACACACTATACCTTATCTCGTATTATTGTATTCTCCTCTACAACTTTTTAAATACTTCATTTCGATTTAGGAGATACATATTATTTATAAAAAATTTTACGTTTCACCCCATTGTGTGCTGTGAGTAAAATTCAACATAATACTATTGTTAATCCCATTGTGGATTGCGTGAATTACCAAATACCACATTTATCATGTATAAATTCATTCACACAAATACAAATATATACATATATATTTAAGTTTGGCTGTGTTGATGTTAAATGAGTGGATAAAATATGTGAATTATCAATTGTAATTACTGACGTGAAATTGGTTGATTATGTTTGCATTTATTAGAAACATAAAATAAAAATAAAAAAATCATCACATAAATGTCTTTGTATACATATATATAAATTGATAGTTATTTCTGTTTATACATGCAAAGAAAAAATATAGTTGTAATGACTATAATCTTAGGGCAACATATTATGATTGGAATATATAGTCACAGCTAAAAATGGATACAATTATAAATAATAGTTGTTATGATTCCATTTTATCATATTGTGTCCGATTTTATTGTATGTTTTTTCATGTTATGGTACCACTCTACTATATTATTACCATAATCTTGCGATTTCATTTTATTATATCCTTATCTTATTCTATCATATTAATGTTCCATTTTATCATATTATTATCCCATCTTATCATATACTTATCTTACCATTTCATTTGTTTTAAAATAATAGATAAAAGTGTTTATTAACCACAAAAAGTTATTTACCTATTATTTGTTCTTTAATTAATTTTATTTATTTGTGCCATCATATATTATGCAAGATTATATAAGATATTTTATTAACTAAACCTCTTAATAGTAGTTAGTTAATATCTTTTATTGCTTGTATCACACTAAATATAACAAAACCTTGTCTACTTATATTAATTCATGTCTAAAATAAATAATAATTATAACAAAGATGAAAAACAAACGCTAAAAGCAAAATATTTACAAAAACACACAAGTTATGAATTCTTCAACAATATTTGTAGAAAGCACATTTATTTGTAACATTTTATTGTTATGGGAATAATAATATTAATATAGTTTGAAAACAATATATGGTTCAAGAACAATGAAAAAGATTTATAATATATAATAGTTATTGAAATAACGATATTTTTTAATAATAATAAAATTTTCTTTCCGATAAAAATATTTAAAAACATACAATAGTAAACTATGCATATTAAAATTTTTATTGAATTTAAACGGAATGAATATATTATTATTAAAATTAAAGAAAATTAATAGTGAGAACCTTAACCATGTTTTTTCTCTGCATGTACACATACAGTTGCCGCAAACTTACTTTTATGATGAGATGAGTTTTTAGTATATCGAAAAGTTATGAACCCAAATTCTTATATTAATTATCTGAAATATTTAAAAATATTTTCAGAGCTTATATGTCAATTTACAGATTCCAGACGTTATATTGAGTGCTGTGATATCCCCTAATAGAAACAGATTCAAACTCGGCCATGATTGAATGCATTTTTATACAAGCTTAAGATGTACTTTTATGTAGTTATTGTATACTTTTATAAAATTAAAAATTGAATATCAATATATAAAATTTGAATATTTATACCAGGCAATATTTTTTCAAATTATCGTGAATAATTTTAAGAAATAATTATGCCATATTCCGTTTTGCACATTACAGTATAAGTTGAAATAAATACAAATAAAATTTAAATTTAAATGATTTAAAAATTAACAAAAATGAACACATTATTTTTAATGAGTGGATTTTTATATATTTGTATTTGTATATATATATATATATATATATATATATATATATATATATATTGTACCTATGCATGTAAATTCGGAAAAATGACAACAATCAAAAATTTTCTCTCTCAAACAGTCAAAAATTCTCAAAAGTCATGGATTCGAAAAAAAAAACAAATTTATTGCTCGAAAATATTTTAGTAATGCCAACTTTAAGTTTTTCACACTAATTTTAGGGTATTTGTACGTTTAAGCCGCTTTAAAATTACCCAAAGAAAAAATTCGGTTAACTATGTGTAAGAAGTATAATTAATTTACTCTCTTTTGAGCACTCTAACTTACACGAATTTTGTGTTGTGGGTACCTTATTTCTAGAAGACAAGCAAAACGTGATGGCATTGCCAAAAACGGCACTTAATTCAGGGAAAGCCTATATTGTTCTTTATTATAATTTAGTTTTAATAATTACCTAATTAGTACATCAAAGAAACACTTTAAATTTATACTTTTTTCTATTCTAAACCGTTCGACTAACCTTGCATCAATAACCAACATTTCTGCTAATCTGAAGTTCGCCCTTTTAATAATAACTTATGCCTAAGTGATCAGAATTGTCTTGAATATGCAGACTTATATTAAAGTCGAGGTAGATGTGACTTTTGTTGGCATACTAGCTATAAAATTTCAAGAGTGTGATTGCATAATTTACCACAGTTTCCATATGAGGACGCTTCCTGAAAATTATTTAAATGTGTATAAATAAGACGTGGTTGAATTAGTTAGAGCGCTGTATTACAACCACAAGTTTGTTGGTTCAACTCCATTCTGATGCTGTTAGTTTTTTATAACAAAATGTCTAAAAAGATATTTTATTCTAAAAAAGTTTTTGTCACTTAGAAAATTAAGTGCGTACTGAGTAAGACGTTAGTCGCCAAAAACGAATGGTTAATTTGTGTTCAAGTTCAAATCTCACTGACGGTAAACATTTTTCGTTTATTTTTTTATTTTTATTTTCATTTAGGTACTTATTTTTTAGTACCCCTAGAGTCTAAAAATAACAATATGAATGAATTTGTGGACAAATCTAAAAAAATAACTAGTTATTTCGGAAAAAAAAATTAGTATATTTTTGTCTCCAATTATACCTGCTAGCTTGCCAGGAAAGCAAAGTAGTAGTATGAAGCTTAATAAGAATCGGTACAAATATGTTCATATACAGCAAAAAAAAAAAAAAAAAAAGAAAAAAAGAGAGAGCTAAAAAATTCATAATTTCAACATTGTATTGTCATTAAGAGGAAGCACTTGTGCTGAAAAAATTTGCAGTAGTTCCTTTTTAACGCATGTTGATCACTGGAATGGTGTTTTTTATGCTTTAGAAGTAATTCTTTTAAAACTATGTTTAAACAATTTTTTAATAAAAAATTTGTTTTAACCTTATTAAAAGATAATGCTTTTAAATTTGTGAAATTTTAATTTTCTTAGAAATTATTAAACTTTTTTCAGCTGCAAATACATTTATTTTCTCTTTTTTGGAAGTTATTATTAATAACATCCAAAAAAAAGCTCAAAACATCCACCTAGTTCTGCTTTTGAAGTGGTGGAAATGTTATTTTTTGTATTGTTTTTTATAAGAACCTCACCCCAAAATCAGTTTAAAGCGCGTATTTAATGGTGTAAGGTATTACATCGTGCTTGACTGACTTCAACTTCTTTTCATGTTAGTTATTCATAAAACAAAATTTAATATAATATAAAAATCATAGCCTACTGCCCTTTCGCAGATTAAATATACAAACATGAATTAAATAAATAGAAATACTGAACTTATCACCTTTTCAAATTTGAAATATATTTTAAAATTTTCCAAATAATGTTGTTATATTACATTTAAAGTAGGTATTACTTAAAATTTAAATACAAATTTCATAAATGGCTGTATTGGTTTTGCATGCTCGAAATTTCAATAAACTGAAAATTAAATTTGAACAATTGTTTTCAGGAACAATTTTCAAATCGTTGTACGTATTAAAGTAATAGAAAGTTGTTACTTGAAGCTGAATATTAACATATATTATTTTGGAAATTTTTTGTTGGAAACTTTCAAGGATATTAAAGGATCGAATATTCAAGGGAAATTTTTTGTAACCTTTATTTGGATAATTTTAAAAAAAATTGATACCCACATCACCCTATAATAGCAATTGAAAAATAGCTTAATATAAAAAATTAACCTCGCGCATCTTTAAAAACTTTAAAGTCGTTTAAAAAGGAAAAACGAACACAAAATGAATGTATTAGATCTGTATTTGAACATGTGTATGGAATTTATCATATATGAGAAAAATTTTTGATTTTTTTTGTACGGTGTAGTGGAAGTTTCAATAAGTTAATGAAGATCCCTATGTGATAAATGTTTCGAAGAATATTTTAAAATTTATATTTTTAGACACGCACTCGGTTTCTGAAAAGTGCTAACGGCTATAAAGCGTTCTTGTATGATTTTATACGATTTTTTTTAAACAAATGGATGTTGTAAAAATACTTGTTTAAGTATGGTTTAAAGATGACACAAATCTTAATTATTCCTATCAGCTTTATATAAATAATAAAGAAATGAAATTGCTCTACGCTTCATTGAGTATTTTTAAAATACCCATTTTAGGATTTGACATCTCAAATTTCAGTGAAATTCACTGAATTCTGCTGCAAAAATATGACGTTTTGAAAAAAGAAAAAAGCTAAAAACTTCATAAAGTTCTACTTGTTTAATTGATAATAACTTTTAAACTATACATGCTATAGTTTAAAAGTTATTAGTCATGTTAAAGACTAAACTACAGAGAAGAGTAATATCAGCACTATATAATTTATAAGAGTTTTAAAAATATCGTTCATTGAAATATTTGATTTTTATATATCCAACTTGGACCTTTGAACTTTTTATATAAAAAGTTTATCTATATTGTTACAAAGGCAATATCTTTGTTTTTAATATGGACTTTCTATGTAATTCTAATTAATAAATATGTTTTTAATAGTTATTTATTGCACCAATGAAAATATAAACGTTTTACTACTAAAATTGTATCGCTTAAGTTAAGTGTTTAATTGTCATATTGTTAAAGTTTTTAATGTTCTTTTATAATTAGTTAATTGGATAATAGTTGCATGTTTTAATTGCATAAACCCTACGGGAATAAAATTTCATAAAAAATTTATTTGACGAATTATTTAACTAATATGAAATATGCAAATGAATGGTGTAAAAATGTGTTTTAAAATAGTATAATATTTAAATACTCTAGGGGTATCAAGGAAATTATTCCTATATGGGTACATAAGCATTTTATTAGTATTTTTGTTTAATGGAAACTAAATATTTAAATAGTTTGAATTTTGTGAGTGCCTTCTAAAAATGGTGCGTGTACTGATTATGCAACTCCAACATATGATATATCGTAGGATAAAAGAATTATTGAACATCAGTTCCACTAACACAGGGATATTCGTACTTATATATTTGGGTGATGAATTCGAAAGCGCAAATACGAGTTGCAAAACGAGAAGTTCAATATCTCGTGCGGGCATGTTTATGTTTACTTATCGCTATTAAAGAAGTTGTGTGAAAGTTCGTAAGTTATACTCTCCTACTTTGGGGTTTTCATCATCAACAAAATGCACTGTGGATATCTATAATATATGCAGATGCTTTTTTTTTAATAAATTAGAGAATAGATAATCTATAGAAACATAAAGGTGACTGTGCGTGCCTATCTCAAGCTTTGACACCAATTTTCAACATTGCCGTTGGAGTCTGGTTTTATAAAATGCAAGATATCTTAAGCCAAATTTGGTTATAATAATATTTATTTTTTATTACTATAAATATTTTAAATTCAAATACTTTTTATCGTTGTGTCAAAAAAAAATCAAAATTTTGCATTAAAAATTTAAATAGAGGAGCACTGAAAATTTAAATTTAAAAATTAATGATAATGCGACTTTTAATATTTGAAAAACATTTTTATTTTATAAGTAACTATTGCACATTAAATATAATAATTTCCAAAAAATATTTTTCCCCTTTGCTGTATGTGGCAACAACCTTCTTGTTTGTTTACAAGATTAAAACTTCAGAAAATACCGATAAACTTAATTTTTTTTTTTTTGTAAGAAAAGTCGAACTATCTTGTTATTTATATCATGGTATTAAAACAATACTTAAAAATAAATATTATTATTAAAAATTTATTTAAAAATAAATATTATTATTTAATATATTTTTCGCAAAGTTTTAGCACAGTTTTCTCTTCTATCGTCTTAATTACTTAAATGTTTTTAAAATCCTTAATTTAAGTAGAGTCCAATTAAAATTCCTCCATAATGTTGGTGGTATTAAAAGCTTAAAAAACTATATATATATATATATATATATATATATATATATATATATATATATGTTTCAGTATTAATATATAGGTATGTATTTATTTCGCTTGAAAATGTATAATTTATACCTGTTTTTTTTTTTTTTTGTATGTTAGCTGCAGAAATTTTTTTGCGTTCTAATATAATGGATTATTTTTGTTGTTATTATTATAATTTAAAATTCTCTTTGTAATACTAATACATACGAAATGTCACATATAGTCCTTTTAAATGCAAACATATACATGAACAGTGCGTAGCTTAAAGATGTGTACTATAGAATATACTATAGCCTAGACTTTGTACTACACAATAGGCTGCACTTTAGACAAGACTATAGACTAGACTATATACTAGACTACAGACTAGACTATAGTCTAGACTATAGACTAGACTGTAAACTAGACTATAGACTATACTACAGACTAGACTAGTCTGTATAGTCTAGTCTGTAGACTAAACCGTGGCCAAAGAAATAGCTCAAGGTGCAATAGAGAGCAAAGGAGGTAAGAAAAAGTATCGCGCTGTCATCACCCTTGATGTAAAGAATGCATTCAACTCTGCTAATGGGAGACTTATAATCGAAACGCTACTTAGACTCGGCATCCCGGATTACCTGACAAGAATCGCAATTAGTTACTTTACGAACAGAAAATAGTGCTTCTATACATGTGATGGAATCCAGACATATGATGTAGCGGCAGGCGTCCCACAGGGCTCGGTACTTAGACCTTTGCTATGGAACATCATGTACAATGATGTCGTCATGTTAAAAATACCAGGAGAGGCGAATATAATAGGTTTCGCGGATAATATTGCCGTGACGATCACGGCTATATATATTGATGAAGTGATGATTGCCAACGAAGTCACCCAAATAATTGGAAAATGGATGAAAGGTGCTGGACTTGAATTAGCAAAGCACAAAACAGAAGTCGTTCTGGTCACAAGCCGTAAGAAACTCGAAAACATAAGGGTCAAAGTGGGAAAGTATTAAGTGACATCCAAACCCAACCTTAAGTATCTAGAACTTATTATAGATTCAAGGTTAAAATTCAAATCACATATGGAATATGTAGGTCAGAAAGCATCAAACGTAAGAGTTGCAATAGAAAGAATGATGCCAAATGTAGGAGGCCCCCGGCAATCTTAGAAAAAAAAATAGTTACCACGGTAATAAGCTCGCTGATTCTTTATGCGGCTCCTATATGGTCAAGAGCCTTTAAAATAAAATCGGTAGCAGAAAAATTCCTATCAGTGTATAGGCTATGTGCGCTGCGTATAGGCAGTTCTTTTCGGACAACATCGGAAGATGCAGCGTTTGTCATTGCAGGAATAATTCCAATAGACATTCTAGCCGACGAAGCCAAACGTGTGTACGAATGTAAGCAAAGAGAGGAAGATATTACTAGTATTAAACGTAAACTAGAGAGAGATACATCAATAGTATTGTGGCAGAATCGATGGGAAAGAAGTTTAAAAGGAAGGTGGATAGAGGCTATCAAACTCGATAGAGGCTAACTGAGCCTATCCGGCCTTGCGATGCAATATCGTAATAGACAGTTCCACAGGGCACACGGATGACGAAGGAGGTGGTTTTAGTCTGTAGGAGTCCGACATAACCCTTTGATACTTAAGTGGCATCGGGTATCTTATGACAGGTTTTTACCTACCTAATAGAAAAAAAGACTAGACTAGACTATAGACTAGACTATATACTAGACTATGGTCTACACTTTTGGTTGTATACACTTCCTTTCTATGCACCCTTTATACCCTAATTCCATATCCATATTCTGTAAGTTTATACAAACATATGAAGGCTTTCACAAAATTGTGGTTAAAAACAATTTTTTTTTTTAATTTTTCTGTAGCAACAAAAAAGGCCGACAAGTAAACAGACAGACGGTCTAGTCGGTATCTCTCTATGAAATTTGTGGTAGCCGTTTGTCTAGACAGCTTTGATACTTACGGGAAAAATAACATATGAATAAATTGTTTGTATTACAACAACTTAATATACAAAAAATTTATAATATTTGAAACTTCCTTTTAATAAAACAAACTTAATGTAATAATAACTATTAAAGAGCGAAAAGACCTTTAATTAAAAATATTAATATATTTTACTTTCTCCTACAGAAAATTTTGTAAGGTGATGACACATATTATTTATCTTTTTATTTATGTCTTAAATTTTTTTTACAGCAGCATGCGTTTTCTTATGTCCATTACAACATGACTTGGATTAATCATTTATACATACTCTGATATATCCATTCATTCATTTGTTTTTATGGCCAACCAGACCCCATCGACCATTCATTTATTTGCCTGTTTCAAGCGATTATAAATGTTTGTGCTATCCTCGGTTGTCGTTGCATCTTTAACGTATTTGTTTGTATCTCTGGAGTATCATTTCGTAGGATTTGATGTCATGATGTTGTTGCATTCTTCCCTGTTGTGTTCTGTTCTGCCCTGTATTACGCATTCATGCGAATCTGTTTAAATCCGCTTTTGGGGGTATCAGTTATAAAAGTGCCAAAGGATGTTTGTTTACAAATTGCAATAATCGCATTCACAGGTGAATACACCATAACTCTAACTCTTGTATGTAATGTGCATATGTGTAAATGTCCGTTTGTATTTATATGCATGTTTGGTGTGGACAAATGAATATTTTTATTATATACATGCAGGGAAAAAATATAGTTGTAGTTATCATAATCTAAGAACAACATATTATGATTGGAACATATGATCACAACTAAAAATAGATACGATTATAAATAATAATTATTATGATTCTAATTTATCTTATCGTGTCCGATTTTATGGTTCGCTTTTTCATATCTATTTTACCATCTTACAACATTATTATTCTATTCATTCAGATGATGATTTAATTTTTTTATATTATTCCACCTTATCATATTATTATATATCTATCATATTATTATTCCATTTCATCATATTATTATCTCAACTTATTATATTATTATCCAATATTATCATGTTATGATTTTATCTTATCATGTATTGGAATGAAACACATTAATTCAAAATTATTATTTTTATAAATTAGTTCATTAATTTTATTTATTTGTACCATCATATGTTGCGCAAGATAATACAAGATATTTCTTACTAACTAAACCCTCTAATAGAAGTTAATTAATATCTACTTATATTTATTCATGTGTAAACTAAATGAGAATTCTAATGAGGGAGAAAAAGAAAACGTTAAAAAGGAAATCTATGCAAAAACAACATTTTATTGTTATAGGAATAATAATATTAATATGGTTTGAAAACAAAATGTGGTTTAAGAAGAATTTTTATTGAATGTTAACATTGAATGATAAAACTGAAAAAAAACATTGTTATCATGAACATAGTATTATTAAAATTAATAAAAATTAAAAATGAGAATATAATATTGTTGTAGTGAAAATGTCGCAACCATGTTTTTCTCTGCGTGTACGTAACCAACAATGAAGTCATCCACATGTTTTTATTACTCACATGTATTTTATACAATAAAATCCTTTTTTTTTTTTGAGATATTTTAAATTTTCTTACAGTGTGTAGCTAAAATAAATGAAAATAGAATAACATGAAATTAAATTTTCCTTGTCAAATATTTAGCACCAATTACATTTTCTAAAATCGAATAATGATATTTTTATGAATCCTTGTATTTTATATATTGTAAAATTATCACTTGAAGTAAGTATGTCGAACACTTTAATAAATTTCCCTTATTATTTCTAGATTTAGGAAGTAATTTTGTAAATTAGTTAAAAAAAAATATCCATGCTAGATATTGCGGCGTGTGATAAAGTAAATTTTAATTTTTTTTAGCAAATGAAGGAAGATATCCAAATTAATATCACTTTTAAATCGGTGAATACAAAATTGCATACTTTCTTTTCACATATTTCAACTGCAAAAAAGTTTTGTCCCAAAAACATAATGATTTTTCAGATCTCTACTTGATGTAAAAATTATGAAACTGAGGCACTAGGCATATTGAGGTAAATTGCGATGTATAATTTAGCAAATTTTCCATAAATTATTTTTACACTTTTGTTGAAAGTATAGTAAATAATTGGTTTAAGCACCAATGATATGAAAATACTAAAGAAAATCTAATAAAACAGATCAAAAATATGATGCTTTAGTTAAAGCAGTAAAAAATAGAGTAATTGGAAAAAATTTCGATCCAAAATTACAGTTTTAAAAATCTTATATCTTTATTTTTTTAATTTGGTATGTTCATTAGCTAGTCGTGCATTTTTATCGTATAGGAACCGGTTCCATAACGTTTACGGTTGGTGTTTTATGGACCTCTAAATTAGGACAGCTCATGTATTTTTGCCAAAAATGAACAAAGTTTAACTTTGATGTGCATTATCCGGCACAAGGACTTCTAAATTAAAAAAAAAATATCCTAAAAAAGGGTCTTTAAATTTGAATTATTCTTTGACATGATGTTTACAATCAATTTGTGAATAGAGTATAAAAATTTCAAACTGAGATATCAACAGTTTGTCTATAGTTAACAGTTTGTCTATACCAGTTAGTACAATTTTACTAACAAATTAATATATTTTTACATATTCTGATACTTTTATATTAAATTTAGTATCGAAACAAATGGGAAAGGATAAAAACAAGTAGTGTTGGTCATATAATACCCTACATGCTTGTATATAGGCACTAAAGTGATTATCGAGAGATGGTCTTATATGGGACCTGTGGTTAATTGTGGAACGATCTTTATGAAATTAATTACAGTGCATATATGAAAATTATTTATGTAAAATTTTATTTCGATATTGCCATTTATGTGAGATTTTTGCTCATTTAAGAATTTTTCGGAAATGTGAATTATGTGGGAGCCATGATTAATTATACACCGATCATTATGAAATTTAGTGCAGCGATCTATACTTGTACAAAACTTAGTTGTGCTAAATTTTATCACGAAATTTAAATTTATGTGAGATTTATGCAAGTTTAATTGATTTTACGCGAAGGGGGATTATATGGGAACCATGCTCAATTATGGACCTATTATTGTGAAATTGTGTATGATGATTTATACTTATATTCAACTCAAATATATAAAATTTTGTGTTGATGGTAATATTATTGTGGGGTTTATGAACTTTTTAGTCATTTTTAACGCATTTTTAACAAGTACTCTTCTGAGTTTGAGTAGGAAAACTTTAAAGACCATGATAGGTGTCATAACGGGACACTGCATGATAGGGAAGATGAGGTCTAACTGGGACGCTAGCAATTCCGATTTTTTAGAATGTTTGAGGACGTTGATGATTACACGATTACAGCATCATAGGATGAAATGGTTAGGCAGTCAATTTCTCGACGGACTATATGACGTTCGGAATAGGAGGCTTGTAGATGTAGTAGGCTTCGTTATGGAAATTGGTTGGCTCAGTGGGTATTAGAGTGATACTCCTAATAACTTATTAGTTTCTTCCTCTATCACTATTTTCTTAATAGTTTCGCTTTCTTATATCTGTGAAGGGACACAGTGTACCGACATTGGTATCTGGGTGGAGATGTGATACAGTAAGAGTATCACATCAACCTTCGCTATCTATCTATCTATGTATCTATCTATTTGTCTATCTATTTATCTATCTATATAAGTCATTTTTAGGCAGCGGAACCTATATTGAATATATGATCAATTATGGACAGATTTTTAAAAATGTACAAAACTTATGTACGCTGAAATTATATAAATATGACATATTTCAGATATTTATATGCGTTAGACCACTATTGCGATGAAAAATGTTGTATGGGGTATAGATGGACCGATCATGATCTATTTCAGTATATTTTGCCTTTGTAACCCCATGTGTCAAATTTGAGTAAATGATATTTGAAATCGTTATAAATATTTCGGCGGATTTTGCAAAGCGGATTACAATGGGTTAAATGTCTGTTAATGTGTTCCTGAAACTTCTAAAATAATATCAAATAATTTTTTCGGAATCTGTAATGTGCTATATGTGCATCTTATTTCAATAAATAATGATCTATTATATTAAAATTTGAATAAGTTATCAATATGTCTAAAAAACACTTAATGTCAAATAGAAAATGTTTTAGTAAAGAAAAATTATTGTAAATTCTGATCCCATTGAGATCCAATTTTGAAATTTTTACACTTTAATGACAAATTGGTTGTAAACATCGTGTCAAAAAATAATGAAAATTAAAAGATTCTTTTTCGGAATATCCAAGGATAATAAATATTTTTCACTTTAGTGGTCCTAGCGCCATTAAGATTTTTAGCTGTTATAACTTTATGATAAAGAAGAATCTCAGTCTATTCCAATGATTCCAAATTTTTTTAAATCTGATAATGCACATAAAAGTTATTCAAGCTTAAATTTTGCTAATTTTTGACAAAAAATTAACAAAATTTAAGAAATTAAGGTATCCAAATTTAGAGGTTCATAAAATACGAACCGTTAGCGATATAGTGCAGGTTAATACGCCATATGAAGCGAATAAAATCAGTGATAATCAAAAGCCGAGCTGGGTCGAAATTTTTTGGAATTATCATGTAGGAAACTTATATATAATTCCAAATACACGCAATAACTACATATTTTTAAATATTTTGTTTTATTATTTTCTATAAGATTTGTCAGTTTATACCTGTCTGTTTTCATCACTTATTCGAATTTTGATATTCGTATGACCTCGTAAATGCAAAAAACATTTAAACATATTTGATAAACACTTTAACCCAACATATCCCCATTTTGATTTTGAAAAAATGCCGAAAATAATAAATAATAATGATAAAATAATGTTATTATTTTTATGAAAATCTTTAGACAACAATACCTTCTATATAACACTTTCATTGGATGGTTCAAGAGATTATCGGTTGGCATTTCGTTATAGCAAAATTAAATATGCTCCAGTTTACCTCAATCTTCTCTACTGTTTTTAAATAATTAATGAAATTACACATGCAGTAAGTCATCCTGACGTATTTCCCCGTAATACATCCCTTTGCATATATTTAAATTAAAATTTTAAAAATTTCATTGTGTGTGTTTAATGGCACATCAAATTCGATACGCTTTTTCTTTTAAACATAATCATCAATAGTTATTGTTATACTTTTAAAGCAAAAATAAAATATTTGCAACAAAAAATTAAATGATTCAATAAAAACAAAAGTGTTATATATGCCAATTATTAATGTTTATCAAAGTGTTTTTGGAGAGGTCCTCACATGGGATCTATAGCTAAAAGTGTACCGATTCTTGTGAAATTTGTAAATGTGATTTATGTGAAGTGCGCCTTATGTGAAAGTTATTGACTGAACAGAGTGAAAATTAGTAGTGTGATTTCTATTTATATAAAACTTTTATTTATTTATTTATATACTAATTTCAATACAATTACAAATTATATTCTAATCCTACGAGCGAGGGGACAATAATCATGTGCTCGTTGTAGTGAAAAAAAACCAGAGTCTCTGGTGGAAATCGAAACCACAGCCCCCAGACTGACAGTCTAGCTTACTACCAACTTGGCCATCGAGGCACCCAAATTTATATAAAACAAATTTGCGAAAAGTTTCATATACAAACGAACATTTGATTGGGATTTATGAACGTTTAAGATGTTTTCGAATGGGGACTTGGGAACCATGTTCAATTATGTGCCGATCCGTTTGCATTTTGGTATACTGATTTACACTTAAATGAAATATTTTTTACATGCTTGAATTTTTGCGAAATTTATGTATGTTTAAATAATTTTCCGGAGTGGACTTCTATGGTAGCTATGGCCAATTATGAATCAATCCTACTTAAATTCAGTGAGTATATTATTCAGTAATACAAAAGATTTACTTTTTCTATTTCCTGAAGAAATATCTCCACATTTAAAGGGTACTTGAGCGTCAAATCCCTATTCCTGGAGGATATTTGCTAAGGTTCGAATTGAAGTAATGGACCAATTTCAAGCAATTTCAATAAAATAAAATTCTTTCTTGACTTATATAAGATCCATGTACCAAATTCCATCAAATTATTTTAAAAATTGTGACCTGTAGTTTGATTACGGACTTTACATGGACAGACGAACGGATATTGTTAAATCTTCTCAAAATTTGATTTTAGGCGATTGGTATATAGTAAGCAGGGCCTTAGATAAATATTTTTGGGAATAATGCATACCGTACCTACTACATATTTAAAAGTGTACAAAAAATAAAGTAAAGTAAAGTATTTATTATCTGAGGCATTTCCTCTAGTAGCTGTAGTAAAATCAGACATCGAGAAGTGATTCGTGCTAATATGTCGATAGGAAAAATAAAAAAATTTACCTCCAATCAATATACTTAAAAATCACTAGTATTGGATTTCTGTTATTAACATGCTTCGCTAGATTTAAAAAAAAGGAACAGAAATTTTGAGAATATTAATTTTTTAACATAATACTGGTTAGGAAGACGTGTTAAAAATACGCAACATTGTCAAAACTCTTGGGTAAAGAGAAATAATACAGAAATGTAAATGAGAGAGCTAGTTTTAAATATTACTTAAGTAACAACAAATTTATCATTATTCTCCATGATCCATGTCTTTATGATTACATCCATCTAAATTGACTGAGAAATCTCATGTCGGAGGAGCATTGTTGTCCTATGTTACTAATTGTTTGATTTTATCGTAAAACCATTTTAAACATTTGAATAATTTAATAAATTAGAATCCTTCAATGTAAGAATTGTTAGTATACCACTATCACTCCATCCCAGCACATGAACTTCTATAATATTTATATCATATGTAAGCAATAAAAGCAGCTAAATATTAATATTACATATGATTACATAAATTATATAAAAACATAAGCCTGTATTCTCTACAAATCATAAAAATACTGCTGTTGCTAATGATGAGTGTCTGCCGCCATATAAAACAGTTGAGTGAAAATAATTAAACCATAATTAGTTTTTCTTATTTTTCAAGAAATGTCTGCACATCATGCATGGAATATCAAGCTGAAGAAGAGGAGCGGTAATCTGGTTGGTTATGAAATGAGAATTAAAACTTTTCGGATAAAATGTTCATTATTTGGTATACGAATGCATGCAAAAGTGCATAATTTCTAATTGTGTATATGTCTGTACATATGTTTATGTATGTTTTGTTTATTTATGTATTTTAGCACAAATATATGCATAGAAAAATATTAATTTTATTTAATCTAATGCATAAATTTTAAGCTACCATGGAAAATAATAACAAATAAAAAAAAACGTTAAATAAACAAATACATTTATTTTGTTATGCAAATCTTGTGTTTATTTTTTTTTTTTAGCAATTTTTGAAAAAATAAAACAAAAACACAAAAAATCATTTATAAAAGCATCGTTATTATCACTTGCTGCAACAAAAACCAAAGCAGCAGGAAAAGCACCATCATCATCAACAACACATTGAGAAAATATATTTAGTTTTAGAAAGTAATTTAAACCAGAAACAACATAAACAAATATTTATATGCACGTGTGCAATATTTGAAATTTGCATGTACTTATGCATTTAAAAGCGAGGGGTGTTGGATAAGAGTCACAGCTTAGCTATTGCATAAATAAGTCAATTCATTAAAAAAATTTGAAAGTTTATTAGTATAGAAAATTTTATTTTCAGAATTTATTCCTTTAATATACGCTAAATATTTTCTCTAGTTAATATTTTGAAAAAAATGCGAATTTCATTTTTTTTTTTTTGAGTGTTAGTTTTATTTAAAAACATTGATACTAATATTTTGGTTTGAGATGTTTAAAGGAATTCAAAATTTGTGATAAAAATATCTATATATTTACCCTCGTATATAATGAGTTTAAAAGTAAATTTTATTATTCTAGCATAAATTGCAAAATCATCAAATTTATGACTATCTAAAATAATAAGGATTTATTTTAAATATGTACCAAAATAGAGTTTTGTAAACTATATTTTTAAAATTTGTATTGCAACAAAATCGTGTTGTGAAAATAAAATATTTACGCTCAGATAAATGAGTTTTAAAAATATATTTAGTAGTTAACTGAACCCAGAAACATTTTTAAATTATTCACAAATCTAACTATATATTATCAAGAAAAAAAATTAAAAAAAGTAATTAAGTTTCTCTTGAAATTAAAAAAAAAAAATTTATTATTCTAGCATAAATTGCAAAATCATCAAATTTATGACTATCTAAAATAATAAGGATTTATTTTAAATATGTACCAAAATAGAGTTTTGTAAACTATATTTTTAAAATTTGTATTGCAACAAAATCGTGTTGTGAAAATAAAATATTTACGCTCAGATAAATGAGTTTTAAAAATATATTTAGTAGTTAACTGAACCCAGAAACATTTTTAAATTATTCACAAATCTAACTATATATTATCAAGAAAAAAAATTAAAAAAAGTAATTAAGTTTCTCTTGAAATTAAAAAAAAAAAATTTATTATTCTAGCATAAATTGCAAAATCATCAAATTTATGACTATCTAAAATAATAAGGATTTATTTTAAATATGTACCAAAATAGAGTTTTGTAAACTATATTTTTAAAATTTGTATTGCAACAAAATCGTGTTGTGAAAATAAAATATTTACGCTCAGATAAATGAGTTTTAAAAATATATTTAGTAGTTAACTGAACCCAGAAACATTTTTAAATTATTCACAAATCTAACTATATATTATCAAGAAAAAAAATTAAAAAAAGTAATTAAGTTTCTCTTGAAATTAAAAAAAAAATTATTGAATTTCATATACATATATTTATAATTTCTAAAAAGTATATAATATTTTTTCATTATAATCGCTAATCTTTTTAAATGATTTTTGAATTTGCAGACTTAAAAAAATATCCACGGTTTCTGTTTTCTTAAATTAACTTTAGAATAGCATATTTTTTTTATTATAAATTCCTATAACTATCCTATATATAAAATTTTATATTAATTGATTTTTCTAATTCTACTCATATCTTTTTAATTTGTTGATCATCAAGCAGTATTTCCCAAAGATATCACTACCTATATTTTGCCTCAATTTGATATTTGTAGGTTTCTACATTCCTAAGTTATTCCCGGACAATTTCGTTGTTAATTAATTTTTGATTAAATTCACTTTTAAACTTATTTACACTTAACATATAGACAATGGATGCAGTGAAGTGCCACGACGACTTTTCATTTAATTTTTTCAACACTCCAAAAAAACAGATAAAATCTGTGCAAGAAATTTATTCATACATTAACTATGTGGATATAGAACCAATTCTTCCTATAATCTGTTGCGCGATCCATTGGTCAGTCCACCAAAAAGTAGATATGCACTTCTGTAGGACCTACACTTATGCGGAAATATATGGAAAGAAGTGAAGTCCGGGTATCTGGATATCAATAACAAAAATATTGACTAATTTGTAGGTCAACCATTTAAACGATAACATAATGAAATTTGGATTAATTGGTCTATTTGGATTCAATTTTTTAAATATGTTCGCATTTACAAAAATTACATCACTGGTGAGTTTTGTGTAATCAAAAATTATACCACAAAATTATGTTAGAATAGTCCATAATTGACCTTACGAAAATCACCTTTACAAGCATTAAGTAATTAATGATTGGCAATCAGTCACATTAACGTGCATCCACAGAGGATTTTCGACATTTAATTTAATATGACTGGCCATACCCCAATGTGGCTTTCTTACTAATCTTAAATATTTTTGTAAAATTCCACGTGGTTATAAAGCAAATAAATCAATAAATTAACTTTTATTTTTAATTTCGAATAGTTTCATTTTAAGTGTTTTGTTTTTGTACAGAAGACAATCAGAAAACCACGCTTATCAGATAAAAATACATTTTATACAACATTTTTATACTCTACACCACCATAGGTGGTTGTAGTATTATGCGTTTGTGCTGATGTTTGTATCACCCAAAAATAATGGTTTACGATCCACCTCAATATATACCAATTTGCTTAGAATAATTTTCTGCGTCGATTTAACGATGTCTGTTCATCTGTTCGTCTGTCCGACTATGTGAACACTTTAATCCAACTACAGCTCACAATTTCTAAAATAATTTAATTAAATTTGGCACATATGTCTTTTATAGTACCGGAAAGAAGCCTATTAAAATTAGTTATGATCGACACATTATTTCACCTAGCCCTCATACCATTTTCAAAACACCTCTAAAAATACGTAAAAATACGTATCATATCATTGTCAAAATGTTAGTTAAAAAGAAATTAACTTCAAATTGCACTCGTAATAGAGGTATATTAATTCCCGGAATATTTATATAAATAATTGTTATTTTACTTTATTTTATTTTATTTTTATTTTTTCTATGTCTCGTCTGTAGTTTCTTTCTATATTCTCTTTTTAGTTGCGAAATATTAAGATTTTGCTAACGTTTTTTGTCATATCTTCTTTACTCAAACATATAATTTTATATATTTCGGACATTTTCTAACATATATTGAGTTTTAATGTACCATTGGAATGGTATATCCTAATACTATTGAATATTACACGTAATTAATCCTTTAACAACAAGGGTGTAAATTTTATTCATTTAGTTTCCAAAAGGTTATATTAGCAAGTATACAATGCCTGCCACTTGAATATTTTTTTAATTTTAATTAAATATATCTCCTAAACTAAAGTTCAGAAAAAATAATTTTTTTCGCAACCAAATTTCAAAGTCTTGGCTTTAGTTTCCTGAAGAAATAAAAATATATATATATTGTTATACTAAAATTATGCATTTATTTAAGGACTTGTATATCTGTGATACTTTTTCGTGTGTCACTTGAATAAGGAATTCTTTTAACATTAATCAGGAAGGCTATAATTTGAATTTCTTTCAATATAAACGGCTAGAGAGTTTTTAATTTGATAGTTTTTATTCAAAATGGGACGTGGTAAGTCTCTTAATAACTCTGAAAAAGAAAAAATTCTGATTTTGAAATCTCAGGGTCAGAATCCGGTCCAAATAGCCAAACACTTTAATAGAGGAATGACAGTTGTGTATAATTATTTAAATAACGTGGAAAGATATGGAAAAGTATGAAGAAAATGGCAACAACTCCAAAAGAAAGACGAAACATTCTTAGAATTGCATCAAATTCTGCCATGTCGGTATCAAAAATACGTGAAAAAAGTGGAGACAGTGCCAGTCTAAGAACAGTGCACCGTATTTTAAAGTAGATGAAGGAGCAGGATTTCACCATAGAACTAAAATTCATTTGAATACGAACCATTGAAATACCAAATAAAATTTCATCTGAATGGCTCTCCTCCGAGGAAAACTTCTGTTTATACTGCTTTCGCTGAGCTTGTTTCACTAATGACTGCAGTGAACTTTTTGCATGCATGATTTCTGTTTCAACTGGATAACATTTTTTTCTTAGCTTTTTGAGCATTAGTAGGAGAGAAAAAGATTTTTGCATTTTTCGTTGAGTTTTAGCCGAATAACATCGTATTGATTAAAAGGCTCCCAAAAGGTACAGGCTGCAAAAAAAAACTACCACTTAATGAAAAACGCAAATCACAACGTCTACAGTTTGCCAAAAATACAATGACATGGTCCGGCAAATGGTTTAAAGTTGTATTTTCCGATGAAAAAAAATTTAATATTGATGGTCCCGACGGGTATAATTATTACTTCCATAACATAAATAAGGAGGAACTATTTTTGAGTCGCAGACACAGCCGAGAAGGCGAAATAATTGTATGGGGTGCCACATCGTATTATGGTACCATAGAATTAGTTTTTGTATCCAAAAAAGTGACTGCAACGACTTACAAAAACATTCTGGAGGAAGCATTTCCAAAATTTAATGATTTATTTGGGCCCATACCTTGGACGTACCAACACGACAACGCTACGATTCATACCGCCAGAGCAGTAAAACAATAGATTAATCAATAAGGTGTTCAACTTTTGGATTAGCCCCCATATTCACTAGACCTGAATCCAATGGAAAATGTCTGGAGTTGGCTTGCAAGAAAAGTTTATGAACGAGGAAAACAATTTGAGACGATAGAATCCTTAAAGGATGCAATAACGGAAGCATGGAGTTCAATTTCGCTAAATTACTTAAAGTCATTATACAAGTCGATGCCAAATCTCATTTTTGAGGTTATTTTTGAAAACGGTGGCAGTACTCATTACTAATTGAATGCTAGAAGATAATAATTTTCATTTTTATAACCTAAAATTTAAAAATAAATTACAGCTTGCTTAGTTTTAAAATATTCCTTATTCAAGTGATACACGAAAAAGTACCACAGAAATACATGTCTTTAAATAAATGCATAATTTTAGTGTAACAAAATCTGTATATTTTTTATCTCTTCAGGAAACTAAAACCAACACTGAAATTTGGTTGCGCAAAAAATTATTTTTTTCCAACTTTAGTTTAGGAGATATACTTAATTAAAGTTAAAAAATGTGATTCCTTATTCAAGTGGCAGGCAATAAATATCAATGAGTTTATGTAAAATATAATAAGTTTCTTTAAAACTGCGATAATATTCGAATTATCTCTTTTACACAAATTTATAGATTTTATGATAAATGTATACTTTTTGTGACTAACCATTCATTTGAAATAAGAGTAATATAACAAATTATGGACAGGAAATCCCAAAATAGTACTTGTACAATTAAAGGGTTAAATGAATACATAAATCAATTGTATTTAAGCAGACCTTTTCAATGGTTCCCTAAAATATAAATTACGATGGAAAATGTCCAATATATTCAAACTTTAATAAAATACCATTTAAAATAAAATCATAGAGAATTTTACTTTTAATTTCGCGAGAATGAAGAGTACTTCTAAGTATTTTTTAACTCATTATGTATTAAACGTCATTTGTCTATCATATTTTAAAAATGGTCTAGCTAAAGTAAACGAAATAATTAAACCGAAATATTTTTCGGATGAGTTTAAAACATATCAGCCCTTCATTTTAGGGGGGTACATTTTCAACATTTTTTGTCTCCATACAATTCGTTAATTTAATGAATATAAAAATGACAAGAAATGAAAAAGTATAAAAATTAAATCAAATTCATATAAAAAATTTATTCATTTTTAATTTTATGAAGAAAAACGTGTAAATTTCGTAGTGTATTTTTTTTTGCTAACAACGATCATTCGGATTAACAGCAAGTGTTGCTACTGAAAACATTCTCATCCTACCACAATTTTCGAAAGAGTCTACTAAATTCGATATAAATCAATCAAAACTTATTTTTAGAGTAACCATTTGGACCATTTTGGAAAACCATTCTAATAATTGACAAGTTGAAAATATTAAAAAAGAAAACTGAAATTTGTTCTCTGTCCACTACCGGTGATAGAAAATTATAGCCCTAGAAGATTATTCGTAGCAACAAAATAATGTGATGGCGAAAATAAGTTAAATACAAAGCTGTTTATAGAGCATTTATCGATCAACATATTTACATATAAATAGTCATAGTTGATCCCAATATCAATAAATAAATCGGTTGAAAGGAAAATATACCGGTTTGTTAAAATTGGGAATATATTGGAAAATATTCCAAAAAATAAACGTTTTTAGGAAACATTTTCTGCCGAAATTTAATATTCTCATTTTGAATCTTCTTCAATATCATTCTTAATTAAAACTAAAAATGAATAATATTTAATTTTTTTATACTCCACACCACCATAGGTGGTTGGGGTTTTATATGTTTGCGCTGATGTTTGTAACGCACAGAGAAAATCATCCAACACCCACCTTAAAGTATACCAATCGACTCAGAATCACTTTTTGAGTCTAGCCGTCCTTCTGACTGGCTGGACGGCTGGCTGTCCATGTAAATATTGTGTAGAAAGTACAGGTCCGTGTGGAGTCTTTACCTGTTTACTTCCATCGGACGCGTCCCCAGGTGGCGGATAGGGGGGATTGGGCGAGAGACACTGGAGGCACTAATGTACGGTGCTGGAGTCCTGAAAACGGTAGGCTTGCTGGACTGGATGCGATGCATTGATGTATTCTATTTGGTGTTTCCGCCGAAGTGAATACATCTCTGACACTGGGTACGGTCTTGGGTCATGCGTTTTCCGTGGACCAAATAAATGGGTCTTATGCACTTTTAAGATCAAGGTGGTTGGTAGCAGTGCCGAGGATCTGAATGATTAGTTAGTGCTAAAAGAAACTAATAGTGAACAGCTCCCCTCTGATGCTGATGGCAAGGGTCAGTTGTATTACAGCCTAGTCCGCGTATGCCGTCACTGCGCGAGATGGTCTATTTTTTACGAGCACACTCGTGGGACCAAAATAGAAAAAGAAAAATTGGAAACTGATAGGTTAAGTATTGAACAGGACAAAGGGACAACGGACAAAGAAACCAACACTAGGGTAGTAGAAGGGACGGAAGCTGACTTAAGAGTTAGGGATAGGGTCAAAGTAGGAGAAAACAATGACGACGCCGGGAAAGGGGGGAAAGATGAGGATGGGGACGATGACATGGACTTAATGAGACTGCATACGGACATCCTCATTCAACACGGACAACTGATGACCCAACTAACGGAGGAGGACAGCCTGCTGGACTCGACGGAGGACCCTGTAGGATCTGGAGCGACGGAGGGACTGGAGGACCTGTCTCTTTTATCCGATGAAGAGCATGAGACAACAGTGGTCTCTGCACTTGACCGGGGCAAAGAAATCGGAAATGCAGTCACTGCGTCAACTCCGGGTAGGAAGCAGGTGAGCTCGTCGGGGGCATCAGGCATGCCAAGGCCTACGGCCAAACCTATTGTTCGGCAGGTAGCGGTAGCATATCCAATGGATGAGCAAGCCACAACCGACAGCCGAACGAATCTTGAAAAGGCGAAAAACGGTGTTAGGGCCTCTATAGCTGCACTGAATAAGTTGGCTAAAAAGGACCCATCGCTGTTAGACGGGCGGGATAGGCATGTTCGCAGGAAACACTGAAAGAGCATCTACAGGTTTGAACGGACCTATGGCTCCATCGGTGACATCCTGGGATTGTCTTATCCCGATGGTTTTAAAGTGGAGGTAGAGGAAGGTCCGCAAATTGCTCGCAAGGGTAAAGAGTCCGTGTCTACCAACACTTTGGAACCAAAAGTCGACGCTGTCACACAGTGTGATACTCACAAGCCATCTAGCAGTCCTGTAGCCTCTCTCAAGGGAAGCGACAGGGCAGCAAGGATTGGTAGTGGGAAAAAACTCATTGAGAAGAGAGTAGAGAAGGTAAATCAAGCTCTTGCGAGCCCCGCTAAAGGATCTCAAATGAGGTCAATTAGGGGAGCTCTGCCTGGAGATGAGATACCCTCTACCTCTAAGAAAGCAGGTCATTTCCCGCATGACTCTTTTAAAGGTCCCCCTAAGGGAACCATAAAAAGAGTGAGGTCGGGGGATGACCAGCAGATTCCGTCTGCGAAGAAGGTTGGTAATGCACCAAGTGGCCCGTTTAAAAACTCTCATAAGGGAGTAGTAAAGCGGGTAGTATCTGGTGACGTGCAACCTTCATCGTCCAAAAAGGGGAAGGATTCGTCCAAGTCGGACATTCTTCAAGCAGCAGTCATTGACCGTGCTGATCCAGATGGGAGAATCAGTACGGAAATGTGGCGGCTGATTGAGGATAGACTTATGGACGAAATCTTCCAGGCAAGGCACAGACCGGGTGAAATAGCCTTCATGGGTGCAGACTGGACAAGGGGCGTCAAGACTGTTGGTTGCGGTAACAAAGGAACTTTTGAATTCCTGAAAGCCGCGATCAACAGATGTGGCAACCTTTGTCCAGATGCGCAACTGGAGGTTATACCAGCGTCGGAATTGCCTCTGCGACCAATAGTCACGGTATGGATTCCACCACCCATTAAACCGGTGGAAGTCATACTGGGAATATTGGAAGGACAAAATAGGGGGATCAATACAAGTCAATGGAAACTTGTTTCTTCATTGACTTGTAAAGAGAACCAGGGTAAAGATTTCCGATTCGCAGTGGATCGGGAATCTATTAGGATACTGGACTCATTGGGGGGGGTTGTTACGTTCGGGCTTGGCTACATCAAATTTCGCTACGCGAAAAATGATAAAGCCAAAGAGGTTGCGGATGGTGCAGATAAATCTGCATCATTGTGAAGCAGCCTCGACCGAATTGATAACCTACCTCAGTGAGACCAATGTGGACGTGGCCCTAATCCAGGAGCCTTGGCTAAATGATAACCAGGTCTGTGGTTTAAGGGTCAAAGGATACAAATTGTTCAAGCCGTCCACTGAGGATAAGGTGAGAACTTGTATTTTGGTGAAGAATGATCTTCAGGTAATTCTTCTTAACTCTTTCAGTTATGGTGATCTAACGGTCGTCCAAGGAGAGGCATTGGGAGGCGGTAAATTGGCCTTGGCCTCGGCGTACATGCCCTATGAGGAGTTGGAACCACCAGATGACAGGGTGTGGGCCTTAGCCGAGTACGCAAGACGGAATGGAGTACGTCTATTGCTCGGTTGCGATGCAAATGCACACCACAGTCAATGGGGTAGCAGGGATACCAATAAGAGAGGTGAGTCAACCTTTGATTTTATTATTGCAAATGATCTTTTAATCTGTAATAGGGGTAATACTCCTACGTTCAGAACGAAGGATAGGAATTCAGTAATAGACATCACACTGACCAACTCAAAGGACCTGGTTGAAGACTGGAGGGTGGCCATGGGATGTACTTTCTCTGACCATGGTAGGATAACCTTTAGTCTGAACTTCCGAGGTTCTGAGGGGAAACCTTTCAGGAATCCTAGGAGGACAGATTGGGACGCCTTCGGGCGGGATCTAGGGTCAAGATTGACTAGAACTCCGATGGAGGTCTTGTCGAGAAAGAATCTTGACGAAATAGTGGAGAGGGTAACAGGGTCCATTAACAGAAGCTATGAGCTTAACTGCCCGGTGAGCTATCCGGGTAAAAGGAGACAGCCGGTCTGGTGGTCGGAGGAGTTGAAGGCTCAACGGACCACAGTTGGCAGGCTGTACAACAAGGCCCATAGATCTGGTAGGGACGAGGACTGGGGCACCTATAGAATGTGTTTCAATAAGTACAAAAAGGACATTAGAAGAGCTAAAAGAGCCTCGTGGATTAGGTTCAGCGAGGCCATTGACTCGGTCAATGAACTTTCCAGATTCGGGAAGATACTGTCAAAGGACCCTAGTGTTCCTGGGAGTATCCAGAGATCAGATGGTTCATGGACGGAGTCTAGTTCTAAGTCACTTAATGTACTTCTGGAAACCCATTTTCCGGGTTGCAGGGATCCATTGGTGGAGGGATCAGGTGAGGGAGAACACTTCTTCACAGAGTCCACCAGTGGGATGATTGGTACAGTGGTAAGTGACCTAATAACGGTGGAGAAGGTCACATGGGCGGTGAATTCATTCGAGCCTTATAAGTCACCAGGCCCGGATGGTATTTTTCCGGCCATGTTGCAGAATGCACCGTTGGTGGTCCGTAAACTACTGGCTGAGATTTTTAAGGGGTGTCTGACACATGGACATATTCCAAGGGGGTGGAGAGAGGTTAGGGTTATATTCATACCGAAAGGTGGAAGGACCTGTCACTCGAAACCCAAGGATTATAGACCTATCAGCCTATCGTCTTTCCTCTTGAAGACTTTAGAGAGACTGATAGATCTGTATTTAAGATCGTCTGGTAGCTCCAGCATCATGAGTAGTGCTCAACATGCTTACCTGAAGGGTAAATCTGTGGAGAGTGCGCTAAGTGATGTGGTGGGTTATATAGAACAAGGGCTTCGGTATAAGGAATACACCATGGCCGCGTTCTTGGATATTGAGGGAGCGTTCAACAATATTGAGATTGACGCTATCAAGCAGGCGCTGGTGAATCTTAAGGTACATGACTTCTTGATCGAATGGATAATCCTCATGCTGAGCAGCAGGATTATCAATTCGAGCTTGGGTGGAGTATGCTTAAGAAAACTAGTGACTAGGGGAACTCCGCAAGGGGGAGTGCTCTCACCCCTGCTGTGGCTAATGGCTGTCGATGTGATTTTGCGTCAATTCGACAGTAGAGGGCGGAAGATCGTGGCTTATGCGGATGATGTGGTCATACTGGTAAAGGGAAAATTTCTTCCCACAATCAGTGAGATCATGCAGTCAGCGCTGGGTGAGCTGTCCTCGTGGGCTGCTGATAAGGGGTTGGGAGTGAACCCGGAGAAGACAGAGTTGGTTCTGTTTACTAGGAGGTACAAGGTAGAGAAATTCAGACTACCGGTACTATGTGGGACTGAACTGAAGCTTTCAGACTCAGCGA
Source organism: Protocalliphora azurea (assembly GCA_932274085.1). Lineage (NCBI taxonomy): Eukaryota > Metazoa > Arthropoda > Insecta > Diptera > Calliphoridae > Protocalliphora > Protocalliphora azurea. The sequence goes on along the minus strand of OW026523.1, from coordinate 77,931,174 downwards.
AATATCTGGGGGTGTTCCTTGATAGCAAACTGACCTGGAAGAGGAATGTTCAGGAAAGACTCAAGCGTGGCCTCAATGCCTACTACACCTGTAGAAACTCCATAGGTAAGAGTTGGGGACTCAAACCGAAAGTTGTATATTGGATTTACACTTCGGTGGTGAGACCAATCCTTTCATATGGTTGTTCTGTCTGGTGGCAGGCACTGGAACGCAAGAGCAATAGGAGCCTTTTGTCGAAGGCGCAGAGGTGTGCTTCGATTGGCATCACGGGTGCAATGAGAAGCACACCACAAGCGGCTCTGGATGTCATACTTCATCTCCTACCCATTGAGGAGTTTGTGAGGGGTATGGCGGCAAAAAGTCTACTGAGACTTAAGGAATTGGGACTATTAGGCTCATCAAGAGCAGGTCACTCCAAGGTCATTTACGAGATCAGTTATGGTGAGGTTAATCTGAACTCTACGGGGGCATCAGATTACATGGCCGCTGAATCGGACTTTGGAGTAAATCCTGTCGTGGTGATACCTGATAGGGAGATCTGGTCCGGCACTGAGAGACTATATGAAGGTTGCGCAGTGTTCACGGACGGATCAAAGATGGTCGATGGTACCGGGGCGGGGGTCTACATTATGGGCACGGATTTGAAGGGCTCTTTTAGACTCCCTGATGAGTGCAGTGTTTTTCAGGCTGAGATTCTCGGCATCCTGAAGGCCGCGGAAATGATCAGGCAAAACATTGCGAGAGGTACCGAGGTCACTCTCTATGTGGATAGTCAGGCAGCTCTGAAGGCCTTGGAGACACATTTGGTGAGATCCAGGCTGGTAGCTGCCTGTAGAAAGGCACTGAGAGAGTTGATGGAGGACTACATGGTGAGACTCTGCTGGGTGCCTGGCCATTGCAATATTTCAGGCAATGAATTGGCTGATGAACTGGCAAGGCAAGGTGCGGCAGGGAACGTCTCGGATAGAGAGACATATGTGAGACCACCACTAAGTTTCTTCTATGGGAAGATCAATGATTGGATCTTGGTCAGAACCAATTCGGCTTGGGAAAGTAGGGAGGACTGCAAAGTGTCGAGGGCGATATGGCCGGTATTGGACAAGGCAGGCACTACCACTCTCCTGGGCATGAATAGGAAGAGTTTGAGGGTCATGATAGGGGCCATAACGGGTCAATGTATGATAGGAAAGATGAGGTCTAGAATGGATGCTAACAGTTCTGTTTTTTGCAGACTGTGTGAGGACATCGATGAGACCGAGTCTATTGAACACATTGTGTGCCATTGTCCGCGATTACAGCATCGTAGGATGAAGTGGCTGGGTAGACAGTTCCTCGACGGGCTAGGTGACGTTCGGAATGTGGATCTTGTTGACGTCATAGGCTTCGTCATGGGAATTAGCTGCTTGAGGGAGAATCAGGGGTTTAACCCTAGGGGGATTGGTGGCATTGCTGGTCCCCTTCTGTGATTCGTTACGTTTCTGTTCTCTTTTTACCTTTCACTTTAGTTTTTCTGTACTCTATATTTTCAATTCTATACATTCTATACCCTTATTTCACAACTGTTCTGTTGAAGGGACTCACAATGGACCGGGATCGGTCTCTGGGTGGAGATGTGGTACTGTCTGGTATCACATCTACCTTCTCTATCTATCTATCTATCTAAGTACAGGTCGCAATTTTGAAGATAATTCAATGAAATTTGGCACATAGAACTTTCATGATACAATAAGGTAGTCTATAGAAATTGGTTATGATCGGTTCATTATTTCACCTAGTCTCTATACAAATAATCTTCCGGAATAGGGGTTTAACGATCATAAATGCTTTAAATATATAAATATTTTAATGAAATTCGGTGTAAGAAGTGCAAATCTTTGTGCCAAATTTCATGAAGATGGGTCCATAATCGACCATAGCTCCCATATAAAACCCTATTCCGAAAATCATTTTACACATGTTAGTATCAGTTTTATATTCGATACAAATAAGAATTATATAAGAAGAAATCATAATGAAAAATTTTATAAGAATCGCTGCATAATTTACCGCAGCTACCGTATCAGCAAACTTTCGGGAATCACCCGAAAGTCCATAAATTCATATAAATTTTAGTATTAACGTAATATTCTCTATTCATATATTTATTTTACACTTAGTAAAATTATCGGTCCACAATTATCCACATGTCTAATATAAGACCCCTCCAAGAATTTTGATGGACATGCACAATGGTGTGGGGTATGATATGGTCGGGCTTGACCGACTATATCTTTCTTACTTGTATTGTAATAAAGATATGCTAAATATTTCATCTACTCTGAAAAAGCAAAATATAAAATACAGTTTCAAGCCATCCATTTTACAGATATTAGATTTTGCCGAGTATGTTTGAAATTCTTTTAGTTAAGATAATTCCTCCACAATAAAATAAAACTTTTTTTTTTTGTACATATACAAACTTGTACAAAAGTTGTACAAGCACTTGTTTAAATCTACCAAAATTCGATTCAGCCTACCTTCCTACAAAAGGAAAAAAAATCCTAAAGAAAAACCATAATACATTCACAAAGTAGCTCTGGGTTAGGGAACAACTCTCGCGTCACTGTAATTATTTCTTAAGTACAGTCCGGCGGGCCTTCGAGAATTTTGCTTCTCATCCACGCATTGCCTAAGTGTTTGTTGTCGTCTAACTGTATAGTGTTACGGTTATTCAAAGCTTACATTTGTCACATACAGTCGACTTTGTTAACCTAACATTTATGAGATTGGATTTGGTGCAGTACCACACAAAACTGAGATAGATATTGGTGGAGTCCATTAAACTCAGGGAGCTGAATTCGGTAACTCTAGCTTTCTACACGAAGGTGTAGATCGAGTGGATGATTTGCAAAGGAGGCTTCTTTTGGATGTACACCCTGGCAATATGATAGCAGAAAGCTACGTCATTTAAACTTCTAAAATCCCTAAAAAATCATATTTACTTTATATCCATAAAGTATATTCCGCATTATATTTTAAACTGGATACCTATCTTGTTATTTACGAATAAATTGCAAAACTTAAAATCACTGTTAAGAAATAAGATGCAATTGTGGAGATTTGAACTAAATAACCTAAGCATACAAATTATATTATTATAATTTATTTAAAATTATATACAAAATTATAGCGGGTTTGTTAGTCTTTATGGCTAAATACTGAAGACGATAGCGTTGTTGCAGAAGTCGGTGAACAAAATATTCGTCAATATTGCATCATTATTGTCCATTTATCTTTTTATGACTTTTATTATTTTAAGCGGTTCCCTTCCGTATGCTCTGATTTTCTTACCCCACCCCCGTTTATTTTTTATCAATATAAGTAACAACCATCTAATCATACAAATTAAATATTTTCTTATCACTAAAAACGGCTTCCTCCAATTTTGGCGCCAATATCTTTGATTTTTTGATGCTTTGTGATGAGGCAAATTTTTTAATTAAAGTACCCCATTTTGCATATTAGACGACTGCTTTAATTCATTTGTAACTCATCTCTATTCATTCGCTTTCTTTTCAAAAGTTGACTGCTTTTGCTTTTTAAACTTAAAATCAATTGCCTGTGTGCATATGCATTGAAAAGACGAGAGAAACCAAAAAAAGAAAAAAAAGAAACAAAATCAATTATGCAGGGAATCACAAAAACATATTAATAATGAAATATTTTCAATTGAATTGATTTGAATTATATTATATATAACAAATGCAATATTTTTTTTACAAAATTTTAAATAAAAGGAAAATAAAATGAAAAATGTAAATAATATATGTAATTAAAAGTAATCACAAATAATTTTATTTTTTTTATTTTAGATATTATTTATTCTAATTCATTTATTTTTTTTATTTTACTTGTTTTATAAACTGTACTTTATCTATAATTTTATATAAAAAAAGTGATTGGCTGATTCAACATCGCCCATCCCAAATGAAAAAGATAAAAAGTTACATTTATGATACTTGGATTAAGAAGAGATTTTTGGTACTTCTTTTCCCCAATGGATGTAACAAAAATTGTATTTCAATGAATTTCTAAACTGTAGTGGGATTCTATATAAAAACACTGATATGTAAACATATTTCAATAAATATAAAAAATGTTTTTTTGATAAATATACTACAAATAGGTACGATTTTTACCCCTTAACCGGTCAAATTTCCAAAAAGTACAAAATATTTATTTGTCATTTTTCGATAAGTTACGAATACTATATAAATTCATAGGTTTACTGGTTTAGAAGATACATATAGTGTCAAAAGGTACCAAAATATAGTTTTTGTCTATTTGCTCCCTAAAAGGGCGGATTTTTAAATCGAAAGTGATTTCGCGAAATGTTGAAATTTTTTATAAAAACTTCAGTTTTTCGAAAGTTTATCGAGAAAAATCAAATTTTTTCCTTACAATTATTTAAAAATGAACATATATTTTATTTCTTCTCGCAAAATAATCATTATTTTTTTTTAGTAATAAAATTAAAATAAAAAATAATCCTAATTTTTGAGCGAAAAAATATAAATAAAACGTATTTATTATCTGTTAAGTTAAGATATTTTCGTATTACTTGTAGGGCAGTGACAGTAATTCACATTTTTTCCCCATAGTTTGCTTTGTATTGTTTTTTTTTTTATATTTTATCAGTAATGTGAGAGTATGTATTACAAACATTACTGTAAATTGAAACACAATTGTTTTGATGCAGATTTCTATTGCATACTTTACGTTGAGATATGATTTTAAAATGTATGCATGTGACTCAATGATACTAATAGTTTACAAATAGTTCATACCTAGCGAGATGATACATCTTTTTTAGTTGCAAGTCTTTTTATTTCCATAAAATCCTTACTAAAAATTTTGGATAGCTTTTTTCTTTCGGTAGCCTTCGTAATTTTTAGACACATAAATATAACATATTTACTACGGCTTAGCCTTCAAATAATTGACATTGGAATCCAACCACATTATCTGTATGCTGTGAATTAAGCGGAATGTATTTTCATTACTTTTCCATTAATACATGAATCATTTTGAATTTTACAGGGTTCAATTACTAAGGAAGTATAAATGCCAAAAACTATTACTTTAAGTAAACGCTAACTACCGCATCATAGTTATCATCAAAATCTCATTTGTGTGCTTTGGTTATTTCTTTTGCAGTTTTAAAAAAATTTTATATTTACAAAATAAACTTTATAAAATATAGCATTTTCAATAAATAACTTAATGCATTTAAATTGCAGTGTTTGCAAATATAATTCATATTTTGATTAAATTTATGGGTCGGAAAACATGTAAATTTTGCACTGTATGCTTAGTATTTTTCATGCATTATAGGTAAATATACCAAATTAATGTAAAGCATACATATGTTTCATAGATATATACAATACTCTTAATACAATAATCGGCCAACAATTGACCCCTTTGATGTACAAAACAAAATGATGTAGGGTATCATATAATCGGGCTTGACAGACTATATTTTTCTCACTTGTTAATTTTACAAAAACTCGACCATAACTTTTTGAAGTTCTATATAAATGTAAACAGCATATTTGACTAGGCCGAATTATAACCAATAACTTTTTGTGCCACCTTAATTTAAAATTTCACCTAATATATGAGGCGGGCGGTAAAGTGGTCGTATCACCCCCATTTCTTGTTACTGAGTTTCCATCGACCCTTGAACTTTTTATACAAAGTTTTGTTGTCGTGCATGCTTTTGTTTAAGAGATATCGGCGGAAAAATATTAGCTGAAGTTATGACGGACACTAAGTTTATCTAGTTTAAAATTTATATATGTATAGCAAGCAACGCTTAACCCATTATTATGCTGAAATATATATATGTATATATATGTACATACGTATACAGATGTACACTCAACCAAAAAAGAGTAGTACCCAGCAAACACGATGTCAAACGTTTCAAATATGATGACTTTAACGTTTGATATCCAACTTGTTTCAAATGTAGGTAGAGGTTTTAATTTTAACTTTGATTTCAAATTGAGAATCATTTGAGAAAAAACTTTTGAAAAATTGCACATTCTCAAATTGATATCAAATGTTATTATTGAATCATTCTCAAGCCTAAAGATAACTTTAAAAATATTTGAAAAATAGTATATTCTTAATTTGATATTTAATGTTATTATCAAATAATTTATAAATCTAAAGTGATAAGCTTACAAATATTTACTTTTTTCAAATGTTATTATCAAACCATTCTTAAAGATATTTGAAATAATATATTAAAAAATATATATTTAGAAATTTTTTATTTACAATAAATTAATAAATTAAATTATTTAATCAAATATTTTCCAATTTAATAAAAATTAAAAATGAAAATTACTTTTATTTATATTCCATATTTTCAAGTAATTTTCAAATAATTCTCAAATTTATGACATTTGAGAAAAGACTTGGTTACAAATTAAACATGGTAAAAAGGAGGTTAAATTTGAAGAAAATTAGGTTAAATATCAACCAACTAAATCATTTTAACAGCAATTTTTGTTAGTTTTTCGTAAATCGTTCAAATTGACAAAAAATCGCCAATAGACTAATTGGGTTATTTAATTAAATTTTTTGTTTTCAAATTGAATAAAATATTATTCAAATTAACTAAATTTTTTTCGTATTGAAGAATTTTTATTCAATTTTGCCATATTATTTTATTTAATTCTACTAAATTTAAGTTGAATTGAATAAACAATTTATTCAAATTAACTAAATTTTTCTTCAAATGGAAGAATGTTTATTCATTTTAACTATTGGATTTTATTCAATATGACAAAATTTTGTCAACTTTAAAATGCCTTTTAAATCCCTGTTGGAAAAATTACATTTATATTTAATTAAATTATTTTATCCAACTAATAAACAAATATTTTTGTGAATAATACATTGATATATAAACGACTACTTACTATCATCAAAAATAAAACAAATAAGAAAATTTAAACACTTTAATAATTCTTTTTCAAAAGAAATAAGTATATTGCATAAAAAAGTTTCAATTCTTATCAAAAGTAAAAATAAATTAATAATATCTAAATAATTAGTATAACATATTGTAAAAATCAGGATTTTAATTAAACTTAGTTCAAACTTATGTAGTAGATGTTTTGTTTGTAAGTAATTACTATATGGTGAAGGGACGGACTAGTACGCTGTCAAATGAACCAAATTAATGACCATCTGACATACTTAAGAAGAATAAATATTAAAAAAAAGTAATTAGTGATATACTACCATCAGATATTGTTTCCATTTGTTTCATATTTTGATTTAAAAGTTTGCTTGCTGGATCCTTGGTATAATCATTCAAATGGAAATAATTTGCATTTGGGTACATGTGCTTAAAATCGATATCGGCGTAGGAAAATTAAAAAAAAAATAATAATAATTTATTAAAAATTCCATTTAACTAAATAAACTACATATTTCCGTACTAAGTTAAATCCTAACGGCTTTCTTGCTATGCTGATTTATTGAGTACATAATATGTGCACCAAACGATTTTTTGATTACCGAACAAAGGATTTCAATTTCTGCTCAATATTAACTCAATACTATTTCCAAAGTTTATTTCTGTATGGTCTACAGATATACCCGAATTCCTCCAAAAAGTATAAGAATGATACCATGAAAGAGTAAAAGAAATCGGTCAGAAGATCACGAAACGCGGGATAAGATTTCGAAAATTGTCAAAAGAAAAAACTAAGTATATATACGAGTAAATATATATATATATCGATAGGTAGTTGTAGATATAGATATAGATATATAAAGATATAAATAGATAAATATATAAACATATAAATAGATAAATAATTTATGTAAAAAAATTAGTAATTAATCTATCTTGCACGCGTTTAGCTATAAAGGATGGTGGTTAGTGGCTTATCAAGCTAGTACTTTCTAGAGGTTCTGAGAAATTTTGGACTCCACTCTGAATGGTTTGTTGGAGGAGTCTCTAATGGGTATGCAGAATCACCTATAATTTTTTTTTTTTTTTTTTTGAAAAATTTAATTTATCAAAATTGTTTTCAATTAATTTTTAAGAATAAAAACTTGCCAATTAAAAACTTATTGTACTCTCAATTTTCAAAACTTCGCTGCATAACTCCACGAACCGCTGAGGAGCCCCAAATATATCAGTTATAGCGTGCTCCCAAATATTTTTCGTTCACGTTTAAAATCTTCAGATATGGATCACACTTCTCTAATGCAAAAAATATTATTTATTTATTTAATTATATTATTTTTTTCTTCTAATGAAATTTTATTTTTACCATTTGCATATTAATCGAATAATAACCGTGATGTCTTAGATAAGCCTTGATGATTTCTTGAGTCTAAAATGGAGATATGAGTGCAATCGATAGCTCCGATAGTTCCTGCTATGAACAGCGAGGGTTCAGAAGTAAAAACTACTTTTGTGCTTGTCACTATCAGTTACACGATGACTGGCTCATAGATAAACCACTGCTCTCCTACAGGTCGTTGGTAACATCCAGTTGCAAAAAAAAAAAACGCAAAACAGCGAGAGCCTAGGGAAAAGAAATAGTTATATTGAGAGTTCCCGTTAATGAATAGAATAGAAAGCTGATTTTTCTATAGATAGATTATGCGCCAAATATTCAAAAGACATTTTAAATTAATTTTTAAAGCTTATTTACCGATAAAATAACAATACAAAAATTATTGTCATTAAGAAAACAATAACAGCTGACTTAACAAAGACGAGTATCGTTAAAAATCGGCGATTTTTTTTTCTATTTTTCAACTCTTCGATTATCTTTAAAATAAGTTGCTGAAATGCGCTACTGATATTTTCACATAAATTTTATTATTATTGATGGATACTTATTAGTTCTTACATATGTAAATCTGATATAACACAAATTCACACTTATTTTTCACTAAAATTTATTTATTCGAATACGTGTGTATATATACTAATTTTTTAAGGAAAATATACTTATACAAAGAAACAGTTATTAAATACATCCCAGAAAATATAAAACTAAAATTTAAGAAAAAATTTCTCATTTAATTCATTCAATCATCTACTTAATTGACTTGATAAATTTTTTAATTGAAAAATTTTTTTATTTTTCATTTTTAAAATTTTTTCGTAACTGATATAGTCATTTTGGTGAGAGGTGCAAATTAAAAAAAAAGTTTTTAATTCAATAATTTTCTTACTAATATATTTTGGATTTGGTGATTGGTGCTTTGTTATTACTCGTTCAACTGATCTTCTTTAATATGCGTTTTCTATATTGAAGAAATTTCTTCAATTCTAAATGTAGTTCTTCAATTTGACTAAAATAAATTAGTTATTTGAACGAAATTTTTTTAACTCTAGATGACTTTTGAAGTCATATTGAAGAATTTTATTCAATTTGATTAAAAAAAATTTGTTAATTTGCTGAAATTATATTAATTTAATATATATATATATATATAAATATATATATATTTTCGATAGAATGCTACAAAAATTTTTCTTCAATATTACTAAGAGATTTGGTTCAGTGTAATATTTATACATAAGGAAAAAATTAAGATTAGAAATGTAAGAGGTTACGACAATGTTATATTATCACATACATACATTCATACATACACACGTACATATATATTCATATAAATGATTACAACTTATTCACAGTAGTATGGTATAATTGTAATTTTTTTCTATATCGGTAAACAAACACTCACATATGCTATTTACTTCGGCAACTTCTATGTAAAAGTAAACATTTATATGTATGTATGTATTTCTGTATGTACGTATTTCTGTATGTATTTATTTCTGTATGTATGTATGTACAACTTATACCTAGAAAATACTTACATATATGATACCATACCCATCATACCCAGCAAAAAAACGTGCAAGTGCTTCCAAAAAAGAACTTTTTCACCACTTCTAATGTATAACTATGTGAGTAGTTTGCACTTATTTGGAAATTAATAAAAACTATTTACAAAAAATTGGAAATAAATGTATTTTTAGCAAGAAAAGAGGTGAATTATTTCTAAAAAAAATAAAAATTTCACAAATTGAAAAGTATTTTTATTATCTATTAATAAAGCTAAAGCTGTTAAAAAAAATTGATATATATATATATAGCTTTAAGAGAATTTGTAATGCAGTTCAGTTTTCCATCCGAGATATGACTCAGTCTGTCTAGGTTCGTTTCGAAGGTTTCTTTCCTGTGAAAATAAAAACATAATTATTTTCTTAGATTTCAAGAGATATTTAAAACAAAGCTTTTATTTATAAATCCTTAAACTACTTAAGACTACTTAATGCTACGAGGTTGTTCGGATAATTCAGCGGTGTTATACGATGGCACTCTGAAACTATGAAGCTTTGAAACCACGGTACGATGAAGCGTTGATACGATGAAACGGCAGTACGGTGGAAAATACTGGAACAATTTGCAGGTGAAGCAACGGGAAAAATAGAAAAGTGGTAGCTGGTAAAATATGAAAGAAAACGTTTTTTTTTTTTGATTAATAATATGGTATTTGTTCAGTTTTTGAAATTTGACATAACTACTTCGCTCTTAAGAAGAATTCCGAAGCTTTTAAAGTCGGTAACTAATTACGAACGCAAAAAAATTCGGGGACTTTGAGTTCGGTTAACTACGGTTGTAAAATACGATAGTAAATACTTCGGACTCAAAAGAATTCGGAGGCTTTGAATTCCGTTAATAACGAATGTAAAATATGAAAGCAAAATGCTAAAGTAAATGGGCTTTGTGTTCGGCTAACTACGGATCTGTTATTTGTTATCATAAGTATTTGTATATTATTTTGTTATTATAGATATGTAAATAAATTTGAAATCATATGTTTATGAGTATATAAGTAAATTTCATGTTACAAAGTACTTCAAAAGTAATGAAAGAGAAGCATAAAAGAAGAGCATCCTACTAGTGACAACAATGGATTAAAAAAAGAACTTCTACAGCTCTTTTTCAGCACTAAGTACTTCCTTCCTTCCTATGAAAACACAATGTTAAAATCATGACTTTTCTGCTCTTTTTCAGTTCTTTTTTTACTGGGTATATACAATGATATACAATGTAGTGTTTGTATCGCAAGTCATGCCATTTGTGGTTGAATATTATTACCGCTTTGAGGGATTTTCGTGTATAAACATTAAGTTGTTTTTCGCAATGATAGTTGTTGGGTTTTGTGTGTTGGTGTTTCCTTTTTATACTATTACAATATTTGTGTTTATATATAAATGCTGCTCACTTCCATATAAATACATTCGTATACATGTAAATACTTATTTGTTTTTATACTTTTACTTACGTACGAAAATTTTATTAATAAAGTAAAAATCAAATAAAAAGTTGATGATAAAGTACGTGCAGCATTTGTTGCATACGATATAAATATTTATGTGTATATACATATCTCTTTGTACATAAATGTAAATATAAATACTTCTGTATTTAGCTCTATAAGTGTGAGTGTGTTTAGTTGTACGATAACAGGCGGAAAAGTTATCTCAAAAAGCATTAATTTTATTTCCAGTTTTATTAAATTTGCAATATCTTCTATAGTCCAGTATTTCAAAAGTGATAAGTTAATAAGAGCGACATTGTTTCTGAAAACCTACGAATGAAGCTAAAATAATTTAAGATTTTTAATCTTAAATACCTGCGGTTGGAGCTTAAATGAGACTATGTGAAGACCTATGGGTGAAGCTCAAACGTGATTATATATTTTTGCAAATTTATTGATATTATATAAAGATCTATGATTAAATTATAAATTGAAACACATAAAAAGCCATTAAATAATACTATATAAAGGCTTATGATCGGAGCTTGATAAAAACGATTGAAGATTATATGGAACTATATAAATACCCACAAATGAAGCTTAAATATGACTTTATAAATGTTTAAAATGGAATCTTAACTTTGACAATATAAAACTTGTGATAAAGGCTATATAGGGACTATATATAATACACATATACGATTGAAGCCTATTTGGGACTATATGAAGATCAACGATTAAAGAATAAATTGAAAATTATAAAAACCAACTAATGAAGCTTAAATAAAGTCTCACGATTAGCGCTTGACCGGGACTCTATAAAGACTTACAACTGAATACCAACTGGGACTATATAGGGAAGCCTAAATACCAATTATTGAACCTTAACTGGGTTTATTTAAAAATCTATGATTGAAGCTTGCTAGGTACTCTAAATAGACTTACGATTGCGGTTTAATTAAGACTATTAATATCTAAGTTTGAAGCTTCATTAGACCATAAAAAACAAACGATTGATGCTTAAATAAAACTCTATAAATAGATAAATTTGAAGATTAGAAGAAGACCTACGATTGAATCTTAAGTACTTAAGTTTGAAGCTCCATTAGGACTATATAAAGGCCTATGAATGAAACTTAAATCGAAATATATAAATACCTAAGTTTGAAGCTATAATCGGATTTTATGAAGACACACGATTGAAACTTAACTGAAAAATATAACGACCAAAGATTAATACTTATATGAGGTTATCTTATGACCTAAGATTTAGGCTTAAATGACTCTCTATAGAGATCAACAATTGAAGTTTAATTATAACTTACTGAAGACTTAATAAAGTGGAGTATACTTAAATTTATAGAAAGTTATAGTCGGTCTAGTCCGACAATCTGATACCCTACCTCATTGCGTTTGTGCATTAAATTGATTTCCGAAATTTTGGGAAATGAATCTAATATGAGACCTATGGCCATTTATGGACCGATCTTTATGAAATTAGTTAATATGATTTTTGCTTATATGAAATTTATTTTTGTCCAATATTACCATGATACTATAATGAATGGTCGATTTTGCAACTTAAAGTGATTTTCAAAAGTGTGCCTTATATGGGAGCTATGTCTAATTGTTGACCAATCTTTCTCAGATTTTGTACTCCGATTCAGTCTTGCATAAAACTTATTCGTAGGAAATTATATTGAAATAGCGATATAAATGAAGCATTTTTAAGCGTTAAACCCCTATTCCGGAGAGTACTTGTATAGATGCGAGGTGAAATAATGGGCCGATCATGACGAATTGAAATAGCGTTCGACGTTACGTCAAAATAAATATATATGCCAAATTTCATAAAATTTATTTAAAACCGATTCCCTTACAATTTGCATCTTAAAAATTAATAAAAATTTTGTAATTTCCTGACACAATATATTAGCTCTGAATGATTTTAAATGAAAAAAGAACATATCTTTAAGAAATTGCTAATAAAAATCAAGTTATTTTTATCACGAATAGTATATAACTTAAAATTTAGCCAGAAAATGCAATGTTTTTAATTTTAAGAGCATATTTTCGATTTTAAGAGCATTTTTAATGCAGTTTTTAGTTTAATTCATAGGTGTAATAAATTGCTATAATTACATCTAACATGTATTTTTACAGCATTCACTATTTTCGCAATTTCTAAATCCAGATTTTTTTCCTTAATAGGCTAATGTAGTGGTACATGATGGTTCAATTAATTTTTGTCTTACCGCTTCTGAGTTGATTAAGTTCATTCCAATTTCTATTGCTTTTACTAAAGCATTAAATTTTTTATCTGTTTTATTAAATTTTATTTAGACACAAAAACATCAGCACTTAAAAAAACTTTTTCAATACATTTTACTTCCTTGTGCTCAAAAAGCAATAAACTCAGAGATTTCTTTGATTAAATATAATTTAGAAATATAGTGCAATAATGCAAACATTTACCAGTAAGCTTTTTTGAAAAAGATTAAAAGTACTACTTTTTTTTTTTTTCTTTATAAAAGAAATTTATATCATCTATGGCAAAAAGGCTTTGATGTTAGATATATAAACTCATGACAGACCTTCAAAAATTACAAAAAAAAAAAATAACTCTAGCTAAAAAATCTACATTGATACAAATTCTTTTCAGTCTAACCTCTTGCTTACATAACTAAGTTAATATGTTTCTTAATCAAATATGAGTTGGTTTTCCACATTATATTTTTATATAAATAATAAATATTTTACTAGTTATGAAAATTATAATTTCATTAGTTCATAGTAAGTAATTCTTTATTATCACGCAACAACCTCGACATCATTACTACACGCAGAGAAAAAACAGGGTTGCGACATTGTCACGATAAAAATATTATGATTTTATGGTTATTCTTCATTGATTTAAATTATGTTATGTTCAGGATAACAACGTTTTTGTTCCAGGTCTAAAATTTTATGGTCACTCTCAAACAAAATTTGAATATGGTTGACTACAATAATAATAAGTTTGTAAATACTTTTATCAGAAACCAAAAGCAAAAATAACATTATTTCTACAAATATTAAATGTTACCAATATTTATATTTGTTTACAAACCATATTTTGCTTTATGTTGAATGTTTGTTCTATAAACATGTCATTTTTTCCTCAAAATAAAGAATATTTTTTTTAGACTATCTTTTGTTTTCCAAAAGTATTAATTGTTTGCTTTTAAAATAAATTTTTTTCTAAAGATCATAACATGGTAAAACTGGGTTATAATAGGATAAAATTGGATCATAATATGAAAAAAAGGAATAAAAATTTTATAAAATGGTATCATAGTATGATAAAATGCAATCGAAATATGATAAAATAATATCAAAATATGATAAAATGGAATCGAGATATGATAAAAGCACTCTACAATATGAGAAAATGTAGAAGTTCATAAAATCGAATTAATACATGATGAAACCGAACCACAATATATTGAAATGGAATCGAAATAATTATTTACAGACATACTAATTTTTAATTTTAATCATGTATTCCAATCATAATATGTTGCTCTTATATTATGGTCACCAGAACTTTATTTTTTCTCTGCGTGTGTATAATCACAATCATCTTAAAACAAGAAAATACCACATTATTTAATGTAATTTCTAGAACAAATTTAAAACTCTTCTAAGAATTATTAATATTAAAATTTGTTTATACTAGCATTAACGACAATAACTTCTTTCAATAAAGGCACAGGTGGTGCTATCTTACTGCAAATGAGCAAATAAGTACAAATAAATATTCTGTGGAAATACAACTTTTAAATAAATAATTAAAATAAACAATAAACTTTTTTAATTACATTTGTTTAAAGAAAGTATGTGATTTACTTACTTATATCAAATAATTAAATAAAGTTTCATAAGCTAACCGCACAATAAGTTATAAGCATATTTATTTTAGCAGAGGTATATAAATCTCTACATTCATTGATCCAATATTCTCTATAATATCATATTTAATTTACAAATAAATATTATACAATAAACATTTAAGTCTTTTATATATATGGTGAGAAAAAATTTGGTTTGTGATGAGTGAAATTGAAAATTTATGAAATATTGGCAAATTTAATTCTTATTTTTAAAAAATAATTGTATAAAAAAAAAACAAAGAAAAAATAAAATTGAAAAATAAAAAATGCTTTATGTGCATTTGAAATTTTTTCTGAAAGTAAAAATCCACTTTAGGGACGGTTTGTGATTAAATTACCATTCAATAATGGATTAAGAATTTGTAACTAAGCATTTTGTGTAATATATTTATTGTGTTTGAAATCTTAAAACTGAATGTAAATTTTTCTAAATATGTTTTCTTTATTGAAATATTTTTTTTATAAATTTTTAAACATCAAAAATTCGTATCCGTATGAGCTAGTAAAATTTTATTCACCTCATATCAATTCAAAATTTATTAGCAAATATACTCTTCTATCGTTTCCCATAGGCCCTATGTACGTAAAAAATATCTCTTTACATTTTCAATGTTGGTGACATTGTAACATTTCCACATACATTCATTTCTACTGGCAACATGCTGGGCATGTAAGCAATGTCAGCATCATATGCAAAACTTTACCAAAAAGTTAATGCCACATTCAAATTTGTGTACATTTTCTGAGTATTTTAAATTTTGATACCACTTGTGTGTGTGTTTTCCCTTTAATTTTATTTTCACGCTTTAAATGACTACTGTACAATTTGAATGTCGTAAAAATTCGAAACGACAATTTAATTTTAAGTATTTCTGTTTTATTTTGGAAACTATTCTTGTCATCTGCCATTGCAGTTTACTTGCTATTCATCTGCATGTAATTTTGAATCATTAGTCGGTTACTCAATATTTCATGCAACATAAATTTTTTTGTTGAACAATTTGTTTTCTCAAATTGTTTGGAGGCTCTTGCACACAACAGCGTACACATGTTTCAACGTTAACTTTTTATTTGCGCAGTGTGGAACTTTGGCTCGAATTGTCAAACACCTGCTGTATGTCATGCATAGCAATTGGAAAAATATTATAATTGGCAATGACATATGTCAGAAATTTAAATTTGGACACCTTAAATGTGGAGAAGAAATTAAATTAATTTAAAATTATTGTTTTTTAGGAGGGGATAACTTAAAAATAATGAACGAAAAATTTCAATTTGCACGGTGGAAAATTTCAAGATTTGTAATGTCCTGAGATATATTTGTAAGGTTTTACTTGACTTGGAAGAAAAATCATTTGGATTTAAAAAATTAAAAACAAATAACAATAATAATTAATTAATTCTAATTATGTATTAGTTCTAAAGAATTACACTACTTTATATTAAAAAATTGTAAGGTAAATTTTATAAATATTTTATAAATATTTTTAAATTTGTGGTTTTTTTTGAGTAATATTAAAATTTAAGACTATTTTTATTTAAATTAGAAACAGATAATTCAAACTACCTTCTATGCTGTTTCAAAACTCAAATTTTAAACTCTTAAAAAAAATTTTAAACTCTTAAAAAAATGCAGGTTTATGAACAATACTACAGGAAATAAAATTTAAAAATAATTAGGTCGATTTGAATTTTGCGGATTTTGGCAAAAAGTTGTTTTTGTCATCTATAAAACTGCATAGTTTTATTTAAACTTTTTTGAAATTTGATTAACAAAATTTTTAAAAATTTGAAGTGGAGTTTTGAAAAAGTCTGAAAAAATCAACCTTTTTTAAAAAAGTATGGAAAGGAGTTTCTATTATCCTGGAGAAACAAAAAGGTATTTTTCAGTAATTATGGTTTAAATTTAAATAAAAAAGCATTTCATTTAAAAATTTCTAAAAGAAAAATAAAAATTTGTTTGTACACTCTTTACACAAGTGGTATAAAACACATTAATGGCCTGAGGAATTAGTAATGAATTTAAAACTATTTAACCGTTTTTTGCTTGTCATGTCTTTTTTGATATATGTATATATTATGATTTTTTAACAGTGTTAAAAAGAGAAGTATTTAATAACAACATTTTTCTAAAAAGTGTAAAAAAAGCCATATTTTCCTCATATAAACGCACCATAAAAACTTCAGATCTGATGCGACACACAATATATTTTTACAACCCAATGAACAATTCTAGGGGAAGTTATGGCCAAATTCAAAACTCGGTAAATTTTGGTGCAGTCTAATGTGATATATTCAAAGGGTATTAGTTTCTAACTATCACAATTGATACAAAAATAATTTAAAAAATCTCTCAACTTCACCGAAAAAAATACTTTACGATTTACGATTTATGGAAATTTTATTTTTTCATATTAATATTTTTCTTAGATTTTTAGGTATTTTTGAATAAATAGAGTACAATCCAGTATTAGAATGTGAGTTTTATTGTATTAAAGTAAAAATAAGTAAAAGGGCGTATATCCATAATTTAAATAATATAGTAATATGATATTTTGATGTGGTTCTTGTTAATAATTTCTGCAAATTTATTCGAAAAAACAAGTAAAAAACATGTTGTCGGTCAGATACGGTCAGTTGATATCCTACACCATGCGTTTTTAATATTAGTAGATGGGATCCTTCATAGGACCTATAATCAATTGTCGACCGATTATTGTAAGATTTGATGGTGTAAATTATATTTCTGTAAAACATATGTATATGTAATAATATCGTGACACTACCATTTATATTACATTTATAATGCGCTTGATTCCTGAAAGTATATATGATCAATTATGGACCGACTGTGATAAAACTTCGCATTAGATTTTCTACCCATATAAAACTTATTTGTGTCAATTATTATTGTTATGCTAGCATTTATAATGAACTTATATAATCTAAAATGATTTTAAGAAGATGGGATTAAATGAAAGTTATGGTCAGTTTATTACCTATCTTCATGAAATTTGGCAAACTGATTTGTGCATATATACAACTCACTTGATCCGAATTTTAATGAAATCATGGTCAATATAAAACATTTATAAATATTAATTACTACTACTGTTCTACAAAAATATAATAATATAAGCCTTTATTCAATTTTAAGCTATTTTGCATGTTCTAATCCGAATTTTTTAGCGGCACATTGCATACAGATAGATATTTAATAAATCTTACCAAATATCGAAAAGAAAGTAAGAAAACGATTAAGTCTTATGATTTTATGAAATTTTTATAGTCACTTGTAATATTTTCTTTATGATTTATACATGCTTCATTTGTAAACGATCGATATCAAGAAGCTGATTACATAAATTGCAAATGTGACCTTGGGGGATTCTAAATCGAATTTGCTTCCTACAGAATCCATCACTAATCGCTTAGAGTAGCCATTTAATGTAAGAATAATTTGTGAATTTTGGTGAATTTAATGGCTGGTTTTCAAAGATTAGCTTGAATTAATATGGTCCAAACTTAGTCTTCAGGGAACAACTGAAAAGCTAAATTGTTAGCGAGGAATAAGTCATAGGAAATATTTACATGCTATAAATTTAGATGCGGCCACGTCTGATTATTAGGCGTTGCATAGTGTCCCATTCTGAAACTGAAATTGAAATAAATCTGTAGTTTCCGAACGGTTGGTCTTGTTCATTTAATTTCATATAGCGATAGACATGGAATATAGTTGTGTTATACATCAATATTTATAAAATTTTGTATTCTTTTTAAATATTAATAAACATTTTTATAACACAAAAATTTGTTGAAGAATTTTTTCAAAATATACAAAAAAAAAAGGATAGAGTTGAAATTGTGTGAATTTATTCATTTTTAATAATACAATAACATTTTTATTAATAGATATTTTTAATAAGATTTTACAATTGTACCAGAATTTCTGGTCTGTTTCACTACAAAAAGCAATAAATAAATAATTATTCGAAACTGAAGCTATTTAGATTTATCAATAAAAATTGTCAAAAATGTTCAAAAAAGGGATGTTTTACTTCTTTTGCTATATCTTTGAAACCGATACTGGGAAGCAAAAATTTCTATGAATGAATTTCTATTAAAATTTTCTGATTCCACGCTTTGTGTTTTGAGAAATTAAGGTGAAAATTGGAAATATATGAAAAAAATATTTCCAGTTCATGAGACCATGGCCTTCGCTAAAATAATTTTTTTTTCCTTTCTGCTATTTTGTACTGTTATCTTTCAGAAAAAATAAATACTATATAAATATATCATTTAAAAAATTTATATGTAACTGAATAAGAACGTGACTATCTTTGGGCAAAAAAAAAAGGGAAAAATTGACTTTTTTGAAAATTCAAATGCATATAAGTTATGATTTCCAGAAAGTTTTTTCAAGTTTTACTTTACACGATTGTGTTATATATTGTTAATGAAATAAAAAATATTTTGAAAAAATCGGGTGAAATCCTTGGTGAAAAACCTCACCAAGGTACGTCAAAAATATATCCTATACATATGACAACGTTTTTTGTAGATCTCGACCAGCAGAATTCACTCGAAAAATAATCTTTCAGGTCATTTTAGATATGACGAATCAGGATCTTTTTAAGTATTTATCTATATATATAAAAATCCACTTTGTAGCTAAACGAGTAGAGAGAGACGCCATATTTCCTTCAAAAATAGAATTTTTATATGAAAAACATAAAAATGGATTTTATAGCTGAACGAGTGGAAATAGACACAAAAGGAAAAAAATCTGTGATCAATCATATTTACTTTTAAAAATCGATTTTCTTATATGAAAAACATAAAAATCGATTTTATAGCTAAAAGCGTAGAGACAAAAATCTGTGATCACTGATATATCCTTCTAAAAATCGATTTTTTATATGAAAAATATAATAATCGATTTTATAGCTAAACGAGTAGAGGTAGAGGCACAATGAAAACATCTGTGATCGCTCCTACTTCCTTCTAAGAATCGATTTTTTATGTGAAAAACATAAAAATCGTTTTTATAGCTAAACGAGTAGAGATAGAGGCAAAAGAGCAAAAACCTGTGATTACTCATATTTCCTTCCAAGTTAAAATTTTTATATGAAACACATAAAAATCGATTTTATAGCTAAAAGGGTAGAGACAAAAATCTGTGGTCACTGATATATCCTTCTAAAAATCGATGTTTTATATGAAAAACATAATAATCGATTTTATAGCTAAACGAGTAGAGATAGAGTCACAATGAAAACATCTGTGATCGCTCCTACTTCCTTCTAAGAATCGATTTTTTATGTGAAAAACATAAAAATCGATTTTATAGCTAAACGAGTAGAGATAGAGGCAAAAGAGCAAAAACCTGTGATCACTCATATTTCCTTCCAAAAGTCTAATTTTTATATGAAAAACATAAAAATCGATTTTATAGCTAAACGAGTAGAGATAGAGGCAAAAGGACAAAAATCTGTGATCACTCATATTTCCTTCCAAAAGTCGAATTTTTATATGAAAAACATAAAAATCGATTTTATAGCTAAACGAGAAGAGATAGAGGCAAAAGGACAAAAATCTGTGATCACTCCTTCTAAAAATCAATTTTTTATATGAAAAACATAAAAATCGATTTTATAGCTAAACGAGTAGAGGTAGAGGCAAAAGGACAAAAATCTGTGATCACTCATATTTCTTTCAAAAATCGAATTTTTATATGAAAAACATAAAAATCGATGTCATAGCTAAACGAGTAGAGATAGAGGCAAAAGAGAAAAAACCTGTAATCACTCATATTTCCTTCCAAAAGTCGAATTTTTATATGAAAAACATAAAAATCGATTTTATAGTAAACGTGTAGAGGTAGGGGCAAAAGGACAAAAATCTGTGATCACTCATATTTCCTCCTTAGAATAAGTACATACATATATTTCGATTTACGAGGGAAATATGTCCATCAGTTAAAAATAGATGAGGTCAATTCTGCGACTAATGTCTTGTTTAATTACGCTTAAGTCTCAAACAGAAAAGTTTATCTAGTATACTAATGAAAATTTAAAAAAGTATGTACGTATTTACTGAAAAAAAAAACATAACTCAATATTACAAAACAGAAAGTCAGATAATTAAACTGCCAAAATATAGTAAAATTCGAATGTATACGATTTGCGAAACTCTTGTGATCAATAGCATTGGCAGCTATATACAAAAGTTTATTAATTTTATATCTGAGAAATCACCTAACAGGAGCCAGGACATAACATTGGATATTCGAAACATTTTGGATCACCGAATAATGTCTGGTGTGGTTTTTATTTCAGATTATATCCTATATATGGATATCGATCAATTCTAAAATAGGCTACGTCAAAGAAGTAGGGATAGTTATGAACATTTCAAAATTTTTAGGCCATTTACGAAACGATTGGTTGATTGGATTGTCGGATCATTAACAAAATGCTAAGGTCTAATTATGAAAAAAGTCAAAGTCGACTTAATATGTTTTAGAATGTTTTATAAATTTAATACTGGTTATCTCTTGTAACTCCAATGATTCGATATACCATTTCTATACGAAAAAAATAGCTTTTTTGATTGTATCCAATGTGGCGGTTTATTAGCTGTCTTCGAACTCAGGTGAAACTACTTATATGGAGAACGTTCTAAGAGATATTTTACGGTATATATGAATGATGAACAAAAGAACATCTGTTCTAATGTAATCACCAAAGTGAAAATTTTTAGTAATTTAAAGAAATAAAAAACTTTAAAATATATTTATTCCCAATAAGTTTTAAAGACACAAAAAAAATCTGTAAAAGTTTCATGGCCGTTTCAAAGTTCATTTGTTAAATAATATGTATATAAAATAACAACAGTAGCAAAAATTATTCAAAAAGTGACACATGTTTAAATTCTACTGGGAATATCAGGCGTTGGAAATATACGAAGAGGAAACGTGAATGAGCACAAGAGATGTAAATGTGCGTAAAACACATGCAAAAAAGCATTTAATTACCACAAAACAATCAACGCATAATTAGTATATAATAATGGCACTCGCAAAACAACAACAACAAAAAAATTGCATAAAAAATAAAATCCGAATGAAAAAAAATGCAAATAAAGCGTCAGATATAACGGCGGATAAAGTAACAAACATTTGTATGACATTTGCACTCGTATATATACACTTGTAGATTTACACGCAACTGAACGAGTGGGATCAGTAACAAAGTCAACAATTTAAATTCGAGTTTACATTTTTGCCTGTCGTTGTTGTTTTTACTATTGTTTTAATTTTATAATTACTATCATTGGGGACTTTAAGGGAAACTAAATTGTGTGTTACTTTTTTGTTATTATTTATTTTTTGGGGTAATATTAAAGGCAACAATTTAGTGACAGCCAGAAAAATACCAAACTACCACATTGTCACATCACTTGTCAGATTCATGATGACAATTTGGACACGACGAACAAATTGTCAACACCAAACAACAGTCAAACCAGTTGGTCAGTACTGACTAGTAACAACCAGAATAAATAAATACAACAAAGCGACACTGACAACGTCTATAACATATGTATGTAACAAAAATATTGTTAAACATTGACAAAAAAAAAAAAAATATGGTAAAATAACAACAAAATATATTATAACAATGCCAAAAGCCAAAGAGAAAAATAGTTTCAGAAAATAATGGTTTCGTAACCATCGCCACCAACGACCACTTCTACCGATGTGATGATGCATCATCTACACACCAAACCGCAACTAGAGCACAGACACATTATCATCAGCAACATAATTTTTGTAGTCTTCGTTGTAGCCGTCAACGCCATCATTCTCGCCGTCATCATCACCATTACGAGTAGCGCTCCGTTTTATAAAGTATCCCTTTGTAGATGTCACTTTAACATTAGTTTTTAACTGATGTTAACTACTGTACAGTGGGACAAATGGGAATATTGAAGAAAATTATACATAATTAGAAAAGTTGAAAACACTTTAAATGAAACATGGTATATTTTGTGAGTATGGATGAGTAAATTATTACACCACTTTAAGAATTTTCAATATACCCCCAAAATCGGAAGTTATTCCCGGCTTAAAAACTTTTATCTCGAATATTAGAATTGCAGAACATATGATTTTTTCGGAGTCTCACAAAAATCTTTTATTTTACTTGTATTTTGTTGTTGCTATATTTATGATACAAAATAATGGAAACAACAAAATACATGTAAAAAACAACATTTTATGAGCTTTGCAATTGTGAAAAAAACATATGTTAGACAATTATTATTAACTACTGATTTTGGGGGTTTATTAAAAATTCTAAAAATAGTGTAATAATCTAATCACCTATATCTAAAAACTACACTACGTTACATTCTGAGTGTTTTTCACTGTAGCACCGTGTTATTTGTTCCTTCGTTACTGAAAGAACAACTCCAGCGATTAAAAACTGTTTGTTTGCAATAAAGAAGATATATATATATATATATATATATATGAGAATATTGTGAGCACAATGTATACACAGTATCATATTTTTGTAATAAACTTTCCACTGTATTTATTCTATAACTTTTTACTTCACTTTTTTTTTTGTCTATTTTACTTCAACACTTTAGCGCATCATTTATCAAAATTTTTATTTTTAATCCCACAAAAAATTATATATATATTTTTTTTGTTCTTTAGAGTTTTTTTTCTCCAAAATACAACATAAAAACAGTTTTGCCTTTTATATTTTACATTAACAATAACTTTTTTCATAGAAAAAAAAAAAAAAAAAAAAAGAAAATTGCATTAAAGTCACGTTGCAGTTTAAAAACACTTTAAAAACATTTCAATGGTGCCCACACATTTTTCGCCACATTCAACAAACAACAAAACACATACATCCCATCAGGCATCTCTGGTGCAAGTCTCACACCCTAAAGAAATGCTTTGCTTGGCTGGAATGGCCTGCCATCAACAAATCCAGTAAGCCATAATATTTCAAGTGTGAATTTTTTGTGATTTTTTATTTTTTGCAACCTTTTTTCATTTCACTTTGGTTTTTTGAGTAGTTGTTGTTCATGTTGTGTTGTTGTCGGTTGCTGCCAACTTATTTGTCACGCATAAATTTGTTAAAAATCACTCAATGTTGGCAACATGTTGAAGGGGCTAGTTATATTGTTTTTTTTTTCTTTTTTTCCTCTTAATTTTTTATTTTCGTAAATAAGATTTTAAATTTGGAATTTTACATACACGGTTACTGAATATTTAATTTTATTGAATTTTCAATTAAAAACTTCAACGTTGTAACAGACATTCGCTGGTTTTTGTCAAATATTTGTTGTGACATACCAAAATAACCTCAATATAATTTCTCTTGCATTCCAAAAGCAAATAAATCAGAAATTTCTACACACTGCAAAATAACAAGAATATTTACCGAACACCTTTTGGTTGTTTTGCCAAAATAGCATTAACGATCATGGGACAAGTTTACATTTGCCACTTTGACCTCATTAGCATTGCGGTTGTGGGGATTTTGATATTAAAACTTCATGGATGTGCAGCTTATTTGCGTTCGGTGAAGAAGTTTAATACTCATGAGTGGAGGGCGGATTTTTATGCATTTATTTTTTTAAAACAATCGCCTAAAAATACATTTAAAAATTTAAATATACCCTAAAAAATTTAAAAAAAAAATCCCTTTTTTGTATGTATTAAATTAAAAAAAATAAAATAATCTATAAGGAAAAAGCAAAAAGTGTTCCGCGGCACAGTGGACAAAATACCTATCCCAGCGGCATTAAATTCGTAACTGGATAATAAATAACGAAGTCTAATGGTAATTTTCATATTGAGTTGCTTAAATAATTTTAGTAGAGAGTGTTAGAATGCCACGCCTACATTTTAAGTCTATTTTTTTAAAACAGTTAATATTCAAGTAACTGAAAAATCGAATTACATCAAATTCAATTCATGCATAATACAGAATATACCCTATGATTAAAACAGGTTCTTTACTAAGAACCAAGCCCCCTTTACGATCACTTTGCCATATTTGCCATTATTGAATTAATAAAAATAATAGTAATAATAATAATAATAATAATAATAATAATAATAATATATGCCAGACCTTTCGGGTGCCTGCCCATATTCCATGCCCCTTTTAATATATTTGAATTATAATATTTATTTTGATACTATTATATATGCACTTTAGAGTGATTTACTAAAGTGGGCTATAGCTCCCATAGGTAATTATGGACCGATACTCATAAAATTTCTCACTTTGCTTTCTACTTTGATAAAAGCTGTTTTTGTCAAATATAATTATAATACTAACGTTTATATGGGATTTATACATGTTAAAGTGATTTTCGGCCGAAGGTTTTATATTAGAACTATGATCGTTTATGCACTGATCTTCATTAAATTTGGCACATATATTTATAATTAAATACAACTTATTTCATTAAAATATTTGTAAATTTATGAACGTTAGATCTCTATTTCGAGAAGACATTTAAGGAAGGTAAAATAATGAACCGATCACATTGTATCAAAAATTTTTTCCTGGTAAATTTAATCAAAATATCTATAAAAAAGTGATCTGTACTTTGATAAAACAAAGGTGCATTTGGAAACATTCTCTGTGTATAAAGACTACATGAACAAATAAATGGGCAAGAAGATCATTTGAATATTTTACAACAACAACCGAATACGATCCAATACCAAAATTTGCAGTTCACGAAACTGTAGAGTATAACACTTTCAATATGTTATCACAAATGTTATTTTCTGCAACAAATTTTTATAAAACTAGATAAACATAGGCAACAAACATTAATTCTTTAACCCTTTAGCGTGCAATTATATTTTTGAGTAAAAAAGTTATTCAGTGCAAAAGTTGTAAGATTTAGCAAATAATAATAATTTTATTTTTCATAATTTTTAATAGATTTTTTTAATAAATGGTGTACTCGTAATTCATATATACATCAATGCGAGTTTGTATGTAGTTTTTCTTCATATATTTACGTTGAAATAATGGACTTCAATTTCTGTGGTTAATCATTTGTAAAGAATTATCATTGAAATATAAAAAAATCAATATTTATCAATATTTTCTGAATAACTAATCACACTAATCCAACATATCCTTATGTTAGAAACATCCGCAAAAAATATTAATGATGACTATTTGCAAATCTAAAATAATTTTTATACTACTGTTAATACACTGAATCGAGAAGCAATTTTATACTATTTCTTTTGAGTAAATATATGTTTGTAACAAATATTCGCTGTAATCATTAACTGAGTTAAATTTAAAACTTTCGCCGCCCTTATAGCTTCCGAATTAAATTTCTTTACAAAAGTAGCACTTAAAACAATGGACTAATGTAATCATTTCCGATAAAAAGAAATTAAAAAAATGTGAAAATATATAATTTTTTACAATTACGTTTAAATTTTTTACATTACATTTGCAATTCTGTATTACACAAATGCGCAGTGAATCATATTTAAATCAACCAATTTCTCTTATACAAAAATCGCAATTGAAGAAATTTTGTATATTTTCTTTCATAATTAAACAAACAAGCATCACACAATTTAATCGATATTTTTATATTTTGCCTATATTTTGTACCTATATTTCTTTAATTATTAATTGTATTGAATTCGAAAAAAACAATCATGAAATTTTTTTTGTCGAAATATTCGGTAATAAATTAAATATTACTTTATAACAACAACAATGACTGTATTATTATAGGAAAAGTTAATACTTGATGCCATTATTGTTGAATTAAAATATAATAACAGTGAGAAGTGGTTGATTCACATGTCATCGTAGCGCACTAAAGGGTTAATTAATACTAACCATAAAATAGAACTAGAAGATAACCGTTTCATTAAAATAATTACGCTCTTCACACATACAGATACTATGTAAATTCAGCAAACAAAACAAATTCACCATACAATTTTGACAATATGAATTTAAATAAATAGAAAAATGGTTTTAAAATTTTAAAAATAAAATAAAAAAAGATATGTAAGAGGCATTGAGGAATTTATTTTTAATTGAAAGGCCCATGTATGGCATTATACATATATGACTTCTTTAAACGTCTTTGCACATTAAGACGTTGTAGTGGAGAATTAATTTTTCAATTACCGACTGCGGCTTATTGTCATGGACTTAGGTCTTAAAGGGAGGTAAACATATTATTCGCATCTACAATAAAACTGATACAGAACCCGTGATCACAAAGAACAAGTAGCATAAAATAAAGTTATTGTTATTATTTCTCCTATGTCATAAAAAAAATTGAAAATTAGGTGTACTGAATAATTATTTAGTATGAAAAATTTGACCATTTCTCACATATGAGAGCAATGATCTAAGATCTCATGTAACCCCGGAGAGTTATTTTAAGGATATGAATCCTACGTAAATGTTAATAAGACATTGTGGCATGCAATTTTTGTTGAATTAAAAATCACAATCATAATTCCAGCCCACTGGCACAACATTTTGTTTAATTTTCTTCAAATTATATTTTTCGACAAAAAAAAAAAATATTTCTTTCCCAAAATTTTTATTTCTAATTTTTATTATATATTTTTCATTTAACATTTTAATATATATTCGTATATGTATTACTAATTTAATTAATATTAAATTAACTCCAAATTATTTGGTTATAATTGGTTGTATTTACCACATATAAAATTTTGTATTTTCAATACGTTTTTAGTATAAAAAATTCATACTTTTTTAAATTAAATTTAAACTCTTAAAAAATAAAGAATTTGTTATAAACATTGTGATACACTAAAATACTGTTAAAATATTATATGATTTACTTAAATAAATATGAACAATTAAAAACAAAAAAGTGTACACTTTTATTTTGTACATTTTACAACTATGCACTTTAGTAGTACTTTAGTAATGTGGTGAATATTTATAATTTTTTTCAAACACTACTACAATTTTTCACAAATACTTTTATATTAATCAGGTTTCTGACAACCGAATTAGGTTTCTTTCTTACATATTTATCTAATCTAATCTATCTAATCTATGATACATACTTTCAATTTTCGAAAAAAATTTAGTCTTTAAAATTAATAATAATTTATTAAAATTTAGTTTTTAAAATAAAACGACCAAAAATACACACTGAGTCAATAGGCGACATATTCTTTCAATACAATGCAACAATGCTATTTTTGACCATTCACAGATTTGCGAATATTTGAAAAAAAAAAGCGAAAGTAAAAAATGTCAATTTATTAAGTGAAGTATTGATAATCTGTAAATTTGATTTTTTTTAAATTCGAAATTATGTACAAGATTTTAATAGCTAAAAATTTAAGTCGAGAAGTGGCGATCAAATTTTATATAATATTTTCATAAATAACTTTTGAACTATCAAATTTTATTATTTATATCAACAAAAGCTCGATATTTTACCACATTATTTATTTTTAGTTTTTAAAATACAAACACAAACTTTTATAATTCTATTCGTAAATTTCAGGGAATATTGAAAAGATTTTAATAATTAAGGTGTGTTTTTATTTTATTGTTATCCTTTAAAGTATCCCAGGCAAATAAATGTATTTCAATTAAATTTATTATTATTAATTATTTATCAATTATATTTAATAGACCTAATTATGTTCTTTTATATCTAAAACTTACTGATGAAAAAATTTGGAACCAATCTGATAAAGCAAACCGTACCGAAAATCGATATTTTTTTACAAAATAAAATAAGTACTTTATTATACCCTACACCACCACAGGAGGTTCGAGTATTATGCGTTTCTGTTGATGTTTGCAACGCATAGAAAAAGTTATTCAACATCCGCCTTAAGGTATACCAATCGACTCAGAATCACTTTTTAAATCTATCTAACGATGTCCGTTTTTTCTGTTGATTGTGATCGGTCCATAATTTCACCTAGCTCCCATACAAATTTCCCCTCGGAATGGAATTTAAATACTTAAAAATACTTTAAAAATAAGAAGTTCTGTATAAGTACCAATCTTTGTACCAAATTTTATGAAAATCGGTGCACAATTGACCATAGCTTCGATATAAACCCATCTTCCGTAAATCACTTTAACGCGCATAAATCACATACCAATGTTAGTATCAAGTTAATATTCGACACAAATAAATTTTATGTAAGTAGAGAATTTTACGAGAAACGGTTCAGAATTTACCATAGCTCCCATATAAACACACTTCCAGGAATCGCCCTAAAGAGCATAAAATCGTTTTGGTGTTAGTATCAATGCATTAATCTGTATTTTTATATTTTATTTTTCATTTAGTAAAGTTGGCGACAGGTGTAATATAAGTTCCCTTCCCGAATTTTTATTCTCGTATATAATGGTGTAGGGTATCATATAGTCGGCCTTAACCGATTATATCTTTCTTTCTCGTTTTTATTTGATTTCAATTAATAATAGCTTTATTCCATTATTTTTCATTACTTGTAAAAAGTAAGAAATTGTAAGAAAAACAACAAAGTTGTCAAACGCTAACAAAAAATTTTAAAAAATTTTAAATACCCTCTGAACATTGATATATTTCGAGAAAAAGTTTTAATGATTTTTAAGTTTTTAAATTTTAAGCCAATTTTGAATTTAATTGTTAAAGAAAGCAAAAGAACGTTGCTTTCAAGCTTTATCTAAATTTTTTACAATAAGAAATAATGTATTAAATTTTTTAATTAAATTTGCTTTCTATTTCAAAATTTCGTTAATGACTTAAATCTTTGGAATTTTTTTTTCTCAAATACTAAATATATCAAATTTTAAATGATATTTCATTTCCAATAAAATGAGAGGTCAATCTTTCAAATCGTTTTAATACTCAAACAATTATTTACAATTTTCAAAAATTTACCAACAAATTCTAATATTTTTGTCCAATTTAAAAGAAAATAAATCTTACAAAAGAAGTCTTTAAAGAATATTACATCGTTGCACATCCTTTTGTAGAAATATTTGTAATAAATTTCGGTAGAACTTGATTTTTTTTAATGTTGTTTAAAAATTTTCTTTTAATGTTTAACCAAAATATATGCAAATATACATGGATAACAAGCAAATATTATTCAGGAATTTACTTAAAAAAAACTGTATTTTTGAGCATAATTCAAAAATTTTATGCATACTTTCAATCAACCTTTTTTATAAGATTTTACTTGAAAAATTAACATTTATAGATATTTATCATTGATAATTTAAGTGTAAATATTTTTATTGAATTTCCAGAATAAAATTGTCTCAGAATACGCAAAATTTTCATTGTGTATAATAATATCTAGAATAAATATTATATTTTGTATGACAAATTTGGGAAAAACTTTTTCTGTACTGTTACTTAAGCGGTATTTGTTAAAATTTTTGAATAGGTTTTAATTTATAAAATAAAAAAATATTTTTCATTAACTGATAAAACTAGTACTTAGACAAATTATTTTTTTATCGAAAATTTAAGCTTTAATTTAAAGAAATTTGAAAATTTTAAATTTCGAAAACCCCAAAAAAAAAAATGAAATTATAAAATTATTTACTATAAGAATTCAACGTTTTACAAAAATTTATAAATATGTTATGCAGTTATTAAAAAAAAGTGAAATAAAAATATTTAAAATATGCATTTCATACGTTTTTGATTAAACAAGTCACAGTTTTTAAAACCTATTGATTTAAGATTTTCGTAAGGAGATGCAAATTTTTGGATAGACAATGTTGCAGATAAATTCATCATTCCTTTTTCTATTTTGACAAACAATTTTTTTCCAAAATTATTTTTATTTCTTTTTTTTCCTTTTTCTATTGTAAATGTTTCTTCGTTATTAATTTTTCTTAGTTATAAAATTCATTTTGGGATTCGTGGATTCTCGCCTGTTCTAGATAAACATATTTTTATAAAGTGTAAACGATTGTGTATTTTGGAGTGTATATTTTGAGGTTTTTTATATATAGAAAATGACCTTTCTACAACAACAGATGTAATAGATACTTATTTAAATAATTATAGTTCAGAAAGTATTCTTTTAAACACAAGATATCATCTGAATAAAGAATAATTTAGTTTGAATCTTTTCAACTATTATAAAATCCTTTATTATTATTTTTTTAATCACAGATTCTCCTAATAGCACTATTAATTAAACTGATTTGATTGTTAAAAGAATCGAAACCCTCTGTGATTTATCATAGATATTGTTACACTATTCTATCCTGAAATAGAATACGTCAACATTTACTGTCATCCGTGGATGAAATTTTGGATTTATGGGTATTATTTGATAGAAAATAATCCTACCTAAAGCTTATTCGATGTTAAGCTTTGTATGCCGTAATTATAATAATTTTGATCATTACACAAAAAAAAGTTCTATTTACATCGTTTGTGAAACCTAGATTAGGGCTACAAGGACTCTAGATAAATGAAGAATATTTATCTGGAGCCCTTGTATTCAATTACATATAAATAGAGTTGAAAAATTTAAGTAAAATTTATAAAGTTTGCTCTTTCATTTTTAAATTTTTCATTTGTAAACTCTTAAATTTCGATAAGTATGCCTTGATTTCTATGAAAACTTTATAAAAAAGAAGTAAAATTTCTTCAATATATTTCCTATATGCTATAATTCGTGGATTTATTGATTGTCCTGATTTGCTTCATACCATAAAACAATATGTACCTCCTAGGCCTCTAAGGTAAAATAATTATAACTTTTATACATATTATCATAGAACAACATATGCCTCGCATGAACCTTTAATAAAAGCTATGAGATTATCTAATAAATATTTTAATGAATTGGACTTATGATATCAAATCTTGAATTTCAAAATTTGTTAAACTGTTTGTTTAAACAATTATTTTAATTATGTATATTAAATTATCATTGATGTCTGTAAAGATAATATTGTATCCATAGACTGAAACTAATAAATAAATAAATATTAATAAGAGGGTCATAGAAAAATTCAGCACGTGAAAGAAAAAAACTGAAAACAGATACTTGTTTAGCATGTAAAATTTCATTTAGTCCACTAATTTTTGTCTAATGGAGGATTTCTTTGGCCACCAGTGTTATTAAGGTTTATATTTATAGCCAATATATTTAGTATACGTAAATATTATACTACTCCAAAAAACCCGACTTTTGAATACAAAATTCCGTTGCGGCACATACTAACGATATCTTATCACTCTAATATTTTGCATCACATGTTTTTACATTCCAAAAAACAATTCTAAGGGGAGGTGCGGTCATAATTCAAGAGTCGTTTTTTGAGCAGCCTAGTAACCATACACTTAATTGTTTTTATACCCTAAACCACCGTAAGTGATTGGGGTTTTATGCGTTTGTTCTGATATTTGTAACAAACAAAAATATTGGTCGTAAACTGACCTTTAAGCCAATCGAGTCGGAATCACATTCTGAGTCGACATGGCTGCTTATATCCCCTCAGAGTATGTTTTTAACAGCTATAAACGCATCTGTTATATCACTATTTCAATAAAATTCGGCATTAATAAGTTTCATACAGGCCTTAATCTATATGTCAAACTTTTTCGGTCCGTAATTGATCATAGTTTCCACTTTCTAAAATCACTTTAACGTACATACATAAATCCCATATAAATGTTAGTATTATTATACTATTTAAAACAATTGAGTTCCATGTATACAAAAAGCATGGCGCATGAAGATGTGCTCATAATTATATATATGTATATATATGTATAATTGCGTGTTTTTTTCTCATTTAAATTTTTAATTCATTCAATCATCTACTTTGATTTAGTTGGAAAAATTTGTCGGTTTTTCATTTTTTACAGTTATTAGATATTGCTATAATCCTTTCGGTGAGGTCAAAAAAAATTTTTTCAATGAATTGTTTTGGTGATTGGTCACATGTATATATATATATATTGACATTGATATTTTTTATAATATTATAATATTTATTCCACGAAAGGATTTCATTTCACTTTGCTGGAAAGTTGGGAGGTAACTTAGATTATGGATACATCAATAAAGATCTTGTTAGTAAAAAAAATAAATAAAAGTAATCAATGGCTACTTATCTTTTATTTAGAAGTATTCCTTTAAAGTTTGAACAGATGAAACATGGACAGATACAAATCAGGTTCTTGATTTTTCCGACATCCACGACGGGAACATATTCTAAAATAAAGCAACACTTACAAACGTAAACATTTAACTTAAAAAATGTACTTACCTAATTTCGAATAGTTCTGGTGAATTTTTTTCTACTCTGACTTGTTAACAAATGGAATAATATTTAAATTATTTATTCCAAACTAAATTACTGAAAATTGTATTATATACTGTAAATTATATTATAAAAGGTTCCAAATGATTTGAAACTATTTTTTTTTTTTTTTTTCTTTAAATATAAATTTGTTTTTAACAAATATTTTGAATGGAAATGAACACAATAAAAAGCTAAGATTAAATTTTTATTTAAACTTGCTCATACTCATGGTGATCAACTTTGACACCCTGTAGCTTATCTCGTATTATTACAGGGTAATTACAAGCCTAAAAGCCTATGCCATCCTGTACAACTTTCCCATACATTTTATTTCTATCAGTAGCTTGGAAGATACAGATTTATTGCCAAATCTTTTGCGCAACTTTTTTGTAAACATCTGATAGCCGTTTTATACTCTATACCACCATAGGTGGCTGGGGAATTATCCGCTTGTGGTGATGTTTGTAATGCATAGAAAAAAAATCGGCGTAATAAAATTTTTTGGGCGTTATTTCACTGCGCCATTTTGCTGGATGTTATTTATAAATTTATGACATTTTCTTAAAAAAAATTCGAAAACTAATGAGAACGAGAAAAAATAAGTTTCTAAATTACAAAAAAAAAAAAAAAAACTTTCTGGCCTTATTTTTTGGAGCATTTAGCCTTTTTTAACCCTTTTTAAAGTTGAATTTAGCCTGCTTTTTCTCATCTCCTGGCAACACTTCCCATAAAATATTAATATCAACAAATTATAATGCGTATGTATGTTTAATAGAAAAATGCATTACATTTAAAACAAGTATTGGTCCAAAATTTGATACAGGTGCCTTATAAGATCTCTTTTCAGGTATAGGGTACACCTTATAAGGAAAGGAATCTTGGATAGGGTACTATATGTTTACAAAACAACCATCCAACAGTGTTGTTTGTTTATAAAATTTTCAAAGAAATATAACGTTTACATTTGTTGACTGTTTATACAAAATATTTGAAGTTGCTTTTCTTCATTCTATGTTGCTTAGATACAATAACAAAATATTATCCCATTCCTTTCCATGTCTAACATCTTATGTCATTCTAAAGTCAAGATACTCAAAAGGATTTTTACCATATTGAACTAATGATTAGTTGGAAATATCAATATAAATTTTCTGCGTTGAATATAACAGTCTTTATATTTATAATACTTATATAGTTGTATAATTTAAATCTTAGTTATTAAATTATTCCGAATAATATTATAGATATTAATAAATCTTCTGTTGCTACTTTAAAATTTTAATTAATAACTAAAAGTTTTGCTTTACAACATCTATCTGTCTTTACAACAAAATGCCCAACATGAGTATTTATTAGTCCATAAGATTCTATTAAATATTGCTGATGTTTCAATGTAAAAACCATTTAAATAAAAACAATACAAATTTATAGTTGACCATGCCATAAACTAAATTTTGTCTATAAAATTCTCATATTTATATTTGTATATACAGATGTCAAAATATATGTAAAAGAATATTTGCATTTCATGAAAAACCACAGTCCTGTCTCAATGTAATATTAAGTGGCCGCAGCAACGGTTTTTCCCCGGTCTCCCTTTTTTCATTTTTTGCAAATATTGTCATGTTTCACCAGAAGAAAAAACATTCTATTATTTAAACTTCGTTTGTTGTAGTTTTTGTTGTTATTATTTGAAATTCCAGACAATCAGACAAAACTCATCAGTGAAAAATATAATAATACTATACCTTCTTTTTTCTTTGCTAGTATTTCCATTTTATAGAAAGCAAAAAGAGTAAATGCCAAAAATATGAAAAACAGATAAAACCACAAACGAACTGGACAAAAAGCAAAACAAAAATGAATCCAGAAATATATATTTGAAAACCTCAAAAGATAACAATACAGGGTGAAAAAATAAGAGTTTAAAACTGAAAAATGGATTACCACTATCGGTCAGAACGAATTTTGAGCAACTTTTGTCGTTAATAAAACAATCTGCTAAAGTCATGATCTTTTTAAAATATTCCATCTAATCATTTCCTAAGAAATCTAACCATCTAACCATTTTCTATTCTTTTTAATGTGCTACAAATTGTGTTTCATAAAAGTAAATCCATAAAATATATGTATTTATGTACGTTAATTTCAAAATCGTTTCCAATATTTATATTATTTTAAGTTTAGATTACTGGAGCATTGGAAAAATTTAGTGACAAATTTAATAGTAAACAGTTACAAACGCTGTTATTAATTTTTTTTATTAAGCAAATACCTATAAATTATTTTCAAACAAATAATATAAAAGCAGTTACGTTGAACTTTTTTAAGTAAAGGATCCATTTGGTTTAATTGATTTAAAACTAACGTACACAGTGGTTTGTATATTTATTTTTCCCATTTTCTTTATTTAGGAACAACAAGTCATAAACAGCGTTTGAAAAACTCCAACTGCTACCAAGTTTTTTAGATTGGCTAAAACTACAGCAACTGAAAATTGTCAGTAGTGGTAGCAAAAGCATTTATTGTTTTTTGTAGTCTAACACTTTCTATAACTTCTGCTACTCACAAAAAAGTAATACTTGAAATGGAACAGAAACTAGAAAGCATGTCGTTCAAATGTAGCAGTAGTTTTAAAAATAAAATATATGGCTACCACTCCATTTGTAGCTTTATAAATACTTTCTTTACAATATTTTTTATTTTTACTGTTATCTTCACAGTGTATTTAATACTAATACAAGAGGTAGCAGTAATCTAGCAGAGGAGTAGCTAATAGGTAGCAGAAAAAATAGTTTTTAAAGCAGCGATAAACATAGAACAATGTGAAAATAGATATAAACAAGAGTGAGCACAATACGTTGTTGTTGAATAAGATTTAAAACCATTCGCTTTTACTTGTGTGTTGTTTTTATAGGGTTAGCATTTTTATAAAATGTGTGTGATAATTGCCACATTATTTCATTACGTTATATATTAATTGCTGTTGAAGTTTTTAAGCTTTTTTTATAATATGAAATACAAATTTTTTTAGTTCATATTACATTTAAATACATTACGTTAAATTCCTCAATAATCACATATATTAATAAAATTTGAGTTTTAAATTAAGAAATAAATCTTTAGAGTGATTTTTCATAAAGATAATTAATGTTACCAAATAGATTTTAATAATTTTTTTCTTACTATTTAAATATTTTATTTAAATATTTTATAAATTAGACAAAAAATGTTATAAATTATAATTATACACTACACTTTATATAAAGTTTATTTCAGCTGAATATTTTTACCTTTTCTGTCATATACAAAGTTTAAAATATTCAAGTCATACTTTTACATATTTATGAAATTTGTATAAAATAAAAAAAATTCTAAGAAAAAGGTTTTTTCAAAAATCGACCAAGTTCCTTTAAAATATTGACATTTTCTTCACTTCCAAAGTAGTGTACATATTTTATTCTTTTTTTTTTTTGAAAGTTATTAATAATTACTTTTAAAAAATCAACGCATTAAAAAAATTAATTACTCATAAGATACAATTTGATAAATTTCACTGTATTTCATTTACTTTTACAAAAGTAGAAATAATATTTTAAATTTTTGTAAATTATGTAAACATCACATTTCGAATTCTATATTTTGTAAGTAAAGTTCAGGAACCCGGATTTATTTTATCTTTGATTTCTACACTATAGTTTAGTTTTAAGAAATGTTGGCAAAACAGATGTCAACTTTAATATATTTGTAAAATGGAGAACAATGTCCAAATATTTACACAAACACGGAGAGGAAATAAATTAAACTTTACATTTTCTAAGTACATATCGCTGCCATATTGTTTATTATTTTATAATTATGGAAACGTTTTAACTAAAAATTTTTAATTCATAAAATGTTATATGTAAATTTTAAAAGAAAAAAAGTACTATTCACTTAAAAATTATGTTGTTAGAAAAATCAGAATATTGAAAAAATTAATTTGTAATAATAGAAATATTGAATAATTTACAAAATTGGGCAACATATTTAGTAACGATGTAAAAAAAAAACTCTTTTTAAATAATTCCTTAATTTAAAGATATATTTCAAAATTAATTTTATGAAATTTTATTTAAAATTTTAAATTTATATGATATTAATAAATGTTAATAAAATTTAAAATAAAAGATGTTAATATGTAAAAATAATAAATGAATGAAAAATAATTTGCATTGATATTTTAAGCTACTTCATTTTTGATTAAACTACTTCAACTGCCACCTTTATTGCTACCTCTGCTACTACCTCTGTCGCTACTTATACTGCTCCTTCTGCTTTCTATTGCTACTCTATTTATCACCTTTAAATCGAAATAAGGAAGGTAGCAGTTTTCTTTTATGAATATAGGTAAAGCTATTATTACTTATATGTAAAAGTAGCAGTAGTAATAAAATTGTAAAAACTGCACTACTTTCAAAATTATAGTTTTGACTACAACTAAAAATAGAACTACAAAAAAGGTGAAGGTAGCAGTAGTTTAAGAAATTGAATGACTATTAGTTTTACAAATTTTTAAACTACAATTTTAGTTATTATTTTTTTTTCTGCTTCGACTACAAGTTTTTCAAACACTGGTCATAAACAAATATTTAGTGACCAACAAAAAAAAAAAGAAAAGACAAAATTGTCATAACAACTGAAAAAATATGATAAAACTTGATAAAAAAAAAGAGAACGGAACAAAAAATAAAAGACGTCATTTACAGCAATGACTAAACATCGGATAAAATATTTGCTTAAATAAAATTGTATATTTAATGTTTATTAAATCTGAAATCTGAGACAAAATATGTGTATCTGTGTATATAAAGTACAGTCATTAAATTAACTAAAAAATTAAAAAATAGATCAGTTAAAAATCTATTTTAAATAATTTTAAATGCATAATAACAAAGTAGTAAAAGCTGACAACAATAAACTGGAAAATATAACAGCAATATAAGTATTTCAAAGTTTGGTTCGGAATATCCAGAATTGGAAGTGTGGA
The DNA here is from genome assembly GCA_932274085.1 of Protocalliphora azurea. Classification (NCBI taxonomy): domain Eukaryota; kingdom Metazoa; phylum Arthropoda; class Insecta; order Diptera; family Calliphoridae; genus Protocalliphora; species Protocalliphora azurea. Next base: position 77,892,478 of record OW026523.1, on the reverse strand, counting down.
TCGCATTTCTCAAATTGATATGATTATACGTTTCTATAAAATTATTGTAAAATTCAGATATACCTAATATCCACAAACATTTAAAATAGGTTTATAACCGTAACTAAGATTTTTTAGTACAAATTCATGTGTTCATAATGATATGAATACATAAAGTATTGGAGATTTAAAATAATGTATGAGATAGACTTACGCCATAACCCATCAGAAATTCGTCACCAGCATGGACGAAATTTTGAGCAAGTGTCGTCATTTACTTTGCGTAAAAAATAGGATTTTTCGAGGTCCTTAAAACAGGCATTTGTTTGGTCAATAATTTCATCGTTGGAGCTGAATCTCTTTCCATCGAGCCATTTCTCTAGGATTGGAAATATGTAGTAGTCACTAGGGGCTAAATCCGGAGAATATGGCGATTGAAGTACCAATTCGTAGCCCAATTCATAGTTTTGCCATTGAGACTGCACACGTGTGCACCCGGGCATTATCTTGAAGAAAAAGAACTTTTTCCTTGGCCATATGGGGTCGTTTTCTTTTTAAATCCTCATTAAATTTGTCTAATAAGTTGGCATAATATTCGCCGTTTATTGTTTTTCCCTTTTGAAGGTAATCGATGTGTTAAATGCAAAATAAATGACTGTAGTCTATTACCAGGTGGTACTTGATGGAAATAGTGTTGCATGTCATATAAATACGAGGGAAGTTCGAAAATTCACGGACATATTGATCCGCCCTCGTATAACGACAAGTTGATTGTAAAAAGCATGTCAAAAAATAGGGAAAGTTGAAAGACCCTTTTTCAGGATATTCTAGGCTAAAGAATTTTTTAATTTTAGAGGTATTTGCGCCAGGATGTTGTGTAACTTTTATGATTTAATAACAAAGAGGTATATCCGTCTGATACCAATTTTGTTAAAATCGGATAAAGCGTATAAAATTTATTTAATCTTAAACTTTGTTCACGCCTGCAACAAAAATTAATATAGGCATCGTAGTTGAAGGAGTCCGGACTGTAAAAGACACAAACATCCTGGAAATCACTTTGGATAGCTCACACCACGAGTTCTGACTATGAACCACCCAAACATTCTGGGAGTCTCTCTTGATAGCTCACACCGCTGTAATAGAAATATGTCCTCAAAACTCTTACCGGCAGTACTTGGGATATACATAAAGAAATCTTATTACCGACATATAAAATGATTGCTCAGTCAGTGGTAAATAATGCTAACAACGTTAGAGGCACCACTACTTTCGCATTTCAAAATTACCTCACGAACGTATTTGGAGGTCATCTACTGCCTGTCGCAAACAACGATAAGAACCATCGTCGGAAAAAAAGTAGTTCTGGTACAATTAATGTCGAGATGAAGTAATATGCGTAATTAAAAAGGAGTCCTCGACAGAATAGACTCCAGGGGTTTTAAAATAATAGGTCCATTATTGAACATGGTAACCATATAAACTCCATTCCCGAAAATCACTTAAATTTGCATAAAACTCACAAAAATATCAATATCGAGAGGATGCCCCGATGGCCTAGTTGGTATTGAGCTACTCTGTCAGTCTGGGGGTTGTAGGTTCGATTTCCACCAGAGGCTCTGGTTACACAACATCCGGGCGCAATTTTTTTTATTTTGAAATTTCATTAATATTAACGCAGTTTATACTTCGCGGTAGTTGTCAGCAAATGAAATATGTTTGGAGAAGTATGCTGCTGCACCCGGTAAAAAATTATGTTTCTTAAATTTTTATCTCATTATCAATTTTAACCATAAACTTTTCGATGATCTAAATAAAATGTACAAAAAATTTTGAAAATTTGGTGAAAGTTTTAAAAAGTGCATAAAATGTTTGCATTCTAAAATTGTTTAACATTCCTTTGACTCGAAAGTGTCTTTTATTAACAAATTCTGTTTAAGCGATATTTTGGGAAATTTCTGTAAAAGCGGTATTTGTCTGTATATTTTATCAGTGTTGCCAGGAGTTGAGAAAAAAGGGGCACAACTGAACTTTAAAAAAGGTAAAAAGAGGCCAAATTCTCTAAAAAATAAAGCCAGAAAAAAGTTTGAATTTTTTTTAATCTTTTCCTCGTTCTCATTAGTTTTTCGTATTTTTTAAATTATTAAATTTATATATTAACAATAAAACGGCTGCCAGCAAAATAATCAAAAATCAATTTCCATACAAATTTGGGTTATATTTCATATGAACAATGGATCGGTTAGGACTTTTAATTAGAGAGTATCTAAGGAATACTTTTTCTGCGACCACATGCGAATTCTCGTGAAAAGAAATTTTTATTAATCCTAGAAAAGTTGACTGGATTAAATTCAGTAACCTTGTGGAAGCCATTCGACGACCAACAATGGAAAGATTGGCCGCACACAGGATGTATGAATCTGTGAGACTTCTAACTGGAGCATTAAAGGGTGCTTATTATCCTTCATGTGGCAATCGTGGTGGTGTCCTAGACTTGACAGTTAAGGAATGAATGTAGGAAACTTTTCGATAAAGCGAAAAAGAGAGAACGAACTACAACTATCGTTGCAGCTTCAACACTTTTAAAAGAGACAACGGAAAGGCGAAGAAGGAATCTTGGGAACGTTTTCGTGTAGATTTTGAGAATACCACGAACGCATTTAAGCTACGAAACATATTATATAAAGATCCTGGCACGCCCGGATTTTTTATGACCCCATATTGTGCTTTTATGAAACTCTGGAATTACTGATGAACACACACTTTTCGGGTTGCAGGGACGATACAAAGTGAGGTAATAAATCCCATAGTAATGAGGAAAAAGGTATTATCTTTTGAACCCTAAGACGGAAAAAATAAACCATAGTACCGTAAATTATTGGCTAAATTAGTCTGTCATCGTTTTTTCTCTTACATACGGAGCACTTGTATTCTGAGGCAAGTGTAGATATATGCCATTAACGAAAGGGCCAACAAATGCGCAGTTAATGTATCGTACTCTTTGTCTCTGCATCTAATACTCTCGATGAATGGGCAGTTGGCAAAAATCACTACTTGTATGATATTAAGGACGCTATGGCCCCTCGATCACGAGAAAGAACTAGGAAACTTTTATCATTTGATAGCATCTCGATAAGGCTTTTCGTAGGCACTGTATGATTGATTGGATGCATATCGAAATTTATGGAAATAGCTACAGTAGAGGTTGTTTAGACGAGGTAGAGGAAGAATCCGTACAACATCTGTTATGCGAATGCCTCGCATTATAAGAGTGCAGACTGAGATTTCTTGATAGGCAATTCTTTTACGACCTGAATTTTCATGACAATGTTCAAAATTTCAATGACATGCCACTGACATCTCAATACAGGTACAGGATGCTTTTAACGTGAACCAATTGATTAGTGAAGGTGTATGTGGGGAAATATATTTCCTTTTCTAAGGTATCAAAATGGGCCTTACGGTCTCCGAGATCGTGGTGGTCACCCTTTAACTTAAACCTACTGTTTTGCCACATTTACTACACTATTATTGTTAATGTTTATATCCAAAGAAATCTTTCCTTACTTTGCAAGAACTCAAATGTAATGAGTTTGTTTCCATTTTGCAAAAGCTCAAATATTGTTTTATCCAAAAATAAATTTTTCAACTAATTATCATCATGTTATAAAGAAATTATATCAGCATACCTCTATAATCAACACTTTATCTTATCTAACCCTAAAAATCTCATTAGATTTAAATAACTTTTTTAAATAACATTAACATCTTGTGTCCAATTATGTTTTTCAAGCTATCAACATTTTTTGTATAACCCATCTGTTTAATTAGCAAAGTAAAAAGGAACACCAAATATATTAAATAATTTATACTTTATTACGCAACTTCATTATAAACCATCAAATGTCAAAACTTTATGTTGATGTCTTACACATCTATCAAATAACAAAACATTAAATTGAAGTTTATGGTCTTAAGTTTTGTACATTATTAAAAAATTCATACTTCAAAAGTACAACATCTAAACCCCTTCTTTCTTAAGACAACAAAAACGAAAAAGAAAATCAACTAAGTGAAATAATAAGAAACATGCAACATTAGCTGTACACCAGCAGCAACAGCAGGAGTAGAATGTCATTTAAACTTGAACAAAACATTTCTCATTTGACAGCAATTAGTTTATTAGTTTTCATTTATAATTCCTCTTTTTTTGTTCATTGGTGAAGAAAGAAAATTTTGTTTTTTTATAATAAAAATATGAATATAGATATTTTATATAAAACACACAAAACGTTGATCTATAGCATGATGCAGAAGCTTGAAGCAAGGAATCGAGTGAATGAGTAAGTGAATGAATTAGTGTGTAAAGCATTTGCTGTTTAGTGAAAGTGTTATTTATGAATATTGCAATATTATGACAACGTGTTGTATGGAGAGGGTGTGTCATTCATTTCTTTATTCATTCATTAAAACATTTATTCTATTTTTTATTTATTTTTATTTATTTTTTTTATTTATTTTTTTTTTTTCTTTGCATTCCACCAGCTATTGTGGCATTATGAAGGAGCACTCTGTGTTAAACTGTTTATGATTTATGAGTGTCATAATAAAAGGTGGGTTATACGTTGTTGCTTTTTTATATTTTATTTATGTTTTCTGTAAACGCATCGAACGTCTAGGAAAATGAATTGCAAGAAGGAAAAAAAGTGTATATAAACACATTTGATTTGAATTAATTTTAATTGGCCAATACTTCCGTTATAGTTTTATGGTTAATTAAAATTCATTATGAAAATTATAAATTTTTATGGGCTTCAGCGTAATCACAAGAAGAGGGGGGAAATATTTATTGCTTAAGGAGCTTTTATTCTTGTTATTGTTAAAATAAGAGAACATAGTTAGGAATACGTGTATGGTAATAAGTTAGAGACAAATATCTATAAATATGAAATATTTTAAATTTCTTTTACAATGATTATGAATAAAAGATGAGAATAATAAAATGCTGTTATAGAACAAAATCATTCTAGAAAATGATATAGCGAATGTAATAGGCCTTCTTTTTGAAAATTTGTAATACACCCCCAAAATGTTTAATTATGCTCAAAAATCAGTTTTTGAGTAGGTTCCTATATATGTAAATGTTTCCCTTTCTCTTTCTTTTATATTTTTAAATTTTTTGGAAAGTATTCAAATCAAATTTTCAACTTTGTACGCTTTTTATATTTTTGTCAAATATTAAAAGCAAATTTTTAAACAACATCTAGAAAAAGTAAAATTTTCTCAGAATTTTGCGAGTTTCAATGCTATTTATTATTATTATTATTATTATTATTATTTTTTTATTTTTTATATATATATATATATATATATATATATATATATATATATATATATATATATAAACTTATAATTTTTAAATGCAGTCTTGTTGTTAGCATAACAAAATTTCGTATTTGCAAATTAAGAAAATGCCGCAGAACTTATTCGATTATATCTATAATAAAATTAGAACACTTTCCACACATTTTCAATTTTTTCATCAAAAAGTAAAAGGAAAGTAAAATATATATTTGATAGTTTATACTCAAAAAGGGCTATCTGCAAAACCCCAATTGTTCAGAATATTTCACTCACTTTTCAAGATTTTGCAATCAGGTCTTTTATGATTTATTAATAATAGGTTTACTAAAGCTCACACATAATAATAAAATTTTTAAGCCCATTATTCACGAACTTATGACAGATAGCACTTTTTTCTTAAAATATTATAAATGTGTATTATAAAATATTCAGATAGCCCTTTTTGTATATCGCAAATTAAAGTAGAACGGAAGCATTTAAAATCTGTACTAATAAGATCTTTTTAATTTTTTTAATAAATAATTTCTTATGCTGATGAAGTATATTAAAAAGTATTTTAACGATTTAGCATATCCACAAGATTAGTTAAGGCACTTTTATTAAACATAGATTTTTTGTGCCATTAAATTCACAAAAATGCTTAAATGGATGATTCTGTAAATATAAAATTAGTTATAGTTGTTGAAATACTAACTGCTACACTAAATACTAACATTTTAGGAATTTTAAATATCAAAAAAGGCTAGAAAAAAAATAGGATATAAAACGATACTAAAAGTAAAATAAATAGACTAGATTTAGCCTTAAAAGGGCTAAACTGGCAACACTGATTGGAACATCACTTTCAAAGTTTTTATCCTTTTAAGACATAGTGTATTCATCGGTATGGTTACGTTAGAGCGTCCTTTAGTGCTAACATAAGAAAACGCTTCTTCAAGATCAGTGCTGGTATGCCATTCGCTGAGATCAGCTAATGTATAATATATAAAATACTTTTTAGCATAATTTTCATATATATCGGTTAATTCGACAAATAATTATTCAAAATTAAAAGTTGATCGGTTAACAACTGTTTAATAGCAAATTATTCGATTAACCGAATAGTCTTAGTAATATATGTAAAACATATAAATAACTGTAATTGTAGTATTTAATCTATTGGAATAGTTTTTTAGAAAAATAATATAGATTAAATTCTTTCAAACAGGGTTAATCTTATCAGTTCTTTCGCCATATATGTGAAAGAAAATTAATTTTTTGACTAATGCTACAAAATTTTCTAATAATTCAGATTTATTTAATAAGTCAGTCTTTTTAATGGAACACTCTTTATTATCTATCTGCGAACGATTTTTGTCATAAAAGTCAAAATTAATATCGGTACTTTTCAAAATTTCTATTGTCACATTTTATAAAAAATTTTTATTAAAAATTCTATCCCAACAAAAAATATAAGTCATTGGAAGATGTTCTCTTTTTTAATACCTATTCACTGCGAAGGGAGTCATGCTCACGATTTCATGCAAAATTGCAATAAACATCAAAATTCTTTTTTATAGGCGAAAGAAAATAGGTTTTAATTTTTATATGAAGAAACATATATTTTAATAAAAAGAATATATTTTAATAAAAAGAATATGAATCAGTGACAAGTATTTTCAAAAATAAGAACCGAATGTAAATGTTTTATAGCAGAATAATTCATTTGAATCTCTTGCTAGTAATATTTTTGGATGATGTTAGTATTACTTCTTAAGCACAAGAAAAAGTACACTTATTGACATTTTGGATGTAATGAAAAAGTACATCCCTAAAAATGACTTTTATTTATTTTTGCTGGGATATAACAGAAATTCTTAAAAAAATACCTAGTTGACATAAATTTATTTTAAAAATAAAAAAAATATTCTAAATTTATAACACCAGAAAACTAAATTTCGGTTCATCGGTCATTCGACCCAAATTTTTTGGTTTATTCATTATTCGAAAATAGACGGTAGAGAATTATATATAAGCTACTATATACAATTGTATCGGAATTTGTCTCTCACAAAAAAATCATAAATAACATTTATATGCCTATTCAATACTTGTATTATGTAGTTTTGTGCAGACATTGAACATTATTTAATTTGACGGTTTAGTGCAAAGGAACCTAGCAAAATTTTCCGGTTCAGATTGATCTCTTAACTAACAGAATTTGAAGCCTCTTGTTTTTAAATTTGATAGGGGGACCAAATACCCAAACAGTTGTGGAAATGGATTTTAAGATACTAACCAAATCCTGCTCTTAAGTCATCTGTAAGATTTATAAAAGAGTCATTCTTAAAATCTCACATCTTCATCAAAAAATAAATTTAAACATAAACCAACAAAACCCTTTCTAAATAAACATTATACCAAGTTTTGCCAGCAACAATTTAAAGTAAATAATTGCTTTAAATAAATAAACGGCTATAAATTCTGACCTACTCATTTAGTTTATTACACGCACACAACTAGCTACAAGTAGTAGTCACATAGACTGGGTAACATTCTACTTTTATCAAATAATGAATAAAACGTGGCCAAACAAAAACATACATTACACACACAGAAAAAAAAAAAGATTCGTTGTGGCAACCGAATATTTTGCCAATCGATTTCTTAATTTACGGTACGCACAACTAATTCATAAAAAACAATTCGATAATGGCAACAGAAAATATTAGTTGAGATTATCTTCATTTTTTATCTTTTTAGTAAAAAACTTTTATTTCCTTTCCAAATTTATTTATGGAATTGAAAATACAAAAATTCAACCATAGCCATAAATTAGCAAAAAAAATAATAAAATAAAATAAAAAAAAGAAATTAATTTTGGAACAATTTATAGTAAAACCATCAAATCTGCCCGCGTTGTACTTTAGAAATGCACTTTTCCATTTTTTCTCATTGAGATCAATCTATGGATGTATTTTATATATGCTTTAAGTTCAGGAAGACAAGAACTGGTCCTAAAATGTTGAGAAAAAAATTTTTTTTTACATAATGGGTACATACATTTTTATTGGTTAATTATACTTACAATTTTGTGCATTATATTTAGCAGAGCTATAAATGAATCATTCTTTTTTGATTTTAATTCGTTACGAATTAGCAAAATTTTGAATTAATTCTTTTCACTACAAAAAAGAATTGAATGAAATTTGAATCGATTCAAACGATTTTGGTAGAAATGAATTGAAATCCATTTTCCAATTCAAATGAATTTGTAGAATGAGTTGCAGTTCGTTTTCAATTCAATGAATTCAAATGAATTTGTTAAAGTGAATTGCAATTAATTTCCAATTCGTTTGAATTGAATTGATTTTGAATTCATTCAAATGAATTAGAAAAATGAATTGCAATTCAAATGAATGAAATCAAAAATGAGTTGCAATCAATGAAATTCAAAAGCAGATCTAGGTCTGATCTAGGAATGAAAAATAGAAATTTGATAAAAATAAAAATTTAAGTTTCTTTTAGCAAATAAACAAAATTTTCCCATTTTGATAGGATTTTCACCGATACCTAATAATTCAATTCCTATTCTGCCGCTATCTGACAATTCCAGTATATCATGGGAATTTCAAATCTAAGAATTTTTTATCTTTGGACTATACTAGGTGATATACAAAACGAAAGTAATGTTTACTATCTGTTACATAAAAAATTGGTTGAATAACAAAACGACAGTGATGCTTACTGTACATTTACTTACAAAAATCAATTCAATTCAAATGAGTTGGAAATGAATTGCAAATTCTTTTTTCTAATTCATTTGAATTAAATCAAAAAAAAATTCAATTCTAATGCACTGGAAATATATTGCAATTCACTCTGACAAAGTCATTTGAATTAGAAACGAATTACAATTCATTTTACAAATTCATTTGAATTTGAAACGAATTGCAATTCATTTGACAAATTCATTTGAATTGGAAATGAATTGCAATTCATTTTTACCAAATTCATTAGAATTGACTCAAATTTCATTCAATTCATGTTTTTGTGTGAAAAAAATTAATTCAAAACTGTTAACTCAGTGCATGATGATTCGCGAATTAATTCAAAAATGAATGACTCACCCTATTAATATTTGGAAGATATCTTCCTAGAAGAAATTTACGCAATATCTTCTTTTCATTATTTGGACAAAAATCATCAAATTTCTAATATTGCATTTTTTTTTATCAGTTTAAAGAAAATTATTTAATAAGCAAGAGAAGATATATAAAATATCATATTTTTTACTATTTTTATCCTCAAAATATCGCCCTTTTTTAGTAAGGTCATTATCATTATCGCAATAAATTGATGATATCCCATTGAGATCATCTAGAAGAAATTAATACTATACTTTTTTTCAGTTGTCGAAAAGTTTTCCAAATTTGAAAAAAATATTTAAGAAATTTATTTTTTAACAAAAGAAAAATCATATTTTATGTGAGCGTTTTAGTTTTCGTGCTTTATGACGTTAAAATTTATGTACATGCTTTGCAATATGTAAAAGTTTTCTTTATTATATTATTTCAACATTTATTTAGTGTTAAATTTTCTATATATTTAATACATCTTCCAGAACATTATCTGCCGGTATCATTTTTTCACCTAAATGATTATCTAGCAATATTGTCTATTTTTTCCAAGCGATTTGATTTCTTATCATTCAGATGTATTACCTGTAACACACAATCTCTCCCGACGTCCGCAATACGAATATGATGATTGAGACATAAAATTTTTCTTCTAAGCAATAAGTATTCGATTTACTTTCGTACTATTTTGCTTTTAGGGAATATGTAAAATTTCTTTCATATATTTCCTCATAGAATATTTAAATTATTTCTGTTTTTCTAATATATTTTATCTACCTTATTTGTCAATTTTTCTGAAATATTTTATAGAATTTTTTTTTATAAAATTTTTACCAACATTTGGAAATAAAACAAATGTTTATGAATGAAATTCGTTTGTAATTTTCAAATCAGTTATATTAAGTTTAGTAACGACTCAAATCAGTTGAGACAAAAATTATTCAATTCGAAGCAGCTTAATTCAGCCTCAAAAATAATGAAAAATCTTTACAGTTTTAGTTCTTATTATAATTATAATACAATTTCGGTTCATATTATTAATATAAAAAGTACCGAATTCTAAGTAATATTTTTGCTATGTGTACTTAAATAAACATACACACACTCAATTCATATATATGCAGCATTTCCGCTTCATATATATGCACGAAAAAAATAGCACACCACATGTATGTTTGAATGAATGTTAGCATGAATATTTTGTACGATTTGTGACGTTAGTAAATGATGACATTGTTGAAGAATTGCCCCTTGAAATGTCAACTGCCTGCAGGTTAGGTTAGTACGAATAATTGTACAAATATATTTCTATGAGATATTATACTCCACAACTGTCATCATCATTATTGTTATTATCAACAACGTCACCGTCATCATCATTATTATCTTCTCCTCTTATACATAATATATACATACTATAACAAACATCATCATTGTGACCAAAGTCATTGTTGTCATCATTCTGCTCAACAACAACATCAGCGTCAGAGTCATCCATAACAAGCTAGGAAAAATATATATAAACTTTTTTTCGATATAGAACAAAAAATAAAAACGATAATAATACCCTACTTGGAATTATTTAAGAATTTGATAATAATGCTAAGGAGTTTTCGATATTCCGATAATATTCTAACTTGTTTGAAATATTAGCAAGAATGTTTGAAAATTATAATATTTACATCTGTTTTAATATTTGTATCTAAGCCTCTGTAAGTGAAAACTATGAAATTTATTTTTAAATTGAGCTGCCACATTTTGAGGTCAAATGCAGTTATAGTCAAATTTATTTACACAATAGCTCTATTCCAGCAAGTTTGACAAGTACTGAAACAAAGCTATTATAAAACTTTTTCAAAATTTTAGAAATAATTCAAATATTGTTGTTATAAAATATTTTCAAATACAGTATGTCAATATATTGTTTTTACAGTGAACAAAAAAATATTATTTCAATTTTATTTTACAAAATTAGCAAATGTCTTATAACATGCATTTTTTTCATATATATTTCTTTAACGAACTTTACCAAAAAAAAAAAAATATACATATATATATATATATATATATCATTATGATTGTAATTATCAAAGTACAAAAACAAAAACTACACATACCTGTACACATAGCTGTCAAGACATTGCTTTCAAATATGCGTTCTTGTTGCTATTTGATGCAGTTCTTGGAACTTTTGAACATATTTATCGTCACCCAGGCTTCATTGTGATACTTAAAATCATGTAATACAAGAATATGTGTTCTAGTTTATAATGTATATTACCAGTGATTCACAAATTATATATCGAGTATGAGAAGTGAAAGAAATATAAAGGATAAACTCTTAGGAGTTTATTATAACCCCCAAATCGGAAAAAGTATCAAATATATTGAATAATTTTGTTCCTTATTAAGGCAGATATTTAATAAAGTATTAAATCGCTCCAGGAATAATGAAACTTTTCCAGTAGTAGCCGTACTACATAAAATGTTCGGCAGAGCAGAACGTAGAAATGATAAAGCTCTTGTTAAAGGAATTCAAAAAGAGTAATGTTATATTTGTCTTTCAATAAACAATCAGAAATATACTGAGCGAATACAAATACACGTTGAAGAAACATTCTAATTGGGTCTAGAGAAAGCAGCTGGCAAACTCTTTGCAATACATTAGGGTTTTGAAAATTGCATTCCTTTTGTATTTTACATATAGGCTAAAGTAAAAATTTTGGTTTGTTTTTAATTTTGAAATCATCTTCATAAAGATACCTTTCAGAAAAGTATAAAATCACTTTATGTTCTTAAGAAAAATTTCATTTTAGAGGAAACGGAGTGCAAAGATTTTTTCGAAAAAACGGAAAAAAAATCTTAATTTTTGCAAGTTTCAAATTCAAAATTTATATTTGGTAGATGATTTTGTTCTTTGCCTAATTACAGAAAAATCAATTTAATTGGTTGAAAACATTGGGGTATATATGAAAAAAATAGGACCAAGGTTATGCAAAATTGAAACAGATAGTACATACAAGCATGTTTTTTTAGGTCTTATCAAGAGTTTTAAAAAGATATAAAGAAACAAAACTTTTACAAGCGCTTAAAAATGTTATATGTCAAAGGTACCATAATTTTAGCCCTCTTAGCTCCGCGTCTGAGCGCAGTGTGGGATCCTTCTTCCAAATTACAATTGGAAAATTTTATGTAAATCCAAAGAGCCCATTGAAAGTTACAGATTTATAACCAAAAATTTTCGATTCTGCCTTACTATGCATCATCGTTAAGGTTTGTAAAAGGGAATGGAAATAGTTAAAAAAAATCGTTTAATCTAAGTTAAAAGAAACGCTTATAAGAAAATATAAACATTTTATAGTGAAGCTAGCAAAATCGATCATAAAAAATTAATATCACTTGGAATATTTGCACAATTCTTGGCAATCATATGTTTGTTCTGCGAGAAAGTTTGATCCTTTGAAACATTATTTATTACAATTTTCAAAAAAAAAAAAAAAAATTATATAAAATGAAACCAGAAACCACACCTAATAAAAATGTGTTCTAAGTTTTTCTCTAGGATATTAAAATTCCTCTCAAAAGGACTTGAAAACTTCCAAGGATACAAGTTTAAAAAAAAAATTATAAAATATTTTACAAGATTATATCAACCAAATATGAGTGTCAATTGGAAGTCTAGAATACTTGGAATCCAATAAGCGTTTTTTCTAATATTGCAGCACAACATCTTAAGAGAATATCTCTTATATATAGTATTGAATATATTTGATATTTATTTAAAAATAAATAATAAAGTTCACAAATTTTAAAAGTTGTTTTTATTTAACTGTTGCAATAACTCTTCGTACTGAAACATTTAAATAAAACACCTACTCGATTGTAGGGATTTTCAGCTTTAATTTGACATCCATATATTGGGTCAATATAATCTTCGTAAATATTTTATAAAATTTTGTATCCTTTAAAACCTTGACGTTTTTGAGAGAAAATTTGACATCCTAGAGAAAAACTAAGTACGTGGTTTTATGGTTTATCTAATTTTTCATGTGTACAAAAAAATTGGGAAATTGTTGCACGGTGTAATTATAGATATGAACTAATATTTTGATGCAAAAATTGCCGAAAAATCGCTTCCTGATTCCAGTTAGAGGCTAAGGGTTACAGACATATAATTAAGCAATTAAGACCCCACAAAAACGTTTTGCTCTTCGGTAATAGCAACTACTTATTTAACTACTTACTCGGTAATGAGGCGTCATGATTTTCTGCATACTCTACATAACATAAATAATTACTCACTAGTAAAATGGCACAGTAATGTTGCATTCACGTAGATCAGTTGGCTAGAGCGCCGAATTAGGGACAAGAAAATTAGTTTTCTTTTACAAAATGTTTACACTTATTTTTATACTAACAGAGTTTTTGTCTCCTATAAAACTAAGTGTAATACGGTGTAGGGAGTGTGATATTAGTGTTTAAAAACGGACGCTAAGTTTGCGTCGATATCAAAACTTACTGACTGAAAAATGTTTCAAAGAAAAATGTTTTACTTTTGGTAGTTTTATAAGCGAAGAATTCCTGGAAAAAGCGAAAAATAGTTATTCAGGCAAAAAAATTAGTTTTTATTTTTCCCAAATACTACTTGCTAACTTACTAGGTTAGCAAGTTTTTTTACTGGGAGATTACTACCTCCACAAATACTTATTAAAATCAAACTACTTTTAGTCCTATCACGCATATTAATGTTGTAGAATTTTCGCAACTAAAATCTCATGCTCTAAGTTTTTGTTATGCCATTTATGTACATATATGGGTGCAACTTAAGAATATGATCCGATTTTAATAAAAATTAGTAGGGGCCCGTAGTAATTTCAATTTACGAAATGTACAGCAATAAAATTGTTGGAAATAATGTAGTCTTTAAATATTGTAATGACATCAAAACACATGATTTTTAGCTACTTTTAACAGCATGTATTAGACGTCTATCAAATGTCGAGGTTTAGTCATGTTTTCGTCCAATTTTTCTGGGCTAACATTATAACTTTATAACATATATAATTTCCCAAATTTTTTCTTACTCATGAAAAAGTCGTTATGTGCATCAAACCAGAGCTCATAGATAATAAAACTACATACTAAGTTTTTCTCTAGGACGACAAATTTTCTCTCAAAAGTAATTCAAAGTTTCGAAAAATACACAACATTAAAAAATATATTAAATTTTTTCCAAAATTATTATCCACCTTATATGGATATCAGATGAAATTGCAATATAAAAAAGTTTAAATGTTGCAGCTCAAAATGTTAAAAAATATCCTTTATATAAAATATATAATTTACTAACAAATATAATATTAAAGGTTTAATTTTTCAAAAAAGATATTTTCTTAACTTTATTATACTCCTACATTTAAACAAAAGATATGATTTAAACAAAAGATAGGTTGATATAATCTTAGTAAATATTTCATAATATTTTTAAAAATTTACCATCTTTCGAAACTTTGAAGTCCTCTTGAAAGAAAATTTGACATTCTGGAGAGAAACTGTGTACATAGTATTAGCATAAATAGTTTCTAGTTTTATCCATATAACGATTTTTTTACGTATAAGAATGATAGTTGCAAGCTGATATATATTTGAAAACAAAAAGTAAAAGGTAATTTCTTCAAAAGGATATTTTCTTAAGTTTTTATGCTGCAACGTTTAAATAAAAGATATTATATTTATATATATTTTTTATATATATATATTTATATTTACATATTTATATTTTTTTCATTTAACACTCATGCTGGATTGATATAATATTTGTAAATATTTAAAAAAAATTTTTAAACTGTGTATCCTTCCTTTTAAGAAGACATTTGACTTCTTGGAGGAAAACTGAGTACGTAATTTTTTTACATATGGTCTCTAGTTTCATGTATATATGGATTTTTTTCATGTATGAAAATGACTATCACACGGTGTATTGAATTGAAAATAACTAAACTAAAATTTTACCCGATATCCAATCCAATCCTTTTCTTGTTTTTTTTTTTTCATAAAAAACACATCATCCACATAGGGTATATAACTATTTCATATGGCTCATAAATGTAAAAATTTTAATACATATCCCAAACCACTACACCAGATTATAGAGTACCAAACATAAGAAGCTTTATAGTAGTGATATTAAAACTTAAGGTTTACATATACGTGCATACAAATACAAGGAAACAAACAAATAAATAGAATAAAAACTCATATCTATCAAACACACACACATATTAGTACATACACACATACAATCACAACAACCTTGCATATGTATGGTTTAGATCCTCTTAAATTTCAAAATTTTACCATTAATACCAACAACAACAGAAACAAAACCTATTTGGCATACTTGTGTCTATGAATATGAGACTGTATATGAAAGTGTATGCAAGTCTGTATTTCCTTTTATAGTACTCGTTGTTGTAGTAATTTTGTAGTATAAAATAGTGGTTGCTGATGTTGCGGCTTTAGTTTATAGTAGATGCGGTTTTATACTGCAAATGACTGTTGACGCTAATGTTGCTGTTAGGATTTCAGTTTTAGATCTTTGAATGAGATTTTTTCTGCTTTTTTCTTTCTCTAGCATTTGCCTCTTTTTTGCCAAATGTCAACCGTTAAATGTCATCAACGTTTTCATATATGCACAGTATAATATATATGTATATAAAATTTACATTTGATTGGCCTGGGTTGGAAGTTTAACATATTAAACCCATTTTGTAAAATTTTTACTCCTTGCTCATTTTGTTTGGCTGTTTGTAGCTGTTATTGCAACAACATCGTAATCATCATTATTATCATCATTGTAATCTTTCTTTGTCACATTCATATTTTGTCGCCGGTTATTTTTCAATAGTTAAGTTTGCTTCTTAAATTTGTATGGTTATTTTTTATTCTCTATTTCTATTACAACAGCTCCTTTCTCTCTCGCTGCTGTATTCTTTGCTGGCTAAAAGATAAATTATGTCTGGCAGTAGTCATAGTTTTAGTTTTGGGCTTTGTTCAGTCTTTTTCTCTGCTGTCTGTGTAATGATATCATTTTCTTTTTTTCTATTTCCTGCCTCCATTGGTATCACTTTTGATATTCTCACTCCAGCTTTCGCTTTCATATCATTTCATATTACTTTTGCAAATTCTGTATATGAATCTATTCTTTGCCATTTGTTGAGAATGTAAATTTGCCTGCATATTTTTTACTTTGATTAATATGCTGGCAAATATGGCCAGATAAAACAAAAAACATCTCAACAAAACTAGAGAAAAAAGTGAAAAAAAAAAAACACAATAATGCTAAAGTAAGCATAAGGCACTAAAGCCTAACAATGAGTTGTGTTATCAACACTAGACAGATTCAAGGTGCATAAATGTACACACACTTACACGCATGCAAACAAATTTCATTCATTCATTGTGCATAAATATTTTCCGTACTTTGGCATAAATATGAGTATCTCTATGTTTGTGTATGTGGCGTTAATGAAATATAATTGAAAATACTTGAACTATAAACTAAATGGTTGATTGTATTCTGCAAATGATGTTATAACCTTGGAAATTATAGTTTTTGCTAAAAATGTGTAATTAAGTTTATTCTTCTTTTTTCAAAGTTTTCATTTGCAGACAATTGAAGGTTTGAATAAACTTTGTTTTTTTTTATTCTTAGAGATTTACAGCTATATTCAAGAAGACTTAATACAGCTTTATTTACCATTGTTAAGCCAAATTCCTTAAAGTTGTATTCAAAAACGATGATTCGCTTACTGTAACTTTGGTAAGCCATTGTTAACTATTTTAAAGTAAGTTGGACTGTTTCCAAAACAGGATAGACTTTTTCTTGTTTTGGATTAAAATACCGACATTCGGCTGCCTATATGTCAACCAAATGTTCGATACAAGCACATACGTTAGACTTTTTCGTTGTTTGCTGTTTCCACATAATTCCTAATAGTACTTTAATATGTACAAGTCTTAGATTAAGATAACATTAATATATTGCATCAACTCTGGGTTAAAAATTATGCATTTTAACATAAAAAATTATTAAAATAGTTAAAATTTAACAAGTTTCAACACAAAATAATATACGCAACATAGTGGTGTTGATTTTATCACAAAATATTCGATATTCAGATACGTATATTTATAACCAACAAAAATAAATAAAAATATTTTTATTTATACATAATTATATTTACATAAGTAAAATAATGTTTTTTTTTAATAAAAAAAAATATTTATTAACAATTGTTTATTAACAAAAACGTACTAGAACATCAAAAATGATAATGGAAGAAAAGAGTAAACGAATAATTTATTCTAACTATTCACAACACTGACAATATAAGTGAGAGAGAAACTGAGAAGGGTTGTCTACATAAACAAAAAATGGTTTATTAGTTAGCATAGACTGCAAATAGTTTTTTGAATACGATTTTTTTAAAGAAGACTTTAAGGGCTAAATTGTATATTAACTAGTTTGTGCTGTGAATGTAATTTTTGTATTTTTTATACGGCTCTTAGATTTTAATGTTATACATTTTTTTGTACTTATGAGAAATTTAAAAATTGAATTGCATTCTATTTTATGACTTTTGTAATTAAGTATGAAAATAAATTCTTTATTGGATACTTTATTTCATATATATATAGAGAGAGATTCAAATAATAATAAAATAAAAATAAATAGTCATACCCCTAGTTAATCTTTCACCTTCATGAATAATAAGTAATATTTTTATTGGTTATTATCATTCAACATAAAGTGGAAGTTAAACGTCGACCTAGGCTGATCTGGTCCATATTAATAAAAGAGAATATTTCAGAATATTATATAAATTGTATAATTTGGAAATAGTAACTGTCTGATTAGTCAAAAATAAAAATTAAAATGTTTTAAATTTACCAAATGTATAAATTATTTTACGCAAAATATTAATACAAATTCTTTTCAGTAGTTTTTCTTAAAATACAATATTTTTTGGTTTTATCAAATAATCAAATTTTCTTTCAAAACATTCCCCATCTTAGCGACTTTATTTTTTGAAATCTTCTTTTTTGGACACTTTTTAAAATTTCTGAACGGTAAAGCTGCAGATAACCATCTACTTACGCGATACTCTATTTACGCTATTTCTTTATAACACGATTCAATAATAGTGACTATTTCTTGAAATACATGCTTTTATTTAACACGAACTTCATGCAACGCATTTAAACAATGATGACAATCCCTAAATTGCACGAAATACAGTACTGTGTTCTGAATCTGAATGTTATTGAAAAAATATATAATTTTAGGAAAATCTTTTAAAAAGAGATGCAAAACAAAAGAATTTCGAGACAATTTAATAGAAACAAAAATATAATACATACGCTCATATAATTTTAATAATACCAGATTGCCAAAATAATATAAAAAACAAAATAAAAATAATATGATTAAACAAAATGTTTTAAAAAATTATGATTGCTTGAAACAATTTGAAGACAAATCTCATAAAAGCAATTTTTGGCTATCAATAGAATTTTTGTGAAATATTTTCATCATATTTTAAATCAATTAATTAAGAATGGTGCGGAACTCGATACCAAAAGGGCCTATGTATTGAAATATAGAAAATCGTTGGAACCAATATAAAAAATAAATAATTTCATGTATTTTAATTAACGCGATTTTTAGGTCCCAAACTACCATTTTTCATTTAACTGCTGCTTTAATTTACGCGGTATACACCAATTCTGCTCCCAAAATATAATTTTGTATATATATTTTAATTTACACGTACTTCTGTATAGACTAAATTCAACATTTTTATACAAAATAGATCAAATTCGGGAAAATCTGTACGTAGGCCTATTAAGACATTAGGTTCGTTTTTACTTTATGATGATTTCCGTGAAGATACTTTTCAGAGGATTATAAAATTATTAACTTAAGAAGAATTTTAAGCAAAAAGAGTAATATCACTTTTTCTGCCAAAATAAAAAAATGCACAAAAAAATCATTATTTTTGCCATTTTCAAATTCAAAATCGTTTATTGGTCTCAAAAAATAAAACGACATTCTTCGGTAGAAAACTGGACCAAGATCTTGGAAAATTGAGATAGTTGAAATTGCATATGCAAATACTCGTACTTACAAAAATATAGGAGATAATGTATCGTAATGTATCAAAGGCTTTGAGAAGATATACAAATTTTTAAAATCGGATAGATACAAAAAATTTAAAATTTTCTATCTCCGATCCTGAGGGGCCTATTGGGCAACTTACACTCCTCTGCTACGCATAAGTGAAATTTTATTTAAATCCAAGCAGTCGATTTGAAGTTTCGTAGTTATTTCCAAAGAATTTCGATCGTGCCACATTCTGCAGTGCATTAAAAGTTATGTTATCAGACAAGTATAACACCACACAGCTGCATTTTTTACACATAAACAAAACCATATAAACATGAATTTAGAGACATTTTATTGTAGGACCTTTTAAAATGACTTTTTGATTTCAAAAATTATATTTTTTATAGTTGCTCATGAGTATCAAATAACAGAATATAATTTAGAAATTTTATTAAGATTTCTGTAACCTTTTCGGAGCTTAGTAATGTCAAACATTTTATTCAAATATTTTATTCTTAAATATCCTTAAGATTTTCTAACAAATTGTTCTGAAATTATATTTATTTTAAAATATCATAATAGAATTTCTTAATCTCACATTTCCAATTTTACATATTAAAAACATCATAGCTGTATTTGTGTTTTCGTAATATTAACTAATAACATTTTTACGTTTCTGGAATGTATTAAAACCAGAGACCAAAAAAAATTATTATTTGTGTAATTTTGAATCAAAAACTAAAATAAATAAATCTGAAGGAAATTAGTTAAAAATATCCTGAGTACACTATTGCATTTGCTATAACACTATTTAAGCTATTGTATAATAAACTTTTATTTTTGAATTTTATTTTATTCCTCAGAAATGAAAATTATTTCTGATTTTTATGAGTTTCAAATAATAATTATTTATTTTCTCTAACAAAAAATAAAAATCAGTCTGATTTTTTTTTTTTTTTTATTATTTATATTTTTACAAGAATTAAAATTCATACAATGATTGTTAATTTTTTGTGGCATAAAATAAAAGTCTTTTATATTTGTCTACATTATTGTAATTGACAATCATAAAATGTTTATATGCTATTTGTTAGGTATAAAAGGTCTAAACTTTGTAATGAAAAATGGTGACTTTCCGAGCGATTTCAAATTTGTAATGCGAAACGCATAAATAATCCAATAGACTATGTTCTCATAGAAAGTTATATTCATGTTTGTACTGCTACAAGTAGATAGAGAATTAGCAAAATTTCATTCAGAAAGAGATTTTCAAGGAATGTCTGAAGATTTGTTGGAACTAACTAACATAGGTCTAACATAATAATAAAATATCGAGGATAGCCAGTTAATGTAACGAAATTTCTCGTATTTGCAAGAAATATTAAATAATGTTCGTTGCTTATAATTTTTATTTTTATTTTTGATTTTTATTTTTTACATTGCCTAATAATAAAACAAAAGCCAAAAATAAATATATATTTCACCTTAGAAAAACACCCGTTTTTGCGGAACACTTTAACAAAAGTGATTGATTGATTAAAAATTTTACATCGATTTTTTACAACCTGCAATATTAAGAAAATTCAATGAAAAGCGAAAGTTTATTTACAACATTATCAAAGCCATAGCAAATCTTACCTATATGACATTGTTTTTCTCAAAAGTAGGTGGTCATGATCCATCTAAAATAAAACCAAAGAAATTAATTATATATACATACATATTATCTCAAACTTAAACTGTACACTTACCATATTACGTTTAAACATTATTCCTTTGATCTGAGTTGGTCAAACCAAAAATGGTCATAATTTAATATATATATTAAATTTTAAATTTTCAAATGATCATTTTTTATCTTTTTTTATTTTGTTTTTATTTTATATTTCCAAATGACAAATTTTTGTCATTCCTTTCCAAATTTAATTATAATCAATAAATGATTTTATTGAATTCCAGTGTAACGTTAAACAAAAAATTTATCAAAATATTGTTTCGAATAATTTTTTCTGTGAAGAATCACTGAACTACTTTTTCTAAAGTAAATCCGATGTTTTTTATTTCAAAAATATGCTCCAGATTTTATTTATTCGTTTTACGGAGAACAATATCCGAACATTAACGTTTTGCTTATACTCATAGGCTATTGAAATATTAAGTAAATATAGAGAAAAGCCATATTTTTGATGTTTTCAACAATTTTTATATTTTACTAAAATTAATTTTTAACATTGTTTTTGTTTTCTTCTTTAATAAAACACTAAGACATCACATGCTTGATTTATTTTTTGATAAATATTGAAAAAACGAGTAAAATGTTATGGGATAATTTATTCGAATATCTGGAATAACCTAAAAACTGTACTTGATTAATCTATTAATTTAAAAACAGGATTTTCGAGTGATTTAATTAATCGAATAATGAAAAAGTCGAGTAAAATGAATACCCTAGTCATACGTATGTGATCATAGTTTCCTTATAAGGATATCTCTCACTTTAACGCACATACATGATGGTATAGGGTACTAAATGGTTGGGCTGAACTGTTTAAAACTTTATACTTGTTAATTACTTAATAAACTTAATAAATATATAAATCATTACCTACTATATGTTCGCAGATTTAGAATTAAATAAATACAAATACTTAACTTATATTTTTTTTTAAATTCTAATATATTTTGAAGTTTTCCAAATAATGTTAAACCACACTAAAGGTAGAAATTGCTTTAAATTTAAATACAACCAGTGTTGCCAAAACCTAAGTTGGAAAAAGTGCTAAAATTTATAAAAAAAAAATGCTAGAAAGAGCTAAAAATAAAAAGGTGCTAGAAAAAAGTGCTAAGAACAGAAATTGTTTGTATTTGTAGAAAAGAAATATATTATTTATTTTTAGGGTTAAAGCTAAAAAAAAATTTAAGAAAATAATAAAAATACTTTCTGAAATTGATTCTTTAGAAATGAAACAAAATTTATGAGAGGATTTTTCAAAATTCTAATTTTGTCATAAGTTATCTAAGTATGTGTTATATGAATTATAGTGTTATACTTATTCCAAATTACATATAGGTTAACATTTTGATGAACTGAAATCTTCTTTATTTTACCGAAAATTTTATTTTTAAAATCTTATTTACTATTAAAAACCAGACACAGTATAAACTCGAGAATTTGGATAATTATTGCAGATACCAATCAGCATTGTCCAATTATCCAGATAATCGAGGTTTTTTTTTATCATGAAAATTTTTTGAGAAAACCATTATTTAATATAGCATTTCATATTTTAATTTTTTTTATCTAAGAAAAAAAACACAAATTTGTTTTTACTATTTTTACTAAAGATTTGTTGAAGCAAACATTAACTGAAAATGTTCTTTCATTTCAACTATAATCATCTCTTATATTATAACTATATCTTTTCTTATTGTATTTTCCAAGTTATACTAAAATTTTAATAAGAAAGGACTTTTCATTGTTTAATCCGAATTATAGAGTTATGGAATGGAAGATAATGTAGGAAAATTTGCTCTTAAATGAAAAAAAATTTTTATTTAAATTTGAATTTTTAACTAAGTAAATGATATTTAAATAATATTAAAAAATAATTTTAATTAAATAAATGGACTATTACCCAAAAGCTAATATTTAGCAAAAAATAAAATTCTCGAAAAAGATTTTCATCAAAAAAAAAAATAAATAAATAATAATAACAAAAAATAAAAAATGATTTAAAAATATAACAAAATAATCACAAATGTTAACCAAAATTTAAGCATAACCATATATAAAATGACATTCTTTTCACACAAATTAGTTATTTTGTCTACAATTAAGCTTTAAATTTGGGTTAAAATTTGATAAATTAACGGCTATAATGTCATATTATAATATTTTAAATTGGGTAAAATGTTGTTTAATTATGTATACATATTTTATTTTTCATGAAGATTCGAAACTTATAAACATTTTGCTTTGTTTTAATTTACGACATCGATTTAGTTATGTTCACAAATAAATTGCAATCTAAATTAAAAATTAATAAATTATTTTATCATAATTATTTCTTTTAACAGAAGAATTATGGTTTACTTAACTGCAAAAATTTTATTTCATAAGTTAACTGTTTGTAATTGTATTGATCTTTATTTACACACACTCTTTAAAAATCGCATTAGTTATCAAAGTAAGAAACATCAAGTTTTAGCTTTTAGAAAAAAAAACTGATAATCTTTTTATAATACAAAACTACAAATTAATAAAAAAATAAAAATACATAAAAAATGCAATACCAAAAATAATTCGAAAAGTGCTAGAGAAATATCGTGGTGCTAGATTCATTTTTACGAGCTAAATGAGTTTATAAAGTACTACATCTAGCACTAAAACTGCTAAATTAGCAGCACTGAATACAAGGGCTCAACTCAAAATTAAATGTTTAATGTTTCAAGTACTCAAATTTATGGCTTTATAAAAGCATATTAGCACGTTAAAAATATATTTTTTATAATAATTGTTGAGAAGATAATTCAGCCAAGTGGACTAAAAACATGATTTACAAAATAATTTTAATTTTAAATATCATTCTTGGTTACAGTATCTTCTAGAGACATGTCAGGTTTAATAGCAGATGACAATCAAAGAAAAGTATACAAAATAAAATTTTAATTTTTAAACTTTTTTAAATTAAAAAATGTTGATTGAAAAAAAGTCATAAAAATGTAGCCCGAAAAGTAGAGAAGCTCTTAAGAGCTATGCCAAACATGTGTAATGACACATTGGTTTCATTTCTTCACAATATAATATGAGCAATCAAAGCCAAAAAAGAATAACAAAAAATAAAAATATTTTCAATATATTGTATTAGCCTTGAAATCATACGTTATTGCTAATTTTTCTCATGTTCCGAAGTACAACTTTTGAATACCGAATAATAAAAAAAAAAAAAAAAAAAATTATTCTGAATACTATTGAACTAAAAATAATAAAAATTTAGGAAGTAATTTCTCGTATAACAAGTTTACTCAAAATGCAACAAGATATGTGATTGTTTTGCTCCTTTGCTGTGAATAAACTCGAATAGCTGTAACAAAGAATGTCATAAAAAGACATTGATAACACTCGTGACATGCATTTTTGGCCAGATTTTGAATTTTGACGTTACCGTAGAGCACCCAGAAGAATTGGGAATATTACTTAAGTCCCACAGAGTGTTAGTTAATCTACCCAGAATTTCGGCAATTGTAAAGGAATTGGATCCAAGTTAAAAGCGAATTCAAATAAATCCTCTTTGTATGCCTGAGGATCGACATCATCCAACTCTTTAAATATCAACACAAATTCCATATAAAACTGAAGACCCTAGTGTTGTCCTAACACTATTCTTTCAAATAATGAATCAACTATTGTCCAATGTAAACTGGTTTGAAGTACTACCGTTTAATGAAGATAGAAGTAATTTTGATCAAGTTATACATAATTTTTATTCCATACTAGAAATGTGCATCGCTAAGGCAGTTCCTTTGAAGAAACAAATTAAAACAAATGCACCTCCTTGGAAAACTACCACGTGGCAAGGTTGAAAAATCGAATGAATCGTTTGTTAAAAAAGTTTAGGAAAAATAAAAATATGTTTGACAAATGTCAATATTTTATTGCAAGAAGCTGTTATAATTTGTAGAACAACAGATGCTATAATAATTATCTTCATAAAATGAAATTAGACATTAAACGAAAACCGAAACTGTTTTATAATTTTATTAATTCAAAGCGAAAAATTTCCTCATACCCGAATAATATGAAAATTAATAGTGCAATGTTTTCAAATGATACAGACATAGCAAATGCATTTTCTGATTTGTTTGTATCAACATTTTCTTCGAGGATACATAACAATAAACAATATCCATTTGCTATCCCATATTCATTCCTGGATGTTGAAACAGTTTTAAAATATTTAAAAAGTTTTTTTTTAGAATTTTTGTATTCGGGCTTAAGCTAAGTATTTCTAAAAATAAAAACAAACAGAAGGGGAAAATCAAATAATAACAACATTATTCATTGCTACTTCAATTGCTACCTAACTAGTAGCTTTAAGCATATAAAAAATAATAATTTAAAAAGGACAATACAAAATAATTGTAGAAAGCTTTATCGTAAACCATTCGTCTTAGTAAATAACATTTAGGGAAAATAAATCACAGATTCCATTTCCCGAAAAGTTGTGAACTAAATAGATGATGTTTACAGAGAACACCACAGTGGGATGCTGAAGAGTGCTGATGACGGTCGTGGCTGACTAGAAAATGCATTCCATTCTGCTGAGTGTGCAATAAAACTTTTATAATGTATTCTTCTATTTACAATTATTCAATTAACTTGAGTCCGAATATAAAAATTCAAAAAAAAAATCTACAAAAAAAGTTCATCAAAAACTACAAAAAATTAATATTTAAAAAGTGTAAAAAGTTCATTCAGTCCTGGCACTGGTGGCATTCCCACATGTATCCTAAAAAACTGTGCTGAAGTATTAGCAATGCCTGTTACTTTACATATATAACAACTCTCTTAAGATCAGTATTTTTCCAGAAAGATGGAAGAACTCCTACATAATTCCTCTTTATAAATCGGGTAGTAGAAGTGCAGTGATAAATTGTAAAGCAATTGCAAAGCTTAGTAGTGTCATTCCGAGAATTTTGAGAAAATATAACATCGATATTATCGCCACAAATTTCATCCATAATATCAAAAACACAGCATGAATTTTACTATGGACGATCAACATCTACCAACTTAATGAAGTTACCATCACATATTAATTCCGGTTTTCGAAGAAGATTGCAAACTGATTTAGTATATACGGATTTTAGCAAAGCCTTTGACAAAGTTAACTACGATCTATTAATTGCTAAACTAGATACAATTGGATTCTGTTGTAACTTCCTTAAATGAATTTGCTCCTTTCTGAAGAATATTAAAAAATGTGTACAATATCTAACTATTTGAACGACACTTTCGCTCTCCCACAAGGCAGTCATCTTGATCTATAATATTACTTCTACTTTTTATAAATGTTCTTCCTAATTCCATTGAACATTCAACATTGCATTCTAATGTATGCAGATGATCTAAAGCTATTTCTAACTTTATCAAAGACATACTAAATCTACAATTCGATATATTCAGCTTTACTAATTGGTGCAATATTAACATAATGGAACTGAATCTTAAGATATGTCATTGCATGTCTTTCTATTCGTGACTCAAAATTGAACTCGGTTGATTCCTTCATTGATTTAGGAAACATTTTTGATAAAAACTCAACTTTAATAATCATATAATAATGATTGTGAATAAGGCATATGGTGTTTTAAGTTTTATAAAATGGTAGTCGAAAGAATTTACTGATTCCTACGTGACAAGAGGCTATTCACTACATTAGTTGTGCCTATTCTGGAATACGGTTCAGTAATTTGGGACCCACAATATAATGTTTACATTCGTAAACCTAAATCAGTCCAAAAACAATATCTTCTTTTTTTACCTAAGATGGAATCGTGATTCCTCCATATAGTAGCCATTTGGCCTTTATGAAACTTCCAACTTTAAAAACGAGAACGATTGTTGCAAACATAGCGTTTTTTTTTTATATCGTTAATGGCAAAATTGATGCCGAATACCTCATTAATACAGTATTCATTAATGTTCCAAATAGGCAACTTGGATCATATATTCCACTTTATATCGATTTCCAAAGATCCAATTTCGCAGATTTTGATCCATTTCATAGAATATGCATCGAGGTGAATAAAACTGAAATTAAATATTCATTAATAAGCTATTTTAATTCCAATAATTTTGTTTATGATAGTATTTAATATATATAGCATATTGATTTAAGTATATATATTATAATGTTTTCAATTGCAATTTGTTCTCTGCTGTTATAGAATCTAGAACTGAATTAAATAAATAAGTAAAGTAAGAAGGCCCTAGCAGTGCTCAATTATGATCATTAATTTTAAAGTCTTACAGAGATATACCGCGAAAGATTTCATAAAAGGACTTTAAACTTTTTTTTCAGAAGTCATACCAACAAATTAAAAAAAAAAAACTAAAAATAATCCTGTTAGCAATTAATTTTTATACAAAATGATATGTCAGAAAAATGTGGAGAAATAATTCTACAAATAGTTAACTTAGTATTAGTCCTAACTTAATGTTCATCTTTTATAAAAACAAAAACATGGAGTATTATGTCGCTTGGGGTAATGAAGAAAATTTTACTTTTTCCGCGTATTTTAAACTTTTTGGTAAACATTATTACTTATAAATATTTGACACTATTGCACTGCATTTCCAAATTATAACACATTCTTGAAACCTTTTTTTATTGATTTTTTTTAATACTGATACTTCTAAAGGAAGAGATACAAATCCAGAGCAATTTTAAATCGGCAAGTAAAGAACTAAATACATTATTTTGCACATACTTAAATTACAAATAGGTTTTGTCTTAAGAACATATCTCTGCTTACATTAAAATTGTGGAATTGTGGTAATGTGGGAAAAGCATATTAGGGTAAAGTGGAATATATATCCGCCTATCTTAGTAAAAGCAATAGAGCATATAAAAATTAGAAATATCTCAGTAAACTGTGCAGCGCTAAAATTAAAAATTCCTAGAACCAACATGTGCTATTACATTATCTTATTAAAGTAAGAAACTCTGGATTTAAAAATCTCAAAAATAGTTGGCGCTGTAAAAATACACATTTTACAAGGAATGATGTAACTGAAAATGGCAGGTGCACTTAAAGTGCAAATTATAACAATTTTTTATACCTATGAATTGGATTATTTTTAATAATTTTTAAATTAATTTTATAAATTTTGCTTTTATTATTTTTTATTAGTTTTATCAATTGTTATCTTTAGTTTACATTTACAGCTGCCCATCTAACCTATCTTTCTGTTTGCATCGCTTACTTGAATTTTAATATCTTTATTATTATTATTTATTATTATTATTATTATTATTATTATTATTGTAGTGTCCAAAAGATTATGGGTTTGTATTTTAATGAAGTATGCTCCACTTTACCCCATTCTCCCCTACTTAGTAAATTTTTAATAGTAATACGAAATTGAAATTAGGAAAATAATTATACGTCCAGTACAATAAATATTCAACTTTTTTAAGTAAATATTATATGTTTTTAAGTAAATAAAATATGATAAATAATCTCCTATTAAATTCTATTTAATTTCTAGACAAAAAACTTATTTTGCCGGACAAAATAAAGTTCCTATTCTTGCTACTTACTTCATAATAATTGTGTTCTAAATGCATTATAGTCTACCTTTTTGGTGTCCACGTATTTTTTGTCTTATATTGTTTAATTTAATAAACAAAAGAAGTTATTTGCATTACGTGTTTGGGGTAAAAATGTTGTTTTGATCGTGGATTTTGTGCGATAAATTAAAATGACACTTTACTAATTTTTTTAATTTGGTTTCCGATTTTCCAATATTTTGTTACAAAACGGATGGTATATGCTTTAAAAATGCTCAATTTTAATATTCTATTCATTAAATTCTATTCAAGTTATTATTAAAATAATATGTGTCTGCCCATATTATTGTAAAATCATTGGCCATAATGAAGAAAGATTTCTGGATTACAGATCTATAAAATAAAGTGTTATTAAAATATTTGCCTTTAAAATACAAAATTTAGAATCTAAAGCTAAAAGAGCAATTTCGTTATGAAAAATAACAAACTTTAATGATAATTAGAAGAAAGAGAATCTAAGTACCAGAAACCGTAATAACACGAACAAAAATGGTAACGATATAGCGATTCTCGCCAAAAGTAAATGAATTTCATCATTCAAAGAGATAAAATTAATTATATCTATTTTTATACTTACCGCCAAGAGAAAGCTCAAATATTTGAATTTTAGAAATACTTATTCTAAGAATAATAATATCGTAATCAGTGTTGGCAGGAGGTTAGAAAAAAGAAGCTAAATTGAACTTTAAAAAAGGTTCGAAAAAGCCAAATGCCCCAAAAAAATAAAATCAGAAAAAAGTTAAATTTGTTTTTTCAATTTAAAAAATTATTTCTTATCGTTCTCATTAGCGTTTGATATTTTTTTGAAGGATATTGTAATAAATTTATAAGTGAAACATAGAACGGCACAAATCGCCTAAAACAATCCCATACAAATTCGGTTATATCAAGTTTTAGAAATTTTTTATTTGAAAAATTACTCAAATTTTTTAAATGATTTTTTCGTCATTTTTATTTTAGTCTTTCCAAATTTTGTGGGTGATTTTTCGCCATTATGTGATTTTTTAATTATATTCCTAAATAGTTTCCATGGATACTGAAATATTTATATAAAAAAAATTATTATAACAATCGATTTAATAAGTCCATAAAATTCATTTAGTTAGGTTTGATGTGAAAAACGAAGCGCCACAGACGAAAATATCATGTTAATTATTACTAATCTCGATTTTTGTGCGAATAAATACACAAGATTACTTAAATAAATGATTCTGCAAAAATAAAATGGGTTATAGCAAATAATAAATTATTTTCTACTATTTCAAAATACTAACATTTTAGCCTTTTTAAGAAAATTTTAAAAATCAAAAAAGGCTTGAAAAAAGCCAAAAGCTGTAACTAAAATTTTGAGGCTAAAAGCAAAATAAAAAGGCTAGATTTAGCTTAAAAGCGCAGCTGGCAAAATAATCGGTCCCAGAATATTTCAAAAATAAAGTTATTTGAATGAGTGAATCAAAAATTTATTAAACTAAAAAGCGAATGTGTCATGGAAAACGCAGAAATTTTAACTTTTCATAATAGCAGCTCGCATAGGTAGAATTTTCTTAGCATTGATTCTTTTGAAACCCATTTATTATTTTACCCTTTTGCTTACGTAAATGATTTTTTTTTAGCGAGAAACGCGATATCATTGCGATTTTACTTCCTAGTTTACCCAACTTGTACTAATTTCCATTCTAAATTGTTATTTTGTATAACGAAATCATTTACCCGATCTGGAGTCAAGAAGTCTTTCTGTATTGTAGTCGAATATTTCATAATAATATGGGCGGATCTATGCTTATTTTTCAAATGTAATAATATTTTGAATAGAATTTAATGAATAGAATATTAAAATTCAGCATTTTTATAGCATATACCTACCTTTTTGTAACAAAATATTAGAAAATCGAAATCGTTTATTAACTTAAACAATATAAGACGACAAATACCTGAACTGCAAAAAATTAACCCATAATGCCCATAATGAAGACAATTATTGTAAAGTAAACAGCAAGTGTAGATAGAGTTATGAAAAATTTACTGCTAAAATATAAAATTATTTTGATTTCTTATTATTAATCGTAAAAAAAGAACAAACAATATATTTGTTCAGCTGTAAAACTTTCCTATTGACCAGTCAATTAACTCTTTAATATTGTGGACAATTACACAATTGAAATGAAAATAAAATAAAAGCAACTAACACACAATTAAGGGTAAGGAAACAATTCATTTATTACTTACCCATTGACTTAAATGTTGTAATTAATATTTCAAAATACTGCAGAATACAAAACTAAAATGCGAGAGAACAAAAAAAAATAACAAATTGAAAAATTAAAACATTTAGCAAATAATCAAGTTTAGAAATAGAATAGAAACTGGGTTACAATTATAAATAAAATACGAGAAATATAACTCAAATGTATTTGAACTAAAAATTCTATTAAAGAAAGACTTCAAAAGAAATACATACCTACTTCTTCCAATGTGAAGTGCGGTGAGACAATAACGAATTCTTTGCTTAGTTTATTACTTCGCTATTCTTCTTCCTATTTCTATGAGGTTGACCGGACTTGTGGCAATAATACAAGGGACTAAGTATAAATTCAGCATATAGTGTAAACATATAAGAGGGATAGATAAAAATGACTTTTAGATAAACTGCCAAACCAAAATTTTATTCTTTTATTTTCTAAGAGAACTTAACTTATTGCGGTATACCTTGTGGGACTCGATTAAAATTTGTTAGATTTTAAAGGAAAACTTTCGGATTGCCCTCTTATATTAATATGTACATATTAGGTGCGTGGCAAACCTATAAGGTCAATTATATTTGCTCTGTGTATTACAAAGTTCAAGGGGTATTTGTTGGTACTGTTACTTAAAATACTTATTATTAAAAAGTTTTCCTACACGACCGCTTGGTATCATTTATTTGACATTTGATCTTTTTATAGACAACAAAGCTGAAAATGTACACTTTCTAATCAGTCAAAATTTTTTCCACTAAAATCATATTTTTGGTAATTTATTCCTTAACCATTTTTATTTACTAATTTATAGAAGTGATTACGAAGTGAGTTATTTTAATTCCAGAAGTGTTCTTTAAAATTCATCCCGCCTAACCCACTAAATTATACGTCATTTTCCAGGATAAAATTAATTAACATTGAAAATGGGAAAACGTTCAAATTGCTACATAACAGACACTCCAGGTTCATATCAAACCATATCTCAGTTGGTCTACTACTAATAGTTTTTACTCTTTCTTGGCAGAAAAATTTTATAGTTTTAGCGTTTTTGTACCCAGTTGTGGCAAAAGGTGGTTAGAATCTATAGCTGATATTCAAGATTATTAATTTTATTGAAAGCAATACCTTAGAGTGGCTCCCATTTAAGATTAACTTGAAAAATTCATGTCAGATAAGTGGTTTTAGGTAACAGTTTCGAGAATTCTTAAATTTTCAGTAAGAATTTCTTTTTTTCTTTAAATAAAAAAATATTTCTGATGCTTTCAATAGCCTTGGTTTTAATAGGCTATGAAAGATATTTAATAGAGCAAAACATGTATTTCATGGGAACTTTCTAAGAGTTTAAGATATGCTTATCATAATTTGAACCCACTTTTAGCATACCCTTTTAACTAAAATCGATAGTCTAGCAGAGCAGCCATAGTTACCAACTCTTATCTTGCCATGCTTTCCGAAATATCAGCACAAATTTGCAATTTTCTTGCAAAAAAGGGTGAAAACCTTTAGTAGTAGATATTTAGTACTATTTTGAAGATCTTAGAGTGTCTGTTATGCAGCAGTCTAAACGTTTTCCAAATTTCAATGTTAATTTAATTTTATTCAGCTCACTTTAGGACTAATTGTACATTTTATCCAAAATAAATATTACATAATTCAGTGGTATAGGTAAAAGTGTAAATTTTAAAAGCTGGGCGGGATACATTTCTAGGAACACTTCTGGAATTAAGATATTTCACTTCCTAAATACTACTATAAATTAATAATTAAAAATGGTCAAGGGACAAATTGCAAAAAATATGATTTTAGTGGAAAAAACTGGACTGACCTTATATAGGAAAGTGCACATTTTTAGCGTTTTTATCTACAAAAAGATCAAATATTAAATAAATGATACCAAACGGTGCATATAGGTGATTTACTGATAAGTATTTTGGCTAGCAATATCATTAAATATCAATTAAACTTTTTCGTACGCGGAAAAAAAACTTATAGGTTTGCCGCGTACCTTATATAAGGTGATAATGCCACTAAATATATTTCCTAACATCCGTTTGACCAACCATCCGTATTGTGTCTGGCTACAGGACACTACATCCGTTCTTACTTTCCTGTAAAATGATTTCCTTTTTATATTTCTACATACATGCATACATATGTGCATGTGTTGCTTATAATACAATTGCTATTTCTATTTCTCTTATGGCTTCTGCTGCCACTACTGCAAATACCATAGCTATTCAATGATGGCCAAGTAAATGTTTCATTACTTTATAGCACCAGCTATGGTAAAACACATGCATTTTTAATGAGTTCGTTTTTCACTTATTACACTATTTCCTATTTTTATATAAACTTTAAAGACAATTTCAAACAATTAGTATTGAAAAAGTTTAAAAATTTATCAAGGACTTGGTGTATTTTATTTCTATTACATTATTTCCCAATGCAAACAGAGAAGAGTGTATGTGCACACATTTACAATAACTTACAAATTTAAAATTATATATGTATATGTAGTGGTACATGTGTGTATATAAATTTTCCAATAGTTTAGTAGATTTTTAATTGAAAACGATGTGGAAAATACTTTAGTGCAACACAAGCATAACTGCAGTTTTGTTTTCCTAAAAATATACTAATACACACAACTACAAACATATGTGCATCAATTAATACATACACACATTCACCTATAAATTGTTATAGTAAAAGAAATTTTCTCATTGCATTTACAATTGCAACCGGAAGCATTTTTCTATGGATGGTCGAATGCTTAGTGTTGGCGTTACGGAAGTGGAAACATACTAACACACGTACAATACAAACACTCGTCGATGACTAAGAATACAAATATAAACACTTACCTATGTATGAAATGCAAGTTTTCATACGAATACAATTTAGTCATGCATGCATTCGTTTATTTGCCAATTGGTTGGAGAAGAAAATTAATTCTCCGAAAATTTACTGGCAAGCTTATTTATAGTTGTATAAGTTGCACAGAAGTTTCTGGATTTAGATCCAGATTGACGACTTTATTAGAGATGTTCGTCTATCGATAATTATTTATTTTGAGAATATTTTAATATATAGTGATGTTCTAAAAAAATCCGGAGAAATTTAAATGTTCTAATACTGTTAAAAACTAAAATTTTCAACGGTAGTGCTCGTAGTAAGGACTAGCTATTTTAACCTGAAAATGTTATAATTTTATTTTGCGGTTAAATATTTCTAAAATAATAATAGCTTTTTTAGTTAAAAAGGATAATTCAAAAAAAATTTAGACCCAGCTCGGATTTTAACCATCTCCGATTTCGAAAATACTTTTTGAGGATGATAGCCACTATCCTTCTTCTTGAAGTACTCGTAATAAATTTCATTAAAATACCATTGCTAGCCAATAATTTATTTTTCATAAATCGTCTTAATCATATTATTTAATAATATTTTTATTTCGTTTATACATTTTGCTTATCTGGTTCTCTTCAAATTATAAGTTCATTTACAATTTTGTTCTTTTAAATTGTGTCGGTTTCAGGACACACATTTTGGCTAATTAGTAGCACATATTTTTAGAATAGTTCTTATTGCAGATCCATTTAAACTTTAGGACTGTTGAAAGAAATGTATTAAAAAAATTATTTATTTTACAAAACTGCTATAAAAATGACTGCAAAACAAAGGAATATAATTCATAAGCGAAATGGTTTGTAATTGCTGAAAAAATCAATGTTTTGAATCGATTAGAAAGGGGAAAAAGCAAGATATGTAGCATTTTCCCCCTTTTTAATCGATCCAAAACATTGATTTTTAGGACATTTTTATAAAAACTTTTTAAAACTTTTCTTTCAACACATTTCAGTATTTCGCGCAATTCAAAGTTTTATTATTATTGTATAAACGCATTATATCAAGTTCGCGTAAAATAAAATCGCTTATTTCAAAAAATAATCACTATTATTGAATCGTGTTTTAAAGGAATCACGTAAATAAAGTATCGCTTAAATCAAGGTTTCCCGTTTTTTTTAAGTTATCTTAAAAATTGCCATCCGTACTTTAACCAAAAATGTTGTAAATTAACGATAGACAGACGTACAATAGCTTAAGAACAAAAAATATTCTAAAATTACAAAATTTACTCTTTTTACTTGTTTGTGTCTATATTAATCTTTGTATTAACAACCAAATTCGGAAGGTCCTGGACAGGCCCCAATCAAAAACTCCGAACATTTTTTTACCTAGAATGATGTCTGTAAAGATTTCTTTCAGAGAAGTTTTTAAATGTTTGTCTTTGGAATATTATAGTGAACAATACTATCGCGACTATATGAATTTTCAAGTTAATATGACAACTACAAAACAAAATATTACATTTCAAAAATGAGTTACATATGAGGGTATGATGAATGAAACCTAAGTGGCAGTGTTGCCAGTTTAGCCTTTTAAAGGCTAAAGCTAGCCTCTTTATTTTACTTTTAGCCTCGAAATTTTCATTTTAGCTTCCAACCTTTTTTAATTCTTAAAATTGCCTTAAAAACGCTAAAATGTTAGTATTTCAGCAAGGAATAAAATAATTTATTATATATTAATACTAATTTAATTTTTAATGAATCGTCCATTTAAGCATTTTTGTGTATTTATTCATACAAAAAATCTAGATTATTTACATTTAAGAAAAATTTCTCTTACCGCGCTTCATTCTCTAAATCGAAAATAACTTAACTAATTTTATGGACTTAATGTAATGATTATTGTAATTATTTTCTAATATACTTCATTAACCATAAAAACTATTTACTTATATAATTAAAAAATTCTTGAAAATGTGAAAAATAATAAAAAAAAATTGGAAATGCTTAATCAAAATGGAATTATAGTCCAAAATTATTAAAAAAAATCAAAATATTGAATAATTTTTCATGTAAAATATAACCTAAGTTTGTATTAAAATTTTTGGTTGATTATTTTTTATTGGCTTATTTTAGTAGCAGCCGTTTTAAGTTTTATTTATATATATTTATTACAATATCTTATAAAAAATAAATGAAAAATTAATGAGAAAGAAAAACTTATTTATTTATTTTTTAATTAAAAAATTAACTTTTTTTGACTTTATTTTTTGGAACATTTAGACCTTTTTGACATTTTCTTTAAAGCTCATTTCAGCCTCTTTTTATAACCTCCTAGCAACACTGGTTCAAAAAACACAAAATTTTTAAAATTTTTTTTCTCAAAAATATTATAGTAATCAATATTATTAGTGAATGCCAAAAGTTTTAAGTTAATATTATAATAACAACTCAAAATATTATACTTAAAAAACTAAAAACATACCCGAGTATGCGGTTGTAATCTTAAGGATTAATAAAACAGAATATATAGTACCATATACCATTTCCTGAATTAAGCGCAATTTTTCATGCCATTGTCCTCCAAACTTGAAGCGCCTTCAAACTTGAATTTTTTTCAAACATTTTTTTAATAACTAATGGAATAGTAAGATTTCGAGTTTATTTTTCCTTATATCAGAAATTATGCATATATTAAATTACAAAATCATATATTTTTAATGTCCTTCTGTTACTTAGACAATGACTAATATTCATTTTAAAATTAATAATTTTTTAAATGAAAAAATTAAATATTTTAATTTTCGAGTTGTACAAGGCATAATTGGAGAACATAGTTCTACCATGAACTGCCCCTTTCGCAATATTCATTTTTAACTTAGCTTCACAAAAGCATATAATTATATCCTACGCCACCATAGGTGGTTGGGGTATTATGGGTTTGTTCTTAAGCTTCTAACGCATAGAAAAAGGTATCCAACACCCACCTTAAATCGATCTAACGATGTCCGTCTGTCTGGCTGGCTGGTCGATTGTCTGGCTGTCCACGTAAACGTTATGCACAAAGTACAGGTCGCAATTTTAAAGATATTTCAATGAAATTTTGCACATAAGATTTTTATGATACAAGGGTGAAGCTTATTGAAATTGTTTGTGATCGGTTCATTATTTCACTTAGCCCCCATGCAAATTTCCCCTGGAATAGATTTTAAACACTCAAAAATGCCTTAAAAATAAGAATATATTAATGAAATTCGTTACAAAGAAGTTTT
Source organism: Protocalliphora azurea (assembly GCA_932274085.1). NCBI lineage: Eukaryota > Metazoa > Arthropoda > Insecta > Diptera > Calliphoridae > Protocalliphora > Protocalliphora azurea. The sequence goes on along the minus strand of OW026523.1, from coordinate 77,855,135 downwards.
GTGTAAGTATCAATCTCTGTACCAAAAATCTGCCGAAAATCACTTTAAATTGCATAAATCCCATACGAATTTTAGTATCAAGTTAATATTCGATACAAATGAGTTCTATGTAAATAGAAACAATATTGCCAAATTTTATGAGAATCAGTACATAATTTACCATAGCTCCCACTTCCAGGAATCGCTCTAAAATAATCTGGATGTTAGTATCAACGCATTATTCTATTTGTATATTTTATTTTACATTTAGTAAAATTGGCCATTCCAGAATTTTTATGCTTGTACACAATAGTGTATAGTCGGTCTTGACAGATTATATCTTTCTTTATCGTTTTTAATTAAATTTTATTTTTAATATTTCTGTACTTCTAAAAATAATTGTTCGACATTGGACTTTAATTTTAAACTATTTAATAATGTCGAAGATAATTAAATACAAATGTCGTGTAAATGATCATTTCAATTTTTATAATTTGCGCTCTGGAAAGTTGCAACACGAGCTTTTCATAAAATTTTTCTATAGCGATATGTTGATATAATTTAAATATATGATTTTCCAAAAGTGACTTTCAAGGGAAGCCTTATAAGGAAGCTAATTTTAATATTCACAAAGTTGTCATAATTTTCACTTCAATTGAAATTGTAAAAACGAATTTTGAAAAACATTTTTATGACGATTTCAGACAAATTCGCATGAGTCTTATTTATAAAATTTCATTATTATATATCTTGCAAATTATGAACTATAGTTTGATCAGAACGTTTACATTAATAACGTTTGGACAGAGGGATTGGCAGACATCGCTGAATCGGTTTATTAAATTATTCAGTACCAAGTTTAATACCAGAAAGTAACTAAGTAACATTGCTTTTACGCGTTGTAAGCGTTATCGAGAATGTCATAAAATTTCGCATCTTACAATGATGCAAGTTATAATTTATAATATGTTTTTACTTTTTATTTCGGTTCTTCAAATGTGACATATAACTTTTTTGATTTGAGTATAACTTGGAAGTATTTTCAACTAATTTTTTTTTTTTTTTTTTTTTTTTTTGTATTTTAGTAAACCAAGTTAGCGTCCTCGTAATATATTGCTACGTGTGGTGCAACTTTCTTTTCTTTATAACGGTTTAACTAAAGAACAAGAGTAAATTTAAAAAAGTGATTTATAGGCATAGAACTCCATGATTACGAGTAATATATAATTCTACTCAGAAATCCTATATAGTGTTGCCCTCTGTCATTAGAAGAATACATTATTAAAGCAGAAATTTTTAGTATTTATCCTTGGAACTTTTTTTATTGCAACTTAAAATTGTTACCTAAAATGTAAATGGATCTAACTAGCATTTTAAAAATAAAACGGATGATAATATCTTCATATTTCTTGAAAAACTCCCCTAACAAAATATTTATCGATAATTCCATGATACAACGCTCAAAATTTTACCGAGTGTCTTTCGATTTTCATAAAATTTTGCACGCAAATAAAAAAGTAAAAATCTCTAAAGTATATAAATTTAAATAAAATACTTCTGCGAAGGCTTTGTGCAATTCAATGGTCTTAACGGCATTTTAATTGTGACTACATCAGCATTAATGCAATTATTTCACAAATAAAAAAAATAAAAATGCACTTTATCATATTTTCTTTATTAAAACATATAATTTTATATATTTTGAAAAATTTTCAATATGTATTGGTTTTTATGTACCATTGATTTTTAATGTACCACTGGAATCGACTATCCTGATACTACTGAAGATTACATGTAATTAACCCTTTAACGAAAAGAGGATCAATGTTATGCATTTTATTCCCAAAAGTTTAAATAAATAATTTTTGAAAATAAGTCAATTTATAAAAAAAAAATAATAAGTTCCCTTAAAACCACGATTTTTTAAATTTAGTCAATATTTTACAAGAATATGTAGTTTTTATGATAAATGTATGCTTTTGGTGACATTTATTTTTTAACTAACCATTTATTTGACACAAAAATTAAGTTAACCAATTACGGACCGGAAATATTTTTGGAGTTGTTTTAAAACTAGTACAGCTCACATGAACGAAATAATTAAACCGAAATATTTTGGGAATTAGCTAAGAATATATCTATCTTTAATTTTGGGGGGGTACGTTTGCAACATTTTTTGCCTCCATACACTTTAATATATACATATACCCTATACCCTAATATTATAATGTTTTATATATGCAGTTGGTTAGGAATGTTGACTAAACAATTAAATAAAAAAAAATAATAATAAAATAAATTTCGCGAAATGGTGAACCCCGGTAGGACGGTTGAAAAAGTGTCTACAAAGCCCTTATGATACTAACATTTTTTAGTGTTTTCTTGTATTGATGGAACAGTTCAAGTTCAAGAGTACATATTATATTAAAAAAAAGCTATATTCATAATCCAAAGATGACAAATTATTTATCAAGGTTATCGGTAATAATATGAAGTTGTCAAAAAAAAATTAAAATTGTTTAACTTAAAATAATAAATATTTATAAATAATAAAAAATTACCTGTACTATGAATGGTAGGTAGTATTTTTTGTACAATTCGTTAAAGACTCATAAGATATTTGAATTATTAATTAAAAATTACTAATTCAATAATTATTTTATTATTCTTTTTCATAAATTAAAAAAGGGCTAAATAAATTTTTTACAAATGTCATAAAGATTCTATTGTTTTATTAACGTAGGTAAGTCAATTTAATATTTTTTAAGAAGATTTTTGCTTTAAAATACGTGCTTGTAGATCACAAAAGCAATTCAATTTGGTCTTTAAAAATTGCGATGCAGAGGATAATAATTTCAAAAAGTGTAAGTGTGCAATTATTATAATTCAATAATAACAGGAAGACAATTTTAATACCAGAAAGAACTTTAGAGGATAATGGAGGAGTATTCTGATGAAGAGTGCAACGTTGGCGGAATTGTTTTCAATTAGAATAGCCAAGTGATCTACATTCCTCCTGTCAAAGTGGATTATATCAGCGATGAAGTATTTCTTGACGATGAAGATCTTACAACCGACAATGCTTCGAATTTATAAATAGCTGGTGAAATTGAGGTTCAGTTTAAATCGTTGATCAAGACTTCGCGGCATCGCAGGCATGTGCTTTGAGGACGGTTTCGCCAACAACAAACACGATAAATTAATGTCTTTCCTTGGAGAGCTTTGATGAACCCAAAAGGAAAAAAATAAATATATTAATTTTAAATTTGGTGATCCTGACGAGGATGGTGTGATGCCTATGCTAAATTATAAGGGAAATGGGTAAGTTGTTATTATTTTAACATATTTATTTATTTATTATTATTATTATTATTATTTTTTTTTTGTTTTTGTAAAATTAGGGTTTTATAACTTTTTAAATTTTATATTTTATCATGCAGGTGGAAATCCCTTTGGAGCTGTTTTTACAATACGATAAAGTGATGAATTTAACCGTTTGTAACACCAATATATATGCTGTTCAAAATAAAAACAAAATCAGATTTTGGACTTTCAGTTGTTCAGCGCGCTATAGCACGCAAAAAATTCACGAAAATCAAACAAAATTTATATTGGCGGATAAAGTAAGCATTGACTCTGCTGACCGTTTTGTAAACGTTAAACCCTTCAATAATCTACTCAATGAAAAGTACGTGCAGTTTGAAATATTTTTTGTAACCTTTCAATAGATGATCAAATGGTTCCTTATTTTGGAAGGCATACTTGTAATATGTTGTTCGAGGAAAATCTATTCGTTTTTTATTCAAGTTCTGGTGCGTGTATTTCTTTACCGGATATTTATATGAAACTATTCAACATCCACAACATTCAACAAACAGGTTAGGACTTGGAACTTCCATTGTATTGAATATGTTAAAGTCTGTCACAAATCCAGAGCATTACGCTATTTAAGGACTGCGCTCGAAAAATTTAGTGCATGTAGTTCAGATTACAAAAATGAAACTTTTTAAAATTTTGTTTATTATTTTTTTTTTATTTATTTATTTATTTAATAGCCAATGAAATTACAATTTACAGGCTAGCATATATATTATTCTTAGAGCTATTTACAATAAAATATTTTCATAATAATTCAATAACAAAAACTTATTTAACTAAGTTAAAAATACTCCTCTTAATGCGAATTTAATGAAAAATCAATATATGGATAGAAACTGTTGAATTGACTGCATATACGTCTCATGGGATCAAAGTTGGTATAATTGGTTCGAAAATATTTTATTTTTAAAGGAGTATAATTTCTACTTGGACGAATTTGAATTACGAATTCAATCTTACGAAGCAGGAACTCAGAATAAATTGAGCCATTTATAAAATTAATTACAAATGAAATATTCATATATTTTCTCCTACTTTCAAGAGTAGGGAGATTAATAAGCTGTAATCGACTTTCATATGATGGTAAATTAATATTAGGATTCCATGGAAGATTACGAAGACAAAATAAAAGAAATTGTTTCTGGACCGATTCAATTTTCTTTATCTGAACTTCGTATTGAGGATCCTAGACCACGGAAGCATATTCCAGGATTGGTCTTACAAGAGATATGAATAATTGCTTGGAAACGTAAGGATCATTAAACTCTCTTCCCCAGCGCTTGAGGAAACCTAGAACTCCTTTTGCCTTATTAACGATTTGCAAAACGTGGGAATTCAGATCAAGAAATTCTTCGACTAGATCAAGTTGATATTCATTTATTGTGCATCTACAGAGTACTGGACTTCTTCTGTAGAACATCATGTGTTTACACTTTCTTAAATTCAGATCCATTAGATTCATCATACACCAATCATAAAGATTGTCAAGATCTGATTGGAGTAAGGAACATTGATAGGAATAGTTAAAGCTATGGAACAACTTTACATCATCAGCATACATTAATATTCTAGAATTCTTAATGCAAGCTGGTAAATAATTTATAAATATAAGGAATAATAAGGGGCCGAGATGACTACCTTGTGGAACACCAGATAAAACAGGAATGGTTTTTGATGTACATTCTCTGAATAATACACATTGGCATCTATTTTTAAGATATGTGGAAATCCGTTTAAGGAAAACTGGAGAAAATCCGAGTTTATCCAATTTGAACAATAGGAGATCGTGATTTACTTTATCGAAGGCTTTACTGAAATCTGTGTATATTGCGTCTGTCTGTAAACCGGAATCAAATGCGGTTATAAGTGAGGTTGTGAACTCCAAAAGTTTAGTAGTAATGGGATATCTTTTTTTAAATCCATGCTGAAATGGCGAAAGATAACATACAACTTGATGCGAAAGGATTTCAGTAACTATCTTTTCGAAAAGTTTTGGAATAACACTTAATTTAGCAATACCTCTATAATTGAAATGCTGGATCTGCTACCGGATTTAAACAAAGGTATAATATAAGATTTCCTCAAAACTTCAAGAAAGTAACCACTAAATATTGATATGTTGAATAAGTATGTTATTGGAGATGTAAGAGAATGTAAACATTTTATAAGAAAACAGCTTGGAACACCGTCAGGTTCACATTTATCAGAATATTTTAGATTCTGTACAGCTCTCAGTACCATCAATTTATCTAATGTTGGACAATTTATTAGGGTTGCAGCAGGAATTGGATATGGATAATTGGAAAGCTCATGTGAATCTTTATCAGAGTAGACGGAGGAAAAGAAAGCAGCAAACATATCGCAAATATCTGCATCGTTTGAGAATTCTTTATCTCCAAATTTCATCAGGGACGGATATCCAGAGACTCGACGCTTGGAATTTACGAACTGGTAAAAATATGTTGGATTATTTTTAAAGTTTATTTTCATCCTAAAAAGATAATTATTGTAACATTTGATATTTTCCGAATTGTAAACTGATCTTGATATGGAGTACCTCATATAATCAATAGATAAACCGGTTTTTTTTATATTTTCTATAATGTTTGTTTTTAAAATTTGTCAAGCCATTGAGCTGCTTTGTAGTCCAAGGCGGTCCATGTTCAATTTTTTTTCTCGTCATTGGTTGTTGATTTCTTAAAACATTTAAATAAGCCGTCATAGAATTTATTCAAAATGATGTCAATATTACGAGGGCATACTTTATTGTAAGGAATATATTCAAACCAGGAATATATTCAACCATTTGTTTCAACGTATACGCTTATTTCAAGAGTGGGGTGATAAGCATCTTCAGGTATTAATAATGGACTAATGCGAAGAATCTTAAATTCTTCAGTTTGATCAACAAATACAAGATCAAGTAATTTGCAAAGCTTGTTTACTATGTTGTTTATTTGGAATAGTCCTAAATTAGCAATAGTATCCAGTAATTCAATAGATGTTTCCGATCTTATTGATGGGCTTAAAAAGCATGAATTTAATATTTGGAATATTAAAATCACCAAGAACAATTATGGAGTCTCCAGATTTGGATTGATTAGCTACAAATTTTATCGCGTTTGCATGTTGTTCATAAATTTGAATGTTTGACGCAGGAGGAATATAAGAGCAAGTTATAAAAATTGTTCTAAATTTGGCTTTAACACATACGGCGATAAATTCAATATTTTGATCATTGTTAAAAAATATTTCTTCTGAAGGAAAAAGATTTGAGAGAGAAATCAAAACTCCCCCACCTTCTTTACCCACCCTATCACGTCTATAGATTTGAAATTTACTGCACATTATTTCAGAATTATGAATTTCCTTATCAGATTTATTTCGGAGCCATGTTCAGTGAGTACAATGATATTATGCTCAATATCAAAACTCTCTAAATAAAGGGATTTTAACTTTGTGTTCATACCTCTAACATTTTGGTATGCGATGGAGACAGCTGAGAAGTTGTAATCATTTTTTGGACAAATATTAATATTTAACGGATTATTTAATTCAATTAGTTTTTTAGATTTGGATAAGAAGCCCTTGGAAGAATTACGTTATTATCATCACGATAAATAAATTGTCGAACAATTGTATTTTTTGACCAAAATTGTGGATTAACAAGACGATCAAAAATACTTTCTGGGACAATTATTTTAAATGAAGCTCTATTGCGCGCATTTATCTTGTAAATTTGGACATTATTATAATCTTCGATGCCAAGAATTCAACATTATTGTTGTATCTACTGAAAAACGGCTAGCAAATATGGTTTTCCTTTGAGCTATAATTTTTAAAGGCTTTGGAGTTACTGTTGTAAACGGATTTACAAGAGGATTGTTGACCACATTTAAATTAGTTGGGATGTTTGACGATAAGGGAGTTAATAAAATAAGTTCTGGAGGCTTACTGGTAGCAAGATTTGGAATCATGGGCAAGTTCGACGAATTAGATACCGTAGGAGTAACTAAAGTCGACTCTGACGGAATTATATTATAATTGGAAGCATTTGAAGTATGATGAGGTGGAATAAAATTATTTAAATTAGGATTTAAAACAGCAGCAGGACAACTACTTGTATTTGCGGTTGGTAACGGGATAAAATCATTATTAGTAGTAATAACCCCTGTATTTTTAGGAATACAAGGAGATGTTGATGATGACTTAGCAATTCTTTTACGTTTTGGTCTCGCGGAAGCAGCAAAACTATCTAAATTTGTAAATTTAGAAAAAATTCGACACATTTTGGTTAAAGATAATTATATTCTACTTTTAAACTCAAAGGAAACATTAATTTTTTATTTGTATTTACTAAAACATTTAATTTTTTCTGTAATACCCTAAAATTAAACTTTATTGTGTTTTCGGTTTCTTTTTTGTTGGAATGGGTCCACTTCTTTTTAAAATCTTCTTAGTTTTTTAGTCAGATTTAAGTTTTTTAATATTTTTTTTTTTTACTGTAACCAAATGAACCGAGTTTTGGACAGTTTAGTGGATTGGTCTACTTTGGTACATAGCAGCACCATTTGTTTGATACCACTCAGCTACTTTTCTGATGTAATGATAAGATGCGATATCTGGCCAGAAAAATTAGAATTCGCTGTGCTTTGTAATGAGAGAAAGGATTATTTTCCAAGAGCACTCATTTGTTTGCACTTCACTGTTAACATTGTCATTTATTTGGAATAAAGTAGTATTTTCCCAAATGTACAAATGGCTCACTAGACTAAAAATTTTTTCAACAATGTTGTTTTTTACACGATATTTATCTGCTGCATTTCTCATAGCATCTGTGATATGAACTTTCTGACCAGAATGTTGTGAAAGGTTCAATAGCACATACTATATACTGCCACGCATTCATATTTTTGAAAAAAAATTAATCTCAATAATTTTCGTCCTCTCCTTTGCTCCCACATTTTGTCTAGTGTTCTTATTTGGAACCTTTACTAAACTTTTCTGATAAAAGAAACCGCACAATTTAAAAAATGAGTCGTATTTTATCCAGAGATGCAGAGATTTTCCTTCAATATACGTATTCTTTTGTCTGCTATCCTGTCTGTAAATCAACTTATTCTTGTATTTTTAAAGGCTCAAAAAGCTGAATTTCCCAACTCACCTTCATTCGTTGCAATTGTTTTATATGGTCGATATGTATTTTTGTTATAAATTTGTTAAATATTCATTTTAAGAAAAACTAATTATACGATTACAACAAAATTAATTCCATAGCTACAGAAAATAATAGCAAGAGTAAACAAGTTTCGCGCATGATAAAAATTGTAATCCTTAAAGTTTGCACGGATTTTTTGTGCACGGCAGTACACTGGTACATGTTCCTATAAATGCACATACATTTTTTAACAACTTACCAAAAATGGGACTAAAAAATAATTAAGTTGCTACAAATTAATTTTTTAAATTACTTATTGACTTCACTTAAAAATTTAATAACAAAAAACTTAAAATGTACATTAAATACTTTTCATTATAATTTTAGTAGTTTAGTGCCATTTTTTATAGCATTTTCCTATATACGCACTTAAACTAATGAACCAATTTAGCATTATTAATAACGCATTGATGAACCTTTGTTTTGAACAACTGAAAAAATTCGGTCTACCATTGATTCGACTAATTTTTGAAGAAAGTCACTATCAATTTCTTCCCAGGCTTGCTTAATTTTTAGTTTTACTTTGTTATTGTCATTATGGTTTCATTCTGTGCATTTCTTGCGAAATCTTTACAGACCCTGCACTCCCACAGATTCTCAATTGGATTTAAATCCGGACTGCATGCCGGTCAGTCCAATAGTGGAATACTATGTTCATTAAACCACGATTTAGATTGGTTCGAGACATGAATTGCAGCGTTATTCTGTTAGAATATGCAATCTTCAACAACTTTTCCATCTATAAATGAGAGAAGAGCATCTTCCAACAGTTCATTATAAATTGCACTGTTCATTTTAGAAGTAACAAAACATATTTTTGATTTTTCTGCAGCAGAAAAGGCTGCCCAAACCATAACACTCTCTCCACCAAAACTGCGTTTCGATATACGAATTTCCTTCGAACTCAAATCATGCTAATAGCAAGAATATGAATTGGGACTTACCAAATTGAATTACATTTCATCAGAAAATATTATCTTATTCCATTAATCTGTCCATTTCAATATTTGCACGCAAATTTTTTCTTATGATGCTATTTTAACATTGGCTTAAATTTTAGTCTCTTCAATTTTATGTTACCATCTGTTCACAAAATGTGTGTAACAAATTTGGAATGAAGGTCAAATTTATTTTTTATTTATGTAGCATATAGTTTATTGCGGGTGGTTTCTTCTTTTAGTTTATTAATTTGCCTTTTTGTTAATTTTTGATTACCTTTCTTTGGTTTCCACACTCCGTATAACGTATAACTCCTTCTGAACGGTTAAATTTTCGTCCAATTTCTTTGTCAAAACAATACTGATCACAAAAATGTTGAATTTTAATTTTTTCCTGGTGTTGGAAAAAATATCTTTTGGTTATCCTTTATGCTGATGAAATTTTCCAATTAAAACAAAAATATTTCCAGTAAACAAAGATATTATCATCAGAAACTTACATTAAGTGAAACAAACAACTAAAACTGTTAAAATTTGTAAGTATTTTTTTTTCTCGAAATGATCATCAATATGTTCTGATTGCTAAATTAAAGAAAACAACAACTGCAAGAAACAAATATTTCATACATAAAAAAGTACCATTACATCGTGAGTTATTGTAACAACACAATATTGTTTTTGATTAAGAGAAACGAATATACATCAAAGAGAAACAAACATTTTAAATGCGTTTATAGGAATATGCACCAATGTATATAAGTGCAAAAACTTCAACATTTCTTTACATCCCAAGTGTTGTGATGAGTACCATGATTTATAGGAAATCACTAGTTGTATGCTAAACAATTAAAAAATAATCATAATAAAATAAAAAAATAAAAATTTTTTATTTGATTGATTGAAACTAAAAAAGCTAGATAGCCAAATCTTCCGGTTTTATGATTAGAGTTACTAAAATAGACTCTATACTAAATTGTATCTATTTATCTTAACGGGATCGGGTAATGGTCTTAAATGGGTTAAAAAAAGACACGATCTGTGCCTAAATAATATTAATTAAATAATATAAATAATATTACTCATTCCTTAAAAACAATATTTTGGATTACTTCGGTAACTATATTAATTCTTTAAAATTACATTGTATTATCGTTTATATTTTCGTAATCATACTTTATTACTAACCCAATACTAGTACTTATTTAGTATTGTTTATATATTTTGTATGAACTAATTTCCTAAATTTGTTTGCTATTTATATTTTTCCAGTATAGTTAAGAGAAACACTAAAATCACTTCTATTAAATTGGACTATTGATACGTTTGCAAGAAAAATAACAATAAAAAGCAAAACAAAATCTATAAGAACAAAAATATATATTGCAGTAGATTTGAAATAATTGTTGAGAAAGTTAATTAAATTTTACATTCTTTTTGTTTGCCTTTTTAATATTTAATACGAAATGTATATCAAGTAAATTAAAAAAAATAATAATAAGGCACAAACTTGTTGTGTTGCTTTACCGTAAAATAATTCAATAATTAAACTTTTTAATACTTTAAATTATATACATTGCACCAATTATGTAAAAAGCTAGAAAAATATGCTCTGGTTATTTTATATTTTTGTATATGTTAAAAGGTAAATCTAAACATAATGAAATTTTTTTTAATTTCTTTGACAGTTAAAACAGAATTTAAGTTCGAAATCAAAACTTCCGCAAATGTTTTGTTACTTTCTTCATTAATTTTTCAAAGTTAATTTATTAAGAATATTAAAGGTTTGATATTTCTTAAAAAAAAAGTAATTAACCCAATAAACATTTTGCTTGAAATTCAAGTGTAAGGAAAGTTGAATTCCAGTTATAAATTAAAATTTCAATTATTGAATTACTGTTCTACTACACTTTTATTCAATAATATACTCCAAAGAAAATGAAACTTGAGTTCAAGTCGAACATAATAATATTAATACATTTACTTTCAAGTATTGAATCACAATGAAGTCCGAGTTAAACAAATAATTGAATTCAAGCTTGAGTTCACAATATAAATTAAGCCTTTAGTAACAGTGCAATTCAAGTAGTAAACATAACAGAATTCATGCAAAATTTTGGCATGAATTTTGTTATAAACTCAAAATAAACATATATATATATTTTTTATTTTACAAAATTAATTTAAATGTACAACATAAAGAAATATAAAAATATATTTCATAGAAACCTTAACACCTCTCTTTTGTGATTATTGTATTATTCTGATTGTTCTTGAATGGATGTGATATCTTTGGATTGGAAAAAGGATATTTTGTCCTTTTAGTTAACATTCTTTACTAATAGTAAACAGATTATAAAAAAAATACAAATTTTATTATATATTTTTCTTGCTTTTTCATCACAAATTTGATTTTTAATTTTTTAATATTTTAACAGAATTTTAAGAAATTTTAAAGAAATTCTTACTTGAAAAACGCTTAAGAAATTGATTGAAATTCAAGCTGAATTTCAAATAAAATTTTATGTACTTGAATTTTAATTTTTTAGGTGCTTATTGGGAAATTATTGAATTCAATTATTTATTATTCAATTAAAATCCTTTACAACTTTTTTTATAAAAAAAAAGTAAATGATTGCCAATATGTAATAGTGCAAAATACATAAAAAACAACATGGAAAACAAGTTTTTAACAATCAACTATAGTATTCACCTTGTAGATAGGAAGTAGATATTCAATAAATACACAACTTCTATATAAACATGAATGTATGAATTGTTACATACACACAAAAACCATACTAAATATTGGTATTTTATAAACCATCTCCTATAACAGCGAACAAAATTAACTCAATTAACTTGTCCAGTATTTATGGAAAATGTGGAAATGTAAATTTTTTTTAAAAAACCCCTTTTCTTTCTTTGTTCATATTTTAACCACAATTCTAAAAATGTTTCTAAAAGAACCCCTACAACGAAGGCCATATAAATGAGACGTTGGCTCGTCTATCGACCAACTGTAGTACCAACATCTAACTACTCCCTTTAACACAAGTATGAAAACCACTATAACTACTAATTGTATCTATAACTAGACACACCACGAATACCAATACCGCTGCTGCCATGTAAAAGTGTTCTATTAGTCATTAATTTTGATTACGTTAACTAATTAATTGACTTTGGTGTGTAGCAACAAATATTACCATTACTACCGCTTAAGCAATAGCAATAAGAATGATGGGGATATAAGGTTGTTAGTGCAACAACGCCACCAACAAGAAAACAAATATGTAGAGAGAAAGAAGTGGTAGGTTATAAGTTACCGTAGGTAGTGTAATGAGGACTAAGATCTAAAAAAATTGATGGATTTATCAAACAAAAGCACATGTATTTTTCAGAATAGGTTTAGCTTTTTTTTTTATAAATATTTCATATAATATTACATATTTATAAAGATATATGCATTTTCCCATGATGAAAATTGTTCCCATAAAATAGCAAAAATCAGAATCTGTATAGCCACAATCACTAGATTTTAATCACGTAAAAAAAAAATATATATATATATATATATGTATATATATATATATATATATATATATATGTATTTTTAAGTATATATTTGACAAAATAGCTGTCACTTTAGAGGGTTATAGTTAGAACCAAATAACACTACAATATCTTAAAATAGTATTTTATATCCTATTCTTATGAAACGAAATGCAAAAGGGCCAAGTAGTCAAAAAAAAAAATTAAAATTGTTTTTTTAATTGATAATGGTGCATTGCATTAAAGTACATAATATCACAAATTTTTAGACTTCTATTGTCCAAAATATCGACTTTATTAATAAAAATTCCAAAAGGCCTGATAACAAATTAGTATTATTTTCTAAATATATAAATTCAAATATTCCAAATATTATTCCAAATATTATTCCATGTCAGACTAAATAAACTTACCAGAACTCTCAATTATAAGTGTGTTTTGTTTGTATTGAGATATAACAAAATCGTTTTTTACAACCACAATTGTTCTGAACTTTTAAGTTTTTTATCTCTCCTGTAAAATTTTAAAGATTGTCGTTTGATCCTTTTGCATTTTAGGTGACGATATGTGCTGAAGAATAACACTAAGACAGAACTTGAGATTTTATATTTGAAGATAAACATTAAGTTTAATGATAATATTTTGAAAATATTTTTCTATCAAAGTTCTTTATAAGAAATATTTTCTAATATTGACCTCATAATGATCACAAGTGAAATTAAACGCTATAACTTTTACGGATCTTTGAACATTAGTTTATGTTGATGTATGTACTTTGGAAGTTTTGGCGATCTAGGAAACTTTGTATTTAATATGTTTTCGCTGTCGCGCAGTTTCGCTGGAGCAACACAATATCTACTAGAGCTATTATTTTCAATCGTTGGTTAGGAACTGAAGAAATTTTGTTTGTAATATTTGTTCTGTTTCAGATTTTAGTGGTCTTCTTGAAATTATTTCAACAAGTTTTGGCGATCTAGGAAACTTTGTATTTAATATGTTTTCGCTGTCGCGCAATTTTGCTGGAGAAACGCAAAATCTACTAGAGTTATTATTTTCAATCGTTGGTTAGGAACTGAAGAAATTTTTTTTGTAATATTTTTTCTGTTTCAGATTTTAACGATATTTATTTGAATATAGAAACACAACAGAAAAAACAGGAAATTTTTATACAAATTTTACGAATGAAAGCGAAATGTGACTCTGTTAGAAAATAAAATTTGTTTCTCATTCGCCGACAAATTATTAAATAAAATTTATGTTTTATCGGTAACAGTTTAAGTATTTTTTTTTTAATTCAACATTTTTTATGCAAAGAAATTCGTAGAAATAATTTCTCATTTAAAAACATCGTAATTTATCTCAAAAGGCTTTTTAAGTTTTGGTATCTGAAAATTTTGGTAGGGTGAAGAAGTTTTCAGTGGCAACGTTGTACTTATTTCAAGCTAAAGAGACGTTTCTCTCCACTAATCTTGCCATACCAAAAATTTAAATAATGTTTTAGGCCCTATCCTTTCCCAAAGGATTTCTTCCTTATTTAAATGGCAGTTTGAACTCTTACAATTTAAAAAAATTTAAAGCTGGTATTTTTGATGAGCCACACATTAGGCAATTTGTAAGAGATCCTAAAGCTTGGAATTCAATTGTTTTGGTTATGAGTAATTTCATTGCATTCTGTCGAACTTGCAAGAGCTAGGGTGTCACATGAGCATAAAAATCCACTTCCTTCACTCGCATTTAGACCGATTTCCACAAAATCTGTGTAATTTTAGTGAATAGTAGGGTTAATTCCGTCAATTTTCACAACGCAGAAGTAGTAATCCTCACGATGGTTTAGAGATTCTCGACAAATCATGGATGTTTCGAATATTATTGGATCACTTTTTTCACTGGAGTGTAAACATACCACACATTTCTGACATATAATATGAGGTACCCATGGCTTGTCCTGATTACACAATTTCATTTTAAAATATTGATGATATGTAGCTTTCACAAAGTCCGATATAGATACAATCTGGATTAAGCACACAACATCTTTGCGAAGCTATATTGAAAGCAACAACAAAATATGTTTAAATGAGAGTAGTCAATTCAATTTGAGATAGATACAAGAAAAAACATACGAAACAAACTATTTTTTATTTTGTTTTGTTGACCAGTGTTATCATTAAATTTATCAATTTGACTTTTGACTTTTGTTAAAATTAAAGGGATTTTCAAAAGTAAACTTCTATGGGAGCTATGGTTAATTATGGGACAATCTTCGTGAAAATTGTCATTATTTAATTCATAATTAATTTAAGGCAGAGTTTAAAACTGTACTCTGTGTATAAATTAATTTAGTTAAAAGATTTTATTGTAAAGAAAAATATTACATCAAACTCGATATTTTTAAAAAGAAAAGAAAAATATTCAAAAGCTATTGAATTGAAAAAATTCGAAATGACATGTAGTTACAGATGTAGTTACTTTATAATGACAACAGAATACTATCTGCACTACATAGATGTAGTTCAGTAACTATTTATTTATAACCCAGTATGTAATTACTTATTTATGATAAAATTTTTTAAAATGCTACTTTTATTGATTTTTTTAATTCAGTTTACCAATTAACATATTTAAGGAAGCGATAAATTGTATATGAAAAGGCAAAATTTGCATACGCATGTACATATGTACATTCACAATTTGTACACCAAAAAAAAATATGTTATTTTTAAGTTTTTGAAATCTGTAATTCAAATTTATAAAATTTTTTTTTACGTTTAAATTTAAAATAGAAGAAAAAATAGTTTTTTATATTCTGGGTTTTAATTAGTTATTTGTAACCTAAAACGTAACTAGTTTCTATTGCTTTCACTAATAATCACTTTTGTGATACTTTGAAGTCAATGATTTATTGAATAGCTTGGAAGTAATGACATCTCAGTAATGACTTTCTAAAATGCCTCCTTGTAATAATATTCCTCTAATGTCATCACCATGTTAAAATAATGGGCTATTCAGCTAATGTGTAAGTAGTGAAGGGCCATAATATTAGCTTCTTATCTCATTACATTAGCAAGTTTGTGAATAATATTAGAGAAAAATGAACACTACTTAGTTTTTGACCGAAAAACAACTTATAATTGTTCTCGTTGTCCAGAAATTCCTCGCTTACAAAAAGATCGAAAGTAGTGGGCACTTATTTATGTAGTGTTAAATTCAAAAAAATCAGGACACCTCATTATCAAGTAAGTTGCCATCAGAGTTACGCTATTTGCCCCCTTTTTCAACCACTTACCCACTTTTTGGCCTCTTTTTTAAAATGTAACTAATTGACGGCTTTTTAACGAGAAACTAAGTTATTTGAAATGTCTCGACCTATTATATAATAAATCCAATGAAGAAATTAATTATTTTCATATTTTTTCACAATATAGTGATTTAAAAAAGGCCCCGAAGAACTTGTAAATGAACTGAAACTGTTAGAATCTAAAGCTAATGAGAAAATTTATGAATCTTTTTGGATCAGGCGAGAAAAATTAAAAACAGATTTGATGAATACTTATGTCCTAATTTATATTTTTACTTTGGCTCATAGCAGTGCCTCGGCGGAACGTCTTTTTTCTAAATTATCATTAATAAAAAATAAATTGTCCAATAGACTTAAGCTCAATATTTGTGAATCCAAGCTTTCAGTCCTAAATTCCTTAAACTGTAATTTGTAGAACTGGCCGAGTGAAGACCTGATACAAAATTACAGAAGTTTAATTAATAAAACGGGTATTTAATCTTAACTAGTATTATGAATAAATCTTTATTTTTGCAATAATAAAAATTACTATAAATAGTAGTGTTTCTTTAAAATATTTTTTTGTTTTTTTCTTATCAAATAAACTAATTTTAGGGAGTTTTTTTTCAAAAATTCCCCTTTGACGACTTTTTGACGACTTTTTTTTGGAAATCCCCTATTTGGACACTTTTTAAAAAATCACAACAGCAACGCCGGTTGCCATTACCGAAAATTAAAAAGGTTTTGATGGGTATAAAATATTTTAATATGGTTAAAAAGCTACATTTTCCGCTTTAGAAATCTATTTGAAAATCTGAAATGTACTTAGAATTCAGGAAGCTAAGAGAATTTTTGAAAAGTGATGTTCTCAAGAAGATCTACAACCAGCATTAGGTAGTTTTTCGATAGAAAATAGAAAGTGCCATCTTATAGCGGAGTGCAATTCTTTAAAAAATGAATTATTAATTTCCTTAAATATCACAAAATCAGACTAAATTACTGATTTTTAAAATTTGGGTTTTGTTTGTTATAATCGAAAATCTTTGAAAATATATTCTCCATTAATCAATTAATCACATTCAATTTTTTAAATTCATCCTTCTTTATTTTAGCTTAGTAACTACGTGAACAAATTTTGACACATGTAGCACTAGTTTGACTTATCTCCATCCTTTTTACAAGTAAAAGTTCTTTCAAAGTCTACACACAAATATTTGTAATGGTATTTGTGAATATAATAGCCCTTAAGGAAAAACTTAAAGGTCACCATGATACAGGCCTTCTTCTTCTTTCTTTAAAACTTGATTCATATTTCATTGAGCTTTAAAAAAAAATTCAAAGAACCTCAATTTTTTTAATCTGTTTATAAATTATTTTTTTTTTTTTTTTTTACTTTGGAAAGTATAGAAGATTTTCTTAAAGTTTAATAAAACTAGGGAACAAGCAAATGCATAAAAACATTGCGTTTACAAAAACTAGCCTCTTTATTTCATTATTTTCCCGCCGGGGTATAAGGGCGAATCGATGGTGGTAGTCGTGGCTATTTCTGCCAATACATATGCATATATATTTAGCTATTTGGTACAATTATTATTACAAAGCAAGTCTATATGCAATACACTCATTACAGTCTTTCATATTTTACACGTACAATAGTGTGGGTGTTTTTCCATAGCTACAAGTTTCTTATATAGGTGTGGGTAATTGGAAATTATTGGTGTATTGACCTGTAATTTAAAACACGTTCACTTATAATTTAATTTTACTGCAAAACTATGAACTATAAAAACTACGAAAATGCAAAAACTCAACATAAATGAGTTCATTCATATTTTCGCTGCCACTAGAGTATTCTTACCACTTTAAAAATATTTGTTCGTTTATTGCCACCGTACTTTAGAGGTGGCATTTTGTTAATTAAACTTAGATGTTTTCTCTAATACCAGTACTATTTTTATTATAACCACAACCATATAAACAGTTAACCATTTGCTTACTATCTAATATTTACTCAAATATCTTATGTTATAAACATGTAAAAGTGTATTAATTGTTAAACAGTTTTGCGGTTTTAACGTGCTGGAATATTTGGATATGAATGGTGGGAGTGTTGTCATGGCATGGTAGCTAATGATGTAATATTTAAATTATTTATGTTGAAAACAATAGATAGGGGAACTTTTAATCGAATTTCTGTAATTAATTAATTTAATATTTAAAAAATATAACATCTTGTGGTAAATAAACATAGCGAGTTTATTAATGAAAACTTTGTGTTACATTAGTGGTATAGGAAAGAACAGTTCAATATTCTTTTTTTCATAACCTTGTACAAATTTCAGGTTAAGTTGATAATATTATCAATAGTAATTACATATTTATTTTTTAGCATATTTTCAATAATCCCACAGGATATAATATATATATATATATATATATATATATATATATATATATATATATATATATATATATATATATATATATATATTACATTTTATTTCTTTTTTTACTTGAATAGAATTCCTGTGGGATTATTGAAAATATGTCAAAAATAAATATGTAATTACTATTGATAATATTATCAACTTAACCTGAAATTTGTACGAGATTTAAATCACGAGCGCGCTAAAAAAAATACAAAGTTTGTAGACAAAAATGCATTTTCTTAATCTCAAAAATTATGACGTTATAAAATCTGCTTTAAAACAGATTAATGAGTAATCGTAAAAGTTTCTGGTTATTTTCTATAGTTTAATTCGAAAATTATTTTAAAAATAAAAAAATCCGCGTATATCGTATAGAACTTAAAAAGGATGCTTAATGTTCATCAAATAACATCCTAAAAATATTATAGAGTAAAAATTCTAACAGGAAGCTTTTGGTTGATAAGTTAGTTCTCTAAATAAATTTTAGAATGTCAAAAAAAACACGAATGAACTTATCACAATCAAGTAAAAAATAAATAATTATGTTTTATCATAAAAAAAAATATTTGAAAGATGTTCAGTAAAAATTGGTAAAAGCTCCATTACTCTACCGTAAATGTATATGTAACGAATCAGCTGACACGTTTTGCTTATTAGAGCTGGATGTGTATGGGTACTCAAAAACGTATGTGGAATGTATTAAACTGATCAAATTAGGTCACTCTAAGTTTTTTACGTTACAGCTATAAGAATAGTGTTGACAGCTTTTTATTTCAAAACACTAAATCTGCGTAAAAAATTGCAGTAAAGAGTTTATTCATTAGACAATTCGTTTTGTAGTTTTTTCCCTAAAAAACTTTTTAAAATAATTTAAGTAAAGCGTAGAGTTGAAGCAATTGCGACAAAGTACTGACTACTTTTACTTTTTTTAAGTAACCATCAGCTTACATTCCGTTTACATTTATATTTACGATAGTGTAATGGAGCCTTAAGGGTTTGTATGATTTAAACCCCTGCATAGTGGGGATAATTGCAAAATAAATGGTTATAAGTCTTGGTCTTTTAAAACACTGAACCGATTTTGATGAAACTAGGAACATCAATAGAGGAGGTGTTAGGCTTTTAGGGTATTGTTGGCTGCAGTTGTAACTTTTATAAATATGAACAGATTTTAAATATTTTTACATTTTTTAATTCTCCTAAGTAAGACAAAGGCGAAACTATGCTAAATTATCGCTTATTATATATTTAAATTCAAAAATTAAATATTTTATTTTTGACCTTGACTTTTTGCGATTTTGCTCCGTAACTTTTAAAACATATTTTTTTTTTTTAATACACTGAATCTCTCTATTCTTTTTTAAATTATGCTAAAAAATTTTAATTAACTTTATTCGATAACAAGAATAAAATTTTCAAAATCAAGATTTCAAAACTGATGTCAAAAATTGTAATTTTTTGCCAAATTTGTTACGTTAAAAAAATTTCAAAATTACACCTACACAATTTTTTAAGGTCAGCCTTTCAGAAAATGCCAGAAAATATTGAACTTTTTTAACAAAATTAAAAAAAAAAAAATTAAATAAAGTTAATTTTTTTGCAAACAATTGCAATTTTTAACACCTGTTTTGAAATTTTTCCTTCGAAATTTCAACTGTGCCTCAGCTACACACTGCAACCAACAATATTCTGAAAGCTTAATTAATTCTCTATAGCTGTTCCTAGTTTCATAGAAATCGGTTCAGTCATTTAAAAGATCCAGACTTATTACCATTTACTTTTCAATTGGTCCCACTATCCCTATAACTTTTAAACCATTAATGATATTAAGTTAGTTTTTATTAAAAAAATAATAATTTTTACGTGTAACTCTGCTAGTAGTGATAATATTGTGAGATTTTCTGAATGTAGTGATAGTCTTTCACTAGATTTTTTAATGTGCGCTCGAGAAAATGTTTCAAGACAACGGATTTTAAATGCTGAAGTATAGCGTTTTGTTCGTTCAAAGCGCTGTCAGTGTGCAAGAAAAAAATCCGAACAAAATTTTAGCCAAATTTTAAAAGTTTTATGTTACTGCCCATATACTTGCAATATATAAAAAATGTCGTATTTTCTTGAAACAGTACGTATATACGTATCTAGTATTTAAAGTCAAATAAAATAAAATATAAATACTTAAGAAAAAAATCTTCTTCAAGTATACTTATATTCACTACTCTTGCACTTGATTGAAATACACACTTCATTAGTAACATATAACTAGATACAAAATATCATATAACAACTAAGATTGCTAATGAAAATTCTTATAGCAAATACAGACAATTACAATATAAATATGTTGCCTTTAAAGACTACTTAAAATTGATTAAATGATATTTAAGTTTCTCAACAACTCTACTAAGTTTCTTTTATTTATTGTACGAGCCAATAGACAATAAATAACTTAAAAGGAAAATAACTTAAGAAATCTATTTGATTTAATATTAAATAAATCAAAATAACCTTTTGTAGTGGCTGGACATTTCTTTTAAATAGTCAGCAAATCTAATAACTATTCCACTCAATATTTGATGTCATCAAAAAAGCAAAAAAGCCAGCATTTTTCCTATATTTTTCTTGTTTTTTTTTTTTTTTTTTTTTTCATGCGTAATTCTGACCATTTTGTTTGAAGTTTTTAGCACAAGTTGTTAAACAAAAGAAATTTATGGCCACTAAAATGTATAAAGAAAAGTTGTCGATAACTAGAGTTATTTACACATCCATAAATCAATATCTTTTGAATTGTGAATTCTGCCTAATTTTTCTTTTTATGGGTCAGAAAAACGCATTGAACTCTATATGTTGTTTATCCGGTCACACTGCAAATTGATACATATTAAATTTTGGATCTATTGTATGAATATAATTTTTGTTTATGGTTCATTGCATACATTAGAGCATCTTAATGAAATGAATAAAATTAAGGTTGTAACCTTAGAGTTGTTATAGAATTTATAGCATATGTAAAAAATGTTCTTATTGTTGGGTATTTTAAGGGCATTCAAATGTAAATTAAAAATGAAAAAAATATCTTTTGGACTAAAAAAGTTTTTAGCCTTAATTGTGTAACAGCAATATATTGTGATGTTTAGAAAACTATTATTCATAAAACATTAAAAAAAGATTTTTTCTATTGGTTAAAAATAATGTATATTAAAATTTTTATAAATTAATTTTATAAAATATATACAAATAAATATGTAATTTTAAGTATTTATAACTTTTTAAGGTGAAACTAATTTCATTGATTTAAAAACCATATTTTTTATATTTATTCTATGATTCACAAATATAAAAACTCTCTCTGATAAATCAGTTTTATGCAATTTTAGATTTTGTTGGAGCATATTTTTGCATATTTTTCACTTAATAACATATTTGTTTATACTTTTGTTTTTAAATGCTTACTTTATTATATGAAAATCATGAAAAATCCTTACTTTAAAGCATATTTTAGCATTTTACATAGGATATTTTACAAATAAAAGCATTATTTTTCATATTTTATATTTACATCTTACACTTAAGGCCAAATTTTCGATATGTTTTACGCAAGATAATTTTTTCATATTTTGTCATTAGAACATTTTTATTTTAGCTCCATCAATTATATATTTTTCATCTTATAAATTGAGAGCTTTAATATTTTAATATTTTACTGCATAAAATATTCTTGTTTTAGCAATTGCTAGTCAAAAGAAAGTAATTTTTTCCATAGAAAAGTATACAGAAAAGATTATTACCGTTTAATTTTCAATTAATACAGTTATATTTTTTATTTTGCATTTAAATTTAGTAAATATATTCCAGTAAGTATATAAAATTTGAGTAAATTTTTATTTCTCACTTAAATTTTTAATTCATTCAATCATCTACTTGATTGATTTAATCACTTTTTTTAATTGGAAAATATTTTCTGTTTTTTCATTTTTTACAGTTCTTAGTAATTGATATAATCATTTTGGAGGTGCAAATTAAAAAAAAAAAAAGTTTTTAATTGAATGAATTATTTACTAATATATTTGGTGTTTGGTGACTTTTTTCTGTGTAGACTATTTCTGTTCGAAACAGAAAACGAAGCAATATTTTAAGAGAATATTTTTAAATATTTTCTAATTCTAAAATCAGTTGTAATAAGGAAGGACAGAAAGTTCATGAATTTAAAACGTGTTTTAAACGCTTAAAAACTTAAAATATGCACTAAAAATAAATTAAATATGCACTTATTTTTTAACTTTTATTAAAAACACTATAAAATTTAAATTCAGTATCATATTAAATTAAAAATAAATATACAGTTAAATATTCCTAGACATATAACCTAGACAGCTGTTGTACATAAAAAATTACCGTTAGATATCAACAGATGTGATGGATCCATTTTTAAATATTGCGGAAAGATATTTTTATTTCTCCGTTTGAATCTAAAATTGTAACAACTGTATTGGCAACACTTCTTTTAATGGCTGTGATCTTAATGATAGATAGATTTTTCTAATATGATATTAAGGGTAGCTCTATACAGCTTATTGTGCTCTCAGACAGAATAATCTTATTGATACTTTCTTTACAAATAATTAATCAACTCTCGATGTTTTACAAAAGCGTATGACAACGAAAACAAATGTTTCATATACATAACTCGTTATTAAACGAATTATTCTGCCTTCACATAAATGACTGAAAATCTGTATTTATCTTTATGTTTTAAGCTATCCAAGGGCTGATATAACAAAAACTTTTTTCAGTGAGATTGTTTTGTCGAATATTTTAGGACAATACTTCTCCGAAACGAAATTATTTATTATGTGTAATTTCACATCTTAATACGAGATAAATAAGGAAACTTCTGATGATGCACCTTTTATAATAACCAACGTCCTTCTGTGGTTGCTAGTTTTGGAGAAATGGAATATGTGGTATTCATTTTTTAACGGTATTTTTAATATTTTAAAACATTTTTTTAGCTCTTCTTAAAATTTTGAAATCTAGGTTTAAGTCGTTTTATCAAAAGTCCACAGAATTAATTTTTGCTACAGAAAAAATAATTTTAATATATATGATACAAAAAAAAATGCATTTATGGCAAAATATGCTAAAACATGAATTTTCATCAAAATATACATAAATATACACTAACAAATCGATGCCATTTTAAAACAAATTCTTTAATTCGCAAATAGATTTAATTTACTCTGTTTTAGGAGTAAAGGAAAAAAACATGCATTTGCATGAATTTCTGGTCCGTGGTAATAAGGGTAAAACAAAACGCGACACTACACAAATTTACACATTTCAATATGATTACTTGATACCAATAGGCTTTCTAGATATCAAAGATGTTAAATTACATATTTCATTTGCAGCAAGAAGGTTATGACAAAAAATTAAAAATTTTTTTTTAACTCAATACTATAAAACATTTTCTGGGCTGAGCTTTATCTGATAGATCAATATATTTACTAAAATCATTCTCGATATCTCTTGATCTTTAGATCAAAAAAAATATATAAAATACTATAAAATATTGAAATTGCTAAAATTTTGATATCAAAATTTAGAACATACATATGAAGTAATATTGTTCTCTTATGTCGTACAAATCTAAGTCCAAAGGTAAACTTATGGTAAAAAGATTCAAAAATAAAAAAAAATACTCATTTTCATTTACTTTTCTCCAATTTTTCAACTTTTAAGAACTGCAACTAATAATAATGAAGACCGTGGACCACAAACTTTATAACTTGATTATTTATAGTGTTATTGATACAATGTATAACAAATTTTCTTAAAAACAAAAGTACATAAGAAATTATTATAACATTATTTCGGTTTTATTGATGTACATGGAAAAAAGTAAAAAATTAATTTTAATTACCTAAATGATTCATACAATCAAAATAATAATTAAATTTTCACCTCTCAGCAAAATTATTATACCAATTGCTAATAATTTTAAAAACATAGAGCAATTTTTATCCAATTAAACACATTTAAAATTTTAATTAAAAAAATATATACTTTTAACAAAGTATTGATTGAATCAAATAATTATGTCAATCAAGTAGATGATTGAATAAAACAAATTGATTTTATGGATTTTTCTCAAACTAATATTTTTCTTGGATTTTGTGAGCTTAATGCATCAAATTAGAACAAGTGAAAAAGGTATATCCATAATTTAAATAATATAATAAGAGATCTTCTGATGTAATTTTATTAATAATTTAATTTATTCTAAAAAACAAGTAACAAACATATTGTTAATCAAATCTGACCATTTGGTACCCTTTAACAGCGTTTTTAATATTTGTAGAGGGGTTCTTTCATAAGGCATATTATAATATTTGATGGCGTAAATTATATTTCTGTAAAGCATATGTATATGTAATAATATCATGCTCTTACCATTTACATTATATAATGGGCGCATAGATTCCCAAAGTAGATTTTATGATAAAACTTTGAACTAGGTTTTCTAGCCGTATTAAACTTGTTCGTGTCAAATATTATTATTATGCTAGTAATTATATTGGACTTATGCACTTTAAATTGATTTTATAAAGTTGGACTTATATGAAAGCTCTTCTTTATTAAATCATGAAATTTAGCACACTGATTTATGCATATATGCAGCTCATTTGGTTCGATTTTTTATGAAACCGTGATTAATATAAACATTTATAAACATTCATTACTATTATTGTTCCACAAAAATATATTGATATAAGACCTTATTCCATTTTAAGCTTTTTCAGCCATAAAATTTTACATTTTCTAATCCGATTTTTTTAGCGACACTTTGCATATAGATAGATGTTAAAATAAATCTTACCAAATATTGAAAAAAGCTAAGAAAACGATTAAGTTTATGATTTTATTTTGTTTTTATTGTCTTTTGTAAAATTTTCTTTATGGTTTATACGTCCTTATATGCGTCTATGCTTCATATGTTTGTTCTAAAGAAAAATTTTGTTGTAGATAAAAAAGAGTATAAGCATTTTTTCGGCAAAAAAAAATCCTAATTTTTGAAATTCTGAAATTCAAAATTATTTATTTTTGGACTCAGTAGAGATAAAGACTACAAATTTTCTTTAATCGATAGATAATTTTGTTCTTTAACTAATTACAGAAAAAACTGGAAAAAAACTGTAATTGATACAGTTTAAATTCCAAATGCAAATAACTCGAGAACTATAAGAGAAAAATAGCTTTAGGAACATATACAAATCTTTGAAATCGGATAAGAAACAAAAATTTGTCTTGCGGTTAAAAAAATTTTATGTCAGAGGTATCCTACTTTAAGCCCACTTAAGGGTCTGTAAGACTCCCCTTCCAAACTTAAAATTGTACACTCCTCTGCTACGCCTATTGACGACTCTACTGTCAAGGAATTTTTTAATTATTTTTAAAATGTTAGGTAACAAACAAACTGCTTTGGAAACAAATTTGCAAAAATTCAGTTTTGATGTTGGTGTTTTTATTAATTAGGAGTATTATACATTCCACAATGAACAATGCAATAAATGAAATATTGTGTTTACACTGTGAATAAAAAATGGTATAACTTTGCCTAGAATATCAAATATTTTCTAAAATATTGTCAAATTTAATGGACCAGCAAAAATCGACACAATGAAAAACAACCGAAGTCTGAATTTTGTTTAATATTATGAAATGTTTTCTATACACATTAAATTATATACATATTAAATTATATGTGATTTCTATGCCAACTTTTGAACTATGCTAGTTGTAATAATTTTCAATATTACTGATTTTATATTAATGTTTTAAGTTTTTTGATAGAAATCTAAAACTTGGTGCTGAACATGCTACCCAACCACCCGACAAAAACGAATTTAATAGAATTTATTCTACAAATTTCGAACGGCTCTTGACTGAAAAAAGAAGAGTTCGAAGAGAGTGGCAACTCCACAGAACCCCTCAACTGAAATCGAAGCTAAAAGAATGCCAAAAAAGGCTTACTAAACTTTTGGAGTATCGAAAAAAAGAATCTTTGTGTAAATATCTGGAAAAGCTGAATGCAACGCCTCAGTCAGATTACTCACTATAGCGAGCTACAAAAAAAACTCTAGAGACCTGTTATAAGTAGACCACCGTTACGTAATACAAGTGGTGGATGGGAAAGAAACGATACAGAAAAAGGGAATCTGTTTGTCAGTCATTTCAAGAATGTAGTCATGAATCAAATGACATAATTGAGTTGCCACCTGTTGTGCCCCATTTCAGAGCAGTTGAACCCCTTTACTATGAGAATCGAGAGATAGACAAGGCTATTGTTGATTTAAACTCCAAAAAGGCACCTGGCATTGATAAAATCAGTAAGCAGATGCTTTTAGAGGTACCCTTGATAACATTAAAAATAATACTTTATATTTTTAACTCTATATTATGTCTTGAATATTATCCACTAGAATGGAAGGTGTCACTGATTACCATGATATCTAAGCCAGGGAAAGATCACACAAAAGTTGAATCGTATAGACCCATAAGTCTATTATCTAATATGTCTAAGCCATTTGACAAGCTCCTAATGAACAAGCTATACCCGCTAATAAGCCAATGTATACCCAATCATCATTTCGGATTTAGAAGAAAACACAGTACTATCCAACAAACACACAGACTTGTAAATGTTATAAGCTATATAACTGGTCGGAAATTTATTCTTAAAGAAGGTGACTTTTTTAGTACCCCTCAGCCTATTGAAGCAGGTGTGCCCCAAATTAGTATATTGGGCCCTGTGTTGTACCAGATATACCTCCCATATGCCAACTAATAGTCAAACCCATACATTAACATCTGCAGATGATACAGCTATTTAGCACTCATGAATGCCCACAGGAGGCATCTCGAATTTTGCAGAACCATATACTTGATATTAAGATATGGTTAAAAAAATGGAAAATAAAAATAAATGAAGAAAAATGCAAACATATAACATTTACCTTGCGTAGGGAATCATGCCCACCTATCCTTACAAATAACCAAATAATACCTCAACAATAGGAGGTTAAATACCTCGGAATATATCTCGAACGACGCTTTACTTGGAAATTCCATATTGATGCAAAGATGACCCAAATGAAATGGAAAGCACTCCAAATAAATTGGCTAATTGGCAGAAATTCTGTGCTCAGTCTAGGCTGCAAACTACTCCTCTATAACTCAGTTACAAAGCCAGTATGGAGTTATGGGATCCAGTTATGGGGTACGGCTTCAGCATCAAATATTGAGAAAATACAGAGACGCCAAAACAAAATATTGCGAACTATGTATAAGCGCAGCCCCTTGGTACGTAAGAAATACTAACATACATAAGGATCTAAACGTTCCTTTGGTAAAAGATGTTATAAAAGAAAATGCAGAAGCATACTTGAAAAGATAGGAAATACATCCTAACCCACTAGCACGAAATATACTAAGAAGTAATGGATACATCCGATTGAGAAGAAGAAACACCGCAGAACTGAACCGAAGTTAAACCATATGCATTAAAATCGCTTTAATTCTGACGTTGATTGAACTAAACAGATATTAAGATTTGATTAATTATTGTTAGTTCATTTAACTTTTGTGAA
Source organism: Protocalliphora azurea (assembly GCA_932274085.1). Classification (NCBI taxonomy): domain Eukaryota; kingdom Metazoa; phylum Arthropoda; class Insecta; order Diptera; family Calliphoridae; genus Protocalliphora; species Protocalliphora azurea. Next base: position 77,826,717 of record OW026523.1, on the reverse strand, counting down.
GATTCAATAAATAAAATTACTGAAAAAAAAAAAAATATGTTGAAAGTAATAAAAGCTACACTGTTTTACAGTTGAATATTATAAGGAATTGTAAGAAAGAACAATAGTGATCTTATTAGAAAAATTATCAAAGAAAATACTAATGAAAATCAAATGATCAAACTTTAATTCCGCTCAATCCTGTAACAGTATTAATAATTATTGAAATATTAATTTTGTATTAAAATATGATTGCGAATAATATTTTTAATTGATAAATCATTCAGAAAGCTAACATATTTGTAAATTTTTTTAAAACATTTTTACAGAAATGAATAATATAGATATAATATAACATCTTTATACAAAATATATTGCATACAAATATGATTAGAAGACGTAAAATTTAAAAAATTAAGGAAATTTAAACATTTTTATTATAATCAATAAACACTATAGCAACACTGAATAATAAAAAAGTAAATATTTTATGCAAAATGTACCACAATTAAAATTTGTCTGTGCGTTGCAATAAATATATGAGCCGCTATCAAAAATTTTTGATATTATTTTCCTATATAGAAATGTAAAACTATTTTTTTTTTTTTTTTTTTTTGTATTAAAAATTTTCGTTTCAGTTTTCCAAACTTTGAGGCTATTTACTACGTTTACTATTTCGGGCATATCAACGAGATATAGCACAAAATACGTACAATTATAACAATTATTAATCCCTATTTCAAAATTTTTATTCCATTGAAGGGCGCCCAGACCCTGCTCAAAAGCAAAAAAATAACAAAAAAAAACTGTCATTAAAATTTGACTACCCTCTATTTATCTGTTGAAAGTCTGCAGAACAACAAAGAAGGTATAGAATTTATCCACAAATTCAGATTATTTTATATAAGACCGTATGGGATCAAAAACTATAAACGCGCGAAAAAAGTATAGCCGTTTGGGAAAAAGTTAAATAATTTTTAATCCTTTTTTTAAAATTTTGAAACTTTGAACAATAATCATGAATATAAAATGAGACCTATGATGCTAAAATTATGTACTCTATTAGTCTCTAGTCTTGTGAGTTCAGACTTGTACTCTGTTTGTTTAAAATGGTATTACCACATTTTAAATATTAAATTCAATTTCAGCCAGGTTAAAAATTTTTGATAATGGCCCATATATGTCCTTATAAAAGTTAGTATCTAAAAGAAGGTATTTTTGGTAATCTATTGATCCAATACAGACAAAACATTAAGGATTTCTAAAATTTCAAAAACTTTTTATAAATGTACAGTCAATGTCTACGCATCATCATTCTATTCTATTCTATTCTATTCTATTCTATTCTATTCTATTCTATTCTATTCTATTCTATTCTATTCTATTCTATTCTATTCTATTTTTTTAAGTTTTAAAAGGTTTAGTTCCCTATGTGGTAATATCATTCCTTCTAGTCTAAAAACCATTCCTTAATATATAACTCTATAAACAAAATTTTGGCTACATAGCACCCCCAAATTTAATAAATATTAATGTTTAAAAATCCATAATGATTGCCAGTAATAATACTAAGATATTTAAGCTCAAAATAAGTTTATTAGAAGGAATGTAGCCAAAAATTATATAAACATTTTAATATACATATTTGTATAAATGTAGTTACAAAATACTTATTGTATATTATTTAAATTATAAACGCGTATGCCAACAATTTCCGTTTCCTTCTTCCGGGTTGCTAGTTAATCAAGCATTTGGCGCCAACTCAAGCATCATTATCATCATTGCATCATTTGAATGCAACAATAATAATTGTATTCCACTTACCATTCTATTTAGTTTCTATGTATTCTGTCTTATTCTACTCGGAACTAAACCCTGAAAGAAACAAGTGGTAAAAAAAACTAAATGAATAAAAAACAACATAAAAATGTTGGAACGTATTTCAATGTACAGATGTTGAGTATAAAAGGATTGTGTAAATACAAATGCACATGTTTGTATAAGAAAAAACGCAGGCAAACTGAGAATTTCTTTCAGCTTTTTGTAAATAGTTTATTAAAAAATTTCTCCCCATGAAATATAAGAGATGTTTTATCTAATTTTGAAAATATATTGGTTAACAAATTTATGAAAACTTATATTAAAAGGGCACTTTTCATTCAATCCTCGTGTATATTGTGTATGTGTTACCATCTAGATATGTATTCATGTTAAGATATTAGCAATAGTAATATAAGCATTATATAATTTAGTCTACTTAAAGTTTAGCAACAACATGCACAAAGACTCGTATTGTTTTAAATTTGTATGAGTGGTTGTGTAAATTTTATGAATGTATTGTGTGGGTGCAATGACTTTATTGTTTTGTACCAACTATTTAATTCTTTTTTGTTTTATATTTCCTCTATAATATTTGACTTGAATTGTATTTAAATGTGGCTGTGTATTGTTGGTGCGATTATTTTTCTATATGTGGTATACGATTTACATATGTCATTATATAATATTTATTACATAAATACAATTCATATACATATTATCATATACTTAGCAAACACATTCAGACATACCATCACACACTTACTTTAATTTTATACATTTACAATCTATTTTAATCCTATTTCACCCACTTATATTTTATGCATAAAATTACATTTTCCTATTTTGACATTCATTTGGCACCACATATCTACATTAAGTGAAATATATACATATGTATGTATGTTTGTCTGTATTTTTACATCTCTCATTACATGTTAGATTGTGTATTTGTTTTTATAGTTGTACTTAACAATTGAATGACAGTCTTATTTCCAACATAAGGATTTTCTTTATTTCTAATTCCAGTCGACATTTTAAAACTCATGATACTTATGCTAATACCAATAATAATGCCAATATTAACGCCAACTTTTTTATGTCTGCTTTTTATTTTAAAGAAGATGCAGTTAAAAAATGTTCATTTAAGTTTATTTTAAAAGATTTTGTCTAAGAGTTAATATTCTTGTTAAAATTGTGCCAAAAATGTGGGCATTATTGTAGTTGATTATGTTGTTGGGGGAAGAAAATACGTTTAGCTAATAAAGACAAATTTAATAAGTGAGCTAGGGCCTAGTTTTGAAGAAATACAATGAAAAAATTAAAAGCTCTCAATGAAACATTTTATATTTAAAATGGCCTTAATTTACGTGTGTAAGAAAGATATAGTCAGTCATGTCCGACCATGTGATATCCAACACCAATGTTTCCCACCTCTTCAGGCCTCACGAACCTTTTTAGAATTTTTTGTTTTTTCGCGAACTCCGTGCTACGTTTTGATTTTTAATATAGTAGAAATGAAAAATATTGAAAATTCAAAAGTTTTTTATCCTGAAAAACTGTGCGGAAGTATTAGCAGTGCCTCTTACTCACATATATAATAACTCTCTTAAGATCGATATTTTTCCAGAAAGATATAATTCCTCTTATAAATCGGGTAGTAGAAGTGCAGGGACAAAATATAGAGCAATTACAAAATAATAAAAAAAATTAATAAAAGATTTATTTATAAAATTCTCTTTTATTAGTTAAATTTCTGTACGTGGACTCCAGCCTTACAAATCGTCGTCTAGAAAATTTAGGATTGAAAGCCTGGATTTATAAATTTGTTGACCTTAAGTCTCTTGAATTTTTTTTTTTTATTATTGATAATTTAAGAAAAAGACATTCCGTCGAGACACTATTATGAGCCAAAGTAAAAATTCAAATTAGGATGTAAGTATCCATCAAATCTATTTTTTAATTCTCACAATCCGGTGCAAAATATTTCGACAAATAGTTTAGGAATGGTTTAGTACCATTCCACAGTGGGGCAGAATCGAAATTTTTTGAAAATAAATCTGTAACTTCTGATCGGCCAGTTTGATTTTCATGAAATTTGACAAAGGCAGAACAGAGGAGTGTACAATGTTAAGTTTGGAAGTGTGGCACAACAATCCCCTCAGGGGCGGAGCTAAGGGGGCTCAAAGTCAGGTACCTTTGACATAAAAAATTTTTAATCGCTTGCAAAATTTTTGTTTCTCGTCCGATTTCAAATATTTTTATATATTGTTGTAGGCCCTGATAAGACCTATAATCCTACCCCTGATTGAAATTTGGTTAACGCGCTTTTATTTATATTAATAAGATCCACATTTCCTGCAAATTTCATTAAGATATCTCTATAAACAAATATGTTATTACAATTAAAAAATGTGTATTTTCTCCAAAAACCCCAAATTGGGCCTTTTTTTGGTTTATTTCTAATTAGCGAAAGAAATTTTAAAAATATGTATTTCAAATTAAGCTTATCCTTTAGCATATTTCCGATCTTTTGCAAAAAGATCTTTTCCGATCTTTTGCAAAAAGATTCAAGTCAATATCATGCCTTATTTCAGAAATATGCGCCTTTAAACTTTTATATTTCCAATTTATTGTATATATGACTATATTTTTACAAACTTCAACTTTTGCCTTTAGTTTTGCGTGCATAATTACTTAGAAAATTATGAATATTTCTGTATACTTTTAATAATATCTATACACAAAATATTTTTATAAAAATAATTAATAAATATTTTTTATTTTTAATAGGGTTGTCATATTTCTCCAAATTTAAGTAAATCTTTATCCTTTTCTAAGCATTCATATTTTCTATTAATGAATTTAAAATAGCAAAACAAACAAATTATAAAGCTTAATTTGGAATACATATTTTTAAAATTTCTTTCGCTATTTAGAAATAAACCAAACAGAAGGCCCAATTTGGGGTTTTTGGAGAAAATACAAATTTTTTAATTGTAATAACATATTTGTTTATAAAGATATCTAATGAAATTTGCAGGAAATGTGAATCTTATTAATGTAAATAAAAGCGCGTTAACCAAATTTCAATCAGGGGTAGGGTAAGAAAAAAACTAATAAAATCGGTCGGAAATACTAGGATATATATGAAAAAAACTGGACCAAGAAAAATTATGTTGCTTAAAAATTCAAACGCAAATAACTCGAAAACTATAAGAGATAAATAGCACATGTAAGCATGTTTTTTATAGGTCTTATCAGGGCCTACAACAATATATAAAATTTAAAATCGGACGAGAAACAAAAAATTTGCAAGCGATTAAAAATTTTTTATGTCAGAGGTACCTAACTGTGAGCCCCCTTTGCTCCGCCCCTGGGTGGATTGTTGTGCCCCCAAGCATAACATTGTACACTCCTCTGCTACGCCTATACCAAATTTCATGAAAATCCAAGCGGACGATCAGAAGTTACAGATTTATTTCCAAAAAATTTCGATTCTGCCCCACTGTGCATTCTTAAACTAATTGAGTAAATTATAACATCATTATAATTTTCAAAAACACAGAATGGTTTTTACCATCGACAATCTACCAACCTAATGGAGTTAATATCACATATTAATTACTGTTTTCGAAGAAGATTGCAAACTGATGTAGTATATACAGATTTTAGCAAAGCCTTTGACAAAGTTAAAAACGATCTATTAATTGTTAAACTAGATGCAATTGGATTCTGTGGTAACTTCCTTATATGGATTTGTTCCTATCTGAGGAATAATCGTAAACAATGTGTAATGTTCAATAGCACATTGTCTAACTATCTGAACATTACTTCCGGTATTCCACAAGGCAGTCTTCTTGGTCCACTATTATTCTTACTTTTTATAAATGATCTTCCTAACTCCATTCAACATTGCTAGATCCTAATGTATGCAGATAATGTAAAGCTATTTCTGACTTTAACAAATGAAAAAGACGTACTAAATCTACAATCCGATATATCCAGCTTTAATAATTGGTGCAACATTAATGTAATGGAACTAAATCTTAAGAAATGTCATGGCAGCTCTTTCTATAGATATTTCCCAATTTCTAATGACTTCTATATTGATAATATAAAATTGAACTCGGTTGATCCTTCATTCATTTAGGAGTAAATTTTGATAAAAAAAAAAACTCAACTTCAATAATTACATAATAATGACTGTGAAAAAGGCATATAGTGTTTTAAGTTTTATAAAACTGTGGTCGAAAGAATTCACTGATAATTACGTGACGAAGAGGCTGTTTACTACATTAGTTAGGCCTATTCTGGAATACGGTTCAGAAATCTGAGAGCTATAATATACATTCGTATACTTGAATTAGTGCAAAAACAATTTCTCTTTTTTTGCCTCCGAAACCTAAGTTGGAACCGTGATTCAAACTTTCCTCCATATCGTATCCGTTTGGCTCTTATAAAACTTCCATCTTTAAAAAGTAGAAAAATCGTTGCAAATATTGCATTTTTCTTTAATATTGTTAATGGAAATATTGATTCTAAATATTTCATTAGTAAAGTATTAATTAATGTTCCACATAGACAACTTAGATCATATATTTCACTTTATGTCAATTTCTATAGATCCAATTTCACAGATTTTGATACCTATTGTATAATATGCATCAAGGTGAATAATAAACATTTATTAATAAGCTATTTTAATTCCAATAATTTTCTTTATGATACTATTTAATAAATATAATATATTATTTTAAGTATATATATATTTTAACTTTTTCAATTGCAATTTATTATCAGCTGTTGTATAAAACAAATAAATAAATAAATATATAATGTCTTTATTTTTACTAACTTTTCAATATTGGGAGAAATTTCTGACAAAGCACATCTTACTTCATTTTCCATATCCAAACATGATCTACATTTGGATTTTATGAACTGTAGGGCAGAAAAACTAGTTTCGCATAAGCATGAAGATACAAACTGTAGCAAAAGTTTTGACCTTTCATTCCCCACCAACGTGTACACTTTTTAATATTTTAACCAAAAATATTCAACCAACATAGATTCACAGCCAGCTTTGGCACACGAATTATTTTTTAGTTCTATTGCTTATTCTTAAAAAAAATTATCGAGCATGCCATCAGTAACAATGTTGAATGAATTACAGTAAAGTTTGGCAAGAGTTGATTTTAAGCTCCGGATAATATTGGGAAAAGTCATCGTGAAGTGAATCCAACTATATTATTATACTTTTTATTATATTTTTCATATGTTTTTCATTTTAATATCAGATGAATCCAAGATATCATTCAGTAGTAGAAATAAAAAATATTTTAGTAGAAGGTATTAAAGACGTCTTTTCCATAAAGAAATTTTGCACATAGAAATATTTATTGAATCAAATACAGTTAATATATTTACTTGTCTGTTTAACTCCTCGGAAAATTTCAGATATAATTAAAGTAATATACAAAAATAGTTTTCTGTAAATTTTGTATAAAGATCTTAATTTTTGTAATATGTCTACTTCTGTCTTTAATTCTTCAGAATATTTCCTTTCAAAATCCAACGAACATTGGTTTGCAGTAATAATTTCTTATGTTTTGCCTTTAAATCAATACATTAAGCTTTGAGAATTCTCTATCTTACACAAAAAAAAAAAAAAAAACACTATTCGAAAATATTTTTTCAACTAATCTGTTATTTCGCATAATACTAAATTTTAATTATAATAATAATGACTAACATTTTAATTATTAATATCTTTTGTTTTTCAAAAGCTGTCAACTCTTTAAAGTTTCAAGCTAAAAATTCAAATATTTTAAAATAAATTTACACAATTTTATATAACAACAAATAATTTAATACGTGTATTTCATATTTCCTCGAAATTTTTGTACTTCTTTTGAGTTTAATGAAACCGTACATTCTACAGATGCAAAAGTTACTTTTTGTGTAGTTCTGTATATTGTTCTCCTTAGCAGTAGTGATGTGCTAGAAGTTAAATGTTGAGAAAGCCAAGAAAAACTTGTTACTAACTCCAAATATCGATATATGGAAAAAAACGCAAAAATTTTTAAATCAATGAAACCGAGTTAATGTTATGATAATTTCGAACACGGTTTTGTTTTTGGCAAAATGGCTAATAACATTGTATTAGTAACAATCAAATTGTAAAGTTTTGTATTACACGTTCTTTATGGTTATTAGTTAAAGTTCTTCAAACTTGAAAAATTGGAAAGATATTATTAACTTTTTCCCACAAGTTCAAATTTCTGGTGTTATGCTCTCCCAGCATAGAGGAACAGTATCACTTTATATGTGATGACTCTATCACTACTCAATCAAAAGTTTTACGTTGGCAAACTTTGAAACCAAACTTTTTGCTATTTTAACATTTTTATACTTTTTGGTCATTTAAGAGCGGCATATCAAAATACTTAACTGCAAACATTTTAAAATTTTTAAAAATTTAGCAAAATGTTCAGCATTTTTGGATGTCAAAAATGTCTTAGAATTGTATGAGGCATATTGGGAGACTTGCTGTAGTTTATTAATATTTTCTTTTAATCTATCAAAATAAATCAATTTTGGCGGAAAACAAGATACTTTTATATAAACACATTTTGCTTTTTCACATCCAAGGCCTGGCGTAAAAACTATAAAAATTTGACTCAATTGCAAGGTTTTGTAAAGATTTATCCTAAAATTAACGACACCCTAAAAAATTACGAAGTTTGTAGAATTTTTGGACAAAAATGCATTTTCGTAATCTCAAAAATGATTACGTTATAAAATCTTCTTTAAAACAAATTATTTAGTGATCTAAAAAGTTTTTGGTTATTTTTCTATAGTCTCGGAAAATAGTTTTAAAAATAAAAAATCCACGTATATATTATGCTGAACTTTCATCAAATAACATTCTAAAAATATCATAGAGAAAAATTTCTAACAGGAGGTTTTTGGTTGACAAGTTAGCTTTATAAATCAAACTTATGATGTCAAAAACCACCACCAAATGCCAAAAGAGAAAAAATTAAGGGTTTGCTTGATTTAAGCCCCTGTTTTTTCGGTATTAAATAAAGAATATTGAAACTAAGAAAACTAAAATACATTTTGTTTTCAAACATTTTCACCTGATATAATTTTTATTATTTAAAAAATTTGCCAATAATTATTTAAAAAAAAATCTGCGTGTAACACGCAGAGAAAAAACATGGTTACAGCATTATCACTACAATAATATTATGTTCTGACTGTTAATTTTCTTTAATTTTAATAACTTCGTGTTCATGATAACAATGTGTTTGTTTAAATGTTTTCATTTATTGTTTACACTCAATAAAATTTTAATATGGGGAACTATAAAAATTATATGTTTTTAAATATTTTTACCAGAAACAAAATTTTATTAATGTGAAAAATATCATTACTTCTACAACTAATAAATATTTGCAGTCTTTTTCCATGTTCTTAAAATATGTTCCGTTTTTGAACCATATTAATATTATTATTCCCCTACAATAAAATTTTTCAAATAAATGTGATAATTATCCTTTTCACAGACTTGGTGGAAAAATTATATACTTGTTTCTTTTTAAATATATTTTGTTTTTAATACTTATTTTCCAACTTCATTATATAAACAGACAAGTTTTGGTTAAACTTGGTGTAATTCAAGCAATATAAGATATTGATTAACTACTATTGCTATTAAAGGGTTTAGTTAAAAAAACTTCTTGCATTTGAAGCACATATAGTGGTATAAGGAATATATATATATATATATATATATATATATATATATATATTTGAAATTTTAAATTTTTAGATTTTCTTTTTTTTAATCTTAATTTTTAAACTTATTCACGCCAACGGATTTTAAACGCCGAAGTATTGCTTTTTGTTCGTTGAAAGCGCTGTCATATGCTATGAAATAAAATGTCCGAAAAAAATTTTTGTCGAATTTTAAAATTTTTGGGTTTTTTTCCATACATTTATTTTTAGGGGATCAAAAGTTAAGAAAATGAGGCAAAAAATTATACATGTTACGTGGAACGTTATAAAGTTACGAAAAATGTAACAAATTTAACCAAACGGCAATACTGGTTGATAAACATAGAGGTATATAATTATATAAGTATGTATATTTCATTTACTTTATATTTTATTATATATGTGTTATTTCTTTTTTTTTTTTTCTTTAAAATAATTTGTTTGTACTTCTTAATTAATTTTAATAAATATGTTTAAAATAAACTATTGTGATTTTCTTTAAAAATATTGCTTGGAAAATTTGGCCAGAATAAAATATTTTGACAATATTAACAAAAACAAAAGTGTCGTAACATCAACTTCATAAACGAAACAGTCGTAAATAAAGTTTGTTCCATTTAAGAAAAATTTGGGTTTAAGAACATTTTATGCTTTATCTATTTTTACTTTAAGTGAACGATAAAAAAAATTACTAATTGCTTAATTTTAAAGTAAAAAATTAAAAATAATCATTTAATGTTCTTTGCTTCTGCTGTAAAAAATTAAAAAGTGTGGCTACGGCGTTTTCCATTTTTTTTAACGATATGCTTGTACGTTGTATGTAATATTTATTCATATTTTTCTTAACGATAATGTTCACATATTAAATTTGGCGCACTCAACATTAAGATGTTTTCCTTAGCCCTTAGATAAATGATAAGTTTGATACAAATTTGAAATTGAAATAATCAATGAACTATTGCACAATAACTCGTACACTCGAATTTTTTATAATTTATATAATTTTAGAATTTATATAATTTTATATATATAACATAATTTTAGATTTTCATTAAAATATAAGTGAGCTTAAGTTTTTGTTCTTCTCTGGTTTCCATCTAAAAATTTTTATTGAGAAAAATAAGAGATTACAAATTTTTCCTCATGAATATACTTTACCTATTAACAGAAATTTACGGTTTTTACTTTTTACATATTTTAGATGACCACAGATTTTTTCTATTTTATCTGAAATCTCTGGTTTGTTTATATAAAAAAATAAAATCTATTTTTTTCGACTAAATAATCGAGTTTTTCTAAGAAATATAAATGATTAAAAATTTCAGAGCACTTAAGTGATTACTAACAAATTGATTATTTCATATATATTGGCAAAAGTTTTTAAAAAGCCCAAATTTTTACAAGTATGTTTTATAGATTTCAAAAAGCGTGGAATATTTTTCTATTAAATTAAAAGACATGCAACTCAAAACCTTTATTAGAACCAAGAATACCGCTTTTTGTTAAAGTTTTATGCTATTGTGGATTTAAAAAAAAGTAATTGAATTAGTAAAGCATAATTTTTCATAGAGCTATTTCTAAATAAAAAAAATTTTTAAAATACTCTGTGATCAGAGATTCGTCATAGCCAAATACAGCATTCTCACTTGTTTCTAGCTCCATTAGATTAAAAAATTCTAAAATATATTAAATTCTAAATATATATAAATTATATATTTAGAATATAATATATTCTAAAATATATAATTTCAGTACTTTTGAATTTCCCGGGGAAGCAGGAAATGAAAAATGGAAAATTTCAGTGAAATCCCCAGACGGAAAATCACAGAATGTATTCCCTAGTTATTCTGTGCGAAATAAGTTGTACCATAGGATAAAAAAAATTATTACATACCCAGCAAAAATTTTGCTTTCCTGGTAAGCTAGCAGGTATAATTGGAAACAAAAATAAACTACTTATTTTTTGCCTGAATAACTAGTTATTTTTGTTCGACTTGTCCACAAATTCATGTAGTTATTTTTTGACTCTAGGGGTACTCAAAAATATCTACCTAAACGAAAGCAAAAATAACAAAAAAAAAAAAAAATTTTGCCGTCAGTGAGACTCGAACTTGGATACACACTAACCATTCGTTTTCACTGACTAATGTCTTACTCAGTACACCATCTCGCACATAGCATACTAAGCGACAAATACTCTATTTAGTTTAAAATGTCTTTTTAGACATTTTGTTATAAAAAACTAACAGCTTTAGAATGGGGTTGAACCAACAACCTTCTGGTTGTTAATCCGGCGCTCTAGCCAACTCATTCACGTGATTGCAGTATTACTGTGCTATTATACTACTGAGTACTTATTAATGTAATACAGAGTACGCAAATAATAATGACGCCTCATTACCAAGAAACTACTTTAATAAGTAGTTGTTATTACCGAAAACCAAAAATTTTTTGCTGGGTATTTACCTATTTTGATAAAATTTTAAAATATGGGAATAAGAATTTGTCTATAATTTACACATTTAAAGCTTTATCCAAAATAAGCAATACTAACCGAACGCGTATTGAAAATTAAAGTAAATATTATTTGCTTTTATGTCTCCCATATGTCTACTAATTTCCATGTTTTTTTTTTTTTTTTTTTTTTAATTTGTTTCTGGTTATAAACAAAAATGTTCTACACAGAAAACACAAAAATTCAATTTAAATTATAAAAACTATGTCTTCAATTACTTTCTTAATTGAAATTCAATCTACGAACAAAATTGTATATTCAATTAGTAAAAATGGTATATTTAATTACTCAATTTCTAGTGAGCACATAATTTTTTGATACAATTAGAAAATAATTGAAAGCATTTTGTATTTCTGATTAATAATTTAATTGAACACGAAAAAATCCGTGTACACTTTAAGACTTATAACTTTTACTATACGTGAAAGAAATTTATACCATTAACTTATTTACATCTTTAATTATCTTCGATAACTATGTGCTAAATATTGTTGTAATAACATAATTAGTTTTTCTTATTATGAAAACGTAATAAAATTCGTTCAAGCACAGAATTCGAATTTATTATCGAAATACATGTCGAACATAAAAAAACTATTGCTAGGAACACAGGTGAATCAGGGAATACAGTTGAGTTATAAAAAATTCAGTTGAGTTATAAAGAATTCTTGACCACAGAAAATAATCCTGATAACCGAAGAAAAAGTTGACCGTAGGATCGCAGACAAAATAATACTAATTTTAAGAAAAAATATCTGCATCTTTAGTAAATGTGTCCATTTTTTTAAATTTTTCTGTATCTTTTATCAAAAAAGTTAAAAAGGTTGGCCTGAAGATCTACGAATTAAAAAAGTTCCAAATAGGAATACTAAAATAAATGTGAAGACAAAAGAAAGGATGAAAATTATTGAGATTAATTTTTTCAAAAATATGAATGTTGACTAATGGATGATAAAAAGTACGCACTGGCAGACTTGTTAAAACATCCTCATGTAAATACTGTATAAAAAATCAAATTTGTCAAATAAACCTTTGGTATGGCAAGACATTTTTAAATGTAAGAAAAAAAAAGCACTTCATTCATAATAAATGAAAATAAAAGATTCCTTCTTATCATTAGAAAACATAACAAATTCCAATTTTGTTTTTTTTTTTTTTTTTGTGATATCTCTTCTTATTATTCCAACAAAAAAGTAACTGAGTGGTATCAAACAAATGGTACTGATATATACCAAAGGAGGACAATCCACTAAACTGTCCAGAACTTTGTTCATTTTAAATAGTATAAAAACTATATAAAGAATACTTAAATAGATTTTAAAAGGAAGTGGATCCCTTCCAGCAAAAGATTGTCTGAAAGTACAATAAAGCTCTTATGGATTTATTCTAAAAAATATTAAATATTTTATTAAAAACTAACAAAAAATTAATTTTTCTTTTAAATTTTAAACTTGATTATAACAGTTGTTAATAAAATCAAAATTCCAAATTGTCCATATATGACAATTAATATTTTCTTTGTATAGGGATACCACTCCTCCCATCGAAAATGAAGCAGCCGATTTTAATTCTAGGGTTCACGGGATGATACTGTGAAAATTTCAAGAAAATTTATTCAGCGGTTTAGCTTTCTATAGTGTACAAACAATCAAAAGCAATACATTTTTATATACATACTAGCATTTACCAAGTGCTCTTCGCTAACCTCCGAAATTTCTGTTTTGTGTTAACATTTATCCTGGACCAACCCGAAATATTTTTATTTCAATTCAAACAAATTATCCCCATAAAAGTTTAGCTCTTTTACTATCATAGTTTCTTAGATATGTGTTAACTAACATTTTTTTTGTATTGTATATTTGTATGGACGGTGTATTCTCTTAGTGCTACCAATCCTATTTTCATCTCAATTTTTGAAGAAAGTTATTTCCACAAAATTGTAAGACTTTTATTGTAACAGTTATTATTTTGTTTTTATGGGGGTGCACTTCTCCCTGCCAGTATCAACTATATGGAATTGATAAATAATAAACATATCATTTAAATGAAAGAAAACTAAATTAAATGTAAATATATGAATAAAAAATTTTATTAGAAATATTAATATAATTTCGAATATTACGTACTCAGCACATTATATAACATGTAAAACTAAAATCTTATTTTATAAAAATAGCTGCGGTCATATTTAGGAATTTAGTTTTTTCATCAATCTAAACTTCATTAAATTGTATCCATTCCGATAAAGGAGATATTCTTAAAAGTTATATGTACCCGGCAGACGACTAAGGAATTTCAAAATAAAATCATATGCCAATAACATATTCTTTTATGTCACATTAAGAGAGTTAAACAAATAAATCACTCATACCACCCGTAACCCCAATTTTATACATATTAAGAAAACTTTTAAAATAGATTAAATTAACTTTTTATACTAAAAAGCAAAATTAATTAATACATCAAAAAATGCAAAGGCATTACTTAAATGAAGATATAATTTTTAAAATAGTGTGCTTTCGAATAACATATAACACCAAATTTTCGTAATATGTTTAATGGTGCATGAATACTGATGTTTGTAACACACAAAAATATTGGTCTAATATATACCAATCAGCTTAGAATCACTTTCTGAATCGATTTAATGATCTCCGTCTGTCCGTCCGTTTATGTAAACCTTGTAACTAAAGGTCGCAATTTTGAAAATAATTGAATGAAATTTGGCATGCACAAGGACTAAGGTTATTGAAATTGGTGATGATTAGTCCTTTATTTCACCTAACACCTATACAAATGTCCCCCCTGAATAGTGGTTTAACGATAGCAATATTTAATTTAAATTTAGCATATCGTCGCTCAAAATTGCAAATGGTCGTTACCACTTAAAAAATTAAATGTTAGTTTTTTACTGGATTATAATATACTGACCCAAAATAAATCAAAAAAAATTCTTATTTTCGAAAATGACATCAATCTAACAAAAGTAAAAAAACCGTATCAACAATTTTATAAACGAAACGTAAAATTTGTTCCGTTTAAGAAAAATTGGGTTGGAAGTGTGTTTTGTGTTTTATCTATTTTGTCTTTAAGTGAATGATTACAAAATTTTACTTAATTGATTAATAAAAAATGACAAAAAAATATATGCATTTTCATAAAGTTTTTAACTTCTTCTGTAAAAAATTCAATGTGTGGTTATGACCTTTTTCATTTTAGGTGACGATATGTAAATCTTATGTAGATAAAAATCTAAATGCCTAGTTTCATGAAGATTGGACTTTAATTGACCATAGTTTCCATATAAACCCCTCTTCAGAAAATCAGTTTAACGTGCATAAATTGCATGAAATCTTAGTATCAAGTTAATATATGACACAAATAAGCTTTAGATAAATATAAATCACAGTGCCAAGTTTTATTACAATCCACAGTGGTTCCAAAGTACTTTATTAACTAATTCTGTAACTTGTAAACAGTTGGAGATATCTCAATAAAATTCCACATGACCAGAGATGAGATTACCAGCTAATCAGGCGAGTAGTGGGTTGACGATCTCGTTGTATAATATTTACCATATTTTTTAAATAAATTTTTAAATTGCAAAGCTATCTCAGCCACATAACATTATTTTAATTACATACCTTCATATGTAAGGTAAACATCAAAAAATTATTTTCTGACGCATTACTATTATAAGGACAGAGTGACGATTTAAATGAACGAAGTCAATTTTTGAAAGATATTTTTTCCGGATTTAGATTTTGGGCATTTCGGTACAAAAGTTTATCTATATTACGTAAAAATTTCATTGGGTAACCTTTGTTCGTTTAAATTTGATTTCAATTTAAACATTGATAGTATTTTTCAAAAAAGCGCTTCAAATCATAATTTTTCGTTTTTCGGGTCATGGTCTGAAGAAATTTGTTCGAATTTAATATACTTTTATTAATTAATTTTAATGATTTTCCATAGTAAATTGTACAAAATAAAATTTGGAAATTATTGATTGAGTAAATTTTAGCAAAAGTAAAAAACCGACCCCGTAATGGCACGTTGCACGTAAAATATGTGAAAAGTGGCGATTAAATGTGTTCAAAAAATTAACTTTTTATAATAAAATTAGATATCGAATAAAAATAAACAAAATTATGTATATAGCAATAAAAATCATTAGTCTAATTTTCGTTGTTTTTGTGTATTGAGCTGTCAAAGTTCAGCAATTTTTATATTTAAAAATAAGACAATTTCGGTGTATTTTCTTTCAAAATAAAAATGAAAGTGGAACCATCAACTTCAGATATTTATGTGTAATTTTCTTCAAGTATTTGTAAATAGTATTTTGTGGTATTATTTTTGTTTATATATATATATATATATATATATATATTTATATATATATATATATATATTATATATATATATATATATATATATATATATATATATATATACGATGGCAGTGAAGAAATAATATTGCATTTGTTATATAAAAATATTTAAATTAAATTAATGTAAAAAACTTATTTTTTATTGTTTAATTTCTTTCATGAAGTTCAATTTAGGGAGTCAATTTGTATGACACTTTAATAAAATAATGCATCTTTTTGAATAGATAAAAGTTATGTTTCATCACTTAATTAAATAATAATTTAAATTAACGAACACACCGACGGACATTACCATTCTGTCAGAAAAAGTTTTAGAATTTCAAAAATACTTTTTTTTACTTACTGATAATGAAGATAATCAAACATGATCACTAAAGTATTGACATTATTTTTTCCCAATGCAAATACGGACGGACATTACCATTCCGCAAAAAAAATCATACAATTCTTAAAATGCATTTTTTACTAACTAATAAGCAACAAAATAAGTCGTGATCATTAAAATATTGATATCACTATTCGCTGAATTAAGCGGTCATTTTCGACCCATTTAATCCCAATGTATAGACGGACGGACACTACCATTCTGCCCATATAATTCTAAAAATAATTTTTTTACTAACTAACAAATAATAAAATAAGTCGTGATCATTAAAATTTTGATATCTATTTAATCCCAATGTATTGATGGACGGACATTGCTATTCTGCGAAAAAAAATCCTAAAATTCTAGAAATAAATTTTTTACCTAATAATAAATAAAAAATAAATATTGATCATTAAAGTATTGATATACTTTTCCCTGAATTAAGCGCTATTTTCCCATTTTACTTTAACGTGCATTGTGTTAATTTCTTCAAAATCAAATATGAGCTATGTTAAAACTATGCCTAAGCTTTAGCAGTCAAAGTTTAAAAAAAAAATGTAAATAACAAAGCTGAGAAGAACTCTGAAGCAGTGAATGATCATAGCTTCTCAACAATAAAGAAATAAAAATATTTTCAATATTTTGTGCTATTCAACCTGGAAAACATACGTTATTATTTTATTTTCTTATGTTCTAAGTTGCAAGTTTTATATACCAAATAATGGAGAAAATGGTCCTGAATAGTATCGAACTTAAAGCTATAAAAATTTACAAAAAAATGTTGTCGTATGAAAATATATGTATTTTTTGCTTCTTTAGTTTAAACTCGAATAATCATAACAAAAAGTGTCATAAAAAGACATGCAACATTTTTTTTTAATATTTTCTGGCCAGATTTAGAATTTTGTCATTATAGTAGAAGCACCGAGAATAGGGAATGTTATTTTGGTCCCACAGAGTATTAGTAAATTAAATTACTAAGAATTAGGCAATTTTAAAAGAATTGGATCCAAGTTAAAAGCGAATTTTAGAATACCCTAGTAGTGCTTAATTTTTATTATTAATTTTAAATTCTTATAGAAAGATAACGCGAAAAGTTTCCTAAAAGTACTTAATTTTTTTCAGAAGTCATACATAAAAAAAAATTAAAAATAATCAAGTTAGCAATAAACTTTTTTAACAAAATTATATGTCTGGAGAAGAAATGCTACAAATAATTGATTTAGTTTTAGTTCTAACTTATTCCGTTATCTTTTATTAAAAAAAAAAGTATGTTATGTTTTAATCGAATGCATACTTTGTAATGACTAATCCCTTAAATCCCTCTAATTCAAATAAATATCTTTCATATACCTTTTACAAAGGAAATAAAATTATGTACCGATCCCATACAGCAGTATACTCTAACACAATATTTTATGACCTTTTTATAATTTTTTGGCTTTAAAACACAATTTTCTAATAAAATTATGCCAGCCAAAAGTTATTTAAATTTTGTTTATTAACATAATTTCTAGTGTTTCCAAATAAGTTAATATTTTTTTTATTTATTATTTTAAATTTAAAACAAAGTAGCATAAAAGGAAACACATTTTAGATTTTGTATTTGGCATAGTTTAACTTTTTCTTTACATGATATATAAACAAATTATTTTAATATAACTAAGTATATCAACAAAGTTAACATACTTATTAAGACTATGAACAAACTCATTAAAAAGAAATTTTAGTCTTTGTAACCAACAAAAGATCAAACAGATTCATGTTGATTGTATTTTTTTAACTTATAGCTGACACTAGTTATGTCAGGAAAAGGATGCAGTTTAGCATGGAACAAAATATTTTTAATTCTACACTAGCTTACTTCAAAAAGTTATGACCCCAAAGTTTTGTTTTACTTTTATCTAAGAAAATGAGAGAAAATATAAATATTTCGAAACATGACCATTAGGGTGTCGAAAGGTTTTAATTAAGTTTAAAAAAAAATAAAAAAATGTAATGCAGGATTGTTAATATACAACTGGATACCTAGCGAGTGTTAGAAGTCTTGGAAACTTAATTTACTTATTTATTTTTTTATTTCTTTGTTTTATTTTTTACTTGTTTTGCAAAAAGCTAGCAATTATTTCAGGATATATTGAATTTCAAAATTTTTTATAGTGTTGTATGGAGATTAAAATTTATAGCATGATATAAAGAAACAAAGTAACATCGTTTTCTGTCAGGGAAAATTTTTTTGAAGTATAAAAGAATTTTTTAATATATTTCTTTATAAACACATTACAACAAGTGGACATTAAATTAAGGAAATTGTTGTAAAATAAATATTTTGAAACATGACCGTTATGTCGAAGGGGTTTAAATAAGTTTTAGTAGAAAAAATGTAATGCAGGATTGCTAATATACAACTGGATACCTACCGAGTGTTAGAAGTTTTTGATACTTATTTATTTAATTATTTATTTTATTATTATATAAAATTTTTATATATTATATAAAAATTATATACAATTTTTTATATTGGCATTTATTTTTTGAAGATTATGTCTATCAAATGTTGGCCTTTGCTACGTCGCAGATGGTCCATCTGTTGAGTCCAATTTTCGATGACTCCCACACAGGAAAAAGTCTAACGGTATGATATCACACGATCTTGGTGGCCAATCAACCGGCCCAAAACGTGAAATTATGTGCTCACCGAAGTGTTCTCTAAATAAATCCATTGGTTGATGCGATGTGTGGGAAGTGGCGTCGTCTTGCTGAAACCAAATGTCGAAGAGATCACGAGCTTTAATTTCAGGAATCAAATAGTCGGTTATCATGGCACGATAACGGTCGCCATTGACGGTTACGTTCGCACTGGCATAATTTTTAAAGAAATATGGACCGATGATTCCACCGGCCCACAAACCACACCAAACCGTTGTTTTTTCTGGATGAAGTGGCAGTCCTTGAATCTCTTCAGGTTGCTTTTCGTCCCAAATACTGCAATTTTGTCGCCATTGACGGTTACGTTCGCACCGGCATCATTTTTAAAGAAATATGGACCGATGATTCCACCGGCCCACAAACCACACCAAAACGTTGTTTTTTCTGGATGAAGTGGCAGTTCTGGAATCTCTTCAGATTGCTTTTCTTCCCAAATGCGCAAATTTTGTTTGTTTACATACCCATTGAGCCAGAAATGGGCCTCATCGCTGAACAAAATTTGCCTCGAAAACGTCGGATCTTCTTGGAACTTTTCAAGAGCCCAGAGCACGAAGCGATGTCGCTTGGGAAGGTCGAGCAGTTTTAGTTGTTGCAAAAGCTATATTTTGTACGATTTCAATTTAAGATCTCGACGTAAAATGCGCCAAGTTGCTGCGAACGGCGCCGAATCGACTCTCCATGGTCTTCGTGTACACTCTCAGCTACGGCCGCTATATTTTCTTCACAGCGTGCTATTCGGTCGAATATTATCCAATAATGAATGCTGGGTCTCAAAATGGGTGATGGTGTTGCGAATAGTACGCTCAGTAGGCCGATTATGTTGACCATAAGTTGAGCGAAGTGCACGTGAATTTTTGTAATAAAGTTGAACGATTTGTAAACGTTGTTCAGGCGTAAGTCTTTAAATTATGAAAGGCCAAACAATACAGCATTAGACGACTCACACGTGATCTGTCAAAAAAAAAGTTATTGAAAAAAGTATCTCTACTTGAATCACCCATTAGTATTATATGAAAATTAAAATTTATAGCATAATATAAAGAAATAAGGTAATACCGTTTTCTTTCAGGGAAAATTTTTTGAAGTATAAAAGATTTTTTTAATATATTTCGCTATAAACACATTACATCAAGGGAAAATTAAATTAAAATTGTTGTCAAAAATTTTTAATTTATTAAAAAAATGTATCTTGTATATATTTCTTTCGCTAATTTATTAATTTACAGCACCTATATCTTAAAAGAGTTATTTAAAATACTATTAATGATTTTTTTTTTTCTATTACATTAAATAAAAATATTTAACATGTTGTAATCTGTTTATGTAAATGTTATATACAAAGTATTGAGCTCACGTACATAATAACTTTCCAGATTAGGAGTCCAACATATAAAAACATTCAAACATAATACTAAATTGTGTTACGATTGATCCATAATTGATTGATTTCATATGAAAATATCAATATAATACTGTATATTCACTCATAAATAAGTTGGATACATAATACCAAATTGTATTACTATCGATCCATAATTGACCGTAAATGGAATAATTGTTATTATGAAGATATGTGCAAATTTGTAACTACATGTCATACTCTGCAGGAACTAGTTAGGTTACAGCTTTTGCTCTAAAAATCAATTTCATTTATTCACATATTTGTCGGAATTAACCGTTTCGAAATTTGATTTCTTTCTTTTTCTTTTAGGAATTTTCTTTATTCATGAAAAACTAATTTAACACTTTTATCCATAAATCATGAAAATTCATTTTTTTTTTTTTTTTTTTCTTTGTAACAAAATTGGAAGAAAATAATAAGTTACAGTTTTGACATTTCATTCGACTATCATCTTACAGAATAACAAATTTTGATTCAAATAATGTAATAAGTTGTCGTTAGCACAGACAAAAACCCAAAGAGTAGCAAGTGACATAGAAAATCGGTATAGAGAATAGGGGCAATAGCACAAAAAATTAATGAATCGCTAAAATGTCGGAAGGAGAGTATGGCGACAAAAAGAGAAAACTCTTCATGTAGTTTTTCCTTGTTACCACAGAATTACTGAAATATTTATTAAAAACTTATTTTAGAAATTTCGAAATATTCTGAAAATAATAACAACTCATTAAGTTGTCACTCATTCTTAGAATATAAATTGAATGATTAATATTTAATCTATAATAAACTGACACGTAGCGTTTTAATTTTATTTAGCTTTAATATTGACTCCATGTGTATATGACATTTTTTCTATTTATCATATTTTTAGTTTTATTTGAATTATTTAAAATTGGAATTAATATTTAATATAAATAAAAAAAATCAAATAATATTTTTTTGAGGGGTGCATAAGCATCGTATTACATTTTTATTGCAAAATAAATACTGTATTTATTTACATTTGTTTGTTTTTAATTAAAAATTAAATTGATTTTTTCTATCGAGTATTATTATGAAAACAACTGAGATCAATATAAGAGCATTGTCTAGAAGGAAGGAGTATTATAAGTGTTGTATTATGTAAATGAAAGGTATACAAATTAGACTATTTGATGTTTGGTCTAAAAATAAAAATAATGAAACCTAAAGTAGATTAAATGAACGAAACGCCGCAAGATATCACGATTTCGGTGGACTGTAGAAATTGTCTCTTAATGAAATAACATGCCCTTAATACTCACACATAATGTCTCTTGAATCATCAGACGTATCGTTCACAGCCCTATCATCTAATTCTTGATAAAAATAAATTGGCCATCCATCACTTGCATTCTTCATTGAAGATTGTGGATATGTTGTCATCGTTTTCAAAAAATACGAAACAATTATTATTATTATTATTATTATTATTATTATTATTATTACACTAAATATTTATTTTATGTCGATACATTGCCATTTGGTAGAACCCGTTGCTGAAATTAAAATATTGTTAGAAGATGACAGGGTTTGCGCCAGGTAGATATGCCCGTGCTCCTATTAAATCCTATTGCCTGACTTATAAAAAACCAATTTCGAATGGCTATCGCAATTTTTGATACTGCTTTAACCAGCATTTCAGAAGAAAACGCGTTTTTTTTTCATTTCAGGATATGTGGGATGTAGGTATGATCTTGCTCCAATTTTTTCAAAACTTTGTATATATTCACTTTGGGTCCAACGTAATATGTGCACCAAGTTTCAAATTTTACGACTCCTCCTTCTATTTTTATAAAACTTAGACCAGTATTTTAGTTGAAAATGTATTTTTTTTTTCAATTTTAGCATATGTGGGAGGTAATGGTGTTCTTGTTTCGATCCAGACACAAATTGGCACACTCATAAATAATCTATATTTAACTCTAATTTCAAATTTTTCTGAAATTCTAAACAGTATTTTAGCATTAAATAGAGGTAGGCCTGTTCTTACACCGATTTTTTTTCTAAACTTTTAGTTTTAAGTCTAAGGTAATATGCGTACCAATTTTCAATTTTCTAAATCAACTCCTTCTATTTTGATTCCATCGTTGTATGTGATAAAAGCTCTCTGCCTCGGTTGAACGTTGATGATCGTCTCTTCGCTAATTGTTCATGAACCAGTCGATACCAGTTTAATTGCTAAACATTGCATGCTTGACTGGAAAGGATAATTATGTTAACCGTTGCACAATAGGGCCAAATGCAAAATTTTTGGTAATAGATCTGTATCTCCATCGAATTGAAATGTATGGAAGAGTTATGAAGGAGGATCTAAACTTTCAGAAAAATCGTCTTGTAGTCACCCTGTGTGTTGATTTTTGAAAAATTGCAAAAATTGGGTTATAAAGCTTTTTAAATAATTTTTGCAAGACTAAAGGATTGATATTTATTTTACAAATTGCATAAGAAATAATAGTGAAAAAATTACAATAACACGATTTTTTGTACAATTTAGAAAAAGTCGTTTAAAAAGTTAACTTTTTCATAACATGTGCACTCCTGCATTCGTTTTTGGCCAGGCGCTAAGCAATTTAGTGTCAAATCGATCTTAATCTATGTCATGATTAAATATCATCAATAAAGTAAAAAGGCTCATGTGAAATTATTTTATTAATCTATAAAAATTAAACTTTTTTCAACCAAAATTTACAATTTTCAACCAAAATTTCCTTATTTACCATTTATGAAGCCTTATCTTTTGAAATATGTAAAGAAAGAGATTTTTTATTAAAAAAAAAAACTTAGAAAAAAGTGTAAGAATAGTACTATATTTGGGTATAAAAATAGCCATTTTTCATACTAATTTCAGAGTGCTGACTTTGAAATCATGCGCGTCCAGACTAATTCGGAATATATTATAAATTACAGAATATTTTTAAAACATTTTTCCCTCATATACCTCAGGACTTATTTTCAAAAAGCGAAATAAAGTCCAGGCAGAAATTCAAAATTTAAGTAAACATCTTTTTAACTATAAGAGAGAATTTAGACGAGTGAGCTTATTTTTTCTTTATCTTACCAAGCTCTTTACAGAAATATAAAAATCTTTGAAATCTGACTTGATTTGTATAGGTTACGATTTATTAAATCTTTTACATTCTCGATGTAGTCAATTTTAACGTCCTCTATCTTATTTCGTGTTATTACAGAGTGATTATTTTTCTCAAATCTTATGTCCTTCTCTACAACAGATTTATTACCAAAAATTTCGCATTTTCCCACTGTGCGTTAGTATACATTGTTATCAGAAATTATGATAATTCCAGAACTAAACGGTGGGATATGGAAATGTAGTAAAACAACTTGTGTATGAGGCATTAATAATTTTTCTAAGTCTATGAAATATGATGTCATGTATAGAATATGATATCTTTTAAGTGTCCATCGCGGCCGATTTCTGCGACTTCAGAAAACCTCCCAATTCACAACACCTCCGCGAGAGGTTCACTTCATTCAAATTGGCTTAAAGGAATCTGATCGCTGTCCCAAATTTCGCCAAAAAGTTTTTATAGAAGCATTACCACCTAGTGAATCGCAAATGCTTCAGCGTCGCCCCAATATACGCCTACTAACGTAAGCATTCATCCAAAAATGTGGCTCGTCTCCTAAATTGGGTTCCTATTCCAAACGCCTTAAAGCCCAGTCAAATAACAAACGGCGTTATTTATGGTCAATAACTTTGAGCTGCTGGATTACTTGGATCTTGTACGGATGCAATTCCAATAAAAATACCTTCTTCAATTTTTTGCACACTTTCTCGGAAAAATTCGCTTTTTTGAAAGTCCGTTTTGAAGGACCACCACGTCTGCGGTAAAATGAGCGTGCCATGCTTAATGTTTGCACTATGTAACTCACATTTTAGTAATAAAGTTTTATCATTTAGTAGTACTTTTTATACCTATAATTTCAACTAACAGATATATATATCTGTTAGGGTACAGTTATCTATGGAGTAAAAATATTTGGTAATTTTACCGAAAAGGTATGCATTAGAAGCAAATGTTATTTTATGAACTAGGTAATGATATTTAGAACATTTTTTACACCACAAATACCTATTGGTAGAAATTATGGGCATTAATAGTGTAACTCACCATGATGAATTGGCATCAGTGATGGAATAATAAGAAACAGATTTGAGAGATGTCGCCATATACTGTCAACATCGAATTGACTTTATTGGAAACCCTTAAGCTTTGTAGAATCATTGGCGAGCTAGTAACCTTTTCACGGTACGATTCTGGAAGTAGTTGTTTAATCAATGACTTTTCTTTTAAAATGTTGCACTCAGAACATATTTTGTAGTAACATAAATTGTATGAATCTGTGGAGCATTTTGTTATAACTATTATTTCAACTCTGAAAACAAAGTTTCAGACTTACAGCATAGATTTTTTTTAATTACAAATTATTTTCATATTTATTTGTGACTATTATATATATCAAAAATTTGTCCGTATTTTAAAATCATTTAATATCACATTCCTCAATTTGCCCACAACTGTTGCATATATATATATATATATATATATATATATATATATATATATATATATATATATGTATATGTATATATATAAATATATAAAATTACATTCAAATCCTATGCAAAAAAAAATCAACCAAATAATTCAATGTAGCGAGAAAAAAATAATGGAAGAAAAATCACCAAATGTCAATTATTAATTTTAATCGAAATTATTTATTGTCAAATCAAACGTAAAATTGTAATATTTATTCGCATCATATTGTGAAAGCTTTTCAAAATATGATAGAGATTACTGAAAAAAAGCACGTCTGTTAAATATTTGTTGTATTATTTATATTTACTTAATTTATTTTTTGTATTTATTGTATTTTTTTAAAGCTTACACCTTCTGGCGTTAATGACATTTGTTGAATGACTATGAAGCAAAGGACAGACAGATGGACGGACACTGACTGATGATTGATGGCAGCGGCAGAGAGGTTATGGGGATCTATTGCTGGCGGTGATTGTTGTTAAAGTAGAGATTTCCGGTATTACGGTAATAAATTAAGCGGAAGTTGTCCTATTAGCAAATAAGAGGAAACAAATATGTAATATAATCATTACACAATATATATATATATATATATATATATAGTAAAAGTAAATACAAATTAAAAACATGATTGTTTTGTAATTTGTAAACAAAAAAAGAGGAATGTATTGAGTGAGCACAAAGACAATTCATGGCAAATGCGACAAGAGAAGATTCTCTATTAATAAATATTTAGCTCCAATTTACTCTACAGAACACATAAAAAAATAAAAAAGTTCTTTTCTATAGCTGTTATTGAAAAAATAAGGCAAGTAATAATTTAAAAATTCAAATTTTTATATTGCTGTTGTTGGAAAAGAAGTTTTTACATTTAATTCTGGATATTTAAAAAAAACGAATTGAATTTAAAAACACATCAGTAAAATATTACAAATTCTATAAAAAACAAAAATTGCGTTCCATCTATTCACATACGCAGACAAAAAAAAAAATATAAAAACTGCGAATATCAACTGGTTGTTATGCAAACATTAAAATACATTTTTACAAATGAGTTTTTGTTCAGTTCAGTAAATGCAGCCCTTTATGCGTATGAGTGTTTTTCACCGGTTGACAATGTATATATTAATTATACGCTTAGTTATCGCATTTATTGTATTTATTTGTTTTAATTATTATTTACTAACGGTCTGGTTTTCAGTGCAAATAAATAAATGTTTTCATATTTATTTGTTAATCCCCCTGAGGACAAGACTTATTAATTTTTTTTTTTTTTTTTGTAAATTAAAAAAATATAATGGTAACAAAAAAATTTTAAAAATAAAAATGTTTTATTTATACTTAGTTTATACACAGTTCTTGTTTGCGATTAAAGTTATTTGTAAATAAGGAACTCACTGTTTATACGCAGATAGCATATTGTAAATAAAAAAATTAGTTGTTTTATTATAAATAATTTTATTATTATTTTTCTTTTAATTTTTCTTTTCCACAAAATTGTTCAATATTTGTCAGATTTTGAAAATATAAAAAAATTTCAACATATTAGAACTTATTTATAAATAGTTTCGTTAATCAGTAAAACTTTTATTTGCAAATAAGAATTACATATAAACTAAATATTAGTCAAATTTCATTTACGTTGGGTAGAAAGGGGAGTTTTCGCCACTTTTTCAAGTGCTTTCCTATCATAACCGTAAACGATATTTCTAAACTTTAGTTTTCTTAGATTTTAATAATACTATGTTCATGTTAAAAACGTTTCTGTTTAAATTTAATAATTCAAATCCAAATTTTAATATGGTTGATAACAAAAATATTATATTTGGAGAATATTTTTACCAGAAACGAAATTTTATAAACATGCAAAAATTTAATTATTTCTATAGTCATTAAATGCTGCCAATATTTTTATTTATTTTTAAGCCATATTTTGTTCTGTAAAACTGTTAAATGTTTGTTATTAGAAACGTTATGTTCTCCTCAAAGATAGAATCTTTGAATTTAGACAATGTTTTGT
This sequence comes from Protocalliphora azurea, assembly GCA_932274085.1. NCBI lineage: Eukaryota > Metazoa > Arthropoda > Insecta > Diptera > Calliphoridae > Protocalliphora > Protocalliphora azurea. Next base: position 77,799,148 of record OW026523.1, on the reverse strand, counting down.
TTACCACAACTATTGGGTGTTTGCTTTTAAAACATATTTTTTTCTCCATAATTATTGGCTACCCAAATTTGTGTATTAATTCAGACGTTTGTTAGTAAGAAATCAAATTATTTGTGAATAATAAGTTTTTATGCATTCATTAAATGTTCGCGAATAAAAAATGTGAATATATGTAAAAATAAATTAAATAAATGCAAATGAAAAAGGTAGAAACTTAAAACTTTCAAATGGCATTTTATACTACATTGATAATCCGAGTAATCAGTAATCTCTTTATATTCATTTTAAGGTTTTAAATACACCATTAATAAATTAAGAAGAATACGAAGATGTATATTTTTCGGTTACTCTTAAAGAAAAAATAAAAACACTGAACTAAGTTCCCATGTAAATAATTAGTAATTAGTATGCAAAGAACTAATATGTTTATATCTATTAAATACCTTTCTATATATTTTGTTGTTTTGTAAAATGTATAATGGGCTTAATAAAAAAATTAATAAAAAACAATAATTCATTTATGTGTTGTATTTTAATAAATTTAGTAGAAAAAACTTCTAACTCTTAGTCATAATATGATAAAATTGCTTAATGATATGATAAAATGAGGTCAAAATATAAAAACGCACCATAATGTGATAAAATTGGATTATAATATGATAAAGTCGAATATACGACTTTATACAATAACTTAATACGATGAAAACATACGATTATATTATAAAGTCGGATACAATGTGGTAAAATCAGTTCATAGTATTATCAAATCGAATCATTAAATGACAAAACCGGACAAAAATATGGTAAAATGAAATTATAATAATTATTATTTATAATCATTTTAATTTTTAACTGTAATCAAATATTCTGATCTTAGATTATCGTCACCACAATCATATTTTTTCTTTGCGTCCGTATTCAAAGAAAAAAAAACTTAATACAGCTGTTAAACAAAATTCCTAAAAGTTGTATTCAAAAATGATGATTCGCTTAATGTACCTTTAGTAAATCATTATTAACTTTAAATATTTTTAAGTAGGTTCGACCCGTTATATACATATTTCAAGAAAAAAATCTTCATGCGTAAATTTTTGACCTTCTTACATTTTTAAATTTCTGGATAATAAGATTCGTTTCGAAATCAAAAAATGTGCCAATATAAATAGCTATTTAAAAACGTATAAACTGAATTCCGAGACAGGATGATATTTTCTGCACACATATTCAATTTAAACTATTTTTTAATGAAATCATAAGAAGGAAAAAGTCTACTTTGGGTGCTTTTGGATTAAAATACCAACACTCCGGCTGACCGCATGTCAACTAAGTGTTCATCATACTCACATATGTTCGACTTTTTCATTGTTTGTTGGTTTCATATAATTTCAAATAGTACATTAATACGTACAAGTCTTAGATTGAGGCACCATTACAGAAAAAATGATTAAAATAGTTAAACTTTAAAAAAAATAGTGTAAACAAAACCAAATACGAAGTAGTTATATTGATTTTATTACAGAATATTCGTTATTTCATTTATACATAATTATATTTACATAAGCTAAGTAATGAATTTTACTAAAATAAAAAACCTATTTATCATCAAAAATGTTCTAGAACATCAAAAATAATAATGGAATAATACAGCTAACGAATAATTTATTCTAACTATTCACAGCTCCAACAATATAAATGAGAGAGAAACTGAAAAGAGTTGCCTCCAAAAGCAAAAAACAGTTTATTAGTTAAAGTAGACTATAAACAGTTTTTTAATACGATTTTCTTAATAAGGAATTTAAGGGCTAAATTGTGTATTAGCTAGTGTGTGCTTTAAATAGAAATTAATGTTTTTCTTTGAATGTGGTTCTTAGACTTAAATTAAGTTGATTTGGTCCTGAATACTTCTCCTTTTTGTTAATTTTTTTTTAATTTCTGAAGTAATCTAAAAGACGAAACCATAGATTAACATAGGTATAGAACTACGTTGTGGAAAACCTATGTCGGTTGTCAAAAAAAAAAAAAAAAAAAAAAAAAAAACCTAAACATGGAAAATAAAAACCATTTATTAACATAGATATAAAGCTCAAAAAACTCAATTGAAAAAAAAGTACTCAAAAAAAAGCTCACGTACTAGAATTGCTTTTGTTTTCAATAAAATTTTTACTAACACAGACTTAAGTTTTTTGACAACCGATTTAGATTTTTGACGACGAAGTTTCATATCTATATTAATCTATGATAAAAACAATTCTACTATTTACGTGTGCTTTTTTAAGTAATTTTTGCCATTGAGTTTTTTTTAACATTAATCTATAGGCGAAACTATATTGAAATTGGCATAACAAATAAAAGATAATATTGTAACAGACAATTTTCGATTCTAATACTATTTATTACAACTTTGTAAATTTATCATATCATTTTACAATACTATATTTTATATTGCTTTAAAATTATGTTGTTATACATACTTAAGAAGAGCTCCAGAAGAATCAAGCATAGAACTAAAGTAAAATAATTAATATTATTAAAAAAAACTAATACGAAATAATTTTCGTTTCTAGAATTTGAAAACGACAAAATAACTGCTGGATGAAATTTAGTTTGATTTATTTTTTAACAAATATAATTCATTAAAGTCTTTTAATGTCATTACAACATTTACAGAGTATAAAATTTCCAAAAAATTTTCTGAACAAAATTTTTATGTACTATCATTAGTTTGGAGTCGATTTAATGTTCTTTTGTAATCGTTACATTTCAGAACGTTAAGGTTAAATTCTAAGGATAATTATACCACCTATTGTAAAAAGATATGTACTTATATATATATATATATATATATATATATATATATTATTATTATTATTATTATTATTATTATTATTATTAATATTATTATTATTATTTCATAGCACAATAGTGCTGGCTAAGTTTACACGTATTCTTACGCTCTCTCAATTAGTCGTTGCTGAGAGTGCAAAGAGAACGAAATGCACTGGAAAAAAGATTTTGGAAATAAATTGTTTGCTAATTAATAATCATCAATTTCTTTAATATTAATGTTTTAATATAAAGTTGGAGGAACGTGAATTATATTTTTGTATGACAATATTAATTAATTTAATTTATAAAATAATTTAAGTGTAATGAAAGCAAAAATGAATTAGAAAATACATTTTATGTGTATATTAAAGCACCATGTTTAATTTACGTTTTTCATTTACTAAACCCAACTTTTCTGTGAATGCATTTTTTTCACTCTTAATAAAAACAATCACATTTTTCCTTATTTCCTTCAATTTTCTTCAATGCCTCCAACTTATAAAGTATAATCAAAAATTTATTTATTATAAGTCCCCCTATCGGAAAAGTTTGTAACAATTTGATGGTTTGAGACTTTGCTAGCTAAAGACGAAAGCAGTGTCCGACGATGCAGTTTTTGCAACCAAGTTGATGCATCTATTATAGAGACTTGCGCCAACCAGCTTTAAGGTGGCTGAGTCGAGCCGCCGGTTATTTTTAAAAGCCGCTGCCACCGTGGAAAATTCGACTTAACATGACTAAAATAGCCGCCGATTTTGTTCTAACTTTTTGTAAAATTAAAGTAAAACTTTTACACTACATTTACACCAAAAACAAGTAGTTTTTGTCTTTATTTGGTTTTTGATTGAAAAACTACATGAATATCTTTGGTTTTTCCATACAAATCAAAAGCCATTTTTTCTATCAAGTTTTTATTGAAAACCAAATAAAAACTGCTCAAGTAACTATTTATGATACAGCCTGTAAAGTTGATTTCAGAACAGTAAACTTTTATAAATAAAAATATATGAATGACAGAAAATTTTTGTTATTTTTAATTATTTTGTTTGTTACACCCTTTTTTATTAAAAATATTTGAAGATGAGTGAATATATATATATATATATATATATATATATATATATATATATATATATAATAAGTGCAGAAATTCAAACGTCTAGAAAAAAACACATTGGGTGGAAAACTGTGTATGTAAACTGTATACCAAAGGGTTTTGCCATTTGTAAATTGTTTATTCGAAATTTCCTAATAAAGGCATACATAATTGTTTCGAATATAATATTATATTGGTTCCCATAAGATTTCCTAATAAATAAAACATTTACGTTGACAAATGTCAGAAGATTTTTATTTAAAGTGTTAATAATTTTGTACCAACTGATTTACTTTTAAAGAAAAATATACAAAAATGGTGAAAATTAGGGAATGGTAAATCGACTTCGATTTTAGTTTATTCTCTACATTAAGAATTTTGAACAATTTTGACAATATTAATAACTTTCTTTGTGGAAGCGCCTTAAAAAGTATTAAAAAATTTAAATGTTACTCCAAAATTTTTATTAGATTGATTACTACTTGCCTAATTTATTTATGTAATTTTGACATTATTTTATGAGTTTAAATTTGAATTTTTTGAATCGTCTTTAATTTATTTACAATTAATAATAATTTTAACCTAAAGCTAAAAATGCAATTATTTAAATACAATACTTATAGATGTTTGCAATTGCGAATTTTTCTGAAAAATTGGTATTGAAAAATAGGTAACAATTTAGGTAAAAAGGGAAAATTTGGTTCAAATAGCTGATTTCTGATTTACTTCAGAATTGAAAATCTTTGCCGGTGCCGAAAGCATAAATTTGAGATAAAATAAAAAAATTAAATTGTAAATATTCATTCAAAAGATATTAATCTTACAATCAGATAAATAATATTTTCTGTACTATTTGTGATTTCAAATGGGTCGGAGGGTTTAATAGGTCCAATAATTTTAAGTGAAATGTTTGAGAAGAGGTTAAAGTATATTTTCTTGCTGTTTGAATTAAAAAAGAAATAAACTCTAAATTAAAATCGATTTCATACTGCGATTAATCGATTTTGAAAATCGAAATAAAAATAGTTGATCGTAAAATCGAAAATTGATTTTTACCTACTTTTAGAAAAAATCGTCAAATTTGGAACAAAAATCGTCAAATCGTCAGTAGGACATTTTTGGAGATAAAAATCGTCAAAATGACGGTAAATCGTCAAATCTGGCAACAGTGGTCGTATATGAGCAATTAGCCTTTAGACAAACCTTCATACACATTTGATTTATATGTTAAAGCAGGCTTCATGTATGAAGGCAAGTTATCATAAATACTAATAACGTCGCTGCTGTGACAGCGAGCGGAATAAATAGAATCAGTAAATACAATTCTAACTAAAACTTTGTAAAACATTTAGTAAAAATGTCCCGAGAACTAGCTTCTGAAGCTTTGGATATAAAAAAAATACAAAAAAAACTGGCTTTTAAAAGAAATCAAGAATCCAGTCAGATAAATAAATAATTTCAAAATATATAAGAAAAAATTAATTTTTAGATGGTGATAAAAGTGATCAAGATCAAACAATTAGCAGATCTGCTGTAGTAAGAGCGGAACAAAAGCGGAACAAAATATTAGTATAAAATATCTTTTTAGACATTTTGTTGTTCTGGTTCTGGTTGTTAATCAGGCACTCTATCCGACTTATCCACGTGATTACAATATTACTGTGCTATTATACTATTGAGTACTTATTTATATAATATAGAGTAGGCAAATAATAATGACGCCTCATTACGAAGAAACTACTTTAATAAGTAGTTGAAAAAAAGTTTTTGCTGGGTTATGTCTCTGTCTTTTTTTTACAACACAATAATAAAAGAACAAATAAAAATATCCATAAAAACCTTATATTTAGATGTCCATATACTTATGGAACGCTCATAAAATGTCCACAAATGTAATTTTTTATATTTTATCATACATATGTATTTTTCTTTTTATACCCTTCACCACGGTGTAAGGAGTATACTTAAATTTATCATTTCGTTTTTAATTTTCAGAATTTTCGCAAAAAAGTTAATACATTCAGGATCAGTCGATAGGACTATGTCCGTCGATTGAAATTTACTTTTGTTGTTTTCTTTAATTTAGCAATCAGAACATACTGGTGATCATTTCAGTGGAACATTCCTATAAACGCAGTCGAGAAAATTTTTTCTAAAATGTCAAAAGAAAATATTAAAAAATTTTAATATCTCTCTTTACTGGAAATATTTTTGTTTTAATTGGGAAATTTCATCAGCATAAAGGATGTCCAAAGAAACTTTCCTGATAGACCAGGAAAAAATTCAAATTGAATTTTTTCGTGATCAAGGCTGTTCTAACAGAGAAATTGGACGAAAAATTATCCATTCGGAAAGAGCTATTCGAAGCTTTCTTAAGAAAGGGAAGAAATACGGAATGTGGAAACCAACAAAAGATAAACAAAAATTAACAAATAGGCAAATTAATAAAATAAAAGAAGAAACCACCCGTAAATTATATACTATACAAATAAAACGAAAAACTTGACCTTCCTGTCATTTCTAAACATGTTGCATATATTTTGCGAACAGATGGTAACATAAAATAGAAGAAACCAAAATGTAAGCCAATGTTAAAACAGCATATAAGGAAAATCGTTTAAAATTAGCTCACAAATACATGAAATACACAGATAGGTGAAATAATGTAATCTTATCTGATGAAAAGAAATTCAATTTGGACGGTCCCGTATCATATTCCTGCTACTGGCATGATTTGAGGTCGAACGAAATTCGTATGTCGAAAAGCAATTTCGGTGGAGGCAGCGGTTTGGGCAGCCTTTTCTGCTGCAAGAAAATCAAAAATATGTTTTGTTCCAACTAAAACGAATAGTGCAACTTATAATGTATTGTTGAAAGATGCTCTTCTCTCATTTATGGATGAAGATTGCATATTCCAACAGAATAACGTTGCAATCCATGTCTCGAAGCAATTTAAATCGTGGTTTAATGAACATAGTATTCCACTATTGGACTGGCCGGCTTGCACTCCAGATTTAAATTCAATAAATAATCTGTACAGGTACAAGTACAGGTACAAGGTACGTGGCACGTAAAGTTTACGCAAGAAATTCAATGAATGAAACCATAATGACAATAATGGAGTTAAAACTAAAAATTAAGCAAACCTGGGAAGAAATTGACAGTGATTTTCTTCAAAAATTTTTGAGGTTATTCAAAACAAAGATTCATCAACACGTTATTAATAATTCTAAATTAGTTCATTAGTTTAAATGCGTATATAGGAAAGTGCTATAAAAATTAAACTACTAAACTAAACTACTAAAATTACAATGAAAAGTATTTAATGTACATTTTAAGTTTTTTTGTTATTAATTTTTAAGTGTAGTCAATAAATAATTTTTTTTTTTAAATTTATGTGCGTTTATAGGAATAAGCACCGGTATATATATATATATATATATATATATATATATATATAATTGAAGAATTTTGCTATTGAAATTCAGCAAGATTGGTTCATAAATGGCGGAAATATGTGCAAAAATCACCTTTATGAGGTTTTTTCAATTTAAAAATGGTTTAAATGGCGTTTGTGACGTCAACGTGGATATATTCAGTATCGATCATAAAAAATGCAATACTATGTGCTGTGATCTTAGTTCGCATATATTTTGCTTATAATGTAACAATACTGTAGTGATTTTAATGTTTGTGGCCATAGACTCTTGTTGAAAAAATATAAAATGTTCAGTAAAAGCAGTTGTAAATTTGAGCGAGAAAAAAATTGCATCTCTAAACAAATCGACAAAATTTTTTAAATTTTGTTAACTATATTATTGTTAAGTACCAAGATTTGCTATTCTTTCACATAAACTGCAATACATGAAAATCATGAAATATACAGATAATATAAATATTAAATTTTGCTATTTTTCTTAACTATTTCGGAAAAATTTCCATTCTTGGAATTATTATAAATTTTGTAATGTCCGATAACGCAATAATGTCCCCTTGATTTTGGTTTTGGAGCAATAATAATAATAAAAGTTCATCGAGCTTATTGGACTGTTGCACTTTTCCACTATTGGAAATTAATATTTAAGGAAATATGTCTATTTAGACAGTCTAAATTCGCAATATATGCGTTTAGAGTAGTAGTAGTGTAGTAGCTTTAAATGGCTACATGTGTTCATTCGAGTAATATTAAATATCAACTGTTCTATGGCTTTTATCAATTTTCCATACATGATGGTTTCAATATTGTGTATCTAAGATAATTTTTAAGAATCCTCGTAATGTTATTCTAAAATAATCCTAAATTCTTAAAAAGAAATGAAGAAAGAGTATTTTTTTAATATCATGAATATCCTTTGTAGTTAAAATGACCTTAAATTTATTTATATTGATAGTAATTGATGATAATGTGATCAGGTTATAATTTTCAGCATTTTTCAATCATTTTTTAATAAAAATTTAAAGAATTCTGTTGATTTTTTTTCTTGCTCGCATTACTTTACATTTATAATAACTATTTCTATGTATAATAATTTGGAATCAAATATATAACATACAATATTTAGTTAAAACCACAAAGAATAAAATCATAACAAAATTGGCGATCAAAAATCATATACCTTAGTTGTATTTTTTATGCTCGATACTGTATATCAAAAGATCAGAAATCCAGAACTTTTCTATTGAAGTTCGGAAATAACCGGATCAAAAAAAGAAAAACGAGTTTCGACAATCTGAGGCCCCTATATAAGCTAGGGACTTAGTTTTTACAAAACAAAATCGGAAAATGTTTTCTGAATTTTTCTGCTGGAAAAATAAACTTAATAGGTTCATTATTTACAGAAATATCGTTCAAAACGCACTTTTCACCTATATACAAGTCATAAATAAGCCACGGCTTGGTACTTAAATAGATCGATCACAAATATTTTTCTTGAATTTCGGTTTTTTGAATCAACCAAATCGGTTCATAAACAACAGAGTTATTGGAAAATCTGTTTTTTATTTATTTAATTAATGTCTGCTTCCCTTATAGTTGTTGTTTTCATGGATACTGAAAAACAAGAATAATAATAAACTAAGTCATATTTGGCTTCTCCAAGTTTTTGAAGTACCTATGTAAGCTAGAAAGTTCGGAATTTCCTTTAAGAATTTTTGCGTTGAAAAAATGAACTAAGTAGATCCAGTATTAAACGAGTTATAGGCCAAAACACAACATTAGATTTATTGAAGCTCCTATATTAGCTCCTATTCTTGCATAAATCTATCACAAATATTTTTTTCGAATTTATGTTTTTTAAATCAGTCAAAAGGAACGATCTTTTTCAATTTAATAATGTCTTACATTTTTAATTTAATATTTGTTCTGCACCGAAGTGATTGCATCTTCCTTAAATATGTGCGAACTGTTTTAAAAATACAATTTATAAAAAAAAAAAGTTATAAAATTTTTTATTTACTTGCTCTTACTGGTACGCTTCGCTATCCTATTTGATTTAATAACTAATATTTACTTTATATGTAAGCTACTACTCCTCCTGGACCTATTCACTTTATTCGAAATTTCACTGTAATAGTCCTTTAGATGACAAAATTTATATTTTCTTTGTATGGGGGCTACATCTCCCCCTGGACCTATCGGTCCTATTTTCATTTCCCCACGAAATTTCAGGGCTTTCACTGTAATAGTTCCTTAAATATGTCATAAGGAATATTTGCTTTATGTGGGGGTACTACACCCCCTGTTTCGATCTATTTTAAGCTAGTAGGTTCATCCGTTTGATAGTTTTAAAGGAGTGGGTGTAAAATATGGATATGGAATTCGATCAAGATCCAATTTAACCTATAAAAGAAAATAAAATCTTGATTTTATTTCAATTTTAAATTATTAAAATTTTAGTGTTTACAAATATATAGTAGTTTGTTTCCGTACTTTTTGGGTAAAATGAGAAAAAGCTAATTTTTCTCCGACAAAAATACAACAACGTACAAAAGTACGGGAATACAAATATATATATACGATGCGCTGACGAAAAGTCCTATATAATTTTGAAATGCTCTTCAAGAGATCTGGAGAAATGTATTTTTTTATGTATAAAAGCCATAAAAAAGTTAACATTTTACACTTTGAATATGAACGATCAGTAATGCTTCACATAGGACTTTTCTTCAACGCACCGACGACATGCTTAAATATGTATTGTATATAAGTATATTCATGTCAAATGTTAACATTAATTTCTAAAGAATCTTGCATATCAAAGGTGCCCTTGAACGATAATATCTGACTGCACATTAACTAGAGAAAATTCCATAAAATTTTAATGAAATAATGTGTTAATGTAAAATAAAAGTAATTTAATAAAATAAACAAATCATTTATTATAAAAGTAATTTTCGAATATTTAATGTTGTACAGTGTATATGAATATAATTATTATAATTCGAAAGTGTTAGAACCCCATTAAAAGATACAATCAAAATATAAAAAATATCTAAATACTTAAATATGTTTGTATGCAATATGAACTGAAATACACACACTCTTCTCGTATCTACATATTCTCTATGAAAACAATAACAAACAGAAAAATAAACAAATTTTTTTTCATACTGTTAGCGATAAGATTATGGATGACAAACCATATTTTCAATATTAAATTTCACAAAGTATTGGCTTTAATACTTGTCATATTTCAGTTGTTGTTTAATTTTCAAACTGAACTGATTAAGAAAAAAATCTAAACGCCAAATAAAAGAAAAATTATTTTTATTTTGAAATTGTTTAAAATATATAAAATTAATTGAGTTAATTGTTAAAAAAAGATATATATAAAATTAAAACTAAAAGAAAGTAACAACAAGAAGTTCATGGTAAAATAAATATATACCTACATGTATACTTCTGTATATTGTTTGACAAAATTGAGATTATTTATTTTTACACGAAATTTATATGAGTTCCTATCAATTCATGATAATATCTAAAGAAGTTGTGTCATAAAAATGCTTTATATACAGATCTTGTTTTGTTTTGCTTTTTTCTTCGCTTTTCCATTGTTTTATCACGTGTATAAAACTATCAGTGATAAGAATTTTAGTGTACCAATAAAATTCTAAAATTCACGTGCTCAGTCTTATAACCCAAACGTGAATCAATAATATGACATTTTTAGTTAAAAATAAAATAATAAAATATCATAAGAAGCCTTATACATATATTTTTATATTCTTTTATCTTTTTATTAGTTTATATAAATTTTAATTTTATTAGTGTTCATAAAAAAATACCGTTCACTGACAATACCGCAAAATATAAACAAAATATTCAAGGCTTTGCACAGAAGGTCCAAATGTAAAATTTTTGGTAATAAATCTGTATCTATAAGCTACTGCTCAGATCGAATTGAAATGTATGAAAGAGTTGTAGAGGAGAACCTAAGCTTTGAAAAAAATCACCTTGTAGTCACCCTGTGATAACACGAGATAAGCTACAGAATGTGATATTTGACTATCTCAAGTATGTAAAAGTTTCAAAATATAGTAACTTCCACAAATCAAGTCCGATTTCATAGATTTTTATATTTCTGTAAAGAAAAATAAGCGTACTCACTTAAGTTATCTTTTACAGTTGAAAAGATATTTACGCTTGAATTTTTGATTTTTTGCCCCGACTTTATTTCGTTATTCGGGAATAAGTTCTGAGGTGTATGAGGAAAAATTTTTATAACATATTTTATAACATATTCCGAAATAATATGCTAAAAAACTTTGAATTTCTGAATTTAGTATGAAAAATGACAATTTTTTTACAAAAATAATAGTACTTTTTTTACAAAAAGAATAGTACTGTCACTTTTTTCTCAAAGTTTTTTTAACAAAAACATTTTTTTTTACATATTTCAAAAGAAAAAGCTTCATAAATGTTAAATAAAGAAATTCTAAATTGATTTAGGTTTGCACCCAGCATTGGTCTAAAAATGTCAATTCTATAAAAGTTTAATTTTTACCGATTAAAGAAAAAAATGTCACGCGAGTTTTTTTTAATTTTTTGACGATATTCTTAAAATAGATTTAAATCGATTGAAAACGAATGCAAGAGTGAAAATTTTATAAAAAAAAAAAAACTATTTTTTAAACGACTTTTTTTTAAATTGCATAAAAAGCATATCACCATAATATTTTCACTATTATTTCTTGTGCAATGTATAAAATTTTTCAAAAATAAACAATATTTAATAAATTTAATTGATTGTTACGAATATTATCTCGTTACACAAACAACACGCCACAGTAAAATATTATAAAATAGTAAATTTAGCAAGACTTGACTTATGTTGTCAGTTTTGACGCCATTATATTATATATACATATTAATTGGTAAATAAGTCAATTTTTATATTTTTGTAATATTTTATAAGTTTTTGAACAGTAGCCGGAGTTTTGCTTTAATATATATATATATATATATATATATATATATATATATATATATATATATATTCTTTTTTTGTTTTTTTATGTTGTTTATTTTTGAAAAATTGCCAAAAATTGGTTGTTGAAGCTATTTGAACGTTTTTTTGAGAAATGAGAGACTGATAGACTGATATTTAGTTATTATATTACGTGAAAAATAATAGTGAAAATATTATGTTAATATGCTTTTTTGTGGAATAAAGAAAAAGTCCTTTAAAAACCCTACTTTTTTCATAAAATCTGCACTCCTGCATTCGGGTGAGAAGCAATTTAGTGTCAAATCGTTCTAAATCTATTTTATGAATTAATATCCTCAATAAATTAAAAAAAAAACTAGCATAACATTTTTTTATTAATCGAAAAAATTAAATTTGTTTCTAAAATTTACCATTTTCGACCAACGCTGAATGTAGAGTGCAAACCTAAATAAATTTGAAATATCGTTATTAACCATTTCTGAAGCCTTGTCATTTGAAATATGTGAAGATTTTTTTGTAAAAAACTACATCCATTTAAAATTTCTTTATTAACCATTTACGAAGTCTTGTCTTTTGAAACGTGAAAAAAAATTTTTTACTAAAAAACTTTGAGGAAAAAGTAAAGGAATCGTAGTATATTTTTGGAAAAACTAGTCATTTTTCATACTAATTTCAGAGTGCTGACTTTGAATATTTTTCAAGTCTAGCTCAATTGAGATAATCACAAATTTTTTCAGCATATTATTTCGGAATATATTATAAATTACAGAATATTAAAAAAAAAATTCCTCATACAACTCAGAACTTATTCCCGAAAAACAAAATAAAGTCGAGGCAAAAGATTATTTTAAAATTCAAGCATAGATATATTTTTAACTGTAACAGATAACTTACATTAATAAGTTTATTTAACTTGCCAAGCACTTTACAGAAATATAAAAATCTTTGAAATCGGACTTGATTTGTAGAAGATACGATTTTTCGAAACTTTTACATACTCGTAGTAGTCAAAGTTGACATCTTGTAGCTTATCTCGTATTATCACAGGGTGACTACAAGATGATTTTTCTGAAAGCTTAGGTCCTCCTCTACAACTCTTGCATACATTTCAGTTCGATCCGACCAGTTTTAGGATATATATATTTATTACCAAAAATTTTGAGTTTGGCCCCACTGTGATTTGCTTTTCTATGGAATTGACGTTAATTTGTCTGTATTCTGTCTCTTTTTTTGAGATAAAGGAAAAAGTGAAAGTTTTGTTTTGATCAAAGTTGATATTTAAATACACTAGACCATTGCATATATACATTATTGCATACATTATTGTTATCTATTTATATAAATATTTGAAAAACAATTGTATACCACAACACCATAAAAATTGCGAATCACATAAAAGTCATTCAACACAATTTTCTGTAAATAGTTACTTCTCCTTTTCATATACTTAAGTATCGATGAAGTACACACTTAATTTAAGGGGACACGTAAAAAGTTAAGAACATGAAATCAAAACATGATAATATTGAAGTGTTCACTTTAAAGTAAGTTGAAGTAATTTTTCGAAACACGCCTTCTAAAGAACATGCTTAAGGCATTTATTAAGTTTAAAATCCTATTCCGAAAGAACATGGTATGTATGGTGAAATAATGTTTGTTAGTTAAGTATTCCCAAAAATATTTGGTAGGTACTAAATAATATATTTTTTATTGTTTTAAACCTTCAAGGTTACACTCATTTTTGTAGCGTAAAGGTTACGACAGTTTCAAAAATGTTCAAAAATATCAAAAATGTTTGACAAAATTAATGGTTGGGTATAATAGGGCATTAGTTCCCACAATAATTCTACTCACAGATTCTTTCAGAAATTTTTCATTTTCCCGCAGACCCTCAGACTTAATTGAGTTTTTCAATGATACAAATGCAAAATGGATAAAAAAATGTTTCTAGGATTGCAAAAAAAAAATATATATATATGGGCATAAGCATTAATTCATATCGTTTTTTAATCAAAAAAGAATATTTATTTCAAGCTAAAGGTATGTATTTAATTAGAAGTATTGTCCAACAAAATCTACAACTTTTCCCATCTTTTTAACAATTTATGGCAATCTAAAATTTAAATTTCTCTTGTACGAGTTCTTGACCCGTTAACATAAAGTTAGAATTAAAAATTTGTTGTCGCTATTCTGCCAACGTTATTTCTTATGTTAGGAAATAAAAATCTCTTCGTGTAGACGTAGAGTAAAAGTCTATGAAAAAAATTAAGTATTGTTAATCAAGCGCCTGCTCCTAGCTGGCGCCCTGTATGTAAAATCAAAATTTGCTTGTGCGAGCCATATATGGGAGTTATGGGGCAATTATGGACCAATCATTATAAAATTTGGCACGTATGTAGATTTATGTTTACACATATATGAACATGAACTTATTTCTACTAAATTTTAATGAAATAGTGATACATTTAAGGCATTTATAAGCTTCAGAATCCTATTCCGGGAGCTATGTGTAATAATACACCGATAGATAATAATTTCAATAGGTTTTGTCCTTGTATCAGAAATTGAATTGCCTTCAAAATTGCGACCTGTAAGATTCGGCACAGATAAATATAGCACGGTCACTTGCTTTTTTTCACTTTCTCACTTGTCGAGTGAAGCTGGATCCAAAATACAATTTTCTATAGATTGTCAAAGAACGAACGACACTAGTAATATACATTTTAATTTATTGAATTTTAGGCCATGTTACCCCGCAATATTTTGAATTTAACCAGTGAAGAAAAACGAAAATTTTTGGATTCTTTTGATCACGTATTCTCCGATATTGATGGTAAGTAACTTAATAAGTATTTAGAAATGAACCAAATTTTGCGTAAAAAGTTTTAAAATATTTACTTTAGGTGTTGTCTGGAATATGACACACACTATTGAGGGGTCTGCTGATGGTTTTAAAGAATTGCGACAAGCAGGCAAACACCTAACATTCATCACAAATAATAGTGTAAGAACTGAGGAACAGTGTATACAGAAGTTGTTAAAAAATAATATTAAAATTGAAGCAGTAAGTTAAAATCGACCGTTATGAAAATCAGCTTTATAATTTCTAAACAGTTTTAATTTTTTTTTATATCTAGGATAATCTCATGCATCCTGCCAAGAGTATAGTTGAATATTTAAATAGCATTAAATTTGAAGGTTTAATATATATTTTAGCGTCTGTAGAATTAAAAAAAATATTGCGGAAAGCTGGTTACAACTTATTAGAAGGTGTAAGTAATTAAAAACAAGTGCTATAATTTAAATATAGTTTTCATAATTCTTTTTTATTTCAGCCTGATATAATTGTAAAGGAATCCTTTACGGAAGCTATGAGCCACGTTATTGACCGCCAACCAGTCAAAGCTGTGGTTATAGATTTCGATTTTAATTTATCTTATATCAAAATCATGAAGGCCAATTTTTATTTACGTCAGCCGGATTGTCTATTAATTTGTGGCGCCACTGACGGCCAATTGCCTGTAACAAAGGATTTATCAGTATTGGGTCCTGGACCATTTATCAAGATATTAGAGCCAAGCAGTCGCAAAAAAATATTGACCCTTGGTAAACCAGGTAAGGAATTGGCCGAATTATTGATGCAACGTTCTCATGTACCATCGCCAGATCGTGTTCTTATGATTGGTGATATGTTGGAACAAGACATAGGTTTTGCCACTTCCTGCGGTTTTCAATCATTGTTAGTTCTCAGTGGTGGCTGCTCCTATGAGGATCTAATAGCACAAACAGATCCCAAGGTTATGCCCAATTATTATGCCAACAGTGTGGCAGACTTTGTAGAGTTTATGAAAGATCTTAATAAATCGAACGTTTAAGTTATTTATAGTTATATTTATTATATTTAATGCTCTTTTTGATAATGCTATTATATTTTTACTTAAAATTAAATAAAATCATTTAAATCAGCAAGTTTTTCTATTATATAATCCGGTTTATTTTCCTCTGTTAGTATACTGTTCAAATCTTCAGGTTTAGTTCCTCCCGTTAGCACCAGTAATGTTTGAAATCCACACATTTTGCCAAACTGTATATCACTTCTCATGCTGTCACCCAACATTAGCACCCTTTGAGGATTTTCTATATTAAAAGTTCTTAGCAAAAGTTCACCTAATTCCATACCAGGTTTACCAAATACTTTTGCCTTACAATGATTGGCCTTCTCTAGTATTTTGATGTAAGCACCTGGTCCAATTAATTCATTGCCCCCAAATGGTATTTGAGGATCTGCAGCACCAGATATAAAAAGACAATCAGGATTTTTCAAATGCACTTGAGCTCTCATTAGTTTCCATGCAGTCAAGTTGAAATCTACATCAATTATGACGGCATTAACTGGTTCATTGTTGTATATGGCCTGATATAAATCGGATAGGGAGCCGTTAATTATAAAGCGTTCATCCTAGTATTGGTAGGAGAAATATATTTAAATGTTGATTGTTAAAAAAAAAAATACTAAATATATACTGACCTCTTCCACAATTTGAAATCCTTTCTCACGCAAATGCTCTTTAAAGACTCTAGAGGCGAAGCACAAAATAAGGCCTTCAAAATTTTCCATTTTTAAATAATCACAAATAGTTTTGGCTGGATGTATTAAATCGTTCTGAATTAGAAAAAATGAATTTTTATTTTTTACTAGGTATAATTTTAAAGTTAATATATATATATATATATATATATATATATATATATATATATATATATATATATATATATATATATATATATATATATATTATTAATATTATAATTATTATTATTTATTATATATTATATATTCTCATTAGTTTTTGATATTTTTTTCCCTTTTTTGATACCTTTTAAAGTTATTGTAGTAAATTTATAAATAAAACTTGTAACGGCTGCTAGCAAAGTGACCCAATGCAAAATCATATGAGAAATAAGTAAGAAAGAAATAATCGACCAAACCCGCCTTAAAAATTAAAGGTCTCGTTTATGATTTGACGGCAATTGTGAACCGATACTCGTATTATTCTAACGCATATTTCTATAAAACATACATATGCGCTTTTCATAAAATTTGGTACTCTACTTATATAAGACTCATTTGTTCCAAATATTAACTTGATAGTGAAATTTGAATGAGATTTATTTACGTTAAGTGATTCGATTCAAATTTTAATAGTTATTTATAAATCCAAATTTTAGCTTTTATGACATGAACTTCTATATTCATTATAATTATAGATCTTTTAACTATACAGTTTTTTTAATATTTCTTTTCAATGTCCAAATAAACTTCACTAGCACTAAATTTTGCACTAAAATTTTACCTTTAATCGTAGATTTTTATTCTAACAAGAGACTGTAAATAATGATTGTGAATTTTTTTTTTTTTATGTTGAGGAACGCTTATGTAATCTAAAGCTAAATTTTTTCTAAAAACTGTAAAAAGGCCACATTTTTCCCATATAAACTCACCATACAAACTTCAGGTCCAATGCGGCATGGGTTTCACTAATATTTCACACACTACTTTTTACAACCCAATTAACGATTCTAGGGAAAGTTAAAGACAAATTTCAATAGTCGGAAAATTTTGGTGTAGTCTAATACATATATGTATATTAGGGTTGGTCAATTGCTTTTGTTAAAAGGCGTATAACAAAAGCGTAAGCTGCGAAGAATTCTAAAATTTACAAAAATACACAAAATATTCATCTGAAGGATCAAAATCCAATGGTGAAAATTTTAAATATTTTTTTGTTATGAAGGATTGAGAATTTTTTTTGAATCCATGCATTAGGTAATTTAGGTAATTTTTTTAAAACTTTACATAGATTTCGTTTTTACTATACGCTAAACCATAAGTTTTATAGTAATCTGACTGCATTTCTTAGTCTAACTACAATAATTCTACAGTAAATTATAAAGCTAATCGCAGATCCTTTTAAAGTTAAATTTTAACTGTATTCTTAAGTATATAAGTATAGTTAAATTTTTGCCTCGATTAAGGTAATTCTGAAGTTTAATTCTATTTTCAATTGTAAACCTTCTTATAGTCCAAATATAGCAGCTTATTTATTCATATATTATAAATCTTACTTGAATATTAGTTCCTTTTAAGGCCTTTTTAACTTCAATCGTGGGAATTTTCTATTTCAATTTATACCGTAAGACAAAATTCCAATTTTAGTTTAATTTTCAGTTTCTTCTTTATTTCAAATATTAGTATTAATTATAGATTTTCAAATTTAGATTCAGTCGTAGGTAATTTATATACATCCAAATTTTATTTTCAATCAAATCGTTGCTGATCCAACAAATCAGTAATCTGTCAAAAAAAAAAAAATATATATATATATATATATATATATATATATATATATATATACTATCTGAAAGGCACATTGATTGCCTGTTGACCTAACAATGCATTTTATCTTTACTAGTTTGGAAGGTTTTGAACAAGTGTGGCTTTCATATAAAAATGTAAATTTTTTTAAATATGTCTCATCAAAGTTTCACTTCACTTTAAATGAAAACGTGTATTCAAATTGGTAATGATTTTTGCATTCAAATTGAATTTTAAATAAAATTTTCACATAGAATTTTATTAAATCATTCAAGTATTTAAAACAAATTGACACTTATAATCCCGCCTTTTTTCGTATTTTTTCCTTATATATATTACAATTTAATTTCAATACTAACACTTTTTTATTTACCGCTTCCAACTTACCTCATCAATATCCAAACCACAGCTATTAAATTTATTCAATTGATCTTTTGTTGAAACAATACTATTATTTGTAACGAAGGCAACTTGTTTGCCAATATTACGTAAATATTTGATTGCATCCGATGAACCAGGTATTTCATCATAAAAATTTTGCCAAATAACACCTAGAAATCAATTAAAATTGTATCATATAAAAAATGAGAATACTTTTATATAAACACACCATCACAGTCACAAAACACCAAATCAAATGAATCGAGAAAATTTTGCTTTTCCTCCAGCGTTAGATTATTTAAAAATTTGGATAATTGTAACTGGCAAGACATTTTTTTGTTTTATGTCAAGGGAATTATTAACATATGAATTATTAAATTACAAAAATTGAAATCGTTTTGTGTTTTTCCTTCTACTCTAGTTTTATAGAGATTTTATATATACAATTGTCTATGGTTGGGCGTCTAAAATGCAACTAAATTATTATTGAGTTTATATGTATTTTACATCAATCTGTAACATATCAATTACTGTTTTTTTTCTTTTATCATTTAATATCATATAAATTTGTTGCAAAATATTTGCATATAAATATGTATAGTATATGTGTATGTTTGTGGGTAGCTGAGTATGCTTTTAAAACAATTGATATTTATTTATATCTAGTAAAGTTGCAGTAATATAGAATAAATTAAGAAAAAGAAAATCAACTAAATTTATTTAGAATTTCTTGATGACATTAAGATGCCACAAGCATTTTAATTAATTGGTATAAAATTGATAGTCATCATAATTTCAATTAGAGAATTAATTTTTATATATTAGTATGCAACAAATTATTTGTAAGAATTTAGCACGTGCTAGTATTTTATATACAGTTACGAGCATAAAAGTTCACTGATATGCTATATGATTCTTGATTACGGCTAGAACGTTAATTAATTAGCTAATTCTATTGTGATTTTAGTCTTTACCAACTATTGCATGTCATTTTGTTCCAAATTGTTACACATAGGAATAGTTATTAAAAATCTTATTAAAAAGGTTTTAAATTAATACGAGCAAAAAAATTTCGCTCTTAAAAAATGAACGGATTTTTTTTTTAATTTTTGATAAAAATAATTTTTGAATAATGCTGCAAACTATAATTTAATTGTATTACAGTCAATTACAACCAATGCATTTAAATTTAAACGTCAACTAAAAAAATATTAGCAATAATATTTAAACGCAACATATTCCTAATTCTTAGTGGTACATACAACTGATAAAAAAAAAAAAAAAAAACAAGTGAGAAATATATCGTCGGTCAAACCCGACCATATGATACCCCACACCATTGTGCATGTTCATAAAAATTCGTGGAGTGGTCTTATATTTGACATGTGGACAATTGTGGACTAATACTTTTACTAACTGTAAAATAAAATATACGAAAACATTTATATGAATTTATGCACTTTAGGGTGATTCCCGAAAGTTGGCTTATATGGGAGCGATAATAAATTATGGAGCGATCCTCATAAAATTTGTCACTGTATAATTTGTCACATATATAAAACTTATTTGTGTCGAATATAAACTTGATACTAACATGTGTATGTGATTTATGCACGTTAAAGTGATTTTCGGAAGAGGGTTTTATATGGGAGCTATGGTCAATTATGGACCGATCTTCATGAAATTTGGCACAAAGATTGATACTTATACAAAACTTCCTTACACCAAATTTCATTAAAATATTGCTATTGGCCTATTCCGAGAGGACCAGCCAGCCATCCAGCCAGCCAGACGGACGAACGTCGTTAGATTGATTTAAAAAGTGATTCTGAGTCGATCGGTATACTTTAAGGCAGGTGTTGGATAACTTTTTCCATGCGTTACAAACATCAGCACAAACTCATAATACCCAAACCACCTATGGTGGTGTAGGGTATAAAATGCAATTCGATGACGGAAACTGAAAGTATTAGCTGAGACGATTGAATATTGATTTTCTTCAAGTTAAACACCTGGTCCAAAAACCAATATTGTTATTTACAGCACGAACTAAATATTAAGAAAAACTTTTATTTTATATGTTATGTGCATAGCAATTTAAATAAGACCTTTAGCTACTATTCGTATCTGCAAACATGTAGTTTATATAAATATTTTATTTCTTGTACCACAGATGCAGAGATATTAGTACAAGTAACCCTTAAATATATTGAAATTTTTCGCTAACTTTTGTACTCGTATTTAAAATTGTTTTCCTATTTATATTTTTTTTAATTAATTTTGTATATTCAAGTTATTTTTTGACTACATATTTTGTATAAATGTCAACTTTGTAGGAATATGACTCAGAGCACCGAATTTATTTTTTTAATTTAGTAATTGAATTTTTCATATTCAGTATCAGAACATATAATACTCAATTTAATTTGGATGTAATTTTCGTATCAGTTAAGAAACTTTTAGTAATGACACCAACCTATTGAATGAACACATTTTTCAATTGTATGAATTTTAATTTAATTCCTATAATATATTTATAATTCAAAGCATAGAAAAACTTTTCCATTTAAATTTTTTTTAATAGCTATAATGAGATTTTGCTTCGTATTACTAACTTTTAATAATGATTAACATTTTCCAACAAATCTTTTTTCTGTGTGTAGATACGAGTATTTGATATTATCCGAATGAACACATGTGACCATTTAAAGCTGCTACTGCCACCAATCGTTGATTTAGTAATGTAAATATGATAACGGAAACCCCTCCTATCATACCAAATATTATCTAGTAGAATCAACACAGAAAAAAATTATTAAGTATAATTTTTTAATAAATTTGTTATTAAGTTCAGTTTTGCTTTTAATTTTAATTGAGCTGTCTCAGATGATCTACTTAACAGACTTTTTAAGAAGTAATGCCATGTAAGTAAGCATTGTTAGTATTTTAATAATTTTCCAAAGTAATATTAACATTTAATAAATCTCACGTTATATAATCTCCCAGGATGTAAAGGAAACTTGAAGACCCTTTGAAATGTCCTCCCAAAAATATGACTTTAGAAGATGATTGGATTTTACCACAATGAACCCATAAGTTTTAAATATATGTATTTGTTAATATAATTTTAGTAATTATAAATACAAATTAATTATTAAAACAATTATAAATTGTGTTTTTATATCGGGAAAAAATATTCTGCAATTTGCGGATTCAGTTAATATGAGAATTAGGCCAATAAATATTTTAATTGAATTTAGGGAAAATTCCAATCATAACAGTAATTAATTTAATAAAAATTTTGCTTGAAATTATAGAAAAAGTCAATTAATTTCATTTAATTAATATTTGATTATTGGAAGAAAATCAATTATAATTTAATTGTAACCATCAATTTCGTAATTAAAATATTTTTTTTTTTCTGCGAAAGTAACACCTTTACTTTTGGAGGCTGGTCCTTTACTGTTTTAACGAGTATTGTATAGTAGAAATGAGAGCCGAATATGACAACTTTAATTAATTTGAATATAAAAGCAAATATTTAGATTTTAGACTGTCTAGGTAGACATATTTTCTTAAATATTTATTTCCAATAGTAAAAAAGTGCAACAGTTCAATAATCACGAAGGATGAAATTTTAATTATTTAATTATTAACATTGTCAAAAATGTCTAATTGTTAATTATCTTCCCTTGTAATAGAATTTTCTCCATAACGAAAATCAAGGGATATTTGAACAATATTGCGTATAGGGCATTAAATAATATCGTATTATTGTGAAAAAAATTATACTTAGCTGTTAATTCCGTCAAAATAACAATCTGGTCGCATTATTTCGGTCGAAGGCTCATAAACAATTATGAAATATTATGCTAAGCCAAACTATCATAAATATTTGATCGCTTTTGTATAGAGAATCTTTATGAAAGTTCAAATTAATGAAAACATAAAAAATAGTTCCAAAATCATTGTGGAAAATTAGAAAATAGTATAGAAAGTATAATTATTTGATAATATTTATATTATCTGTAGATTTCATGTCTTTACATCTATATTTAAGAACGGAAAGTAATTGAATTCAACAATATTATAGTTTTCAACTTTTTGCAAATAACAAATTTTATCAAAATTTTAAGAAATCATGTTGATTTATTAAAAGTTGCATTTCTTCGCATTATTTTTACTAAACATTTAATACTTTTACTTATGAACAAAAGTATTTGACAAAGATATAAACAATGGGCCACAAATAGTAAAATCACAATAGTATTGTTTCATCGGTTATCGCTATAAGTAAAATATATGCGAATAAAAATCACATCATATAGCGATGCATTTTTAATGTTTGCAATTGTAAATATGTATATCTTTTTTGTGAAGGTGTTAAAATTCTTCGTCTCAGCCCCTAGCGTTGCATTTGTTATGATCTCAATTATATATATCTATATCTTTTTTGTGAAGGTGTTGAAATTCTCGGTCTCAGCCCCTAGAAATTTGCGAATAGGCTAAACACTAAGAAAGTTTTAGACTTTTTTTTTATTTTCTTTCCTTTTATTTACTTAATCTGCCTTTAGTAGGCCTCACAGTAAGTATTTAATTCTTAAACATTAAAATTAAAGCTATTTATTCTCTACGGAGATGTTAAGCTGGGCGGGGTGGTTGGTCGGCCCTATGAAGCCTTGAGTAAGTTTGAACTTCAGCAAGGAGACTAGCGAGCTTTGAAGTTTTCGGATATATTTTTCACTTAATTTTTTAAATATATCTTAAGTCTCTATGGATATTCTCATTTCTTATGTACCATTTTTGATTGGGCCTTTTGTATAAGATCAATGCTGGTATTACTGTACCCCATAATTGGATGCCATAAGCCCAAATTAATTTCAATGCGGTTTTATACAGGATGACTTTATTGTCAAGGCTTAGTTCTGATTGATTGTTTATTAACCGGTGAAGTCTAAAGGCTTTCAATTTCATATCAAGTCTCTTGGTTTCTATATGATGACGCCAAGTATGTTTTTATCCAAATAAATACTAAGGTATGTGACATGATCTGACTATGATATACTTATACCATTAAGTGTGAAAGGCGGACAGTTTCCTCCTCTTAGGAAACATGGTTACTTTTTAATTCATTTACCGGTATTCGCTAGATTTCTAACCATGTCTCAACACGTCGGTGGTAAATATCTAGTTGACTAAATGCTATGTATGGGTTTTCATGAGAACTGATTATTGCTGCATCATCAGCAAGTGTAGAGCACTTCCCTCTAGAACATCTGCTTTTATCTAAAATTCTTCTGTCACAAAGTCATTATAATTAACTCTAAGTAGACGGTCAGGTAGATATGACTCCAGCAATTTGTGGATTCTTGGTGGTAGTAAACATTAAATTTTATATATTAAACCTTTGCGCCATACTTTGTCGAAAGCTTGCGCGAAAATTAAATCTTTTCTTGGTTTTGGTATCATTTTAATGGGAAGTTCTCAATTTTTTTTTTAAATACGCCTAGTTTCAAGATCGCATCAAATACTATAGATAGCACGATTATTGCCATGTTGGGGTAGGTTTTTAATCATTGATAGTATTATTAATTATACTATTGCTACAAGTGATGTTATCTTGGTTTATATCTTTTTGAATTCCACACTTCGTAACTTTTCTGAAATGGCGAAAATAAAAAAAATTACCAACAAGTAGTGAAGTAGTTTTCAAAATAAATTTAAAGTAAAATGCGTAACTTTAAACCAAATATACTCCAGGAAAAATAGAGATCAACCGAAAGTTGAAGAATAAAAATGAAACTCACATATAGTTTCATCTTGGTACCTTATACATCATACTAAAATTTAACGAACAATCATATGTGAACCATGCGAGATATTCACGGTCAACGTTCACAAAAATCAGTTTTTCACAGATTCTGATCGCTTTGAGCCACCTCTAAATATTTCCGATTAATCTAAAACTTCGTATTTCTTAGTTTTTAGGCTATTCTCAAATTTCTATGTGGTGAGATCTAGAATCTGAACACCCCCATAAAAAGAGTCTACCTTAATGTGTACACATATTTTTTTGGCGTCTACATTTTCAACTTATAAGTAACCCATATTACTTATAAGCGCAATACTTGCTGGCTCAATTCTATAACAAAATACTTATACCCAAATAACAGAATTAAGCTAGATTTAAAATATTTAATGATACGTTCAAGTTTGGATTCAATTTAGGTTCAAGTTTTAACTCAATTGTTGGATCTTCAGAAATCAAAATTTTAACTTTTATAATGAAGACACCAAAATCTAGTGGAAAAAATGTTTACATTTTTTTTAGAATTTAATAAGAAAATTTACATCAAATGATATCTAAGACTTTCAAGATATGTTTCGTTTTTTGTTGTGCAATTAGTCTGAATAAAATAGGATGACCCTAAAGTCAAGGAATTTTTCAAGAATTTTTAAATTTTAGGTAACCAAAAACAGGTTTGGAAAAAAATTCGGAAAATATTCAGTTTTAGATATTTAGGTATATTAAAAATTCCACAAGAAACAATATTACAAATAAAACGAGAAAAAAAGATATAGTCGGTCGACACCGGCTATATGATACCCTGCACCATTGAATACGAGTAAAAAAATCACACCTGTGGTCAATTTTACTAAATGTAAAATTGAATATACTCCTATAAATACCGATTAATGCGTTAATACTAATATCTAGATGATATTATGCACTTTAAGGCGATTCCTAGAAGTGGGTTAATATGGGAGCTATGGTAAATTATGGACCGATTCTCACAAAATTTGGCGATATTGTTTCTACTTGCATAAAACAAATTTGTGTCGAATATTAACTTGATACTAACATTCGTATGGCATTTATGCACGCTAAATTCATTTTCGGAAGAGGGTTTTCTATGGGGCTAAGGTCAATTGTGAACCGATCTTCATAAAATTTCGTGAAAAGATTGACACTGATCTAAAATTTCTTGCATTTCATTGAATTTCATTAAAAAATTCTTATTTTTAAGGCATTTTTGAGTGTTTAAACTCTATTCCCGGGGGAAGTTTGTATGGGGGCTAGGTGAAATAATGATTTAATCACAACCAATTTCGATTCGATCTTGTAGATAAAAGTCACACCTGCCAAATTTCATTGAATTATCTTTAAAATTTCGACCCGTACTTTGTGCACTAAGTTTACATGGATAGTCAGCCGTCCAGCCAGCCAGACGGACGGACAGACATCGTTAGATCGATTTAAATAGTGATATACTCTGAGGTAGGTGTTGGATAACTTTTTCTATGCATTACAAAGCAAAAATGCATAATACCCCAACCATTTATGGTGGTTTAGGGTATATATATGAAATTTTGGAAAAAATATAAAAGAATTTTAAAATATTGTCAACTTTAATGGACTAGCAAAAAAGGCACAGTGGAAAGCAACCTAAACCTAAATGGTGTTCAATATTTTAAAATGTTTTCTATATAATCCATATTAAATTATATGTGTTTTCTCTGCCAACTTTTGAATTCGGTTAGTTTTAAAAATTGTCGATATTACGATTTTATCAGAAAAAAAATAGCAAATATAATATGAATGAAAATCACATAATCAAACTTTTAATTTTGCCCAATTCTGCAGTAAGAGCATCCGCGATTCTTTTACCACTATATAGGTTAATACTAATTCAATTGTGTCTAACGAATACGTGTTTGAACATTTCAGATTATACTTGGTGAAAACAATTCTTTTATTCTTCGTTCGTGTATAATATTATAATGATTTGGAAATGAGTGAAATATTTGCCTTCACTCCAGACGTTGATGTTTGTGATCACCAGCCATTGAATAGCTTTTTTCATCTCCCATAATGTGCCGCTTCGATTTCGCTACATTTCAGCAGCGTTTTACTAATGATAAGTTGGTCAATTAAATTTCTTTGCGCTAATTCATGTGACACCCAAACATCGATCTTCTGTTATTAAATGAATCCAAACTATCATTTGGTCAATATTTAGTGCTTTTGCTATCTCCTAACAGCTTGCGTGCTGGTCTTGCTTTACTAGTTGCAAAATTTCATCCACTTTTACAGTATCTGGCAGACCAGAGCGAGGTGCACCTTGTTGCGATTTTTGCTCAAAACTAACTAATACACTTGTTAAAATATTTAAATATTTGTTGAGACTCTTATAAGAATTTAGTTGAAATCTTGTTAATTTTTTTCTAAATTTTCCAAAATAATTGAGTTTAATTAATATAACTACTAGATTATTTAACTTATAGACCACTGTTGCGACACACTTTTTGTTTAAATAGTTTCTTTTGTTAATAATGCCACTACTTTACGCTACTAAGCACAATATATAAATGATTGGGATTAAGAAGTGGTGTGATAACAGAATGTATTATTACGCAGTAAAATTAATAAATTGTTCTAGAAGAATTATGTATGTGATAATGAAAGTATCAGTTTATCATCTAGTGCAAAAAAAGGACAACTGATATAATCATAATGATTTTTGAGTTTTTAACTCTTTGAATAATTTACATTTAATATATATGCATATGTATGTAATAATACTTGTGTTTCTCTCATTACTAATGTTGATTATTTTCTAGCATGTTAGATAAAAGGGGAAAGATACCAAAAGTGGGTATCTCATCTAAAGGTAAACAATGAAGTTATTAAATTCTAAGTTTACAATAAATAATTGAAAACAATGTAATTAATTATAAAAATTTATTTACAAATTGTAGTATTTAAATTAAGATAGCGGAATAATTTGTTTCTATAGATTTTATCCAAAGTAAATATTTAAAGAAGTGTATTAGTTAGTTTTGAGCAAAAATCGCAACAAAACTGCATCGATCCGATAATTTTTTAAATTAAGGACGAACAGGAAAAAGATTTTTGTTGCACAAATTTGTGTGATGAAAAATATATATATATATATTTTTTTTTTTTTGCAAAGTGTGGCACGACCCACGAAAAGCCGGGCAAGTTTTTAAGACTTTAGGTCAGAGGAATGATATTTACCTACATATTTTCCTTTCATATCTTCAATTCCGTACAAGTTATTGCCAATTTTTTTCTCTTACCTTACACTTTATAAACTTTGGCATAAACTTTCGGTTTGTTCGTTTAGACATGTTACTAAGAATGTGGTTTTTCCTATAGACTATTTGGCCTACCTGAAAATCTATTGGTTTACTTCTTAAATTATAAGTTTTAGTTGCTTTTTCGTGAGCAATTTTCAAATTGTTTCTTATCTTTTCCCTAATTTTTGTTAATTTATCTACATTATTAAGAACAACACAATCTTCTCCGGACATACATTTAAGCTTTTCTAGTATCTTGTAAGTTGACCCATGTAAAACCATATTTTGACCGAATGTCGCGAAGTATGGCGAGCATTTTATTGAGGAATGGTAATCGCTTCTTAGAATGGTCAAAATTTGTGAAATATATTTATCCCAATCACCATGTTCTTTGTTGTCTCTTAGGAAGCATTTAATTTTTGTTACGATTTCGCGATTGGCACGCTCCGATGCATTTGAATGAGGCGCATAAAACTCAGTTGTTATATGATTAATTTCATAAAGTTTAAAGAAGTCAGTCATTTCTTTCGAAATGAATTGTTTGCCGTTATCGCTGTGAATACATCTTGGAACACCGAACATGGGGAATATTTCGGTTTGAAGATACAAAATGACATTTGCAGACGTAGCTGCTTTAAGCGGTTTAAGAAATAAAAATTTAGTCATGTGATCCAAGCAAATGAAAACCATTGAATTTTTGGCTTTAGTCATGGGATAAGGACCAAGGAAGTCACAATAGAGTCTTTCAAATGGCCTGTCTGTTAAAATTTGATGCCCCATTAGAGGTCTTGAAATTATATTTGTTGACTTAATACTCTTGCATATATCGCAGCTGTTAATATATGACTTTACGTCAGCTACCATAGTTGGTCAAAAATATTTCTAACGAATTCTAGAAAGGGTTTTCTGAAAACCTCCATGACATGAAGTATTTGAGTCATGAGCTATTTTAATAACAAATTGAGATAGAGATCTTGGGATCCAAAGGCGCCATAAATTAATTTGATCCTCTTCACCACTTTGCCTTAATTTTATACGTTTGAAAACAAGATTATCAGAAATCTGAAGGTCTGGTAATAAATCTTCTTTCTCTTTAATAGTATTTCGGAGCTCTGCATACTCTTGTTCATTAAATTCTGGTGATAATAAATCAATTTTATACGCCATATCTGCCATCACTACTTCGTCTATATCTAGCCTAGAAAGACAGTCTGGGACTACATTCAAATTTCCTTTTCTGTGTTCGATAACAAAATCGTACCTTTGCAATTGAAGGCTCCAACGCGCTAGCCATCCGCTTAAATCTTTTATGACATAAGCCACTTAAGCGAGGAGTGATCCGTTATAATGCGGAATGGAAGACCTTCAATGTATGGTCGGAACTTTTTAACACACACTATAGCTGCCAGACGTAAGAAACGTAAGAAATGGGATGCTCCCTGCCCTCATTATTGCGTTGAAATAAAACGCCTCCTACTCCAATTTTGGACGCATCGCACTGTATGAAAAACTCTTTTTGAAAATTAGGCTGAGCCAAAACCGGAGCTGATGATAGAGCCAATTTAAGTTTATTAAAAGAGGATTTTGCAATATCAGTCAAATGAAAAGGTTTTTGTGATTTGCGTAAGCAGTCCGTAAGAGGTCCAGCAAGATCAGAAAAATTATTTATAAATGAGCGGTACCAATTGGTAATACCAACAAATCTACGAACCTGCTTTGCAGTCTTTGGTAATGGAAATTCAGCTATTGGTCGGACCTTTTCTGGATCTACCTTGAGACAGCCATTGCCAACTATGTAACCTAAATATCTAATTTCTTTTTGGCAAAATTTACTTTTGCCTATGTTTATAGTTAGTTTTGCTGTCTTTAAACAAGAGGCGACTTGAGACAAAAGATTCATATGGGTCTGAAAATCTGGACTACATACAAGTAAGTCGTCCAGATATATAAACACATTTTCCCTCAGACGAGACGGGATAACCTTATCCATTAGGCGGCTCATGGTCTGTGGTCCGTTACATAGGCCGAAAGGCATAAATTTATAGTGGTATAGAGGTTTCCCTGGAATTGCAAATGCGGTTTTCTCTTTTGACGATTCTGAAATTCTTATCTGGAGAAATGCATCTTTTAAATCTATACCGCTTATAAAAAACGTGTCATTTAGCCTGCTCAACAACCCGTTTATATGTGGTAAGGGGTAAGAATCCCTTTTTGTAACTGAATTCAGCTTCCTGCAATCGATGCATAATCTTACCTTGCCAGGTTTTCTTACTAAAACGGCTGGTGAGCACCACGGAGAATTGGATTCTTCGATGACTCCCATATTCAATAGCCTAGCAATTTCCCTATAGGCTTCTTCTTGCCTTGGCGGTGACAAAGGGTAATGCCTACTTTTAATTGGGACCGCATCACCATTGTCAATGTGGTGTTCTAAAAGGTCCGTACACCCTAAGCCAAGTTTTTCGTAAGAAGGAAATTCCTGAATTGTCTTCTCAAATTCCAATTTTTCTTCTGAAGAAAGATCATGAAAATTGTTATTTTCATTTTGATCGCAAGACAATTCAGATATGTAAGAAGCGGGGATTATTTCCGGTGCCAAAGCAAATTCGCGCCAGAAATTTATTCCGAAATATGCCTCCCGGCATAAAGATGGGACTAAGTAAAAATCTATGTTTTTAGTAACCCCTTTAAAAAATATGAGCAAAGTGCAAAAACCTATAACTTCCTGTTTAGAATTGCTAGCTGTTTTAACTGAAGATTTTATAGTTTTAAATGGTATATTAAGTTTTTCTAAAAACTTCAAACACCATTTCCCTAGAACAGAAACGTTTGCCCCTGAATCTAACAAACCAATTAAAGGCTCATCAAATACTTTAACCTTAACATAGGGTCTATCATCTGAACCGTGGATAATAGTAGATTCTAAAATTTTCCTGAAATGTTTTCGTTTCTTATACCTGGCTCTACATTTTATGATTCGAAGGACGGGTTTTTTGAATAATGGAAAATTTTCATTATATTTAGGTAAATGTAAATCTGTCTGTGTAAAAATTGAGTTATATGTTTGCACTTTGTAATTAGATTGAGAATTAGAAGAATTGTTGGAAATCTCTGAGTTTAATTTGAACTCGGGGATTTGTGGGATGGACGAATGTCCCCGGCAGCCAGTTCGCCCATTTTTTTGTTTCCCTGTCTGTGATTATTTGGGCATTTCAGCACAATAAATATAAGAATGCCCATACGATAAACAGTTCCAACATTGAATATTAGAGTAGTCATATTTTTGTTTCCTTTGATTAAAGGAAATTGCTTCTATTTGAGGATCAGAGGAATCTGATTCTTCTGCATCATTCAATGAAGATTCTATTTCACTGACGTTTCGTGGCAATCCCGCAGGATTTTGAAATTTTGTGTCACGAATGACTTTTTCAGCTTTTCGTGCTGTATCTCGAAATTGGTTTATATCTTCAGTATCGGCACTAAATAATAAAAAGCGTAAATTTGGGTTCAAATTTTTCTTAATAATATCTATTAATATCACATCTGGTAACGGACTTTGAAGTCTAATGTTCATGGAAACGATTGTGGAATGAAAATCGTCATATGACTCCTTAAATTGTTGTTTTCTAAGAGACATTTTCAACAATATGTCATGATCGGATTCGAGATGACCAAACTCTTTTGTAAGAGCGTTACGCAATAAAGAATATGTGACGTTTTTGTTTTGTTTTGTGAAAAGCCAGTACTAGCTTTCCGCTTTTCCCTCTAAAAGGACGTGAAAGTTGGAAAGTAAATTTTCGTCAGAGCATTTTGACCTAGAGCATAAACCGTCATAAGAGATTTTCCACTTCTCTAATTTTATGTTATTATCTACGTTCGATTCATTATGGTTGTTCGACGATCTGTTGATGTTTGAACTTGGTGTATTAGAATTTGTATAATTATGCAAAAATTCTTGTGGTCGAGAACTATTTGATTGGTTCGCAGAACCTATTTGAGAAATACTATCTCTTATTGAACTAAGTTCCCTTCTGAACTCTTCCCGTGTGTTCCTCATCGATTGCTCCATGAAAGCTATTAAGGAATCTAAAGGTGTATTGGTATTAGGATTCATATTATTGTGTTGAGGATTATTTTGGGCTATAGGTGGTTCACTTGTTAATTGGTTTGGTCCAGAGACCGAAATTCGTCCACTTATTGGAACAAAAGCCTGAGCATTTGAAGAAAGCTCTTGGTTTTCCATGCTTTGAATATCCAGGAAAAGTAAGGACGTACTGAAGCTTCTTGCTTCCTCGGCAAGCCTAGGAGCTGATGTGTTGGCTGTAAATAAATTTAAACTATTTGAACTTTCAGTTCTCACAATAGGTTTAGGCACTGATGTTCTTGGTGCGGGAGAATGCACAACTTTTGGCCTTGACTTTGGAACTTGATCTTGTAAGTCTATTGAAATACTATTACGAGAAGAGGAGGAGCTTCTAACACTTCGTCCTCGAACACCAGAATTATTTACGCTACCACGTGAAGAATTTCTAGTATTCATAACGATCAAGTTAGAAAACAAAAAAAGTAAACGTTTTCAATAAAAAAAAATATTTTATAGGGAAATTTTCTTAGAAATATATATAAATACTATATATATATATATAAAATTATGGAAATGTTTTTCCTTTTTTTCTTTTTAGCCTAATTATTATTTCACCTTAGAATGTGAAAAATAAAAAAAATCTAAATTGTTTATTTTAAGAGGAACTATAAATTCTTAAAAACAAAATTAAGAATAAATTAGCACAATGTATAAACAAATTAAATATTCAGATATATATTCAAATTTAAATGTTTGTGTGACAAAAATTTCATGAAATAAAGGGGAAGGACATTCATGACAAAAATAGAAGCGTTTAGTTATAAAATAAACATGTCAAAATAAAAAAAATGCTACGTATTATTATATAAAATACGAGTCTATTTTTCAAGAATCACTACAGTTTTGTGATGTAAACTGCTAATATGCTGCTTCATTCAGTGCTTGGTCTACTTAAAATAAGCAAAACTATTAATTTTGTTAGTTTAGATTTTTAAAATACATAATCTCTAAATGTTGCGAATAGATTCAAAGATTTTTCCAACCAATAAAAAAAATCTATGACTAACAAAAGAAATTACGTATTATGAATGTCAAATTGTAATTACTGGACTTTAACAATATTTTAACTAACATGAATTTCATAGAAAACTTCATTTCTTATATTTGCATTTTACAATCTTTTTGTTTAATTTCGTAAATTAGCTGTTTAAATTTAGATAGCTTTACCTAAGAAATCACGCTTATTAGCTACCTGTATTCAAAGATATTAAAACAAAATACTCATAGAGCTGTACCCTACAAACAGCCTTTCCGTTGGGCGCCATATATGTTACGCGCTGTATATGCTGAACGAACAATAAAAATTGTTATACAGAAATATAGGCAAAATAATTATCTTTTTTTTTTTTGGAATACTTAGTTAAGGGGTAATTAATATATGGACTAGCTCAGAATTAGGTATTAAAACTCTTAACCAGGTCTTCGAAGCGCATAACATATAATATACTCTCTACCCTTAAATACCTTAGAGTATATTAAATAATAAAAAAAAGAAAACCAACAAAAAAAGATATCTAGCAAATTCTATAAGGAGGCAAGACGGAGTGCCAATTGGGGTACATTGTTCCCACCCTACTGACTAAGTCCTGTTAGAATACTCTACAGATTAGTACCCTATTTTCTAAAATCTGTCCCTCTAAATGACATGTGTATTCTACATACTTACATATACTTTTGTCATGTCTGTCCTTCCCTTATTAAAAGATTTAGAATTTCATTGTTTTATAGAACTACAAAATTACGCAAATAGATTTATTGATAAAAAAAAAAGAGAGTGATAAATATAAAGAAAATATCATTTTATACACAGAATATGCATGATCTGTACTCAGTGAGCGGGAAGAGCATACTAAATTGCTAATAGATTTATTTACAATACATATTATGTCTTTTCATTTCATAAACGTAAAAAATATAAAGAGGACTACATTGAATCGGACTTTTTTATATGAACTATTAGTACTTTACTAAATCTAAACATAGCTCAAATGGTTTAGACTTACAAAGAGCAACTTTAACTGAAGTTGTAGCTCCAGTTATGTGTGTGTATTAATTCTCTTTTTCAAAATTTCGATGTAAATTTTTTAATTCATTTAAAATAAAACGAAATATATATCTTTAAAATATCTTAAAAACTCAAAAAGTTATTAAATATTTTCTAAACTTTATCAAAAAAAAAAAAATTATATCATTAATTCCACGAGAAATCGATGAAAAATTGCTATTTTTTATTTTATGTCCTTCAATTTTCTTGAAACTATGCAGACACCTACGCTAAGGAATAAAATGATATATCCATTTTTATTTTTATAAATTTCGAAAAAGTCTTTTGTATATTCATAATTTTTAGCGAACGGGGAGAAATTATGCCTCCTTTAAATCCCATAATTAAAAAATATTACTGTTTTCAAAATGTGCATTCTATTTCTATACAGGTTCAACAACTTAATATAGGTTTTTGTTTTTTTTTTTTTGCGACGGAAACGTTTACTATTTTTAAAAACTTTTAGTAAAAGGTACGAACTTTCTTCCCCATGTAAAATATTATAATTTTTAAATATTTAAGTTTATGAACGTTTTAGGCAAAGAAAATTTAATACGTTGATGTCCGATTTTATTGATTTAAAAAAGATTCAAAACTGAGCTTTTATACGCTTTAAGTTAAATTAGTCAAAAATGCAACATTTGTTATAAATTACATACAAAGCATTTGCATATTTTTAAGAGCATATTATTATTTTGTTCTTTTATTTTTGTAGAATTTCTTGGTATTAAGATTTGACAGTTTTTGTCATATTTTCATTTCGACACACATTTCCTCCATTTTTTAGAAATAAACCAAAAAATAACCTATACACAAATTTTAAATTTTATGTCATACGTACAAACAATTATTACCGTATATTTTTCAATTAACGCAGTTGTATCATTTTGCATCTAAATTTAATAAATATATTCAAGTAAATATAAAATAAAAATAAAATTAAAGTAAAATTCAATCATCTATTTGATTGATTTGATAAATCTTTTAATTGAAAAATTTTTCTGATTTTAATTTTTTATAGTTTTTGTAATTGATATAATCATTTTGCTGAGAGGTGCAAATTTAAAAAAGTTTTTAATTGAATGAATTAACATATTTGGTAATTGGTGACTTTTTTCTGTGTAAAAACAATTTTTTTAAATAAACGAGTTTTTGTGTGGAAAAAATTGTTGGCGTTTTCTATAAAAAATTATTAAAAATACTAGAATACCACATAAAAACTTAAACTGACTTATTCAGTCAATTTACCGATTTTCAAGTTAATTAAAAAAAAACTTCGTAACTTCAAAAATACTCGTACATCGAAAAAATTCATCTGCATTGCGAATTCATTTTTCTATAAAATTAATTTTTCTATTATTATTATGATGTTTAAGGATGTCAGCTCCAAAAGATATGAATAATTAAAAATAAGATTGTGAAATATTTTTATTTTTTTATAGAATTAGAATCGTGAATAAAACTGCAAATTTTATGCCATTTGAAAAAACTTTAAACAGTTATGTTTATTTGCGGTATAAGATTTGAGTATGCCAAATATGAACCAAATCAGAAGAGCAAAGATCATTTCATATTTGACGTCTCATGGAATTTGTAATATATTTAAAGACAAGGTGTTTTATTTTATTTTTAAAAACTAAATTCTGTTATGTCTACAACAAAAATGTCTTTAAAAATTGATGTGTCATTGTATAGGTCTCTGAGCAATTTATAATAAACCGCAGTTAAATATTGTCAAAAAATTTTGCAAATTATTTGTTCTTGATTTCATGACAATTTTCAGTCATTAGTTCTTGTCATGTGCTTTTGTAGATGTGACAACTATCACCGAAAACCTGTATGTGAAACTAGAATAGGAAAATTTTTGATATTGTGACAACTTTTTTTACTATCACAATAAATTTATTTGCCACTTGGTCGAGATTGGCATTGTTATTATATTTTTTTGTCATCAAAATATGGTAGGTATATTAGGCTTGTCACTCCGTGTGTAAAAATCATTTAAGACCCCATAAATTATATATTTCATGGGTCCTGGTAAGATTCTGAGTCGATCTAGGTATGTTCGTCTGTCTGTCTGTCAGTTGAGAGCAGGATAGGGTTTGTTGCGGACCACCTAGGGGAATGAAATTTGGATCAAATATTTGTCTTATATAAGATTTATTTTATATTGAAAAAATCGGTTCATAAACAAAAATGTTATGGGCGAAATACTAGAAACACAAGATGTCCGTTGTAATTCCAGTTTATAAATTTTGGTCGATATCTCATAAGCATGTACAACAACGAAATTTTGTATAAATAGTTCGACGATCGATGTTAACTCGGAAACCAAAAATGGGCATGATCCGCCCACTTTAACCGACCGCCTCCTATATAAGATGAAATATTATATACGGTGGCACATAAAGATGCAGATGGTGGATATAAAAGATACGACCAAAGCTAATATAACATTCTCACTTGTTCTAAAAAAGAAATAATATTTTTTTGCTTAGTTATGTCAGAAATTTTTGGTAATTTTTAATTATTTTAAATTAATAATTTTAAAAAGCATCGTTTGTTTTTAACATTTTCTTAAACAGTAATCCTTAGAAAAATCTGTAGACATAAATTTACAAAATGTTTGATTCATTCAGTACCTCAATGGGTTATCGTTGGCTAATATACTTTAAATTAAATAATATGTAATTTACACATTCGTAATTATCTTTGTAATATACCCATTTGCCGCCCATACACAGAAACAAATTTTGCGATAAAAGTTTTTAAACAACTTCTTATTTAATTTTTTATAAAAATGCATTAAATAATTAATTTAGGTAATTAAAATTAACATTTTAAATTAGAATTAATTTTGTTTACAAAAATTTATAGCTTAAAAATAAATTCAAACAAAAAGAAAAACTTTTTGTAGATGTTCCCGTCGATGAAAATATCATGACATTATTTATATCAAAGCTGTATATTTTATTGAGATACTTCTTTGGAAACTGTTTTTATATAAATGGTAAGAACGCGTTGATTATCTTTCACGATTTTTCAAGCAAACTCATTTAAATTTATTGAATTGTTATCCTCTAGGGAAAAAGGAATACTTTTTTATCCCATATGTTGTAACGTTTCGCCGTAACAGATTTTATTGGATCTTATAGTGATGTAAGGATGTCAGATTACATATTCACAGACACATAACAAAACATTCAATACATAACATATTAGTAAAGCATTCAAGAAAATTGAAGTCGATCAATTTAATCCATATGAAAGCCTATAACATTGATAAGGAGATTATTATGAGGGAGCATTATAAATGTCCCACGGCCTCCGCGATATTGACATTAATGTGAGGTTTATGTATCTTAAAACATATTGTAGAAGATGGGATTTATATAGTGGCTATATTTAATTTGGACCACTACGAATCAATAAAATTTGGTAATATGATACCTGTTTAAAACTTATTTATTAAATTGGATTTTAAACTGAGAATTTCTACCTTAAAGGTGAACTTTATGCCGATATATGCGTTGTAGACATCAGCGTAAACTCATAATACCCTCCAGGTAAAAAAAAAATTGTAATGTTTTCATTTAAAATTTTAAATATTTCAAATTTTAGCATTTGACCTTCTTATTTTAAAGCTAATCCTTGTTCAATTTTCTGAAAAATGTCAGATTCTCTGAAATATGGTTTATTTTATTATGCAGCAATTTAGTTTAATCTCAATATGAGTTCAAAAAATAACGGCAAAAATGACTTTTTGCCGAAATCCGCAAAATTCAAATCGCAGGTACGGCTTACTCGTAGAAGGTATACCCCTACTTATTTTTTAATTTTATTTCATGCAGTGTTGTATATAAACCTGCTTAGTTTTATTCAAGCTTTTTTAAAATTTGTTTAAGAAAATTTTTAAAGCTTGAAATTGTAGTTTTGAAACACTGTTAAAAAATCAACATTTGAATTATCTTGGAGGAACAATATTTCTCCATATTTTTCAGTATTTATGGTTTAAATTTAATTAAAAATAGCGTTTCATTTCAACATTTCCCAAAAAAATTAAAACTTATTTATACACCCCTTATACAAGTGGTCTAAAGCACATTAATAATCTAGGGAATTCATAATAATTTGAACATATTTTAGTAGATTTTTTTATATTTTATTTGATAAATAATTATGTATATTTTGCTACAAATCAAATTATTTAATAGCTAAGTTTTCCCATATAAAAGCATCGTATCATATATATAGTTTACAATTCATATCTAATATACATATATAAATTGAATATATATGAATTGAATAGTACAATTACATATTTTTAATGAAAAATGTGTTTCAATCTGAAAAAAATCCCCTTTCCAAAATATGGCAATGCTTACAAAAGATAAACTTCAAAAGCTTTCTAATCAGATATACGCTCAACCACAAAAGAGTAGTTATTAGTGTAAAAAGGGGTGTGGAAGTGTTGAACCAGTAAAATCATCAGCAAATTCAACAGAAATTTTAATTAATTTAGTTTATTTAATTAAAAACAATTTACTAATGCAATTCACATATATATATTTATATTCATATTTATATATATATATATATATATTCCCTTCGATCCTATAGGCCTTAAGACCACTTCGAGCAGGCTCATTATGATCGTTCTGACTTCCTCTAACAATTTATATACCATTATTGAGAGTTGACCGACCGTCTTCATCGGCCTCCATAGTCGATTTATTTCACTCTTTTGACATTTTTAATTTATTTGTAAAGTATCTTGCCGTCAATTTTGCCATATTAATATTTTTCAAAGGTCTTAATGGGCCATAACACTTGGAAAATTTCTAATCTGGTGATTTTAAACTTATTCGCAATGTTTTTGTTTTAAACACTAAAACTTTTCAAAATTAACAAAAATCCTTAAATTTGCTTTTTGCAAAAATTATATATTTTTTCTTGAACTTATTTACAAAGTTCCTTCATAAAGCAACATCAAATATTATATCTTCTATTAGATATTTTTGCTGAGCAGTGATTTTTCATTTATGTTTCGACAAAAGTCAATTCCGCTCGGTTTGAATTGTCACATTTTATCAAGAGTTGCGTCAATATTTAATTAAATTTTATATTATTTATATGGACAGAAAAAATTTAATAATTTATATGTTTTCAGTTAGAGAGGGAAACGAACTTTATATATGGAATTTATTGTATGGAATAAATATTTTTGTAAAACATCTTCTAAATATATGATTTGTTCAGTTATTTTTTAGACAAAACTGTATGTACATATGATTTTGAAGAATTTTCTTAAATTTTACATGTCTTTATTGAATTTTAAGATATTTAGTTAAATTGAAAAATTTTTTCAATTTTAAAAAAATAAATTAGTTGATTTCTTCAAATTTCTTCTAATTTATGTGTATTATTCAAATCGAATAAAATATATCAGCTAATTTTAAGATTGACAAATAAAAATAGTTAAATTAACAGATAATTTATATGAACTCTTTTTAAGGAAAAATTAACATATTTTAAAAAATATGTTTTTGACAAAAATTTTTTACTTGATTTGAAAAAAAATTTTTGATTTGAAAAATCAAAATCTGTTAATTTAAATATTTTTGTCGTTATTTCGTCCATATTACCTACGTGATTTGGTTCAGTGTAGCTATAACTACTTATAAAATATATACCAGCTTAAATTTGTACTGAAAAGTTATATGAATTTCAAAAAAAAAAAAAAAAAAAAAAACAAAAAGACACAGTTATTGAAGAAAATTAAAAAAAATTCTGTTTATCGACAAAAGAGACGCACATATCGATGTTTTAATATATATATTTATATATATATATATATATATATATATATATATATATATATTTTACAGGAGAAGGAAAAAACTGAATAAAACCTAAGAAAATTTAAATATAAAAAATACTACACAGTTTTAATTCAAAACAAGGATCGAAATTAATGCAAACTTTTATTTTTAGATTTTTCTACTCCTTAGGAAGTTACCTTAGATAAGGCTTTTTGTTACTGAAATTCTTGAAAATAAATGTAAAATTAGTGATTTTTTCAGTAATTTAAAATTAGAATAAACTAATGCTATAGTTGATGTTTTAATTAACAAAAATTAATATTTCAATAGATTACTGGAAAAAAAAAATAAAAATTATTTTTCATAAGGTAAATTTTCATGAAAATGCAATCTGGTGGCAGCATGGTTTTTAGATATTGCAAATCTCAATTTTTTAAATAGGTCTATTTTCTTTTAAATACAATCAGGGAAGATAGTAATAGTATTCATCAGTCCTGAAATTTGAGATAATGTTTTTGGTGGATGATGAACATGGCTGTTGCCTACAAGGCTTGTTACAAATATCATTTTATAAATGCTCACATATTACAC
This sequence comes from Protocalliphora azurea, assembly GCA_932274085.1. NCBI lineage: Eukaryota > Metazoa > Arthropoda > Insecta > Diptera > Calliphoridae > Protocalliphora > Protocalliphora azurea. The sequence goes on along the minus strand of OW026523.1, from coordinate 77,758,316 downwards.
ACTTTCCATATTGAATTGTTTGGAACACTTTCTCACTTTACAACATTACTTTGGTCACAATTTTCTTTTGTACATTTTTTTTTTATAAAAAAAACTTTAATATAAGAACTGTCCATCAAAAGAACAAACAATATTTTGATATGCGACTGTTTCACAAAAATTATTTTCATTCAAAAATCTAGGAAATGTCTTAAAACACGTGAAAATAATAAAGAAAACTTCAAATTAATTAGGGCTTCTTCATTCAAAACATATTTGAAATGAGTTAGGGTTTTTTCTAAATGCCTATAAATCAGTTATTTGCAGACTACATTATGACTCATTCTTTTAAGAGACGTGTATTAGATTGTGGTCTACCAGAATATATTAAAAACGCGATTTTAAAGAAACCAAAATTTTTCTGTATTAAGTCAACGATATATTATGTAAAAGTTTTTCCATAATAATATCTTCCGTGAATAAAATGGGACTTAACTATTATAAATTCCAGGAGAAATCGATGAAAAATGCATATTTTTGACTTTGTATCCCCTAATTTTCTTGAAATTAATCAGACATTTCCTAGGGAATAAGATGAATGTCTCCAATTTTATTTTTGAAAGTTCCTAAAAACTGGCGATTTTGTTCGAGATTTTCGTGTATAGAAAGTGATCAAAAATATACGAAGTATCAAGGATTTCAATTACGAAATTATTTATATTAATAAAATTTGTATTTTATTTTGAAGCAATCATCAAAATAATATTAATTAAATGATATTAGTTGATTTTGATTTAAATATCAATTATTTTTTCAATCATATCAATAATAACCATTATTAAAAATTTACCTAAAGATCTATTAAAATACTTGTTGATTCAATTTTTAAATTAATTATATCTATACCATCTAATAATTTGTTCATGAGCAAAAAACTATTCAGCTAATGATGAAGGGCTGTTAACAAATTACTCATAATACAGAAATGTAGCAGAAAACTTCAATACGTTTTCGGTTCTTAATATTTGCATCAACTTCCGGCATCAACAAAAAGGATCTATAATAACATCGGAAAATAGTCCAACAAAAATCTCACAAAGCATTAAAACCGCATACTCACAAAATAGTTTCATAACTATTTTCAATTTTAAAGGTAAAGGAAATTATACCACCATACCTCTTTTTTGGAAAGATCGAAAATAGTCAGAAATTATCCACATTTGAGTAAATTTATGTGTAAATATTTTTTCCCAAACATCTTTTGAATTTTTTATAGACTGGCCTATTTTTGTGAACAAAATTATAAACACCTAGGAAAAATTTCAGAATTTGCGCTAAAATCATTAGTTCTAGAAATGATGTAATTAGAATCATTTACAACTTTTTTAAAAACATTCATAGAACTAGTGGTGTTGCAACCTATCTTGTGAACGGTATTGTCATTCTAAATTGGTTTTAAAGAATGTTCTGTATTACTTCTACATCAGTTCTCTAACCAAGTTACTGATCCCAAATGATTTCTTAAAAATGTTTAGAAAACTTAAAAGAAATCGATAAAAATTAAAGAATACTTAAAAATTTAATTAACTTAAAAGGTATTTAGAAAAAGGTTCTAGAATGAAAAAATTAAATCAAAGAAAAATATAGATTCCAATAACGGGTCATTGAAACGTTTATTAAAGCTCTTGTAGAACTAGTTAATAAAAAAATTAAAGAACTAGCTCTAGAAACGTTCCATAGAATGGGTGCCCAGCAAAAACTTAACTTCCAATTTTAAAAGCAACAGCTGTCTCTATGCATTCCTACTCCTAGCATTAACAATTAGTACATATATAAGTATCTTTTTATTAAATGGCTCAGTTGTCTAGAGCGTCTAACAAAAAAAAATTAGTTTAAAAATCAAATAGGGTTAAATTCACAACTGAGGCAAATACTTTTTTTTAATAATTAATGTTGATTTATATCCGTATATGAAAACCACTTTTTAACGCATAAAAAGTCGGTTATGGTGTAGCGAGTAAGACGGCAGAATAACAAACATAAAGCGATCTCAACCGAACCAATTTTTTTTTTTTTTTTTTTGTGCGTAAAAAAATAATCAGCATCCAAAACAACTGTATTGATACCCAAATAAAAAAATGATGAAATTTTGGACGTCGCGAAATAACGTGTTTTCGCTGAGAATTGGAAACACTTCTACAGAACTAGCTCTAGGGGCCACAATTTCTAACAAAAATCATTTGTCGTAACGCCAAACTATAACCAGTGCAGGCTATTTTTATACGTTCTGGAATTAGTTGTCAAACTAATACATTTTTTCCTGGGCAATTATAAAATTTATTGCATTAATAATTATTATAATTAAAGTTTTATATAAAAAGATATAACATATTAATTGAAAAATTTTGTAGAGTACTTTTTTTTGTATATTTTTACACATTTTTAGCAACAAATCCCGTCATTTTTTGCCCATACAAAATATTATTTTTTTTTTTTTTATATTTATGTTTTTCTACGTTTTACGCAAAGAGTGTGGAACAATAAACATATAAAACTCAATGGATAGGTGTCCGATTTTATGCTATGCTCATATATAGCGGTTTTTTAAAAAACGAGTCCTTTTCTCAAAAAAAAAAAAAAAACAAACAAATTCATATATTTCAAATCTAAAAAACATCTCGATTCGAGTTCTTTACCCTAGGTCTACAACTGAGATTAACGCTAATATAATATGTGAGATAACGCCGGCAGAAGAGAGTAACCATTTTGTTTATATTATGTTAAAGATTAAATAAGGGGTACACATATTCTAATAAATCCTATAAGATATCATTATTTTCAATCAGGCACAGAGTAAACATGTAATATTTATTTCAATATATATTTTTAAAAATATATTTTAAAAAATATATTATTATAATTACCAGAATAAACATGCATACACACATTTTATAATAGTTGTGTAGAGAAATCTAATCACAACAGTCTCATAATACTTCTTATAATACTAATATTTGAATCTACACGTGAAATACTTCTCTCAGAGAGCGAATTTGACACTCTCTGACAGAAAAATCTTACATATTATGTTACGTCTAGATGAGCTGTAAATAAAACAACACGAGAAAAAGCGAATAAAGGAAAAAAGAAACTTTAAAAACACTCCTCGAATTACGTTTCGTGCCTGTTTGGTTACCCCTCTTGTTTCTTTATACCACTACCCAAAAACTTGAAAACAGTCATCATGTAAATGTTGTGTCTCATGTTCTTACTTGCAAGATTTTTAAAGTAAACGAACGCGATTTACCCCAGGTCTACAACTGAGATTAACGCTGACATAATAAGTGAGATAATGCCGGCGGAAGAGAACAACAATTTCCTTTATATTATGTTAAATCGTAAATAAGGGGTACACGTATTCTAATAAATCCTATTATTTTATTTATTATATTATTTTCAATCAGTCACGGAGTAAACAGGTCCTTTTTTTTAAGAAATTCGCATTTTTTAGCACAATTTTTATAATTTTTTTTTTAATGTAAAACAATCATTAAAAGGAAACAATTTTATAAAAAAACTGGTATTTTTAGTAATTTCCAAAATACACATGCACACACACACAAACAAACTTACGTATATATATATATATATATATATATATATATATATTTTTTTTTTTTTTTTGGCAGTTTATCTTATAAGATAGAGAAATCTCATCACAACAATCTCATAAAACTTCTTAAAATACTAATATTGGAGTCTACACGTGAGGTAATTTTCTACGTGAGCGAATTTCTCACTCTCTGACAGAAAAATCTTACATATTATGTTATGTGTAGATGAGCTGTTAATTATTTAACACATAAAAAATATACTAAATTTCCATACAGGGAAGATATTTTAAGTATTTTTAGTACATAGATATTTGTTGAAAAAAGAATTTGTAAAAATTGTCAAACAGTTTAAAAACAAAAAATTAAAAATTATGAATGAAATTTATCTTTGTTCATAAATTTTATTTGTTTAAAAATTTAATTTTTTGAACTAGAAATTTTTTATGCGTGAAATTTTTATTTAAAACAAAAATTTGTGAAAATATTTTGGCAAACGAATAACAGGCTAAAAGGAAAAACACAATAAAATAGTATGTTTAAACTTATTGTGTTTTTCAAAAAACTAATGTGTGTGAACACAATATAAAACATCACTATTCACGCATTATTTTATTGAGCTTTTCTTTTTGACTTTCTTATTTTTCGTATATTTTCACAAATTTTTGATTTAAATCAAAACTTTACAAATAAACACTTTCTAATTTAAAAAATAAACTCTTAAACAAATAAAATTTATGAAGAAATATAAATTTTATTCATAATTTTTACTTTTTTTTTTTGTTTGTTTTGTTTTTAAACTGTTTGATAATTTTCACAAATTCTTTTTTGAACAAATTTCTATGCACTAAAAATACTAAAAACGGAATTTTTGTGTTTTTTTATGTGCTAAATAATTAAACAAATTGAATCGAGATGTCTTTGGCTTAGAAATATATGAAGAAAAAAATAAATTTGTATATCTTTTTTGAGAAAACAACTCGTTTTCAAAAAAACTAATAAACTAATATTTATCACAGAATTACGATAATGGTTTTTATATAAAGAATACTCATAATATAGTTTATGGCTGATGAACGTTAAAGAATAATAGATTTGGTTATAACAACTTAAGGTGAAATGAATGGTCTAAAATCTAAAAGTATATATTTTTGTGCAGTTTTTATAAATGTTTAATCATATCGAGGGCCTATTTTTAAAATCTTCGATCTCAGGTTTTTATAAAATTGATTTTTTGATGTCATTATACCATTCTCTATAGTAGCTCTCATCTACGATATAAATTTCAAATAAAAATTCCTAATTTTTAACATTTTATCAACGTTTTCGTTATAATCTATTTTAAAAAATAAATACTTTATTTTTATTTCTGAGTGCAAAACCCTCTATCTCTTTTAGTAATTATTTTGTTTTTTGATAATATAAACTTATCATATATCATTTCTGAATAATTTATACATGTTGAATATGAAACTCGAAAAAAAATAATAAAAACCGTTTGAATAGTTCTTTAGATGTACTACAATAAATATTCACTTCGCATTGCGGCTACTACCCCCTCGAGACTTTCACTGTAATAGTTCCTTAGATATGCGATAATTAAGATTCACCTTGTATGGGGGCTAACACTTCCTCTAGAGCTGCCCGCCCTATTTTCGTCTCAGTTATAAATCTTGATAAGGAAATTATTCCCACACAATTTTAAAACTTTTGCTCTAATAGTTCTTCATTTAAGCGATAAATAATTTTACTCTGTATGGGAGCTACCCTTTACATACCCCTCCTACTTTCATCTTAATTGTTGAAATTGATGAGGAAGTTATTCCCACAAAATTTTAAGATTTTCGTTATAATATTTCCTTACACATTCGATAATTATTATTTTGTTTGTATGGAGAGTGTCATTCCCTCTGCTCCAATCCCAGAATAGTCTAAACTATTTGAATTATGTTGCTTTTCGAATTACTTGCTAGTTTATATACTTTTAAAATCATATATTAAATGGTAATTAAATGTATTTTATACAATGTAAAACCCTCTATATAGTTATTTTAGTTATACACATTGAATATTTTAAAAGAGCAAAACCTTCTATCTCCCTTTAAAATTGCAAATATTGTAAAATATTAAAAATGTGGTTGTGGTTTTACATAAATATTGTAAACGGGAAATTTTTAAATACATGAAAAATAAGAGAATAAACCCTTTTTTTTTTTGCTCTCCTGAAAAGTAGTGGTTTTTGAGATAGAGGGTATTGAATATAATGCAATACTACATATTTTAAATATTCTAGTGATTTCGATGATCGGCGGCATGCACAATGGCATATTACAGTGAATACGTATACAAATTAAAAAAGCAGGGTTTCTTGTTGGATGTTGTAGGTATATGCGATTGTAATTTGAATGTCAATATTTTTCTGTCCTCACTTTTCATGGTTTTCTCGCATTGGGAACTACAGATCAATATCGTACTGTTTATTATCGGCAAAATTTTGATGCCAATTATTTAGATATTGTATGTATCTTTTTAATTAAAATTAAAAATACTTTAATTGGAAAGAAAACATTACATTCCATTTTTTACTATTCAGCCTATTTATAAAATCTAACACGGATTGGTTTTACATTTTCTCAACAAAATTAATAAAATGGGTTTATGTATTCGATTTCTGTTTATGCAATCCAGTAACTGAATTTGAAAATTTAAATATTTTCGTCCCCAGTTTACGAGTATAAGGAGAATTTCAAAACAACACTTAAAGTCGTTCATAATTTATTTAAGAACATAAAAATGTTATTCAGAGCGGAAATATCAATCCTTTAACAAATTTTTTTCAAGTTGAAGTAGGATTGGAAATGAACCTCCATTGAAGATTTCATAAGCAGCATGATTATAAGTAACTGATATAATCATTTTGGTGATAGGTGCAAATTAATTTTTATTTTGATTAATGAGTCATTGCTCTTTAATTTTTTTCTGTGAACACATAACTCATGTATTTCGTGTATACAAAATATTTTTAAAAATTGGTTAAATACGATAATATATATAATTTTAAAGTAAGTAATTTTACATACATTTTTGCACTTTTATTATGAGAAATATTTTTATACAAAAGTAAAGTATTAGTTAATTTAGTTAATTAATATTTTAGTTACTTTAAGACAAAAATTCAGTAATAATTATAATGGATTTGATTAAAAAAATTAATTGAAATTTATAAATAAAAAGAATCGATTTTTTCAGTTAATTAATATTATCATTTTTATAATTTGTGCAAAATCAAATACAATTTTAATTAGTGTAGCCAATTTCATAATTGAAATCAATTTTTATTTTTTCTGTGTAAGCAACCACTTTTCTTTTTTTTATGAACATATTGACGTGGAAAAGTTTTTATTGTTATTATTATTTTTTTGCTTTCACTTATTTTAAACATACTTTCGCATACACCTTTAAATTTACTTTAAATCATTAAAAAATTCCAAGAAATCACCCATACTATCAGCATAATAATCCGGTTGTGACTTCAAAGGCTTTTCCAACATATCTTCCATTGAATGAGCACCACTCAATACGAAAAGAGTTTGAAAACCCAAAATGAGACCAAATTCTACATCCATATCTAAGTTATCACCCACAAATAGTACACGCTTTGGCGTAGTAATTTGGAAATGATGCAAGAGATATTGACCCAAAAATTTGCCGGGTTTACCAAATAAATGAATTTCTTTGTGACAACTTTCAGCCAGAATATTAATAATACCAGCTGGACCTAATGTGGAAAAATTCTTTGATATGGGTATACTGGCATCGAAGGCACCCACAATAAGCTGACAGTCTTTCCGCAATAGATATTGTTCGGCCAAGGCGAGTTCTATGAAAGTCATGTTGACGTGAATATCGAAAATGACCGCGGCTACTTGATCGGTGGGCTTGATAAGTTTGGGTAAGTCCTCCAATTCTATATCCGGAGGAGTAGTCTAATGAAAAAAACATTTTTTTCCTTTAGTAAATATCACTTAACGAATAATTTTTTCATAAATACTTACTACTTCTTTAACATTGACGCCACCTTCTTTTAAATTAGCTTTGAAATTTTTGGAACTCAGCACCAAACAGGGTTTTTGTGGAAAATTTTCATTTATATGTTTAACGATGGCTTTTACGGGATACACTAAGTCTTCCTGTAAATTTTGATAAATGTTATTAAAATTTAATATGTATAATGTGCATATATGTATTAGGATTGTTATTTTGTTTTTCCTACCTTCTTTACATTTTGTACTCCGATGTCTTTAAATTTCTCTAAATACTGGTCATCGGTACGCATACTATTGTTTGAGATAAATTTGTAATTTTTGCCCTTATTCTTGAGAAGATTGATAGCTTCTCCGGTATTGGGTATATTCTCCAGTAATAACCAAACAACTCCTGAAAAAAAATTATTAATTAAGATATTAAAAATAGTTTTTCAAGGTAATATTTTAATAAGGTTGGTGATAAAAGAATATACATGTAAAAGAAAATATTTTGGAAGCAGATCTGTAAATTCTAATCCTTTAATTCGATTTTCGTAAAAGTTTGCACCAAAGTAATAAATGAAAATTAAAATTTAACTTTTGAAGGCGAATCTCACCAAGCGGAGCTACTGAGTCTCAAAGAGATAAAATTTTAATGTATTGATGTGTTTTTCTTACTCTCTAGATATTTAAATTTATATATTTTCTTTACATATTGGTCCACTTTTTTGATATATCGGACAAATTCTTCATCCAATTTGCTAAACATTTTTCTTATAGTTAAACAATTAAACTACATGCTGCTCGAGGAATGCAATAGCGTACGTGATAGGCATTCTTGAGAACATCATAAAACAGTTTTAAAAATTTTCAATGCAACCTCAGAATTTCGATTGTTTTCCCGTTTAAATATATCCCTAATATTGTTATTTTTTTGTTCATTCTCAACCACATATATTTTTTATGTTTTGGTCAAATATCAAAAGGCTAATTTTTCAGCAACATATGGAAATTGTAGAATTTATTCGATTATATCTAGAGTAACTTACTAAACAATAAAATGATAATAAATAGTACAATAATATGGTAATAGGTGCCGAGTGTAATATCATATTGTATTGCTGGAAATGATATTATTTTGATATCGAAATTTCAAAATAATTTTGTTTAGAATAAAATAAAAAACATAAACTTTTTGAAAAACTTCAAAATAAAAATTTAAAAAAATGAAATTAAAAATATTCAACAAGCTGAGAATAAATAGAAAAAATTTTCTGTGTATATATGTATGTATGTATGTGTGTGTGTATAGTATCGAGCATAAAAAAGCAACGCTATGTGATGTGATTTTTGTTCGCACATATTTTGCTTATAGCGTAACCCGATGTAACAATACTGTTGCGATTTTAATATTTGTGGCAATAGACACTTGTATAAAATTTTTTCAAATATTTTGGTGCGTAAGGAAAATTATTAAACGTTTAGTAAAAGCAGTTGTAAATTTGGAAAATTTTCCATAGAGATTGATATTTTTGAAATTATTATTTACTTTTTTATTAGTTTGAAATTTTACAAATATTCATGATAGTTTGGGTTAATTTGATAATTGATAATTTTATAAGAGCTTTGGATCGAAATAACACGACCAGTTTCGATCGTTATTGAGATGGAATCAACATGTTTAATGCCTGATAACGCAATAATGTTCAAATATCCTTGATTTTTGTTTTGGAACAAATTCTAACACAGGGAAAGACAATTAGGAATTATACCTATTTTGACATTCTTCCTATGTCAAATAATTAAAATTCAACCTTCGTGGTTATTGGACTGTTGCACTTTTTTACTATTGAAAATTAATATTTAAAGAAATTTGAAGTCAAATTAATTCAAGTTGTCGTAATAGGATTTCATTTCCATTAAACAGTACTCGTTAAAATAATAAATGACTTGCCTCCAACATAAAGTTGCTAGTTTGATTTTAATAAATAATATGTGTTATTTTAGAAGGGTTCCCCGTTACCATATTAATATCATTAAATCAACTGTTGGTGACTGTAGTAGCTTTAAATAACCACATGTGTTCATTGGAGTAATATTAAATATCAACCGTTCCATGGCTTTTATCAATTTTTTATACATGATCGTTTCAATATTGTGTATCTAAGATAATTTTTAAGAATCCTCGTATTAGAGCTACACATCAATATTATTTTAGTACCATCATTATAATGTTATTCTAAAATATTCCTAAATTCTTCAAAAGAATGGAGAAAGAATGTTTTTTTAATATTATGAATATGTTTTGTAGTTAAAATGTACTTATAATTATGTATACTGGTAGTAATTGATGTTAATGCAATCAAATTATAGTTTTCAGTATTTTATAACATTATTTTTATCAAAATTTAATAAATTCAGTTGATTTTTATGGAAATGCATTTTCTTAATTTACAACTGTTTTAACAAAATTTATATTTGGAACGAAATAACATACAATAGTTGGTTAAGACCATGAAGAATAAAATCACAACAATATTGGCTAATTTAATAATATGTTAGCCCTAAACAATGCGAACAAAAATCATATAGTCTAGCGTTGTATTATTTATGGTCGATACTGTATGTCATGTATGATGATTTTTGCATGTTTTATATTTATATAAGATTTTATACTCGTTATTTTTAGAAATTACGATACCGAAAACGATATCATAATTTCATGGAAAAACGATATCATAAGAAAAGGTACACCTTTCTGTCGTTTTCGACTACCACCAGTGATAATTTTTATCATCTATATGATATAGTTTCGATATCATTATAACATCGTTTGGTTTATTGGGAAGTAAACGCCAAATAAAAAATAATAAAAAATACTTTGCCTTAAATGTTTAATAAATCATAACTTATTTGGAATGTAATGGGACGTTATCAAAAATTTTTGATTTTAGTCCTTAAAAAAATATTTTTTTTTTCCTGATGGCACATTAAATATCATTATCAAAGTTATAGCGTTTTTAAGTTGAACATATAAACATTTTTATAAACTCAAAGTTAAAAATTACGCGCAATATCAAAACCTGCTGAGTTATTAAAAAAAAAAAATGATATATTCAGTGTTTGATGGTATTAGTGCAGCATATTTTAGGGTTTCCTAATAATATTTAAAAAAATTTTATTTATACTAAATTGCGATTTTTAAAAATTTTACTAAAAATGGGATTCGAATCTAAGTTATTTTTCTATATATTAAACGAAAAAATATTTTATTACAGTTTATTACAAGAAAATGGTATTTAATATTGTGATCCTTTTTTAACCAAAGTTTCTTTAGTCCATAAAATTTTTATTTTTGGAAATTTCTGATGCGCCCCTACATTTTCGTTAAGCATTACAAACACCATCTAATTATGTCAGTTATGGTAAATTTCGTGCTGCCCATACATTTTCAACTAACAACGACATTTGATTTAAATTTATAGCCTCGATCAATTATATTTCTCTCTGTTCTTACATCTATATATACAAGATTTGCACAATTTGCGATTTGCTATATAAAAAAATAAAAACAAAATGGGCAATTTTTGCGTAATTTTCAAAAAGTCCATAAAATTTTTATTTTAATTAAATTTATTTTTAATGTTCCTTTGATTTTATTGTTTAAAATAACAAAAAACTGAATTCACGCAGTAATCCAAACTGTGAATGTACCTCGCGATAAACTGATTTTTTAAAAATTTTCGTTCTTGTTTTTCAAACTTTGAGACTATCTACTGCGTTGACTATTTCGGGCACATCAACGAAATATTGAAATATTGTTCACCATTCACTCAGGTTGTTTTCCATTGTGCATTTTTTTTCCATTAAATTTTACAATATTTTAGAAAATATTTGATATTCTGGCCAAAGACGCATTTTTTACACAATGTAAATAGTCTATTTGTTATATTGTTACTTCTGGGATTTTTAATAAACCCAATTAATAGCATCGTCAAAATAAACAAAACAGAATATTTGTGATTTTTTTAACAGCTTTTTACCTAAAATGTTAAAAATACTTGAAAAATTTCTCGATTTTAGAGTCGTCAGTACACGATTTTCTTTAAGGGATATCCAATGCGCTGTACTATTTACAAATATTATTTTCTTAATGAATCCAGCAAAAATTTTACTTTATATTTACTTTATATTGTTACAGCTGATGGCTATAAGCTGGTAGTTGTAGTAGTAGTAGCAGTAATTACAAAAATTTGAACCTCGAGTTCAAATGTTCGAAAATTTATTGAAAACAAAATATAGTATTTTGCTATCACTACTACTTATTTTTAATTTTGTTTTTCATATTAAATAGTTAATTTTAGTTGATAAACATCACAATTAATAATATAGGAAAAATTAAATTCCAAAAACAACTTGTTCATATTTCTTGATGATCTAGGCGGACAAAAGTCAACTTTTTAATATATTTTAAAGAACAGTATGTTGATTACAAAAACGAAAAAAAATCTGAAATTTTTTAGGTTTTAAAACTCAATAGGATTTTTTGAAATTTTTTTTTTATCAAAATATATATTTTTTTCAAAAAAGTTGGAAAAAACAATATAATTTAAAATTTCATTAGTTTAGCTTAAAGTAAATAATAGAAAAAAATAAAATTAAGCTATAAATAATACATAAAAATGTTTAATTAGAGATAAAAAAGACAATCATAAAAAAGAAAATGTTTGTGACCAGTACATATTTTTTATATATAGTATGCCTTTACGTACCATCTCAGAAATTTCTTTTACATATTGTAAATGTAATAGAAGTAAAACAAATGTATGCGGGCCATATACAAAACTCAAAGCAAAACCGGAAGGATATGTATTAAAGGCGGACCCTGTTGTAGATGCATAGAACCTAAACGTGGAACACTCCTTCATATTTACGAACGCAGAGCCCTGAAAGCTACGAGTATCAGACGTTAATGATCTGCCGAAAATTTCATATCATTCATATCATTGTAATAATTCATTTTGATAAGAGAATAATCTATAAATATTTTCCTCGATTAACTGCACTTTGCTTCTTACAGGATGTCAGTTCTAACCTTATTAATATTATTGTACCTTTTCTTCCCGCTATTGTAGCAAAATCCTCACAAATATGTAATAAAGAGAAACATCGGGTATTAGTTATATTTGGCCATTCCAGCGACAGCTTCTTCTGGGATTTTTAATAAACCAAATTAATAGCATCGTCAAAATAAACAAAACAGAATATTTGTGATTTTTTTTAACAGTTTTTTACCTAAAATTTTAAAAATACTTGAAAAATTTCTCGATTTTAGAGTCATCAGACTAATTGCACAATAAAAAGTAAAACATATCTTGAATGCTTAAAATTGCTACCCATACTTTATGCACAAGTTTTACATTGACAGCCAACCAGCCGTTAAGATGCTTAAGATGCTTTACAGACATCAGCAAAAACGCGTAATACCCCAACCACTTATGGTGGTGGTTGGGCTATTATTATGCATTATTATGTACGATTATGCAGTTTTGCATACTCAATAAACGTAATTGTGATGGTAGTATAATTTATAAGTGCAAGTACCAAGTATAAGTACAAGTACCCAAGTCATCAAGAATATCTAGGGATCACCATATCGGGTAAAATGTAGAGATAGGGTGACCAGTGGAAGAACTGTTTCATATTTTAACCAAAATGATCATGACTTCCCTGAATTGTCAATGATGCTAATAATTCCCGCCCTCATGATAATTTGTATTCTGAGGTAGCATAAAAAAATTACGACAAGGATAATAACGATGATATTGCAAACGAAAGACTTATACAAACATTTGTTGATGCTGTCGATGCTTTGATAAGATGTCAGAATAAGTACGACAAGCTACGAGGTTTAGGTATGGTGCTTCAACATGCCATATATGTAATTCAACTTTTATTCACAATGTTGATGTTATGCATTGGAATGCTCAAGGTATAATAACTGAGTCAGCAGCAGCACAAAAGGAAAATCGATATCCCCTTTTTTTATATAAGACTTTTTTGAAACCGTACTACAAATTTCTACTTGATGATTAAAAAATTTATAGAGACGATGGAGTCCTAATTGCAATAAAGGGTAATATTATTCACATCTTGTTGCCAAAGATCAAAACGACCACAACTTATGATTAATAGAATACCAGTTATATTTACTTTAGCTTATAATCCAGTTCATACATCCAATTTCAAGGCTTTTTTATCTTCGGTGATCTGAATGCCCAACACACACACTGGAATTGTGTGTAAAGTAATTCTGTCGGTAAGGAGCTCTAAAGCCACTGCTTTCAGTCCAGCTACTACATATGCTACCCAAATAATTATACTCGCTTCGGACAAAATATCAACCCTGTGCATCCGTCTACAGTAGACGTACTTTTAGCAAATTCATGTTTCTTGTTTTCAAATATTGTGGTATTTTTGGTCATATTCAAAATATGACATATTTAGTTCCTTGTATTATCGTGCATATTGGTCAGCAATCAGAAACTGGGTGGAAAATGAAATTAGGAGTCAAAACATTGATCAGCCTGTTTCTAATTCAGGCATACATATTTGGTAATTCACATACCATTACTTTAAATAATTAATCACCTATGTACACAGCTGCTTCAAGATTCATTCATGATATTAAAGATACAATTCTTGACAGATCTAACGTAGAGCTTACCAATTTAGATGAAGTTAAATCGTTTGTGCTTTTATGGAAAAATAATAAAACACCCGGTTTAGATGGCATTAATAGCATTATCCTTAAAAAGACGCCCGATTGCTTTTTTGAAACTCTAAGTAAACTTTTCAATTCAGCATCCTAAACAAAATATATTCAAAAACAAACAAGTTATGTGTTTTTCAACCATATTTATAAAAAGCATACGTATTCTAATTTTTTATAACATTCTATTGTTACGGGAATAATAATATTAATGTGGTTTAAAAACAAGATATGGTTTAAGAACAAGAAAATATATTGGTAATATTTAATAATTGTAGAAATGATTTTTATATTAATAAAATTTTGTTTCTGGTAAAAATATTCAAAAACATAAGATTTTTGTAGGGAACTATATCAAAATTTTTATTGAATGTAAACGTTGAATGATAAAACTGAAACAAATACTTTCTTATCATCAAAATTAACAATGAGAACATAATATTGTTGTGGTGACAATGCCGTAATCATGTTTTTTCTCTGCGTTATATAACACGCTATCTAGTGATTCGCAAGGATTGGTATTATCACAGGAATCAAGATGCAGCTTTTTATGCTGACGGCAGCACTTTTAATTACTGATGGAATAATGGAACATGGTTTAAAATCTACCCATAAATACTTTGATAAATGGAAGGTAAAAGTTAATGTTAGTAAAACACAAGCTATTATATTTACATATAATAGATCACAGAAACGTATTCCCACAAAACATTTATATTCTAGGGTACTTTTTATTCCTCTGCAGGATAGTATAAAATATCTGGAAATTATTTCAGATAAATAACTATAATTTAAACATCACATATAGTATATTTTTGCAAATAAAATCAAAAAACATATTATTTGACATTTATGCGTGATAAAGTGGTCGAGGTCTATCTTTGCGGAATTTGATAGCATGATTTATACTTAAACAAAAAATAATCGTTCCAAATTTTATTTCTATATTAAAATTTTTATGGTACTTATAGAGATTAAAATAATTTTCGTGAAAAGGCCCGAAATTATGCACCCAACCTCTTGAATTTTATTAGTATATCTAATGCCGATAAAAACCCTATCTCGAATTTCATATAAATATGCACATGTTAAAGGTAATTATGATCACTGAAGCATACTTGCGGGAAAAATTTGAATAGGGGCTTAGGAAAATAATGAACCTATTTCGACCATTTTCTATAAGTTTTGCCTTTAAGTATACAAAAATCAACTTTTTCAATATATTTTAAAATTACACCATATAGTTTAACAATAAAATTGAAATAAACACTGACAAAACATTTTTTAAATTTTATAAAATTTTAACTATTGAAGCTAAAAGTACAAATCCATTATGATATTTTTTAGAAATTCTCAGGCATATTTAGGACATTTTCACATTATAAAGACCAGATAGTATAAGCAAAAAATTTTTCTGGAATTTTTGAATCTGTTAGTATTAGTGGCTCAACAATGCCACATCGGCATTTTAAAATAATTTATAAAAAAATATTAATTTTGAAATTTTAAAGACCTTCGAACATGAAATAAAAAAGGGCATTCCTATCATAAAATATATCTACTTTCATGTGTATATGGTTTCGTTCACGTGTGAAAAATGCTTTTGTACGGTGTTATAATGCACTTCTTTTAAGATAATAGTTATACCCTACACCAATATAGGTTGTTGCGGTATTCTGCGTTTGTGCTGATGTTTGTAACGCATAGAAAAAGTTATCCAACACCCACCTTAAATTATACCAATCGACTCAGAATCACTGTTTAAATCGATCTAAGCATGGGACTTTTATGATATAAGGACGAAACCTATTGAAATTGGTTATGATCGGTCTATTATTTCACCTAGCCCCCATACAAATGTCCCCCGGAATAGAGTTTAAACACTCAAAAATGCTTTAAAAATAAGAATATTTTAATGAAGTTCGGTACAAAGAAGTTCGGTATGAGTATCACTCTTTGTACCAAATTTTATGAAGATCGGTCCACAATTGACCAGAGCTCCCATATAAGTCTAAACATAAATCCCATACGAATGTTAGTATCAAATTAATACTCCACATAAATAATTTTTATATAATTAGAAACAACATTGCCAAATTGCATGATAATCGGTCCATAATTTACCATAGCTTCGATATAAACCCACTTCCAAGAATCGCCCTAAAGTGCTTAAAATCATCTAGATGTTAGTATCAACACATTATTCTGTATTTGTATATTTTATTTTACATTTAGTATATAATTCCCCTTCCCGAATTTTTATGCTAGTACGCAATGGTGTAGTGTATCATATAGTCGGTTTTGACCGACTATATCTTTTTCTCGTTATTATTCAATTAAATAAGTATTAATTGCAATATAATTATTAGGAATAATTAAAAAATAATAATAATTAATGAATGCAAACTTAACGGTGTGTACCGATTAGAAAATTGTTCATAAACTTGTAATTGTAAGCCGGTACGTACATAAATATCATAGGTGCACTGACGAAAAGTCATATGTGTTTTTATACTACTTTTCAGGAGAAAAAAGCTGTTGTACATTGTCAATTCGCAACCTTTTTTAATTTTAATTTTTTTTTTTTCATCAGGGCATTTATTCGTTTAAAGTGTTAAAAAAAATAAATCGATATCTTTTGGCGTCCGAGAATAGCAAAAGAAATTAACAAATGTTCTGTGTAGGAAGTTTTCCTTTTTTTAATATTTTTGTCTTTTTTTAAGTTCTTTTTTCTGTAAGAAATATATAAATCTGTTTGCCTTAACAGCAAGATTGCTAATATAACACACTTTCTTACTTTACGCAAAAGTGTAGGGCAAAAGGACGAAAAAAATAAAAAAAATATTAATAAATATCCCTCCAGCCACTAAAATGTATTTTTGACTTTTAAATGTCTTTTGATAATGTTAACATGCATGTAGGTGACTAAAAAAGATGTGAAAATGTTATTAATTCAAATTTGTGCATATTTAGTGTAATATTAGAATTGTTTAATAATAATAATAATAATAATAATAATAGATTTAACTGAACATTTTGTATATTTTCACACTATTGATTGATGATACAAATTCATTTCTTCTTTTTTTATGGAGATAAATTGTATCATATTTTCAGAAAATAAATAAATGTACTAATTATTGATGACTAGAAACATTTATGATATTTTTGATTTTAATTAAATAAACAACGATTTTTATATAGAAGCTTGTTTTTTTGTGATAAAAATAGTTATTTTATTACATAGTACGTATTTTTAAAATTTTTTTATATAATAGTAATTTTCCATAACACTTCTTACGTATTTGTTTATTTTATTACTTTGTTTTATTCAAATAGATATTTATTAATTTTTCAGTTTAACCAGATATTAAAAATACTCACCATCACAATCTGATAAGACGGTATCAAATGAATTTAAAAATTTGAGTTTTTCCTGCGCAGTTAGTTCCAGAATATGTCTGGGTTTTGCTGATTTAATCGACATATTTGAAACAATTATTTGTTGTTTTCTTTTTCGTAAATTAAAATTTGCAATAATAAATTAAACAATTTGTTTTCATTAATAACTTTTTAAAACTATTTGTTTATTCCTGTATGTGTATTTTAATTATTTTTTTAGTTTTCGTTAGAGAACAACCGGCACATTGAAAGAATGCAATTTAACTAAATGTGTGAGTAGACAAAATATGAGATTTAAGTGTGAACTATTTTCGGTGAACTATAATAATATGTGTGGGTATGATTAATTTGTTCTGACATTTGATAAAAATACACACATATTTCATCTGATTATAAAATATTATTGAATACAAATACATACATAATACAAGTATTTATTATTATATGTAAGTATGTGTTCATACCTTCAATAGCTATGTTCCAGTACTAGTGAAATTTACAGGTTTTAGTCAGAATTATCAGAAAAACAGAAAAATACAAATAAATCTTATAATCTTATAATCTACAGTGTTGTATAATCGTCAAAAATGTTTTATTGATAGCTCAAGAAAATCAAACATACCTACTGACTTGGAAGATTAATTTAATTAGTATATAATTTTGTACACCTTTTATATAAAAATAAAACTATATTTTATTTTTCCTGAAAAGATCTGCAGTGATATAATATTTTTTAATATCTTTGTTAAAAGAATCCTTTCATTACAAAATACAAGTTCCATTATTCAAAATTAACCCTTAAATTCCTATTTTTAATCAAATATTTTCAAAGCAAAACACTTATTTACGGCTCAAGCATAATTATGTAGGGTATAACCCATGCGACCCCTAAAATGCCACCACTTTCATGTGATACTTGTTGTTGTTTACAACACAAAATTTTTTTTTTTTTTTTTTATTTAGTATTTGTGCATACAGTTGAGTATGGTTAGGACTAATTTAAACATATGCGATATAGAACCAGGAGGATTTGCTACTCTGAGAGTAATTTTTTATTATAAAAGTGGGTGCCACAAAAGCAACAACAATAACCATATTTATATTCTCTTTAGTTAATTAATTATTCGATTTGAAGCATATTTCTGTACATGTATTTACTCAATCCATTTTAATTTAATAGGGAATATAAAATGTTGATTTTTTGTTAGAGAGCAAATTTTTAAAATACGCTAACATTAAAAAATATTTTCTTTAAAATGTGTTGTTTTTCACAATTTTTTTGATGAGGTAGACTAATAAATAAGTTGAGCTGGTGTGCCGAATCTTGTACCCCCTGCACCTTTACATTTTTTTAAGGAATCATTATTTTGTTAACTTTTGGCCACTTTTTTTACTTTTACATTGTTGAAGCAATAATTTGGAGCTTTTTTTGAAAATTGGTCTGAAAAAGTGGAACTGGTTTTAAGAAGTTGTTTTTTTTTAACCACCACTTTAGGTTATTTGAAATTTTAAAATCAGTTTCTTATATGAAGTGATCCATTTAAAGCCTTTTTAATTTTAGATAAAATACTTAAAATAGAATTGGATGTCGTAATCTTTATTATGACCCGAAAGAAGAATCTCTTACATTTACTTTCTAAAGTAAAGGTGATGAAAGTGATATACTCGGAAGGTTTATTTTTCGATGACACTACCGGTATCTCCCGAATTATGCGATGTCTTGGCTTATAGACAAAGACTTTTATATATATATATATATATATATATATATATTAATCATAAAAAATCTAAAACGACCAAAAGTGCTCCTTTTTATTATTTATCATAAAGCTGTATATGTTGCAAATAAAGCGATGCATAAATGTCGATTTTATTCATAATTAAATGATATCTTATTTAAAAATGATACAGAAAATAAAAATATTATTTACAAAAGTAACAATGTAGTCAAATTTGATTCAAACTCACCGATATCCATGATACACAAGTGCATAATTTGGTAAAGGTTTTTTAAAAACAGTGGACAAACGGACGGAGTAAGAGAGGGGTTTCTGCAGAAGTTAGCTGCAGAAGCCAATTAATTCAAAAACGTATGTTGCAAGTCGATTAGGGCAGGTTGTATTTTCGGCAATGATATATAAAATATTGATTGGTGTAAAAATGAAAAATTGTAAATGTTAGTAAGAAATAGCATTAAAAATATTTGTTTAAAATCAAAAATAAGTTAAACTTTATTTATATTTCTTATGAAACGCTTGTTATATCGTATAAGGAAAAATATATAAAATCTAATTTTGTATCTAAGTTCTACTAAACTTGAATATTTTTATCAGCTAAAAGTCTATTGATTTTGCCTTCATTTCTTCTTCATTTGAAGATTTTTTTAATTAAATTTAACTGATACATGTTATGTTATACATATGTTATTATGTTAGATGTATAATATTTTTTTATTATTAGTGTTATTTATTTTGTAAATATTTACAAAAACCTTATCAATTACGTTTAAAATTTTAGAACTTATTACATGTCAACAAATGACAAAGTTTTAAAATATTTATTAATAACACGTTTTTCACGTGTAAAAATAATTTAATAACATAGACTTTGAAATGATCTAATATATTATATTTTAATTTTAAGATTAAGAATTTTCATTGAAAATTTACATTAAGAAGTTGCTTGGAATTTTTTTATAGTCCTCCTTTAAATATGAGAGGCATCTTGAAATATATAAGTATTTATAATGTTTTCAAATTAAATATTTAATTTGTTTTCTTTTTATTTAAAGATAATATTTAGAGCATATAAAGATAACATTTACTACCCAGCGATAAATTTGCAACATAACAACATTTGTCTGTTATTTATCAAATTGTTTTACTTTTATAATTAATGCACTTACATTTATGTGAATTTTAAGTGCGTTCGCAGGTGGGCCTTTTAAGGGAGATATGGTCAATTATAGAATTTTATGAAAATAGCAACATATTTAAAGCATCTGTGAGTTTTAAAATCATATTTCGGGAGGACATTTGCATGGGGACTAGGTAAAAAATGGACCGATATCATGATCATACTTTGTTTTCAAGGTTTACATGGACGAACAGCTAGATAGACATCCTGGGGATCCTAAAAGGTTTTCTCGGTCTCACAAACATCAGCACAAGCAAGTATCCCAACCACCTATTATGGTGTAGCACATAAAATAGTTACCTTTTTATTTAACATGAATACACTTATATAGTATTTTTTCCAAAAATGGGAAAATGTGAGGATAAAGGTCCAAACTGACTGGCCGGTTTGCAGCCCATCGATCCAATTTCTGCCTATATAAAATATTATTTTTTAGCCCCATTTGAAACTGCCTATGAACAAACAAAATACAAAATTTTGTATTGTAATGTTTAATGCCAAATAAAAAAATAAACAATTGATTCAACTGAGAAAACTACACTGCTGCTTTATCTGCAGAAATCTTGATAATGATCTTGTTAAATTGGCATTAAATACAAAAATATATATAAATGCAAGAGATCTACAAAGCACGAAAATTGTTTTGGTATAGTACAATATAAATTAATATAAAATCTTTCGCGAACGAAATCAAGTCGAACGAATTCGATCATTTTGGGTTTCTCTATTTCTTAAATTTTCTTACATTATTTTTGTTGTATTATGCTCTCTGAGTAATGACAAATAAGAAAATTTGATTTGCTACTGCAAACTTATTTGAACGTAATTATAACCATAATGAAATGAAAGAAACAAAACCAAAGTCTTATTGTAAGTTTTCAATCTATAAATTTATATTTTAAACAAAATCTTGATTTCATGATATCGGTGCATTTCCAAACATGATTGAGGAATATTTCCAATGCTCTGGTAAGTGATTTTATTATTTTTAATAAAAAAATGCAATCAGTCGAAAGCATAATAAAAGAAACAAGATAAAACCGTTCTCTCTCAGAGAACATTTTTTTGAAGTAAATATATTCTTTGAACATATTTTATTTATTTATTTTTTTTTTTTTGTAAACAAATTAAAAAATCGTTGTGACATACAAACAAGTGAAAAATATATTTAAGAAATTATTAAGATTTGTGTAATATACTTTAGCCAAAAAATTCATCTTCTATTAATTTCGCTAACCTATAAAATTACAGCAAATACATATATCTTAAAATGGTTACTTTAAATATTATTAATGTTATTTTAACCTTTGTGTTTCTTAAACAAAATTATTTAACATGTTGTAGTAGCGATATTTAGTTTTTTATCATAATTAAAATTTGAGAACATAAGGCGATGAACTTATTAATGAAATAACAACACTGCTAACTCACTCAAACACCGTATATTGTAGAATGGAGTAATATATTTTAATTATGAATATAAAAACTAAATTTTAATGCGAGGGCGGATCAATAAGTCCGTGACTTTTCGAACTTCCCTCATAGTTATATGAAATGCAACACTATTCCCATATTCCTGTTAATAGACTACTGTCAAATTTTTAGCAAGTGTCGTCATTTACTTTGCGTTTAACACATCGATTACCTTCAAAAGGGAAAAACAATAAACGGCGAATATTATGCCAACTTATTAGACCCATTTAACGAGGATTTAAAAAGAAAACGACCCCATATGGCCAAGAAAAAAGTTTTTTTTCATCAAGATAATACACGGGGGCACACGTGTGCAGACTCAATGGCAAAACTTTCTGAATTGGGCTACTTCATCCGCAATATTCTCCGGATTTAGCCCCTAGTGACTACTTCCTATTTCCAAACCTAAAGAAATGGCTTGGTGGAAAGAGATTCAACTCCAACGATGAAATTATTGACCAAACAAATGGCTATTTTAAGAACCTCTCATTTTTTTTTAAAGAAGATATGTTAGCACAATCTATATCATGAATTCCACGAAAAAACACCAAAAAAGTATAATTTTCGATCTCATGTCTTTTATATACATATTTTGTTTTTTTCATATTCACTAATGTTAAAATTTAGTGTTTATATTTAAAATACAAATCTATTACTTCATCTTCCATTATACGGTGTTTGAGTGAGTTAGGCGATAAATAAAATTCGATCTCATGTCTTTTATATACCTATTTTATTTTTTTCATATTCACTAATGTTAAAATTTAGTGTTTATATTTAAAATACAAATCTATTACTTCATCTTCCATTATACGGTGTTTGAGTGAGTTAGGCGATAAATAAAATTGATCGAGACCATCAATTTAAGCTAAACGTCATTGATAGTTGAAAACGGGACACTTTTTTAAAACAGATTTTGCTAAGGCACGTTGCATGGACAGCACGGAATTGAACATAATTGTCATAAGTAGTTGGAATTTGTAATGATTAACGGAAACGTAGAGGCGCATCAAAAAAAATTCGAAAGATAAAACTTTTATGGACCAAAATAAAAAGAGCAAAAAAGAAATTTAATAAAATAATTTTGTAAAATATTTTTCAAAAAATTTTTAAAAATCGTGATTTTTAGTATAATGAAAATTTTTAGAATTTTACTACGAAACCCTAAAATATGCCACACTAACACCATCAAACATTGAAAATTTCATAAATTTTATATAAATAACTCTGTAAGTTTTGATATTACGAATAATATTTACCAGAATTATACGAGTACATAAAACTGGTACTTTTTGTAATTCAACCCATTTAGGGAGAAAACGTACTTTTTTCACGAATTCCACTTTTTATTTTGAACTAGGATACCAAGACGTAGATGTGGCAAATAGTTTTTATTAAAACATAATTTTTCTGCAGTAACTAAAGGAAGATTTGTATCGTTTAAGCTCTTTTTTTATTGATATTGGATTGAAAGAATGAGACAGTGAATGATAGGAAGAAGCAAATAGAGAAAAAGAATACAAAATAAACAAACACATAATATTGCCCACTTCATTTCCATAAAATATAGTGGTGAAACCAAAATAAAAAATGCTTTAAATCACTGATTTCATCTACGAACCGGTAGAGTGGACAGTACTTTTAGGAACTAATTTCGAAATGTCAATTTGAAGGTAAAAATTTTTAATCTTTTTTTGACAATTTTAGATTATTTATCGATAACTTTGATAAATAATTTGACATCATTGGATTTTCATTAATATATAAAAGTACTTCCTAATGCCTTCAGTAAATAAATTTAGCTGCATAAAAATTAGCTAATATGTTTCTGAGTGTATTAGAAATCAAAGAAAGTGGCACTAAATGATTAAGTTTTTTGCTTTAATGGTACCAAATAGGGAAGTTTAATGGTGCCTTTTTTATATATTTTTGGGTTAGAAAGTGGTTTCGTCCCTTTAACGGTACTTTTCGTATTTCACAAACTATGAATTTAGAAAATATTTAATTAAACTTACGCGACCCTGAGTGCACGAAAACAAATATGATGAAACGTTTTGGTACTTTTTCATTTTCCTAATCTTACCTTTTGAATTTTCTATAATATTAAACCTAAAAACATGAAATTGAAGATACATGGTCCTAAAAATTCTTAAAAAGACAACTTGTGGCAATTTGTCTTTTTTCTGATGGAGCTATATTATAAACAATTAAAAGTCTATAATAAAGAAGGTAGAAGCATGAAATTAAACATAAACTTTTCCTGAGTAGATGAGATCCTGTACAAAAGGGACTTTTTTGGTACTTTTTGGTTTTTTACGGCACTTTTGAAATTTTCTGTTATATTAAACCTAGAAACATGGACTTTGTGTTATATGGTCCTAAGTGTGTGAAAATTTGAAAGCGGACACTTTCTGGTACTTTTTTGTTTTTCTATGGTACTTTTTGAATTTTTTTATAATAATTAACCTAGAAACATGTCATTAAAAATATATGGGTCTATGCGTAGAGAATCCACAAGAATCCACTTTGTAAATTTCCTATAATATTGCACCTAGCAGCATGAAATTAAAGATATGTTATCCTAAGTGAATTAACATCTACAAGAGGGGATTTTATGGTACCTTTTCGTTCTTCTAATGATATTTTTTGAATTTTTACAACAACTACAGTAGAAATATGAAAATAAATTGTTCTATGAGAGTGGGAATCCATAAGCAGGCACTTTGTGGTACATTTATTCTTGTTTTTTTTACTGTTACTTTATGATTTTTTTATAATAAATATTCCAAAAATCCTAAGTGAGTAAGAGTTCGCAAGATACGATTTTATTTATTTTTTTTTTAATTTTGTTTCTAATTTTTTCTAATTATTCCAAGAAAAATAAAATCAAATATATGGCTCTGAAAAAATGAGAATTTAACAAAGGGGAGTTAATGTGCTTTTTCGATTTTCTTAATATCAAGTTTTTCTTTGATGTATGTAGGAGTCTCACAAGTCCGCTAAATGCTAGTAACATAATAAATCACCCAAATGTCAGTAGGATAATACGGCAATGAAAAAAGAGAACGGCTTTACAAGGGTGAAAGTAAAATAGATAGTGACTGATTTTGACAATTTTTTAAAACAGAACATCATATACGGAAAAAATTATAGCATGAAATTTTTTAAACAAACTTATTTTTAACTTCCAATTTGAGTTAAATTAATAAAAATTTTTAGTTTAAATATTTTGTTTTAGTTTCAGAACATTTTTCAAATCCTTAATAATAAAAACAAAAACAATTTTTATTTTGACATCTAAAATAAAATTAAAAATTACACCACTTTTACACCACTGATATTTGTAACGAATAAAAAACCACTTTTAAGTATACGATTTCTTAAAGATATTCGTCCATCTGATCTGTTAATTGCCTGCTTATCTGACCATATATGGTCTTGCTTTTAGCAGGGCAAAGGAATGTGCAAATTGAAAATGTTTGTGGTTGGATAATTATTTCACCTAGTCTTCATACAAGTGCTCATCCGGAATATAGCATTATAGTTTTTAAATATTTAATTTATATATATATATATATATATATATATATATATATTACTTACAGGTAAAGTCCAAGTTTTTAACATTTTATGAAATAATTAAATATTGTTGTATTCCTTTACATGTTCAAATCCGGAAATTCCATTCTTGGAATGTGCTGCCATGATGACATTTTGTTATGAATTTTCCCAGGAATGAGAATGCACAGTGGGGCAGAATCGAAAATTTTTGTAAATAAATCTGTAACTTCTAATCAGCTACTTGGATTTATATAAAATTTTACATATGCCTTGCAGAAGAGTGTAAAATGTTATGTTTTGAAAGGAGAATCTCACATACCCCTTAGGAGCGGGGCTATGGGGACTTAAAGTAGGGTAAATTTTTAAACGTTTCAATTTTTTTTTTTTTTACTTATCGGGTTTCAAATATTTTTTTAAGGCCTATAAAAACATAAAAATGTTAACTACCTCAATTTTGCTCTTTCTTAGTCCAGTTTTTTTTCTTCATATATATCCCTGAATTTCTAGTCGATTTTATTAGTTTTCTCTTCAACTAATTAAAGAACAAAATTATTTATTGAATAAAGAAAATTTGAAGTCGATAAAGTTATTAAACTTTAAAGTAACGTAGGTGCTGTTTAAAAGGTATTGATTTCAGCATTTTTTCATATAATAAAAAATTATGGAATTTTTCCATATAATAAAGAACAATTTAGCTGAAAAATTCGAGTTCATATTTTTTCTGAGTTTTAAATTGAAGTAAAATTTTTGTAAAAAATTGTTTTTTGGAGAAACTCTAAATATTTTATCTGTAATAAAATCTTTGTTAATTAAGATATCTTGACAAAATTGTCGGTGATTGTAGACCTTATCATTTAAATTTATGAAGTGTAAAACATTTTATGATTTTTATAAAATAAATTGCGCGATTTCCAAAAAAAAAAAAAAAAAAAGAAAACCAAAAATTCCAAAATTGGTATTTTTCACATTTTCACCTATAAAGTCCAAATTTTCTCGATGTACCAGAGATTACAATTGAAAACGCTTAAAAACATATCATAGATTCCGAAACTGCATTTTGCTTGCAAATTCATGCTTTGGGATTTTAGAACAGAACTAAAGTCAAAACTTTCATATAAAATAGGTCAAATTTAAGAGAGTGTGTACTTATACCCCTTGGGTTATTGGGCTTGTTTTCTATATGAAAATCATCCTTGTGAAGATATCTTACAAAAAAATATAAAATTACATTTAAGAGAAAAAAGAGTGTAGACACATTTTTGGCAAAAAAAATCTTAATTTTTGCAATTTTCAAATTCAAGATCGTTTATTTTTGAACTCGGTAAAGATATTGACTTAAAATTTTCTTTATTCAAGATAATATAAAAAAACATTAGTTAAAGAAAAAACTAATAAAATTGGTCAAAAATAATAGGATATATATGAAAAATTGGACCAGGAAAGTGCAAAATTGAGGTAGTCAAAATTTCACATGCATTTCAAAAAAAAAAATTGCGCAAATAAGCATATTTTTATAGGCATTATCCGAAATTTTATATATATATATGTATCATTTAGTCGATTAGAAAATACAGATTTATTTACAAAATTTTTCCATTTTGCCCCACTGTGGAATGTACTATACTATATTTTTTCCAATACTTTTTGAAATCTTTTATAATTTGTAAATATTTTTTTTTTTTTTTTTTTGTAATTTTTAATTACTTATAATTTTTAAATGTGTGTATAATTTTGCAGAAAAGAAGCATTTTTACAATAGAGCTAACATTAATAATAATTATAATAATAGAATTAAAAAATAATTGAAATTTAAACTATAATTAAAAAAAATATAATTATTTTCAGTTAGTTATTATTACAATTTTGATGATTGGTGCACAATCAAAAATCAACGTAAAATATATGCGCGACCTCGAATAAAGTTAGCTTATAGTGCTTCTAATATCATGCAAAATCACAGTGCTAAATTTTATTTTAATCATCTTAGAAATTTATAACGCCACAAACATAGCCCAATATTACATATATATATATATATATATATATATATATATATATATATATATATATATATATATATTACAATAAAATACACTGTCTCTGCACCAACTTTTTTATTCATAGGTTTGGGTATAATTGCGTCATATAAATAGTATAATATTGTTGTTGAAAAGTGGGCGTAGTGTGGACGTGACTAACAACAAGAGTATGGTTTCACATTCAGTCAATGGAGTTCTCTATATATTTGTTAATCGTATTCATGTCAATCGATTCAGTGGAAATGTAAAAAATTGAGAAAATTACTTTTTTCTGTCTGTCTGTTGAATGCAGGACAGGACTCGCGGCGGGCATCCTAAGTGGACGAAATTTGGCTCAAATATTTATCTCATATGTGGGTTGTTTGATATTTAACATGATTTTTGTTTGGTAACAAAAGATCGGTTCATAAAAAAGTTATGGACCTAATACTGGAAAAAAAGGTTAAACATCAGCGAAATTTTGTATAAATAATCGAAAGACCAATGTGTTCGGAAACAAAAAATGGGCATGTTCCGTCCACTTTACCTTTAAAAACTTTCAGATGGTGGATATATAGATTCATCCAAGCGGAATGTAACATTCTCACTATACTCTACACATAGAGGCGAAATAATGGGTTGACAATTGAAAAAAAAACACTTGCAATAACCAAATACATGTCATCAAATGTATTTTATTGCTGCTGAAAAAAAGATATAAAGATATTTAAAAAAATTATATATATATATATATATATATATATATATATATTGTATTATGCGTTTGTACTGATGTTTGTAACGCACAGAAAAAAATCTTCGAACCTTCCACCTTAAAGTATACCGTTCGATTTAGAATCACTTTCTGAGTTGATTTAACGATGTCCGTCCGAACGTCCATCTGATCGGCAGGCTGGGCTGACTGTCTGTCCATATAAACTTTGTGAATAAAGCACAGGTCGCAATTTGTGTAGGGTACATATGGTCAGGCTTGACCGACCATATCTTTTTTACTTGTTTTTGTATTACTTTTAAATATTTTTTCATATTGTTTCATAGTGCTTCATTTTATATACAAATATACATGATTATATAATTATTATATATTATATATATGATTATATAATTATTATATATTATAATTAAATCCCCTTAAATTTGTTTCTTAATTTTTATAAAGATTATATATAGCAGTTTACTATATGGCGATATCTTCATAACAACAATTGTCTACCATTTATCAAATTTGTGTACTTTTATACCCTACAAAAATTTGGAAAATATCTTCTTTTTGTTATAATATTGCATTTTTATCAATTTTAATAAAATTAGTCAATACGATGTAAAAGTTTTCTTTCTTATATAATTTCAAGATTTATCTAGTGATGAATTTCTATAAATTCTTCTTTTTTTCATCTAGATGATTATCTAGCAATACTTTTCTTCCAGGCGTATTGATTTCTTATTGCTTAGACGTATCGCCTGTGATGCACAAACTCTTCCGATGGGGGAAACTTCCGCAATACGAATATGATTATTAAGGCAATTAAGTTTTTCTTCCAAGCAATACGAATTCGAACAACTTTCGTATTATTTTGCTTGTAGGGTAATTATTATTTTTCCATTTGAAATAAACAAAATAATTAAGTGATTTCTCTGAAAAAAAAAAAACTTAACTACTGCTTTATTAGACCAAACAATCAAATTAATAAAAATCTTAACAATGATCTTGTTAAATGGCATTAAATATAAAAATTAAATTTAAATACAATAGATTTATTTTTATTAAACAACAAAATATGAATTTGATTTCCAAGAGCAAAACAATACAAAAAATCTTTGTACTCATGGTGATAAAAAAGTTCGTAATTTGCATTCATGCATTTTTATATCTTTTTTAGCACGAAGCTTAAGTAATTTATCAAGTGATAAAGAGATTTTATTATTGACTTTTGCTTATATGACTGTTAACAAATTTGTTTTTTTCCATTCACAAATAAAAGGAAGTTTTATTTCATGATAAGAATAATTCAATAGAGGGTGTAGTTTTTCAAGATGTTTTTTGTTTTGTATGTTGGTTTCTCTTTTTTTTAACTGACAAAATTTAAAGAGATCGTTAAAAGAACTACCTGAATTGAAAGCTAAAGAACCAGTTTGTCTTCTCTTTTACAAAAGTACACTCTTTTTTTAAGTGAAATTTATTTATGCAGTGATGCCAACTATTGCGAACATAAGCGAGTATGAATGTTTTAAAAAAATGCTAAAAAGGGCAGAATTAAAAAAACAATGGTTTTGTGGCAAAATCAAAACCACTTTCGTGAAAAGAAAAGTAAGCAAAATGGCTAGAATTTGAATTTCGTTTGAAAGGTAAAAATATAAAAATAAAACATTTTTACCACGAATCAAACTGGATAAATTAAAATACGGTGATTGGGACAGTTTTTTTTTATTTATTTATTTTTTAATAATGATTCTTTATGAATTGTCAAGATGTCTTGAAAAATTGGGACTAGACTAGTGTTGTTTGAAAATTTAGTACAAAAATGAATTACACATGTCACTTCTTTCAGTTGTCAAAAAAGTTAAACTTTTGCAATATTCATATTATCCTATTAAAATAATTTGCCCATTAAAAAAAGTAAAAAAGCACTAAAAGTGCAAAAATAAAATTGCTAAAATTGCTAGATTTGAACTCGAAAATGGCTAAGTTGGCATCACTGCATTTATGTATTTTAATTTATTATTTTTCTCTGTACCTTGCTTTCTATATGTTACTTATTTGATGTTTGCTAATCGTAACATAGTGTCTACATTACACAATTTTTTATCAAGACAAACGTCAAACTTAACGCAAATTTGAGGAAGGTGGCAACAGTTGAACAAAAACGACAATATGGCGTATTGATTATTGTTTTTTATATATGCAGTTTGACAACAGTAACAACCAAAATAATAATCAGCTGTTTAACTAAGATTACCTTGTATATATTCGCACTGATTTTGACGTTTGTTTTGATAAAAATTTGCCTAATGTAGACGCTAGGTAACAGTTCATCTGCACGTAACAAAATATATAAGATTTTTCTGTCAGATAGTATCATCAAATTCGCTCAAATATTAGTATTATAAAAAATATTATGAGACTGTTGTTATGATATTTCTCTACACAACCATCTTATAAGACGAACTGTAAAAAAATACACGCATACGAAAGTTTGTTTGAGTATGTGCATGTGTATTTTGGAAATTACTAAAAAAAAAATAATTTTCTTTTTTGGAAAATTTTTATAAAAATTGTGCTAAAAAAGTGCGAATTTATTAAATAAAAAGGACATATTTACTCTGTAACTGATTAGATTTATTAGAATACTTGAACCCCTTATTTTAAGATTTAACATAATATAAACAAAATTACTCTCTCCTGCTGACGTTATCTCACATATCATATCAACGTTAATCTCAGTTGTAGACTTGGGGTAAAGCAACCTATATTTACAAGGTATAAATTTGTTACAAATCGTGTTTGACAATCCCAAGAGCAAGAGAAGTATATATTTTTTAAAAATTTTGACAGTAGCTTAATAAACAAAACAATTAGCTGGGTAGTTGATATCACCTTACATAGGCGCCTTGAGTCTAGGAAAAACATTTGAAACTAAACGAATAAATAGAAATTACTTGGTTCTTTCTAAATTTTTATAAACTAAATAAATATGGACATTTCTTGAAACTCGTTTACTTTTGGGGTTCAAAAAAATTTGAACAATTTTTTAATGACACATCAACGCTACGAGTATTTAGTACCATTATTAGTTGGCTTTAATGAAACACAAATCTGTTCGCGTTAATGACTTTTAGCGAACGGCATTAGTGTTATGGAGCTTTAAGATAAAAAGTTATAAAAAATTGCCAAAATTCTATTTTCAAGAACATTCACAAAATTACCACACTTATATAATCAACATCAATATGTAAAATACAAATTAAAAATAATACGATATTGTTGATGACACCGAAGATAATCGCGATCATAGTGATTTCTGTAATGTACAAGTACGTGTGCACTTTGACTGATATTAAAAAAAATATAAAAGTTTATATGCTCAACCGAATCAAGATTAATGAGCAATACTAGAAAAGAAAAAAAGAGGTCTACGGGAGCCTTACATCGCTAGCGATCAGTCGGAGGGGGGTTCGTGACCTTCTCTTTCTTAACTCTAGTTCACTACAAATAAATTTATATAGACTCCCTTTTTATTAACTATACTACAAAATGGACTGATATAGCATTACCTAAAAAAATGCCCCTATAATGCTATCATTTGAAATAATAAAGAAAAAAGGTATTGATAACAGTGCCCTAACAATTTCCCTGATGCTAGGGGAAATAGCGCTTCGAAACCCACCCATCCTTGATCTTAGTAGCGCAGTTAAATTTTATCCAAGATCCCATAAATAATCTCTACTCCCTCTAACTAATCAACCCATTACGAAAACCGTTTTATTATTTAGTTATCCATATTCAATCTATTCTACTTTTATATTTCAAATTAATGAACTAAAAATAAACATAATGAAAAAAAAATTTCCTTTTAAGAAAAATTTTACTAAATAAATTAAGTTATCTTTACAAGCAATAAAAAAAATTACATTAAGTTTTAAAATTACAATTGTGAAATAAACAATTATAATCATTGAATTCGTTAATCACACGGGTTGATAACGTTAACGTTTCTAGTTTACATTACTTCATAAAAACAAAACTAGGAAAGAAAGATCGATGATCAAAGAAAATACCAAAAAAAAAAAAAAATATGTAAAGCAATGACAAAAATAATAAATTAGAGTACTAAAAAATATTGCTCAATTAAAATTAAGAAGAAGCATATTGTTTTTATGTCTTCATTTGTTTTGTTCTTTTCTTTTCCTTAATATAATTTCATTCAGTAATTCATTTTCTCTAAATCTTTTTAAAGCGAAGAAGAACAAAACTTAAAAATAACATTCATTTTTTTTGTTTTTTTTTTTTTTACTGTATAATATTATAAAGGAAAAATTAAATAATCAATAAAAAAAAAAAAAAAAGTGTGTAATAGACTTGTAATTTCATCATTTAGTTCGTGACAAATAACAAAAAAAAAAACTAAAAGAAGTGATAATTATTGTTTTAATAATTTTGAATATTGTTATAATAAAAGCAATTGTAATTTATTTTTAATTAAAAACTAAATGTTGAAATTTCAGGTTTAATTAGTGTTTGTTTTATATGGAATTCATTAACAATTGGAACAACAATCAAAATTCGTCAATGAATGAAGTCGTAAAGAACTAACAATAAGAAAGTAAAAAAATAGTGTGTAAAAGTTAATACAGTTTAGAA
Organism: Protocalliphora azurea; assembly: GCA_932274085.1. Classification (NCBI taxonomy): domain Eukaryota; kingdom Metazoa; phylum Arthropoda; class Insecta; order Diptera; family Calliphoridae; genus Protocalliphora; species Protocalliphora azurea. Next base: position 77,725,179 of record OW026523.1, on the reverse strand, counting down.
ATACGGGGACGTCATTCATTGATAAATTTTCATTGATAGTTTTTTTTTCTTTTTTTTTTTTTTTTAGTTTTCTACGTTTTTATAATTGTATATAAAATGGTTATATGCAAGAAAACAATTATACAAAAAGGTATAGTTTCACTCACCACCTTAAGATGAAAGATGAGGCCTCGTCGTTCACTGGTGTTGGTTGTTAAAATGTGTGCTGTTAGGAAGAATTGTATGATTTCTTGCATATAATTAGTTAGATGTAATTTTAAAATTCCATAATTTCGATGGTTTAAGTTATAATTTAGTTGTTAAAAATTTATGGCATAGATCTTAAGTTTAGGATAGAGATGTAGGTCGATGTGTAATTCTATTTGATGAGTATGAGATGGATTCTTGTTGGTTTATGGTCGTGATGGTTTTGGAGGTAAAGTATTATTTCGAATTCTATCATCGAAGTGTGACAGGTGGTTTTATGGTCACCACTAGGTATGTTGGTTAGGGTTTAGTGTAGATGGAATATTGTTTTTGAAGAATTTTTTTTCAACCCTGTTAAAATTAAACCTCAGTATAAATGGGTAGATTATGTGATATTTTTGGATAGGTTTTTAATAACTTTTCCACCTTCCTACAACTTTGACTCGAGATCTCAATTCTATATGTAATTTCAAGGACTTCTGTCCAGTATTAAAATGATTTCTTTGGCACAATCTATTTGAGAAAAATTTAATGTTGCATTTAGACTGAATTATCACATTTTTTAAACAAGAAAACTCTTACCAATATTATGATTTTAGTTCCGAAAATCTGACACAATTTTTGAGATGTTTAAGCAACCACCATGTGGTTATTGGGCTCGATAATGTAACCAAAATTTTTGTCACGTTTCCCAAAAGTTTTAATGTTTATTTTAATAAATCTCAACATTTATTGCAATCGCGGTTTCAAATGTTTTCTTTTTTTTAAATAGACTTTATAATAAAATTTCTTTGAAATTAGGAAGCGATGACTAAGGATAATACAGATTACGAGCCAGAAAAATACGTCTAATTACCACCATGATTCAAGTAAAAAGGAAGTAATGGACTCGGTTCTATGCTTAAGAGACCCGAATATTGATGTTTCGAAGAGTTGCATTGTTGAGTACAAGTTTTATCCGTTTTCATACGCAAAGAATCAACATTGTGTGTCACCGAATAATATAAGGCACCATCGAATAATTAATTATGAATAATTTTATTTTTCCCAACTTTTTCTCCCAACAAGTCCATCTAGCACACCCACAAAATTTTCTTAAAGGTGTATATTAAAAGTAATAAAGTTATATTAGTAATATAATAAAATAATACTTGTAGCATGAAAAATTCTTCGAATGATTTTTGCAAAACTTTAGGTCTTTTTATCAAATTATAATGGTAATTAATTTACATGTAGATAAAAATTTTCATAGCTATGTTCGAAATAACTATTCATTTTATATTATTTTCTTAGCTTCATGACAAGTGATCCAAATCTGAAATTCTTACATCACTAAAATTGTCATCATAACTACGACACATTGATTAGCAACATGTCGCATTAATTTTTCAGGTGTCTGTTATGAAAAGATTTGTTTGACGACATTTGCCTTGGTATATTGTAAGCTATATACAATACAATGTTTGTACACATATGTTGTAATGTACAACGAAAAAGCGGTTAAACATATGTTAATAAATGTATAAACAAAAGATTTAGCAACATTATTAGGTAGTAACAAATGATTTTGGTCTTATACATTGTTAGATGTTAGGATAAAAAAAAATGGAAAATGTAACGAAACTAATTATAGTAAATAGATATATTTAAATCATTTTTATTAAAAAATGTAAAATCGTTCATCACATTTCTTAAAATTTAATTAAAAAAAATTTTAATCAACAAAGTATGCACAGATTTTATCGTTTTTTTAACTTTATAAAACTTTTTGATATAGTTTCAATATATGACAATCAAAAAAAATTTTTAAATAATATTAATGGCCAAGAGATGACCATTTATGTTATGGTAGTTAAAATTCAGAAGTTTAAAGATATTGAAAAGATTCCGATATCACTTTACAAGCAAAATAATACGAAAGTGATTCGAATTCGTATTGTTTAGAAGAAAAATTTTATTGCCGCAATAATCATATTCGTATTGCGGAAATTTCTCCCATGGGAAGAGTTTGCGCTTCACAGGCGATACATCTGAACAATAATAAAAGAATACGCCCGGAAGAAAAATAGGCAATATTGCTAGATAATCATCTAGGTGAAAAACAGAAAATAATGCCATATAATCTTCTGGAGGACGTATTAAATATATAGAAAAACGAAAAAGAAAGATATAGTCAGTCAAGACCAACTGTATGATAATATAAACCATTGTGTATGAGCGTAAACATTTGGGAAGGGAACTTATATTACACCTGTGGCGAATTTTACTAAATGTAAAATAAAATATACAAATACAGAATAATGAGTTGCTACTAATACCTAGATGATTTTATGCATTTTAGAGCGATTCTTGGAAGTGGGTCTATATGGGAGCTATGGTAAATTATGAAGCGATTCTCATAAAATTTGGCAATGTTATTTCTACCTACATAAAACTTATTTGAGTCGAATATTAACTTGATACTAACATTCGTATGAGATTTATGCACATTAAAGTGATTTTAGGAAGATGGGTTTATATGGGTTATTTGTGAACCGATCTTCATAAATTTTGGTACAAAGATTATTACTTGTATAGAACTTCTTTGCACCGAATTTTATTAAAATATTCTTATTTTTAAGGTATTTTTGAGTGTTTTAACTCTATTCCGGGGGGACATTTGTTCGGGGGCAAGGTGAAAAATTGTACCGATCACAACCAATTTCAATAGGTTTCGTCCCTGTATCATAAAAGTCCCACGTTCCAAATTTCATTGATATGGACTGTCAGCCAGGCGGACGGACGAATATCGTTAGATCTATTTAATAAGTGATTCTGAGTCGATTGGTATACTTTAAGGTGGGATTTGGATAATTTTTTCTATGCGTTACAAACATCAGCACAAACCACCTATGGTAGTATAGAGTATCATTATCACTAAATAAATTTTAAATAATATAATAAAGAGATCTTTCACATCTTGTAAAGCATCATAAAGCACGAAAACTGAAACGCTTACATAAAATATCAATTTTTGCTAAAAGATAAATAAATTTCTTCTATATTTTTTCATTTTTGAACAATTTTTCGGCAACAGAAAAATTTTTGACTGAAAAATAGAAGTATTGCATTAATGAGATCCAGATGATCTCAATGGGATATCATCAATTTATTGCGGAGGTGACATTCACCTTACAGAAAAAACTTTGATATTTTGAGAATAAAAATAATAAAAAAAAAAATTAAAATTTTATGTATTTTTTATTGTTTATATTCTATTTTTTTTTTTTACTGATAAAAATGTAATATTAGAAAAATATTGCTTTGCTGATTTTCGATCAAATAATAAAAATAAGATATTGCGTAAATTTCTTCCAGGAAGATATCTTCCAAATGTTTTTAGGGAAATCTTTAAATGATGATAATAAATAAAAACGTTGAATATATTAATTATATAACTACAAAATAAATTTTTCAGTGACAAGAATACACATCCAAAAACGTGTAATTATTTATGAGTGTCACTTGTTCTGATATAAGCTATAATATATATAAGCTGCAGATTGGTATATATTTTCACCGACTTTGGGTGTGCCTCGGCAGTTTATTAAAATATTAAAAACACTGCGATCTCAGGTCATAAATACTTTTTATATAATTTTTTTGTTGAAACCTATTTTTCGCTTAAGTATAACAGAATAGATGTACTTATTATAAATATAATTTCACATAAAATGTAAAAAATGCAAATATAAAGTACGCAAAAATTTAAATCGATTTTAAAGAGTTACAACGTTTTTTCAATTTAATATTTTATCGCGACACAACGAATTTAAAATATAATTTGGAAACCTTTTTTGATCACGCGATGTTTTAACTTCATTGAAATTATACTGTGAATGTGTCACGGTTTTTCTACCCAAGTTTGAACATCTATAGCGTTGCTATAGAGGGCATATTAACGGAATGTATCTCAAACGTTTTGTAAGTACAAGAGCAATAAACTTCCATTCTTTATTTTACTCGAAATGGTGCACATTTTCTAATCGAAAAGCTGCACAAAAATAAAATTTTGAAAATTTTGTCTTCACAACATGGCAAAAATATATTGATTGAACTAGAGTTGGCCTATTTCTACAATTGTTTGTAGTTTACATTGGATGAACTGGAAACATATGCTAAAATTCACGGTTATAGGGATCAAAAAAAAAAACTTGTTATTTTCAAACACTTTTTTGGATTTTTTAATTTTAAGTGCTTGCCGGTACCACATAGAACTATTTCAGATCTTGAATTTTTATTCTTGTACTCCTCGAGGCGTTGTTAACATAATTGCCGCAAAAGTTAATTTAAAAAATCTAAATTAAAAATATATATTTAAGGTTTAATGCCGGTATCTTAAATCTCAACGTAAAAAGAGAATTCCACATATATTAAAGACAGAAACGTTATTCTATATAATATGTATAATATTAAATATTTGTTATTTAAATATTCAATTATACAGAAGATTCAAATTCATATTTTTGCTCTAGGGCCAACATCTTTTCGTATTCGATAATGAATTCACGTAATAAATAATTTTCACGATCTATGCGTTTTTGTAAATCACGTGAAACATCAGGTATTAACCAGGAAATTATAGATTGAATTAAGCCAATAAAATTCTGAAATAAATAACTCTAATATTATATATTTTATATACTTATATTTTATATACTTATAATTACAACTCGAAAATTTTACCTGATATAATACAATAAACACCAACTTGGCTGCTAATATCTGCCAATACACCATAGGCCTTTCAAAAGCATTCTCTGACTCGGGAGGATTGCGAAAATCCCAATACCTACAAATCTCCACATGAGAATATTCCGATTTATTGGTGAATGTAGGTTGTATTTCAAATTGCTGAGTATTAAAATAGGACAGAACAAAGTCGGTATAACCCTTTAAACTGCCATCTTTGCTAACGCTGGTAATGTAAACAAGTTTAGTTATAAAATTCGAAGAAAAGGCAATCAAAGCAGCACATGAAGCCACCGCTAGTTTGGTGATCATATTAAGAAAACCCAACCAAACACCAATATCACAAGCTCTATGGGCTACGGGTCTTTGTAAATACTTAAGCATTTTATAGGCATCCAAACGAGTTTCAAAGAGATTGTTAATTAAGGCCATAAGAGGAGCCAAAGGAAAGGCCAAACCAAATAGAGTAATAAAGCCATATTGTATAACTAAAAAATTAAAATAACATTTTTACTTGAATATAGCACAATTATTTTTAATTTTTATTAAAAACTCACCCATTTCCAAATATTCCAAATACATCATATTATGAGACCATTTTATCAAATGAAAATCCTTTGCCCATTGATTATTCCCCTGTAATTTTTCTCCTCTCTTAGCACTAATAAAAGCCATAAAAATCTTCAAAGGTGGCAACAACATTTCCATTAAGCCAAAAAACATTTGTTTACCCAACATTATAATAACCAGTTGAATACCCAACTCCAACAAACAGCCGCCATGATGACACTCTTCACGGCGCCAACCAAAAAATCTATTATATTTACCCGGATAACCTAAAAGTTTTCCCTTAATGAAAGCTATATAGAAGAGTGAGGAATAGTAGTTAACAAAATGAAATATAAAATTTTTAGTGGTTACACTTTCATCGAATTCTTTTTGTGTGCGACAATATTCCATGTTGGTTAAAAATACGGCTAGGGAAGTGTAAATATTGGCCAGTATATTTATCATGGTAATCTCTATAACTGTAGAGGCCATGGGAAAATAGAAAACAGTATAGGCGACAGTAGTTTCACTGCCTATGACATTTTTGGCGGCGCGTTGAGCCATGCGATAAATTATCATAGAAGTTGTGACCATAAGGGAAATGGAAATCTATAGGAAATTGGGGAAAAGTATTGTTATGATGAATAACTTAATTATCTGAAAGAGGTCTGATTTCATAAGAATAAAATGTAAAATTTCTTACAAATAACAACAATATGCTGTAATTAGTGACACTTGGAAGGCATTTCGTAAAACAAAACGGCACATCAGGCTCAAAGAAATTATGTGGCTGATTCATCTTTGCCGCTAGTTTCTTATTCTTTTTCAATTTGGCTAAGTATTGTGGTCGTGCATGTTCCAGTTCTTGTGTGTAACCGGTGAGACCCCATTTATGAACTAGCTTTGCCGCGTAACGTTTCCAAAGTTCTAAGAATAAGACAGCTATGGAGATATTAAATAAAGTACATACTAAATTGTTATATTTATGTATTTTATATCTTTTATATCTTTAAGAAAGATTGCCTGATTTTCTTCAGACAGTAATGAACGATTATTGAAAAAATATGTTTTCTATTTTTCATGAAGTTGAAAAAAGAAGAAAAATCTAAAAATTCAGACATATTCATATTTTTTCTCACAGTTAGTATTCCACCTCACATTGTAATTTTTCAAAAACAGAAGTTAAACATATTGAATAAAGCAAGCTTGTTTATGTTCGACATAGTATAACGCATATCCACGCAACTTTTTCTTTCGAATACTAACGCGATTCGAAAGCATGGTCTTCCATAGATCGATATTTAGGCATTCTTTTATAACACAGTGCAACAAGAAAAAATTGCTTCAATAATTTCAATTCAAAATGAAGGCGTCCTAGTAGTCTAGTAAAACCCCCAAATTGTTCTTCAAAGTTAGTTCCAATTTCGGTTTTATGGCCTCTTGAAATTCGAGGCCATGAAACCCTGATTAGAAATAAAAATCATTTATTAATATATTATTGTTATTATACTGTGTGCTACACTCTTTTTACGCCCATATTTTTTTTTTACTTTATTAAACTTGATCTTATGTTTAAACTACTGAACCGATTAAAATTAAACTTGGCACATATGTATATCGCTGAAGAATGTCACGACCACTTTTAGAAAAAAATCGACAATTTCGCCTCTTCTGTTCTGCTTTGCTTCTTAGTAATCAAATTTAAAAATTAATTAAATTACATAATATACAATATTTTCCTTGTGTATGTGAAATTTTATGTGAATTGTCTCAGTAGCATCAAAAAAAGCGGCAAAATTGATTTTTACTGAAAGTGGGCTAAAAACTGGTCATGGTATTCAACTTATATTTTTTTGCTAATAGTTTTCTCCAAAAAGTACTTGATATACAAATGTGCTAAATTTTATTGGAGGTTTCACGAAAAAAGGTAATTTACAATAAGTGGGAGTGGCATTTTTTTTTTATTCTATCGTATATTTTCTTTCGGAGGATGCACGATATATAAGTATATGTGGAAACTATCAATTAAATCGTATGAATAATGTGAGTAACCAGTTATTGTAAACAATCTTTTTATGAAAATGGTCGTAAAAAAAAGGAGGGGAATTTAATAAAAATCTTAGATAATATGTAAGAAAAGCTTTGTACTCTTCAAAATAATAAATACCCATAAATACATTGAAACTTACTGATCTAAATTTACACACATAATGAAAAGAGTGCTACAAAGTATCCGAGCTTTAGAAATTCGAACTAACTTGAAAAACCCTTTAGAGATTTTATTAATCTGATGGTATAATTTCATTTTGCGCTGAAATTAAGGCAATATTTGGTAAATCAAAATTTGTCGCACAGTTTAATAGGTGAAAGCAACAACTTTATTGATAAACTTAAATTTAAAAACTAAATATAAGGATTTGTCCAGGATATAGTTATTTTATTTTTTAAAATTCTATTTAAAATGCCTGCATTAAAATAAATCTTGAAAAAATGCCTAGTTAGTTTAATTAAAAATTTCTAAAGATTTTCTAATAGACCAAATCCAAATATACAATTTACAGTACCCTTGTTTGTTTTTCAAATAATTATGTTCTATCATTTCTATCGATATTCGTCGTTAAAATGTGTTGACGAAAAAAATCGTGAACTTATAGTAGAAAATAGCAAAATCGTTAAAACTACCGACATTTTACGTTATTTGATGATATCGGTAGTAAAAGAAAAAATAAATTGCGGTACAGATGTATTTTAAATTCGGAAACAGAGTGTTCATATAGAAACGAAACTCTCGACTAACGATTGAAAAAAAGAAGAAAAAGTGTTTTGTAGAAAAAATTAGTTTTTATTTTTTTTAGCAACAAAATCTATTTGGTTACATGTATTTTGTTGTTGCACGAGTTAGGTTTTTGACAACCGATTTAGGTTTTTGACAAGTGATATTTTCACTTAAATTTAATTTAAAGAGCATAGAAACTTGTAGTTTTTAGTAACGATTATACATAGACATATTTTAGAGTTTACAATTTTATAAATTAAACTACAATTCAAATATTTCTATAATGTATTTTCTATGCCCTATAAACTTATTTAAATTGTTCTAATTACGTGTCCAATTTTTTGGGAATTCGATGAATCATTATTTAATCAGAGATAGTATTCATTACAATTTATTTATTACTTTTGAACACCAATTGTAAATCTAAATCAAGAGTATTAAGAAAAACATAGATTTCTATTCGAAAATTATATATCTCCAAAATATACTTTCATTTAAAAATGTTTAATTCGAATTGTGAATCTTTACTCGAGTTAGTACTTCGATAATTTTGAATATCAAATAGTATCAAAAAATTACTAGAGTATCAACTTTTCCATCCCTGGAGTATATATTTTTTAAAAACTATCCGGTACAGTTGAAATAGAAGATCCATGTTTAATTAAAAAAACTACATTAAGAAAATATTGATATTGCCATGTATATAAAATGCTTTATTTTTTAAACCCAACGATGACCGCCTATCTGCCTAGCTTTCCATGTAAACTTGTGCTCAAAATATATGTAACAATTTTAGACATAACAATAAAATTTGACACAAATACGTATTTTCGTACAAAGAAAGTTTATTGAAATTAGTTATAATCGGTTCATTATTTCACCTAGCACCCATAGAAATATCCCCCGGAATAGATGTTTAACGATTATAAATGGCATTATCATAGATCCCATATAAGGCCTTCTTCCGGGGATCACCAAAAGGGCATAAACCCCATATAAATGTTAGTATCATCGTAATATAATTTATATGTACGTTTTATAGAAATATACATTACAATTCATACAATTATCAGACCATAACTAGCCACAAGTTCCATATAAGACCCCTCCCCGAATTGTATCGAAATCGGTGATGGTGTTGTTCAAAATTTAGGTTTTTTTTGTTCGAAAATATTTATTTTCACCCTATATTCGTTTTTTCCGTTTGTTTTCCTGTTGTACTTTTTTTAATAAAATTCAACTTACCCCATATGGATGTTATGATAGCATACACCACTGTGCCATAATTATCAATTAAATAATTTACTTTTGTTGCTATACAAATTTCCTTCAATTCCCAATAATCACACATACGATCGCAAGTGGGACACATTATTATATTCGACTTGTGATCACAAATTTCTTTACTAAAATAATTAAAATTTTAATATTTTTTAAAACAACTATATTGAATCCTCACCTGACAGTATCGAAAGAACTTGTTAAACAACCAAATAATAAATACAATAAACCAAAAATACTTAAAGGCAATAACATGTTAGTATAGAAACCCAACCAAGCAAAATAAATAGCCACCTTGGCACCAAAGTACTCTTTAATATGATCCAAAGGCTGATTGCTTTAATAAGAAATGCTTCAAAATGGGGCCAGAAATGTTTTAGAATAAACAAAATCAAACGTTAAACTTACTGTAACAAACGTTCCATGGTAGCCCATTCGGTTAATAATAAATGACGTTCAATATCCTTTAAATAATACAAATAATTAAATAATATTCCATTTATCCAATTACAAAGTAGAAATTTACATTATGTATAGCATAAGCACACACATAAACACCATCTGTAAGCAATTTTTCAATGCCCACATTATCCTGTGTATCTTCATCATCACTAAAATGAGTACGTTCCAATATGAAATAAACAATAGAGTTTTTGGTAGCAGCATCAAAAAAACTTGATTGTTGGGTATCGTATCTAAAATATTTTACAATTAAATATATCTTCTAAAATTATTTTACTTCTGTCTTAAATTGTGTCTTACAAATTCCTATGGTTAATTTGAAATTCTGAATAAATACGTTTTTCCTTAAGGGGAAATTTTTCTGGATTTAATTTCATTGACCGTATTAATGGTTTACATAATCTTCCACAAAACGTTGGGATTTTATCATCTTTTTGCATATAAATTTCCTCTACACTTATGGATGATGTTTCGAAGGGGTAGTCGTAAAGTTGTTCTTGTTCCGGAAGCTATGTAAAACCCGTGATATATTTTTATTTTAGGAAAAATTAATTAGTTACGCGCAGAGTTTCTGAAGGCAATAGTATTTGAAGCACTGCCTCATAAATACCTTTTTCATTGGCATTTTAATTTTAAGAACTTCAGCATAACGATATAAAACCTCAGTGGGAGCATGAATTCTAATAAAATGTATACACTGACTAAAATCTGGTTCCATTTCCAAACCCTCTTTTGCAAGATTTCTCTCGAAAATATGACGTTTCTTGACATGTTCAAATTGGATATCGAAATGATTAAAACCTAAAACAAAGTCGACTTCTCGAATACCATCTTCAAAGTGTCGTTTAATCTGAAAAAGTGTTTTACTTTCAGTATTCATATTATTACAGTATTTTTTAATTTTCATCGGAAAACTTCATTCTTAACGCTTAACAATGCACAGTGGGGCCGATCGTAAAAAATTTTACAATAAATATGTATCTCCTAAACTACGAATTGAAATGTATGGGAAAGTTGTAGAGGAGGAGCTACGCTTTCAGAAAAATTATTCCGTAGTCACCTTGTAATAATACGAGATATTAAAAAAGTAACTTTTACAAATCAAGTCCGATTTCAAAGATTTAAAAATCTTTGCAAGGAACTTTATGAGATGAAGAAAAAATAAGCTTACCTATGATATCTCTTATGGTTAAAAAGTTACTTGTGCTTGAATTTGGAAATTTCGATTTTTGTCTTGCCTTTTTCTGATTCTTCTCAAATTATTTTCGTAAGTCTAAGTTCACACACAACAATTTTCTTTCTGATAATTTTCTTTTTTTCTATTGAAATTGCATTTTACTTCAGCAATTCTTGCTTTAATTGTTTTTGTTTTGAAGTACGAAAATGAAAAACAAAAAGAATTTCGAAGTACAGGTAAGTTTGTACCCTTTCATATTCTCTCACGCCCTCATACGAAATCAGAATTTCAGCAAGAAAAATTGCCTTGTGTGGACTCAGACTAATACAGGATTGAACATTTTTTTTTTTAATATCCCAAAATTCCCCACATATTCCAAAATAATGTGTTGGAAATTGATGTTTTTTTTACAAATTCTTTTACGTTTTTCGCAAATTTATTTAATAAAAAAATATATATTTTTTTTCAAGAGTAAAGGCTTCAAGAATGAATAATAAAGACATTTTTATTCGACTGAGAGTTGCATTCTATGTCTAGCATTGGTCGAAAATTGTGAAATTTTGAACAGAATTTCAAGTTCATCGGGCCAGAAAAAAAGTCACGAGAGATTTTTCAAATCTAAAAAATAATTTTAATAATTACACATATTTAAATTGATCTGTCACTGAACTAGTTCTTGGCCCGATATTATACTGCTTGTTTAGTGGCAAAATCTTACTTAAGTATACTTTCTCCATCCCTTAAGTCTTTATATAAATTATCATAGCTATAACAGAAAGTTCCCATTAAATATGTTATAGTTATTCAAAACATAAATATGTATGCAACACTCCACTCCACGAAAAATTACTTACATTACAACTTAAATGTTTCCTAAGTTTGTACTTTGGAATAATATTTATTAAGTTCACAACAAACATATGAAAATATCTTTTTTAAATTTATTTTAAATGTAGTGTATTAGAAAGATAATGATATTTTCGTGTACCAAAAATCAGTTTGATAGCTTCAGCGGGTAATTTTTTATTAATTTTCAAATCTAAATAAATTTTTCTTAAAAATTGTAAATACTAAAATTTTAGATTTTTAAGCAAAACTTCGACTACGATTTGTCCACATACCTTTCCAAATAAGGCAAATATAAGGATATCAATACATATGCTTCGGTCAAAATTCCTAACCTCATCAAGTTCTTTACAAAGGTTTTTAAATCTTTGAAATCGTACTTTTCGACACCCTGTAGCTTATCTCGTATTAATACAGGTTGACTACAGAATGATTTTTCTGAAATCGTAAGTCATCCATACATTTCAATTCCAACCGTTCAGAAGCTTAGGAGATACAGATTTATTAGTGAAACTTTTATGATAGGTCCAATTATGCAACGCTTTATAACGTATTCTGTAAACCTATTCCGGCATATAAAACTGACTTGTATCAAAAATCAAAATGATTACTTAATATATTTATCTACAATAGCTTGGACTTCCATACATGACTGAGCCGAAGTGGGTATGAAGACAAAATTGTATCACATTTTTAGAAAAATATAAGAAAACGTAAAAATACAGCTTTGCTCAGTTATTTAAAAAAAAAAAAATGTTTCCCGTAATGCTTCTTCTATTAAAATTTAGTTTTTATAGAAATATTAAGAAAAAATTAAAGTGCTAAAACTGCAATATTTTCGCCATTTTCAACAATATGCAATTAATTTATATATAGTTCCTTCCACCCTAAAATTCATCTATATTTAAAATTTCATTAAAATCGATTCAGCGGTTTAGATGTGATTACGTGGTTTATTCTGGCGAATAAGGAGGCGCGCTAAATAGTACTCCATTTAACTGTCATATTTCTCCATTGCAAGGATTATGACGATTTCCATAGTAAATCGCACTCCGTTTACCTAGCATAAGAAATCGTCTTAAGGATTGGCAATTTTCTAATCTTCTGCAGTAAACGATTCATTAACAAAATGCAGGAATTTCCACATTTCCAAATTCAAGGAAAATTTTCTCTAGGGTATGGGTATACATATTAAAGGTCTATGCCCATTATTTTGAATATTTTGTGATTTTTTTTTTTTTTTGTCATGTAATCAGGCTACGCTACATTTCTTTTCCTTCCCAGGTGTAAAATTAGTCTGAATTACTGAAACAGTCCGGCTGAGGTCAAAAAACACTCCCTAGGAAAAATTACCACTTGATATAGCTATCGCTGAGTTGACAATATTTACTGCAGAGTGCCTAAGTTCCAATTTATGGTGCAAACGTAAATGTGGATTCATAGTATTGGCTACCTGGTTATGGAGTCAATGGGAAAATGAACTAGTGCGATAGCCTTTTCATAAAATTGGATCTAATTATTTTCTTGACCGTGTCTCGAAAGTATGGGTATCAACTTTTCGATCTTCACGATACAATTTTATAGCATGCGATGTTTTGAAATTTTGCAGAGCTGGTACCTCGTGAAGTCTCTCAACTCAAGCTGCATTCGAGCTCCAACCGCACTGTGGGAACTGCTAAAATACGAGCTGATCATAAATAATTTTTTTCAACCAATATAACTGTCCCAAAAAATATAGTATATTATATATATATAGTATATTTGATATAAAAAATTTTTATCCAAAAATTAGCATATTTTAAAGGGTATAATATCCATCAAAATGTGAAAATAATTTTCGCATTTTAAACTTTGTGAAATATAATTTATACCATTTTAGATGGAGAACTTTGTATAAATTTTACTTTTAGTCATAAATTTCAAAAACAATAGAACTTTGGTTAAAATTCTTGCACAGGTTACATTCAAATATTTTGAATGAAAAATAATTTTTAATGGAATTTGTTACCTACGCGCTTAAATCAATATAAATTGAAGGATCGATATCTTTTGTATTGGATTTTTTAAATTTTATTTGCAGATATCTGCGAATGTAGTCAGAGGATAAATAAACATTGTCTATGCGTCGGACGTACAGGCGGACATAATTATGTAAGCAAATAACAAAAAATTTCTAATTCAAAGAGAGTTAGCCAAATAATTTGTAAATACATTTAGATCATATTAACCAATATAAGAGGAAATATTTTCAAGATTTTGTTCATTTATTATCAAAAATTAAAAATTTACAGATTTTTGAACTTTGTTTTTCTACGTTCACACAAGGCAACAATTGCGACAAGAAAAATTGCTATGTGTAAATCTGGACTTTGTCATTACAAATGAAAAAAATAAAAATATTTAAAACTTTTTAGTTTTTAACACACACATATATATATATATATATATATATATATATATATATATATATATATATATATGGCAGTTATCGGTGGGCTTCATAAACCCCATTTCAACCGACGGATGGACAGTCGGACATCGTCCTATCGACATCATTTCTTATAAGGGCCCAGAAAATATTATCTTTTCTGCTCTCCGACGAAAATTTTGGAAATTATAAACGGAATGACAAAATTATTTATACCGTTTACATATTTTATATGTATTTTTTTTTACAAAAATAAAATTTGGTTCAAGAATATATAGAAACAGGAAGGATCGTCGGCAATATCCCACTGCATTATGTGCTTATGGGCGCCTTTATAAACGAAATTTTACAGTGCCTAGTTGAATACTGACAAAACGTTTCTGGTTTTACATTTAAGCAAATTTGAGACCAAATTTATGTATGCTTGAAGCGGCATTTGACCCTCTTAATACAGAGAATAATTTACTTTATTTAGAATCGCATCAATTAAGAATTAAGAAATAGAAGTTATAAAATTGCAAATGGAAGTAAAGAAATTTAACTATTTATAGTGAATTTACTATGGGCCAAATTTTTAATACTGCAGAATGCATTTGCGTCTTTAGTAAAATCTAACCCAATGAATATTTAAAATTTTCAACACTATCTTAGATTCATATAAATATATTCTTGCTACATTCGCTACATATAACTCACCCTTCTGCGATAATTCGACTGGATTGAACTTGAGCAACAATTTCCCATTTCCTAAAACAGCAATATGCAGATGCTATTAATAATTAAACTATTCTTAAGCAAATATTATTTTTTCAAGCAAATTTCTTTAATACTTTTTCTTTTAGTATTATTTTATATGTGTTCCTTGTTTTGACATATGTACATATTAACAAATAATTTTCAGTATTGCCAACAAATTATGGTAATCATTCACAATAAATTTTGAATTCTTTTACATTCCTTAGTGAAAGACTTCCTAACTCTACGTCTCCACGAAGAAATTTTTATTTTTTATCATAAGAAATAAAGTCGGCATAATAACGCGAACAAATTTTTTTTCCTTATTTTTTTTTTTTTTTTTTGTTGTTAGAAAAAGCGAAAATATTAAAAAAGAACAATAATATATATAATATATAAACTTTCATATCAAATTTCAAGTACGTTGAATAGATCCAGGGGGTGTAATGGCTGCCATATAAAGTAAATATTAGTTGTCCCATAGATAGGGTAGCGAAGCGCACCGGTAAAAGCTAGTAAATAACAAATTTAATACTTTGGAAGTTTACAAAAGTTGGCACTTATTTAAGGAAGATATAATCACTTCTGTGCAGAACAAATATTTTATAAATGTAACACATTAAATTAAACAAATGTAAGACAATATTAAATTAAAGAAGGGCGTGATAGAAAATTTATGGACCGATTTGACTGATTTAAAAAACCGAAACTCGAAAAAAATATGAGGCTTATATAGGAGCTTAAAAAATTCTAATATCGCGTTTTGGTCTATAAAAAATATATAAAAAAATTCAGATTTTTCTATGAAAGAACGAAGTCTCTAGGTTACACAGGTGCTTCAAAAAAAAAAAAAATCTGCCTTAGTTTATCGTTGATATTTGAGTACAGAAAGAACAACTATAAAGGAAGATATTATATAAATAACAAACAGATTTGTCAATAACTCGGTTGTTTATGAACAGATTTGGTTGATTCGAAAAACCGAAATTCAAGAAAAATTTTTGTAATCGATCTATATAAGAACTAAGTCGGTAGCTTATTAAGAAGTTACATATCAGTCAAAAATGCGTTTAAGCTATAACTCTGTAACTTGTGGATTGACTGAGTTCATTTATTCATTTGAAAAATTCAGAAAAAAGTTTAAGATTTTGTTTTGTAAAAATTTTCGAAATTACAAAGGGAATAACAAAATTATATATACCGTTTACACCTGTGGTGAAGGGTATAAAATGTGCCAGCTGCCAGATTCATTTTTTCCGTGCTAAATGAGTTTAAAAAGTTCTAGATCTAGTAACATTTAACCAAATATTAAGTATACGCTAAGATAAACAGAATGCTTGTTTAAGGCTTGGTGAGTATGATTACCACTTGCTTTATATATATTATATTATTACTTATATGCTCCCATATGTTGTTAACTAATACGCTGTTTATTCCAAAACAAAATCTAGTTGGTTAAAAAAAAATAAATAAATAAATTTATCAACGTCCAGAACGTTCAGCGTCATTTGTACTTGTGCGACCACAACGAAAGTCAGTAAACCACTTTTTTACCATTGAAGTCAATGGTACAGAGTCCCCATAGTATTTATCGAGCTTTGTCTTAGTTTGATTGACGGTTTTTTTTTCGTAAAAAATAATGTTTAATGAACACTCGAAATTCACTTTTTTCCATTTTTAGAAAAATACACGAGGTTGTATGTTTTGAACAGCTGTTAAACGCAAAGCAAATGACGACACTTGCTCAAAATTTGACAGTAGTCTATTAACAGGTGGTACTTGATGGGAATACTGTTGCATTTCATATAACTACGAGGGAAGTTCGAAAAGTCACGGACTTGATGCGCCTTCGTACCTTCTGTTATTATATTAAGGGAAAAACTAAATAAATTTATGATGTTTTTTCAGTCAAAAACCAAATGAAGTTAAAAACTACTAGTTCTAATGTATAAACATAACAAACCCGGACCAGGCAATTTCCATGTAAATTTATATGAAAAATGCAGCTCGGTTAAAAAATAAATTTTATTTTAAATTAGTTTTATTTTCTCGCATAAATATTTGAAACAAAAATTGTTGTTTATTTTCCGTATCCGTTTTTGTTTTATTTTATAATGCGGACTCTGTAAAGGAATCTGGACTTGTTGTGTTTATACATTTAGTTTTGTGTAAACGGCATATAAGTAATTTCACAAAATTGTCAAAAATTCTTTAGAAAATAAAAAAAATAAAACAAAAATTCTTGAACACAGTAAAGTGGTTACATACGAATATTTTGTGAAACATAAACGAGAATATTAATAGTTGGATAATATCAATTAAGCGATTTTTGATCGGCTTTAAAAATAAATAAAACCACTTTTTTACTCTTTTGTATGTTAGCAATTAATTTCTTATTATAATTATTTTTATTTTTTATAATTATTATTCTATTAAATTTTGTTTTATACTACTTATAAAAAATATACCTATATTTTTGTTGTTGTATTTTAATGTTATACTGTATGTTTCTATATATTTTTTTTTTTTAGTTTTCTGTTTTAGAATTACAAAACTTTAACAACACATTTTAAATGCAAATTATAGCAAAATAATTCATTTACTTAATTATCTTTATACTTAAATTAGTTTCAATATTTAATGTACTTTGTTACACGTAGGTTTTTTTTTTTTTTGTAATTAATATTCTGTTTTAATTTGTTTGTATTAAATTATTATTTTGGTTTTTAGAAAAGCATTTATTTAACAATTTATTTAATTTAGTTTTACATACTAATATTTTTTATGTTTAAAAAAATTGTGTTTTAAGGTACTTAAAAGATTGATTGTATTATTATTTTAATGTTTATTTGTTCAGTGTTGGTAATATTAATTGGTAAATAGTTTGATTTGAGTGATGTGTAGGTATATTGAAATTAAATAGTTTTTTTTTTTTTTTTTTTTTTTTTTTGTAAGTTAAAAATTCAGTTTTGTAGGTTTCACTCCACAGTTTTTCCTTTATTTTGTTTTAAATTCAAATTGCAAATTGTTGTTTGTCTGGTAGCTTAAAAATTAGGCTGTGAAAAATATAGTTTAGTTGCCTATAAAAAATCATTTTTTTTTTGTTATTTACAATAATGCCATTCAGAACTGAGAGGAACATATTTTTAAATAAATATATTGTACTCTTTTTTTCAATATAGATTTTGTAATTAATTTAATTTGAAAAATGTTCGAAGATTACACAGAAAAAAAAAAATAAATAAAAAATAAAAGTGGACTTCAATTACGAAATTGCTTATATTAATTAAAATTTTGTTTGATTTTGCCCCAATCACGAAAATGATAATATTAATTAATTAGAATAATTGATTTTGGCTTAAATTTTAATTAAATTTTTTGATAAAATAAATTATAAGTGCACTGCATAAAATCAACTATACAGAAAAATAAGGTCTTTTAAACGATTTATTAAAGATATAAACTACTTCAATTACTTTTTTAATTGTATCAATTTTTCAAGTGATCAAATTCGAATTTTCTAATATTTTTTACTAAAAATAAAATAATTTATCGGCTATCAATTATTTTTCTTATTGTATCAATTAATAAATTAATTATATATAAATCAAAATAATTGATATTTTTAATAATTAAATATAATTTTTTTAATAGGTTAAATTTCAATTAATAAAATAATTGAATATCTATTGTTTGTAATTGAAATTGAATTTTAGACTGGTTAGAATACTTCGATTTTGAGTAATTTATTTAATTATAAAAAATATTTGAAATTATTTTATAATTCTGATTAATAATTTAACTGAAATTTTTTTTTAATATTTTTTTCTGTGTAGGATTTGTACTAATTATATTCTCCTTTATTCAATAAAAACACACGGGTTTTAACATAATTATTTATTTAATTATTAATAATATTTAAATATTATAATACAAGTAAAATTAGGTGACAAAAATATGAAAACTCCAAATTTGCTTAGGAGAAACGATAGTTGGTATATAATTTCGTCTTAGCGTTATTACTGCCTGTTAAATCACCGATAATCACGTATAAATCCGCTTTTTGTAACCTTTGACTCAAATTTCTCTTTATATTTTTGGAATATTTTTTTTTTTCTGCGTGATGAATCATTCCTGAAACTATTTCTTTGTACAAATTGTATATTAAATTTTTTATTTTACTATTACTATTATCATTTTTCTTTAAACGAATTTGTAATAATTAATATTACTTATAAGTTCTGACACCTAATGCTTGTGAGTGCAAATTATTTTTTTTTTAATTTTTTTATTGATATTACTCATACATTCATAAAAAAAAGTTCGTATAATTTGAAAATTTGCAAAAACTGCCCCTAAAATTCAAAATTACAAATATTTAAGTAAACATACATAAATTCTGTGCATTTTTTTAAAAGAAAAAGTACAAAATTAAATAGAGAGATTTCAAATCATTTAAATTTATTGCGATGCTTACTGTTCAAAATTATTTGAATTATCAACAACTTTTTTGATTTCCTATAATGAAAAGGTAGAACTAATGTAATAGAATTGTGATTCTAAATTGGTTTTAAAAAATGTTTTTGAGAACTAGTGGTTAAGAACTAGTTCTGTATTACTTCTACATACTTTGTGTAATTGTTTAAAAAATTTTAAAATATATAAGAAAAATTTTAAAGAAAACAATTAAATAATTTAAATTGATCTATAATGTGGCCTTCCATATGAAAACGGAAAGAAAATAGCCATTTTAATGAGACATTTAAGTGGTTCCATATCAAAACGGACAGCAATCGAATTTGACATCTCCAATTTCACTACAGACATTGGCTATTAAAAGGGTTTCTTAATCATAAACTTTAAGACCCTATCTGGTCGAAAAATATGCCATTTTGAAAAAACGAAAAAAAAACTAAAAACACTTCACAAAGGTGTTCTTGTTTAATTGCTAGTAACTTTTAAAATATACTTGGTAAATCTCTGGTTTTAATTTCATATTAAATTCAAAGATATTACTTTTCTAACAATATATATAAACTTTATATCAAAAGTTCAAAGGCCAATGCTAGACATATAAAGATTAAACGATTATATCTCAAAAAACGGTATTTTTAAAATTACTGAAAAAATATATAGGTACATATGTAATTTTTGGACTGGAGAGGGCCATGAGTTTAAAGTTTTATGATTTGTCAAATCCGATTGTTGTACATTTTGATATGGAATCACTCAAATGGCTTATTAGAATAAACAATAAAATCATAGAAAATTCATTGATTTTAACGCTTCTATAGAAGTAGTTCTGAGTGTGATAATACCGAACTGGGATGTAATCGTAATGTAATTATAAAGTGACCGCACATCTACAAAAACAACAATTGCTTGTATTTTGTTAGCACAAAATGTCAAAAAGCTATGAAGAGAAAATTTCTAAATAAAGAAAAGTAAATAAATGCGATAAAAAAAATTACATAGAAATACAAAAACAATTTGACAGCTTCACGCGGTACGCACATGAAAAGAATTGTAAATTAGCTGGGCATATGAGGTCACTTTCTTCTTACAGTATGGGATGTAATCAAAAAAGAGGGATAAAAACTGCATAAATGGCCACAATTACCACTCTACGATGTTCAAATTTTCTTCTTCTTAATTAGATTCAAAATCCTTTTAGTCTGCAGCTTCTCTTGGCATCAAATAAAATCAATAAAGTACCTGTGTAAATGAATATACCTATGTCAGCGACTCGTATTCTATTTACTAACTGTCTAAACTGTTCCGTCACTTCACATTCCTTTAAATCCTTAAAATCTGCTACCTTTTTGCAAAACGTTGCGGCTTAAATCAAGAATAATCGACTAGTCTTTTATCACCATAATTAGATCAACAGCGACTTCCGCCATGGTATATTGTATGAACGCTGTACAGGACACTATGAGGCAAATTCAATCGCCTCAATTATATTTCAAATAATAACACTATTAAAATCTGTACCACTTTGGCGATGGGAGGTAAGTATTTTGAAATTTGTTCGTTATATGTTTCTCTAATGATTGAGGCCTGCAAAAGTGCTACCAGAATTAATAATCTAAAGGCTGGTGACCTATGGAGCAGATGCTGATTCATTCAGGGTAAATTAATACCACTCATTTTCTGCAAGGACTTCATAGCTAAAAAAAATGAATTTTTCTGGAAACGCATTTGTAGTTT
This sequence comes from Protocalliphora azurea, assembly GCA_932274085.1. Taxonomy (NCBI): domain Eukaryota; kingdom Metazoa; phylum Arthropoda; class Insecta; order Diptera; family Calliphoridae; genus Protocalliphora; species Protocalliphora azurea. The sequence continues at coordinate 77,703,798 of OW026523.1, read as the reverse complement.
TTAATACATATGCAATTTTTAAATAAAAATTATATTATGGTCCAATTTTGTCACTTTTTAGATATCTTAACAATGTTTACTACCCAAAAGCCGATACTCAAATGAAAGTCATTCACAATAAGCGATCTAAGTAATTAGGACAAAATGCTTTTATAGCGATCCTGCGTACAATATAAAAAGCTCATACACAAGACTATATCAGTTAATAAAGCGGCTTATATACTTATGACGCTGTTGCATCAAATGTGATATATATGGTTCCTAGTGTTACATTGTCATATTTATATTCTCATTTCTGACTGGTGACAATGTTTAGATCAATCTTGGTAGTTCAAATGCGGTTGGCCGATGTCTCCAAACATACCGAACTTAAGTTGTATTGTTAGTTGCCGAAATGATATTACATATGGTAACTGGCAACTGAAAGCTCTCAAGTCAGTTGCCACACATGCCGAAAATTTTTTAAAACCAAAAAATTGAAAACAAACTATTTTTATTTCTTTGCGTGTTTTATTTGTTTGTTTACATTTATTTCAGCAGCTGAACTTTAAAAATAGTATTTTCGATAACTTTTTGGTAACTGAAAGAAAGTTCCCATTCATTACATAAATTTGCTTGTAGGTTGCGTTGCCAGTAGGCAACACAACTAAAGTACTAAAGCATTTGACCTAGATTTATTGGAATTCTGATAGTTCATAAAACTGTTTAACACCTCTTTTTGCACCAGAATAAACATTATTTGTTAGAAGATAAACAAAACCGAAACCTTCTATCATTTTTTCACTTTTTTAATAAAGATAATTAACACAAAAAGGACTGTACGCTGTCGTGGATATATGTATATTTTGTTTACTAATAACCTTGAATTTGCAAAGTTATCCAAAGTTCATTCCAACAGATCCAGAAGCAAATATAATTAATTACATTGCCATAGGCCCTCTAACCAAAAAGAAAATTAATTGAAATGAGTTTATGGGCGATTGATCCCCTTATACTCGCTTTATTTCAGAACTCACAATTGAAAATTTTACTTTGGTAAGATTTTGCAAATTTATACAATATGTAAAAAACTTTATACAAATTATTGCACCTAAACTAATTTAAAATGGACTATTTCTTTTTTAATCATTGTGTGTGTAATTTCGTTTGTTTATAATTTTAATTATTAATTTTATTTAGTAGTTAGTGTTTCATACATAAAAATAAGGCAAATTGTGTGTACGATTTTGTTTTTGTTGTTTTTACTGTATTTCAAGGCAAATTAAAATTAATAAGTATTTAACATTTGTATATTAAAATATAACAATTTGCTTTTTAGGTTTTTTTTTTTTTGTTTTCGGTACTTTAAGTACTTAAAAATATATAGTACAAAATAAATAAAGAAAAAATGTTAATAATTTACAAATTAAACTTAAAATCAAACTAAAAAAAAAAAAAAACATTTAGAATTCCTTACGCTTACAACAAGTTCACTTGTGAGATTTTTAAAATAAATTACAACTTTCTTTTAAGATTTTAATAAATAAACTTAAAAGTTTAAACAATATCAATGAATAAAAGAAAAAAAAATATCAAAAAAAAATTTTAAACTTAAAAACTATTACCTCATTAGCTTTAAAACTACACTGGTGTTATATGATCTTCTTCTAAATCATGATTACTTGCATTGTTATTTGTATTGATATTACGTTTACGCAGATGAACTCCCTCATCGTCTTCCTCCTCTATAGGATCAGAAAATCCTGTATTATTTACTGCATTATTGACACCTTTGATTATATTGGAAGCCACTGAATGTGCTTTATCTACAAGTTTTTTGGCAGCTGATTGTTGGGCCATTTTCTTTTCATACTCAATGATATGCTCACGCAACAAGAAGTTTTCACGCTTTATACGTTTCAAAAGTTTGCCAGAAACATCGGGTATAGCCCAGGCAATAACAGTTTGTAACACACCAATAATATTCTGTGAAAAATAATAAATGGTTATAGAAAAAATAATTTTGTCCGTTATTAAGAAACTTACCTGGAATACCACTATAAATGCCAGCCTGGCTGTTAATATTTTCCAATATATCATAGGCCTTTTATAGGGATGTTCATCCCAGGGTGGATTTCTAAACTCAGTATAACGACACGATGTCACATTTTCGTAGGGTGAACCCACCAATATCGGTTGCATTTGAAAATCTTTGGTATTGAAATAGGCCAAGGTAAAGTTTAGATAGCCTTCTAATGTCTCATCATGTGTGGCAGTTTTGTAGACTAGTTTTGGTATAAGATTTGTTGAGAAGGCAATAATCATGGCACATGATGCTACAGCAATTTTAGTTACCACCGTCATAATACCAAACCATACACCGATATTGCGAGCCCTCTGACCAACAGGTCTTCGTATGAATTTCAACATTTTTATAGCATCCAAACGTACTTCAATGACATTATTGATTAGGGCGAGAAGAGGAGCTAGAGGAAAGGCGAGGCCAAAGAGAGTGATGAAGCCATATTGTAGAACTGAAGGAGAAAAAGAAAAGGTGGGTAGATGGTGTTAGTGATAGTTGTAAAATCGAAATGTATGATTTTATATATATGTTATAGTCATACAAAAGTCCATGAAATCAAGTTATCACTTTCTGCAATGTCATTTTTTATAAAAATAAAACCGAGAAAACTGATTTAAAATCAAAAAATCAAAATGCAGTCCTCGGTATACACATTTTGCCAACAATTAAATTAAGTTTTACTAAATTTGTAATATATTTTTTAAAAACTACTAATCAGGCATGAAATAGGACTAAATCTATCTACATGTATTTTTATTACTGGTCCATGGTTTTTGGTGTGTAATCCGGATTCTTTTGAAACCCCTACACTGTGCCTTCAACTTTTTTGGTCGTAGTTGCTTTGTTGCTCCGCAGATTCATTATTTTTAATGAATTAATTTTGTTTTTTTTTATTATTCTTTTGTTTCGAAAATTTGAGTTCCTGATGTGTTTCTTTTATATAAATTGCAAATTTTTTGTTATTGTTTGTATAATAATTATTATAATTATAGCTCTTTTACTGTACTCACCAAATTTACATGTTTTAGTCTGAATTATGAAAATAGACGTAAATTCTTAGTACGGGAACACTTTCCTGTAAATACTAACTAAAAGTTGCAAGTTTGACAATTTTTTGAACAAGTCTTATAAAAGAAATTATTTCATTAAACCTATTAAACAAATTTGTCAAAAGACATGCCAAATACAAAAATGGTTTTTATCGCATAATTTTGTAAGTAAAGTATATATATTGATAATAATATTAATTAGCTCTTTTTGTCCTACTTTACCTGAACATTAGTTTTTAAAAAACTATTTTACAAATTTAGTAAACTCATATTTTATTGCTGTTAAAATATGTATGCCGACAAATCAAACTTTTCAAATCGACTTTCCGAAGGCCCCGATAATTGAGATGAATATAAGATACCTAATTAATCAAATAAAGTCGTGCGAATATTTCTGTTATAAGTAATTATATTGGGTCCAAAGTAAATTGACATTTTTCCGGAAAATGTACTTTTTTGAAAGAAGTTTTCAACCAAAAAATAAATAAAATAATAAAAAAATAAATAAAAACTAAATGGGATTTTCACCAAAAACCAAAATTTAATTTTTATAAAAAATAAAAACACCTAAGAATTTTTATAAGAAAAATTTTTCGAAGTAAACTTCGAAATTTCACCAAAAAATAAAAATAAAAATCTTTAACAAAAAACTTATTTCATCAAAAACCAAAATGTTTTTTAACAAATTGAATTGTAAGTACAAAAATTAAATAGAGTTGACTCTCGACTGGGAATATAGTTGAATCTCGGGAATAAAGTTGACTCTCGACTAAAGTTGACTGACGACTCTGAATTAACTTTGTAGTCTTTGTAGGTAGGGTTTGTTTTTGAAAAATTCGAAATTATGTAAAAGATTTTAATTTAAGAAGTGTTCGTATTTAATTGTTATACTCTAAAGCATGAGCTATGTAGGTTTTGGATACTTAGAATATCAATTTTATTTAAATAGATCTAATTATATACTTTAATATCAAAAACTTACTGATGCAAAATTTGAAACTAATCTGATAAAGGGAATCGTTTCGAAAATCGATATTTTTTTATAAAAATAAAATAAACACTTTATTTTTACTTATTAAAAATTGAATTGTTTTACTTATTAAAAATTGTAAGAAAAACAACAAATTTGTCAAACGCGAAAAACGCGAAAAACTAAACAATTTTCAAAAATTCGAAATACACTGTAAATTTTTAGATATTTCACTAATGATCTCATAGCTACCTAAATTTTAAGTAAAATTTGAATTTTAAAGTCATAGAATAGAACTAGAAGTTTATGTGAGAGGCATTTCAAACTAAATTTTCCAAAAATTTTCTATTTTTTTTTTCAAAACATAAAAACAAAATATATATGACTATATGTATTTTGTTGTTGCATGAATTAGGTTTTTATCTCTCACATAAACTTGTATTTTGTTGTATTTTATAACTAAATGTAGCAAGTTTTAAATGCTATTTCATTAAAATAAAATGAGACGCCAATCTTTCAAATCATTTAAATACTCAAACAATTATTTAAAAATTTCAAAACTCTATCAAATTATTTTTAATATATTTTTAAGCAAATCACTTTATGCTTGGGGCAAAAATAAAAACGTATAAAAAGTTTATGTAAATCATTCTATATAAAATCGAATAAAAATATTATATCGTTGTATAGCCTTTTGTAGAAAAATATATAACAAATTGCATTAGAACTTGAAAAATTAAGTTTTTTTAAATGTTCAAAAATTTTCTCTCAATATTTGACCAAAACGTATACCAATGTATACAGATAACAAGCTTGATTCCTCTACCTTCCAAAAAATCTTAAAAGAGATAACAAAACAATAAAAAGAACTTACTAAACAAAACTGTTTTTTTTTTTATCATAATTCAAAATTTTTAATGATTTTTAGTTACAAAATTATGCATTTTTTCAATTAATCTTTTTGTTAAGATTTTACTTGAAAAATTACCATTTTTAGACATTTATCATTGATAATTTGTATGTAAATATTTTTATTCAGCTTTCAAAATAAAATTGTCTCAAAATACGCAAAATTTTCATTATGTATAATTCAATAATACGAGTATCTAGGTTAAATATCATATTTTGTAAGACCAAATTTGAGATAAACTTTTTGTATTGTTACTTAAGCGTTTTTTGTAAAGAGTTTTGGATAGATTTTGATTCCTTTTCTATCTATAACAAACTATTATTTTCAAATTATTTTTTTTAGTTGAAAAATTAATTTTGAGGGGTGATGGGAAATAATAATATTAAAACATTTATTGAAGACCGATCATATTATAACCAAAACATGTAGGTTGAGAATATATTTATAGAAATCATAGATCCATGTTGGTTAGATTTGTGTTGAGAGATTTTCGATCTATTATTTTGTTAGGTTACACAGAACTATATCTGTTTGCCAGATCCAATTAAATAAAGATTTTAAGTCGTTTTCACAAAAAAACAAAAATAATATTCCTAGAAACTACAATTTTAGTAAAACAAATTCTTGTATATCTATTGAACGGAACCAAATTTCTTATCCCAATGATATAGAATATTTAATTTCTACACCAAAGTTTGTTATTTTCAAAATATCTTCCCTTACCCATTTCTAAATATTCCGAAAACATTGAGTTATTCGTCCAAGGTATCAAATGATAATCCTCGGTCCATTGATTGCATGATACCAATTTCTCCTCGGTATTTTTCTTACGCATGCCACATCGCGCACCAAGTTTCTTAAACTTGTTAGTCAAGTAGGGTATCAACATTTCCACAATAGCATTCACAGCCTGTTTACCCACCATAATAATGACTAATTGCATACACAACTCCATTAAACAGCCACCCGGATTACATTCCTCCTGGCGGAAACCCAAAATACGATTATATTTCGCGGGATAACCCACAAATTTGCCTTTCAAAAAGGCTATGTAGAATAAGGAAGAATAGTAATTCACAAATTGAAAAACATAATTCTTTATAGTTAAACTTTCATCATATTCTGTTTGGGTGCGACAATATTCCCAATTGGTCAAAGTTACCGCTAATGAACCATAAATATAGTCGAGAATAGAAATCAATATCAGATCTATAATACCAGCCGTCATGGGAAGGAACATAATTTTATAAGTCATGGAATCCTCATTGCCAAAGATGCTGTGAGAGGCACGTTGAGCCATGCGATAGACCACCATGGAGAAAATAGCTATAATTGATATGCATATCTAAACAAAGAAAAATAAAGGAGTATTAGATCAATAAAAATAATAAGTTGTAAATATAAAACTTACAAATAATACCATGATGCTGTAACTAGTAAAACTGGGCAGGAACTTTGTGGTCCAAAAAGGCACATCTGGCTCAAAAACGTTATTATCCTCGGCGCTTTCCAATTTCTCGACTAATTTCTTATTTTTACGAATCTTGGCTAAATATTGAGGTCTTGGATGTTCTACATCTAGAGTGTAGCCAGTCAAACCCCACCTATGTACCAGTCTAGCTGAATAACGTTTCCAAAGTTCCAAATATAAAACGGCTGCAAGAAAAGCAAATTGTAATTAACAAGGACTTAATATTTGATAATAAAAAAACTGACCCCACATAGACATAACAAAAGCAAATACCACTGTAATATTGTTGTCTATTAAATAATTAATTTTAGATGAATTGCAAGTGGCCTGCAATTTCCAGTAATCACATCGTCGATCGCATTGAGGACACATTAAAGTAGCATTATCATTACAAATTTCTCGACTAAAATTAAAACAAATAAAACATTAACAATAATATTACTTTTAAAATTTTTAAAATTAATTCAACATTACCCACCTTATAGGATCTGAATTCCATGTTACAAAACCGTATATAAAAAATAATATACCTATTACACTAATCGGTATCAGCATGTGTGTATAAAAACCTAACCAGGCAAAATACAAAGCCACCTTGGCTCCAAAATATTCCTTTATACTGTCCAAAGGCTGTAAACTAAAAAAGAAAACAATTAGAAATTATGTAAGTTATAGGTATAAAGAAAGATTATGGAAGTTTTATACTCACTGTTTCCATTTCTTTAAATTGGCCCACTCACTTAGCAATAAATCACGATCGGTATCCTATATATTAAATGGAATTAATATTATATTTCAATTTATTTAAGTTTATTTTACTTACATCATGTAATGTGTATGCAGATTCATAGACTCCATCAGCTAATAATTTTTCAATGCCTAAATTATCAGGTGTCTCTTCGCCTTCTACGAAATGTTGCCGTTCCAATATATAATTAATAATATAGTTTCGGGTGGCCGCATCAAAGAAATTTGGTTGCTCGAAATCGAATCTGTAAAAAGGAGAAAAAATTGCATTTAAAAGAAAAAAAAATTAATATACAAAAATTTTTTAATTTCATATGGGTTAAAACAACATATTTTTTCCTATATTCTTAATTATACATTTAACCAAAGGCGTGTAGGGAATTTGTCTGTTTGTCTACAATATCTATCTAGGACCCAAGGCCAGTTTATATACGCTTTTTGACAAAGTTTTTTATTTAATTTTTTATTTACTTCAAAAAAAAGGACATTTTTAAAAAATTTATTTTGAAAATATTTTTGGTATCTCTTTAATTATTCATTTCTCTTATGTTTGTTAATTTTTATTTTTTTTATTTATTTACTTCTTTTATTGATAATTTCTTAAAGTGCCAAGATGTCGAACTAAAAGCAAATCAAAAAATTTTATAAAAAAGGTCAAAACTATTTTCCAATTATTTTAACACATATGTTTTTGAACCTCCAATAAGCATATCAATTTCAAAAATTCAAGTCTTGAAAAATTTTGTTGGAATTCGACATGAATTAAAATTTTAAAGTATTTTAAACATAAAATATAATTGAAAAAATTGAAAATTTTCAAGTAAAATAAATTTGACTTGAATTTAAATTTCCTTTTTACTGGAGAACGCTATTGAATTAAAGTGTAATACAAGCTTAATTCAATGCTTGGCACTGGAATTAAGCCTTTAAATACATTTGGTTTCAACTTGAATTCCAGCAAAAATGCTTACTGTTCCATTAATTGTTCAAGAAGTCGAACAAGCAGATTACAGATAGTAATATTCTTAAAAAAGCACCATTTTCCAAAAATATTAGTTAAAAACTAAAATTTGTTTGGCAAGGGTATTAAAAAAAATTAATAACAATTTCTCAGAAAAGAATTCAATTAAAAAAGGAAAAAAAAAGGTTTTCAAAAATGTTATATATATATATATATATATATATATATATATATATATATATATATATATTATTATTATTATTATTATTTAAAAAAATTTCACATAAGTACCCACTTTTTCAATAAAAAACTACCTTCACAAGAAAAAATAACGATTTAAATTTAATTTAACTTTCGAAAGGAAAATAAAACTTTTAACATTTATATTTCCCGATAACAACTTTGAATATATTTTTTAGGCTGATTAAAAATAGGTATTTTAAAAATATTCAAGTTCTTTTGTAAAATACATATTGTGAATTTCTGGATGATTCAAAAGGAAACCAAAAAAAGTACCAAAAAAATTTGAATTTTTTTATCAGAAAAATTCTTTCTTAAGTTCCGTAAGTCTGTCATTATCTTGTTGATTTTATTTTTACTGTTTTCAAAGTAATTTATTTCCCTAAATAAACGTGGGTTCTTTTACTTGCAATTAATAAAACACGTCTTTATTTGCACTTAAAAACACACACGTTATATTACACAACTGAACTGCAATGACTGTGAAACTTAACAACTATATCTGCTTAGATAGTAGTGACTAAGTTTTCTGCAATCTTCTAATAACATTAGGAACAATCAATTTAGTTTCTCACTAACAATATAATATCCTCTCAAATACTTAAGCAATAACTTTTAACTGCTTATAATACAATCCAGAAAACACAAATGTTTGATATCAAATTGAGAATGATTTGAAATCAAGTCCTTTTTCAAATGTCAGACTTTTGAGAATCAGCTGAAAATAACTTAAAAATAATAGCTTTCTCAACAAAAAGGGGAATTAATTGTCAAATTGAAAAATGCTATTATTATTATTAAATCATTGTTAAATATACTTCTCAAACGTTTTTCAAATGTGGATTGTGACCACATGCATTTTTAATTTTTTGTAGTTTTCTTTTGAATAGATTTTTAATTTTGTCCTATCAATATACGTATTCATTAATTGCAAAATATTTGATCAAATAATTTTATTTTATAATTTATGTATTTGTATATATTTCGAATAATAATAACATTTGATATAAAATACTAATTTTCAAATATTTGTTAACTTGTCTCTTTAGATTTATGAATGATTTGATAATAAAATATGAACTGGAATATACTATTTTCGAAATATTTGTAAAGTTATCTTTCGGTTTGAGAATGATTCAATAATAACATTTGATATCATTTTGAGAATATACAATTTTTTAAACGTTTTTTATCAAATGATTCTCAATTTGAAATCAAACTTAAAATTTAATAAAAAAAAAATAAGTTTGAGAAACGCGATATCAAACGTTAAAGTCATCATATATCAAATGTTTGTTGGAAAGCTTCTCACTAATACATAAGCAAGTTACCAAAAAGCTTTTTTATTAAGCAGAACTCTCTTTATTTTAAACTTACAATACAAATTTTCGTAATAATATGACTTTTGTTTATAAACTTTCAAACATTTTTGATTACTTTATGAATTTTTATCTCGTTTTATTCTAAACAAAATAACATATAAATGTCCATAAGAAAACCTACAACCGAAATTAGGTAGTTTTTCGAGGGAAAATAAAAAGAGTTAATTTATTTTTTTATAAAATCACATTTACTTTAACTAGCTAAAAAAGCTAAGAAAATCGGTCGGAAATGTTGGGTTATATATGTTAAAATCTGGAACAAGATCTTGCAAATTTGAAACAATTGAAATTTCAAATGCAAATAACTCTTAAACTATAAGAGATGTGTAGCACAAGCAAGCATATTTTCTTATCGATGGTTTTAAAGAGATATACAAATCTACGAAATTTGATAACAAACAATCATTTGGCAAGCGGTTAAAATTTTTCTATGTCAGTGATGCCCTACTTGCCTCCATAGCACCACTCCTGAGGGGAAGTTACAGGTTTATTTCCAAAAATGTTTGAATCTGTGCAACGTACATTAGACTACCCATGAAATGTACTGGATTTACAAAAACTGTGATATTGCTTGCTCCACCGGAAGTTTCTTGTAGATGGGGCTATAAAAATAATGTGTATGTGTCGGATTTTGGTACATCTTCGCTGAAATAGTTTGCATATGTGGCAAAATGTATTGATTTGTAAAAGCTACAAATAATACTCTAAAAATAATAAAAACCGTTTCTAACAGGTTAGGTCCATATTAAAACGAGGTCTTAAAAAAAGTCCATGCATACATTTTTACTATAATTGTTTATAACAACACAAGAATTCATAGTAGGCTAAAATATTATATGTCAAAAATTTCTAATTTTTATTCTGAATAAAAAAGCTTATATAGTTTTTTTTCGCAAAATATTAAATTATTGAGTTATATTGCAATAAAGATTTTAGTTACTTTTAAGACCTTTTTTAAGACAAAAGTCAAATTTGACTAGTCGGTTTGCGACCGATGGACCTAATTTTTGTACATAAATAATTTTTTTAGCCTCATCTACCAGACACAAAATCAAAAATTTTGTATTCATGGGTAGTCTAATGTAAATGTATTTAAGAAAAAAATATATTATTCAAAACTGAGAAAGAAAAAATTATGAATCGATGAACTGTTGCAAGTGTAACACCTGTTGTTTATATTAACATTAAACAATAACCAGGAACAACTGTTTATTATGTGATTTAGTACACATTCAAAATGAAGTATTTAATTTTATATTTATTTTAAGTAAAACTTACGAAACGATGAATAAAAAATCGAAGACGAAAAGACATGATACATTTTTTTTTTTTTTGATTTAATTATTCGATATAATAAAAATAAAAAATAAAAATTTCAAAAAGCCAATTCAAATAGTACTAAGAGAAATATAAATTTTTTTCTTATCGCTTATTCTAAATCTATTTTTATAAACAAATATGCAAATAAAATTATGTAATATAAGTTATTTCTTAATAATTGTATTTTTTTCAACTGATAGAGTCAAAAAATTTGAGAGTGTTTACAAACATTTGAGTTATTTAACTCTCTGAATAACAAAGCTGCGTTTATATTACATTTTTTATAGTTTAAGTTCTTGAGACTTAATAAACTGAGTTATAATACACAGTGGGGCAGAATCGTACATTTTTGAAACTAAATCTGTAATTTCTAATAAATCTGTAATTTTAAAATGGGTTTATCCGACATAGAAAATTTTTAACCGCTTGACAAAATTTTGTTTCTTATCCGATTTCAAATGTTTTTTTACATCTCGGCCTATAAAAAGCATTCGTGCATGTGGTATTTACAACTTACAGTTTTAAAGTTATTTGCATTTGAAATTTCAACTATCTCAATTTTGTAAAATCTTGGTCCATTTTCATCCTCTTTGTAAATTTTTTTTCCATTTGGGTAAAGAACAAGGGCAACACTGATTGTGCGTCACGGGATTTGTCAGTCAATACCGATGCACGCTATTAAGAAGTACTAAGCCTATAAACCACTTTTTTAATTTCTCTAAATTTTTTAAAATTAACGTCGTTGCACCATATATTGAAGCATATCTATAGAATGACTTGTCCGATTTTGTACAGTAAAATATCAAGAAATAATAATTAAAATTATCTTCAAGTTGCTTTCACTTTATTTTTTAATACGTTCAATAGCTATGGGGATATTAAGCATATTTTGTAAAAAAATAATAAAAAAAAATAAATTTCGTACAAAATTTAAAAAAAAAAAAATATTTTTCAAAAAATCATAAAAATTCGAAAATGGAAAAAATGCAAATTTTTATTCTTTGATAATAAAGATTCTTGAAATTTTACAAAACAAGTTCTATTTTTTTTTTTTTTTTTTTTTTTTTTTTTGTGATGACACATTAAAATCTATTTATATATATATTTAAGTGACTCGTCAGTTCGCGTTAATCATTTCGAGCAGGGGGCGCGGAAGTTATAACGGCTTTAAGTTGAATACGAATATATAAACATTTTTACAAAATTACGTATAATATAAAAACCTACTGAATTATTTAAATAAAATTTATGACATTTTCAATGCTCGACGGTATTAGTGAGGCATATTTTAGGATTTCTTAGTATAATTCAAAAAAAAAAAAAAAAAAAAATCATTATACTAAAATTTCATTTTTTAAAAATTTTGTAAAAAATGCGGATCGAAACTAAGTAACTTCCCCATATATTATACGAAAATATATTTTATTAGAGTTTATTACAAAGAAATGCTATTTAATATTGTGATCCTTTTTTAACCCAAGTGATTTTTTATTTTATTTTTTTTTTTTATTTTTATTTTTTTTTTCGGATTAGATCCAGATTTTTGCATCAGTAAGTTTTTGATATTGAAAAGTAAAATTAGATCTATTTAAGTAAAATTTATATTCTAAATATCAAAACCTATATAGCTCAAGCTTTCGTATTTTTCAGGTCATACATTTTAATTAATTTCATTGAAATGCATTTGTTTGTTTGAAATGCTTTAGAGGATAACAATTAAATAAAAATTCATCTATTCAATTCATAAAATTCTTTGTTTGTTTTTCAAAAACTAAAAAGGAATAATGAAGTAAAATATCAAGTTTTTTGATGACGCAAAAAAAGTATAAAGTTCAAAAGTTATTTATGAAAATATTCTGGGAGTTAAACAAATTTTAAAATATAAATAAGGTTAACTCTTTTCTTTTATAAATTAAACCTACTAAAATTTGATCACCACTTATCAACTTAAATTTTTAGCCACTAAAATCTTCTATATAATTTCAAATTTAAAAAAAAAAAATCAATCTTTTTGGATATAATTAAGAATTACGTCAGGTAGACAAAGGCATTTATTTGAAAAAAATCAAATTTATAGTTTTTCTGATTTGCGGAATTAAAGTACAATTTTTATAAAAACTTCGTTTTTGGAGAAACTATAAATATTTTATCTGTAATAAAATCTTTGTTAGTTAAGATATCTTAACAAAATTTTCGATGCAGACTTTATCATTTAAAATGATAAAGTGTAAAAAATTACGATTTTTGTAAAAGGAAACCACAATTCCTCAAAAATCGGCGAAAATCCGAAAAATTTGATTTTTTAAATTTTGTGCTCATTTGTGAATCACGCGTGCAAACTTATTAGAAAACATCGAAGATTCCGAAACTGCATTATGTTTCGATACAAAATAGGTCAAATTCGGGAAGATCTGTACTTAGCCCCATTATTGAACTCGTTTTAATTTTTAAAATCATTACGGTAGATATGCTTTTCAAAAAAGTACAAAATTATTATATGTTCTTAATGAAAATTTTATTTTAAAGATAATACTTTACGCCAAAAAAACACACACAAAATCATAATATTTGTAATTTTCAAATTAGAAATCATTTATTTTTGGACTCGGAAAAGTTATGAAATTTATTTTAGTTGATAGATAATTTTGCTTCTTAACTATCAAAATCGAATGAAATATTGGGCTATATATTTAAAAAACTGGACCAAGATTTTGCAAAAGTAACAAAGTTGAAATCTTATTTTGAGCCCCAAATAGCTCCAACCCAAACTTACATTGTAGACTTCTCTGATACGCCTAGGTGAAATTCTATGTAAATACAACCAGCCGACTAGAAGTTACAGATTTGTTTCCAAAAATTTTCGATTCTGCCCCGCTGTGCAATATACAAAAATATATTTAGATAAGGATACCAATTTCCATATTATTTTACTTTATGAAAGTGGTGAACTAATAAAAAAAGTTTTTAGAATATTAAAAAAATATTAAGTTAATTTTCCCAAAACAATATTATTAACATTTAATCAATATGTCCTTCTGATTTATTTTTATTAACTCAACAACACTTCTCAGATAACTATTTACTAATTTAACCAAATGTGTATAAATACTTACAAATGCTCATAGTTACGTTGAAATTCAAAATAAATACGTTTTGGTTTAGGTGGAAATTTTTCTGGATTCAATTGGACAGATTTGAATATTTTAGCACAACACGATCGCACACTATCACTCAATTCATACTCATCATCATAAATTTGATCTTGACCGGGTATCTGTGTTAAAAAACAAGATCACAAACCTTACAATAAATTCAATTATTTTCTAACAAGGTCACTCTTTACTCACCTTTTTCATTGGCAATTTAATTCTAAGAATTTCAGCATAACGACACAACACTTCATGGGGGGCATGAATCTTAATAAAATGTATACGTTGAGTGTTATCACGTTCCAGATGGAGGCCTTCTTTCTCTAAATTTGCCTCGAAAATTTCACGTTTCTTAATATTATCCAATTTGTGATCGGCACCACTAAAGGCTAAAACAAAATCAACACTACGTTGTCCATCTTGGAAACGACGTCTTGTCTGGGAGTTAAACAAATTTTAAAATATAAATAAGGTTAACTCTTTTCTTTTATAAATTAAACCTACTAAATTTAACTAAATTTAAATCTAAAAATACTTTTAATACATAAACTAAAATTAATAAATTCATACTTGTATATCTATTTGAATTAGCTCAGTGTCAAAAAATCTTTCCATACAGTTTCCCATATTTTGAGAATTTATTTTAATTTCTCTATTAATTTGTGTTATTCTGTAGCATTCATATTTTAAAAAAAGATTATTATAAATTTATAACTAAAAGAGAAATATTTTCATATGATTCACTTTTTATTTATTGTATTGTTTGTCATATTTAAAAATTCACAAAGCAGCAAAACAAAAATATTAACTTATAATAAAACTCCACGAATGTGTTTCTTGTTTAACGCTTTATCTACTTCTGGTATTCCTCTTTATTTTCAGAAAACTTCTCCCTATTATAAATCTTCATCTGTCACCTAACTCTATTCATTTGTTACTCGATTCTACAGTTCAAATTTCTCTACAGAGCTAATTTTTTCCTACAATGTCACACAAAAACAGTCTCCCAATGTGTAGAATGTCTTCAATTAAACTCGCAGTTGCTCTTTGCCGGCTATTCAAAATACATATTGTGGATCGTATCTGTAAGAATGAGTGAGAAATACATAAATACAAGTCAGTGTTGCCATTTTAGCACTTTGAGCGCTAGATTTATCATTTGAAAATTTATTTAAATATTTATAAAAACATACTAAATACTTCTAATTAACAGTATTTTTTAATCCAATACCTTTTCATTGACGGTATTAGTTGTCCGTTTTAAAATATGAGCCATATTTTGACTTTATTTCAAAATATTACAAACAATTCTGAAGAAAATTTGGTTATAAATAGTCATTCGAACTCGATTTTACAAGAAATAAGGGCGCCAACAATACGAACTTTAAAACAATTTAGCAAAATTTTTCGGAAGGTTTAGCATTTTTTCAATGGCATATCCTGGTAACACTGGCGCAACTAATAACAGGCATAATAAGATAAGTATTATTGTAATTTTTTCAATAATTGAGCATTTATTACTCTACACGGAAAAATTTTTATTTCATAACATAAGAAATAACATCGGCAGAATGACGTGAAAAAATAATTTTATTTCCAACATTACGTTAAGGGATGCGGAAACGTACATAAGAAATGAAAATTTTTAACTGCCTTTTTTATGCATTTTTATTATTATTATTATTAATATTATTATTATTATTATTATTATTATTATTATTAATATTTGATTTTAAAACAAAAATATTTCAATTTGCACTTTTTTTTTGTTAAAAAGATCAAAAATATTCAAAGAGAATAATAAATTTGACAACTTATGTTAAACGTTATTCCTCATCTTTGTGTTGCAACATCTATTGCCAAATAATAGAATATAATTTAACAATTGCGAACATAAAATTATCTACGTGTAGACTAGGGGTTAAGTACTTCTTTTTCAACTCTTTTTTACATAGTGTCTATATTAGACAATTTTTTTTAAGACAAATGTCAAGAGTTGCATATATATATATATATATATGCTTTGCCTGCCACTTGAATAAGGAATCACATTTTTTTAACTTTAATTAAACTAAAGTTCAGAAAAAATAATTTTTGCGCAACCAAATTTCAAAGTGTTGGCTTTAGTTCTCTGAAGAAATAAAAAATATACATATTTTGTTATACTAAAATTATGCATTTATTTAAAGACATGTATTTCTTTGGTACTTTTTTGTGTGTCACTTGAATAAGGAATTCTTTTAATATTAATCAGGAAGGCTATGATTTGAATTTCTTTCAATATAAACGGCTAGAAAATTTTTAATTTGATAGTTTAAAAAATTTTTTTATTCAAAATGGAACGTGGTAAGGCTCTTAAAACTCTGAAAAAGAAAAAAATTCTGATTTTAAAATCTCAGGGTCAGAATACATTTCTTCAGGAAACTAAAGCCAACACTTTGACATTTGGTTGCGCAAAAAATTATTTTTTTCCGAACTTTACTGTAGGAGATATACTTAATTAAAGTTAAAAAGATGTGATTCCTTATTCAAGTAGCAGGCAGTATATATATATATATATATATATATATATATATATATATATATATGTATTTGGTTGTTACAGCTGTCAAACCGCATATATATATATATATATATATATATATATATAAATATATATATATATATATATATATATATAGTTTGACAGCTGTAACAATCAAAAATAATCAGTCGATTAATTGAGGTTTCTTTGTATATATTCGTCCTAATTGTGAGGTTTATCTTGTTAAAAATCTGGTATAGACACTATGTTAGCACTCTCTTTCTCAAAAAAAGTACACTGTTAGTTACAATTTAACAGCGTTGCCAGTTTATCCTTTTTGAATCTAGATCTAGGTTTTTTATTTTGCTTTTAGCCACATAATTTCTTATCGTATTATCTTATTTTTTAATTTTAACTTTTTTCTAGCTTCATTTTTTGCTTCATCTAGCCTTTTTTTTAGTTTTTTTAACTTCAATTTAGTCTCTTTTTTTCTCATCTCTTGGCAACACTGTAATTCGGTACCATTTCAAAATCTCAGTTTTCCAGGCCTGTTAAGCAGCATTTATTTATTCTACTATAAGCAAAAGTAATTTTAGTGGATATTATTTCATTCTTATTTTTTTCTTTAGCTAGTGAATAAACATTTTGATTTACTTCCCAAAAATTCCGTTGTTATTGGGCGTGTTAACAGGTTTCAAATATTTTATTTATAAACAAATAAATGTTTTACCTACGCTAAATATTGGAAGCAATTTTTAATTGATGTTTAATTTGTTTATTTAAGCAAATTTTATTTTAAAGGAATTTAAATAAAAGAAATTTGTATATTTTAACGAATATAAATAATATGATCCAAATTATGATTTAAGTTAAAAAAAATAGTTATGTGATCAAATCGAACGGTTTGAAAAGTTGTAATGAATTTCGATCGATTGTAAGAATAATTTTTGTAACAATGCTTAATTTTTCCTTTACAAGCACTATTGAAAACCTAGGAAATAATTTTCGTGGAACACTTAAAATTTTAAATAGAATGTGATAAAAAGTGAGTTTACCGCAATTTTCATCAACAAACAATTTCATTTAGTTTCGTTTTCGAAATCGATTTCCATCGTATGCCCGAATTTTTTAGAAATGTAGTTGATATTTTATTAGTTTCAAAAGAGCTGTCAGTACCCTTTAGTAATCAAAATTTTGATATTAAAATATTGATTAAAGTCCCTATTTTGTAGGGCCAATATCATTACAATCATATAAAAATAGATTCATATCAAAGGAAAATTTATTTACATATTTTATAACAACTTTTTTCATTGAAAAATATCAAAAAATAAATTTTATATAAATTGGAATAGCTGATTAGAAATCATACATTTATTTCAAAAATATTTTGATTTTCCCAAAGTGCGCATATCTTGGTAAAAATTAGTTTGAATTAAAATTTAACGCCATTTATTAGATTTTAACGAAACCCAAATTTTGAAAGTTTGTGCAACAAAATATAAAAAAAACTTAGACCTGAATTAGTTTGTTGTTGACATGACGCTTTCTGGCGAGCACGAAACAGCTGATCGATTTTGTTGTGTGTATTGTATTGACAACAATTACATATAGAAGTTTAACCCAGTTTTAGCCCACTTACACGTAACAGAAAATGTAAGATTTTTTTGTCAGAGAGTGTATAATTCGCTCTTTGAGAAAATTATCTCACGTGTAGATTCAAATATTAGTATTATAAAAAGTATTATGAGACTGTTGTGATGAGATTTTTCTACACAACTTCTTATAAGATGAACTATCAAAAAAATACACATATACGAAAGTTTGTTTGTATGTGTGCATGTGTATTTTAGAAGTTTCTTGTAAAATTGTTTCCTTTTAATGATTGTTTTACATTTTAATAAAAATTGTGGTAAAAAGTGCGAACTTCTTAAATAGAAAGAACATGTTTACTCTGTGTCAATTTATTAGAATACGTGCATCCCTTATATATGATTTAACATAATATAAACAAAATGGTTAATCTCTCCCTGCGTTATCTTACATATTATATCAGCATTAATCTCAGTTGTAGACAGCGTTGCCGTTTTGATCCGATTAGACCAAATCTACTAATTGGTAGATTTATTTTAATTTTCGGAGGTTTGGTAGTTTTGTTGGTTTGTTCCAAATATTTCGATTTTTACAACTTTAAAAAATTTTAGATATATATTTTTTTGTCAGAAGAAGTAAATAAAACTATCCAAAGGAAATAGGAATAATAATTACTTTGCGCAAGTTACTAACAACTACTTCCAAAAAAGTGAAAATAATTGATTTTTTAGCAGGAAACAAGGTTAATAATTTCTAAGAAAATTTCAATTTCAACAATTTGAAATTATATTCAATAACTTTTAACGAAATTGAAAAATATCTTTGTAAAAAATAAAAATTATTTAATTTAGTTTTAGACCGCTAACCACTCTGCAGCTCTTTTTCAGCACTAAGTACTCCTTTCCAATGAAATCAATACTAAAATCATTTTTTTCTACGACCTTATTCACCATTTTTATTCCAAATAGAAAAAATTACTATTAGGAGTTCTTGAAAAAGAGCTACACCTTTATAAAAATATTTTTCAAACTTTTGGTACCTCATCCCATTTTTTGGATCATATATATTTAAATAAAAGTAGTTTCTCGAAAGTGTTAAAAACTGAAATTATCTATTTTCACTTTTTAAAAAAATATCTTCGAAGTGGTGAAAAATTTAATTTTATGAAAAGCACATACATATTCATGTTTTGCGGGGAGTTATTTAACCACAATCTTTAATTTTTATTATTGGACGTTTTGCTTACACTAATTTCAAATATAATTTTGCGCACTAATTTCAAATATAATTTTGGCAGTTTTTAGAGAAAATGTTGATAGGAAAAATATTTTCTTTGTGGCAATGCTGGTTGTAGACCTGGGGTAACGTTAGTGTGATGTGATGTCTGATTATGTTAAAACCAGAAATTTTTTACGTTGTTCCATGACAAACAAAGCTATGTATAAAAAGACAATGGAAAACCACTAAATTAACAAAAATATAAATAAATAAGTAAAAAGTAAATAAGTTAATTTTTGGTTCGTTTAATTTTAATCAGAGTTGTATTTTCAAGTTTTTTATATATCAAGTTATTGATCTTGAATAATTGCACAAAATTCTTCCCGTAAGTGAAGGGTACATAAACATCACATTACCAACCAACTAACCGAGGCTTTAGAAGGATCACATGAACGGATCCATAAAGATTTGAGCTCTTTTTTAGTAATTTCTAAAAGTAAATCCTAGCAACTTATTGAAGGTTATGTTTACCGGGAAATATACCTGACTTTTGAATTACTTTTAACAAGATCGAGTTGATATTCAAAAGAAATGTCGAACATTAGGTAAAGAAGTTCACACAATTTACTTTACTTATGCAAATATATAATTGAAAAGAATTGGAATTTGGTCTTCAATATTGTTTATTAGATTTATTTATATGAACGGTATAGATAATGTCCGCTATTTGTATCACAGATGGCCTGGAAATGACACGCACAAAATCAAGTAAGAGACGGGGTGTAAATTTAATACAGGAGTCATATTCATTGCATGTCACGAATATCTCCAAATCACTGCAACGTTTTCGAGTAATTTTCCCATCAGCCCACAATATATAATATTACATATGTAAACCTTAGTATCATCGTTTCTGAATAGAACAATATCTATTGAAACTTGTTATTCACCACAAGATTTAACTAAAGTGTGTCTGGACATGATAATTATTGTTTATAATTAGAGATTACAATAGAGAGTACATTTGGCTCCTAAATACATATATAGTTTACAAATTGCTCTGACAAATCAAACCAGATTCGTTAGTTTTACATATCAAAAACAGGTAAGATCTTATATAGCGGAGCAGTCGCATGTCGCATGTTGTACTGATTCATCTGGCTTTTTTTACAATCACACTGTAATGTGTAACTTCCTACGAAGATTTAAGAGGTTCTATTCTCAAAATATATTCGAGAGTTCAATACTCGCTGTTGTTTCAATTAACTTCCTTTTTCTCACTACTCAATATGATGTTAATGTGGTCCAGTGAATACATGCAGTTGATAAAATATTTATTTCGATCCCACTGTGTTAGATCTTAGAACCTTGATTTCTGCAAGACCCTTCAAATAATTATCCACTTAGTCTTCATTCTCATACAGTAGAACAAAGTTCATAACACATATTATTGTAATCTTAAAAATACATAGGAATTCGGTGTTGATATAAAGAGTTCATTTCACCTAACCCCCATATAAATGTTTTCTCGAAATAGGCTTTAAACAAATAAATTTTATTAAAAAAACGGAATGCTAAATTTCGCAAAATCGACCCCAACTGGCGAGATATTTCTCAGTGAATTGTTTTTGTTTTGCAGCTCCTAGTCCTGGTCCACTTTCGAAAATCATTTTAACTGTAAACGTCAGTTTTGAGATAAATTTAGACACGATGTTCGGCCTTAACCTACTAAAACTATTTCACTTGCAAGAGATTTGATCCAGGGGGTTATTGCTTAACTTAATTCTAATGAAAACGTTTTCCAAAAATCAATGTATTTTAATTAAATTTGGAATGACTTTCTTTTCGCATAAAAATTACACAATAACCCCCTATCATTAATATCGAATATAATTCCATTTAGTTCTAAAAAACACAATAGAACTACAATAAACATATGTAAATGATATATGTGATATTTTCTAATTTTCTGAGTCATGCTATTCTAGTGACCCTAAAAAGATATTTACATATATTTTCCTTTTATATTTAAATAAAGTATTTCCTTTAACAAAACTTAGTCTCACTAAAATATGTTTTAAACACTTAGATCTTATTGTAGCCATTTATATTTACTAGAGCATAACGTAATATTTAATTAATTATACAAAATAAAAACTGTCATTAAAAACCTATTTTAATGCAAAATGTCAAAAATTTCCGGTAATATGATCTATAGAAAAAAAAAGAACAAGTAAAAAAGATATAGTCGGTCAAGCCGGACCATATGATACCCCACACCGTTGTGCAAGTCCATCAAAATTCGTGGATGGGTCTTATATTAGAAATGTGGACAATTGTTTAACGATACTTTTACTAAATGTACGAATACAGAATATTACGTTAATACTAACATTTTTATGAATTTATGCACTTTAGGGTGATTCCCAAAAATGGGCTTATATGGGAGCTATGGTAAATTATGGAGCGAACCTCATAAAATTTGTCACTATGATTTCTACTTATGAAAAAACTTATTTGTGTCGAATATAAATCTGATACTAAAATGTGTATGTGATTTATGCACGTTAAAGTGACTTTCGGAAGAGGTTTTTTTATGGGAGCTATGGTCAATTATGGATCGATCTTCATGAAATTTGGCAAAGATTTATACTTATACAAAACTTCCTTACACCGAATTTCATTAAAATATTACTATGTTTAAGGCATTTATGATCGTTAAACCCATAGTCGGGTAGTACATTTGTATGTGAGCTAGATGAAATAATGGACCGATTATAACCAATTTCAATATGCTTCGTCCTTGTATCATGAAACTCCCATGTGCCAAATTTCATTCAATTATCTTCAAAATTGCGACTTGTACTTTGTGCACAAGGTTTACATGGGCAGCCAGCCAGCCAGACGAACGGACGGACATCGTTAGATCGACTCAAAAAGTGATTCTGAGTCAATTGGTATACTCTAAGGTGGGTTTTGGATGATTTTTTCCATGCGTTACAAACATCAACACAAACGCATAATACCCCAACCACCTAAGGTGATGTGGTGTATAAAAACTTGTATCCATACAAGTAAAACTTCGTATAATATCAAAAAATAAGCCATCATGCATTCAAGCGTTAAATATCAAAATCAATATAATAAAATTACTTTTTAAAGTCATACAAAATAAATATAATTAAGCTAAATTATATAAAAAATAATGTCATAATGACAAAGAAAAATAAGCTAAGTAAACTTATTAAGGGGAAAAAATTGCCATTACCCGTTCCCGCAAGCAGTTTTAATTAATCATTTAAGTATGATGCTTTTTTTTACAACACAATTCATTTTTCATAGAATAAAGAAAAAAGATAAAGTAATATTTAATAAATAAATAAAAAATATTTAAATAATAAAGACAGTTAAGAAGAATAGATATAGATTATAATTAATAACAGCAAAATTAACAAAAATAGCACAAAAACATAAATAAGCCTTTAATTAAAAAACAAAAAAAAAAACAAATAATTTAAATAAAGTATAAACTAATTTTTAGAAAACAAAGGACTTTGTTGCTATTTTTATTAACTCAACTGTTTTGTAAATTAAAAGAGCAGTGCAGACATAAAGGTAAGAAAGTGTAGAATAGTCTTTAAAAAACCAATTAATTAATGTAATAATTTTGTTTGTGTTTGAAAGAATGTGTGTGTATTTGTGTTGGTAAAGTTAGCAGCAATAAAATATAGCAAATATTTTAGTTTTTGTGATTTGTTTTTTTAAGAAGCTCAATTAGAAGATAAAAAAGAATTCATATTTAAATTTCATTTTGAAGAAAATTTTTACCCTAAATTTCCACTGGGAGTACGTAATTGGCAATTTCTTATCTCTATTTGTTTGTGTACTATTCTGTAAGAGTCGTCTAGAGACCTCCAGATCATTGGCCATTTGAAGTGATGTTTCACCGGTACCATTACCAGCACTATAATTAGCACGACCATTTTGTAAAGCCATTACCTGTGCCGCTAAAACAGCATCTGTATAATCACCACCCGGCACTCCTCCCCCACCTCCTACACCTGCAACTGTGCCGTTAATATTTGGTGGCAAATAATGATCTAACGGTGTTGAATGCCTATAATTTGGATTCCATGATGACCTTGATTTGTGACCATTTTCACGCATGCTACCCGTTCGCCGCGAAGGTGTTTCATCACCTGCCAAATCCACTGCAGAATGATAAATTGTATTGCGGGATTGCGACAAGGATTTACGATGGGCTGCAGCTGCCGCTGCTGCCTCAGAGTCGGCTAATGATATTGTATCAAAATATAAACTTTCACGATCATCCATTTCGGATTCAGGGTAATCGTAATCGTATGTTCGTACTGAAATAAAGTAGAAAGATTGTGTTTTTTTATAATATAGAAACAATTAGCAAAATATATATAAATTTAATTAATTTTTTAATAATAATTGTTAGTAATTTCACCGAATACATTGGCTCTGTTCCACACTTGTCAAATTTACAGACTTTAGTCAGAATTAGGCAGAAATTGTAAGAAAAACAACAAAATGCTAATAAATTCTTAGTACGGGAATGCTTTCCTGTAAATTCTGACTAAAACTTGCAAATTGGATAAGTACTGGAACAGAGCTATTTATTAGTAACATTCTACAAATAAATAAAAAATGACAATATTAACAAACAAAAAAATAATAACTTTGCTTAAGAATAGTAATTTAAATATATTAATAAAAAGTGTTAATGGCAGTATTATTTTAGGTGCTTAAAATGTTTTTATTTTCAAGTTTAAAATATTTTTATTTTCAAGCGTGATAATAATTGCAAACTGAAGCAGAAAGAAATTAAAAAATATTATGCATAAACAGCTCATAAAGATAATTATTATTTATTAAAAAAAAATTAAATTAGTAACTTGAACTAAATATCATCGGTGCACTAATGAAAAATCCTGTTTTGTTTGACAACATTTTAAGGAGCAAAAAAAAAACAATTTATTATTAAAACTAATTATAGTATTTCAAAAAGTACATCTAGAAATAAAACTTGTCAGTGTGTTATTGACATTTTACTGTTTTGCTTCAGTTTCTTCCTTATTAGTTCCATGACTAAGATGCCGACAGAGGCCATGACTTACTATCTTATATAATCCTACGATTCTGAAATCTGCAAAAAAGTGTTTTATCGGCGCCACACTATGATATCAGCAATACTTTTTTGTGTTTTTTGGTTGAAAAAGTGTATCTCTAAAAAGTAACTTTTTTAACAACGTATAAACAACGTATTTTCACAATAGTCCAAGCGGTCTTAGTACACACCCTCCCAAATTTAACCTATTTTATATGAAAGTTTTTGAATATGGGAGAAAAAGTGAGGAATTCCATTTAATTTTTCGTTAGATATTCTGTTTATTTTATATTTTCTTTTTAAAGGAAATTTTTAATGAATTTTCTATTTACATATATATAATGTAGCATTATTTATTTATTGCTTTTTGTGTACAGAAAATATTAAATTATTTGTTTATGTGCTGTTTAGTTTTTGGCTTCATTCGTTTTTTTTTTTTTTTTTTTTAATGAAAAACTACATTAATTTCGTTGGTTTTTCCTTACAACTCAAAAACAATTAATTTTTTCGAAATTCAAATAAAGTCTGCCAAAATAATTATCTATGAAACAGTCAGTTTAACTTATTTCATAACATAAAGACATGAGACTTTAGGTAAATTTTCAATTTATGGAAAAATTCAATGCATTTTCAAGTTATAAAACTTAATTTTATATTAAAACATTTTGGGGGTAAAATTGGGGATTTACATTTTAAAATGGGGATCTTTGGGAATTTTAAGGCAAAATTTTTCTGGCAATACTGCGCATGTGTGAAATTTTATGTAAATCCAACCAGCCGATTAGAAGTTATAGATTTATTTTCAAAAATGTTCGATTCTCCCCACTGTGTAATGTCATCGTCGTGTTAAAATAAATGGTTATTCAGCTAATGTGCAAGTAGTGAAGATCCATTTTTCTTAACTCATTACATGGCAACTAAAGTTTTTGCTTTGTTTTTAGGAATTAAAAAATCTTTACATTTATATATTAGTAGAAAATTCTAAGATACAGTTTCTGAAAATATTTGTTCTGGCGTTACCCTTTCGCTAGCTGGATTTATGAATACAAAATTTGAAGTTTTGGTATCATATGACATACCTTTCAGAGGCGCAAAAAACCAT
The DNA here is from genome assembly GCA_932274085.1 of Protocalliphora azurea. Classification (NCBI taxonomy): domain Eukaryota; kingdom Metazoa; phylum Arthropoda; class Insecta; order Diptera; family Calliphoridae; genus Protocalliphora; species Protocalliphora azurea. The sequence continues at coordinate 77,677,966 of OW026523.1, read as the reverse complement.
TTCTACATAATTTTGTAAAGATTGCATCACATATTTTCATGCTAATTTCTTCAAATATTTGTTTTTTACATAAGTTAAAAAATATAAAATTTTCGTAAACAATTACAATCTATATGTTCAAATTTGCGCGAAAATTTCAAGTATATCATTAAATATACCTCTCAAATGTTACCAAAATTTAATATTGTTCCTTTTAGAAAAGTAGGAAAATGTTAAAAAAAACCCGAAAAATACCATTTTTGTATTTATTTTTAAAAACGACTTGTTCCTAATATTGACATTAAATTTACTTTTACTATTTCCGTGTACAAAAAAGTTCAATTGATATTTGCTGATACCGCTAGCTAAAACACTTATCACTAAAAAGTGTTCTTACAGCAGCAATCTGAACGTTTTCCCACTTTCAATGTTTATTTAATTTTATTTAGTACATTATAGAATTTATTGCGCACTTTTATCAATTGTAAAAGTGAAAATTTTTAAAGCTGGGTGAGATGAATTTCTAGGAACACTTCTGAAATTAAAATAGTTTACTTCCTAAACACTTCTATAAATCAATAAATAAAAATGGTCAAGAAATAAATTGCCAAAATGTGATTTTAGTGGAATAGAGTGACTCATTGGAAAGTGCACATTTTCAGCTTTATTGTCTATAAAGAAATCAAATGTTAAATAAATGATACCAAACGGTGCATGTAGTAATAGATATTTTAGTAATAGATATTTTAGCTAGCAGTATTATAAAATACCAATTGAAGTTTTTTGTACACGGAACAAAAAAGTGACCTTATAAGTTTGTCGCGCACCTTATATAAGTTGCAAATATGTAAACAATAAATTTTACAATTATATTTTATTATAGTCTACTATTTTCTTTTTTTACATTGTAAACTTTTATTAAATACTTGTACTTTTGATTGTTAACGATTATTTTATTGATAAACAATAATTACTGATAAACAGTGATTATTGTTTTTCAATGTCTTTGAAGGATTGCAATAAAATTAAGATAAATAAAAAAAAGATTTATATGGATTCATAGTTATGACATAAATAATAAACAGCTTTTAGAAATTACAAAATGTAAGTAAAATTTAATTTAGTTGTATGTGATATATGTATAACAAAATTATGTTATTACCCAGCAAAACCTTTGCTTTCCTGGTAAGCTAGCAGGTATAATTGGAAACAAAAATAAACTACTTATTTTTTGCCTGAATAACTAGTTATTTTTGTTCGACTTGTCCACAAATTCATGTAGTTATTTTTTGACTCTAGGGGTACTCAAAAGTATGTACCTTAACGAAGTGAGACTCGAACTTGAACACACACTAACCATTCGTTTTTAATGACTAACGTCTTACTCAGTACACCATCTCGCACATAGCGTCCTAAGCGACAAAAACTCTATTTAGTTTAAAATATCTTTTTAGACATTTTGTTATAAAAAACCAACAGCTTCAGAATGGGGTTGAGAACCAACAACCTTCTGGTTGTTAATCCGACGCTCTAGCCAACTCATCCACGTGATTGCAGTATTACTGTGCTATTATACTATTGAGTACTTATTAATGTAATACAGAATAGGCCTCATTACCAAGAAACTACTTTAATAAGTAGTTTTTATTACCGGAAACCAAAAAGTTTTTGCTGGGTAAGTACACATTTATACGAAAAACGATTTTAAATAAGTTGAAATATTTATTAAAACGATTTTATATACTTATACAAGATATCATAAGAATCATCATATCGTTGTTTTTAATAAAAAAAAAGGACAAAATGCAGAGTAACTTCTGAAGCTTCTAAAAATAAGTAATTACCAGAGCAACCAAAAATATGCAAAATCGTATTTTTTCCAGATCTTCAAATGCACCAAACTGTTAGTAATTTATCCGTTTCAGACAATTTTAACTATTTTGGTATCGATTTGTTACAACACATTTTTGCATATCTGGGTTCTAATAGCATATTTTTTACATATTTTATGCTTAACAGCGTATCTTGTCACATTTTCATAGAAAATCCATATTTTAGAGCATATTTTGATAATTTAAAATAATGTTTTTGCATATTTTATACTTAAGAGCATAATTTTGCATATATTACAGTAAAGAGCATAATTGTGCATATTTTACACTTAAGAGAAAAGATTTTCATATTTCACATGCAATATAATTTTTTTTACATAATTTGCCATCAGTAATATTTTCCTTTTACTCCGATTCCATAACAATTTTCATGTTATAAATTGATCAATATTTTGTAAACTCCTAATATGATGTACTAGTTTTGAATATTTTTAAGTGCAAAAAGAAATATTTTTAGCAATTTCCAATAAAAATCAAGTTACTTTTAGCATGGATACTAGATAGTTAAAAATTTAGCTAGAAAAAATTATATTTCAACAGCACATTTTTTTAATTTTAAGGGCATATTTTCCGATTTTGAGAGCATTTTTGATGCGCATAAGATACTTTTTTAGAGCATATTTTTGGTTAAATTGCATTAAGTTGCTTATATTGAGAACCTGTTTAAACAAACTGACGGCAAATTTCTTATAAAATAATTATATATTTTATGCATTGGATTTTAATCAATTTTAATTAATTAATTAAAAGTAAAACTTGTTCTTAACAAATATCGATAAACATTTATTTGATAAGATTTTAGAATAAACATTTATATAAAAAGTACAATACACACACATATTTATATTAACACTATATAGAAATAAATAATAAATAGAAATTAAAAGAAAATTGCTATTTATATTTTAAGAACAAAGTTCGTTCCGCAATGTTATCATTTAATAAAGCTTTATTTTAATCAATTTCTTATAAAATCTTTCAAAAGTAAAATTAATTTTATAAAGATATAAACATAACTAGATGTAACTAAAACCGTCAAATTTGTTTGATTTCACTGTACATGCTTATGAATAAAGATATGTGTGTATATATGTTTTAACATATATGGTAATGATATTGAATTTTTTTTTTGTTGTTGTGGAAAACACTTTAAGCTTTTTTAATCATTGATTATAAAATGAAATAAAAACAAAAGTACAATAAATACGCAATCGAATTTAAAAATAAAAAAATAAATAAAAAATTAATTAAAAACATTGCAATAGCGTATGGGATGACGTGATTTATAGAATTTCAAGCTTAATATCTAAATTGATTTGACACAGTTGTGTTGATAAAAGTAGTAGTTGTGAATAAACGAAAAACAGCTCGCAAGTTTGCATTAATAAATAACTCCAGTTTATTTTCTTGACTACCTACCTCCATTTATAGGCCTTTATAGAGATTTTGATCATAGATTTGTATAAAGTGTTTGATTAGCTTCATTCTCTTAAGACTTAAATCATAGGTCTTAATAGAGTCTACTATTCTATCATAGGCCTTTATATTAGTTTTAATCTTGGGACCTGATAGAATCTTTTAGTAACTTCAATCGAATGCATTTGATTGGTTCAATTGTGTGCCTTTACATAATAGACTTTGTTTAGCTTCAATCATATGTCTATACAGAGTCTATAATTAGCTTCAAACGTAGATCTTTGTAGAACTTTGCTTTAATTACATCTCAAAGCCTACACTGGTCGGCGAAAACACATCGTTTTTGTCCTGCTTTAAACAGAAATAGTTGAACTATATCGAATTTGAATTGAATTACGGTCAATTTCGTGCTGTCCATGCGATGTGTGATCTGGTGAATGGGGAAGTTAGGCGAAATAAGGCACTCCTAGATGAGTGTCTTGTTTCTAGGTGGAGTACGCGGTGGACGGACAGTGACAAAGGGAGGGTAACGTATGAATTTATACGGGACGCGGACTTTGTACGTGGACGCCCGGACTTTGGTTTCGGCTTGAGTCTGGGATTTTTACTGACGGGACATGGCTCACTCAATGCATTTTTGCATAAGAGAGGTCTGTCCGACACTCCGGACTGTGGGTGTGGGAGGGGACAGGAAGATCCGTGGCACGTAATTCTTACGTGCCCCTACTATGATGACATTAGGGATTTAGGTGGTATGGGTATTACTCATACTGGGGCGGGATGGGATTATAGTAGGGTCTTAGAGGACAATAGGACATTGGCGAGGTTGGGTGCGTTTGCGCGCGAAGTATTTGCTAGGAGAAGTAGGAGACTCGCTTGGGCTGTACTCCCTTCTGGAGTACTGGGGTCATCCGTGAGGGTGGCCTAGTCTAGTGTTGTCATTGTCGTCTCTTGTTCGTATTGTGCCTTGCTGGTGTCACACCATGTGGCCAATGAGTCGCCCGTGAGGGCGATTGTTAAATGTCAGTGTGTCCTTTGTGTGTGTGCATACTTGTTGATGTATGTTGTATGTTTGATGTTGGCGTGGCGGGCCACCAGTCCCGAACTATTTGGAGTTCAACTGGTAGTAGTCAATTTTGGCTACGAAGTCCGACCGGTGACTTAATACTGGTACCACGGGTGTCAGGAGCCCCTGGAACTTGTTTCCAGCCTGACAGTTGGAGTGGCCCCCTGGGGAGCTTTTCGTTTAGACCCAATTCGCGGGTAGAGCGTGAGCTCAGTGTGGAGTTGCATTGCAACCGGGTGCCGTGACCCATAGATCGGAAGGAGTTTTAGATAGGCTCCGCTCCTGACCAAGGGGGAAGGCATGCCCAAATACATGTCTTCAAATTGGTACTCAGGTGTAGCAGTTTGTTGCATCTGGGGGCGTTGGTGGGCGCATTGTACTCACCCGGTGTTAAGACCACCGTGGGGTTGGGCCGTCAGGCGGGTACCCACGTAAATCTTGAACACATCTGTCCATGCGATGTGCCTTAGCAAAATGTGTTTTGACAAAAGTATCCCGTTTTCAACTATCAACGACATTTGACTTAAATTTATAGTCCCGATCATTTATGTTTATCGCTTCTCTTATACCCATTTATCCAAGATTTTCACAAATTGCAATTTTCTATATAAAAATAAAAAGACAAAAAGTGCAATTTTTTAATGCTTCTCCCATTTTATGTTCTTCATTCTCTTCAAGGAAGGAGGTGGCCAAATATGATCAAAATCCCTCAGAGATCACCAGAAAGCATAAAGTGTAATATTCAAAATTTTTTCTTTTTTCCTAAATACAATTGAGAAATGGAAGTTATATTGCATAATAGAGGGTTTTATGTTCTTCATTTTCCATATGGCGACAAGGAAGGAGTTGGCCAACTATGACCAAAATACCGTAGAGACCACCAGAAAGAATAAAGTGTAATATTCAAAAATTTTAAAAAAATCTCCCAAATAAAAATTGAGATTTGTCTAAAATTATATTATGGGTAGCTCTATATAGCTTATTGTGCTCTTAGACAGAATAACCTCATTCTTCTTTAAAAATAATTAATCAATTTTCGATGTTTTACAAAAACATATTATAACTAAAATAAATGTTTCATATACATAAATCGATATTAAACGAACTTGTTCTGCCTTCAGATAAATGACAGGAAATTTTACCCTGAAAATCTGTATTTATGTCTATGTTTTAGGCTATTCAAGGGCTGATATACCAAAAACTTTTTTCAGTGATGTTGTCTTCTGAAAATTTTGAAATGTTTTATCAAAAGTCCGCAGAATTATTTTTTTCTACACAAAGAAGAATTTAAAATTTTAATATTGCACTAAATATGATGCAAGAAAATGCATTTAGGAAAAAATATGCAAAAACATGCATTTTCAACAAAATATGCATAAATATGCACGAACAAATCGATGCCATTTTAAAGCAAATTCTCTAATTTGCAAAGATATTTAGTTTACTCTGTTCTAGAAGTTAATTAATTTTTGATGCCAATATTGTTCGATTTAAATATAATAACAGTGAGAAGTAGTTGATTCATATGTGCATCATGGCGCACTAAAGGAATAATAAAACACTTTGTTTTTTTAATGAAAAAATTAATTCTTGTTTAAAAATGGCAAACATTTTTTGGTTTTAAAAGCATATTTTTGTACTTTTAGAGCATATTTTTTGTTTTTCACAGCATATTTATTTCGCATAAAAAGCTTTTTTAGAGCATATTTGTGGTTTCCCTGGTGATGAGTATGAAAAGTTTGTTAAATTGCAAAGTAGTATATTTTATATTTTAGCGTATAAAAATGTTATCCTTTTCAACACATCTGTATATAATACCACAATACTTTCTTACGTATAATATACAACAACAAAGCTACAATTGATTATTAAAAGTTATAAATAATAATAATAATAATAAAAAAAAGAAATGCAAAAATATGAAATGTTTGGTGCCAGACAATAAAAAACAAATATGAACATCTAAAGTGTTGAATTACACAAACACACTTCATGAACAAATATTGAATTTAGTAATAGAATGAATATTATGTACAAAATAGAAAAAAATACAACAAAAATATTTATATTTGTGAATTAATTACCGGCTGAATACATGTTTGATTTTATTGTTTTTTTATATTTCGGCTGTTTAAAATTTATATTTTTACGTTTTTTTTTTTTTTTTTTTTTTTTTTTGGTAGTAGATTTTTTAAAGAAGTGATGATGTAGTCAAGTATTTTAAATTAAGAAATACAAAAAAGCAGTGGTTTTCTTTTGGTGGTAGAAATTTTGGTATAAAAGAAATTAAGGAAACGAAAAAAGAACTAAAACTGGAACTTGAATACTGTGAAACTTCTATTTTTTTCTATTTTACAGTTTTTTCTTCTTTTTTATAATAAAACGTGCTGTTGAAGACAAGGAAAAATAGAACAAATGAAAAAAATAACAATTTCATATATAAAAATTTTTTTTAAGTTTTTTTCTTTTTTTTTGGTAAAAATAATGTAAAATTAGTGGTTACTGTTGAAGGTTTTTAGGTTGATTGTTGTTTGATGTAGTTTTATTTTCCTTTTTATTTACTTCTTGTTGAATTGCAAACAATAAACACTATAAAGTGTCAGTAATTTTATAATAATCATGATGCAACATGAATAATGATTGTTTCATTTGGTTTCTCTTTATCGGATGCTTAATGCTTGAAACACTTTCAACGGAAATAAAAAATAAATGTTCAATTTACACATTCAATATACTGGACAGCAGTTGTAGTAGTTCCGGCAGTATCTGTGTATGTTTTTTTGGAAATTTATACCGTTATTTAATTATAACAGATGTTTTTTGTTGGCGTTGAAGGGTCATTAACTTGGAATTATAAAAATTACTTGACCTAATAAATACATTTTCACTAGTTTAATTTATTTATAAAAAAAAATCGTTTATACTCCACCAAAATTTAGGCAAAGTTTCTTTTATTATAAACAATTTAAAATTAACACTTGTTTCACTTTCTTTCGTTAAATATCTGGTTTTATTTATTTAATCACTCAAATTTTAACTGTCCCACGTTATAACATTTTGATTATTCTTATTATTATATTTTCTGACGTATACATACATAAAAGTTTTTTGTATTTTTTTAGTTAATAATTTATTTTATTTTTTTATATATATTTATTCGTTTCGTATTGCCCATATCGTTGCAAAATCGTTTTCAAAGTGCGTTCACACGTTCACGTTTAGTATTAGACTAAATATTGAACCCAAACTAAATAAAAAATACTTAAAATGTTTCAATTCTTTTCAATTTTTCAAAGCCACAAACTTAATAGAACATCTACTCAAGTGCTCTCAGGGAGAGTGGTATTTATTACACCTCTTTGGCCGTTTATGGTTTGTATCAATTTTGTTATTAGAAAAAACAAAAAAAATTAGCTGAGAATTTTTACCGGCCTTCAGTGAATCGAAGCTCTTAATGATCCCATTCATAGATTTAAGATTTTGTTGTTTTCGTTCTCCCTCTCTTTGTTTTCCATGAGTTTTTGGGGAGCGACTAAAGCTTTATCAAATTGTTAATGATAACGTCATCAGAGCGTTTTAAAAAAGTCGACTAATAGCTTGTGTTTGTCTGAGTATTTGTACCCTACAACATGTTGCTATATTAATGAACTTCAGCTGCTAACAATAAATGAACTAGTAATTGCACCTATTATTTGTATAATCAAAAGTCACTAGTTATTTTAACATGTGCATGTCCTAGGCGTTGCCAATTGCTACTTTTTGTGGTTGCAAAGAGTCAGTAAAAAGGCTTTAGCTGTCTTCTTTATAGACTTCTTCCCATTTACCAAAGCGTCAGCTAAATGACAAGTGGCAAAGGGTCGTAAGTTGTTAGACAGAGAGATAGATACTATTGAAAATTATTGCCAGTGCTTCGACAGATCATTTTGATAGAAAACCGGAATTGAACATATAGTCAAAGTTATTAAATAGAATTAATGACAAATACTTTTATTTACTGCAATACATGATCCACAATTTTTTTAGTATTTTTGAATTTAATACCTTTTAGTTTATCCATGAAATTCACAAAAATTTATGAGTTATTCAAATTATTTAAAATTAATTAAGAAAACGTTTTATTATTATTTTAATTTTAAAATATATTTCTTATTTCACACATATTATAGGGTATAACTAAGTCTCTATTCATCCTCTAAAATTATCATTTCCATTACTTTGTTTGCATGTGAGCATTACCACACTTATCTACGATTTGATCATCAAACAAAATGTATCACTTGTGTTTTATGTTTTATTTTTTTTAACAAGTGTATGTTCCATACTACTCCTAATAAAATGTTTCTCTTAATTAATTTTTTTTCTTAGCTACTCGCTCTAAAATTTATACAATCATAAATTTACTCATATCAATAGTATTTCTGTATAAACATATGAATATATTTTGTTGTAAGATCAAGATCAAATAGTTTTTGTTTTTATATAGAAAATATGTTAAAGATTTCTTAAGCTTTTTATAGCGACCCATTTACTCTTTATAAGTATTAATAACACTAATTAGGTTAATGTCTGTGAAGATAAATATGTCTAGTTAAATATGTTTTGACGTAACGACTTACGTCGAAATATATTTAACTTTTAAGTTAAACTTTTAAGTTAAAATGTTTAAAATGTTTTAAATATGTTTATTTTTAACTGTGCCCAAGCGTCAAAAACATATCTAACTTGTATTTACATATGTTAGTAAATAAAACATATTTAACTAATCTTGACTCTGAAGAATTTTGATCATATTTTTTGATTTTAAAAAAATTTTTGAAAATTATTTGAAAATTATTACTATTAAACCATATAACTCCCACTCCTCAATTGTATTTGGGAGATTTTTAAAAAATTTTTGAAAATTACACTTAATGGATTCTGGTGGTCTCTGAGGGATTTTGGTCATATCTGGCCATCTCCTTCTTTGTCACTCATATGGACCATATGGAAAATGAAGGCAATAATCCCCTCTATTAAACCATATAACTCTCATTCCTCAATTGTATTTGGTAGATTTTTAAAAAATTTTTGAAAATTACACTTAATGGATTCTGGTGGTCTCTGAGGGATTTTGGTCGTATTTGGCCATCTCCTTCTTTGTCACTCATATGGACCATATGGAAAATGAAGACAATAATCCCCTCTATTAAACCATATAACTCCCATTCCTTAATTGTATTTAGGAGATTTTAAAAAATTTTTTGAAAATTACACTTAATAATGTCTTAAATATTATCACTTTTTTCTATTTTTTGAAAAAAATCAAAAGTCAAGAAGACTTAAAATAAATTGTTTAAATTTTCATTTATATTTTAAATTTGTAAAAAAAATGTTTAAAATTTTCTTCGGAAAATTTTGGGTTTTTAATGATTTTTAGCCACATTATGTGCTGCAGAATGCGAGCAAAATTATGCAAATTTCTAAACATTATTTGTTTACAGATTTTCCTTGGAATTTTGCCATTTTAAGGCGTTTGTTCTTATTATTTTCATGTATGAATATCTATTTTCATTTACCATTTGCAATCAAATTTAATAAAACTGAACCAAAGATTTAGCAAAATTATTGCAAAATTACTGAAATTTTCGTTATGAACAATTTAATAATATCTATGAACAAAATTTTATTTTTTATGAAAAAAGTTTGGGAAAAAAAATCATGTTCGATTCATAATATTTATGCAAAAAATGTTCAAATATATGATTTTTTTTCTCTATGTAATAAACAAATCTGTTAATAACATGCCTAATTAGACACAGTACTATTTAATACCTAATCATTAGTTAAAATATATATATATATACTATTTTACCAATTTAGTAAACTTGTATTTTATTATGGTCAAAATATAAAGTCACCTAAAATGCGAAAGGATGTAATTACTGAAAAATCAAATGTTGGATTTGACTCTATTATAATGTTCTGAAGCAAACTACTTATATATATATCTACAATTTCGTATTCATATCTTCAAAAGTGACATCAATGTTAACAAAAGTCCAAAGGCCGTAACATCAACTTTATAAATGAAACAGTCGCTAAATTTGTTACATTTAAGAAAATTTTGGTTTGAAGTGTTTTATGCTTTATCTATTTACTTTAAGTGAACGATTATTGCCTAATTTTAAAGCAAAAAATTAAAAAAATTAATTGTGGTTACGGCATTTTGCATTTTCATAAAGTTTTTTGTTTCTGCAGTACAAAATTAAAAAGTATGGTTTCGGCCTATGCGGGGGACTGTAAACCTTTGGTACCAGCTTTTTATCGAAATTTATATCGAATTTTTATTTAGTGTAGTGTATTTAATTTGTAGACTTTCAAGCTCATATTTCAGCCTTATATATCCATGATCAATGTACCATTTGCAAAATAAATTCACTTCAGATTTCAAATCCAATTTCTTACACCGGAAGTTATATGGTTTAATATAGGGGATTATTGTCTTCATTTTCCATATGGTTCATATGAGTGACAAAGAAGGAGATGGCCAAATATGACCAAAATCCCTCAGAGATCACCATAATCCATTAAATATAATTTTTAAAATTTTTTTAAAAATCAAAAAATATGATCAAAATCCTTCAGAGCCAAAGATTACTTAAATATCTTTTATTTACTAACATATGTAAAAATAAGTTAAATATGTTTCGACGTAAATCGTTACGTCAAAACATATTTAACTCGACATATTTATCTTCACACACATGTGTTAGATAACGATAATTTTCAAAATCTAGTTAAATTGTATGATATTTTCGTAAAATCTAATTTGAAATAAGATTTTGTGTTATATAGAAAATCTAATTAAAGTTTAATAAAATTATAAAATCTCATTTAAACTAGATTTTGTGCAAACATAAATGGGGTATTAGAAAAATTATTTAATTAAATGTATTATATTATTAACACTTTATTTTAACTTTTGTAAAAGTTTCCAGCAAACAAAATACGCGATTAACAACAAGTAAATTTTAACAATTAAATATATTTTGCAATAAAATTTATTAACCAAAAAAAGTATAATAAATTTGAGTTGAACTTAAATTTATTTTTTACTGGAGAACGCTATTTGATTAAAGTACTATTCTAATGAGTCAGTGAGAAATGGCCCAATAAAAAACAAATTGATACTTTTTGCTGAAAGATTAAAATTTGTTTGTGTATAAGGGCTGATGATATTCGTGACATGGCATACACAATTATAAATTTACAGACTATGAATGAAACAGATTCACAAATGGATGACTATATTCCTCGAGTGTCGAATGTAATCTTGTATGTAATTAGATAAATATTTCTTTGCATTACAACATATTTAAACAATTGGAAAAGTCATAGTCGTTCATGCCAACCATACAAGTATATTTAAGTGATTTTCGGAGAAGGTCTTATATGGAACCAAACTTTGGTAGTGCGTTTTATCTATATATGTGTATAAAAATAGAACTGTGTTTGTCTGTTTGTTTGTACCTTATACTGGACCGATATTCTTGAAATTTTTACAAAATTTACAGTAGGCCCCAAAAGTAAAATATGCTACTTTATTTTTCGATCGAAGCAGGGGTATGTGTACCCACTATAATAAGAAAATATTAATTAAATATTAATAAAGGATTATAGCAGCGAAAGTCTTACCAAATTCCACAATTGAGATGAAGATAGGGCGGTCATATCTAGGTGGTGTGGTAATCCTGTGGTAGAACTGTAGCATGAAAGTCCTAAGATTTTGTGGAAATAATTTTCTTATCAGGGTTTATAATTGAGATGAAAATAGGACGAGTAAGTCTTGAGGGAGTATAAAGTAAATTTTAATTATCGTATATATAAAGAACTATTGTAGTGAATGTATTAATATTTTGTGGGAATAATTTTCTTATAAAGCTACATAATTGAAATGAATATAGGACGGCCAGGTCCAAGGGAGGTGATAGCTTCCATACAAAATAAATATTAACAATCACATAACTGAAGAACTATTACAATGCATGTTGTAGGAATAATTTTCTTACATTTCGTAGCTGAGATGAGAATAAGGCGGGTAGGATCAGGGAAAGTAGTAGTCCGCATATAAAGTAAATATTAGTTATCACGTGATACTACTTCGATTGGGATACTTTAAGGTGGGTGCAAAATCATTTTTCTGTGTGTTACAAACACAACTAGGAATATAATTCTATAATCACTATGCTAAAGTCGATTTTAAATTTTATGTTAAAAATCCTGGAGTATAAAGAACAAAAATCTGTGTTTATCCTTCCAAAAACTAATTTGTATATGGAAAGTGTCTAAATTACAAGTTACATTTTCATTTAAATTACTTCACATATAGACTATTTCCAATTCCAATTATATTAAAGTTAATTGCAATTAGTTCAATTACAATTACATATAACTGTAAATAATTATATTTAATTACATTTCAAATACTTTAAAAGTAAATCACATCGAACTGTTATTAATATAAATCAATAGAAGATTTTTTTAAGTAGTTCTGCATATTTTTAACATCATACAGACTTTATTTCTTAAAACTACTTATTCATTACAAATTTAATTTGTAATTGGAATTTTCAATTACAATTACATATAATTTTCAGGTATAATTATTTATAATTGAAAATTCTAATTACAAATTAATTATAATAATAATTATAATTGCATACGTAATATACTCGTATACAGAAAATAATCATTAACCCCCAAGTCTGCTAAATTTATTTATATAACTCCTAGACTCCAAGACAATGAATTTTAGATGTTGTTATCTTCGTATTTTATTTCCTTTGCAAAGCAAACGTTCTCATTTTGATGTAAATACAAATAAGTATCTGCAAATTCATTAATCTTGTTCGCTTTTTTGCAGCACTTTGCAAAAGTTTTAATTTTAAACTTGTGTAACATAATGCGCACAATGTTCAATTATACAATTAATGTCATTTTTTTGCTTCAGTTACTTTTGGTAACACACTAACCCACTGTCATGCTAATACTTATTAAAACACACAAATCTACAGCTTAAGAAACTCTCACTTTGGCAAATAATTGTTTTTTGTTTATATAGAACACCCACTGCTCTTGTAAAACCTGATATATGCACATAAGCAGTATTATCAAATAGTGAATACAATAGAGTAATAAAATTATTAAATAATATTATATAAAAGATTATTTAGGAGATTCACAGTTTGCGAACGTGATAATAAAGTTTATTGATTACGCTGATCGATATAAGAACATTTTTTCTTCGTTAAAAAAAAAAACAAGCAAGAAAGATATGTCGGTCACATACACACACCATTGTGTATGTACACCAAAATTTGGGGAGGAGTCTTTTATTAGACCTCTTATAGTATACTTATTGTATACCTTAGACCTGTGGGCAATTGTGAACCGTCATTTGTATTAAGTGTAAAATGAAACATACTAATATTGAATATTATGTTGATACTAACATTTATATGAAAGTTGGCCTTATATGGGAGCTATGGTAAATTATGAACTGATCTTCATAAAATTCGGCACTGTCATTTATACTTATATAAAACTTATTTGGGTCGAATATTAACTTAAACCTAACGTTTTTATGGGATTTATGCACGTTAAAGTGATCTTTAGAAGAGGGGTTTATATAAGAGCTGTGGTGAAATACGGACCGATCTGCATGATATTTTGCCACTAAGATTTATACTCATATACAATTAATTTGCGCCGATAAATATTAAAATATTGCTATATTTAAAGGATTTATGATCGTTAATCATTCTTCCGGGAAGATATTTGAATGATTATAACCGAACTCAATAAGTTTCGTCAATGTGCCAAAATAATTAATCGTGCAGAAATTTGATCAAGATATTTTCAAAATTGCGACCTTTACTTTGTTCATAAAGTTTATATGGATAGATAGCCACACTAGACGGACATCGTTAAATCGGTTCAGAAAGTAATTCTGAGTCGATTAGTATACTTAAGGGTAGAATTTTGTGCGTTACAAACATCAGTATAAACGCATAATATGCCAACCACCTATGGTGGTGTAGGATATAAAAAAATAAATATAAAATAGGTGGACTAGGCAAGAATCTGCTTTCAGTTTTCTTCTATTACATATTGATTTTTTATGAACGTAATAACAAGATAATGAGTATATTTCACCATAATTCGAGAACGGTTTGTCCGATTTAGATAAATAGGACATACAATTTTGCTATAGTTTCGGAGTTATTCAGAAATTAATGCATCTATTTTTGTTTAAAGGATCATTTTTTGCCGATATTGATAGTCAACTAGAATTTTCTTCTACTCATATGTAACATTCATATGTATATCAATTTCCTTGTATCACCATAAATTTATGATGTCAGAACTTTAAAGACAAATCTAATACTATTCGTCGTTTGCTAAATTCTTAGCATTTCTTTAACTTTTCATTTGCCAGCTATAAAAAAAGATATATTCAAACATAAATTCTAATTTATGATTATCCTTCTCCTTGAAATACGAATACGTATAAAACTTTATATTCTTTTGTGCAAAAACTTGCTACAATCCTTTTGAACAGGTGCGGTGCGGTCGTAAAGAAAACCTAAAACAATTCAATTTGTCTTTAATAAAGTTGAAATGAACCAATTCATATTTCCGATTACCATTTTGGTTTCTGTTTCTTTTATTGTTCTTGTTTTGAAATGAAATGTAATAAATATTGAAAATCTGCCACAATAAAAAGAACTAATGTTCCACAACAATGCTGTTGCCTTTGACGTTTTATAAACCATTTCTATTCTGAACTATATATTCTAGCAGGTTTCTTTTTTGTCGTTTTAATTCAAAACTTTCTTTTAAATTGTCATTTGTCACGTTTGAAAAATCTGGTGGCACTTGTGGCTTGATTCACAACCTTTACATGCACAACTACTCTTGTTAATATAGTCTCGCATACAAACACAAACGCATATACACAGCAAGAGAGTATATGAAGTAAAGAGGCCTTTTCAAAAGGCCTTATTATTTACACTCAATCTAAATACATTTCTTGATTACACAGCGTTACATTGCTCACTGGGGGAAAAATTGGGGTTTGCGGTATTAACTAAGCCGTAAGTTTTATAACAAGATATTGGTTGGTATCATTAAAAATGATAAAAAAAAGTTATATGCCACATGAAAGATGCACAACTTTATGCCATTTTCAATAATACTTTTATCGTATTTGGTATTAAATAAATTGGTACTAAATAATTTAATAAACCGATTCATCGGTGTCCGTCAGTCCGTCAGTCCGCCCGTCCAAACGTTATTAATGTGAACGTTCTGAACAAACTATAGTTTACAATTTGCTAAATATCTTAATGAAAATAACTTCCTTTTCAAGGAGGACTCAAGTGAATTTCTTGGAAATCGTGATAAAAATGTCTTCCCGATATACGTATTTACTGTTTCTGTTAAAATGAAAATTATGATACCTAATTTTGTGACTATCGGCCCAAATTAGAGTCCACATAAGGTTCAATATTGGAAATCGTGTCTGGAAAATCCTACATATATCATATATTTTTCATAGATGCTAGTATCGAGATCAAATTTGGTTGTAAATTATATCAACTCGTTGCACTATAGAAAAATCACGTGGTTCCATTTTTAATAGTGCTAATTAAAATAATTTAAACTATCATTTACACGATATTAGTGGCTTAGTTTGCTTTTAACATTATTAAATAAAATTATAATCCAATGTCGAGCAATTAACTTTAGAAATAATATATTTTAATATTTTGTGGAAAGCTAAGTTAGAATATTAAAAATGTTGAAAAGAAAGAAAAAATGGCAGAACAATTTTATTATATTTTTAGTCCTTGGGACGAATTTTGGCAATTTTTCACTTCCCGATTTCTGGGATTTTTTTGTCGGGAATTAAAAACTACCAAAAAACGTGCAATTTAAACATTTTTTAAAATCATAAATTCTATAAAAAAATCATTATTTACCATAATGAAAAAGAATAAGGGAGTTAACAAATGAGGCATTTAATTAAAAAGAGTAATTATAGCGGGTACTTTTTAGAGGTTCATAACTTTGAGTTAACAGTATTGCTTTATTTGACAATCGATTTAACAGCTGATAGTTACTTTTTATTTAGTTTGGTTTGACATTTCATTATGGATAAACTTACACAAGAGCAACGCTTGGAAATTGTTGAAATTATGCCTGAAACACAAGTTGATATTGATATTAAATTATCATTCAAAATTTTGTTCTCCTATGGGTATGTAAATAAGCACAACTGTCGCATTTGGGGTGAGGATAATCCTCAAGCTTTTTGTCCAAACACCATTATATCCACAGAAAATTACTATTTGTTGCGCTTTATGGGCTGGTAGAAGCCGATTTTTCGTTGAATGGGTATGTAAATAAGCACAACTGTCGCATTTGGGGTGAGGATAATCCTCAAGATTTTTGTCCAACCACCATTATATCCACAGAAAATTACTATTTGTTGCGCTTTATGGGCTGGTGGTGTCATTGGTCCATATGTCTCCAAAAACGATGATGGTCAGAATGTTACTGTCAATGGTGAACGGTATAGAGATATGTGGCACATTAATCTTGCTGATATGTGGTTTCAACAGGACGGAGCCATATGCGACACGCGCGCTACAATTGATTTATTCAAAGAAACTTTTGATGAAAGAGTAATTTCACGTAGTGGTCCAATTAATTGGCCACCACGATCGTGTGATTTAATCCCATTGGATTATTTTGTTTGAGGTTATGTAAAGCCACCTGTCTACGTCGATAAACCAGAGACAATTGAACACCTGAAAATCAACATTCGAAGAGATATTGGCGAAATACGGCCGTATATGCTGCGAAAAGTTTATGAAAATTCCAGAAAATTCCATGGCCGAAATCATATTTAAATATTAATGTTATAAAATTTTCTATTCAACAAAGCCCGTTTCAGTTATATTTAAAAATATATTTCTTTGTTTCATTATGATTTAAACTTGTGTAACTGTAAAAGAAAAACATCCTATACAAATACTATGTTTAAAATTTTATTTATAAGTTGTAAAAAATTTTTTGTGAATTCAATTCATTATTTTAATATACAAGTAAACCAAATCGTAAACAATAAAAAACGAAAAAGAAAGATATAGTCGGTCAAGACCAACCCTACACCATTGTGTACGAGAATAATAATTCGGGAAGGAGATTTATATTATGCCTGTGTCCAATTTTACTAAATGTAAAATAAAATATACAAATACAAATGATTTTATGCACTTTAGCATACTTCCTGGAAGTGGGTTTATATGGAACCGATTCTCATAAAATTTGGAAATGTTGTTCCTACTTACTTAAAACTTATTTGTGTCGAATATTAACTCGATACTAACATTCGTATGGGATTTATGCATGTTAAAGTGATTTTCGGAAGAGAGATTTATACTTGCATAGAACTTCTTTGCACCGAATTTCATTAAAATATTCTTATTTTTAAAGCATGTTGGAGTATTTAAACTCTATTCCGAGAAGACATTTGTATGGGGGTTAGGTGAAATAGTAGATCGATCACAACCAATCTCAATAGGGTTCGTCCTAGTAAAAAAGTCCCACGTGTCAAATTTCTTTGAATTATTTTTACAACTACTATCCGTACTTTGCGCACAAGGTTTACGTGGACAGCCAGCCAGCTAGACGGACGGACGGACATCGTTAGATCGATTTAAAAAGTGATTCTGAGTCGATTGGTATACCTTAAGATGGGTGTTGGATAACTTTTTCTATGCGTTACGAACATCAGCACAAACTCACAATACCTCAACCACCTATGGTGGTGTAGGGTATAATAATGTACACAAAATCTATTATAATTCCAAGTACTCGGAAAATATTTTGTAACGTTTGAAAATATTAAATGTATAGATATTTTCATGAAGGAAGTTTCAATAAATATTTTGTTTACAAAAATAATGATTTTTGCACCTTTATTTTTGTAAACATTTTTAACGAACATTGCCAGATTTTTCGAATGACTTTTATTTCAAAGAATTTTTTAAATAAAATTTTGTAAATATAACATATGATAATTAAATTAAAATCTACTATGTTTTATTAAATTAACATAAAAATAAAAATTTCGGTCTAAAAAGCTTCAGTACAGTTAAATTTTTTAGCAAATAATGATTGACAACATTGAGTTTTCGTGAGAGGACACGGTGATTGAAAGTGTTAGATCCAAAAAATTCATTATATTTCAAAATTTTGTGCGGTAGTGACAGTAGGTAGGTGATAGCAGTGTTGCCCATATTTTTTTTTTCTTTTTTAAAGGTGCTTAACTAACTCATAACTGTCCTTTAGGTCACCATAATCTGTAAATTGTTTCAATTATTTATTGATTCAACAAAGAGGGCAGTTTAATCTCATACGGGTTAGCCTTTGAAATCTTCTTGGCTAGGGATAATAATTGGTAACTTTCGTTAAATTTATAAATTTGTTAATACCAATTGCTTTCTCATGGGTAACAAACACATTTAGTAAAATAATGACCAAATTACAAACAGCCATCACATCGGGGCATTATATTTAAAAGTTGCTGCATTTAATGGTGCTTATAGTTGCTTGTTATTCTTACGATTGCATGTATCCTTGCACAATATGTTGGGGGTTTATAGTTGAGATTCAATAATGTCAAGATCTTGAGCTTTCACAATGCGATTACCTTTGCTCTCCCTTTCATATTTGGTATACAGTTTTGTAAATTCTCTTTCTTCACAATTGTAAATAATTTCTAAATTTAAAATAAATAATAAATATAAAATAATTTATTTATGAAAAAGTCAGATTTTATATAAATATGGTAGCATTATTTTGACAATTTGTCATAATACATGTCATGCGACTATGTGTGTGAAGATAAATATGCGAGTTAAATATGTTTTTGACGTAACGACTTACGTAATGATATATGTTATGACGTAACGGCATATTTAAATATGGCATATTTAAATATGAAATATTTAAATATGACTATTTGGTAGTAAAAAAAAGTAATAAACCGAATTTTGACATAATTTAATGAAATATTAAAAGCTAATAAATTTATAATAATATAATATAATAATAAAAATTTTTAAATTTTTATTCTGAGTAAATATTCCAAAATTCAAGTTTGTGTATGTAAAACCTCTCAGAGGTTCGCCAACCGTTTTGGACACTGAAAAAAATGAATAATGGAATCAAGGATAAATAATATTCTTGAATATAACCAGGCTTCCTGAATTATATATATGTAATTTTTTTAAAGTGTCAACTTTGCGAATATACTGTCCGTGGATACAAGCAGGATTCCTGAATTGTATTTGTGAATTTTTTAAAAAATTTTCAAAATGTCAAGGTTTTTGACCACTGTGGCCAAACGGCGAGTTGGCATGCATAACCACCATATGCAGAATGGAGCCAAGGATGAGTACTATCCGTGGATATAAGCAGAATTCCTGAATTGTATTTGTGAATTTTTTAAAAAATTTTCAAAATGTCAACTTTGCCAATATAGAGTATATCAGAAGTCTGTCAAGGATTTTGACCACTGTGGCCAAACGGCGAGTTGGCATGCATAACCACCATATGCAGAATGGAGCCAAGGATGAGTACTATCCGTGGATATAAGCAGAATTCCTGAATTGTATTTGTGAATTTTTTAAAAAATTTTCAAAATGTCAACTTTGCCAATATAGAGTATATCAGAAGTCTGTCAAGGATTTTGCCCACTGTGGCCAAACGGCGAGTTGGCATGCATAACCACCATATGCAGAATGGAGCCAAGGATGAGTACTATCCGTGGATATAAGCAGAATTCCTGAATTGTATTTGTGAATTTTTTAAAAAATTTTCAAAATGTCAACTTTGCCAATATAGAGTATATCAGAAGTCTGTCAAGGATTTTGCCCACTGTGGCCAAACGGCGAGTTGGCATGCATAACCACCATATGCAGAATGGAGCCAAGGATGAGTACTATCCGTGGATATAAGCAGAATTTCTGAATTGTATTTGTGAATTTTTTAAAAAATTTTCAAAATGTCAACTTTGCCAATATAGAGTATATCAGAAGTCTGTCAAGGATTTTGCCCACTGTGGCCAAACGGCGAGTTGGCATGCATAACCACCATATGCAGAATGGAGCCAAGGATGAGTACTATCCGTGGATATAAGCAGAATTCCTGAATTGTATTTGTGAATTTTTTAAAAAATTTTCAAAATGTCAACTTTGCCAATATAGAGTATATCAGAAGTCTGTCAAGGATTTTGCCCACTGTGGCCAAACGGCGAGTTGGCATGCATAACCACCATATGTAGAATGGAGCCAAGGATGAGTACTATCCGTGGATATAAGCAGAATTCCTGAATTGTATTTGTGAATTTTTTAAAAAATTTTCAAAATGTCAACTTTGCCAATATAGAGTATATCAGAAGTCTGTCAAGGATTTTGCCCATTGTGGCCAAACGGCGAGTTGGCATGCATAACCACCATATGGAGAACGAAGTCAAGGGTAAATACCGTTCGTAGATATAAGCAGAATTTCTGAATTGTATTTGGGAAATTTTTAAAAAGTGTCAACATTACGAATATCTAAGTTATATGATAGAATAAAATATGGTTTTAAAAATAAAAATTTTTAAAGTTACAAAAATCCAAAAACAATGGTAAGGAATGGTAAGAAGGATTAAATAGTATTTCGTCTTTAAGGTTTTTAAAGAATACGGAATAGTTACAAAGTCATGTAATCTTTAATTGAAGGAAACCCTAAAACAAAACATTTTTAAGATTAATTAGAAAAAATTTAAATTAAATCTGAATATAGCTTAAATTGCAAATATTTCTGAAATTACCCAGGTTGACAAAATGAACATTTTTTTCTGTCGCACTGGATATCTTAATCAATTCAGGTACACATTATTATAAAGTGCAATGCCAACAAAACACTTTTTTTTATTTTATTGAATCAAATCAAACAAGTCGTTTTCGGAATATGCTCTAATATATTGTATAACCCCTTTAATGTTTCAAATAGTGATTTATCGCGAGAACCAGAGTCAGTTCAAAAAAAGTGATTCATAGGCTTAGTACTTCACAATAACATGTATCTGAATTAAATTCCGTGCCGCAGAATCAGTATAACTCTTATTATTAAAAGCGTCATTAAATAATTGCAAATATTTTATAATAAATTTTCGTTACTTCTCTTCAAAATATTTCTATCCTCATATACGGTTTTCTTTTAATAAAAGATTACATTTTTTCAAATATTTCCTTTATTTTTCACAATCCGTTATAAGTCTGCTATTAAAGGTTTTATTATAACTTTCAGTACTATTTTTCGATTTATGCGAAAAATTATAGTTGAGTTTGCAATAATAAAATTGTGTTCTACATTAATGTGAAGATTTCGCCTTGATTTTGTTTTGAAACGTGCATAAGAACTTTTCGTTTTATATTAGAAACAAATAAATTATTTGGCTGAAATTACAATAACTAAAACATTATTTCTTAAGATAGTATCACAAGAACAACATTTTTAAAATTTTAAAGTAAGGATTAAAAATTATAGTGTGTAAATAAATATTACAACTGTATTTTGTTTTAACAAATAAGTATTTATGTCAGTACAACAACAAAAAAAAAAAAAAACTATGAATTATTAAAATCAAATTTTTAATGCAATTACCAGTACAAAACCAGCCTTATTTATATTGGTAAAAAATAATATATGTAAGAATAATTTAAAATATAGAAGCAAATGTAGTCATGTACATATGTATATTAGAAAAAAAAAAAGGAATAAAATATTACTGGTATTTGAAAAAAATCTTTGATTTTCCATCGATCGTTCGATCGTTCTGATATCGTCAATAACATGAACAATTCTATTTTTGTATTCAATAAACATTTGATTTCAAATTTAATAGTATGGATATTTTATTGAGGAAAAGCTGTGAAAAACGTAAAAATTCAATTCTGTAAAACGTTAAACATAAAACTTTGACTTTTTTTCTTTAAATTATTACTTAAGTATTCGATTTGATATATATATATATATATATATATATATATATATATAACGTAACGTTTATATATATATATATATATAAACGTAACTTCTTTAATCACTATTAGAAGTTGTTTGGATAACAGTTACAATTATCCAAAAACGAAAACACTATTTTTCAACACCTTTGCTAGCATTTGGAAGATTGTTTTTTAACAATCCACATAATCTGTCGAATTTGGCGCTCTAAGATTATTAATAGTAGAACGTGCAAAACTTTACAAAAACATCACACATTAGGTTCGAAATTTTATCATAAAATCATGATTTTGACGATTGTTTACATTTCATAATGGGAAAAAGAACAAGCAGAAACAATGTAATTTTGCTTAATAAAAAAATATAAGTTTTGAAGTGATTAGAGGAAAAAATATTGACATTAACTAAAATTATTTATGTAAGCTGATAGTGAAACAAAAAATTCATAAGTTTTACTCATAAAAGAAAAAATAAGAAAATAAGGTAAGCGTTTATCAAAATTAAAAAAAAAAATTATTAATATTTCAACTAGTTCTAGGCAAGCGAATAAATTTAGGAAAACTTTTTCTATAAAATTAAAATATGTTATTAACAATTTGAGGGCCAGAACATGGACAGAAAATTTTGTTTTATATAAAATTCTTGATAACTTAAACAACATTTTTTAAAAGTGTGGAAGTTTGACTTATGTATGACATACCCGCAGCAAAAGTCGCTAATTTTCAGAATAATTTTCTACAGAACAAAAAATTGAGAATATATTAAAAAATCGATTTTACAAGTCTATTCTGTGAAGAAATATTTTAGCAGAGCTGAATTTTTGCACTTTAAATTTGAATTTTCAAAATTTTAAATTAAATTTTTTTAAAAGCTTAAAAAGAATTCAAACATTGTTCTTGTTATTAAATATTTTGAAGAAATTGTTTTGTTGTTGTAATGCTTGAAATGTGTAGAGTAGATTGTGGTAATTTTTGGATAAGTAGCGGTATTTATTTCTAAGTTTCAAAAATCTTAAATATCGACAAAAACGATTGAAAAAACATTCATGGCCAAGATGAGATTTACATAATGATTTAAAATGGTACATCATTAAAATTTGTAATAGAGAATGGAAATGGTTAAAATACCATGTAATCTTTAATAAAGAGAATCCCCTTTATAAAAATAGAAACATTTGAAAGAGAAATTAGAGAAAATTTGTTATAAATATTTCTTCAAATATTTCCTAAATTCTTAATAGTCAGCTATTTGTTCAGCGAGAAAGTATGATTTTAGAAAAGTATATAGTGTTCGCCTTATAAAAAGTGTATTACATTTGTTCTTTAATTATTTTAGAAAAACTGGCTATTTTAGAAAAAAATTAACCAAAAAATTTTTAATTACATAGAATATTCTAATTATATAGAAAATTCAATACAAAATTAAAATAAATAATAATGTAGTCTTGTAATATTTAGAAATCGTATATTATATTACTGAAAAACAATTTGGAAATATTGAATTACACATTTTATAATGCGAACATCATAACCTTTCTAAAACTCATACATTGTCGCCGAACATACTAATAACTGCACAGGATTTTGCTAATATTCTAATAGATGTTAAATGTTCATTTGAATTCAAAATTTCTTGTGCAATTAATTTCATTGTTTTTTATAATAAATACAAGGAAGAGTTTTTTTTTTTATTATTTAAAAAATAAATTAGATTCAATAATTATTCTTATTTTATTATATATATATACCTACTTTATTAAATTTGAAAGAAACAAATATTATTTTCTAATTTTGTACTTAAAATATTTCTTTAGTATTCTTTTTTAATTTAATTTAATTTAATTTTTTATGTTAATTTGAATTTAAAATGTAAGTATTACTGGCATTATTATATTAAAAATTTTATGCAAAATAGTTTTAAAATTCTGCAAATATTTTCTATCGAAAGTTTAACTACATCGGCACACCGAGAAGTTTATATATATCGCTTATACTATCGAATTCTGATGTAGTTAGAGATAGCATCTTTTGAGAAACTCTTTAGTGGGGATTGGAAGATTCGAATTATGATTTTTTATTACACACTTTTTACTGCGTTATAGTAAATCTTAATACGTGACGTACAAAATTTACTAAAGCGTTATAAATTCTGATCTGCTTAGTAACACCGTTCGGTAAGAAATGTGCTACGAAGAGATAGTTCCTTTTGAGTAACGCTTTAGTGGGGACTTGAAGATTCGAATTAGTGACATTCAATACTGACTAAAGGGTTACTCAAAAGGAACTATCGCTTAGTGGCACAATTCTTCCCGAACGGTGTTACTAAGTAGATCAGAATTCGATCGTAAAAGCGACGCATATCAACTTCCTGGTGTGTCGATATAGTTACGCTTCCGATAGAAAATGTTTGCAGAGAATGGTCACATGAATAAAAATTCCCTTTCCCAACTGTTATTTTTTGTGCTTTTGATATTCAATTGAGTTTTTTATAATTGTATTTTATTTCTGTGCGTACTAATAATGTTGTCTACTTGTAACTGACTTTTGTGTTTTATCGTCTTTTCGAACATTTATTTATGAAAAAACAAACCCCTAACAAATTAGTAAACACAACTCCTTTCCTTCACTCATGAATGTTAATAATTTGTACGAATATGCATATGTTATATGCAACCACAGCATCAAAAAATATAAACTAGTTGCTGTTTATAGGAAAAAATCACAAGAAATAAAACGCATTTTAGTCAAAAAGTTGTCGCAAAGTTGATATTTAGAAAATTAAAAAAAAAAAAATCACAAATACAATTCAGGAATTCTGGTTATACCCACGGACAGTATTCGTCCTTGGCTCCATTCTGCATATGGTGGTTATGCATGCCAACTCGCCGTTTGGCCACAGTGGGCAAAATCCTTGACAGACTTCTGATATACTCTATATTGGCAAAGTTGACATTTTGAAAATTTTTTAAAAAATTCACAAATACAATTCAGAAATTCTGCTTATATCCACGGATAGTACTCATCCTTGGCTCCATTCTGCATATGGTGGTTATGCATGCCAACTCGCCGTTTGGCCACAGTGGGCAAAATCCTTGACAGACTTCTGATATACTCTATATTGGCAAAGTTGACATTTTGAAAATTTTTTAAAAAATTCACAAATACAATTCAGAAATTCTGCTTATATCCACGGATAGTACTCATCCTTGGCTCCATTCTGCATATGGTGGTTATGCATGCCAACTCGCCGTTTGGCCACAGTGGGCAAAATCCTTGACAGACTTCTGATATACTCTATATTGGCAAAGTTGACATTTTGAAAATTTTTTAAAAAATTCACAAATACAATTCAGGAATTCTGCTTATATCCACGGATAGTACTCATCCTTGGCTCCATTCTGCATATGGTGGTTATGCATGCCAACTCGCCGTTTGGCCACAGTGGGCAAAATCCTTGACAGACTTCTGATATACTCTATATTGGCAAAGTTGACATTTTGAAAATTTTTTAAAAAATTCACAAATACAATTCAGGAATTCTGCTTATATCCACGGATAGTACTCATCCTTGGCTCCATTCTGCATATGGTGGTTATGCATGCCAACTCGCCGTTTGGCCACAGTGGGCAAAATCCTTGACAGACTTCTGATATACTCTATATTGGCAAAGTTGACATTTTGAAAATTTTTTAAAAAATTCACAAATACAATTCAGGAATTCTGCTTATATCCACGGATAGTACTCATCCTTGGCTCCATTCTGCATATGGTGGTTATGCATGCCAACTCGCCGTTTGGCCACAGTGGGCAAAATCCTTGACAGACTTCTGATATACTCTATATTGGCAAAGTTGACATTTTGAAAATTTTTTAAAAAATTCACAAATACAATTCAGGAATTCTGCTTATATCCACGGATAGTACTCATCCTTGGCTCCATTCTGCATATGGTGGTTATGCATGCCAACTCGCCGTTTGGCCACAGTGGGCAAAATCCTTGACAGACTTCTGATATACTCTATATTGGCAAAGTTGACATTTTGAAAATTTTTTAAAAAATTCACAAATACAATTCAGGAATTCTGCTTATATCCACGGATAGTACTCATCCTTGGCTCCATTCTGCATATGGTGGTTATGCATGCCAACTCGCCGTTTGGCCACAGTGGGCAAAATCCTTGACAGACTTCTGATATACTCTATATTGGCAAAGTTGACATTTTGAAAATTTTTTAAAAAATTCACAAATACAATTCAGGAATTCTGCTTATATCCACGGATAGTACTCATCCTTGGCTCCATTCTGCATATGGTGGTTATGCATGCCAACTCGCCGTTTGGCCACAGTGGGCAAAATCCTTGACAGACTTCTGATATACTCTATATTGGCAAAGTTGACATTTTGAAAATTTTTTAAAAAATTCACAAATACAATTCAGGAATTCTGCTTATATCCACGGATAGTACTCATCCTTGGCTCCATTCTGCATATGGTGGTTATGCATGCCAACTCGCCGTTTGGCCACAGTGGGCAAAATCCTTGACAGACTTCTGATATACTCTATATTGGCAAAGTTGACATTTTGAAAATTTTTTAAAAAATTCACAAATACAATTCAGGAATTCTGCTTATATCCACGGATAGTACTCATCCTTGGCTCCATTCTGCATATGGTGGTTATGCATGCCAACTCGCCGTTTGGCCACAGTGGTCAAAAACCTTGACATTTTGAAAATTTTTTAAAAAATTCACAAATACAATTCAGGAATCCTGCTTGTATCCACGGACAGTATATTCGCAAAGTTGACACTTTAAAAAAATTACATATATATAATTCAGGAAGCCTGGTTATATTCAAGAATATTATTTATCCTTGATTCCATTATTCATTTTTTTCAGTGTCCAAAACGGTTGGCGAACCTCTGAGAGGTTTTACATACACAAACTTGAATTTTGGAATATTTACTCAGAATAAAAATTTAAAAATTTTTATTATTATATTATATTATTATAAATTTATTAGCTTTTAATATTTCATTAAATTATGTCAAAATTCGGTTTATTACTTTTTTTTACTACCAAATAGTCATATTTAATATTTCATATTTAAATATGCCATATTTAAATATGCCGTTACGTCATAACATATATCATTACGTAAGTCGTTACGTCAAAAACATATTTAACTCGCATATTTATCTTCACACACATATCTAACACTGCCTTTCTTTCAGTGTGTTAATAAAATATAACAATGTGCTAAATAAAACTTTCCTTTTAACAATCCAAAAAAATAAATAGAAATAATTTTTAAGGAAGTACTTTTTCATTACTTCAAAAGTTTCAATATGTGTATGGCTTTTTGTTCTTAAGAAGCTATATAAACATCATCCAAAGATATTACTAAAAAGTGATTCAGATTGAGAATTTAAAAATACGTGTTACTCAATAATAACTGTTTTTTTTTTTTTTTTAATCGAATTAAAAATATTTGTGTGCATATTTGTATATATATATATATATACATATATATTTAAAAAATTTTTTTTTAATCTCCCAAATACAATTGAGGAATGGGTGTTATATAGTTTAATAGAGGGGATTATTGTCTTCATTTTCCATATGGACCGTATGAATGAAAAGGAAGGAGGTGGAAAAATATCACCAAAATCCCTTAGAGACCACCAGAATCCATTAAGCGTAATTTTCAAAAATTGTTTAAAAATCTCCCAAATACAATTGAGGAATGTGGGTTACATGGTTTAATAGAGCGGACTATTGTCTTCGTTTTCCATATGGACCGTATGAATGACAAGGAAGGAGGTGGCCAAATATGACCAAAATCCCTCAGAGACCTCCAGAAACCATTAAGTATAATATTCAAAAATTTTTTTTAAATCTCCCAAATACAATTGAGGAACTTATATGATTTAATAGAGCAGATCCTTGTCTTTACCTTCTATATGGTCCATATGAGTGAAAAGTGAGGATGTTGCCAAATATGATCAAAATCCTTCAGGGACCACCAGAGTCAAGATTAGTTATTTATGTTTTATTTACTGACATATGTGAATATAAGTTAAATATGTTTTTGACTCTTGGGCATAGTTAAAAATAAACATATTTAACTTAAAAGTTAAATACATTTCGACGTAAGTCGTTACGTCTAAACATATTTAACTCGGCATATTTATCATCACACACATTAATTTACAGCATAAAATCTTATAATATCAGGTCGACAATTGACCATAGGTCCCACAAAATCAAATGGTATCAAATGATCGAATTTGACCGACAACTTGTATTTTACTTGTTTTTTCGAATAAATCTACAAGAAGATAAACAATTTTTTTTTTATATTTAAATATTACAACCTTGAATAATATTCATACGTATTTTATTTAAATACAACAACGTTCAACAATTTGAAAAGAACATATTCAAATAGAAGAATTTCAAATAAATATTTTGATATTTTTGTTCAAAAAATTCAAAGAAATAAAATTATTCAGCCCAAAAAGGTTTTAATAAAAAAATATATACTTTTTTCAATTATTTTAGCGATTGTTTCAAAAATTTTTTCACCAAATTATATTTTTTTTATGGTTTCTCCGACTGTTTAAAAAAACTCTGTATAGGGGAATCTAATGACTAGAGTCGAATAAATAACCAACAGTCATCAAAATAAACTTATTTAAACGTATTATATAATTGTAGTACTAAAAAAATATTACTTTTTTTTCTTTTTCCAAACAAATTTATGTTGAATATAAATATTCAAAAAAGTAGGAAAAAAAATAGGAAAAAATGTAAATGCTTCAAAGCAGATTTTATTTCATTTTTAAAATAGAGAATAAAATAAAGAGTAATTTTATTCAAGCTAAAGAAATTAAATTTATTTTCAAATTATTTGAAGACTTTGGAATTTGATTTAAATTTTAATCTAATTTGTTAACAAATGGAATAATATTTATATAATTTTATTCCAAATTAATATATAAAATTATATTATAAAGAGTACAAAATGATTTGAAACTATTTTATTTCTAAAAATATAAATAGAATATAAAAACAATTTATTTTTAACAAATATTTTTAATGAAAAAGCCAAAAATCCAAGAAAAAATTAGTATGAAACAATAAAAAACAGATAAAAAAGATATAGTCGGTGAAGGCCGACCATATGATACCCCACATCATTGTGCATGTCCTTCAGAATTCGTGGAGGGGTCTTATATTAGACATGTAGATAATTGTGGACCGAAATATTTACTTAGTGTAAAATAAAATATACGAATACACAATATTACGCTAATACTAAAATTTATATGAATTTATGTACTTTAGGGTGATTCCTGAAAATGAGCATATAAGGGAGCTATGATAAATTATGGAGCGATTCTCATAAAATTTGTGTTTATGATTTCTACTTATATAAAACTTATTTGTGTTGAATATAAACCAGATACTAACATGTGTATGTGACTTACGCACGTTAAAGTGATTTTCAGAAAAGGGTTTTATATAGGAACAATGGTCAATTATGGACCAATCGTCATGAAGCTTGGCGCAAAAATTGATACTTACACAAAACTTTCTTACACCAAATTTCATTAAAATATTATAATATTTATAATATGTGGGATATAAAAATAAAAATTCGTGTCTAAAATAATTGCTTCGATAAGTTGGCAGTTTTTTAAATCATTTTTGTATCAGTAGATGAAAATAAGGTTACTAAATTAATATTATGCAAAAATTCGCATTTAGAAAAAGTAAGTTTATATGCCCATATACGCGTCCATTCTTCAATTTACGAATTTTATTAAAATCAGAGGTATATACAATGAGTTTATTATAATTAACGTAACTATAATTTTTTACATCGCAGTTATTAATAATTTTTAAATATAAACAAAAGACATCAAATTTATAAATGTATAATTAAAAGGCCCGACTATTTAGACGCGCAAACTTATAAGTGTTTTGCAAATAGGGTTTGTAATTCCCGTCATTTTTCAATTCTCCGGAATCGGGATTTTATTTAAAGCATTCTTGGAAATTCCCGGGTATTCGGGATAAATATAATATTATTTAGAAACATGGAAACTAAATAAATAAAGCTAAATTTTACATATAATTTACGAGCAGATATATTTATCTACTTTGAAATAATATAATTATGTAAATTGTAATAGATGTTTAATAAGTTTTAAATATTTAAATGTAAATGTTTCTGTTGGGTAGCAAACAAAATATACATTTACAGCCGCATTTACTATTTTTATTATATATATATATATATATATATATATAATAAATTTAAAAGTTGTTTGTAAATACGGGTGTTAATATTTTCAAAATGCTTATTTGGAAATTCATTGTTACATCTATTAAAAAAAAAAAAAAAATTTTACTATTGATCTGATTATTCATCAACAACAATAAAAACTTAATGAAAGAATTCTGGCCATAAATAAGCATGTCTTCGAGAATAATTTCTTTGAAATATCACTTGGACACGGATCGATTTTTTGCAAAACATAAAAATAATTTTTATTTTTTATTTTTTTGTCTTAAATATAGAAAATTAATGTGTAAAAATTGTTGAAGGTTAAAGGTCAAAATAAAAAATCTTACAAAATTATGTCGTACATTCATCTATCATCTAAGTTTTGTGTTCTAATAGCAGTGGTTTGAAACATAGAGAATTCTCAAATATTTTGAGTAGCTTTACCATTTCAGTATTTCTAAGTTCGAAAGTTTAATAAAGTCTTTAGAGTTATTAGTTACATCGAACTGAGTGCAAAGCAATGTAATCATCTAACCGTATATAACGTTTTTTTATCGAATTTTTGATTTTTAAGAATGGTAAAAGTGCACATTTTTGGAATTCCCTTCAAAAAGTCCCGGGATTCGAGAAATGGAAAATTGGCAAAATTCCCAGGAAATTCGTCCCGGGAATTCTCGGGTTAAAAGCTCTATTTGAAAAATCATTTTGCATAAAATTTCTGGCAGTTTATTTGCGAGTGTACAAACTTGCAACTTGCTCAGTTTGAGATGGTTTTGCGCGCTTTCATAAGGGCCTTTAATAATTGTCAGTGCTATAGGATATCTATTAGTGGTTTAAAAATCTGTTTATAAAAATAATAAGATAATTTAATAAATGTTATATATATATATATATATATATATATATATATATATATATATATATATATATATATATATATATATATATATATATTTGTTTTTCTTTGTGTATAACTTCTATAATTTTTTGTTATTTTTGTCATTGAATGTATTATTCACAATTTTTTACGCTTATTTTGTTTTTGAATTTAAATTTTATATTCCAAAATAAATATTTGCTATTATTTACTTATAAGTATTATTAATAAATTTTTTTGTTAAATAAGATGATTCAGTTGAATTATTATTTGCATTTTTGTTAATTGAAACCCACAGGCAGTTAGAAATTTATTTTACTTGTTAGTTAATCACTTTTTGAAATATTTGCAAAAAATTGTCAAATATTATTTGTTGTTGGTGTGAAAAATATTATAAAAAATAAATTAAAGAATTGAATAAAAAAAATAAAAGAAAATAAATAAAAAACTTACGATTTTAATAAGGCAGAAATTAAAATTCTATAATAAAAAAATTAAAATTTATTTTTGAACTGATGACTGATTGTTATGAACTTTTTATTATTTAATACACTATTATTTTTTATTTTCAATTTAAATTTATATTTCGCGCTTCAATTTTATGGAATTTTTATTTTTATTAAGATTAATTAAATTTATTATTACTTTTTTGACTATACAATGGCGTCTTGTACCTTTTAAACCCAAAACTTTTTTTATTTTGTTTTTAATTTCGTTTCACTTAAATTTTATTTATTAACTGTTGTATTCCATTTAAATATATTTAATTTTATTGCCTTCAAAACACTTTTACACTATTTCAAACTATGCGTAACTATGTGTACGTAGTATGTTGTACATAATTGGAATGGGCTCCTCCCTTTACAGTGTAGTTGACTTTCAACTATTCAAATATTTCTTGCAACCTTAGTAAAACAGCAACAACAAAAGACAATTATTTTAAATTCTAAAAGGTCGATGAAGTAGAAAAAATCTAAAACTAGTGGTGCAGATGGTTGATGCTGTTGATGGTCTGGTATAGCCCGGAGGAAAAACACTTCAATTTAATCTTGACGTACAAGACATTCTTAACACACACAACAAAAAACAGTGTAGTAAAAACATACACAGGCATACAAACACTCAACAAATGAATTAATGGGGTTTGACGCTGTTGTTTCTTAGAATACTTTTTGATAGAGTTTTCACATTTTCCTTCTTTTTTATTTTAAAACTTTTTGTAAATACTATATACATATGATTTTTTTTTATATCCAGAAAATTTTTTATTTATTATATTCAAAATTTTATGATATTTTTTATTTGTTCACTACATTTTTTCATACAACAAACAAATGACATCATTTTACAAAAATTCACAATTTCATGAGAATTTTATTACTTTTTGTTTTGTTTAATAATTAATTATTTAATGTTTTGGGAAATGCACTGAGTATTAGAATATTACAATTAAAAAAATACAATTTACAAAATATACACATTTCTAATATTTTTTGTAAAAATTTCTTGTTATCAAATACAAATAAATAATAAAGAAAACATATTTTTTCTGTAAATCGCGTTACTCAATTTTTACAATGAAAAAATACAAAAAAGGACGAAAAGGAAAAAACACACACTTTTAAAGGAAACAATACGAAGAGGAAGAAAGTATGAAGTGTATACAAAAAAAAAAAGAAAATTTGTATTCGGCAAAGTATTTTATGAATGAACCTTAAGGTAACGTAGAAAATGTTAAACTGTCAAATTGTTGTTATAGAAATCTACTCTAAACTCGAAAACATGAAAAACAAAAACACAAAAACGTGTGTATTTTTCGCTTTTGTTGTTGTTGCTCAATATTGTTTATATGGCTTGAATCAGGGATGGAAAATGAATAAAAAAATATTCAAAAAACACTTTTTTCCGTTATTAGAGTTTTAGTACTTTTATATTCCAAAATATGAGGTGCAAAATGCTATTAATATCGTTTTTATATCCAAAAAATAACATATGATGCCAAATATTTAATCATAATAATTACGCTGACCTAAATAAAAGATATATCTCTTAGTTTTATTTTTATTCAAGGACAATAATGTTCTGCAAAGTCTAAATTTTAATAATTAACTCTTTTCATGAGATCAAGCAAAACTGGAATCGGAACAAATACTCAAAGAGAAGTTACTTTACAGTTCTACAGTTGATAGCATATGATGAGTGTAATTAACCCTTCAAAAGATTTTTTGGTGGTAGGCAACATTTTTGTTCTATGACTTTCTAAACTTTTCCTTTTTAAAAACAAATCAGTTTCATATAAGTCGAAAAAATAATATAAATATAGTTCGAAGCTTAATTATTTTCGCATAAATATTTAGAGCATTTAACGGGTTACAAAATTACTAATAATTCTTTCACTTCATTTTTTTTTTTTTTTTTTTTTTTTTGAAAAATGCTACACCGGGTGAACTTGAGAACTTTAGTGACCCCTAGTGAAAAGGTTTAAGGTTTAATCGGCTTTTATTCGATTTCTTAAAAACGGACTAGAAATGACCCTTTGTAGTAAGAAAAAGATGAATTAATAAGAATAGTTCTAATAAAATATTCCACGGAAAATGCCCTAACTATTTATGCGAAAATAATTGAACTGCGAACTATATTTATGTTATTTGTTTCTATTTATCTGAGACTGCTTTGGTGTCAAAAAGAAAAGTTTAAAAGTTCATAAAACAAAAATTTTGCACACCAATCTTTGAAATGTCATCGAATGATATCACTGGCGATAATCCTCAATTTGTCGCATAGTGTAATTTAGTTTATTTGTTGTATAAACTCATTACTGAGATTTCAAGCATTTGATCAAAAGCTATTTTCATATAAATTTTTTTAAGGCCTAAATAGAATAAAATTACATTATTGTAATTTTATTCAAAAATAAAGGCATTTGAAATTAGCTCTAATATATATTGCCAATTGAAAATATTTAATTTCGTATCGAGTTGTAGAGTTTCAAATTACTCTCGGGAGTACTACGGTACTTTCAAATACAAAATAGTATCAAAAAAATACCATAGCATCAACTTTTCCATCCTTGGTTTAAATTGTGTCAAATACGTGATAAAAGAGTGTGTAAAGAAAGAGAAGAAAAATACACAAAACACAAACAGCTTTGATGGACAGGGTGTTTCGTAGATGAATTGAGAAAATATTGCTGGAAATAACGGGGTTGAATGTTAAATTTAGTAAAGACCACAACCAGTATATTTCTCAACGGAAGTGACTCGTTACTCGTAGCTCTCAACAAAATTTAATTTAACATAAATAGGAGGTAAGAAAGTTATTACAAGATTTTCCGAAATTATGATTAAATTTTTATAAAACTTACTTATCATTTCTATACTAACGTTTATACGTGATTTTAACCCCGAAATAATAAATTTTTTGAGTTATGACGTTGTTGCAGCAAATGAGCGATATATCAATAATATTGGTGGGATTTTTTTTTTTGTTACTTTTCGTTAAAGTCTACACCTTCAAGTTATATAAACCCTTTGGCTACCAATCTCGCTTTCTTCCACTGCTTTGCATTTTCTATGGACATTGCATCTTTTACGCATGACGAAGCACTGGATAAAAACTTGATTGCACAACTTAGATGTATTTAAGTCTATGTTAAAAAATATTTATACTAGAGCAATGAATTTGTGTCCTAGGGTTCATTTGGACTCTACGGTACCAGTTAAGGGTTAAAATCCCATATAAACGTTAGTATAAAAATAATACGTTTTTAAATTGATATATATTAAAACAATTTTTTTGAATGAAAGTAATGTAATAGTAAAATTTATTACTTTTCTACACAACTTTATGATGTTGACGCAGAGAAAAAATTTAGTTGTGGTGACC
Organism: Protocalliphora azurea; assembly: GCA_932274085.1. Taxonomy (NCBI): domain Eukaryota; kingdom Metazoa; phylum Arthropoda; class Insecta; order Diptera; family Calliphoridae; genus Protocalliphora; species Protocalliphora azurea. The sequence goes on along the minus strand of OW026523.1, from coordinate 77,642,429 downwards.
ATAATCTAAGAGCAACATATTATGATTGAAACATATGATTACAGCGAAAAATATTAATGATTTTTAGTAATAATTATTATAATTCCATATTGTCATATTCTATCCGATTTTATGGCTTGTGTTTTCATGTTATCATTCTAGTTTTACATATATTTAAACAATCTTACTACGTCATTATTCCACTTTATCAGATTATAATTTCATTTTATAATATTATTATGCATTCTTCACATTATTATTCCATTTTATCATATTATTATTCCTTCCCACCAAACATTTTGCTTTCCTGATAAGCTAGCAGGTATAATTGGAAACAAAAATAAACTACTTATTTTTTTCCTGAATAACTAATTATTTTTATTCGAGTTGTCACAAATTCATGTAGTTATTTTTGGACTCTAGGGGTGCTCAAAAATATATACCTAAACGAAAATAAAAACGAAAAAACAAAAAAATTTTCCGTCGGTAATATTTCAACTTGGACACAAATTAACCATTCGTTTTTAATGATTAACGTCTTACTCAGTACACCATCTCGCACTTCATTTTCTAAGTGACAAAAACTTTTTAGTATAGAATAACTTTGTGGTTGAACTAACAACATTCTGGTGGTTAATCCATCGCTCTAGCCAACCGATCCACGTAATTGCAATATTAATGTGCTATTATACTAATGATTACTTATTTATGTAATATAGAGTAGGCATATAATAATGACTACTCTACTTTAATAAGTAGTTGCCATTACCGAGAACCAAAAAGTTTTTGCTGGGTTATTATCGTATAGTTATCCAATCTTATCATATTATTTCATTTCCTCATATTATCATTAAATTTTATAAATTTTTTTATTTATAATAATAGAAAAAAGTGTTCATTAGCCAAAAAAAAAGATACATATTATATTTATTTAACAACATATAATTTTTGCAGCCAACCATAATACAATTTTTATTGATTGTAAACATTAAATCACAAAATTTAAATAAAAGTATTGTTATCATTAACACAGAGTTATTAAAATTCAAGAAAATTAACAATGAGATCATAATATTGTTGTTGCGATAATGCTGTAATTATAATAATTATTATTACATTTTAAAAATAAGCATACATCTGCCCAATATATTTGTGACTCCAATTCAGAAAGATTTTTTGATTCCAGATTGGGAGACTGAAGTGAAATTAAGATATTTGTCTTTTAAAAGCATAATGTCTGAGTCTGAGGCTAAAAGAATAAATTTTAATGAAACTTAAAAGAAACCGTAATACCACGAAGTAAAATGTTAATGATATCACAATTCTGGCCAAAAGAGATTGAGTTTAATTATCCAAAGGGATAAAGAACGAGTAAATTATAACTATTTTTACTCTTACTGTAAAGAGAAAGCTCAAGCAAATGAGTTTTAGAAGTACCTATTCTAAGCAAAAAAAAAAAAAAAAAACACTTCTAGATGCTGCTAGTATAATAAAGGAACTCGTAATGGAAAAATAATCGTTAAAGTCCCAGAATTATTCTAAAATAAAGTTATTTGGATGAATGAAGGAAAATTTTATTGCAAAATTCCTAAAAAAAGAAAAGATTCACTTTTGTTCTCGTGTTCTAAAAACAGGCAGTTTGTCAAAATTCTTTAAGACCAATTCAGCATTTCAAACAGGAACTGAATAATTTCCGCTGACATTGTGACACATTTGATTGAATGACGAATTGCGATATTAAATTTTCTAATAAAGTCGTTAAGTCTTGTATTTATTGTTTAGTATTCGCGAATGTTTCCCGAGAAATAAAAGTCTAATTGGGAAGTTTTACTTTAATATTTTGATTTTTATTATCACTTGGATTTATCTAAAAGCAGGGAAATTGGGTGCATCACGAACTGAAAACAAAATACGTCAATGTCTGAAATGCTTTTCGCATCGAATTATTACTGGCGATGAAAAGGTGATAATGGGATTAGAAATGTGTCATCTATTATACGCTATTAAAACGGAGTGAAACGGTTACGAGATACCTATGATCATTAAGAAAAATGCCTTGAAGAAAAAAACTTTCCATCAGCCTCAGCCTCATATTACAGCACCAGCTAAAAACTATTTCGAAAAACGTGGTTGGGAAGTATAGCCCAAATATTCTTTCTTCTGACATTTATTTTTTTGTTCGATTCAGAATGCCTAAGACAAAACACGCTTCACTTCATAACAAGTTGGGTTGATTGGTTTCTTGCCTTAAAATGATGATGATGGGAAAAATCATAGATTCCGATGGATAATACTTTGAATAAAATACATTATACATTCAGCTTGGAATAAACATTAATGGCCTTATTCATAATCAAAATTCGAATTTATAAGTCATTAATAAAACAGGTTTATCATACAAAATTCAAATTTATCAAACTCTTATAAATTTAAAATTTAATTATGAATTTTTTACTAAAAGCGATGAAAATTAATGTATATGCAAGTATATTTTCTTGGCGACTCTTCAAAGTTTTTTTTTACTAATTTTGCATTTGTATTACAATATGTCTGGGGTCCGTGGGAAAATTAAAAATTCCTGAAATGGTGCACGAGGAAGATTATTGTGGTAATCCCTGGTTTAGATAATTCCTGGTTGAGTAACTGCAACCCAACAATAATTCCCATTGATTGCCTAGTTCTAGTCTAACTAATACTGAAAGAGAGCTTATATAACTTAGTCCTAAGACCATACATTTAGAGCCTCATGTTTAAGAATTAGGTTTGGACAATTTTTCATAGTGAATAAATTTCTATTTTTGATTTTATTAATTCTCAAACCTTTTACATTTTAGACAAAGTTTAGCTTTGTGTTATTCTCAATTTGAAAAATCAAGCTTTCGTATTAAAAAGCATAAAATTTAAAAGTTGTGATTAATGTACTCTCGGTCTGGTTGTCAGGTTTTTTATAATCAGTATTGCCAGGAAGTGGGAAAAATTGAACTAAAAATGTCAGAAATGGCTAAATGATACTATATATATAACATAATATTTATTCAGGTCATTCAAAATACAAAAAAATATATATAATAAATTAAAAGTTATAAATAAAAAAGGAAGCAATAAGAAACAGAAGGCAACAGTGGCAATGTTTTGTATAATATACAAACATTTATGACTTAAAATGCGATAACATATATGATATTGTGCTTGACTACCCATATTCTCTAAAAAAAATCAGTATCCATTTTTCATCAAACATTTTGCTTGGTTGCGAAGCGAGGTTAAACTACAACTGACTTGATTTGCTTTGACTAAAATGAGAACAGTGTTGTCAGATTAGGGGATTTTTCCCCAAATTGGGGAATTCTTTTGGAAAATGGGGATGAATAATTTAGTTTGAGGATTAGGGGATTTATTGGGGATGAATTTCATGTTTTGTCAATTTTTTGAGATTTTTTATGGATTTTAATTTTATTCCCATAATTTTTCTTTTTAAATTAGGAAAAATAAAAAAACATTATTCCCCCGATATTAATCTTAGTAAGATAAGCCTTTATTTATTTAGTAACAGTTAAAAAATTAGTTCCTATCTCTGCAACAAGATGATTATTTATGAATTGGCTGCGAGGGTAATGTTTGATCAATTAATATTTTATTATTGTAACTCCAATGATGATCAATAATATAGAAGCCTCTAATAATTATTCATATTATTATTATTATTATAAAAAATGTGTGTTTGTTTGTGACTCAATCACACCTAAAACGCTACATTTTAATAAAATTTTAAATAGATTAATTTTAAAATGGGAGAAACTATAGGATATAAATAAATTTCATGTTGCTGAATATCACCAAAATGTCGCTATTTTTCGCACTTGTGTTTTCGACTAAAGTGGAAGTTTTAACTGGACAAAGCTGTATTTTACGTTTTCTTCAATTTTTATTTTATTAACTTTTAGGAATCCCTGAAACGCAGAGGCACTCAGCCTGTATATTTTTTGACGTATTTGACGTAAATTATTTACCTAAAGTTTATTGATACAAATTTTAAAACGATTTCCAAATAATCTATATTTTTTTTTTTTTTTAAACCTATATATAGAGGTCTTATTTTAGTGGGAAGTTTTGGGAATAATATAAACAGTTTTTTTAGGGATTTTTGGGGATAAGGCTTGAAAAAAATCTGGGAACCCTGACTGAGATAGAGCAGTAGTCGAACGAAGTCACACGAAGTAGCATATAATATAACTAGAAGTTTATGTGAGAGGCACTTCGAACTAAATTTTCAAAAAAATTACTAATTTTTTTCAATACACAAAAACAAAATATATGTGGCTATATGCATTTTTTTGTTGCATGAATTAGGTTTTTGACAATTGAATCAGGTTTTTTCTCTCACGTAAATATCTAGTTATTAATTTATACGAAGTAGTTTATAGTGTACGCAGGGATGGAAAATTAAAATATTTTTTGGTATTAAAATAAATTTCAAATAGTACTTTTTTCACTCTCCAAATCCAAACAAATCGTTAAATGATTTTATTCAGGTTAAATATTATATTAAAGTACGAAGATGGTAATAAAATTCAAATAAACTTACGGAGTCGTCCAATATCAATTTCTTAAAATCGAGCACTTCAGCATTAGATTTGTTAAACCATAATTCATTATCTGAGTTTACAATTGTATAAATTAAATCTACAACTCAAATGTTTCTATAATGTAGTTTGTTTTTCCTCTAAACTTATTTGAATTGTCCTAATTACGTTTAATCAGAGACAGTGTTCATTACAATTTCGTTATTACTTCTGAACACCTAGCATAAATCTAAATCAAAGGTACTAAGAAAATCATAGCTTTCTATTTGAAAAGTATATCTCTGAAAATATTTAATTCGAATTGTGGAATATCAAAAGCTAATCGTTTGACAGTATTAAATGACAGTATTTTTAATGTTAAATAGTATCAAAAAAAGTACTATAGTATCAACTTTTCCATCACTGAGTATACGTTTGACACGACGTTGCGTAAGCAGCATTTTGTAGTCTAACCCCTCGAGATGGAAAATTTGCAAATCGCCCCTAACTGCTCTAATTGAATATATAGCATTATAACGTGTTTATATCATGTGCGTTTCTGTTTTGATAATTTACCTGCGGATTATAAATTTAATAGCCTATAAAATCTTTCAAAAAAATTTTATAATTAAAATTCATTTTAACCATTCGAAATAACCTTAAGTTTAAATGATTTCGAAAAGTTTTTTTTTGTTTTGTTTTAGACTTGTTAAAGAAATCAAGCCTAATTTAATCAAATTAAAGGCGGCTATTTGGCTATTGCGACAATTTTCCCAGTCAACGTATTCAGATAAAAAATGAATTAACATAAAAAACATTGTTTGATGTTTTGAATTATAAATACTGTAAAAATAAATAACAAAATTAAAGAAAACAAGTTAGCTATATTCGGCTGTGCCGAATCTTATATACCCTTCATCCGTGTTGAGATGTGAAATACCTTATATTATATTGATTGTAATTATGTAAACACTAAAAACATTAAATAATTTGCATTTTCATATAACGTTAAAATAGAATCAAGATTTTATAGATCCTTATATCTTTATACTCGTATATATTATAAAAATGAGGTGTAAGTTCGTTTGTTTATTTGTTTGTGTACCAATCATGTCTAAACGGCTTATGTGATTTTCAAGAAATTTAACACAGAGATAGTACCAGTGCTAGGGGTGGTTATAGGCTTTGTTAGATCTCGATTGGAAGTCATACCTATATTTTACGCCTACTTTAAAAAATCTATTTTTTCAATTTTACACGTTATTAATGAAGCTATTTATATGAAATTTGACTCACAAATAGTGCATGGATGCAATGCCTATGTTTTACGCCCACTTTTTTAAAACTCTCAAAAGGATGAACCAATTAGATTAAAATCAGAGCAGGGGGATAGGGGAGTAAATATTCATTATGGCATATTTAAGGAACAATTACAGTGAAAGCGCTCAAATTTCGTGGGAACCTTTATCCTACCGTATAGCATTTTTAAATTGAAAATAAGACGGATAGGTCCAGGGGGAGGTAGCCCCCATACAAAGAAAATATAAATTTTCTCATCTAAAGGACTATTACAGTGAAAGTTTTAAAAAAATTTTAAAGTAATTTTCATATCAAATTTCTAATAGTGTGAATAGTTCCGGGGGGGTGTAGTAGCTCCCATATAAATTTAATATTAGTGCTCGCATTAAATATAGCAGCGAAGCGCACCGATAAAAGCTAGTAAATAACAAATTTAATTCTTTGGAATTTTAAAAAAGTTCCCACATACTTAAGGAAGATATAATCACTTTGGTGCAGAGCATATACTTTATAAATGTAAGACAATATTAAATTAAAGAAAGGTATGGTAGAAAATTTATGGATCGATTTGACTGATTAAAAAAAAAAAAAAACGAAATTCGAAAAAAAAAAAATATTTATGTTACATTTATACAAGAATGAGGTCCATAGCTTTTATATAGAAGCTTCAAAAAATTTAATAACGCGTTCTGGCCTATAACTTGGTTAATACTGGATTTACTGAGTTCATTTTTTCAACACAAAAGTCCTTAAACAAATTTCCAACTTTTCTCTGAAAGAACAAAGCTTCTAGCTTACATAGATGCTTCAAAAAGTTCAAAAAACTCAAATATGCCTTGATTTATTGTTGCTGTTGTTTTTCAGTACCCATGAAAACAACAACTATAAGGAAAGCAAACATTAAATAAATAAAAAACAGATTTGCCTACAACTCGCTTGTTTATAAATCGATTTTGTTGATTCAAAAACCCGAAATTCAAGAAAAATATTTGTCATCGATCAATATAAGAACCAAGTCCTTATTTAGGACTTACATATGGGTCAAAAATGCGTTTTGGCCACTATCTCTCAGGTTGTTTAAAATTTAAATTTCTGATCTTTTGATATATATATATATAATGAAATACTAGCAACAGCTAAACAAACGAAAACAAAGTTATTGAGAGAAATAATAATGAGCTACAGAAATTGAAATTTTGGGAATAGAAGTAACAGGAGATAAATTTAATTTTGAAAAAAGTATTGGCATTCCTTTAGGAAATAGAAATATATTATAAGTTGGAGGATTTGTTTTAAGAAAATAAAATTACAAAACATTAGCAATTTTATTTTCTTAATTACATTATACGCGTTTTTATCAACCACAACCACTTTGATTGATCATGTCAAGTTTATTGTTATAAAAACATTTAAAACATCAAGTCATCATTACCAATGCTTTGCAGTGAATCATTTATATAGTTAATTATAATTATGTATTTAAAATGTAAACATGTAAATTACAATAAAATAAAGACTATTTACCAAAAAAAAAAAAAAAACCTGAAACAGAAAATAATCATCAAAGTCATCTTAAAAATATTAAATATGCATGATTAAGCAGTTACTTCATCATCTTTAGAGACCGAATGGAAGAAAACTATTTTGTTTGGTTTTTTTTTTTTTTTGTTAAAAATCAATGAAGCGAACTATGAAAAATCCTCTCTTCTTTCTCATCCAAGGCGAATTCAAACAGGTGACCTCACTCAGTCCGCTGACTACTTTTTTTTTGGTACTTAGAACTGTCAAACTTCATATATGAACAATTTTTGCTTGCTCCATATATAAAACACAAAAAATGAATTCGCCGTATTGTTGTTTTTACAGAACTTCTGCCACCTGTTTCATTCCGCCATGTTTCTTAACATATGAATTAACAAGTAAACTTTTCTGCTGGTACATACCGGAAAATAATTCATATTTTCTTTTAATATGAATTTATATTAAATAGCAGTTTTTTTTGCCAGCTTTTGAAAAAAAGTGGAAAGTACCGGAAAGAAGATTAATCTTTGAGTACATGTCTTAAGTTATTAACTTTAACATCTTTCTTTTTGTTTATCATACGTTTTGTGTTCATTTCATTTTATTTTTGGAAAAATTTTTTTCTCGATTATTTATGAAATGCTTGGACGTAATTATTGTTGATATGGCACAACTAATTAAATTAATACTATTTTGAAACGCTTGTATAATCTTCGTTAATACTGCATTTACACTTACACATTGAGATACACCCAATTTAAAAATACAATCAAGTAGAAGATTAAAAATGAAATAAAATTTACAAAAAGCCATCTCCGGCAAATATGCAAAATCACTGTTGCCAGATTTGACGATTTATCGTCATTTTGGTGATTTTTGGTTCTAAAAATGGCCAGTTGACGATTTGAGGATTTTTGTTTCAAACTTGACGATTTTATATCAAAGAAGATTTAAGATTTTTTAATTGGTTCATAAATACATATAAGCAATTCAAATAAAAATCTTCTTAAATTTGTCAATATAAATTGTTCATTTATAGAAAAGATTTATGGAATTTAATAAAATTTTTTATTCGATTGAATTATGTACGCTTTTATTATGAAATGGCGAATAAACACTTTACAAAAGGCCAAAACCCTTTTGCAATTCGTATAAAATCCTTTAAATTCATAATCAAGGCTCAATAGATACTTAACTTACTTAACTTTCATTATAGGCCGACAATGTAATTTTTATTAACTACTTTTCAATTTAAAATTTAATCATAATAAAAAAAGTTATCAAAAAGAGCATAGAAAATGTTCATTGACATATAAAAAAAACCTAATTTTTAATGGTGACGATTTTTTTTTGACAATTTTAAATAGTGGATTTGACGTTTTTGACGATTTTTTCTAAAAATTTGACGATTTTGCATCATCTGGGACCTATGTGCCTAATATATGCAATATTATGTTTTCATAGCTAGAGTGATCGATTATTTCATTTTTCGAAGAAACCGATTTTCGAATAATTGGAATTAAAAAAAGTAGTTTTTTGAAATTTTTTGTCGTAGTTAAAATTTCCGTCAAAGTTTCCGTCTTAACAAAAACTCAACATATAACATTCAAGTTAAAATTTATTAAATAATTTATTTTGGGAAACAACTTATAATTAAGATAAGAATAATATTTTATATATTATGTGTAGAAACTACGGTTCAATATTGAAAACGTGTATCTCAATTTTTTCGAAATCCATTTCGCAAGCAGACCTCTTTCAAATATAACTCTTTCGTAAAATTAAATAAGCCAATATTACAAATATTGAATTAAAAAAACCCCAAGAAATTTAAATTGCAAATATGTTACAGGTGATACAAAAAATCCCTTGATAGGTGTATTTCACTCAAAATAATTATTATTACTTATATATTTGTTTAAAGTTTTTAGATGCATTAACGTGACATTTTGCAAAGAAAATACTTTTTTATTCGCTCGAAATAAGCCTTACGACGATGCACTAAGGTAAGTGAATCACAGTGTGCGATTCAAAAAATTATGGAATTTTGGAACGGCTCTTCCGTAAATTCGGAATTTGTTGGAATTTTGAGAAACCTCGATTCTCAAAAATCATTTTTTATTTAATTATTTACTTTTTAATTTTGTGTTTAGTTATCTTTCAGAAAAATATGAATATTACAAAAATTGTTATATAACAGAAAAAGAATGTGGTCACTTTTTGGCAAAAAAAAAAAATCAAAGTTCAAATTTCAATGCCTTTTGACTCCGTAAATATTTTTACAAAATTATTTCTTTAAACAATTTTGTTATATGTTGTTATTGAAAAAGAAAAAAAAAATCCAAAAAATCGGGTGAAATTTGGACCCGCTGTAGTGAGAAAACTTCACCAAGGGATGCTAGAAAGTAAAAATGTTAATCTTGAAGCCTAATATCCCTTAAACTGAAAGAGATAAGACATGCATGCAATGATTTTTTTTGTAGATTTCGACCAGTAGAATCCTCCTATATAAAAAATCTTTCAAATCAGGATCGTTTTTAAAAAAATTTATACCCGAGATGTTCCAATTTGGAACCGTGTGGTCCCGTCCCCTGTAAGTCTATATGGTCCCAGGTCAGAACTTAAGCTCGCTTACTCCTTTACTATCACTATGTGAAACTTCATTGAAATCGGAACAGCCGTTCCGAAATTCCATAGTTATTTCCATTTCATTTTTTGAATCGCACACTGTGCATCTGCATTAAAATTTTAGTAGGTACATATGTATATTTTTTGAAAGAAAATGTAATTTTTAGAACCATTTTTTTGTGTTTTTGAAAAACCGGACTATTTGACATTTGAAAGGTAAAGAATTTGGAATAAACGACCGCATTTAAACCGAAAAAAACGGTTGGAAAAACGAGTCGATAACTCTAGTTGTAGCATATCATTACAATCCAAGCTCTTGTTAACGATTCCCAATTAGGGTTTTTATTAAAAATAAATATTTTCATAATTGACAATTATCACCTTCAATGTTAAATTTGCAATATATTTATACTAAAAGATTTAATAAATAAGAGAATTTTAAAATTTCTTAAAATAAAGTTCCTTTATCAAAAGACCACAGAATTATTTTTTCTTCTACACAAAAAATTATTTTAAATTGTAATTTTTCACAAAATATGGCATAAAAATATGCATGCATTTTCAACAAAATATGCAAAAATATGCACTAATAAATCGATGCTATTTTCAAGCAAATTTTCTGATTCGCAAACTGTTCTAGCAATAAAGGCAAAAAACATGTATTTGCATGAACTTCCGGTCCTTGGTGTTGAATAACCAGATACTTAAATAGTAAAACACTAATTTTTTTAAAAATAGGTATGAATATATTTTTTAATATAATAACGAACAATGAACAAACAACCTTTAAATTTAAAATGTCTTTTGAAATAAATTTTTCATATGCATTTTTTCTATAATGTATTTTAAATTTAAAACTTGTTTATGAATACGGGTATAAATGTATATTTTATTTGTTACCGAACAGAAATATTAATTAAAAACTATTTTCAATACCTATTAAAATGTATGTAATTACAGTTGCGAGCATAAAAAATGCAATGCTATAATATATGAGTTTTGATCGTATGGATTAGGGATAAAACATTATTAAATTAGCCAATTGTATATCATTTTGTTCTTAAATTTTACACATAAGAATAGTTAGTAAAAATTTTTTTAAGAAGTTGTAAATTAAAAAAATCAATAGATTTTTTTTTTTAATTTTGATAAAAATAAATTTTGAAAAATGCTGAAAACTGTAATTTAATTGCATTACAGTCAACTACTAGCAATACAGTTAAATTTAACGTCATTTGAAATAAAAAGGATATTGCTAAAATTTAAACGCAATATATTCCTCATTCTTTACAAAAATTTGGTAATAGTTAATAATTATATTATGATGCTGGTACTGAAATAATATTGCTTTTTGGTTCTAATATTATCTTAGAGATACAACATTGAAACGATCATGTCTTTCAAATTTGATACAAGTCATGTACCAATAGATATTTGATATTACCTGAATGAATACATGTGACCATTTAAAACTACTTCTGCCATCAATCGTCTTAAAATAGAGGAAATTTTAGTATTTCAATAACGAAGAAAATAATTTATATTACTAAATTGATTGTATAGAATCATGAATTTAAGCATTTTTGTGAATTTATTTGCACAAAAAATTCGAGATTATTTATATTTAACAAAAACTTTCGCCTCCGGAGCTTCATTCTCCAAATCAAAAATAACTTATCTAATTTTATGAATTTAATACACCGATTATAATTATTTTTATAATCTACTTCATTAAACATAGAAACTATTTGTGAATATAACTTAAAAAAGCAAAAAATCTCCAAAAATGTGGAAATGCTTAATAGAAAAGAAATTATAGTTCAAAAACAACGAAAAACCATTTTAAACATTGAAATATAACCCAAATTTGAATCGGAACTTTTTGGTTTTCATTGGGCAATTTCTTGGCAGTCGTTCTGTATTCTATTTATAAATCGATACAATATCAATATATATATATAAAATTAATGAGGACGAGAAAGAACAATTTTCTAAATTTAACAAAAAAAAAAAAAAAAAAAACTTTTCTGGTCTTATTTTTTGAGGCATTTAGCTTTTTTTTGGTCTTTTTTAAAGTTCAATTTAGCCTCTTTTTATCTCACCTCCAGGCAACATTGCACCTAACATACCAAATATTATTTACTATAACCAATTACTTTTGGTGACAGGTCTTTTACTGTTTTATCGAGTATTGTATTGTAGAAACGAGGGCCGATTACGATAACTTAAATTGATTTGAATCTAAATGCAAATATTTTGATTTTAGACTGTCTACACTCAAATAGAAAATATAGACAAATATAGTTGCAGTGACCATAATCAACATGAAACATATGATCACAGCGAAAACTAGAAATGATTATCATGATTTAATTTTGTCATATTGTGTCCGATTTTATGGTTTGTTTTTTAATGTTATGATTCTAGTTTTACATATAATTGAACAATATTACTACATCATTATTTCATTCTGTCAGATTATGATTTGATATTTTTATATTATTCTATCTAATTACATTATTATACCACAATGTCATATTATGATTACATTTTATAATATTATTATGCCATCCTTCATATTAAAATAAAATATCAAAATAAAATATCAAAATAAAACATATTAATAAAAAAATAATTTTATATTTTTTTTTTATTGAAAATAATAGAGAAAAGTATTCATTAGCAAAAAAAAAAAAATACTTATTATTTATTCATTAATTATATTCATTTGTACCGCTATATGTGGTTTAAATGCAAGATATGTTTTTTTTTTTAACTAAACCCTTTAATGGTAGGTAATCAATATCTTATATTGCTTGAATCACATCGAGTATAACCAAAACTTGTCTGTTTATATTTATTCATATATAAACTAAATGAGAATTACAAAGAAGTTAGAAAATAACGAAGATGAAATTTCCCACTAAGCTTGTGAAAAGGATAAGTATTACATTTTTTGGAACATTTTATTGTCATGGGAATAATAATGTTATTATGGTTTAAAAACAGAATATGGTTTATAAAGAAGGAAAAAGACTGCAAATATTTAATGGTTGTAGAAGTAATAATATTTTTCATATTAATAAATTTTTGTTTCTGAAAAATATTTAAAAACATATAATTTTTGCAGTTAACCATATTAAAATTTTTATTGAGCGCAAACATTAAATGACAAAATTTAAACAAAAAAATTATTATCATGAATACAGAGTTATTACAATTCAAGAAAATTAATAATGAGAACATAATATTGTTGTAGTGATAATGCTATAAACATGTTTAATCTCTGCGTGGAGGTAGACATATTTCCTTAAGTATTAGTTTCTAATAGTAAAAAAGTGCAACAGTTCAATAATCACCAACGATGAAATTTTAATTATTTAATATAGGAACAGTGCCAAAAAGGTGTAATTGTTAATTGTCTTCTCTTGTGCTATAATTTGCTCCATAACAAAAATCTAGGGACATTTGAACTGTATTGCATTATAGAGCATTCAATAATAGCGTATCATTGTGAAAAATTATACTTAGCTGTTAATTCCATCAAAATAACAATCTAAACTAGTAGATTATTTCGGTTGAAGGCTCTTAAACAATTATGAAGAGTCAAGCTAAGCCATACAATCATAAATATTTGATCGTCTTTATATAGAAAATCTTTGTGAGATTTCAAATTAATAAAAAAATAAAATAAAAAATACTTCCAAAAATATCAAGCATTGTGGAAAGAATTTAAAAATAGTATAGCAAAATTTAATTGAAAGTATAATTATTTGATAATATTTATATTATCTCTAGAGTTCGTGTCTTCTATTTTTAAGAATAGAAAATCATGGAACTTAACAATATTATAGTTTCCAAATTTTTACAAAAACAATTTTTGTCAAAATTTTATGAAACCAAATTGATTTTTTAAGAGTTACATCTTTTTGTCCGCTCAGATTTACCATTATTTTTATTAAACATTTAATAATTTTCCTTACGAACAAATGTGTTGGACTAGGATATATAAAATAGGACACCTATGGCCACAAATAACAAAATCACAATAGTATTGTTATATCGGTTATAGCTATAAGCAAAATATATGCGATTAAAAATCATGTCACATAATGTTGCATTTTTTATGCTTGACAATATTATTATCAAACATATGCTTCTATTTTGGAACTAGATAGATATATTTGCGTTCAAATTATATATCAAATAGCATTTTTATTTTTCATGCTTTTTAACTAATGAAAATGTCTCACGAATGACTCGAACGTTATTCTTCTTCTACATATAGAAGTTTCAATAATTGGGATATTATTTAAATACGGCAATTAATAAAACAAAAGCAGAATAGAATTAAAGTGACATGATCCAAAATAATTTTGGAAGAAAAATATCGGTGGTTTGATAGCTTGTATGACCTGAAGCCCAATATCGCCCAAGTTCATGCCGTGACTCTGTAGCGCCTACATATGAGCGGCAAGTGATTTCAGTATTTTCACTCCAAAATCTATAGCAAACTGTTATTCTCTGGGGATATATTAGCTTTTCGATAATCACGTGATAATTTTCCGATTTGTCATTTTTATTTCATTCTCAGGCCAAATATGAACTTAGAGAAGAGGAAAGTGGATTAAGGAGATTGAAGCCGCGAGAATACCTGTATTTATTAACATATACTCAATTACATCAGTTAAATTCGCGTCGGTACGTACCAGATAACGATGAGTGCTGTGAGTGCTGTTCGCTGGCAAGTAAGTCTTATGAACTTTTTAAAAAAATTTCATACAGCTTACTTGATAATATACTTAATTTTTGGCTAAACTTAGGAACAATTTTGAAATATGGTTGAAGCTGAGGATTATGTGAGAGTGCATCGTGCTATTGCTACACAATTTAGTACACGTACAGGCATTGCTGTCACTACAACAATATTGTTAATAATTTTAATAATAATAATAACGTGTTTATGATAACAACGTTTTTGTTTCAGATTTATCATTCAATGTTTAAATTCAATAAAAATTTTATTATAGTTGACTACAAAAATGTTATTTTTACCAGAAACGAAGTTTTATTAATATAAAATATATCAATATTTCTATTATTTTATATTTTCTATTGTTTTTTAACGTTTGTTATCCCCTTCATTATAATTCTCATTTAGTTCATACATGAATTAATATAAGAAGACAAGGTTTTGTAATATTTGGTGTGATTTAAGAAATATAAGATAGTAAAGGGTTTAGTTAATAAAAAATATCTTGTATTATCTTGCACAATATATGATAGTACAAAATATGACTAAATAAATAATTTATAAAAATAATAATTTTTAATTAATACGTTCTATTTCAATATATGATAAGATGAGATAATAATGTAATAAGATGGTATAATAATATGAAAAACTTGAATCATAACTTGAGAAAACAAACTATAAAATCAGACATTACATAATAAAATGGAATCATAACAATTGTTATTTTTAATCATATATATTCTTAGCTGTGATAGTATATTCAAATCATAATATGTTGTTTTTATATTATGGTCACTATAACTATATTTTTTCTCTGCATGTATATATCGGGTCGATAGTTGTGAAATGAGTCACGTACATATTCTGAATCAGATCGGTCACCATATAAAGTGAAAGATCGTAAGTTTGGTTCATTAGCAAACCATTTTGACCATTATCTTTTATCAATAAGCTATCAGTTTGGAGGGGAAATTCGACGTAAAATTTGAATTTAAAAGCGAAAAGAATTTACGTTTTTTTTACCTTTCAGTATGCGAACAGTTTTAAGTTTTAATTTGGAATTTCTACACAAGAAATACAGAGTTCTTAAAATCTATAAGTAGATGATTCTCCTAAAAAGAGATGTCTACTATCAACTAGACTGATGGATTTTGATGGGAGATTCATTTTAGATTATTTACAATTTGGAAAATGATTTTATGAGAGAAATTCAACTTCAATTTAGAACTCAGACTGAGAGCGTGTAAAATGTTAAGTTAGCAAGTCGAAGAAGATTTCTTTGTAATAAACAGTTTGAAATTCATATAAAATTATTTAATAAAATATTGAATTGTTTCTAGTTGTTGTTGTTAGAAAGTGTCATATACTCTCAAATACACCAGTCCATTGCATACCGTTACTGTTATTTATTAAAACGCCAGTATAACAAAATGTTTGCAGAATTTTTTACGTAGTAGAATTGACTACTTTCATTCCTTTTTGATCAAATTGTGTATAAATTTTTTGTCCAATTTGAACTGAGAAGTGATAATGAAATATATGCACTTTTGTACAAAATTCTCATCAGGCTAGTGTGAATCTTCATTAACTCTACGTATTTACTATACGAAGTCTACAAGAAGTCATCGGAGTATATTAGCGATTAATAAGTTGGATTTGGTTGTTATGGATGTAAAAGACTGTGCTATTTGCCACATAGCAGATACCACAATTGACATTCTACAGGAACGATTTAAGGGAATGGATGCTTCACGCAGAGGCGACATGAACTGGTAACAAAAATTATTTCATTTAATTCTATTTAACATTTTCATACCAGGAGAACCCGAGGCAGTCAATTTCCAACTTTACACAAGAAGTAGTACTTTCACAGAAAAATATTGAGTTGGGACTTAGATCTGCGGCCGCACAAGATCCAAAAGATCAAGCGGGACGGCCTTGATGCTACGCAGTGAACAGCATAATGTAAATTCACTAGGAACGTTTTGAGAGTATGGTGAGGTTTTTTGTAGTCGCAGATCTATATGTCTCCTTTGACCTATAATAAAAATCAACCTAACTCGAACCATCGATAAAATTCATCTAGGTCTTTACGACTTTTGGAAATGCAGAATAGATCTCTCAGATACATGCCACCCTACAAAGCAAAATTGCTACATTTTTTTGCAGCTAATAATCTTGGCTCATTTGTTTATGCTCTCTCAAATATATTTTTTTGCTAAACCAAAGTATTATAAACAACATGCCATTAAAGGCTTATATCTTTATATAATTCTAATAACGTTGTTCCATATGAGTAAGTATTCTTTATTACTCACGTAATAAATAAATTAATATTCCCACCAGACCCGAACTTAGGTCAAGGTAATTGTTAAGTGTACCACTTAAAATGTTTTTTTCCAAATTGTTCAGAGCATTGGATAAAGGTCTAACAATGAAAATATACCTGTATCCGTCTCTTAAAGAAATTATATAAAAAAAAAACAGCCGAATTCTTTTTTTTATCAATTAAATAACAGCACTTGGTCTAAATCAATTTTTATTGCTACAAATTTTGTGTCAAAAAATTAAACATATCAAATTATGCGTAGATTTTATTTTTAATAATCTTCAATATTTATTTGCATTTTTTAAATTTTATTTGTTATTTAAATTTATTGCAAATTATTGTGAAGCTTATTTTCAATGTTACTTTGATATGAAATTTATGCAAAAATGGCCGAAAAAGCTGATAATAAAATTTATTGATTTTTTTAGAAAACAACACCGCATAATTATGTTGATTAAAAAAAAAAAAGAAGAAAAAGAGAATGGATCATAAATATGAAGTATGGTAAGGATGTTTAAAGATATGTTTTTATACCATTATTAATAAGAAATGCATAGATGCAAAATTACTTTAATAAAAATGAGAGAAAAACCCTAAAGGGTAATTACAACAAATTGCTATTTAATTTATTTACATTTTACCTACAGCACTATCAATTTAATATAAACTGAAAATATTTTCCAAAAATACCAGAAATTTGTCAACATTATTGGAAATGTAAACCCAGTTTACATCTCATACGAATGCCACATGATTTTAATAACACACAAAGATATTCCACACCATTATAAACAATTGCCAAATCAACTCTTAACCAACTGACCAAGTGGCAGATTGACTCACTGAATGAACGTCCACTTACACACTGAGAGCAACAAAGTAAATTGCGTGTTTAAAATTGATAGTTATTATTTTGTTTGCATTCAAAATTGTGTTTTGTAATGAAAGCAAACGCCTTCTCTGCGACCAAAATAAGAGGTCAATCACAGCTACCAAAAAAAAAAAAAAAAAAAACAAAAAAAAAAAATTAAATAAAATACTAATAAAATGAAAACGTTACGAAAACGAAAATTAATAAAATAAAGCTGATATTTTTTTTTTTTTTTTTTTTTTTTTTTTTTTTTTGTAGCCAATATCCCGACTTTTTTTTTTAAAGAAGCTCATCTACATCTTATTGCTGATGCTGATGTCGTTTTCATTTACCAACTGACAAAAGAAAGCAATAAATATTTGAAAACTGGTTTATAAGAAGTTTTTACAAAAGACTCTTACCGGTAACAAATTATGTTAATGTTATTATTTCAAATATAATTATGGCTATAAATCCATATGCAATCCGTGTTGCCACTTAAGTCATGTGAATTAGTTCCCCTTAATAGGAATATTATATGGATGGATGGATGGCTTGTGATATAAACTTGAAATTATTTTTTGGTATTGCATTCATGTAGTACAGTAGTTATAATTTTCTGTAGAATATCTAATACACTGAATATAAAATAATTTGCAATATTTATTTGATTTTATAAAACAAACATAAACATTAGTATTTCAATCGAATAATTAAATAAGACCTAGCTAAAAACACACGTTTTTTATGCGTGTTTAAATAAAACATTCAACTCGCATTATAGTTTCAAATGTGGGAATACATAGGAGTATAAAATCTATCATGATAATAATATTGATATGACCATGAATCATGTTTGTAGTATTGAATAATTTAGAAATATTTAGAGATATGGTTAACCGTTACAGTACTTTTATTATGTCGATTATAAAATTTTATTTTTAAAATCTCTGCAAAAAAAAAAAAAAAAACGAATATCGCAATTATACTCCAGTGGAGTAATTCAAACTTTATGCAAAGTTTTACATTATGTAAGTTATTGTTTTTTCCCATTCAATAGATGTTTTTATTATCAAAAAATCGTCATCGTTTTACAGCATATAATGAATCTTATGTTAAATTTCATGCGATCTCAGCCTTTATTATTGGTTTAAAAATAGAAAGAGTTTGTGAATTTTTCAAATGATCTTAAAAAGTCTACCATTGATATCAGTGTGGTCAGTTTTAGAGCTATCAAAACATTTTGATCAAATCAAAATGGAGCACACTGTCTCGATTTCATATAAAAGTTGGCGAAAAATAGAAAGAGTTGTCATAGGTAAATGGAAATAGCTTTTGTGTTTAGAAAATAAAAAAACAAAGACATGCCCACGTCTCATACATCCTGAATTATAAAAATCGTCTATTTTCTAAATTTATAAATCGAATTTAACAAAATTTGGTTTTACTTATTGCCTTTTCATTTAGAAAAGAAAAAATAAGTTTTATTGAAATCAGATCAAGGACAAGACCAACTCCCACCCACCCTGAATTTTCAAAATCGTCTTTTTTCTAACATTGCAATTCGAATTAAAAAACATTTTTTTAATAGATTTTATTTTTAATAATATGATAACTAATTTTTGAAATATAATATTTGTTCAAAGGTCACGCTCATGATTTAACGACATAACCTGAAATTTTGAAATTTATAGAAGAAAGAAAAATTTATTGTTTAATATCGTAAAATAGTAGAATTTTCAACTGAAAAATAATTGATAACTTGAAATTTTTGATTTTATATTTAATATAAACGAAAGGATATAAAATAACCCATAAGTTCATATCAAAAAATGTCTTAATACATAATTAAGCTTTAGAAAATAATACTTTTATATTTCAAATATTTCGCAATTTACACCTCATACGAGAATATTTCTTCCAATTTTGCTTTAATTTTAAAAGTATAAAATTTAATTTGTTCGCTTCTGTTCAATTTGCAATATTTTGCTTTAAAATTAAGCATTAAGTAACATTTTTTAAAGCAAAAACAAAAAACTTCAAACCATATTTTTCTTAAATGGAACAATTTTATGACTGTTCCGTTTATGAAGTTGGTGTTACGTCCTTTTGAGTTTTGTTAATATTGAAGTCATTTCTGTATATATTAATACGAAATTTTTTGTGTAGATCTAGTTTGGATCAGTACATTACACAGTGGGGCAGAATCGAAATTTTTTGGAAATAATTCTGTAACTTCTGATCGGCTGGTTGGATGTTCATGAAATTTGGTATAGACGTAGCAGAGGAGTGTGTAATGTTAAGTTTGGAAGGGGGGAACAACAAAACTCTCAGGAGCGGAGCTAAGGGGGCTCAAATTTAGATACCTCTGACATAAAAAATTTTTAATCGCTTGCCAAATTTTTGTTTCTCGTCCGATTTCAAGTTTTATATATTATTGTAGGCCCTGATAAGACCTATTTATCTCTTATAGTTTTCGAGTTATTTGCGTTTGAATTTTTAAGCACCATAATTTTGCATGTTCTTGGTCCAGTTTTTTTCATATATATCCTAGTATTTCCGACCGATTTTATTAGTTTTTCTCTTATCTAGTTAAAGAACAAAATTATCTATTGAGTCCAAAAATAAACGATTTTGAATTTGAAAATTGCAAAAAGACGACTTCTTGTATTTTTTTAACCGAAAACATATAATAATTTTGCACTTTGATGAAAGGTAACTTCACAGAGATGACTTCAAGATAAAAAATAAGTTCAATAACTCAATTGGTCGTGGTACACACCCTCCCGAATTCGACCTATTATATATGAAAGTTTTAATTTTAGACCATATTTTCTCAAATCCCAAAGCACGAATCGACAAGCGGAATATATTTTAAGAATCTTCAATATGTTGTTAAAAGTTTTAAATCAAAATCTACGGGACAAAATTTCGATTCTGCCCCACTGTGCATTATAATACAGTGTGGTTACAGCCTTTTGTATTTTAGGTGTTGATATGGTCTAATTGATGTGTTTTTTTTTTTTTTTTATTAATAAATGTAAAAAATGACATCGATTGGCCAAGCTCGTGACATTGTGTGGAGTGAATACATTCTCAGGCCCACACTCTAATAAATTTTTGTGTAAATTTACTTCACTTATAGTAGGCAACTTGACTGCTACACTAATTAAAGTAAATATATATGTTGTGTATAGTTACCTATTGATGCGTTTAAAAAATGTTTATCAATATAAAATGATCATTCTGTACTCTTTTAACTAAAATGAAATTTTTAATTTTTAATTAAATCAATGCACATTCTTTTTAAGGCATTCAAATGATGGGTCAAAAACTTAGGACTATCCTTCAGACAGCTTAATTGATGGGAGATAATTTTTACTACACACGATTTTTGTCTAACACACATTTAGTACATATTCAGTTGTATTAATTTTGTTCAGAAATTAAAATATTTTTTGAGCAATTTTTATTTCCTTCTGCTTAATTTTGACACCTTTTTAATGACTGTGTTTAATCAAACTTTTGCATACAATATGTGAAATTATAAAGACAAAATATTTAACACATTATAAACATGTTTAAAGTATCTAAAATAGTAAACATTTTATGTAATTTCGTTGACAAAATTATGCAATTAATTTTAATGTATATATTGTGTTCAAATTTACACATTTTAAACAAAAACACTCATTTTGTAGTAGTTTTATTACATGTATTTTTTTTAGAGTGCAGTTTAGTATAAATTTCCGACCATCCGAAGTAGCAAAATTACTGATTAATATACAATTAAAGATCATTCATTGACGAAACTGTTGCCCGTAGAAACATTCATATTCTTTCATTTATTGTATCGAACATTATCTGTTAATTATTTTTCAGGAATACGAATGAGATAATCGAATCTTATGTAGATGATCTAAACTTCTTTGACTTCGATCAGACTTCCAGTAGGTATAGTTATCATAGGACATATCGGAACGTATGGCTTACCCATATAATACTTACTGCATAGTGGTCTTTATTTTTTGTACCGGTTAACTGGTCTTAAAAATTTACTTTTCTTCAAATTTAAAATATAAGAAATTTTTTTGAAGTATTAAAAATTGCTTACTGTTTGACTTAACAAGTAGTCAGGTGATATATTTACATGTTTGTTCAATATATTTTAAAACTATATCTATAATAAAATCAGGTAGATAATTTGCTTTCCCTTTACATGAACTTTAATTTCATATAATAAAAATTTTCTAAAGGTAGAAAAATAACGTTACATACCTACTAATGTATTGCTTAAGAGAAAAATACTTTTTATATAAGAAACTAGGAAGAAAGGAAAAAGTAATTCTAAAATATAAAATGTTCACTTTTAAATTATTAATAATTCTTCTAAAAAATATCTCTTTTTGGCAGGCTTAAAGTTATTTTTCCAATTTTATCCAAGTATTTTTAATAATTTAATTTTTTTTATAAGAATTACACGTTAAACATTTCTTTAAGAAAACAACTTCAAAAACGGTGAATATAAATCATAATAAAAAGAAAATTATCCAAGCTCTAAAGGATCTTTTTTTTATTGACATGCTTTGAAATTTCGATAATTGGATTTTACTTTTAAATTAGAAAAATTGAAAAGAACTTAATGTTAAAAAAACTTTATAGAAACATCTTAAATCATTATACAGCTTTAAAGGATGTGCTGAAAGATGCTGAAGTAAAATTGCTTTTATAAATTATGTTAAAACTAACTAGTCTAAAGGCTGAAAAAACGTATTATAAACATTCGATGTAAATCAGCTGCTATGTATAAAGAACATTGTTTATTATTTCGTGCAGGGTTAAGTCTATAAGATAAAAATACATCTTTTAACTAAAATTATTTTAATTGAGCTTTAACTTAAACATTTATAAAAATGTCGGTTAGCCGGTTTAACCGGCTTTTAGGAAGACGGTTAATCGAAAAGCCGGTTTTTTAATTTCACCCAATTTTCGGTTAACCGTCAAACCGGTTTTTTGAAAATTTAGTTTTTTATAAACACTAATGCTAAATAAATTCTTATTTTCGCAAAAAATTTTGAAGCTATATACCTTTTCTACCGATGTATTTATATACGTACTTTGAAGTCGATTGTCAAGTTTTTTTTTTTTTTTTTGGAATGTCAAGTTAGATCCCAATTCAAATTTGGTAGCGCTAAATATATACCATAAGAAAGCAAAAATTTTATTTGTTTAAAAGTATTTAATTTTTCTTTCACTCTAGACTTCAATCACGATCGAACATAAGTGTTGACGACAAATGTTGTGTACAAACATTATCTAGAAAAATGGCATCTTTAAATTTGTATAACATTTTTATCATAAAACGCATTTTTGATTTATTGTCAATGATCTCCATATAGTTGCCCTTATGTGCAGCGTACTATTTTTGTTTTGGCAAAGCATCGTTCTCGTTTTAAATTATTAAATAATCCAATCATAGTGTAATAAGAAAATGACCTCGTAAACCCAGCTGATTTATAATCTTTCTATGTACATACCGCGCGAATCCATCAAATTGTTTTTGTATTTGTATGTAATATTTTTTGCCGCATTTACTTACTCCTCTTCTTCTTCATTTTTGTCGTCATAGCATTTTGACATTATGTACAGTGGTTTTACACTACCAAAATACAAGAAATTGTTACTTTTGCAGATGGGCGGTCACTTTAGAATTACATTATGAATACAATGAAACTCCAATATAAAGGCATATATGTATTTCCTTTAATTTACATATATTTATTACGAGTATGTTTCAAATTAATACACTTTCTAAAATATACACCTGTGCTGGATTTTTTTTTCCAAAAAAAGAAAAACATTTTTTCTTTAAGAGCGCAAGTTTTCAAATGTTACACATTCACCTGAAAAAGTAGCAAATTTTTCTAAATTAAACATCATCCCCTAAAATGCAAAAGGCCTCAACCACTGAAAAATATGTTGTGCTGAACCAAAATACATTTACATTAAATTATATGACATCAATATGAACAAAATTCAAAAAGTCGTATCATCAACTTCATAAAAGAAACAGTCGTAAAATTAGTTCAATTTAGGAAAAATTTGCTTGGAATAGTGTCTTTTTCTTTAACTATTTTTATTTTAAGTGAACGATTTAAAAATTTTACTAAATTGCCTAATTTTGAAGTAACAAATTAAAAATTGTGGTTAAGGCTTTTTGCATTTTATGTTACATTATATTAATTTCTGAATTTATTTATTTTTTATTTATTTGTTTTATTATTAAAACTACTTTTGTACAATAATACATTAATAATGGAAAAAATAGTAAACAATAGAGTTGTAACATTATTTAATTATAAATATTTTTTATTTTCAAGAAATAGGTTTATATTTAATAAAATAAAATAAAATATTTAGTTGCAATAAAATAGATAGTATTTATTTTTATAATGTTTTTATAATTTTTTAAATGCAACTAAAGATTCGTTCAGACTAGTTAAATATTTGACAAAAGAGACGTAACCATTAAATAAAATACATATTTCCTAATTTAATTAGGAAAACATTTTCTATATTTTATTGAATTTTTGTTTGACGCTATTTTCTACTACAAAGCATTTGCAGAATCAAACAACTATTTTTTTGTATAACAAATATTAACGGAATTTCAATCAAATATTTGCCAAATGTGCAAATAGTTTAAAAATTAAATGCTTTAGGTAATCAAATGTATGTATAATTTTATGTAATAATTTATTTTGATCATTTCGTTTACGATAATGTATTCACTTGTTCTCAAAATATTGTCTATGGTTTGCTTTCGATTTGATATCATCAGTTGACAAATTTTGAACATCTTCTTTTCTTCTGTTCAATAATAGCAAATTTAATTTTTTTAAGTCTACAAGTATTAGTCTCCTTTATCTCCTTTATCTTTAAATGATTTTAAGTTAACTTTACAAAATATTTCTATGGAGAATGAAATTATTCTAAGGTGTAAATATTTTAACTTTGAAATTGTGTTAATTTTTTCCATATTATTTACTTATAGATGCCTTAATAGCGTATACTAGGACAAAAAATCGACTAAAAATTTAGGTCCCGATGTTACCTAGGATAAAAATAAGGGCAAAAAATTTGAAAAATGCTTTAGTATTTCTGAGGTGAGAACTTCTGCACATTTTTAGGCGACCATAGAGTAGGGTATAGTTTATATGAAATGTTAAGGTATCGAATTGTATATATTTTGACTTAAGTTTTGTTATTATAAAATAGTTTAATATCAACAAGTATATGGCAACACTTTTTTTCTATTTAAACTCCCCTTTCTGCCTCAAGGAAACTTGTTTAATGAATAAGATACTTAGTGACTGATAGTAATGTGTAAAATATGAATCAACAATTTAACGCATATTTTAAGAATTTTTATAATACAGTTACCTATTTTTGAATTAGAATGAACTAAATTATAGTTTTAAATCAAACAAAAAGCAATAACAATAAAAATAGAAATAAATTAAAAAAGAAAAAACATTTATATTATAGAGTAGAATATTAAACAGAGTTAGACATATTAGTTAAGCATGTCATTTATTAATTTGTATAAGTATAATTAGCATAAGTAACTACTACAATTATTAAAAGTATTAAACATTTGCCAACTATTTTTTTTTTTTACATTAAAAAATAATGCAACAGGGTTGATAAATGCAATCTTCATTATTATATTAAATTTAATAAAAAATTGTACGTTTTGGGACGTAATTGTACTGAATTGCTAATAAATTCTTCTGTAGAAAACTTTAAATTATGTTTTGATTTAAATACAATATATTTCGAAAATTTCCTTTGAATTCTTAAACAAATTTTCAAATTAATAGATACCGTTTATGTTGGGAATGAAAAGTTCTAAAGAAGTTACCTTTGACCATACCGCAACTTTCAAAATCGATAAGAGTGTTGAATGAAGACTTAACAAAAGAAAGAATAATTGTATAGAGTTCCCGAAAAATACCTAATACAAAGCAAATAATAATATTTAGATTTGCTCGATTTAAAATAATGTTCTAAAAGTTTCACTGAAAGTTGTGAAATAAAAACCGAGACAGAAATGAAGCTTCGAACGAAGCAAGTAAAGTAGAAAGAATGAAAAGTAAATGTCGTTTCAACATTCCCTTATGGATGACATGAATTTTGTATGGCGAGTTTCCGGTTGGAAGCAAATTTTTGACAGAAAAGCATTCATTTCAATGCTGAAAAAGAAGCAAACTTTTTAGTTATAGTAAACACATTATTTTCTCCATTACAATGACAAAGTTATTCGTTTACTGTAGTGCATCGTAGTAAGGCTAAGTTCGAAGTGTGTGCTTTCTTTGCTATATTTCGCGTTAGTGCATCGAAAAAAATGAACATATTTTACTGGTATAGAAAAGCTTATATACAAATTACCATTTTTCATATTGAGTAATGGAAAGCGAAACATACGTATTTGTATTTTCCAAAAAAATAAAAAAAAACATGTCCGAGTTTAACTTAATAAACGCATATCAAAAACTTTCTTCAAAAGTCATAACATTCAGCTCCGAGAATATCTAAATCATTATTTTTATGCATAAATTTAGCTGCATTTAAGCAAATTTAATTGCTATTCTAAAATGTTTGTTAATCAACCAATAATTTTATTAAGAGAGCAAAATTAATCACTGCGTTACTGCTGTACTTTTAACAATAGAATTGCACTAAAAAAAAATACAAATGTACTGAATTTATCATTCCTGTAATGCAATAACAAACAAAATATTAAACCAAAAACACTCTCTTCAAATCTCTCTTGCAATATTTTGAAAATTTTCCTTGTCATGGTCAGAAAGAAATTCCCTGATATGTTACTTAATGGCATAAATTTACAAGTTATTTTGGGATGATATACGATTAAAGTATTAAAGACTTTCGTTTTCATTTAGGTCACCTTCACTTTAATGCTGTTGATAATGTTGTTGTTGATGGCGATGAAGACGACGACGATGATTATGTTTCTATGGGTTTTTGATTTTGTTTTACATACATACACATAATACATAATAATTTTGGAATCTCTCTGCATAATCTTTGATGATAAACGCTCATAATGTCGTGTGCTATGTTGCGAGATTTTTTTGGTATAAAAGTTGAAGTAATTTTCGAAAATATCGTTAGTTATCTAAACACAGTTTGGAACTACAGTTTGGTTAGCTTCGTCTACACCATTTGATTTTAAATTAAACAAGACTTACAACAAAATGAAGGTGAGTTTCAATTAAACACTTAAAGGGAACACACAGAGTCACAAAACAGTTTTGGAATAGTTGTTATTTGGATATGACATTGAAGGAAATTTAATTTGTTTTGTAAATTTGTATATTTAAAGGTTTTCGTATGCCTTTTCGCTATGGTAGCAGCTGCCCAAGCTGGATTTTTGGGTCTTGGCGGTGGTAGCCATGGTGGCTACAGCTATGGCAGTGGTGGTGGTTACTCCGGCGGTCACTCTTCCGGTGGCAGTAGTGCTATTGTTAAGGTTATCAGTGAAGGCGGTCATGATGGGGGCTACGGCGGTGGATTCGGTGGCGGCTATGGCGGCGGTCATGGTGGTGTTGAAGATGTTAAAATCGTCAAAGTCATCTCTCACGGTTCTTCTGGCGGTTATGGTGGCTATTCCGGTGGACATGGCGGTTTTTCTGGTGGCCATGGAGGTTTCTCTGGTGGTCATGGCGGAGATGTTAAAATCGTTAAAGTAGTTCATGAAGACGGTGGTTTCATTGGCGGCGGTCACGGTGGTGATGGTGGCTACGGTGGTCACGGTGGTTTCTCCGGTGGTCACGGTGGTTTCTCCGGTGGTCATGGTGGTGAAGTAAAAATTGTTAAAGTAGTCCACGAAGATGGTGGCTTTATTGGTGGCGGTCACGGTGGTTGGTCCTCTGGTGGTAGCGGTGGTTGGTAAATCTAATCACTTATCTACCTAAATTTTCAAAATTTTTAAACACGTCTGCCATTTTTTGTTAAACTAATCTAAACTTTAATCTTTTGTGATATATTTCCGTTAATTATTATTTTACTTTTCCTCCTTTGCCGTTCACTTCACTGCGTTAGAGATTTGGTGTTTAAACCGATCATTTTTGTTGCTAGTTATTTAAGTTTCAATGTGTAGACATTGTAAATATTTTTTTTATTGTTGACCAAAAAAATAAAAATTCAAAAAGAAAAATATAAAAATATTTTTTCTGTTTTTTCTGTGTTTAAAGGGGGTTTTACAATTTTATTTTGTATTAATACAAAATAATATTTTAAAATGTATTATAGTGTACATTAGGGAAATAACTTTTTGCAATTTATGCCAATATCAAAATTCACAGGGCATAGCGTTATAGGGCATGATAAAATATTAAGAAATGAGATATTAAATTTTTGCGATCGCTAAAAAAGTTTCCGCACTCAATGCGTTGAAGATTTGTATTTATTTTATATTTTTTAATTAACACAGTTGTTTTATTATACATCAACATTTAATTAATATATTAAAGCTATAATAAAATAAAAGAAATAGTAAAAGTAAAATTCAAGTAAGATTTTTTCTTATTTAAATTTTTTAATTCATTCAGTCATCTAAATTTAAATTTTTTAATTGGAATTTTTTTTCTGTTTTTCTTTTTTTGCAGTAATTAGCAATTGATAAAATCATTTTGGTGAGAGGTTCAAATTTAAACAATTGTAATTAAATGAATTATTTTGGTAATTGGTACTTTTTTTCTGTGTATTTAAGATTTTTTTCAATTTGTTCACATAATTCATTATTTTATTCAAAACTAGATTATATTGTCTCACTACTGGCATTGTCTTCAATAAAATCATCCTTTTCATAAAAGGCGATAACATCGCATATTATTTTTTGCAAAAATTAATAATATTTGTTTTTTTATTTTTAAACATTTTATTAATTAAATATAATATTAAACGAATGTTTTAGTCAACATTAATATTAAAATGCATTTTAAAATAAAATTGGTTAAAATTGGTGAGTTTTATAAATCTTCTGAACTAAACAAAAGCTGAAAGAATGATTACAAGTATGATTTTACCACTCTTTGACACTGAGCAGAATATTCAGTACAGTGCCAATTATTAAAACATATTTTTTTTTAATACAGTTACAGACAGAAAAATAGGGTCAAGTAAATTTATTTTCAACTTTTCGAATTTTGATAAAATTTAATGTAAAACTTAAAACTTTTAGTACCAAATCATTGGGAATATATTGAGTTATAAACCTATACAAAAATAATATCCTTCACTATTATTCCAATAACGGCACATCTTCGCAAGCCCAAATAGTTCTTCTTCAGTGTGGACAAAAAAATATGGTCAGCAGAAAATTTGTCAAATTTTTTTTTTAATTTTTGTAAAATTTGTTTTTCAAAACTACGTGTTTTAAAACTCGATATTAACAATTAAAAAATTAGAAAAGCATAAGAATCATTGATAACCTTCACTTCCGAGAATTATTTACATGAAAAAGGATCTAAAGTCCAAGCAAATTCTCTGAACAGATATAGTTAGATAATTCTATTTTCAATTAATAGACAACATTCAGAAGCAATTTGAAAAGGTTCGAGGTAAAAAATGTACTTCGGGGGAAAAATCACCAAATAAAAAATTTATGAAGCCAGGGACCTCCAATCCCATTAAATCGATTAAAAATTCGCTTGGAACATAAATTTCTTCCAAGAATATGAGAAGACAATTAGTGGAGACGTAATTTACTCAAAAATAATATTTCGAAAAGCCCTGGTCTTATAATATAGACGTGGAAAGGTCGAAATAGTACCCAAAAGTATAAAATTACGTAATATCAAGTAAAAACCAACTATTTATTTTATAATTAAACTATAACAACTGAATTTGATCGCAAATCTTTCGTAGGGTTCCAACAATTTCAGAATTCAGAACATTTTATTTTTCCTGTACACAACGGTGTTTGTAATATAACGGTGTGGATTACTACTACAGTAAATTGTCGGGTCAGTTCTTCAACATTAGGGAACTTTGGGTTTTCTAAATGGGGGTCCGTAGCAACATTCCAGGGGTTCTGCGAAGGAGACCAAAAATGTGTATGGAATTATTGTACATGATGTGTATTTTTTGTATTTTTTGGCATATATAATTATGGCAAAGTTGGATTCTACGGTGCTTTTCATTTGTATGGCGAAAAATCTATTGAATCTTCCTACCAATGCTAATAGCAAAACCAAAAGAATCACACATAATTGTTGAACTTTTAATTAAGCCTTGTTTTGCTGTCGTTGGGTATATAAAAGAAAAGGTCATGAGAATTCATCTGTCAGATAACTCTGAAAAAAGAAAAAGTAGTGCTCTTCAAACTACCATAGATGTAGTCAATTTTATAAAAACTAGTGCCTTAAGAAATAGAATTCTTAAAACCCTATACGTCGATTTAAATACAGAGCATAAGAAAATAATACTTTATATCAATGTCTGTTGGATTTCGAAAAGAAATATGCTGAAGACATAATACGAATTAAAGACGGAAGTAGACATTTCCCTTTTATACAAAAATGAATATCTTTATAAAAAATTTACAGAAAACTAATTAACTGAATTTGATTCAATACCTGCTTTTATGTGCAAAATTTATTTATGAAAAAGACGTATTTAATCCCCTATAACAAAATATTCGTCATTTCCCCTGCTGTATGATGTCTTGTATTCATCTGATGTTCAAAAAGAACATATGAAAAGTACAATAAAAAGTATAATAATATAGTTGGATTCACTTC
Source organism: Protocalliphora azurea (assembly GCA_932274085.1). Taxonomy (NCBI): domain Eukaryota; kingdom Metazoa; phylum Arthropoda; class Insecta; order Diptera; family Calliphoridae; genus Protocalliphora; species Protocalliphora azurea. The sequence goes on along the minus strand of OW026523.1, from coordinate 77,611,675 downwards.
ACGATGACTTTTCCCGATATTATCCGGAGCTTAAAAATGATTCTTGCCAAATTAGTTTAATTCGTAATCCAATAAACATTGATATTGATGACATGCCTAATAATTTTCAAGAATAAGCAATAGATCGTGTGTCAAAGCTAACTTTGAATCTATGTTGGTTAAAAATTTTTGATTTACACGATGGTTGGGAATGAAGCTTTTACTAAAGTTAGTATCTATATATTTATGCCAAACTAGTTTTTCTGCCCTACAGATCCTAAAATTTAAATTTAGATCACGTTTGCATGTGCGTTATTCATAATAAAATTTTTAAATTTATCAAAGCTTAATAGAAACATTTTTCAAAAATTTAATTGATAAAAAGTTATAAAATTAAAATTTTTATTATGAATAAAACCTTTATTATCTTTTAATTGTTTATGAGCTTTAAAAGATTCATTGTTTTTATATTAAATAAATGAATGAATTTTATGAACGTGGTTTTATATAAAATAAATACCGTTTGAGTTTTTAGTATTTTTCTTTAGTATATTTATTTTTCTTTACTACACTAAAAATCAAAATATGCCATGGGGTCCGCGAAGCATGAACAGATGGGAACCCTTGCTCTATAATGATCTTCTAAAGAAATAATAATTTTTCCAATTGTATTCTTATATTCTTAGAATAAATTTATGTTCCTAGTAGATTTTGAACCGACTTAATATAATTAAAAATTCCCGATATGATAACATTTTTTTTTGAGATTTTTTGTTCCAGAAGAACTTTTTCTACACTAAACCTTTCTAAATTTCGCTTAAGTGCTGCCTTTTAATTGAAACTAAAATTATTTAATTATAAAAATTGATTTCGGTACATAACATTTGTTCAGACCTTTGATATTTGACGTTCTATAGTATAGATCCTTTTTGATAAAAAGAGTTCACGGAATTAAAATTCATTGCTAATTATCTTTTTTCAGTTTTAATTGTTAATATCATCAAGATTTAAGAAAAGGTATAGTTTAAAAAAAAAATTACAAAAATTTAAATAAATTTTTACGAATTTACTGCTGAACCTATTTTTTTGTCCGCACTGAAAAACTACTATTTCGCTTGAGATATTGTATCGTTTTTGGAATAATGTTAAAGGATAATATATTTGCATAGGTTTATATTCAATGTATAATTTGGTATTACTTTTTTTCCTTAAAATTTTGTCGAAAATTCAAAAAGTTTAAAATAATTATACTTGATCCTACGTTTTTGTCCATAACTGTATAAAAGAAAATAATAATTAAAAAAATCTCAAATGGTTTTAGAAATTGATTTCGATGCGGATGGTTTTTTCATCGAAATAACTTTTTTTTAATATTTTTATTTGCGATCTATTTTCCAAGGAAACATTAAGCAATTTTTTTAAATTACGAAATAACTTAGGTTTTTAAATTCCAATGAACCAAAAAAAAAAAACATAAAATACAATTTAAATATGTTAACTTAAATTAATTTATATATGAATCATAATAAATATAATTTCTATTTTATTTTCTGAAAGGAAGATCAAGTTCATGATATCTTTTTAGTCTTTTTATTTCAAAGCTACTCATATTATTCAGAAGGTTAATAGCTAAAATATTTGAGTGATTGCTCAAATATTTTAGCTATACTTTAGGTATACCAAGATCGCGATGTATATTTTCATTGTTTATAAACCAAGGAGTATTAGTAACTAATCTCAAAGTTTTGGACTGGTATCTTTTCAAAATTTCAATATTTGAGTTACTAGCTGTTCTCCAAAGTTGTATACCACAAGTCCAAACTAGTTTAATTACAGTTTTATATAATATAACTTTATTTTCTAATGTAATTGAAGATTTTGGTCCTAAAAGCCAGTACAACTTTTTTGTCTTATTGTTTAGTTGTTTCTGTTTCATTTTGATGTGCTCTCTCCACGTTAATCTTCTATCTAGTCAAAGTCCTAGATATTTTACATTAGTTTAGTGTGGAAGATTTATTCCGTTTAGAGATATAGGGGAATAATAGTTTCTTCTCAATGTAAAGGTTATATGAACTTATTTATCTGTGTTCACTTTTATGTTCCATTTGTTTAGCCATTCTTCTTATCAGATTTAGTCCAATTTGTAATATATTAGAAGCTTCAGAGAATCACTGGAAGCCATTATAGCGGTATCATCTGTATATGTTGCAATGGTGAGATCATTTGTTATAGGCATAACCGATGTAAAAATAGTATATAATACTGGTTCCAAAACACTTTCTTTTTGATTATTTACTTTAACATAAAATTTTCTCTCATGTAAATAGGATTTCAAAAGAATGTAAAAAGGAGCCGGAAATATTTTTTTCAGTTTAATACAGGAGTTCTGAATGTCAAACTCTATCGAAGGCCTGCTGTATATCTATAAATACATCAGAGCAGATTAAATGAATGAAAAACTTTTTCCAAATGATTTTTAAATGCCTCTGCTTTTGACTGGTCTGATTTACACCAGATTCCATTATCATCTTTAATAGGAATATGCTTTTTTGTTGGATGTTTGAGGTATTTTTGGACCTAAGTTGTTCAAGAAAGCTTTAACAGAATCATTTTTAAGTTCCTTTAACCGTTTTTTTTTTTTTTTTTGAAAACGGTTTTTGGTATCACTACAACATGGGCTATGACGTAGTACTCTGTTTTTTTTTTAAATTATGCCCCCGTATTATGAAATGTTTATTTTCATAGAAATACATTTTTTTCTGGAACGTTTAAAAACTACCTTATGTAGTTAAAAGAAATGTAGAAAAGTGGCATCAATTTGTGGCTGCATATTTTTGCATATTTTGTGATATTTTTCATATTAATGAATATTAATTTACATATTTTTAAAATTCTTCTTTTTTATTAAAAAACAATGATTTAAAAAAGTAGTCGAACATTTTACTAACAGAATTTTTATAAATTTTTGTTTTTGATTGATAGTACGGTAAAACAGTTAGTTATTTTTGTTAGAGTTGTTCACAAATTCATGTAGTTATTTTTATACTCTAGGGGTACTCAAAAATATGTACCAGTGAGATTTGAACTTGGACTCAAATCAACCATTCGTTTTGAATGACTAACGTCTTACTCAGTACACCATCTCGCACTTAATTTTCTAAGTGACAAAAACTTTTTTATTATAAATTTTTTTAGACATTTTGTTATAAAAAACTAACAGCATCAGAATTTGGATGAATCAACAACCTTCTGGTTGTTATTCCAGCGCTCTAGAAAACTCACCCACGTGATTGCAATATTACTGTGCTATTATACTATTGAGTACGTATTTATATAATACAGAGTAGGCAAAAAATTGCCTTAATAAGTAGTTGCCACTACCGAATATGTTAGTATTCAAATAAAATTTGGCGTGATTATTTTGTATTTATTTATAAATCATGCTATCAAATTTCACAAAGATAGGCCATGCATAATAGGCATATAGGTAATTAATTTTGTGATTTTATTTGGTACAATTAAAATGTATATAACTATAAATCACAATATCAAATTTCAACAGAATCGATCCATAATTGAATATAGTTCCCATATAAGATCACTTTAAGCGCCTAAATTTAAATTTTATATTTTGGTATAAATAAGCTGCAATAAGTAATTTATTAAAAAATTTTAAAATACAAAATTTACATTAGGGATAAATAAGTTATCAAAAACCAACTAGTTTTTATTTTGGTATAAACGGCATATTAGGAATAATTTTTAAAACATTTGAAGAAATAAAATTAAACCCATAAAATTTTTATATTTGAAACTGGATATTATCATCTTTAACATATATTATTTTAGAAATTATTTGTTTGAAGCTTTCAAGGATTCAAAGTTGGTTGGTAGGTTGGTTGGTTTACGTGGTAGCCCATAAACTTACGAGCAATCAATTAGACTCTTTAAATTCCGTTTTGATGGGACCACACTACTGTAATGAGATAGAAGTGTAGGGAAGAAAAATGAGAACATAAATTAATTAGATCCATCCTGTAACATTGAGATATTTAATAATGTCACTGAGTCTAGTGTCAGATATCGCACAGAGGTTGTCTAATTGGTACCTTCCCAGAAATTTATGTCTGATTGCGTTCAAGGCTGGGCATTCACATAGAAGATATATACTGTCTCCTCCTTCTCGCGATTGCCACAACTACGACAGTATTCATTGTAAAGGAGACCAAGTCTGCTTGCATGGTTCCAATCGTCCAGTGACCTGTAAACAATGCTATGTCTTTGTGTTTGTAGCCAATGAGTTGCATTGAGCGTTTTTCGTTGTAGGTAGGCCACGTTTCCTTCGCGACTCTACATTTTTCCAGATTTCGCCATCTATTTTTCGCCTTTTTTAGATAGTGTTTCTAGATTCTGCTTTTGACTGATCTTAACGGGATTGCGACAGAAACCGATAAGGAGGCATTCATAGCAGAGCCTGCCCGGGCTAATTCGTCTGCCTGTTCATTACCATAGTAATCCCTATGCGCAGGAACCCAGACTACAGTAATGTCATACAGTCGACTTAGTCCTAGCAATTCCTCTTTACACTGTTTGACTAGAATAGAGGTAGTTTTGAGTAATTTGAGCGATAGAATTGCCGCTTGGCTGTCGAGAAATAAAGCAATATTCCCTTGAATATTTCTAACGCGAATTAGTTTACATGCTTCCCTGACCGCTAGTATTTCCGCTTGGAATACTTGTCTCATCCGGGAGTCTATATGAGTGTCCAAAATCGTTAGAGAAAACACCAGAGCTAACACCGCAGTTCATCTTTGAGCTGTCAGTGTATATCTTAGTTCCATATTGTTCAAGAAGATTTCCCCTTTTCCATTCGCTCCTGGTGGGGAATAGGACTTTAATAGTATTTCTGAAGTCCATCTGGGGTATCATATAGTCGGTAGGTTGATTGAATTGCGGGGATATTAAACTTAATATCCTCGAGTGCCCATACGTTCTTAATCTCCAGCTTTCCGTTGCAGATAATCTTATTGCACTATTGACTGATGATTTAATAATTTGTAGGTCTATGGGTGTTAGGTGCAATATAGTGTTCAGAGCTTCTGATGGACTAGTACGTTATGCACCTGCAATGCCAATGGAAGCGGATCTTTGTATCCTGTAAAGTTGATCCACCAGGTATCTCTTACTAGTAGCGGTCCACCAAACAAGAGATCCATATATAAGAATGGGCCGTACTATTGCAGTGAATAGCCATTTTGTCAATTTTGGACTCAAACCCCATTTCACACTAAATATCTTTCTACAGGTGTAGTATACTACCGTAGCCTTACTAACCCATAGACGAAATCGCAAATATTACCGGCCAAAAAATGTAATTATTTGATTTTGGATCACAACGTTGATGCGAGAAAACGCAGTTTCATATATGAAAAAATAAGCAAAAGCTATTAAAGTTGTTTATTTAAAAATTTTTCATGTAACCTGGAGTACATAATGATTTTATATTGATTCATTGAATTCATTTGGAAAACAGATCCGTATATTTGAAAGATTCTACACGCGTAGTAAATTTAAAGGAAATTTACCCAATTTGTTATTACGATATGGGGATCTTGGCTTAATGCTGTAAAATATTTTGGTGATTCCAAAAAAACAGTAAATGAGTTGAATGATAACGACCCTAAAACTATAAAAAATTAAACGAGTATTAGCATAAAAAAATATTAAACATTTAAATCAGTGTGCTATTGAGAGAATTGAAGCTGCAGAGGCCTTCTTTTATGGGGCTAGGTTAAATATTGGACCGATCATAATTAACAGACCTTTCTAACAAATTTTTCAAAATTGCTACCTATAGTTTGATTAAAAGGTTCACATAGACATAAAGACGATCAGACGGACGGACGGACAGACATAGTTAAATCGACTCAGAAAGTGATTCTAAGCCGATTGCTATGCATTAAGCTGTTACAAACATAAACACAACCTATTCCAACCTATTCTGGTGTAGAGTATAAAAGGAAACTCTGATATTATACAAAGTATTGTAGTGTAAAACTCCCTTAAATAGAAATCAGTCAAAGATGATTAATGCAATCTGGTGGTGCCAAAAATGGAAGAAGTTGTCGTACGTTAATCAAATTTGGTGCACGTTAATATAATGCTTAAATATGGAAAAATTCAAAATTCAAAATCACGACAAAGATACCCATAGCTGTCATATATCCTGGAAGTGAAAAATTTAATAAAATCCACAGAAACTGTAGGAATTTGATAAAATTTTGTGTGTGTCTTACGTGAGCAGTTAGAATTGTCTGTGCGAAACTTTGGTGATTTCTGACAAAGAATATGTCTAGCTCAAAAATGTCATTGAAGGAAAAATCTATTACATAGTCGAAAAACTATTAAACTGAATAACAAATTAGTACATATTTAATATATTTATATTTAGTGACCAAATTTGTTATTATCTTTTCGCATACAAAATCTTTTAAATATTTTTATTATGTAAAATAATAATTAAACCAAATATAAAATTTTACTAAATAAAACGAATATTTAATAATTATGTATAGTATTTTCAATTATTAACTAACAAACACATTAAATATCATTGAATATCATTTGCATCATACACTTTTAAAATATGTTTGCAAAATGTTTGGAATTGTTGATGCTAAAAGCTGATACCTCCTTCCTTTTGTTAAGTAAATCGGAGTAATCAGCAAATAAGGGTTAAATTTCCCTACTAGGGTCTATTTTTTTAAAAATCTACTGTACTTTCCGAACCTCTGTCTTCATCCTTTTAAAGGTAACGAACCGATGTTTATATATATATATATATATATATATATATATATTTAGTTTTTATAAAGTAACAAAAATAATTTGTGTACAACCTTATACCGCCTTATAAACAATTTTTAATTTTATTTGTCTTTTAGTCTGTGCCTGTTTTTAAATTTATATCCAATAATTTAATACAAATCAAAAACTTTCAACTTTCAACATACATACACAACTTCTGAAAGGAGCACCTTTTTCAGGAAATGTCTCTTATAAAATGACATTATCACTTTTCTAAAATTTAATGTGTAACTGTTTTCATTTTTGGTCACACTCACGACACAGTGCGACGCACTCTGGGGCCGAGTGTTTTAAACATTTTCACATACACAACACGAAGATTAACGAAGCTAAGCAACTGAGAGTAAATACAGGGTTCTCATACTTTTTTTGGAGTCATATCCCCAAACTACAAATTTTTATCCCCAAAGTTGCCCAAATAATTGCTTATATATTTGCTACGGAAAGTTACCCAGTGTGAACCTGGATAATGTGTGTGTCACACAGAGATTGCTGTATGAAAAATCAAAACCGTTTTGATTTGAAAATTAAATCATACCGCAGACGAACTGTGGAATGAATTTATTATTTCTTTGTCAATTACGTTTAAATTTGATATTTCAAGTTAAAAACAAAATAAATAAAATATGTCAGGGAAATTTAAAAAAAACTAGAATTTTTATTGAAGAATGTGTAGCAAAATCGTAAGTCACACATGTACACATAGATTAATAACTAGATATTTGTGTGAGAGAAAAAACCTGATTCAATTGTCAAAAACATAGTTCATGCAACAACAAAATACTCGTAGTCATATATATTTTGTTTTTGTGTTTTGAAAAAAATTAGTAATTTTTTTTTGAAAATTTAGTTCGAAATGCCTCTCACATAAATTTCTAGTTGTATTCTATGCCCGTACATATGCTTAAGGTTCATAGACGGTAGCTCTCTGCAGCGTGTATCTATTGGCGGCTTTAGGAAGAAGTTCAGGAAATGATGATTATACCATTTGAATTCTTTATAGTATTTTAAACGATATTAAATATAAATAAATAAAATACACATACATACATAGCGATGGCATAATATAGAACAGGCGTATCTCGACTTTTCGTAATTTTACAGTGAAGGAAAAAACTGAAAAAAACCTAATAAAATTTTAATACAAAAAATTAATATGCAGTTTTAATTCAAAAAAAAGGAACGAAATTAATGCTGACTTTTATTTTCTACTTATTAGGAAGTTATCTTATTTAGGGCGTTTGGTTATTGAAATTCTTGAAAATAAATTTTTTCAGTAATTTAAAATTGGAATAAATTAATGCTGTAATTGATATTTTAATTAACAAAAATTAATTATTCAACAGATTACTGCAAAAAACTACAAAAATTATATATTATAAGATAAATTTTCCTAAAAGTGGTGGCAATCCGCTGGAAGGATTCTTTTCAGAACTTGCAAATCGTTTCATTTGTTAAAATATTAGTTTTAAAATAAATTATAATAGTTTTAAAATAAATTATTCCTGATGACCAGGAATCCACAAATATGCTCAAAAAGAAGTGTTTTATGTGAATTAAATATGTAGTAAAAAACGAAATACATGCTCAGAACATGCAACAATATGCTCTTAAAAACAAAGTGTTTGTAATTTGAAAAAGAAAACAAAGTCAAATACAAAGAAAAGAAAAATTAATCAAGAATTCTGTCAGAGAGTGTTAAATTAGCTCTGTAAGAAAATTATTTCATGTGTAAATTCAAATATTAATATTATAAGAAGTATTATAAGACTGTTGTGATGAGATTTCTCTACACAACTATCTTATAAGATGAACTGTTAAAAAAAAAATACACGTATACGAAAGTTTGTTTGTGTGGGCATGTGTATTTTGAAAATTAATAGAAAAACAATGTTTTTTGTAAAATTATTTAATATAATATAAATAAAATGGTTACTCTCTTCTGCTGGCTTTATCTTACATATTATATCAGCGATAATCTCACTGTATGTGTGGGGATGAAAACAGGTATGACATCGAATTGGTTTTTGAATTAGATTTATTTTGGGAAAAACGTAGTATTAGCTAAAAAATAGATTTTTATTTTTTTCGTATAATATGCGAGAGAAAAACTAGTTGGTTTCTGAAAAATTAACGGCTTGTCCCACGATGCCGAATGAAACATTCTTTTCGACAATTTGTATGGAAAGCACAAGATAAATTTCATCCTTTATCCTCTTCCTATCTTAGTTAAGCTATAAAATAATTAATAATAAAATTTTTTGGGTTTTCATAAAATCGATATATGAATGATCACACATTTTCGTCCTCTTTGCTCTATATATCCTGCTTTAATTATAAAATAGATTTTAGGTTTTTCATATATAAATCGATATTAGGGAGCTAAATCTATCTGCCCTGGTTTAGCTATAAAATCGCTTTTAATTTTGGCTTTTAAATCTATTCTTAGGTTTTCTAAAGAATATCGATTCTTTCCCCCCCCCCCCTTATCTAATCTACGCTTATTTAGCTCTAAAATCGAATTCCAGGTTACACAAATAGTTGCTTCTTTTAGCAACACAAAAAACGCTTAATTTAAATGTTTTAAAAAATACTTAAATATCAGAGATCAAAAATAATTATTATTTGTGTAATTTTGGATCAAAAAAATCATTGTGAAAGAAATTAGGTAAAGAATATCCTGAGCACCAGTGAATAAACTTTTATTTTTGATTTTTATTTTATTTCTCAGAAATAAAAATTATTTCTGATTTTTATTTTTTGAATTTCAAATAACAAATATTGATACTAATTTAAATAAATCAAGTTGTGATTTTCATTTGCTCTCACAAAAAATAAAAATCAGTCAATGTTTGTTTTTTTTTTTTTTTTTTTTTTTAACAGAAATAAAAATCATAAAATGATTTTTAATTTTTTGTTACATAAAATAATTTTTTTTGCATTTATTTACATTATTGTAAATGGTAATTAATCTGTATGAATCACTTATTTGTTAATGATGCATAACAGGCCTAAACTTAAGAATGAAAAGTGATGCCTTTCTGAGCGACTTCAAATTATTATTTCGAAACCCATAAATGATCTATATGACTATAACTAAATGCTTTTACTGCTACAGGTAATATAAAGTTCTAGCTAGAGAATTTCCAAAATTTCAGTCAGAAAGAGATTTTCAAGGAATATATGAAGATTTATTGGAACTAAATAAAATAAGTCTAAAATGATAGTTTTTAATCTAATATACGTAAAAGGAAGGATATCAAGTATAGTTAATTTAAAAACATTTTTTGTAGTTGCAATAATTAGAAATTTTAACTCCAAATTAAATTTTTCGTTTCAAATTAACTTCCATGTCACAAACATGCACAAATATTTTGAAATATTCATAAGATTTATCTAACTACATTGCAATGGTCGGAGTTAATTAAAAGACCTCGCCTACATATTAATAAAATATCCATTTCCTATACATTTTAATACAAATTTGAATGAATTTATATTCTTTAAAAAAAAAATAAAAATCTTAAAATATTTTTATTTTTTTCATTTGAAAACATAAAATTTTTTGTTCTGTTTTTATTTTTCATTTATATTTCAAAACTCACAAACTGATTTTTTTTTTTGATTTTTATTTAAAAAAAATCAAAATGTTTACTTTTTTATGATAAAATAAAAATCAAAACAATTTTTTATTTTTCAAACAATAAAATAAAAATAGAAAATAACAATTAAAATTTGATTTATTTTTTAAACTTATAACACTTGAACAAAAATCATCGTATAGCAACCTGCTTTATGCAGATGTGTATAAGTAGCTATTGACACAAAAATTCTAAGTAGCGCGTATTGCAGAAATCTATAGAAAATAGATTTTTACGTAGCTGCGTGCCTTTTGACAGCCCTTTAGATTATTTTCTTTACAAAATAACCAAAGAACAGGGTTGTTCACACAATGAATGCTCAAAAACTTATGATGCATGTCGTTTACTTTTGTTGACTCTTTGTACAAAATGTTTCATTCTACGTTGCGTCGCAAAGATGACTGATTGGGCCTTTAAAGTCTCTGATACAAACTCATCCTAAAAATATGCTACACAATTTTTTTTAAACAAACACTTAAAACATTAACAGCCGTATTCAAAATGAAAAAGTGTATATTTGCTATTATTGGGTGGTTAAGTTTTTTGTGAGTAAATTTTCATAAGAAAAAGTTAGCCACCCGTTAGGAAGCTTACATTTTATCCCCCTGATAATTTTTTCAATGACTTCAAATGCTTGTTTAATATTTATGGTTAATTAAAAAGTATAACTACATCAAATATATTTAAATTATATTAATATGCCGTTTAAACCAAGTAAAAACTAATAGTTTTTGGTTTACTATATAAATTTCTTTATTTTTGCCATACAAATTAAAAACCATTTTCATATAATTTTTATTAAAAACCAAAAAGAAAAAAAAAAAAAACTAATGAATAAACATTTATGATAAAGTCTGTTTAGTTGTTTTCAGAAAAGTCGGCTTTTGCATATGATGAAATACAGAAATTTGGAAAATTTTTTGAATAATTATTTTTAAAATGTTGTTAAAAACGTTTTTAACTAGAAAAGCAAATCCAATTTTATCCAAATACAAAAAAATGAAAATGCAAATACATCAACAAAAACCACATGGAAAGAGACAAGGTATGTGAACGGTTTGGCTTTTGAAATTTATTTTTGTTTTTGTTTTTTGTATAAACCGGCATATTAGATTATTTGTTATGTAGATTTCGGGATCTTCTTTCGTTTTGCAAGTCTGTCAAAATGGTAAGATAATATTAAAATTAAATTAAAAAAAAAACTTGTTCCTAACAATAACACGATAGCGATCAAAAGAGCTGACTACGTCAACATATGTATATCCAACTGTTAATGTTCTCACTATTTAAGAATATTTTTTTTTTTTTTTGGTAAATACCAATCGAAAGTATAAAAGCCATATTCAGATTTAATTTAACAATTAGTTTTGAAATTAGACCAAAAGTAGAATCAAAATGAAGGTAAGACTGAAGTATTTGAAATATAGAAGAAAATTAATTTCAAATGAGATACGAAGTGATGAACATAGATTGACAAGTGATTTTTTTTTAAACTTTCAGGTTTTTGTTTGCGTTCTGGCTGTCGCCAGCCTTTTGGCCACAGCTAATGCTGGCTTTTTGGGATTATTAGGTGGAATTAAAGGAGGCTTTGGTGGTGGCGGCTACTATGGTAGCGGCTACGGTGGTGGTGGTTATGGTGGTGGTGGCTATGGCGGTGGCGGCTATGGCGGTGGCGGCTATGGCGGTGGCGGCTATGGCGGTGGCGGCTATGGAGGTGGTGTTGGCGTTGTCAAAATTATTACTACCTCTGGCGGTGGTGGTTACGGCGGAGGCTATGGCGGTTATGGTGGTGGTTATAGCCACGGTGGCTATGGCGGTGGCGGTTATGGTGGTGGTTATAGCCACGGAGGTTATGGCGGTGGCGGTTATGGTCACGGAGGCTACGGTGGTGGCGCCCATGTTGATGTTTACAAAGTCATCACAACTCACGGAGGGTACTCAGGTGGTGGCTATGGTGGCGGCTATGGTGGTGGCTATGGTGGCGGCTACGGTGGTGGCTACGGTGGTGGTCATGGTGGTTGGGGAGCATGGAAAAAGAAGTAAACAATTTCCTCTTTTAAATAGTTCAATATACATTCGCATACAAAAATCTTATAGTTGTTAAAAATGTACGAAAATAAATATTTTTTATATTAAAAAAGTTCCAATTTTTCCATTAATTTTTATTTCGATTTTTGCTTAAATTATTGCAAACTTTTTTTTATAACAAATAAAAGAACCAGGAAACAATAATTTCAATAATTAAATATATTATTGTATAATATTAACTTGTCAACTCTTGATTATAAAAGTTGAAAAGAAAGAACCGGTGCATCATAGTGATAATATCATAATTGATAATCAAAAAAGAAAGTTATGCAATATAATTTCAATAAATTAAAATGTTTTGAATAAAAGTGTTAAACTATTTCAAATTTCGTTAAACATATTATCAAAAACTAGAGTGAGATCTTAATATTTATAATCAAAAACTAAATAATTATTCATCAGTCTGCATTAAAAAGACAAAGCAATCACTAAAGGAGGAATTTAAATAAAAATATAAAGTTATTTTTGAAAAAAAAGAACTCAATTTGAAACCAAGTAAAGGAACTGTTAATATTTTATACAAATAATGTTTAGATCCTGATACAAAAAATAATAAGGTACAATTATTATAAAGAAAGTTCCCAATTTTATTTTCTCTGAAAAGTCAGTCACATATAAAACAAAAGAAAATGTAAAAAATCAAATCAAAACTTCAAAAAGGAAATAATATATTTTCAAACTAAAAATAAAAATTTTTGTGAACAATTTTATATTGTTAAACTTTATACTAAAAACAGTTTTTTATGTAATATAACACGATAGCGATCTTAAGGATGAACATAAAAAGCTACAAAAATGTCAAAAAATTAACTGTTCCTTTCAAGAAACATTCCACATTACAAATGCAAGCAAAACATTTTTATATTTTTTCATTTATATTTTTACTTTTTTCTTTTTAATTTTTTGAATTGTTTGACTCAACAAGACTTGAAACTGACAACTCTCCTTAATAATTCTACCTGGTTTAGTTGTATCACGGTTTAGAGTAATTTTGACAAAGATTTGCCGAAACATGCGCAACCAATTAGAAATAAATATTTTTGTTCTTTTAAGTATATAATTACTAGATTAGACCAAATTTTAATTATAATAAATAACTGCAGATGATATTATCCGACACTGCATGTTGGAGTAGAATTAAAATATTTATTAAAAACGTGGACAATTATTAGTGGCTTTACTTCTCTTCACAAAGCTTGTAGTAAAGTTTAAAAGAAAAGACTATTGTATGTACATTAGGATGGCCCAAAATGCTTTTTTCGAACTATGTTTTAACGTACATAAAATTAAGCTAGTGGACATCATTTATAACATCTTGACCAAATTTCAACTTCCTACGACGATTAGAACAAATTGCCAAACACACCGGCGAAAATTCCAAAAATGGAATTTTGTAGAATTTTGTCTATAAAGTCTACACTTGTTGCACATTTAAAAAAAAGGTATTGGCAAACTTTTTATCGTTTCCTAAACTGTATTCTATTTTGTAAATTCATGCTGTGCGATTTCAGAACCAAAAGACTGAATACAAAATAGGTCAAAGTATTATATGTATGTTCTTAAGGAAAATTTTACAGAGACATAACTGTTATAAGATTTATGTAAAAATGTTGAGTCATAACTGTTAAAAACTGGAAAAAATCTCTTACGTTTTTAAGTAACTGTTATGTTTAAGAAATATAAATTTACCTCTCCTATAACAGCTATTGTTGGGTAATTCCAGAAAATTTAGATCCAGCTCTGATTTTGACCATCTCCGATTTTGATGAAATTCAGAACATATTATCTACTCCTCTATGAGCTTTATATGGCGTCTTAACTTGCATTATATTATATGAACATTTAAATTTAGAGCTTGTTTTTTGTCAAAAATTAGCAAAATTCAAGCTTGCATAACTTTAATATGCATTATCAGAATTCAACAAGCTTAGTATCTTTGGAGTTATCTGAGATCTTCTTTGTCATAAAGTCATAACAATTAAACATCGTCCTGGCGCAAGAACCTCTAAAGTGAGTAATTATCATTTATGCTTGGGTATCCTGAAAAAGGGTCTTTTAATTTTCATTATGTTTTTACACGATGCTTACAATCGATTTTTCGTTACAATATAAAAATTTCAAAATGGGATCTCAATGGGATCAGAATTACAACAATTTTTCTTTACTAACTGACATATTTTCTATTAGGTATTAAGTCATATGTATAACATATTCCTGATACGAAAAAATAATTTTGTATTATTTTAGAAGTTTTAGGAACTCATTAACAGACCTTTAATCCATAATAATTGGTCCATAATTGAACATAGTTCCCATATAATATCCATTCCCAAAAATCATTTAAACTTACATAAATCTCACATAAATATCATTATCGAGATACAATTGAACACAACTAAGTCCTGTACAAATACAGATCATTCCACTAATTTTAATAACAATCGGTTCATAATTGACCATGGCTCCCATATAATTCACATTCCCGAAAAATAATTAAACGTGTATAAATCTCATATATCGAAATACAAATTTACATAAATAATTTGCATATACACACAAATTATAGTAATAAGTTTCATAAGGATCGTTCCACAATTGAACTTCTTAAGGCCCTCTCCCGATAATCACTTTAGTGCCCATACGCAAACATGTAGAGTATTATGTGGCCGATATTGGCCAACATTGCTTGTTTTTATCCTTTCATAATTGTTTTTATAATTTATTTAAAATAAAAGTATCAGAACATTTAAAAACATATTATTTAGTTAGTAAAATTGTTCTAACTGCTGTAGACAAACTGTTATAACTTTTGATCCCATTGGGATTTCATTTTGAAATTTTTGCACTATAACGAAAAATTGATTGTTAATATTCTGTAAAAAAATAACGAATATTAAAATACTCTTTCCTAGTATATCCAAGGATAAAGGATATTTTTTCTTTTTTTTTTGCTCCAGAAAAATGTGTAACTATTATGATTTTATGATAAAGAGGAATACCAGTTCTTTACATTGATACCAATATTGTTAAAATCGGATATTGTACATAAAAGTTATTCAACATTAAACTTTGTTAATTTTTGACAAAAATGCAAGAGGTATCTCACTTTGGAGGACCATAAAATATTAACCATAAACGATATGGAACTGATTCATACCCCATAAAATGTACGATAACTAGTTTAATGTACACCCCAAATTAAAAAAAAAACAAGCAATCGAAGATGTAAAATTTTTAAAACTGTAATTTAGGTTTAAAACTTTTTAGAATTACCCTATTGATAAATATTTAATCTATTCATAGACACATACTGCAGAGAACCCTCCTACACACGTGTGCTTGATGATTTTTCTACACATTCATTAATCAAAATTTTATTTTTGTGAACAAAAGGGATTAAAAACAAAAAAATAAAAACTATTTATTTTTTTTAATTTTCTTTTAATTTGAAATGACAAACCAAAATGTTCATAAAGGCATTTCTACACGGTAATATTTTGTATTAAGATTTGTCACAAATTCGAATATCATAATACAATTTTATCGTCAAAAACACAAATTATATGATTATGAAAAAATAAATTTGATTTTTTTCATTTTTTGAAATTATTCAAAAATATTTGATTTTCATATACAGAGCAAAAAAAAATAAATAAATAAATTTAAAAATTTTTTCATAAATATTATGAATCGAACATGACTTTTTTTTACCAAACTTTCTTCATAAAAAATTATTAAATTGTTCATAATGAACATTTTAGGAAATTGATATAGTGTTATTAGATTTGATTGCAAATGGTAAATAAAAATAGTTATACATGAAAATATTAACAACAGATGCCTTAAAATGGCAAAATTCCAAGGAAATTCTGTTAAAAAATAACGTTTAGAAATTTGCGTAAAAGTGATTCTGTTCTGTTCTGTTCTATTCCCAAAATGTAAAAATCATTAAAAACTTAAAATTTTCGGCAGAAAATTTCAAACATTTTTTTACAAATTGGAAATATAAATGAAAATTTAAAAAATTTTTTCAGTCTTCTTGACTTTTGATTCATTTGAAAAAATATTAAAAAAAAATGTAATGCATAAGAAATTAGGTTTAAATATTATGAACTGAAATCAATGAAAGCAAATTTTTATATTTTTATATATGTATAAACTTTTTTCTGTATATGTATCAATAATGTTTTTGTACATTAATAAAGTTATAAATAAAAAAGTTTACATTGAAAAAAAAAAAAAAAAATATTGAAGGCAAAATATAAAAAAAAAAAAATAAATAAATATAAAATCTTTATATTGCCGAAGTACTGAAGTAGTTAGGTATTTTTCTATTGGATTTTTTGAAATACCAATAAAATATGTAATTTTTTATTTTTGAAAAAGTTAATATTTTGTCTGCTCGATTAGAAGTATCTTAAATGAAGAAAAAAAAAAATTAAAAACAATTATACATTGCTTCATTTACTACCCACTAGTTCCAATAATAATTGAAAAAGGAAACCACCATTCGTATTATTTAATAACATATAGGGAAAATAAGTTACAGATTCCATTTCCTAAAAAGTTGTAAGTTAAATAGATGATGTTTACAGAGAACACTACGGTGGGACGCTGAAAAGTGCTGATGAGGATCGTGTCGGACTAGAAAATGTATTCCATTCTGCCGAATGTCCAATAAAACTTTTACAATGTATTCTTTAACAATTATTCAATAAACTTAAGCCTAAATACAAAAATTCTAAAAAAATTAAAAACTTCATTCGGAAAAACTCTCGGCAGTATTTTGCAATCAAAACGATTTAGATTTTTCATATTGCATTGCCTGTGCGACGCACACATTCTTAAGCTACAAGAAATACTCTTACATATGTAGGTTGTATCTTTTAGTTTAAACAGGCGAGGAAATTTCTGAATTTTTGTAAAATGTTAAATTTTTCTAATAGTAAATAATTTTGTAGTTTTATTTATTTTTCCTGGGTTTACGAAATTTAAAATTTCCAAATTTCTTCAAATTTGAACTTAAATTTTACGAACCACAAATGCATCTTTCGATAAAAAATAATTTGCCTAAGTATTAGTTTTATTAGTTAGTGAAAAATATTTTTTATTTTATAAATCAAACCTATCCAAAACCTTTTACAAAAAGGTAGCTTAAGTAGTAATAGAGAAAAAGTTTTCACCAAATTTTCTCATACAAAATATAATATTTATCCTAGATATTATTAAATTATACATAAAGAAAATTTTGTGTATTTTGAGACAATTTCCTGAATAAAATATTTACACATAAATTATCAACGTTAAATGTCTAAAAATGGTAATTTTTCAAATAAAATCTTAAAAAAGGTTAATTGAAAATATGACTAATTTTACAACTAAAAATCATTAAACATTTTGAATTATGCTCAAAAAAAAAAAAAAAAAAAAAAAAAAAAAATACGTTCCTGAATAAATTATATTATTGTTAGTAGAAGGATCAAACAAAATTTTTTAAAAACATTTAAAAGTATGCAATTTTTCAAGTTCTAATGCAATTTATTATAAATTTTTCTACATACAGAAAAAATTATTACCGTATATTTTTCTGTTGACGCAGTTATTTCATTTTGCATCTAAAATTAATAAATATATTCAAGTAAATATAAAATAAAAATAAAATTTAAGTAAAATTTTATTTTTCACTTAAATTTTTAATTCATTCAATCATCTACTTATTGCTTTGATCAATTTTTTATTGGAAAAAAATGTATGTTTTTCATTTTTTACAGTTTTTAGTATAATCATTTTGGTGAGAGGTGCAAATTTAAAAAGGTTTTTAATTGAATGAATTATATACTAATATAATTGGTGATTGGTGAATTTTTTCTGGGCAAAGTGCTATGCAACGGTGTAATATTTTTCAAAGACAAGATTTATTTTTTTTAGAACTTATTCGATTTTATATGGAATGGTATATTTAAACTTTTTATAGGTTTTTATTTTTGCCCTAAGTATGTTTCAAAAAAGCATAAAGTGATTTGCTTAAAATGTATTGAAAATAATTTGATAAAGTTTTGAAGTTTTTAAATAATTGTTTGAGTATTTAAATAGCATTTAAAACTTGATATCGTTAGTGTTATCTTGATATAGAAAAAAAAATTAATTAAAAGAACTTTAATAAATTATTTCTTATTTGTAGTAAATATCAGAGCTGTAAATGAATTGCAACTCATTCTACAAATTCATTTGAATTGGAAAATTAATTTCAATTCATTTCTGATTAATTCATTTGAATTGATTTAAATTTCATTCAATTCATTTCTTTGTGTGAAAAATATTAATTCAAACTTTGGTAATTCAGTGCATGAATAATTCGCGAATTAATTCAAAAATGAATGATTCATTTACAGCTCTGGTAAATATAAAAGATTTAAATACAGTTTAAAATCTACGTTCTTTTGCTTTCTTCATTCAATTATATTCAAAATTGACTTAATATATAGGTAGCTATGAGACCTTTAGTGCACCAATTATCATCAAAACGTTTTGTTTTTTTTTTGTCGAAATATCTAAAAATTAACAGGGTTATTTCGAAATTTTAAAAATTTGTTAGTTTTTCGTTTTTGGAAAATTTATTGTTTTTCTTACAATTACTTTTTACAAGTAATGAAAAGTAATGTAATAATGGATTAACTGAAATCAAATAAAAAGAAAGTATTTGTTTTATAAAATATATATATATATATATATATATATATATATATATTGATTTTTTGTACGGTTCCCTTTATCAGATTAGTTCCAAATTTTTGCATCAGTAAATTTTTGATATAAAAGAATTAGATCTATTTAAATAAAATCGATATTCTAAGTATCAAACCTACATAGCTCAGCCTTTCGCGGTTTTCAGACATGCACTTCATTAAAATGCATTTATTTGTTTGAAATACTTTAGAGGATAACAATTAAATAAAAATACACATATTTAATATTCCCCTAAATGTATGAACCATTCATAGATGCATTTTGGATCAGTGCTTCATAATACAATAAAAACCGACATTTAATTTTGAGTGGTTACGGCCTTTTGCATTTTATGTGACGAAATGAAAAATATGTGCATCAAACTAGAGTCCATACATAATAAAACAAGCAAAAAAGATATAGTCGGTGAAGGCCGACCATATGATACCCTACTCCATTGTGTATGTCCATCAAAATACGTGGAGTGGTCTTATATTAGACATGTGGCCAATAGTGAACCGATGCTTTTACTAAGTGTAAAATAAAATATATGAATACAGAATACTACTTTAATACTAACATTTATATGAAGTTGTGCACTTTAGGGTGATTCCCGAAAGTTGGCTTATATGGTATATTATAGAGCGATGCTAATAAAATTCATTATTACTTATATAAAACTTATTTGTATCAAATATAAACTTGATACTAACGTTTGTATGAGATTTATGTACGTTAAAGTAATTTCCGGACGAGGGGTTTATATCTATATGTATGTGTATGTATGTATGGGGGCTAGGTAAAATAATGGACTGATTATAACCAATTTCAATAGGCTTCGTCCTTGTGTTTTTTGGCCCCTTTTCTAAAATGGAAATATATGGTAACTTTTTAAAACTTTCTGCTAAACGACGAGAGACTAAGTTTTTTGAAATATCTCGAACCATTATATATTAATTGCAACAAAGAAATTAATTATTTTGAGATTGTTTCATAGTATACTGATGTAAAAAAAAACCCGAAGAATTTATAAATGAAATGACACTGTTAAAAAATAAAGCTAATGATAAAGTTTATGAACAACAATTTAAAATACCAATTGCCGAATCTTTTTGGACCGGATTGGGAAAATTAAAAACTAGACTTGATGAATACTTATATTCTAATTAATATTTTTACTTTGACTCATAGCAGTGCTTCGGTGCAATGTCCCTTTTCTAAGTTATCACTAATGAAAAATAAATTATCCAACAGATTTAAGGTCAAAGTTGTGAGTCCTTTCAATTTTAAATTTGTTATACGGAGATTTGTCCGTATAACAAATTTAGAATTGGAGTCCTAGTGAAGACCTCTTAAAAAAGTTCAAGAAGTTTAATTAATAAAAATAGTATTTTATGCTAACTATTTTATGAATACATCTTTATTTTTGCAGTAATAAAAATTATTATAAATAAATTATTTTGTTATTAATAAAATTGAATTTAGTAATGCTTCTTCAAATACAATATTTTTTTTATCAAATAAACAAATTTTAAGGAGTTTTTTAGGTATTGAAGCTTTTGGTCCCTTTTTGCAAAAAAAAAAAAATCCGTTTTTTTGGCTACTTTTTATTTTGAAATCCCTTTTTATGGGCACTTTCTAAAAATTCTCAACGGTAACGCTTATGTACAGACAGCCAGCCAACCGACCAGACGTACGAATGGACATCGTTAAATCGATTCAGAAAGTGATAATAAGTCGAACGGTATACTTTAAGGTGGGGGTCCTAAGAAGATTTTTTTCTGTGCGCTACAAACATTAGCACAAACGCATAACACTCCAAACACCTATGGCACTGTTGTATTACTACGTATGATTTTTAATTTCATGCATATGTATATCAATTTTTTCATATGTGCAAATTATCGTCACACGGTGTAATTTTTATTTTTGATTTTAATTTTTTACGTTGCCTAATTATAGTTATTTCTTGAGAAAAAATTTCTCTGTTGCTCAATAACTTTTGTCTCTCAAAATTTATTTTTTACGTTTTTTGATAAAATATATTTTTACACGTTGAGTATAGCTGTTATAGGATATTTATTTTTTAAGTTTCCTGCTAACAGATATTAAATACCTAACATGGACCAGGAAGTAATTCCTCGACAATTTGTGTATGAGTTCATATTTACAGCTATAGACGTCTGGAAATATCGCGAAAACATTAAATCCAATTAAAATTATGCTATAGCTACAAAACGGATAGCGGTACATAAAAATTTACTTCAGCAAAATTGCAGGAATTTTTAAGATCTATACGAGTTGTAATGATATTAAAACGTTGTATAAAAACGTTATACACATACATATACATATATGCTAAAGACTGAAACTTAACTGCAATTATCTCACGTAATATGTCACAACAAATCTATAATCCAAAGTTCCGAGCTCGACTGAACTTATATTGAAAAAATTGTTTTAAACTTTAACTTTAAAATTTCCCAAAAATGGTACTTTTTTGAATTTTGCCTTTTAAGCCTATAAAGTTTTGCCTACAAAGTTGTGGGTTTGGAAACAGCCGATGACAAACTATTTGAAACACATTAGAGTTTTCGAAACTGCATTCGGTTTGCAGAACTAGCTTTTGGGATTTTAGAACATATAGGCTAAATTAAAATTTTTATATAAAATAGGTAAAATTGCGGAGGGTTTGTACTTAGTCCTATTAGGTGTTTGAGTTTTTTTTTTGTTTTTTTCAATTTCAAAATTTGTTATTCTTGAGAGAGAGCTATATCGACTTCAAGTTTTTTATTTATTTTTCTGGAACAAGATTTGACAAAATTAAGATAGTTAAAATTTCAAATGTAATAACCTGAAAAGTATAAGAGATAAATAGTATATGTAAGCATGTTCTTCATAGGCCTTAAGACAGCTTTAAGAAGACGTAAAAATAGAAGAAAATGATAGATGTGGAAATCGGATAAGAAACAAAAATTTGACAAGCGGTTAAAATTTTCTATATCAGAGGGTTGTGTAGGGCTCCCCTTCCAAATTTAAAATTTTACACTCCTCTGCCTATGTGAAATTTTATGTAAGTCAGATTAGAGCTTACAGATTTATTTCCCTAAAATTTCGGTCCTGACCCACTGTGCAATGGTTATGTGCTATTTTAGACAAATTTAGCTACCACTTACTGTGAAAAAGACACAATTCAATTATACAAATGAAATACTATAAATTTGTTAATTAAAAATTAAATCCTTTAAATTGCCCGGATATCCGTTAAAGTGAGAGATATTGGGCGCTGATGAAAATATCATTAAAGAAGAGCAAATAGATAACACAAAGCTGTAAAGCTTTTGAAAATAAATGGCGAAGAGCCAGCTCTAATGTTGATAAAAATAATGTAGGAAAATAAAAAAATGATTTTAAAATTTTTGAAGGCAAGTCACAATAACATAATTTTTATTTTACCTAATGTTAATATATTTAGATTTAATTAAAAAATGTTTTAGTTGAGATTCATATGTATATACTCATTTTATGATAAAAAATTCAATATGCCAATTTTTTCGTAAACAGATCTTTGTTTGTTTCTTCGGAGTACCCTAGTAGCGCACAAAATTTTTTCTGAAGGCGCAGATACCTATTGTATATGTATAAAAATTTTATTAGTAGATATTTAAAGTTATACAAAAGGTTTGTAAACTTTTATACTGTTACCGCACACCACTCTGCAGCTAGTTACTTTTTATGAATTTACCTACTATAAAATATTATTTATTCAAACAACCAATTTAAAACTAAAGAGTGCACATTTAATAGTAATTTTAAATTCACCTAATAAAATTTATGTGTTATATGTAGTCATATTTTTAAATCTAACAATTTGCATTAATTAAGTATATAAAAAATAAATAAAAAATTAAACATTTCACAAACGTAGTGATTTATTATCATAAAACATTTATACGTTTGAAGTTGCTGTAACGCAGTGGTTCCAAAACTTTTTTTTTTTTTTTTTTTTTTTGTAGAAATAATTCTGTAATTTGTGAACAGTAGGAGATAACTCAATAAAATTTTACACGGCTAGAGGTGAGGTGTTTCTAAATTAATTTGTATGATTACAGATTTCTAACGCGTAAGGAGGGTAGTGGGTAGCCTTCCAAAGTTGTCCATATTGTGGATGTATTTTTTTTTCAAAAAGATCGCTAAAAACTCATTTATAATATGACAGAAAAGAAATTATATATATAAATAATCCTTTTTTCGTTATAGTTAAAGACGATTTGTTTTGAGAGAGAGCCATAAAAAGTTTAAATAAAAACATCGATTTAATAATTAAGAAAAAAAAAAAAAATAACAATAAAAAACTTTGTGAATCTTTAAATTAGAATAAAAGTAAATCATAAATTGTCTATTAAATTATAAATTACAGAGGATGACTATTGGGTAATTTCAACAATTTTCGGCCCAAAATTAAAGTTTTAAAAATATTATATCTCAATTTTTTTTTTTTTTTAATTTGGGATGTATATTAAACTAGTTATCATGCATTTTATGGCATACAAATCAGTTCTATTATAATTTTCGGTTCATATTTTATGGATCTCTAAAATGGAACAGCTCGGACATTTTTGTAAAAATGAATGAACAAAGTTTAAGGTTAAATAACATTATCCAATTTTTATAAAATTGGTGTCAGTGGAAGGGACTAATAATCGTCTTTATCATAAAATCGTAAAAAGTTACACATCTTCCTGGCGCAAGGACTTATAAACTGAAAAAATATCCTTTGTATTTGGATATTCTGAAAGAGGGTCTTTAAATTTTCATTATATTTTTACAAGATGTTTACAATCAATTTGTCGTTATAATATAAAAATTTCAAAATAGGATCTCAATGAGATCAGAGGTTATAATAGTTTGTCTATAACAGTTAGTAAAATTTTACTAACAAAATAATACCCTTTTTAAGTGTTCTGATACTTTTATTTTAAATTAAGTATAAAAACAAATAGGAAAGGATGAAAACAAGATCGAAAATATAAAACCCTACATGCTTGTGTATGGACACTAAAGTGATTTTTGGCAGAGGGCCTTATGTAGAACTTATGGTCAATTGTAGAACGATTCTTATGAAATTTATTACAATAGTTTATGCGTAAATGAAAATTATTTATTTAAAACCTTTTTCGAGAATGTGAGTTATGCATGAAATTATATAAAATTAAGGGAGTGATCTATATTTGTACAAAACTTAGATGTGTTAAATTTTATCACGATATTAATATTTATATACTTGAGATTTATACAAGTTTTATTGATTTTCGGGAATTATATGAGAATCATGTTCAATTATGAACCTATTATTGTGAAATTATATATGATGATTTATACTCATATAGAACTCATACATGAAGAATATTAAAAATTTTCGAAACTCTTTGAAACCGACTTTATGTGACTTGTATTTCTAAAGATTACTTTAAAGGCAGGAAAATTATTGGTGCATGTTTGCAGACCTAATAAAATAACTAAAAAGTCTAACATTTTAGATCATTCATCGAAAATCTCAAGGAAATACAGCCATTTAAGCCTAAAAAAATTAGTCGAAACTTTCGTAGATTTTTTGATTTATTTCAGTTTTGTACTCACAATTTACATCTTTTTAATTCAAGCTACTAGCCAGTCGAGAGACACCACTTAGGAAATTCATATGCTGTATAACAAGTAACCATTTTACTATCTGCTGAAAAGTTATGCGTTGATAGAAAATGAAACCAAAAATTGACGATTTTTTAAAATTTGCGCGCATAAATGAAATTATATTTAGAGAACAAAATTTTAAATGCGAAGTGATTCTCTACAGTTGATGTCAGGAAGCCAGGCATGAGATATCATCGTCACAAACTTCCATATAATTGGCGCAAATGTTTATAAAATGTATGCATTTTGCTATTGACAAATATTGCTTTTATAGAAATTGTCCAAGATATGACAAGATCATCGAAAATTATCTGTAAGGAATCTTCTTAATGGTTATATTGATGTGGAAAAAAAAAAAATAAGAAACATTATTTATACCGGCTACAGCGGCGTACTTCTCCAAGCATGTTTCGCTTGCTGACGAAGTATATAAATAAAAGCATTTTATTTGCTTAGTACCAAAATTCACGGGGCGACAAAAATATTTTAAGGAGTTGTAATTGTGTGGACTGAAAAAGATGTTCTTAAGCCCAAAAATCAGTCACATATATTTCGCATTATAGTTTGAATTTTAAAATAATAAAAATTATTTTCAATAAAATAAATACGATATATGTTAAAATTGTGCGAAAATTCACTTTTTATACCCTTCACCACATGTGTAAATTTGTCATTTCCACAATTTTCGTCGGAGAGCAAACAAGTATATATTTTTTGGATCCTTATAAGAAATGAGTCGATAGGATGATATCCGATATCCAAGTTCTAAATAAGCTACGAACTTATCTATCACAAATCTATCTATCACAAATATTTTTCTTGAATTTCGGTTTTTTGAATCAAGCTTATCGGTTCATAAACCACCGAGTTATTGGCAAATCTGTTTTTATTTATTTATTTAATATATGCTTCCCTAATAGTTGTCGTTTTCATGGGTACTAAAAAACAACAACAATAAATTAACAACAACAATAAATTGCTTTTTTAACTTTTTGAAGCACCTATGTAAGCTAGAAACTTCGTTCTCTCACAGAAAAATCGGATTTTTTTTTAGGAATTTTTGTGTTGAAAAAAAGAATTAAGTAGATGCAGTAAGCACTACTGTTGAGAGTTTTTGAAAAGAGTCCAAAAAAGGAGATTTCAGAAAATAAAGTCGTCAAAAAAGGGGCCAACTGCTTCAATATCTAAAAAACTCTTTAAAGTTTGTTTATTTGATAAAAGCAAAAGGAAAATATGTTGCATTGTGGGTATTTTAAATATTTTTTCATAAACTTTGTCAATAGTTTTAGTTTTTAACAGTTTTAGTTCATTTAAAATTCTCCGGGGTTTTTATAACATCACTATATTTTAAAACATTCTCAAAATAGTTAATTTATTTGTTGGAATTAATATATGTATAATGGGCTGAAATATTTCAAATAACATAGTTTTTCGCCATTTATCACATAATCTTAAAAAGCCGCATATAGTTACATTTTAAAAAAAGGGCTAAGAATGTGATTGAAAAAGTGAAAATTAACGACTAAAGTCGTCAAACGATAACGCTGGATCCAGTATTAACCGAATTATAGTTCAAAACGCGTTATTAGACGCAAAAACAAAAAAAATTTCGAATTTCGATTTATTAAATCAGTAAAATCGGTCCATAAATTTTCCACCATACCGTTTTTTTAATTTAATATTGTCTTACATTTATAAAATATTTGTTCTGCACCGAAGTGAATATATATTCCTTAAATAATTGCGAACTTTTGTAAATTTCTAAACAAATTTGATATTTGCTAGCTTTTATCGGTACGTTTCGCTACCCTTTTTGATGTTATAACTAATATTAATTTTATACGGGAGCTACTACACTAACTGGACCTATTCATCCTATACGAAATTGAAATGCAAATTACTTTTAAATTTTTAAGACTTTAAATATAACAGTTCCTTAGATATGCCATAATGAATATTTGCTTTCTATGGTGGGTTCTACAGCCCCTGCTCCTATATTAAGTTAATTGGTTCAAATTCACGTAAATAGTAAATAAATATGTAAATAATAATGAGCAAAATTGGATTTTTTTTAAAGGTAAGCTTAAAATGTGAGTCTGACTACCAATCGAGCTCTAGCGAAGTCTATAACCATCTTTGGCACTGGTACTAGGTTAGGTTAAAAATTGCGGCGTCTTCATGCCTCTACCCAGAAACCATTCGGTCCATTGCGATCGTTTTATAAATACCAGAGAAAGCTGATAGACGAAGAAAGAGAAAAACCTTAGTATTATAAGGCACTAGAGTAGAAAGAAAGATAACGAAATAAAAGAAAAGTGTGAAACCTAAGTCATGACCCTTAGATTTCCACGACTCCTAGCCAGAAGATGCTTCGAATCTGCTAGGCCATAAGGCTCTAGATACCCTGCAGTCCATTCTACACCTATTCCTCATTCTATCGCTGTGATCAGAAACCCAATAAAGTTTTATTCTGTAGGCAATTATTAGCCTTCTAAATTCCTTCCTACTCTTAAGCAATAGTCTGGACCTGACACAATAACAATAACTTGCCAGTAATGCTGCCCGACTATCCACATAGATAGTTACTTCAGTGTCCCTCTCAACATTTTCCTCAAGTAATCCTATGGCCTTGTAAATGCCTATAATTTCTGCCTGCAAAACGCTGCAACTATTAGACAATCTAAAAGACCGTTTGATATCCGTTCCCATGAAGTAGACACCCGCCCCTGTGCCTACTTCCATCATTGAGTCATCTGTGAAGATGGCACACCCTCCATTTAACTTCTCCGCTCCAGTCCAGAGGTTCCTACTAGCGATTTTGATAATGGGAGCAGCCTCGAAGTCAATTATAGTATCGAAATAATACATTTGGGCGACCAAGGATAATGTTCCACTATCAAACTTGACTTCATTAAGTATGCTAACATACCCCGCTAACCAAGCGCGTAGATTTTATGTGCTGAATTTCATTAAAATCGGAAATGGTTAAAAGTCGAGCTCGGTCGAATTTTTTTTTGGAATTATCCTTATGTTATATGTCCAATTAGCAATATTTAGGAAACTTCTATACATCTAACAATTTATAAAAACTTTAAAAGTTCTATTTTAAATTATATGTATTAGACTTTGCCGTTTTTAATTGATCAACCTGTAAACAAATTTCATTCTAACCGTATTCACCATTCTTACTAATTTGTTTTTAAATCAAACTAAACTGGTAGTTAATTAATAAAACTTAATTCTTATATTCTATATAAGACGTAATGAAAATATATTAATAACTTATATATATTTCGATTGTTTATCGAATTCATATTTAATGTGTTAATAAATCTTCTTAAAACCGGTGTTATACACTATCAGCAGAAAGAACTAGAATCTATGTATGTCTAAAAACAAAAGAGGGTGTTTGAATCTTGTTAGACCAAACACATATTTGCTAATATTTTAGTTTTTAATAAATTAGTATTTGTTTATGAAAACAAATAACCGCAGTAAAAAAAATAAATAAATAAAAAACAAGTTTTAATAATTAATAATAACAGATACTTAAAATCTATATATTACTGTATGACTACATAAATAGTTGAATTGTTTGTATTGAAAATACTTGAAATAAGATGAATATTTTCAGAGTTCTATAAAAGCAGATGTTTTACCAAAAATTCGAGTGTGTTATTTTTAACACACAGAAATTAAAAACAGATTCAGAGAAAATCTTTAAAAAAACATGTTTTTTGATACTAAATGTTCTGTGAACGGAATTTTTTTGAAAAAATTTTGGTAATTTTATTTCGAAAAAAATGTTAAATCAGTTTGAAAAATGGTATTTTTTTAATTTAGTATTTTTTAACATTTTTATCTGTCTCTTGAAAAACAAAAATTGGCAGATTTTGTTTTCCTTTCCTTGTTGCCTTTCGAAATGAAATAGAAATCCTGAAAAAAGTAATAAATAAAAATGATGAATATACGTTTTCGTGCGTTTAATATAAAAAAATGTATAATGCATTTAATCTTTATATTAACTTTATTAAAAACATATTTTCTTTAAAATCGAATTTCTACCTATTTTCAACTTTGGACCGAAATAGTATTCTCATCGAAGCCAAACTATATTATGAAATTAAGAAATTTTAACAAACATCATTTATTACAATCGAAGAGGTTTTCCTCCAGTTTTTTCACAAATTTTATTAATTTACAACTCTTCTTGTTATTAATTTGTCTTGATTTAAGTACAATTCCTACTTACATATTTATACATATTAGGAGGGGTCAAATATTTTTGACAAGAGGCATATAGAAAAAACGTAATCTTCTAAAAAAAACATGGGTCTAAAATTAAAATCTACCTTCCGCTGATTGATATAAAAATTCACAAAATACGTTAAATTGTCATCTGGAGAATCAAAATTTCATGGCAAAAAATTTTAAAATATTTTTTCATAACAAGTTCAAAATTGCGAATTTATTGAGACCCATTTCGGGAAAAAATTCTTTATTTTTTTTTGCCTAAACTTGGTACTTATTATTTCTTCATCGCTAGTGGGGAACAAATTTTAAATTGGGAAATAATTTTATTTATTTTTTTTTATTTTTCCGTATTCTGGTCATCAACGCACATCATCTGAGTGGTCTTCCTATATCAGAATCTCGAAACAGTGGTTTCTCGGAACACTTTATTATGCAGTTTTTTTTAAATACCTCAAATTGAAATCTTTACATCTCTCGGCGGGACCTAGGTTTAGTTTACATATCAATGTGAACAAAATCTCAAAGAGAACAGAAATAAATTTGATTTACCTTTCTGTTAATACCATACTAATATAAAAAAATTACAAAATATGTATTTGTAAATATACATGTATAAATAAGTGGAAATTGTATTCAAATCAAGACATAATTACTTAATCAATGAAGTGGTCGTTTTGAAAATACAAAATAGTTATTTGTTTCTAAGGAATATTTTTTCTTTTTCTACTTATTTTGAAACAAATGAAAAATGTTTTCTGTATAGATGTACAATGAACATACATACCTAATACATAAATTATTTTTGGAAATAAGTTTTCATACTAACTACAGTTTGTTACTATTTATTGTCAATTTATTTAATTACCATTATGTTAATAAATAATAAATTGTACTTAGAACATAATTATTTTCAAAATACTTCATGTATGCCACATGCCTTAAATTTTTTTTTAACAATTTTAATTAAAATCAGCTTCTAAATTGCACTCTTTAAGGAGTTGGAAGAGAAGTAAGTCGTCATTTCAAGCTTCAATAGAAGTTATTTTAATTTGTTGATCACATATTTATAAAAAAATATCGCTTAAAAAGTAAAAACAAATTCTAAATTATTTAATCGACTCACAATAAAATACTAATAAAATTTGCATGACAAAACTTGAAAGCACCGTTGCCAATTTAGCGCTTTTTAACAACCCAAAAGTCGTATTTTTTTCTGTTAGCGCTTTTTTCAAAAAATGCGCTGAATTGGCACGTTTTATTTTAAATATATCGATTAGGAGCAAGTTTTTATGTCCTTTTTAACTAACAAACAATTTTATTTTAAGCCTATGTGAAACGGTAGAAAATTATTATCTCCACTCCCAAATTAGAAACATCAAACACAACAAAAACATTTAAAATTTGTCCATGTCTATTGTTTTTTCTGTTCACACATTTTTAACTTTTTAATGATAAAATTTTAATTTGTCAATCCATATTAATATTATAAAATCAAGGGAGTGTTTGCTTTTATATATATTATATTGTTTGTGACGAAATCACGCCTAAACCGCTGGACGATTTGTAATGATATTTTAAAAAAAATGGCGAAAATATTGCAGTTTTTTAAACTTAACATTTTTCTTAATTTTTTCGATAAAACTGGACGTTTTAATAGAAGAAACCTTTCGGATTCCATGCAACTTAGAGGCATTTTTTTAAAGGCAATTTCTAAATCAAATAAGAACGTGTTTGGAAGAAAATTTGAAAAATTACAAATAAATGACCAATTTGAACAAAGTAATTCTTAAGGTATATTTAAGCGTTTCGAAACGAAATGAAAAAATCATTTTAGTTTTTGGAGAACTCGAAAATTAATAATAATAATAACAACAATAATAATAACAATAATAATAATAATAACAACAATAATAATAACAATAATAATAATAATAATAATAATAATAATAATAATAATAACAATAATAATAATAATAATAATAATAACAATAATAATAATCACAATAATAATAATAATAATAATAATAATAATAATAACAATAATAATAGTAATAGTAATAATAATAATAATAATAAAAATAATAATAATAATAATAACAATAATAATAATAATAATAATAACAACAATAATAATAATATTAGTAAATAATAATAATAATAATAATAATAATAATAATAATAACAATAATAATAATAATAATAACAATAATAATAATCACAATAATAATAATAATAATAATAATAATAATAATAACAATAATAATAATCACAATAATAATAATAATAATAATAATAATAATAATAATAATAATAATAATAATAGTAATAGTAATAATAATAACAAAAATAATAATAACAATAATAATAATAATAATTATAATAATAATAATAATAATAATAATAATAATAACAATAATAATAATAATATTAGCAATAATAATAATAACAATAATAATAATAATAATGATAACAATAATAATAACAATAATAATAATGTTGTATGGTAGAAAATGTTGTTCTCTGGTGAGAAAAAGTCTTATTTCTGTTGTGTGAAATGAAAACATTATAAAATACTAGCTGAATGCCCCTGAGTTGCATGGAATCTGAAAGGTTTCTTCTATTAAAACTATAGTTCCGTCCAACTTAAAATCATCAATGTTTACAATTTCATTACAATCCGTTCAGTTTAGGCGTGATATCGTCACAAACAAACAAGTAAATAAACAAGTAAACACACCCTTGATTTTATAATATTAATATGGATTGACAAACTTAAATTTTCTCATTAAAAAATTAAAAATGTATGAACAGAAAAAACATGAGATATTAATGGACTAATTTTAAATGTTTTTATTGTTTTTGATGTTTCTATTTTGGAACTGGACATTTAGTAATGAAAATGAAGTATTTTAAAGAACATAATGGATGAAATCATAAGACATATAAAATTTAATGTTAATATTCTATGTAAATATTTTAAAACATTTTAAAACGTCGAAAATTTATATATTTTTGTCAAAAAATCTATTATGAGCTAGTATAAGTTCGTTTCATTTAGGCCCTAAAATATAATTCTTTATTAGTTAAAAGAAACGCAAAAACATGTACCGAATCGACATATCTAAGATAAAACGCGCAAATTTAGCCAATTTTTTGGAAAAAGCGCTAACAGAAAAAAATTGGACTTTGGGTTGTTAAAAAACGCTAAATTGGTCACGCTGCTTTCATGTTTCGTTATGCAATTTTTATTACTGCCCATCTACACGTAACGTTATATGTAAGATTTTTCTGTCATAGAGTGTCTAATTGGATCTCTGAGAGAATTATTTCACGTGTAGGTTCAAATATTAGCATTAAATGATGTATTATGAGACTGTTGTGATGAGATATCTCTACACGCAGAGTAAAAACATGGTTATAGCATTATCACTACAACAATATTATGTTCTCATTGTTAATTTTATTGAATTTTAATAAATCTATGTTCATGGTAACAATGATTTTGTTTCAATTTTGTCATTCAAAGTTTACACTCAACGAGGAATTTAATATGATTGACTGCAAAAATGATATGTTTTTAAATATTTTTACCAGAAACAAAATTTTGGTAATATGAAACATATTATTACTTGTAGAACCATTAAATATTTGCAGCCTCTTTCCTTATTCTTAAACCATATTCTGTTTTTAAACCATTTCAATATTATTATTCCTGTAACAATAAAATGTTTTTAAACCATTTCAATATTATTATTCCTATAAGAATAAAATGTTATAAATAAATATAATATTTATCCTTTTCACAACTTAGTGGAAAACTTTAATACTTGTTTGTTTTTAAATATATACATTTTTTTAATATTTGTTTTCTGACTTCAATTTAATTCTCATTTAGTTTGTATATGAATAAATATAAAGAGACAAGGTTTGGTTACATAATTTAAGAATCTTGCATTTGAACCACGTATGGTGGTACAAATGAATATGACTAATAATAATATGATTATATAATAATTTTTATTAATATATGATAAGATGACAAAATCAAATAATAATATTATATGATTGGATAACTATATAATAACATGAGGTAAAAATATGATAGAATGGAATCATAATATGAAAATTTGGTATAATATAAATGTGGTATAAGATTGTTCAATTATATGTAAAACTATAATCATAACATAAAAAAACAAACCATATAATCGGATACAATATGATAAAATGAAATCATAATAATTATTACTTATAATCATTTCTATTTTTTGTTGTGATCATAAGTTTCAATCATAATATGTTGCTCTTAGATTATGGTCACTTCAACTATATTTTTTCTCTGCGTGTATACAACTATCTTATAAGATAAAATGTCAAAAAAATACACAAACACGAAAGTTTGTATGTGTGTGTGCTTCTATATTTGGGAAATTACTAAAAAGACAAAGTTTTTTGTACAATTGTTTTTCTTTAATGAGTGTTTTACATTAAAAAAAAAAAGAAAAAAATATTTATAAAAATTATGCTATAAAAGTTCGAATTTCTTTAATAAAAGGGACATGTTTACTATGTAACTGATTGAAAACAATATCTTATAGGATTTATTAGAATATGTGTATCCCTTATTTAAGATTTAACATAATATAAACAAGATGGTTACTCTCTTCTGCCGGCGTTATCTCACATATTATATCTGCATTAATATCAGTTGTAGACCTGGGGTTAGCGTTGTTTTGTGCGTCGGTGAAGTACTTTGGCATCTGTTTTTACTTTTTTAAGTGGTATTTTTTTATAAATGTGTGACCAACAAGTAAAATGAACTTCTGTTGAAGCTTTACTTTCAGATGACGACTTACATCTGTTCCAATTCCTTAAAGAGTTCAAT
The DNA here is from genome assembly GCA_932274085.1 of Protocalliphora azurea. Lineage (NCBI taxonomy): Eukaryota > Metazoa > Arthropoda > Insecta > Diptera > Calliphoridae > Protocalliphora > Protocalliphora azurea. The sequence continues at coordinate 77,577,544 of OW026523.1, read as the reverse complement.
ATAGAAGCTGATTTTGATTATTTAAAAGATAAGTGCAAACTAAAATTGTTAAAAGAAAGTAATTATGTTATAATTACAATTTATTATTTATTTATTAATATTAATATATGTTAATGTTAAATAAATTAAAAATAAATCATAACAAATGGTACTTAGTATGAAAACTTTTTCCAAAAATAATTTTTGTATTAGGTATGTATGTTCATTTTATATCCATATAGAAAACATGCTACAAAATACGCAGGAAAAGAAAAATTTTTCCTTAGAAACAAGCGACTATTTTCATTGATTAAGTTATTACGTCCTGATTTAAATACAATTTCTAATTACATGTATATTTGCAAATACCTACTTTGAATTTTTTTTTATATTTTATGGTGTTAAAAGCAAATTTAATTCTGCTCTCATTGTGATTTTCTTCATTGCATTGCCATGTAAACCAAACCATGTTTAGGCAAAGAAAAACAATTTTTCCCCGAAATGGGTCTCAATATAAATATTTAAAACATAAACACAACAACACTAATCATTGTAATAATTATAATCTGCTGTTGTCAACTAAAGCCCTGCAAACTATGTTTTGTAAGAGATTGCAAGCCACTTGTTATTTTTTAAATACTTTAAATCTGTGTATGAGCGGTTAAATAAATACTGTTCTGCAGGTACTTAAAACCATATAAATACTACTTGTGCTGCTCAACTTTATGAGCAAATGCTGTGTATATTGTGATAGCGACCCAATAAGATATCTCATGTCTTATTGAGTGCGATTGCTCTCATAATATAAGACATTTGACCACTTGTTTGCTTCAATACACGCAGAGAGAAAAAACATGGTTACAGCATTAGCACTACAACAATATTATGTTCTCATTGTTAGTTTTCTTAAAATTTAGTAACTCTATGTTCATAATAACACTGTTTTTGTTTAAATTTTTTCATATGATCTTTACATTCAATAAAAATTTTAATATGGTTTTGCAGTTAATTATATGATTGTAAATATTTTTACCAGAAACAAAATTTTATTAATATGAAAAATATCATTACTTCTACAATCATTAAATATGTTAAGTCTTTTTTCTTATTCTTAAACCATATTCTGTTTTTAAACCATATTAATATTATTATTCCCATGATAATAAAAAGTTCCAAAGAAATATAATACTAACCTTTTTCACAAACTTAGTAGAAAAATGCATAACTTGTTTGTTTTTAAATACATTTTGTTTTTAATGTTTGTTTTCCAACTTCATTGTAATTCTCATTTAGTTTATATATGAAAAATTTAAATAGACAAGGTTTGGTTATATTCGGTGTGATTCAAGCAATATAACCCCTAGTCTGCAAGTAGACATTTTTATGTTAGCAATTGTCAAATTCTATGTCTCTCTTCAAAATATTACGTGTGGACCAATTAGAAATCTATTGCTCAATCTTTTTCACAACCAGAGCTGTCAGACGTGGTGCTTTTTAATTTCCTTTGGCTACTAAATTTTCAGTTTGGCGACATAGCAAATTTTTGACTATTTATAAAGTGGTGACGATTTGCATAATTTTAAAAATTTTGTAAAGTAGGTATTTGTGGAGAAATACGATTACGTATTCTTACTATCAATCGACTATTTTCAGTATTTGCCTATGTAACAAAAAGAAGGGCCTTAATTTATAAATTTAACTTCAACTTAGATTGAGATTTTTTTTTCAAATTTCATTTTATTGAATATAATATTTTACATTTCATATTACTTAATAATAATAATAATAATAATAATAATAAAATAATATAACAAATACAGTATTTTCTTTTAATAGGATTTTCTATATTAAGTATTGAAATTGATAATTGTTGGTAATATTAGGCAAGGTAACATTTAGGGTATTTTTGCCATAATTATTTTTGTATCGCTTTAAATCTTCCTTCTGCCCTCCGCCTAGTGTTGTAATTGTGGTCAATTGGAATTAAAAATTTTTTATCGTTGTAAAATACATTTAACAAGGTTATGAGTTACAATAAAAGTATATTTTAATTGGAACATATTTTAATAAAATAATAGAACATACTTTAATAAGTCAGCATTTTCTTCTTCTTTAACTTTTGATTTATCTACTTTTGTAACAAAATCGCATTTCCGTTCTTAAAACGAAAATGCAAATATTGTAAAACACAATTATTGTGGAACTAAAAACTGCAGACGTATTTCTTGGAATTGTTTGTCAAAAATATATTTTTATTTATTTAATAAGCTAGAATTAAAAAAACAAAACAGAACTTCAATGAGAATAAAATAAATAGAATTATTTCTAATAAAATAAAATTATTTCTTAAATAAAATTATTTCTAATAAAATAAAATAAAAATTATTTCTGGCGACGAGGATGGGATGGTATATTAATGTTATCAAAACGAATTAATTAAAGTTACATTTTAAAAGGTGGAAAATAAAAATAAAAGGAAAGACCAATTCCAATATTTTTAATTCTTTTTAAAATGAAGAAATAAAAAAAGGAAAGACCAATTCAAAAAAAAAAAAAAAAAATTGTATCCTTTTTAAAGTGGAAAAAGAAAAAGTTTTATATAAAAGAAAGACCAATTCTTATACAAATAAAAACATAAAAAGTTTAAAAATATTGCTGATTAAATAAAACAAACCAAGTTAAAGCAAAAAAAAAAAAAAAAAGTACTTATAACTCAAGAAAATATAATAAAATTTATAAGTGAAATTAATAACAAAAGAAAATCCGTTTAAATACAAATAACTTTTTACAAAGTGGAACTTTGCGTTTTCAACATACCGAAAAAAAATACCCGGAAGAACTACATAAATGCAAATAAATACAAAACAGTGTAAGGAATTAAAGAAGGGCTATTGCAACTAAATACAAATAAAAAACGTGCCAAGTGATAAATTTATAAACCAGAAGAAGGCACTAACAGAATTGAAAAACAACAGCGAACAGTGCCGAGAATTGAGAATCAAAAGAAGGCGTCATCCCTGAGAGAGAAAGAACCATTGTATAGACGACCAACAGGAAGGAGATCATCAATAACAAGTAATATATTAAGCATTAGATATCCCTTAAATTTTCTTTAATTATATATATAAATAAATAAATGATACACAGCTAAATAAAACGATAAAATTGTAAACAGTTGAGTAGGAAAATTTTTAATATTTGACAATTTTTTTTTTTTTTATAAAATTAATTCACATAATTAACACAGAAAAGTTTAAAAATGGCTGAGTTGGTACAAATCAATATAGACCCTATTAAATATCTTTCAAACTTACCAGAATTCACTAGGATTATAAAGACCTCCATACCTTTATAAATTTAATAGATAGATTTCAGCCACTTTTGCTGGGATACGACCATCTATCCCAACAGATTTTTGCAGATTTAATAAAAAGTAAGCTTAAGAATAAGGCAAGAGAGGTAATTGAAATCAATTGTCAAGCAATCACATGGGAAGAAATAAAGGAAATATTAATAAACAACTTTGGAGAACGGTTGTCTTCCGATGAACTATTTGACGAATTAAGATCAACGACCTTTAAAATCAATAGTACAGAATTCTTTAACGAAATAAAAAACAAACTTAGACGTCTCAACAACAAAGCTATGGCCGTGGTTGGCGAAGGTAATGCAAAGAACGCCATTGCTAGTAATAACATGCGTAGCGTTCTTAATATATTTAAATCAAAAATCCCAGAGCCTATGAAGACTATACTTACGTGCAGGAATCTTAATTCCCTAGAAACGGCCATGAACATTCTGTTCGAAACGGGGTACGCAGATTTAGATATAAATGGGAAACCTTTTAATAGATACAATAGAAGACCGAATGAACGACAGAGCCACAGACAAATAGATAGGCATAACAACATAAAGGGCAATCGACGTTATTATTACAACAACTACAACAGATGCGACAATAACGAAAACGCGACTATAATGAAAACAGGCAAAACTATAATAGTTATAATAAAAGGAGCACCAACAATGACAGACCAACTTATGAGAATGATCGAAATTAGAACAACCACATTCCAAATCGCTTCCCACAAAGGCAGAATTTTTCGAATTTTCCGAGGTTCCAAAACCAACCAATTGTCCCTCAACCTGAGCCCATGGATATAAATACTATCCAACATTTTCTTCCAACTGCCTCCAGGGAGAATTACCACGTGTAGTGGTAAAAACGAAAATAGGATCCCTAAAATTCTTAATAGATAGCGGAGCGACCCACTCCGTCATCAAACCTGGTTTATGTCACCCGAAGTGGTCTGAACCTATTAAACCGACATAATTAAAAACACTTAACCATATTATAGAAATTATAGAAAAAGTAACTATCCCTCTTTTTGAAGAACTAGGGAATACAAACCAAAGAGTAAAATTTTTCGTATGTAAATTTAATGGCCAATATGACGGCATAATTGGAATGAATATTTTAAGATCATTAAAGGCAAATATAAATTAAAAAAAAGAAGTTTTAGAAATAAGTAACAAGGAAGTTCCCTTATATTTCTCTGAAAAAGTGGTACTGTATCATTTCGAAAACGAGGGATTATATGAAGTAAATATTCCCGTTAAGTGCGAAAATGGTTTAGTTTACCAACCAAAAATGAGAACAAATGATAATAAAGTAGAAATTATTGAAGGTAAAGAATACCGACGAAAACCCAAAAAAATGTAACCATCAAAGGAAAGACGCTACAAGAGTTACAAAAGAAAATTTTTTTATCTACTATTTCACAAGATATATTAGACCAGATAAGAATACAAAATCTTTCAGATACAGAGAAAAATAAACTCATACATATTTAAAAGTATATTTTATTTAGAAGGTAGCGATTTATCTTTTACGAATGCAGTTAAACATAGCACTAGAACAATTAATGATATACCAATATCAGCTCACACTTATCGCTATCCGTATATCCATAAGGACGAAGTCCAAAAACAGATTAAGGATATGTTACGAAACGGCATAGTCCAAGTTACTCCCCATAATCGGCACCGGTATGGGTTGTTCCCAAAAAGACCGACGCCAGCGGTAAAAAGAAATGGTGTTTGGTTATTGATTACAGAAAACTGAATGAAGTTATGATTGATGACAAATACTCAATTCCTAATATTGACGAAATATTGGAGAAGTTGGGTAGATGTCACTATTTCACGACACTCGATCTGGCAAAGGGATTCCATCAGATCGAGATCGATGAGAAAGATATTCACAAGACGGCATTTCGCGTGGAAGGCGGACATTAGGAGTTTCTTCGTATGCCGTTTGGGCTTAAAACAGCCCCAGCGACCTTCCAAAGCCTGATGAATAACATTTTGGGTGACCTTGTGTATACCATATGTATAGTCTATCTAGACGACATAATTGTCTTTTCAACTTCTTTGGAGGAACATATAGAATCGTTAACAAAAGATTTTAAACGGCTTAACGATGCCAATTTGAAAATCCAACTTGACAAAAGTGAATTCTTGAAACTACAAACTGAGTTCTTGGGGCATGTCGTATCATCAGACGGCATAAGGCCTAATCCAGAAAAAATTAAATGTGTAAATGACTTCCCTCTACCTAACACAAAAAAAATCAAGCAGTTCCTAGGCCTTACGGGCTATTATAGGAAATTTATTAAAGACTTCGCTAAAATCGCTAGTCCAATGACAAAATATTTGAGAAAAGATTCAGAACTGAATGTAGTGGACCCCGAATATAAAACCAATTTCCAAACTCTAAAGAATATGCTGGTTAACGATCCAGTTCTTAAATATCCAGACTTCAACAAGAACTTTGTTCTACAAACGGACGCAAGCAATTTTGCGCTGGGTGCCATCTTATCACAAGACAATCACCCCATTTGTTTTGCTAGTCGCACTCTAAATAACCATGAAAGAAATTATAGCACGATCGAGAAGGAATTATTAGCCGTCGTTTGGGCCACAAAACACTTCCGATCATATCTTTTCGGCAGAAAATTTCTGATAGAAATGAACCACAGGCCACTGTCATGGCTGTTTTCGATTAAGGAACCAAATTCGAAACTGGTACGTTGGAGACTCCGTTTGCAGGAGTTCGATTATAAGTTAAAATATAAGAAAGGCACACAAAATGGTAACGCGGATTGTCTCTCCCGGATATAAGTAAATACAAATGAAACCCTAGCATTTCTAATCAACGAAACCACAAAACCAATAAATTTGTATAAATTCCAAATTATTTTCAACAAAAACGAATCAGGCTCATTAAGAATAAAGACTAAACAAATATTTAATTCATATCGCAAAATAATTCACTCTAAAAATTACGACGAAGGTACATTGATCACCATTATTAAAAACCATTTTAACCCAGATAAAACCAACGCTGTTTACGAACGAACGAAATAAAAGATAAATTCAAACAAATCGTAAGAAAATATTTTACTAAGAGCAAAATAATTATGTGCACGAAATTATTACGGGATGTTATAGATGAAGACGAGTTAGCGACACTAGTAGAGACAGAATACTTAAAAAATAATCAATGGGGGATAAATGAAAATTATTCGCAAATGAAACAAAATTTTTATCACCCGAAGCTTAAAAAGAGAATTACACAATTCATAAACAATTGCGTTATATGCAACTAGGAAAACTATGATAGGAAACCTATTAGATCGGAATTTATATTAACAGAAACCCCTAACCAACCAAGAGAAATAGTTGACATGGATGTCTTTTATAGTCTGGACAAGACACTCTTTTTAACGATTATTGACAAGTTTTCAAAGTTCGCTCAGGCTATCAAAATAAACAACAGGTCCTGGGTTGAATTTAAAAGAGCTCTGTCTCAATACCTAAGCAATGTAGGACACGTCGGCAAAATTTTAATTGATAGTGAATTAGGCTTTAAAGCTCTACCGCTCACTGAGTAGCTCAGACAACAAAATATTGAAATACACTACACATCCAATAATAATCACACTTCCAATTCAGATAGAGAACGCCTCCACAATACAATTAATGATCATATAAGACTACTGAAACACGACCCAGACAAAGACACTGTTGAAGAAAAAATTTACAATAACAACAGGTCAAAAACCCATACATTTCAATAACGGTAATATTGAAAGAGAACAATATCCCTTAATTAAAGAAAAAAATATTAAAAACCAAAGAAAGGAACATTAATAAACTAAACAAAAACAGAGAAGAAGTTGAAATTCAAACGGGACCAATTTTTCTTAAGGAAATACTCCAAATTCCACCAGGTAGAAGTACAAAAATTAGATAACGACCATGTCATAACTAAAAGAGGACTCAAATATTATAAATCCCACATTAGGAGAAAGAAAAAATATCAAAACCTACAAGAAAATAGACAAAACGATACAGTCACTTAAGTGAACCATTTTATTACTTTTTATTATCATATTCCAGATAAAATGGACCTACTACATAAATTAATAATACTGCCGACAACTATTTACCTTACAACTGGACAGACGATTGAAATACAAGACTTAACGAAAAATGAAGGATACTTACCAATAAAGAAGGAAGCCGTCAAAATCATCAACTTCTACCAAAAAGTGCTCCACATTATAAACGTGACGAAATATGAAGAAACCACACATATAATATCGGAAAATATAGATGTATTATCCAACTCTTTATTTAATAGCAACCCATTACTATACTCGATAAACAAAAACTTTACTCTTTTGCAAGCAAAAATAGACAACATGATACCTAAGTTTAGGCAAAAACGATGATTAATAAATTTTGTTGGAAAAGGATTAAAAATTATAGCTGGTACCATTGAGAGTGACGACGAAAAAGACATTAGGGATGTTCTAAACATGTTGAAAAACAATAGCGTAACCCTTTTCAATATCATGGAATCTATATTAGCAACTCACTCATAACAAGAATATATAATATTACCACCCATATAAATGCACAACAAAATATATTTCAAAATTACATAAACAAATTCAAATCCGAGATACAAAATAAAATAAAAGATGAGATACAATTTCTAGAACATATATATAAGATACAAAATGACATTTTACTTTTGTGGGTGCGTGTATGCAGTCTGTCTTCTTTACGTCTGTGTATATGATGTTTATGTTGTTGGTATTTGCGTGTATATTGTTTGTATTGTTTATTTGTGTGTATATTGTTGGTATTAGTGTACATATTATTTGTGTTATTTGTATTGTTGGTATTTGTGTGTACATTCCCTGTAGGAAATGTTACTAGTGAAGCAGTACTGTATTATACCCCCGGCAATGCTTTTTCACTATAGACATTTAACATGTGCGTGTCATTGGAAATCTACTACTGACACTCGTACTATTGAGTAGGTTGTTCTTTTGGGACCATATGTAGACATTGTCAGCAGAGATTCACTAGTGCATTTTAGTAATTCCAGTCTACACTTTTGGTACTTTTATGGTGTAAATGTTAGTAGTGAATCTGTACTGACCCACTGTTGACGCAGACACAAGTACTAGTGAATTATTATACCCTCGGCAATGATTTTTTGCTATAGACATTTAACATGTGCGTGTTATTGGAAATCTACTACTGACACTGGTACTATTGAGTAGGTAGTTCTTTTGGGACCATATGTATGCATTGTCTACATATTTATTTTAGTAATTCTAGTCTACACTTTTGATACTTTTTCTGAAATAGTCGTAGTTAATAAAACTTTTGATAAATTTGATGCATACATATTTGATTTTATTAAAAACTTAAGGAATTAATAAAATATTAATTTTCTTTGCTCGAATGTTTTCATTTGTTTTAGATTTGCTTCGATCATTTGTTTAAAATATATTTTTTGGCGCTGCAATGCTCCTCCTAGTGTTTTATCGGCTGCTGCACTAAAACTTGATACAACATCTGGATATGGAAACAAAAAATCATTTGCAAAAATATTACAAATTTTGAGAACTCAAATATAAAACTTTTTACCTATTAAAGCTTTAGAAACGTTGGCGAAATTGCTGCCGCCGAACTCGTCAACTCTTAATTTGTAATAAACAAAAGAAATACAAAATATGAAAAATTGGATTTTGTATGTACTTTTTAAATTTATAATTAATTTATAATTAAATAATTATTATAGCAGAATTGAAAAAATACTAGATTAATAAAAACAATTATGCTACCGAGAAATAATAGTATCGCTTTAGCGCCGAATTAGAACTCTTATCTGTTGTGTATACATTTTTTTTCTTTTCTTTGTTGACAATGTCGCCAAGAAGTCACCAAAATAATTGACAAAACTGGTGACTTGGAGACACTTGCTCCCAGGTTTCCTTCAGGGAACATACACACAAAAAACACCAACAACACGCAAACATCAACAACACAAACAATTGTTTGCGTTGTTTGTGCGTATGTTGTTTGAGTTGTTTATGTATTGTTGACATGTGTGCTACTAGAAGCATTTGTGTTCAAATTTGAGCTGACGTGGGTGTTGTTAGTGTTAGTGCTGATGTTGTACACTATTTCTGTTTGAAGTTCTTGTTGTTATGTTGTTTGTTTCTCAGTAATATTTTTAAAATGTGGTTCTGTGTTTTTTGTAACGATTTACAGTAAGTTGAGTTTTCCCAAGCATAAAATCATCTAGACGTTAGTATCAACGCATTATTCTGTATTTGTAAATATTATTTTAATATATGTATAATATGTAATATAAGCCCCCTTCCCGAATTTTTATGCTCTTACACAATGGTGTAGGGTATCAATAAGCAGTCTTTCTTTCTCGTTTTTATCTACGTTTAGGGAAAAAAGAATTTGTCTGTTTTCTTTGCATGTTTTTATATGAGCAACGTGTTTGTGTGTGTGCGTTCATAACTGTGTAAATGATAGTATTTTCGTAAGCTAAGCAGTCGTTTAAAAGATTGTGATTTATGATCAAAATGATTAATAAATAATAATAACTATTTAGTAAATATTAATAAATTTTAATAAAATTGAATAATAATGAGAAATAAATGTAAAATTGAAAAAACGTGCTATAAATTCTATTAGCAAACAGATTTGATTAAATATAAATATTGAAAAATCTTTCAAATTAGTTTTTGAGACATTATCTTATATTATGTTTTCTTTTTTATAATCTTACTTAAAATAAAAAAAAAAATGTTAATTTATTTTTTTCAAAACCATGAATTAAGCCATAAAATCAGATAAAAAACGGTTACTTGTTAACTAAATAATATATTGAGTTATGTACATATTAAACTTAAAATATTTCATTCATAATTTTATTATAGTGCAGATGTTTCACTTTTACCTAAAACCAATTTATGAATGGATAATGCCTTATTTTTGATATTTGTAAAAATTTATTAGTTAGGAATGAAAATAAGTTGGAAATGAATTGAACATCCCAAAACTAATTTATTAATTTACACTATTAGTCATTGCAATATACATATACAATCACTGCTTGCTTATACAAAAAATGACAAGCCTATACAAAAAACAACAACACTGAAAGTCATTGCAATGATTTTTATATATCGTCCTTGCGCTGACCTGATTACCTATGTAAAAATTTTCGATTTTTTAATGGTGCATTTAGATTTCCTACTTGTCATACAAAAGACCACCAAAGCATTTGTCGATATCTCAACTGGTTTAGGATTTACAAAATTATCTATTTAATATCATAATATTTAATATTTTATCTTCATGATATGAGGCGTAAAAATGAATATGTTAAGACCAGTTATATTGAATTTAACTGACACAGATTTACGTCATCTAAAACTTTAATGATGTCTGTCCGTCCATCTCTCTGTTTTTCAGTTTTAGATTATTATTTTATATTTAATATGAATTTGTGTTTGTATGTTCTTAAGCACTAACTCTGTATAATAGTTTAAAATTATGAGGATTTAAATGCTCGCAAATCTACGAAATATATATTAATTTATTTATTTATAATTGTCTACAAAATTTAAAAAACAACACTATTTAATATTAGAATAATTGTTTCACATCAGAAAAAAAATAAAAAAATAATTGAAATTGAACAATTAATTTTGGAAATTTTGATAGAAGTAAATTGTGTCCATTCCAAAAAAATTTTAGTCGCCAATGTATTCTCCAAACTGTTATATAGATCGTGTTAGTCGAGCTAAGTAATCACAACTATACGTAATTAATTACTTGCATTTTAATTTTTTAATTAAATCAGACCAAGCAAAAGTCGGGAGAACATATTAGTTATCAATGACATCCGAACATTACTCTTTATATGTTGTAATTGTTTTCTGATCAGAAATTAAAAGTTGTATAGAGTGTTGATCGAAAATCATATTTTTAGTGGCATTTTAAAATTGGGCCAGCTCACAAAAGCGAAATTCAAAATTCGGAATTTGCTCAATTTCAATAGAAAGATTATCGAAAGGATTTCCGATCGTTTGATATATATCGTTATATATATATATATATATATATATATATATATATGTATATAACGATATATATACATATATTATCGGTGGGCTTCATAAACGACATTTAAACCGACAAACGGATGCTTGGACATCGTCCTATCTACATTATTTCTTACAAGGATCCAGAAAATATTAACTTTTTTGCTCTCCTATGAAAATTGTAGAAATTATAAACGGAATGACAAACTTATATATACCTTTAACATCTGCGGTGAGGAGTATAATAATAATTAAAAAATATGATTTAAAAAATATAAAACTTAAATAACGCGATAATTGAGTGAATCAAAATGTTAAACGAAGGAAAATTTGTATATTAATTATATCAATCAAGTTGGTAATTGAATGAAACAAAAGAATAAATAAACAAAGTATTTATTATTATTCTTTTTTTCGCTATTTTGTTTCCTTTACTTTTACATTTACTGTACATATATATTTTAAACAAATGTCAAAAAAAGTTTGTTTATATGTACATATTTTCGCCAATTTATCCGTATGTCCATGGAAAATAGCAGCAAATCTTAAATTTTTTTGAGATGATTGAGTTGCAACTTCAGTGGCACACATTTCCAAATGTATTTTTTTTTACATTATAGGGTATTTATTAAAAAAAATAGAAGCGATGAATTACTTAAAGGAGAGAATCAAAAAATGAAGACAAGTGATTGGAAAAATTATAATGTCCATATCCTGGATTTAGTTCTGTACGTAAGCTACAAATTGAATATGTGATAACATCAAATATTACTGTGTTAATATATAATAATATTACTGTGTTAATATACTAATATGTAGTATAGAATAGACAAATAATAATGACGCCTCATTAGCAATAAATTGCTTTAAAAAGTAGTTGCCATTACCGAGAACCAAAAAGTTTTTGCTGGGATAATACTCCTTCCAGGTCTTTTGTTTATTTTATTTGCATCATCCACATTTTTTTCTTCTATTCGATGAGGACACCTTCAAATTCATTAAAATATTTAATAATACACATTACATAAAATAATATGTACATACGTATACATACAAACTTTTGTAAAACCTTAAAGCCAAAAACAATGATTCCTTTCTACATTAAGGTCTCCTTCTGTCCAGAAAACTAAACAACAAATTATACAAAATATATAAATTTTTAATATTTTTTATTATCTATTTTAATTTTTTTCTTAACAAACTTAAATTTTTTATATTGTTAATCACTATTTTAATTAAATTTTTATATTAAATGGAACAACAGTGTTAATCGAAAAATTTTAGCTAATAATTTGTTCTGTGTAATAGAATAACGTTTTTTTTTAATTCATTTAATTTAAATAATTAAAAATAATTAAACTTAGTACTTTTATTTTAAAGTAATCACTATTGAAAATTATTTGTACTCTTCTTTAAACAATAAAGATCTTCGTCGGAAGACGATCTTAACTTTACTGTTGCATGGTTAAGAGGAATTTATAGATTTTGTGTTGGCTTTATACAATAAATTAAAAAAAAAAAAACAAAAAACAAAACGGAATAAAAAAAACTGATAACGAATTATGTCCAAAAAAATTTGTACTTGAAATGTTTGTTAGTGGTTTCACAGTAAGCTATAAATATAATACGTAACATGCTTAAAGACTGAAAAAAAAGTTATCATAATATAAGACAAAATAAAATGCTACTGACTCATATATGAGTGATAAACAATAAATACAAATGCTATTACGTATATAATTATAACAACGAAATATTTAGTTCAAGTGTTTAATAAAATTATGTTTATAGTCAAGTAATCTACAATTATTAAATCTATGATGATTTAAAAATCATAAAAGACATAAAGTACTTACTTAGTCATTGCATTTTAAACACTTGAATAATATGTATTTTGAGGTTTAACTGAAAATTTGGATATATGTCAATATTTACAAATAGTATACAAAATATTCCAGCAAAATGTTAATGATATTATTTTGCTAACAGAATCGAAATATTTGAAAATATACTTGAGAAAAATAACTTAAAATTTCACGAGCTTAATTCTTAAAGACAAAACCCTTATTATCACCGCTAAATGGTATCGATTATGAAAACACCCTTTATTATACAGTTCTGAAAATTACGTTGAAATAAACTAAGTGATAAAATAAGTCTAAAATATTTTTTACCTCTATCCCTCTTTATACCAAAAAAAAAAAATAAATTTATACAAAAAACATTTGCTGGGTTGTCCAGCTGGGTTATATCTATAGCACAACGCAATTAATAGATCAATAATATTGAAACAATTACAAAATTTATTCAAATACCAAAAAATAAATGAATTTAAATAAAACAAAGAAATTTATTAATATGCACATTAGGAAGATCATAATAATGATTTGTTGTCTATAAAGTTGTTAAGACAACTAAAGGTTGTTTTTAACTTGTAAAAAAATATGTACGAGGTTGTTGAAATTTCTTAATTTTTACATATTATTTTTTTTTATTTTCTTTTTTGGTAGAAAAGCGCTTTTGATTAGTGTTGCCAGATTTTAAATGGAATATTAAGACCTAAAAAAAAATTTTATAAGATCAAAATTTATGGAATTTATGGAATCCTTTAATAAATATTTGCTACATTACTGAACTTCAGCTGGTTGTCAGATATTTTCTTTGTGGATTATTAAAAATCGGCTTTGCTTAGTAAATATTTCCAACAAGATAAATATTTCGATATAACCACTTAAATGATGCCTGATTAACTCTTTCTGTTTTTTAAATACTTCCCGTCAACTCAGAACCCTTTCTGAATTCTAAAAAAATATATATGAATCCCAGTAAGGGCGGATCAATGTTAAAAGTTTCTGGCAGCTATATTGTTTTGCATGTTTATTATATCAGTTGTTTTTTATTCAAATCACAAATCACAACTGAGAAGCGCTTCCAAATTATATAATTTGTCGAATTTAGAATCGGCACTTGGGCTTGCAATATCTAATAATATCTAACTAATTCACGGGCGTTTAAAATGGGACTAATTATGGCCGAAGGAATTATATTTAAAGAAAAGGCACATTTTTTATTCAAATGAAAAAAAAAAATAATAATAAATTTTCACCTCTCACCAAAATGATTATATCAGTTGCTATTAGGTATAAAAAATGACAAACTATTTCCAGTTCAGAACCTTTGCCCCATCGTTGTATCATTGTATGTCGTAAATAATTCTCAAACAAAATCTTTGAAAGTAAAAACAAACAAAATTTCAAAATTTGTTTTTGAAATTTTGTTTTTGCGCTCGTGTTATAAAAACAGGCAGTTATTTTTTTTTTTTGTAAAATTATCAAATTTCAATTTCAAGTATTTGGTATCATAGGAAACGTTAGAACATAGGAAACGTTAGAATTAGTGAAAATATATTAAATACGGTTAAATTTCTTCAGACTATGACCTGAAAAATTAAGATTTTAAGTATGTTTTTGAAAAATAATGTTAATATTTGGACCTTATGAAAATTTAGACTAGCGGAGCTATTCCAATGAAATTTTGGCACAATACAATAATCTTATTTCAAAATCGGGGAATAAAAAAAAGCTCCCACATCTTCATACCAAAATAGCCAGAATCCCAATCCAAGTAAAACATTTTTAAAAACTTAACTTTTTTCATAAAAATGATCAACTAGCCGTTGGCAAAAGCGTAGCTTAGAAAATATTTTTTGTATGTTTAGCCAACATATGTGGGTAAATATCCATTATATTTGTTTGCTGATCTCGGCTTTAACATTTGAGAGTTAAAAAAAAAAAATAATAAAAAGTTTTTTAAAAATTTATAAAGTTTGTATAGGACTTGAGGGGAAACCGTTGCTCAAAGCGCCTCCGATTTTTCTTTACACACATTTACGTTAAAATTTCTTTTGAAATCATTATAAAAATTCTATAGTTCGGAACAAAAAAATATTTTAGAAGGTGAAGAATATTATCATTTCTTTGGAAAAAAAACTCCAAAAATATGATTTTTTTTTAAAGTTTAAACTTCAGATTAATATAATTTTTTATCGGATAGATATATTTATATAATTCTTGCAGCAATGTAATTTAGAATTTTGTAAAAAATCTAGTGGATATTTTCCAAAAATGTTAAGGCCCAAGATGAGGCTCCCAAGTTACAAAAACTTTAAAAAAACTGTGCCAAAAATGAGGGCAAAATTAGCTTCCCCCTAAATATCTCTTAAAGTAAAAGAGACGACCTACGCAAGTGGGCATGTTTTTTTGTAGATATTTATAGGCAGTACATATATGTAAAATTTTTTTAAACTTAAGTCATAAATGAATTTTTGGCGAATTTAAAAAAAAAAATACATACCCGAGGTGAAAAATTTTAAGGTCTACGCTCTTCCTCCGTGATCCGCTAGAAACCTGTGCTTATTCAAATCAACTCGAAAAGACCTCAGCTCTGATCATGTGAAATTTTGTTTAGATATCTCTAATGGTTCACAAGTTACTGAATTATTTCTAAAAAACACATTGGGACCACTGCATGGTGGTAAATTTCGGCCAGAAATGAAAATTTGATTTTTGATATAATTTTTATTACATTTGAAAGCCAACACTTCAGATAAAATGGTTCATAACTTTTGTCGTGGTTTTGAGCATTTAGTTTGGTAGTTATAATGACGCAAAATATTGGTTATCAAAATAATCTTTTTTCAATTTTTTTCAATAGGTTTCAGAAGTTGAGTATAAACGGGATAGTATATTACTAAATCTCATGAGTTAGCATCAATAAAATTCAATTGCTTCTACCTGCTACTATTTCTAGTAACCACTTAAAATGAGTATTTTTTAATGTATTCAAAGTTCAATTTATTTAGAAAACTAATTAATGATAATATAATTAGAATATGATATATATTTTAATATATTAAATTTTTAATATATAGTTCATAAAATAAAATTTTAGTACATATAAATAACTTTTTTTCAAATTCTAGTCGTCCTTATTAATTTGAATAACTCATTTATCTATTTTGCGTAATTTTTGAAGCAAAATTATATAACTTATTAATTTATATCAATAATTTTAAGTAAAAACCTATCTTATAACAGTGCGGAATAAACAACAATACAGGGGTATACGTATTAGAAAGGATAATAGTGGACAAAACAAAACTGTTAATTTACCACGAAATTAACTTTTATTTTGGTAAATGTATTAAATATTATTATATTTTCGAAAATTTCTCGACAATACAAATTATTTGGATTGGATGCGTTATGTGTAAGGAAAATCGCCGACATCTCTTCTTGTATTATCCGATTTTTTAGAAACATATACCATTGGAAAACTTATAACTATATCTTACGCCCAAGCTAGTTAGATTATTTTGATATTTATCAAGTGTGCATTTATCATGAATCTTCCTTGTCCTCATTTATCCCGCGATCGCCTTTCGGTATCTGTAAAAAATTTGGTTTGTGAATAAAGTATTATATTTTTTTATTCACATACTACATTTAAATTGCTTAGACAGAGAAATAACAGAGTTGATTTTTGGTTGGAATTTACCACCGTGTACTGAGCGACATTGATATTTGCTAGTTCCTTCCCACAACTTGTGTATTTATGAAACGATTTTTCCCATTTTTAATACCATATGAAAGAAATATTTGAGCAAAATTTTGTGCCCTAGATGATCCACCCCGAATTCAAACGAGCTTTCGGTTTTCTGTCTTCCATGAAAGAAGAAAATTAATAAAATTGTCATGTTACGATTACTCCTGGAAACCAAATTGAATCAACAAATTCAATATATATATATTATATATATATATATAAATAAATGCTCACATAAAAATAATATTTGACGACAATAAGTTTTTTATGACTAGATTTTTTTTATGATTATCACAGTTGAACCGATTGTGATAAAACTTTGCCCTAGGTTTTCTACTAAGGAAAAATTTATTGTCATCAAATGTAATTTTTATGTGAGCATTATATGAGACTTATGCACTTTAAAGTGATTTTCGGGAACCGTGGTCAGTTTTGTAACTATCTTCGTGAAATTTGGTACACTGGTCAAAGCCTAGATAAAGCTCACTTACTCCTAATTTTAATGAAATCGTGATCAATATAAAGCATTTGTAAACATTCATTACCGCTATAAAAATATATGGATTTAAGCCCTTATTCCATTTTAAGCTATTTTTCAGCTATAAATTTGGCACGTTCTGTACCGTATTTCCGTCACACTTTAACATCAAAAATTTGTCGTTATATATCGAAAATTCGTTAGTTAACAAATTTCGTCGTTAAATGCTAGTTTGTAGTAAAATTTTACTAATTTTTGTCAATAAACACATCGGTAGTTAATGAAAAATTTCTGTAAGCTAACTACAAAAAAAGGTCTCGTAAAACCATAACAATAAAAATGTTGTCAAGTTTTTGAAAATTTATTATAAAAAAGCTGATTTTGGATCTTCAATACCAATGTTTTTAATTTTGGTAACACTCCTCTATAAATAATTTAATTAGAAAAATATTATGAGAAATAATGAACTATAAGTGTGCTTTTACTGGGTTTTCGTTTACTAAAAGTTTTTAATGAATTTTGGTAAAAATTGAGAGAAGAAAATAAGAGTTTATAACTGAAAATTTATAATTTATAAATAGGTTTATTATTATTATTTTATAACTATTATTATTTTATAACTATTATTATTATTATTATTATTATTATTATTTTATTACTATTATCATTATTCTTTTTTTTAGCAAAAAATTTTGGTGAAAAATTTAATTTTAAGCAAAAGTTTAGAAATTTTTTGAAAATTTGGATTTTTAGTAAAACTTTATGTTTTTTTCAGAAAATTAGGATACACATGTTTTTGAAAAATGAGATTTTTTTTAGTGAAAAATATTCTTTAGGAATTTTATAAAATTTTCAATGAAGGAGCTTAATTTAATAAACATAATTCAACACCAAATTAATTTCACAAATATTTTCAACAACCTACTATACATACACTCATATTGTTATGTTGCTGGTAGGCAATCTGCTCATATTTATATAATATTTACATTTTTCTCACATTTTCTAAAGAAAATATTTTTAAATAAAAATCCAGTTTAAATTTAAAATTTTTGTTTTTCAAATAATGACGTTCTACAATTTCTGTCGATATCCGTCATGAAAATATAAGATTGTTAACTTACAGAGGATAGCAAAATCATTAAAACTACCGAAATTTTTTGTTAGTTAACGACATCGATAGCTAATGAAAATAAGCTACGGAGTTGCGATACTTTGCATATATATAGATGATTAATAAATTGGAAAAATATAAGAAAATTATTAAGTTTAATTATTTTATGAAGTTTATAATGTCTCCTGTAAAATTTTCTTTTATGGTCTTTTATGGTTTATACAAATTTAATATCTGGCATCATGCTTTTTACATAAAACATAATAACAAACACTTTGAGTAGCAGTTTAAGATGTTCAACTTCAAGTTTAACTTTAATCTGCTCTTGGCAGTAACAAATTTATTTACTGTATTTTATTTAAATTTTCTTACTCATAATATGTTTGTTTGCTGCATAATTATGCTGCTTGAGACAAATATACAAACACACAAACATGGTTAGACATAGAGCATTTTTTTTGCAGCGTTAGCGCCATTAGTTTACACGGTTTTTGATTTTGTATATAAGACCTAAAAGTTTTACGGTTTAGTTATCAATTGCAGTTGAACACTTATTGGATTTTCACTAAAAAAACCTTAACTAAACAAAGCTAAATATGAAGGTGCGTTTAATATTAAAAAAAATTAAAAAGTAATATTATTGCCAAGCTCCAGGGATTATAGGCAATAACGTTCAGGTGCACCGATTTGGAATTCAGAAATAAAAATATTTTTATAGTTTTCAAACAAGGCTTATTAGTTATAAAAAGCATTGCCTTTTTTGTTTCTTTTAGATTTTCATATGCTTGTTAGCCGTCTGTGCTGTAGCCAATGCTGGCTTCTTAGGAGGTGGTGGTGGCGGCGGTGGTTGGTCCAGTGGAAGTGGCGGTGGTAGTGCTGGTGGAGGTGTAAAAATTATTAAAATCATCTCTGATGGTGGAGCTGGCGGTCATGGTGGGGGTTGGTCTTCCGGTGGTGGTGGCGGCTACGGCGGTGGTGGCGGTTATGGCGGTGGTCACGGAGGTGGTGATGTCCAAGTCATTAAGGTCATCTCTCAAGGTTCATCTGGTCATGGAGGTGGTTGGTCTGCTGGTGGTGGTGGTGGTAGCGGTGGTGGTTGGGCATCTGGTGGTGCTTCAGCCCCAGCTCAAATTAAAATCATCAAGGTAATCTCTCAAGCTGCTCCTTCCGGTGGTGCTGGTGGTTGGTCCGGTGGCTGGTAATTCCGTAGCCATTCCATTGCTCAAACATAAAACTTGATTGTTTGTTAGCTTTGTGATATTTTGTTTTTTTACTGTAAAATCGAAAAGTTTATTGTTGTTATTGAATTGTATCTCACTTCATTTTTGAAGTTCTATAATTTTCACTCTATTAGTTGAATAAATTCCGCTAAATTTTCTTATATAAAAAAGAAAATGTTTTATCTTATTTCATTTAGTTTTTCCATTGCAAGAACTGTGTTATAAAAAGACGTTACATATTTTGATTAAGAAATTTTTATGCAGATAAAATATCTTTGGGAAATATATATGAATAAAAAGTCATTTTTTGTTGACTGACGAACAATCGAAAACAATTATCATATAAAATTTTAAACTTTTAAATCGACTAAATTTTACTTGTAAGAAAATTATTTAAAAGTTGCAAGCAAATTAAGGATTCCTACAGTAGCACTGTGGGAGTGTTGCCAAAACCTAAGCTGGAAAGAGTGCTAGAATTTGCAAAGAAAAATGCTGAAGAGTGCTAAAAATAAAAAAAAAACTGTTTGTATTTGCAAAAAAAGAGATAAGCACATTCTGAAATTGATTCTTTATAATTTAAACAAAATTTATGAGTGGATTTTTCAAAATTCTAATTTTGTCATACGTTATCCAAGTATGTGTTATCTGGATTATAGTATTACGCGTATTCCAAATAACTTATACAAGTAAACACCAACAAAGTTAACAAACCTTTTTCTTTCACGCTTCCGGCCCGGCAATAAACAAATATAAAGGTGGCATGATCCAATCATTTATTTTAATATAAATAAAATGTATTGTAAATATTATTTTTTAGTTCTTCCTTTGATTAAATAAAGTGCGGTCGTTATGACCAAAAAAAAAAAAAACAGTTTTTCTTATAGATTTTAATTTAAAAAAACTTAACTGGTGCCCGAGCAATAAAACAAAAAAAATCTGGTGATAAGGCTCCTTATTACGAGTAGCGTTGCAATAAGGGAGGCATTACATGTCAGCCTTCATCAGTAAATTAAAATTGTAAAATATGAAATCGCGAAAAAATCCATAGAGGATAAAGTCGACAAAAAAATAAAAACCGTAAAGGATAAAATCGCGACAAAAATTTGTAAAGAGTAAAAGCCAAAAAAAAAAAAAAAAATCCATAGAGGATAAAAGTTGCGAAAAAATAAAAACCGTAAAGGATAAAAGTCGAAAAAAATCCGTAGAGGAAAAACTCGCGAAAAAAATTAAAACAGTAACAGAAATAGAAAAAGTTGTGACAAAGAAATACTTAAACGTAAAAACAGTGAAAAAAAATTATAAAGGATAAAAAAATCTGTGTAAAAACAGTGACAGAAATAGGAATAATTGTGACGAAAAAAATTTTTAAATTTAAAAACAATGAAAAAAAGAATACGTAAAAAAGAAGAATTTTTGTGACAAAGAATAAAAACCGTAATGATAAAAAAAGTGAAAAAAAGCTGTAAAGGATAACAAAAAAAAAAAAAAATTTTTTTCTTGTGACCCATAAATGTAAAAACAGTGACAGAAATAGAATATGTAAAAAAGAAAAAATTTTGTGACGAAGGATAAAAACCGTATAGGTAAAAGCAGCAATTTTTTTTTAAAGCTTTAAAGGATAAAAAAATTTTTTGTGACCCGTGTGCTGTGACAGAAATAAAAAAATCGTGACGATAACAAAGTTCTTAAACGCAAAAACAGTCACAGAAATATTATTTGTAAAAAAAAAGAAAAAAAATTTGTGACAAAGAATAAAAACCGTAAAAGTGAAAACAATGAAAAAAATTTTAAAGCTGTAAAGGGTAAAAATTTTCTTGTGACCCGTAAATGTAAAAATAGCGATGGAAATAGAATCTGTAAAAGGAAAAAAAATTATGACGGAGAATAAAATCCTTAAATGTAAAAACAGTGCAAAATAAAATAAGCAATAAAACTGTGAAATTAAAAGTCCAAAGACCTAAGAGAAGGAAGAGGAAGAAATTACCACATTTAAAAATTTCAATAGCTACAATAGGAAAAGAAGTTCAGCAGATAATTAAGGTAGATTTTAAATTTATAATAAGTCAACAAGATAGTATCTTAAGCAAATAAAAATATAAAATAAAAATTTTTATATTAAATAAAGAACGTTAAATTGATTAAGAATAATTAAAATATGGCAAATCCAAATAACCTGGTAAGGCCTCCTGTCCTTAGCTCAGAAATCCAGAACATTCATCGAGTCAATAACAACGCGCAATTAAGCTTAGATGACTTAAGGTTCCTTATATTGAATATAGCGTTAGATGTTTTGACACGCGAAGGGCCACAGGTTGTACGAGCAACGCCAAACTCTGACGCTAATCTTTGTAATGTAGCAGACCAAGTAATAAAATATAGACATAGGGTAAATTTAGTCGACCTTGATAGAATACCGGACGTAGTGAAATATCTCAAGGACTTTTCAGATCAAACAGGGGAATTTAATTCCTGGAAGAAAAGTGTAGACAGAATATCAACCATTTATATTTAAAAGGTATACTTAACGTAATTAGAAACAAAATAGTAGGTAACGCGGACATGGCACTACACGCAGAGAAAAGAATATAATTGTAGTGACCATAATCTAAGAGCAACATATGATCACAGCGAAAAATATAAATGATTATAAGTTATAATTATTATGATTCTACTTTATATATAATTGAATAATATTATTATTGTACCACATTATCATATTATGATTCCATTTTATCATATTTTACCTCATGTTTTCATATTGGATTTTTATCTTATCATATTATTATTTCATTTTGTCATATTATTCCATCTTATCATACATTAATAAAAATTATTATTTTTATAAAATTTTTATTATATATATATATATACGCAAGATAGCTTATATTGCTTGAATCAAACCTTGTCTATTTATATATATATATATATATATATATATATATATATATATATATATATAAGCAAGTTTGATAAGTATTATATTTATTTGTAACATTTTATTCTTATAGGAATAATAATATTAATAAGGTTTAAAAACAGAATATGGTTTAAGAACAAGGAAAAAGACTGCAAATATTTAATGGTTGTAGAAGTAATGACATGTTTCATATTAAAATAAAAATATTTAAACATATGTAATTTTTATTTGTGTTTATATGTATTAAATTAAATAATATTTATACATTTTACATTTTATTTTAAGTCTCACCTTGTGAAATGTTACAATATTTTACACTTAAAAAATTATAAGACATATATGTAAATAAATGTTACATTTCAACTACTAAAATATTCCCAAAATGAATTAAACAAATTTTACATCTGGCATCATGCTTTATACATAAAAAACAATAACAAACACTTCGAGTAGCAGTTTAAGATGTTCAAGTTTAACTTTAATCTGCTCTTGGCAGTAACAAATTTATTTACTGTATTTTATTTAATTTTTCCTACTCATAATATGTTTGTTTGCTGCATAATTATGCTGCTTGAGACAAATATACAAACATACAAACATGGTGTGTATAGTTAGACATAGATCATTTTTTAGTTACAGCATTAGCGCCATTAGTTTCAAGGTTTTTGATTTTGTATATAAGACCTAAAAATTTTACGGTTTGGTTATCAATTACAGTTGAACACTCTTTGGATTTTCACTAAAAAGAACCTTAACTAAACAAAGCTAAATATGAAGGTGCGTTTAATATTAAAAAAAATTAAAATAAAAAATTCAAACCTGGCTGCACAGGAATATTACTGCCAAGCTCCAGGGATTATAGGCAGATGCACCGATTTGGAATTCAGAAAATAAAAATATTTTTATAGTTAAAGCCAAAAGCTTAGTTTTTAAGCAAGGCTTATTAGTTATAAAAAACATTGCCTTTGTTGTTTCTTTTAGATTTTCATATGCTTGTTAGCCGTCTGTGCTGTAGCCAATGCTGGCTTCTTAGGAGGTGGTGGAGGCGGCGGTGGTTGGTCCAGTGGAGGTGGCGGCGGTAGTGCCGGTGGAGGTGTAAAAATTATTAAAATCATCTCTGATGGTGGAGCCGGCGGTCATGGTGGTGGTTGGTCTTCCGGTGGTGGTGGCGGCTATGGCGGTGGTGGCGGTTATGGCGGTGGTGGCGGTTATGGCGGTGGTGGCGGTGGTGGCGGTTATGGCGGTGGTGGCGGTTATGGCGGTGGTCACGGTGGTGGTGATATCCAAGTCTTTAAGATCATCTCTCAAGGTTCATCTGGTGGCGGTCATGGAGGTGGTTGGTCTGCTGGTGGTGGCGGTGGTAGCGGTGGTGGTTGGGCATCTGGTGGTGCTCCAGCCCCAGCTCCAGTTAAAATCATCAAGATTATTTCTCAAGCTGCTCCTTCCGGTGGTGCTAGTGGTTGGTCCGGTGGCTGGTAATTCCGTAGCCATTCCATTGTTCAAACATAAAACTTGATTGTTTGTTAGCTTTGTGATATTTTGTTTTTTATTTAAAAATCTAAAAATTTATTGTCCTTATTGAATTGTATCTCACTTCATTTTTGAAGTTCTATAATTTTCACTCTATTTGTTGAATAAATTCCGCTAAATTTTCTTATATAAAAAAAAGAAAATGTTTTTTCTTATTTCATTTAGTTTTTCTAATACAAGAAGTGTGTTATAAAAAGACGTTGCACATTGTCATTAGGAAAGTTTTATGCAGATAAAATATCTTTGGGAAATATGTGTGAATAAAAGGCCCCTTTTTGGGCGTTTGTTGGTTCCTAATGAAGAATCGAAGACAATTGCACATACGAAACTTTAAATAATTTAAATCGACTAAAGTTTAATTGCAAAGAAATTATTTAAAAGTTGCAAGCGAATTAAGTTTTTCTACAGTAGCACAGTGGCAGTGTTGCCAAAACCTAAGATGGAAAAAGTGCTAAAATTTACAAAGAAAAATGCTGGAAAGTGCTAAAAATAAAAAAGGTGCTAGAAAAAAGTGCTAAGAACAAAAACTGTGTGTATTTGCAGAAAAAGAAATATATTATTTGTTTTCATTGTTAAAGCTAAAAGAACATTAAAGAAAATAGTAAAATACATTCTGAAATTGATTCTTTAGAAATTAAATAAAATTTATGAGTGGATTTTTCGAAATTCTAATTTTATCAAAAGTTATCCAAGTATAAGTTATCATTTTGGCCAACTAAAATCTATTTAACAAAAATTTGATTTTTAAAATCTTATTTACTATTAAAAATCAGATAGAGTATAAACTCGATAATCTGGATAATTATTGCAGACCTCAATCTGGATTGCCGAATTATCCCGATTATAGAGGTCTAATTTTGTTTAAAAAAAAAAAAAAAAAATATTTAGATATGTCTTTTATTTAATATAACTTTTTATATTTTAAATTTTTTTTACTGAAGAACTGTTGGAGCAACCACTAACTGAAAATTAAAGAATTTAACTAGAATTAACTCTCACATAATATTTATATCAATTTTTATTGCATTTTCAAAGTTATACTAAAATTTTAATAAGAAAGGATTTTTAATCATTTATTCGAATTATAGAGTTATGGAATGGAAAGTTAGGAAATGTTGGAAATTTTTCACTTTATATGGACGATATTAATTTTTTATTAAAATTCGAATTTGTACTAAATAAATGATATTCAACTAATATTAAAAAATAATTTTAACTAAATAAACAGACTTTTGATAATTTAATGGCTAAAATCTCATTCATATTATGATGTTTTAAATTGGCTAAAAAGTTGTTTAATTATGTACAAATATTTCAATTTTCAAGAAGATTCGAAATTAATTAAAATTTTGTTTTGTTTTAATTTACGACATCGATTCAGTTAAGATCACAGCTAAATTGCAAACTATATTTAAAAATAATTTAATTTATCATATATATTTCTTATATTATATTTTACTTAACTGCCAAAATTTTATTTGGTAGGTTAGCTGTTTTTGCATTAGTAATTATTTTGCTAAACACACTCTTTAAAGATTACATTAGTTACCATCATTTAAAACACCAAATTTTAGTTGCAGTTTTAATTTTTAGAAAAAAATTGATAATGTTTTATAGTTCAAAATCACAGCAAAAAAAAAAGTGCTAAAACAAAGACAGGAATAATTCGAAAAGTGATAGAAAAAGTACCAGGTGTTATGTTAATTTTTTCGTTTTGGATGACTTTCAAAATGTTAGATCTAGTACTAACGATCACAGAAAATGGCTAATAAATATGTATGTATCTCCTAAAGTACTAGTCGGATGAAATGTGTGGGAAGATTGTAGAAGAGGACCTAAGCCTTCAGAAAAATTATCTTCTAGTCACCCTTTTGAGCACATGAAAGAATTCGTAACTTCTACATAATAATGCCGATTTTAAATCTGTAAAGAGTTTGATGAGATAAAGAAAACTATGCTTATACGCCTAAAGTATTTCTTATTTCTAAAAAGATATTGAGTTTTTAATTTCTGATTTTTGCATTAACTTTATTTCACATAAATAATATAATTATTGGACTTAATAATATAATATAATAAATCATATGATTGAACTTATTTATATTATTATTATTATAATTATTACTATTATTATTATTATTATTATTATTATTATTATTATTATCATTATTATTACTATTATTTTTGCTTTCTATAACAAGACATTGATTGGTATAGTTGAAAAGAGGAAAATTTCGGCACCCTAAAAATGTAAAAAAGTTGTATATCACATTTGAAAAAATAAAATAAGAAGTAAAGATATACTAAGATCTTTTCCTTTCTTCCGTTCTAATTTGGATAAATGTGATACTGTGCAATGATGCAAGTTACTAATGCATCATTGCACAGTGTCACATTTATCCAAATTAGAACGACAAATATACGAAAATAAAAGTTTGTTAATTGAAATAATTTTTTCGGTTTAGTAAACATATCATATATTATGGAAAAATTATTAGAATATTGGAAAGCGTCTATAGCGCGAATTATGGTTTTTCGAAGTTGCAACTTTTAAAAATATTTTAATTTTTTTTTCAAATTTCACTTTAACTGTATATAATTCAGTAAATACAGCAAATATTGATATGGTTTCCTTGGTATGTAATAATAAATGTATCCAAATTATTTTACTATAATTTTTTAGGTTTAGAAATCAATATTGAATCTATTTTTTTGAAGTTTTATTTTTAATGGACTAGAACTAAAAAGTTCCAGCGAGTTCCAATTTAAAAATTCGATTGGTTGGTATATATCATCTATAAAATTAAATTTGCGATTATTGGCCGCTAATTTTTGCTCTCTTTTAAAATATTTGAAAAAATATGCAGTACTTCAAATTAGTTATTTGTTAACAATTATTTCAAAATTTTAAGGTATTGCTAAAAATTTGTACACCAAGATTGGTGTGATCCCGCCAAACCTGCTTTTAAAGTATTATTTTTTTTTATATAAACTATAAACATATGTTCGAAATTAAAAAATGTATATATTTTTTTCTCAGTACGGGAGTGTCAGTGATTCCACCAGTAAATTTTTAATGGAAATGTTTGCTGCCTTGTCTACTAACAAAATATAAAATTTCAGATCAATATCTCCAAAAGTAGATTTTTGCCGTCTTAAAACTGCCAAATGTGAGCTATAAGATGTGAAATGTTATGACGTTTTCGATTATGCTTATAACGCGCTAAAAAATTGCTATTCAGCCATCTTCAGCTGTTTAATTTAGCACTAAATAACAATACTAATCCGTCGATCCGTCCAACCATTATAAACCTAAACATCCTGATCAATTATTATGATGCCTAATTTTAGGAATATCGCCCAAAATTAGCTTCTATATAACGCTCCCCTTTTTGGAAAATCATGCGTACATATATGGATGCTACTTTCGAGATCAAATTTGGCATTAAATTCTATCAACCCGTTGTATTGCAGAAAAATCATATAAAAATCTTATGTTGCAATTTTTAAGAGTGCTAAATGGATCACGTTATTAGTGTTTTAATTGTCTTTAACATTATTAAATAGTCTAAAATTCAAATCAAATTCAAAGCAAATAAATAAAAAACTTTTGCATATGAATTTAATTAAAAATTATATAATTTTTGTACAGGTCAGATCAGAGTAAAACAATTTTATTATATTTTTAGTCCTTGGAACACTAAATATAATCTGCATATGAACCCACGTTCTCCACATACAACTTACACACTTCAAAATTTAAAATCAACATAATTTTTTTGTAGTTTAGATCAACTTCAAAAAGCACTTTAGAAAGTGTCTATTAACTATAAAATTGTTTTCAATATCTTCACATCAGAGAACACATGTTATTCTTATGCAGAATAATTATTATAATCTTCTAAAATAATATCGAAAATCTATTTTAGTGTATAAAGCTAAATTTTCATAAAATTACATTATGTCTTCATTAAGTGTAACGTATCTTATTCGTTTACATTTTTATTTTTTTAACATTAAAAATAAATGCAGTGATTTATTTAGATTGTAAGAAAAATATTTTGCCTTAATGATGTTTTAACTGTCATCATAAAAATCCACTTCATATTAGCATAACAAAAGCAGCTAGCCAAAACTAAAAAAGTGCTTATTTTAAATATAGCCTTTTGTTAACAAAAATAAACATAAAAACTCGACAAGCAAAATAAATTTAAATGAATGATAAATAATACTAAGCTCTTTTTTGGGCGTAAGATAACCAGTTAAGAAAAGAATAATGTAAAATTAATTTAATAACAAATAAATAAGAAAAAAATATATATATATATAAACCACAAAATTAAAAACGATTGAACAGTAATAACACAATATTTATTTCCTTGTTTAAATGTTTGAAAATACTCAACTCCTAGTAATGTTTTAATTAAAAAGCAAATTAAAAAAGAAACAAAATAGCAAAAAATAATTAAGCATTTTTTAAAGAAAACATCATTAATATATTTTTAATATCTTTTTACTTTTTAGTAAGACTTAACTACCAAAAAAATAAATTTTATATTTCATAAGAAACAAAATTACAGGTAGATTCACTTTTAATCTCTCTTTAAATGATTTAAGTTATTATGTAAATTTTAATAAACTGTTTTTTTATAGGGTCTTATATTTCTTATTTAAATGCTATTAATTTAATAATTTTTTAACGAACGGAGCATAATTAGGGTGGCCAGATGACCTTGAATGAACTTGATTGTGAAGATATTTTATAAGCTGTCAAGTTAAAAGTTCAAATGTAATTTTTGAAGTTGAAAACAATTTGTAGTTATATAAAAATTTGTTTGAAATCTAAAGTGTTGATGAAGAATATATATATATGAATATATATATATATATATATATATATATATATATATATATATATATATATATATATATATATATATATATATATATATTTATATATATATATTCTTTTTTATACTGATAACCTCGAAGTACATTTTTATATTTTTGGATATATTTGTATATATTGTATTTTTATATATTTGTATTGAGTCGATATAAAGTAGCTTCTTTATATACTTTTTCAACAAGTGCAAATTTCATACTTATTCTTATTAGATTAAAGCGATATGCTATGTAAAATCCTATTTTCGCAAAAATTTTAAAACACGAAGGAACATATAAAAAAGAACAATTTTAAACCTCATGCCTTTCGATTTTCTTCATATTCACTAAATATATTCTCTGTGAATCTAATAAAATTTATCTAACTTTTGCAAAAAAAAAAAAATCGCGGTTTGAAATTATTAAAAAATTAACAAAATCGAAATAGAATGTTAATTTAAAAGACAATATTGTTCATATTTCTTACAGGCTTTTAGCCCTCTTTTATAATAAATTTATTATATAATTTTATTTTTTTACTAAATTCATTTTAGATACAAGTGTACTGTTTTGATGCATTCTTGAAATTATTTTCCCCATAGGAATTTTAATTTTTTATTTCATATTAAAATTTGATTTATTGGTTCAACAATTTAATTTATATTTTTTTAATAATTTTTAGAAAAAAATACAAGCAGTTCTTCATACAATTTACTTTTTTAAATATTTAAGTGTTTTGTACGTATTATGCAAAGAGTGTACAACTTAAGATATATAAAACTACCTACGTAAATGACATATTTAATTAATTTAAACAATCTTAATATTATTTATATT
Source organism: Protocalliphora azurea (assembly GCA_932274085.1). NCBI lineage: Eukaryota > Metazoa > Arthropoda > Insecta > Diptera > Calliphoridae > Protocalliphora > Protocalliphora azurea. The sequence goes on along the minus strand of OW026523.1, from coordinate 77,547,489 downwards.
TGCTTTAAGTTAAATAATTAAAAAATAAAATTTTATTCACAAATTTCATTAGATGCCTAAATGAAATTGCAATTTTTCAAGTGAATTTTTATTAAAATTTCTTCAAAAAAATATTTTATTAGAATTTGACAATTTTACTAATTATTCATATATAACTTTATTTGGATACACATTTTCTAATTTTTTTATATATGAACAAAAAAAATTGGTTAAAAAATTTATATATTTTTATTCCAAAACACAAAAATATTTAAATATTGAGTTTTGTATGGGAAGATTTGTTGGTGCTTCTCTTCATAAAAAAAACTTAATTTTAATTACTTAGTCAAACTTTTAACCATATTTATATGGACTTGTTGTTTAAATTATTCTTTAAAAATTGAACATAGTTCCCACATAAGATTCACTTTCAAAAATCACTTTAATGTACATACCAATGTCAGTATTTGAATAAAATTTGGAATCAATACTTTTTATAGAAGTATACATACATAAAAAAAAGTCACCAATCACCAAAATAATTCATTCAATTAAAAATTGTTTAAATTTGCACCTCTCACCTAATCATTTTCAATCAATAATAAGTGTAAACAATTAAAAACCAAAAAAAATTTCCAATTAAAAAAATATTAAATCAATTAAGTAGATGATTGAATGAATTAAAAGTTTAAATCAGAAAAAACTTACTTGAAATACTGTGTATAAACCACAATATAAAGTTTTATAACAATTGGTTCATAAATGGTAACCAGGTAAATCACTAAACTAAAGATATTAATTTTTTTCAATGAAACAAAGTATTTTATTAAAATTTTGATGATATAAAAAAAAGCAAAACTAAAATGTATCTACCAACTGTGCCAAAAGTCTTATTTATAATTTTAAGTTATGACATAAACACCTTATTGATGTAAATTTACGTACATAGCATTCATTCAAAAAAATAAATTGTTTTTACACAATTAACTGGTACTAATTCGGTCAGGTTGAAAGGCTAACACATACGTTCTCTATATCTCTTCAAAAATGGCGTTAATAAGGATCAATTAATCTGATTCTAAAACTTCATGATTTGCTACTATTAATTTTAATTACTAAATATTTTTTTATAACTTATTTTTTCTATATATCAGAAGTCAAATTTCAAAAACTTTAAATGAGGTGTAAAAAAATTATCTTTAATATATCCAAATATTCTCTAAAAGGTTAAATATGCTACAAAAATAACAGAATATGCCATAAAAAATCACTATATGCTAAAATATGTTCTTAAGGGTGAAATATGCCAAAAATACCTTTTTTTTTGTTCTGAAACGGATATAATATTTTATTGATGGCTTCATTTAACGTACGGAAAAAAAAACATGCAAATACATTTTTGTGGTTTCCCTGATGATAACACATTCTATATAGGCGTTTCTCCTGAAAATTACTTTAACGGTCATATACCTGGATTTTTGTGTTGGGTATTCATTTTTTTATTATGTACTCAAAAACAGAAAATAAATATAATATAAAAACGACAGCCTATGTTGCTTATGTAAGATAAAAATATAAATTTAAAATGAAATAAGTAGAGATAATAAACATAATTTCGTTTCAACCGTTAAACATATTTCAAAGTGTTTCAAATAATGTTGTCGTAAACCACTTAAGTTATTTTTAATTTTACTATGATCACTTTGAAAATAGCTATATTTGTTTTGACATGCTCGACGTCTCATTAAACTCATAACTAAATTATTAGTATTGTATTCGTTCCAATTTGGTGTAGCTATTTATGCTTTTCAAAGATCTAATCTTTCATAAAATGTCGGAAAATAACGAAATATTTTAACAAAATTTTTTATAAAATTGAAATATGTAAAGTTTCTTTTTTGGCAAAATATTGCAATTTTTGAGACCTGTTTTAAAATTAAAACTGAAAAATTATTTTTTACTTATCAAATTGTAATAATATTTTGTTTTGTTGTATTAAAGAATTTCACTATATTAAAAAAAGAGTTTTTATTTTAAAAGTTTTAGGGCAAAAATACGAAAAAGTTAACGCCAAAAATGAGAAATTAAATTTCTGAAGTCAAATATCTTTTAAACCATGAATGCTTTTACTTTACCTTGTTTAATAGAATTCAGAATTACAATTTGGTTCATATTTGTAAAAGTTACAAGTTTCGATACGAGTATGTTTTTCATACTCGAAATATTATAATTTGGTCCAGTGTAGGCCGTTTCACAGTTCTTTGTTTCCACATAACGAATCGGAAAAATAGACGAATTATCATAGAAACATAAAATTTGGTACAATAGTATCTTATGTAAGGCTTTCAATGGAAATCCTGAAAATTTCGCAAATTTTTCAGTTCCGTAATCCCGAGAAATAATGCGGCAATTCCCGGGATTTCTTTTATATAAAAATGTTTACATTTTCTAACTCATGTATGGCTATTTTAGTCTACAATGTGTTTTAACATTTGTTCATTTGGTTTTGTTACAAGTCTAAATATTTTTAAGGAAATATCTAAATATATTTGATAGTTTCTTAGTTCTTCATGCATTTTTGTATAAAAGATGGAAAATAAAATAAAATTGGGAATATTTTAAAAAGAAAAAAATTATGTACTTGAAAAAAAAGAAGTAAAATTCGAAATTTGAAAAGTATATTTATTTAACGATTTGAAGATGTAATTGGCATGTTTGTAAAAATTGCAAGAGAAATGTCCATAAAGTGTTTGAAATCCTTAAACAACAAAGCACTAGTGAAAATGTGGACCTAAAAGCATCAAAACTATTAACTGTATATGATTCTTTATGAGATAAATTAAAAAAGTTCACTTATAAATAAGATTATGCAATTTAAAGGATCCAATTGTTAAAGAACTGAACATGATTTAATTAATTTTTGAGCTCAGATCTCCCTTATCTATAGATTAATAGTGTAATTACATTTTGTATGAGAAAAACTATTATTCATAGAAATGAGTTACAAACATAGAAATAATAATATAGCTTCAGAAATCTGTAAGATTCTTTGAATCTCTCTTAATAACAAGCTAACTTCCTTAGAATTATCGAGGGAGGTTTTACCCATAAAGGTATATGAAAAATTCCACTTCGACGGATGAGTTGTTATATAATAAAAAGTGTTCATTTAATTAGTATATTTTAAAATTTTTTGTTCTTCATTTTACTGAATTATCTTACAAATATTTAAAAATTTTTAATTATTTATTTTTGGCGGGATTTCCCAGGATCCCGGAAATTTTAAAGGCAATTCCGATTTCCCAGGTGCGTAAAAAATTAAGAAAAATTAAATTTACAACCAAAATTTCAAAAAGACATTTTTTGTACAACTATAACCAGATTGCGACCAAAATTGGTACATTGTCATAAATTTCGACCATCTACATATTTACTGAATTTGAGCTAAATTAGTTGAACGATACGCCCATTTTCCATAAACGTAGAACATTCAAAATTATATTTTTTCTGCAATTATAATCAGATTGCGACCATAATTGATACATTAACGCATATTTATAATCTTTTCATACATGAGAAATTTTAGCTCAAGTGCACAAAAATATGTGCTTTCTTTCTAAGCTACTCAGATGAAATTTTATAGCTAATTTCGTGAAATTTAGCACATGTGATTACTTTGATACAAGAACCAAGTCTATTGAAATTAGTTATGATCGATTCATTATAACACCTGGCCCACATACGAATGTCCTTCCAGATTATAATTGTAATGATTTTATAAATGTTATATATATATATATATATATATATATATATATATATATATATATATATATATATCTAATGAAATTTGACAAAAATAACTTTTATGTAAATATAAATCAGCATGCCAAATTTTAGGAAGATCTGTTCATAATTGGAAATAGCTTCCATATAAACCAATTTCCGAAAACAGTTTTAACGTGCATAGTTCCCATATAAATGTAAGTATCAAGATAATATTTGGCACAACTAAGTCTTATAAAAGTAGAAAGTATTTTCCCAAATTTTATTAGAATTGATTCATAACTGACCATAGCCGTCATAAAAGATACACTACCCAAAATCAATGTTTAAGTTTAATAGCTGTATAAATCACTCTGGAAATTCATATACTTTACAGAAAGTAACCGTTTTACTATCTGGTGAAAGGTTATGCGGTGATGAAAAATTAAACCAAAAATTAGAATTTTTTTAATCTTTGCAGTTTTCCTTATAGAAAATTTGTGCTGATAAGTGAAATTTAATTTAGGAAACATATTTTTAAAGGCGAAGTGTTTCTCTATAGTTTGAGGTATATCGCGTTGATATCAAGGAATCCTTCATGTGATACCATCATCACAAACTTCTATATAGTTGACGTAAATGTTTGGAAATGCTTTTATAGAAATTGCCCAAGATATCGCGTAATTTTTTTTAATAATTGACGCTCGTGTCAAAGGGCGTTAGAAAAATGTTAAAATGTAAAAATTTCACAAAATTTTAAAATTTTGTTCCGCATAATATATGACTTTCTTTTATCGAAAAATTCCTTGAAGAATAATCTTAATTGTTAAAATTGATATGAAAAAAATAAGTAAATAAATAAAAACAATAAGAATCATTATTTATATCGGCAGGTGTAGCATTCTTCTCCAAACACATTTCGCTTGGTGACAACTACCTCTAAGTAAAAATTAGGTTAATATTGATGTCAAATTAATTTGGGGTTATTCTTATCCCAAAAAAACAGCCCTCATATTTGCCATTAGAGTTCAAATTTTAAAATAATAAAAACTGTTTTCGATATAAAATTTATCACTAAATAAGTTACGTGTTTAAAATTTTGCGAAAATTTACTTAAAAAAACTAAAACTGCGCTTTTTGTAAGGAATATTATTATTAGTAAGGTTTAAACGACTATATTTTTCAAACCAGAACTAATATTCATTTGATTTTTACTGCAAAATATCTCACAGTATGTTTATTTTTACCCAACATTTTTGAAGATTTGTAACCAATAACAATATTTTACTATTTACGAAATAGTGCAAAAAATAAAATTAAACATTTTTCTTTTCAGTGCACTTCGATAAGTATTAAAAATTTAGTAATACTTTTGACATGTGCTAATAACACATTAGATGTGTTATGAAATCATGGTGTTTTGGTTTTGATAAATTAAAACCTGTAATTTTAAGATTTCTTTGAAAGTTTAAGACTCCGCAACTTTTGAGCGCATTGATGGAAGTGGATAACTGTAACAGACTTTGCATATATAAATATTGGTAAATAAAACTACAAATCGACGTTCGTATCAAAAAAAAAAAAAAAAAAAAAAATAAAAAAATTGAAAATATTTTTACTAAAAATTTTCAAATTTTTTGAAATTCCTCATATGTATATGGTCGAGCATAATCGATTATAGCATTTTTAATTGTTTTCTTAGTTTTGTCTTGTTCCATTTATTTTGTAACAAAAAATAAAATAAATGATTATTTTATTCATCATTTAATAAAATTATCAATACTTTTCATTTTTTTCGTTCATTTGATAAAATTCAGTTTTTGTATAATGTTGATTAAATATTTATGTATTTACACAGAAAAAACTTTGCTTTGCTGGTAAGCTAGCAGGTATAATTGGAAACAAAAATAATTTATTTATTTTTTGCCTGAATAACTAATTATTTTTGTTCGAGTTGTCTACAAATTAACGTAGTTATTTTTAGACTCTAGAGGTACTCAAAAATATGAAAATAAAAAAAGCAAAAAAAAAAAAAAATTACGCCGTCAGTGAGATTTGAATTTGGGCACAAGTTAACCATTCGTCTTTAATGACTAACCATCTTACTCAGTACACCGTCTCACACTTAAATAATTGAAATATGCTTTTAAACATTTTGTTAAAAAAAAAATTTAATCCAGCGCTCTAGCCAACTGATCCAAGTGGTGTGCTATCATAGTATTGAATACTTAATTATGTAATATAAAGTAGACAAATAATAATGACGCCTGATTACCAAGAAACAACTTTAATAAGTAGTTACCATTATTGAGAACCAAATATTTTTTGCTGGGTATTTATAAAATTGGTCTTAATTTATGCAATTTCACATACTTTTAACTGAAATTGTAAATTTTTTTTTGATTTGCTGCACAGAATTGAGTTCTTAACATACGTGTACTGTAATAAAAATATAAGTTGCAAAAATAAAAAATTGCATAAAAGGTTATGGACAAAAATCAAATCAAATTTTTTTGCAGTTTAATTGCGAACTTCATGTTTTGAGGATTATTAATGAAAAATAACCCGTTTTTTCGTATTTTTTTCAATAGTGTTTGAAAAATAGCTTTATGCAAATATATAAAAAAAATACAATTAAAATGATCTAAAATTGCTTAAATTTTGCAGACTAAAAAGATATTCCGGTTTTTACTTCTCAAATGAGAAAATTATTTAATTTTTGGTCATACTAAAGATTTTGGTCTATTTTTATTCTTCAGAAATTACAAATTTTGACATTTACGCGAATGTAAAAATTTTACGATTGTGATCAAAATTTTGGAATAAATTTTACATTGACTAATAAAACACCTAATATGTCATAAAAATTAAAAAAAGAACCAAGTTTTCCTTACAATTTTTTTTATAGCCTATTAAATTTTTCCAAATTTTGTATTTTTTGTAAAGAAAATTCAAAAATTTCGATGTAATTTAAAAAAGGAAATACTAACTATTTATAAATAATATAATTTTTATCGCATTGCAATAGAGTTCTGAAAACAAAATAAGAAAACTTTGAAATAATATCTTGAATTTTGTCGGATACAAGTCGACAATTTTGGGTCAAATAAGTTCAAATTTAGCGTCCTCTGTTGTTTATACATGGAGGAAACCTTAACTTTTTATTAATATATATAATTTTGCTACTATATTAGCTTTACAAAATGTAGAATTTTTTAATATTAATGGTATAATTTTACTTTTGATTTTTGTCTTGGACCGAAGCACTGTGCGTCTGTGCTTCAGTTACACACTTTAGTTAACAATATTCTGAAAGCCTAAAGTTTCATCAAGATCAGTGTAGCAGTTTAAAAAATCTAGTTTTATTACCATTCAATTTAAAAAAGGTCAAACTATATAGTGCAATTTATATTTAAGTATTTTTTTATTTTAGTTCGATATTTAGTTAAATTTAAATCTACGCATAGGATCTGATAGATTTTCGAAAAGTGCCTTATGCCGGAGATACGGTAAATTATAGACCGAAATTTAAAGATGTTTTATAAAACATCGAGGTCTTTAACATATTTTTTTCTGTTTATTTTATTAGTAATCCTTAAGGATATCAGAGGATAAAATTTTGATATTTTTTTGTTTTAAATTTTTTACTGATATTTAGGTATTAAATATTTGAATAACTTTTTTCACATTTTATTCGTATAATTAAACTTCAAAAAATCTCTTTCTTTTGACACGGATATAATCTTATAATAGAAATTATAAACTAGGAAGATAAAAAATTAACCTTGCGCATTTTTCACAATTTTAAAGTCCTTTCAAAAGGATAAATGATCACAAAATGAAGAATTGAAAACTCTTTTTCATTGAATCTTTATTTTCGCATGTAAGTATGTATATTAGATTGCAACAGGGTGCCCCGATGGCTTAGTTGGTAGTGAGCTAGTCTGTCAGTCTGGGTGTTGTGGGTTCGATTCCCACCAGAGACTCTGGTCTGTTTCACTACAACGAGCTAAGGTCTTCGGTACTCCGCTCAGTTAGAATTAGAATATAATTTGTAATTGTATTGTAATTATTAAATAAATAAAAAATAAAAAAATATATTGCTCCAAAAAAGCTGACTTTCGAATTTCGAACATAACTCCCACTAGGATTGTTCTTTTTTATGTAAAAATATAGTGTGTAAAATATTAGAGTGGTAGGATGTCATTAACACGTATTGTATTTTATATGGAAAAATGTTGAATTTTTCACAGCTTTTTTAAAAAAGCTTGCTGTTATCAACTCTTTTGTGCAATTTAATGTAAAGGAACCATGATACAATCATAATTATTTATCAAATAAAATAAAAAATTTTAAATCGGTTAAAAAATATTAAAGTTATTAGAAATTCCCAAGACAATTAACATGTTTTCGAACACTTGTTTAAGCAACGTGCAGACAAATTTTTAATTTTTTTTTAGAAAAGTTGAAATAAAATTCTATTCTAAGTAAAATTTTAACCATAATTACCGAAAAACACTATGCTCTTATAGACAACACCACAGAAATTAAAAAAACCTATGTCGATATCTCTTATAAATACGTCGCACCTTATATTTGAATTTTGCGGATTTTAGCAAGTAGGCATTTTTTGATGATTTTTGTATTGTATTGGACTAGTATACAGATTATTAAAAATTAAAAAAAACAAGATAATATAGATTATAAAAAATATATTTTGAAATTTTTAACGCATTTCAACAATGTTCATTTGAAATATATAAGTTCAGAGCAAAAAAGTTTAAGTTCATAGCAAAAGAGTTTAAAAAGAAGAGAACTCATTCTAATAAAAAAGAAATCAAAAACGCAATAAAGTTTTTATTTTGGGTATTCCAGAAAATATTAAATATTGTATTAAAAATTAATAAAAAAATATTTTTTCTTTTACATTTAAAACTTGAATATAACAGCCTTTAACAAAAAAAAAAAAAAAAAAAAAAAAAAAAATTCAAAAACATTAACCCATCAATTTTTGTATAAGGTAAATTGTATTCACTAATTTTTTCGAGCGCAGTCCTCAAATGTACCCTACAAAATTCATGGACGATGCAGCAAGAGTTTGCGCCATCCGATCACTCTAATATTTCGAATACCATATTTCTACATAAAAAAGAATAATCCTAGGGGGAGTTATGGTTGAAATTCGGAAATTGTATTCCTTTGAAGCAGTCTAATGTATATGGAAGTATTCATGTGTAAAAAAATTTTCGATTCTTTTGAACGATGTTATCGACTGTCAGTTTATAGATCGCATTTATGTGAATAGTACATAAGAACTTGACCTATGGCCTATGGAGACAATGCTAATACAAAATGGTACTAGTCGTGACAAGTGAAAATATCTGATCACAACTAAAATTATTGGGCTTACTTAATATAGAGTAAAATTTCCATTTTAATGAAATATGGTATTAAGTAGTCTTAAATTAGAACCGATTGCCATCATAAATCTATTCTTATGAACTGATAGTTTCCTATCTCGCGGGGTTATCTAAAATTTTAATTATTTATATTTTACCAAAGAGTTTCTGCTATACGATGCTTACGTAAAATTTTCTGCTCGTTCTGGCCAAAACCTATTAAGTGTTTCAAGAAAAAATAGCTTATAAAACAGGGACTATTTTTGGTGAATTTCATGGTACTTATCTAAACTAAAACCATAATGAATACATGCTATAGACAAATATTCAAGTTCCAATGCAGCTATTTTTCAAAATGATGCTTAAAGTTTTATTACCATATAATATCTGTGTTGTTAAAAATATATTAAAATGATTTTTTTAGAATAACCATTTAAAATAACCATGTCAGTAATAATAATAATAATAATAATAATAATAATAATATTAATAATAATAATAATAATAATAATAATAATGATAATAAATCTATTTTATATCTAGCAAAACTTTGAAATAAATACACATTTGTATTAATATATTAACTTCATTGTTTTTATGTCATTTGAGTTATGTCATACATACTTTAAAATTAAAATGCGATAGTGTTAATAAGTTGCAACTGTTAAAAAAAATACAATTTTACATAATCTTTTAAAAATAAAAACATAAAAATTTATGCAAATTTGCAAGTTAATGTGGCACTAAAACAAAAGACTTAAGACACATGTATATTACTAGCCTATTTGCAAGGGAGCGGCCAAGAAGAAACTCTAATAGAAAAAATGCGGAAATAGTAAAAAAAAAGAAAAATAAACCCTAAAAATGCATAACATTATTATTTTATAAATGGCAGTACTATAATATTAGAAACAAGAAATAAGTCAGGAAATATTTTAAAATTATTTTATTTTCCAGAGATCACAGTTGTTTGTTACAATTCGTTTCGGTAATCAGATTGTTTACAAAATAAATAATACTTTTCTTATTATTACCACCAGCCAGAAGAGGAGGAAGCTGAAGCAGATGATGCGGCAGAAGCTGCTCCATAACCATAACCATAAGCACCACCGGAACCGCCAAAACCTCCTGAAGATTTACCAGCCCAGGCACCAGCACCACCAGATCCATAACCGCCAATTCCACGAAAACTTCCCAAAGACTTGCGAGCCCATACGCCAGCACTACTTGAGCTATATCCTCCGGCACCACGGAAACTAACATTTGCCCTGCCAGCCCAGCCTCCACCACCGCCAGATCCATAACCTCCAACTCTGCCACCAGAACTATAGCCGATCAATTTTCCAAAGCCTCCAGAACCACTTGAGCTATAACCACCAAGATTACCAAAACCGCCAGATGATTTTCCAGCCCATGCACTGGCACCACCAGAACTATAACCGCTAGATCCACCATAGCCTCCAGTACCGCCATAACCACCAAAACCTCCAGAAGACTTACCGAAACCACCAGATACACCAAAGTTTTTGGCTGATTTGCCAGCCCAACCTCCAGCGCCACCATAACCGCTAGCTCCAGCAAAACTGCCAGATGAATGGCTACCAAAACCACCGCCTCCACCACCATATCCACCGCCAGACAAATAGCCTATACCACCAGCTTGGACCACAGCCAATGATGCTAAAACTGTCACAAAAGTCTGAAATGTTCAAATGTTATAAAGGCAAATAACAAGAAGTTTAAATCTTCTACTAATTAATTACCTTCATTTTTTATAATTATTCGAACGCTTTCCAAAGTTGGAATAGTTCAATCATTTTTAAATATTGCCAATTTATAGTAAAATTCTCTTCTTCGAACAAAATTCTTAAGAATTAATCTTCTGCATATTTCAAAAAAAAAAAAAAAAAATATTCTCTGTCTTATTTTTGGTTTTTTCAAATAATTATTACTACTATTATTATTATTATTTTTTTTTTCATCTTCGGTCAATAAGCTTTTTCACATTAAAGTTTGCAATTTTTTGCTAATATTTGTGTTTTTTTCCTTTTGGCTTTAATTGATTGTGATTATTAATGATATTTTATATATTTTTCATTTTATAATATTTTTGTTCTTATTGTCTAATAGACTATAAATAAACAGGGGTCGTCTATGGCTTGAAACATAATATTAACAATAATTTCATTATTTATAGCAATGATGGGATTTAATTTGATGCTGATGTGTTAAGTTAATTTTAAGTAAAAAAAAGTTGTGTTTAATTTTTCGAATTTTATTTTATTTTTAATTTATTATTAGCTCTTATTAAAAATGGTGCAGTTAAAATAATACCAAAGTTGAATTCATATAAACGACTAAAGGAAAAATATTAGATTTGTTTATATAGCCAATAAATGTTAAATGAAAAACCAATTGCCTAGGAAAAATTGTTGTCTCCTGTTACCGTAAACTGGTTTCTACTGCAGGATAACTACATATGCTTAAAAAAATATGGATACTATATTATATCAATGACTCTATATTAACTTATTTATTGAAATATGTTTTCATTAATCTGTATTAATTTCTTTCTATATGAAAGGTTGCATTGTTGTACATGCTTTTGTTTAAGATATATCAGCCGAAAAGTATGAACTGAATTTATCCTATTTTACTAATTTTTGGAATATAACTTTTGTGTTTTTTCTTTATTAATCGATTTTACCCATTTTCAATACCAAAAAACCTTATATAAAATAAATACTTGAGAGCTCGAGCTGCTTTTAGCAGACAGATGGACGGACATAGCTAGATCGAGTCAGAATATTACCCAGAATATATACATTTTATGGGGTCTTAAATAATTTTTCGACATGTTACACACGGAATGACAAACCCAATATATTCCCAACTTTTTGATTGTGGGTATAACAGCTAGTTGCGCGAAATTTGAATTTCATATTATAATTATTATATGATTTATGTACTTTAAAGTTAACTTCGAGAAGGGCTATATTAGGCCACTACTACCAATATCTGACCATATTTATTTATTATTTTTAAACCTTACTCAAAATCAAATTTGAACTTTATTAGTTTGTAATAAAACACATTTTTCATACAAAATTCAATTATTTTCAAAATTATGAGCTGTAAATCAAATAAATTCAATAATATAGTATATTAAAAATGGTTCAAAATCAATATTCGCAAAAATTCGGAAAATGTTAAAATATTGTGTACAACTGTACATAAAAGCTTTTAAAATTTTCAAGACTTTGAAAAAAAAAATAATATTAATTATAATATATCGATAAATTATCAATTTGACCACGTAGTGACTATATTTTTGAAAAAAACATAGAGTCTAATTCTTAACAAAATTTGCCATCACAAATACACTGGTACATATTCTTATAAATGCGCATCAATTCTTTTAATCAACTTACAAAAATGAAGCTAAAAAATAATTAAGGTGCTACAAATTAATTTTTTTAATTATTTACTGACTTCACTTAAAAAATTAAAAACAAAAAATGTACATTAAATTTTTTTTCATTGTAATTTTAGTAGTTTAATTCTATTTCAATATACGCAATGTCTTCCTAGGCTTGCTCAATTTTTAGTTTTAACTTCGTTGTTGTCATTATACTTTCATTCTGTGCATTTTTTGCGTAAGCTATACGGCCATGTACCCCCATAGATTCTCAATTGGAATACTATGTTCAATAAACCACGATCTAGATTGGTTCAAGACATGGATTGCAGCGTTATCCTGTTAGAATATGCATTATCCTGTTAAAAAATCCATTTTTTCAACCATAAAAAAGAGAAGATCATCTTCCAATAGTTCATTATAAATTCCAGTGTTCATTTTAGTTGCAACAAAACATAACAATGCAGAAAACGCTGTCCATACCATAACACTTCCTCCACCGAAATTGCGTTTCGACATACGAATTTCGTTCGACCTTAAATCATGCCAATAGCAAGAATGTGAATTATGACCGTCCAAATTGAATTTTTTTTTATCAGAATAGATTACTTTATTGCCCTCATCTGTCCATTTCATGTATTTGCGCGAAAATTTTAAACGATTTTCCTTATGATGCTGTTTTGACATTGGCTTACGAGTACATTTTGGTTTTTTCCATTTTATGTTACCATTTGTTCTCAAAATGTGCGTAACATGTTCGGAAGTGACAGAAGGTTGAAGTTTATTTTTATTTGTGAAGCATTTAATTTATTGTGGGTGGCTTCTTCTTTTATTTCATTAATTTGCCATTTTGTTAATTTTTGATTACCTTTTGTTGGTTTCTGCAATCCGTATTTCTGCCCTTTCGAAGAAAGCCTTCCGAACGGTTAATTTTTCATCCAATTTCTCTGTTAGAACTGCCTCGATCACGAAAAATAGAATTTAAATTTTTTCCTGGTCTGTAAAAAAAGTTCCTTTAAGCTGATGAAATTTCCGAATTAAAACAAAAATATTTTCAGTAAACAGAGATGTTGTCATCAGAAACTTACCTTAAGTGAAAAAAACAACTAAAACTGTTAAAATTTTTAAATATATATATGTATAAATATTACTTACATAAAAAAGTATCGTTATATCGCAAGTTATTGTAACAGCACAACATTGTTCTTGGTTAAGAGAAACGAATATACCTTAAAGAAAAACAAAAATTTTAAATGCGTTTATAGGAATATGCACCAGTATAGTAAAAATTCTTAACTTTCATCATAATGTCAGATGATATTTTTTGACTCTAATTTATGCCTTAGAAAACGAAAGTTTTATTCATTTAAAAGAACATATATAATCTTTTTTTCACTTTGGACTTTAAAAAAAACGTTTTTGCTATTTTTTAGCCTCTTTTATTTCCAGTTTAGCCGTTTTATACTTTAACAATTTTTACTATATACATAAACTAATTCCTGTACAGAATATCCTAAAATCTTTCAGAGAAAGTACATTTCTTATAGAAAATTTTTTTAATACTAGTTTTTTAAAATGGTATTTTTTCTTTCAAGTTCTCTATTTCGCCAAATACTTACATAAGTGAAAAGCATTTTTGTTTAAATAAATTTCATCAAGAATAATATAAGATTTATTAATACTTTTTTATTAAGAAATTAATGCTACTAACTAAACTGCAAATATCAAACTTCATTAGCTGTAAGTTTGGTCTCAAGGTTTTTAACAAATAATGTATAGCGATAATGGACCTCAGGGAAAATGATGATAAAGGCAATAGAACCTTAATATTTTTGAAGTGTTACAGCATATATTTTATGACAAAGCATTTTTTCCGTAACAAAACTATTAAAAAAATTATTTAAAAGTCAGATTGATGTAACGAAGCCTATTTTTACATAACATAAATTCTGTATGATCATAAAAAGTGCTATTTAACAAATTATTTCTGGTTTTTATTTATACGTTTTATTCCCAAAGATTGCTAGCTATTCTTTTAGCTCTTTTTTTATCCATTTTTTTTCTCATAAATTTAGCCATTTTTGGTGGCTGCCAGCAAAATGACCCAATAAAAAAATCGACCAAAGCATATATAGGAAACTCGCCTAAAAATTCCCATACAAATTTCGGACATATTTCGCATGAAAAATTACCCAAAATTTTGCGGTGGTTCTAGAGCTATAATTCGTTTTTAATAAAGTATTTCTGAAGTCTTAAGTGATTTTTCGCCTTTTAATTTTTTACAATATGGATGAGAGAAAGTAAACAGAAAAACTTTGATTTAGCGAAGCCTAGGTTTGAAATACACTAGAGCTCGTTACTCAACCCCGGCCAGTCTTCGTTGGCGGCCGAAACGTTTTATTCCAGACCAGAATCCTACCCAGGCCAAAGTACTATAGAATCATTTTCATTCTGAAGATGGCTGATTTTGTCCAGAATTTCTATCATATAATATATTCATTTTCATAGTAGACAGTGTCATAAAGCCCATAGATATTATGACATTGGACGTTGGCGATTTTTCGTAAAGATTTAATTATCTTTTCAATTCTTTTTTTTGCAAAATTTCAATTTTTTATTTTTAATTTATTTTGGGTGATTTTTCGTTTGGTCGATTCTAATAGAGCAATTCTAAAAATATCGACCCAAAATTACGGTTTAAAACATTTTATATCTTCGATTTTATCACGTATGTACCAGTTCCATATCGTTTAAGGTTCACGTTTTATGGACCTATAAAATAGGACAACTGGGGTATTTTTGTAAAAAATGAACAAAGTTAAAGTTTAAATAACTTTTATCTGCATTATCCGATTTTAAAAAGATTTGTATCACTGAAAAGGTCTAATATTACTCTTTATCATAAAATTATAAAAGTTACACATCTTCCTGGTGCAAGTACCTCTAAAATGGAAAAATATATTTTATCCTATGATATCCAGCAAAAGAGTCTTTTAATTTTCATTATTTTTTGAAATGATGCTTACAATGAATTTGGTATATCAATGCGATTAGAAGTTATAACAGTTTGTCTGTAGCAGTTAGTACGAGGGCGGATCAATATTTACGTGACTTTTCGAATTTCCCTCGTAGTTATATGAAATGCAACACTATTTTGAGTAAGTGTCGTCATTTACTTTGCGTTTAACAGCTTTTCAAAACATACAACCTCGTGTATTTTTCTAAAAATGGAAAAAAGTGAATTTCGAGTGCTCATTAAACATTATTTTTTGCCAAAAAAAAAAACCGTCAATCAAACCAAGGAAAAGCTGGATAAATACTATAGGGACTCTGCACCATCAATTTCAATGGTAAAAAAGTGGTTTACTGACTTTCGCTGTGGTCGCACAAGTACAAATGACGCTGAACGTTCTGGACCGCCAATTGAAAATGTCAAAAAAATCCATGATAAGATATCATAAATTGAATATTTTGTCAAAATTTTACCAAAAATTTTATCTTTTACATTTTTAATTTTGGATAAACAAAAAGTACTATCTGAATATTTAAAAAAATTTTAGTATTAATTTTTTTTAATTTTTTTTTTTTTATTATGAAGAATTCACGATTTTAATTACTAAAACTTTATGTTGATTTAGCTAGTATAAAACTTTTAAAGATTAGATTTTTAATCGATTTGTAGAGCAATGAAATTTGTATATTTCTGTCCAAAAAACTTGATATTTTACATCAATATATATTTTTTTAATAGAAATATTACTGGGAAAATTTAATAATACTGTTACTGTTACTGTTACTGTTACTGTTACTGTTATCCTATTAAGAATTTCAAATTAAATTATTTAAAAATAAATTTACGACATATTTAATATCTAACATTACTGATTTAGAATTTGAAGCTAGTCAGGTAAAGGATAAAATTTAGTCAGATATAGATAAAATTCGTAAAATTCATAGAATTTTTTTTTTAATAAAGTAAGTTATAACATATATTTTGTATGAGAGCCATACAAAATTATATACATAGGTATTAATCTTTTTGATTATTTTGGAACTAATCCAGATTTTTTGAAAGAGATTAATACTAAAAATTATTGATCAATAGTTTACCTAATTCGGAAAATTACTTTTCAAGTTCTATATCAATGTTTAAAATTTTCTTGGGAATATTTTTAGTTTTGAATGCTTTTTAGCCACATAATTTGGACAGAATAATGATTTTTTAATTGATATAAATATGTGCTGTAGAATTTTTGAAATACAACTAAACTCATGCAAGTTCAAGTTATTTTATGAGTAGATCAAATGAACACTTTCTAAAATCTGTAATTTTTAATCGACTAGTCCAATTTACATACAAATAATTTGCGCATTTTATGTGTAATAACGTCTTTCTGGCTTAAAATATTCCAAAAATTATTAATTCTCAAATTTCAAATTCAGAATTGTTTATCTTGCACTTGGAATTGTTAATACCGTGAGGTTTTTTTCTAAATAATTTTTGGTTTTAGTTTTGTTAAAATTTGAAATTTGAATTTTCAGATATGAATAATCGATAACACAGAAAAAATTAAATTACTAAATTTATAAAAAAAAAAAATATAATTTATTTATTTATTATTTATTTTATAAAATGTTTAATAAGATTTCTTAAAAGCAATATTACAAAATTATTGCTTTTAACAATTATTGCCTTTTCTTTAATACAAAAATGTTAATATTATAGTTAACATATAAAATGTATGGTGATTCGGTGTTGAATATTTAAAATGAAAAGAAATGTTTGTGTAAAATATGACTAACTAACTAAAGCAACATTATTGATAAGTACATATAAGAACCAGAAGAAAAAAAAAGTGTTGCAAATTTATTTGAAACTTCTTCGAAATTCCATTTATGATAAAATCGACCTAAAGGGAAACCCAATCATTATTAAAAAAAAAAAAAAATACTTCATATAGAATTATACTTACAACTTACAGTTTAGGAAGATTTCTAAGCAGAATTTATTGCGTCTTCATGTATCTTTTAAGATCCCAAATAATAACCTATTAACATAGATAAAAAAACTGAATAAAACACTAATTGAACAAGTAATAGTGTTAAGATCAATTATGACTATTCGAATATGTATGAAAATAATGACGTGTGTGAACAGTTAACTACATTCAAAGCGTCCTCAAAGGTGGAAATCATTGAAGACAACTCTCTCTACTTGCTCTACCTTCGGCTTGTAGACTAAGAGTTCTGAATCAAGCAAGATGGATGGCAAAAGCAATAAATGAAATGGATTGAAACGTTTCTTCAATCCATATATATATATATATATATATATATATATATATATATATATATATATATATATATATATATATATATATAGGCATTGTTGTATCGACTTATATTGCTTTTCGATCATTTAGAAGATACATACATATATAAATATCAATTATTATAAATATTACAAAAATTGAGATAATCTAAGAGCTTTCAAATATTGGATTTTATATTTTTGTGTTTAATAATTTGTAAAATTAATTTTTATTTTTTCTGAAATTGTCAAAATACAGAAAATTGTTTTTGTTTTTTATATTGGTTTTAAATTATTTATAATCAACTAGCTGACCCGAGCCGCGTTGCTGGCCCTAAGCAAACATTAGTGTTGTATTACTGAACGATTTAAATTGATATTTTAACGAAATTTACGACCTTTAAATAAAAATCTAAGGAATACCTATTATAAAGTGTTTTTTACATAAGAATTTAAATATGATGTAGATGTGGGCTCAATCAAAAAATATACGCATGTATTTAAGGCAAATTTGAATTTATATTTATTTATTACTTCATCTTAAGGTTAGCGGATAGACAATGTCTTTTTTTTGAACAGAATGATGAGAGCTGTAGTCGAAATTGCAGTTGTAATGGAACGCTGCTTGATTCAAATCAGAACTTGAAGCAATTCTTCTTATGCGTTGATTAAAAATTTTAAAGTTGTTGAATTGCTACATTTGCTCGACGATTTCTCATTGCTAACCGAGCCGTTTCATTTCTCGCCTGCCTTTCTTCCTGCGTTTGTGATGTACGAAGTCGGGCCAAACTAATACGGGGTTGTTCTCGTGCGATTTCTCGTTCATATATATTCAATTGATTGACGATATTACGATAAGTACTTGCATTACGTGTTCGACGCGAAATATTAGATCTCCGGGGTCGCGGCATTGTGAATAACACTTAATAACGAATGACAAAAATACAACAAATGGTTTTAAATATCACAACCTCACTAAATGATGAGCTTTACTTGGAACTTACCGTTTGGAAATAGAATTCTACACCACCACCAGAAAACAAATTGCACAAAAAAGTAAGCGTTTCGATAGAAACAGAAACAGTAATTGTTATAATTTGTATTAAAAAAAATATTTTTAATGATTATTAAGGCAAAGAAATTATGACAAAAAAGAGTTTTAATTATTAGAGATAGTTATTGTTGAACTTTATATTTATAGTGAAAATGTTTCTTACATTAGGTTTGAGTTCATTTAATAATTACAAAGAATACTATTGTAGAAATTCTCGGAACAATTGGCAAACTGGAATGCATTTTTTACCCAGCCAAGGGCGTCATCAGCAATTTTTATTGTCCACGATCTGTCTGTAAACATCATCTATTTAACTCACCGTTTTATGAGAAATAGATGTCGAGAATTATCATATTTTTTATTTTTAACATGTTTTTGTAAGTGAGAATTATTCTTTTTCTGGCCGGTGACCGGTCCGTCATCAAAATCGGTCCAGTCGTATAGTTTTCTTTGCAATTTTTTTTATCGCGGATTTTTCGCGAATTTTTTTTCGTATTATCCTTTTCTGGCCGGTGACCGGTCCGAATTGGTGAGAATCATCAAAATCGGTCTAGTCGTTCTTGAGTTATAACAATAGTAACTAACATCACTTTCTTTTATATATATAGATAAAACAAAATATTAAAATGAAATAATTATTTTACTAAAATTTTATTTTGAATTATTAAAGAAAAATCTAGTCATTGTTTTTTTTGGAACTATAAAAGTTAAACAACATTGAAAGCCTTAATGAGATAAAATACACTAATCTTTATAGTCGAATGAGAAAAAATTATATTAGTAAGCATGCGTGATTTTTTTTATTTAAATCGGACTGGGCGACCACAATTTACAAATTTACTTGCAAAATATGCGTTTCACATAAAAATTGGCGGAATAAATCGTTCATAAACGATTGTATCCAGTTACCAGAGTTTCAAAGTCAAATACAGTTTTTATGAGATCCTGCCAAGAAATTTTAGCTTTAGTTTATTTTTTTATAGTTATCGTTAAGGATTATAAACGTTTATCTTTTTATTTTACCGTTATCTTACAAATTAAGAGACCCACTAACTCACATTTCAACAATTTCTCATTACCAGAAATATAATTGCCTGTTCCTCTATATCGAAAGAAAAATGACAGGAAATAAAGGACAAAATACATACAAAGCAACAAATAAATTTAACATTTCATTGTTGTTTTCCATAAAAAAAAAACTTCGAAGCGAACTTTTCATTCGACATAGAGAAACAGGCAGTGAAATTATTAAAATAAAATAAAAAGTATATTAAAAATTTTTATTTTATAAAAAAATATTGTTTTTTTTTCATGAAGCTGAAGTTTTTAAGCAATAACAAAATTCCTAGAGCAATTTAAATATATTTGTTTAAGTGATGAAACTATCACTTAAAAAAATATTATAATTTGAAAAAGTAATACGTAGTTATCTTTTTTAAATTAGGCAAAAGAAATGAAATAAAAAAAAATTCTTTATTGGATTAATATAAAAAAGCATAAAAATGTTGTTGTTATTTAAAAATTTCAAAAATCACTTGCATTTCCTACAAATTTAATTAAGTAAATGCCAATTTTCAAAACCTTTTAATGTTGTTTTAAAATTTCAAAGGTAAAAAATAGTTATGATTTTAGTTCCATTATATTGTAAAAAAATCATTATGCCTTTTTTATTGTCTATAAACTATTATCTTTTTGCACATAAAATTTATATTTTTTCCCCATTCCATTTGTAAATTTCATCTACTTATTTAAGTTTTCTTAGCTGAAAAAATTTATTCATTTATATATATTTTTTTTTTTTTTTGGTAGGGGGAGGGGGGGTCAAATTTCTTTCCACACCCCGTGGATCTGCGCCTAAATTTAGCAGATGTAATATTAATAAATTGCAGAAGACTGGATTGTAATAAATTGTTGTAAAATGAGTGAAAGAAACAGCTTTTATACTCCCCTGAAAAATTGCGGTTCTGAAGATAGCCCTTTTTAAATATAAGCCTTCGAATTGTTTTTTTTTTCTTTTTCCTATATTAAAATTCATTATTCAATTTAATATACTTATTTGAAATACTTAATACCTTCGATTTTTTAACTTTAGTATTTCTTTATATTTAAAATAATTTTATTTTTATAATTAATTGTATGTTCATTAAATTTCTTACTTATTGCTCTTATGGTAGATGATATGGCCATATATAATTTACATCGCAGAAGTAATTCAATACATCATTTCTAGCTAATGCGCAAAGTAATAAAAAATTAAAAGAATATATATTCAATTTTACCTGTGATTTTTTTTTTTGATCTGACACTCGTACGATAATAAAAAATGGATTAATTAATCTTGGTATGTCCAATTCGTTTAGAACTTATGTTCATTCCTTAACTAATAAATTTTTACAAATATTAAGAATAAGGCATAATCCATTCATAAATTGATTTTAGGTAATATTTTAAGACTGTTAGATAAATTTTGCATCCTTTCATATGTATTTTATTGGTCATTTCTGATATAATTTAAGTATATATTTATATATATATATATATATATATATATATATACATATATATATATATACATAGTAGTTATTGGTTTGTTTTTATATATTTTTTATTCCCTACACCACCATATGTGGTTGGGGGTATTATGCGTTTGTGTTGATATTTGTGGCGCATAGAAAAGGTTATCCAACACCTTACAGTATACCAGTCGACTCAGAATCACTTTTAAATCTATCTAACGATGTCCGTCCGTCTGTCTGGCTGGCTGGCGGTCCATTTAAACCTTGTGTATAGGTCGCAATTTTAAAGACAATTCAATGAAATTTGCCACTTTGAACAGAGATAAAGCCTATTGAAATTGGTTGTGATCGGTCCATTATTTCACCTAGCCCCCATACAATTGTTCCCCCGGAATATAGTTTAAAAACGTGCACAAAGCCCATACTAATATTAGTATCAAGTTAATATTCGACACAAAAAAGTTTTATATAAATAGAAAGAACAATGCCAAATCGGTCCATAATTTACCATAGCTTCCATATAAACCCACTTCCAGGAATCGCCCTAAAGTGCGTAAGATCATCGAGATGTTAGTATTAACGCATTATTCTGTATTTGTATATTTTATTTTAAAACATTTAATAAAATTGGCCACAGATATAATATAAGTCCCCTTCCCGAATTTTTACGCTCATACTCAATGTTGTAGGATATCATATAGTCGGTCTTGACCGACTATATCTTTCTTTCACTTTTTATTTTAAGTAATAATATAAAAATTCATGTATGATAATAAGTCTCAAAAACTAATATGAAAGACTTTTAAATATTTATATTTAATAAAATATATTCACTAATAAAAATTATGGCATGCTTTTTCAATGTTAAATTTATTTTTCTCATTTTTATTCAATATATGTATAATTAGTAGCTTTATTAATATTTATTCATTATTTTAATCATAAATCACAATAATATTATAAATAATTCTTTTAAGCGACTCTTTTGTTTATGAAAATACTACCACTTAAACACCTATGCACGCACACACACATACAAATGTTGTTCATATAAAAACATGCAAAGAAAACAGACAAATTATTTTTGCTCCTAACATGGCAAACAAGGGGTCAAATACCTTTATTATGTCGCTATCACAATACACACAGTATTTGCTCATAAAGTTGAGCACAAGCAGTATTTATATGGTTTTAAGTTTGTATAGAACAGTATTTATTTCTCCGCTCACAAACTGATTTAAAGCACTTGAAAAATAACAAGTGGCTTGTCTTATAAGACATAGTTTGCTGGACTTTATCTTCTATTTCCCAAACGAGTTTACCAGAAAAAAATAAAAACATTAATAATAATAAAAAATAAGAGAATTAGGGATTTTTTTACACAGAAACCTACACCAAAAACAGTTTTTGGAGCATAACTTAATATTTTGAAAGTGTACTGGAAATTTTTAAAACTTATTTATGATGTCTTCTATAAAGTCTTTATCGTACGCTATTTTATTGCTCCAGTGATTTTTCTCCATAGCAGAGTCTTATGTTCACATATTTTTTAAATAAATAAAAACTTATCTTATCTTCAATATTATTTATATATACATATTTACAATTTAAATTGCAAAGTTCCTGCATAAAATAACATAGATTATTTAAACGCCATTATTAAAAATATTTTTTGAAATTAATTTATTTTATTGCTCAATTAACTAAAATTTATTAAGTCTTAAAAACTAATTAATTTTCTAGTATATACTGATAATTGTGTACATAGTTAATAGTAATTTGTGATAAGTTGCTTAACAAATAATATGACATTAACATCAATTGTTCGTGTGAATAAAACAAAAGAATTTTTTTTGGAATATTTATAGAAAAAAGCTCTTTTTTAGTTTATTGTTTATTTGGGATTATCAAATTTCTCTCTTAAGTCTTTAGTTTTTTTTTAATTAGGGGGGTGCAAGTGATAATAGGAAATTTTTGGGGCGATTTTTCATTGAGTAATGTATTACAATTTCTTTAAAAAATATCAAAAACTAATGAGAACGAGAAAAAATAAGTTTTTAAATTTAAGAAAAACTTTTTACTTTCCTCTGGCCTTTTTTTTTTGGGGGGGGGGGGCATTATGGCTATTTTCGCCTTTCTTAAAGTTCAATTTAGCCTTTTTTTCTCCTGCTGGTCTTTAGAAAGCTTTTTTGTGATTGTTATAGGGGGGCCAATTTCAAAATAAATGCTAATAATGTATCTTTGAAACCACTTAACCGATTTAGATGAAGCTTGGAACATCGATAGAGAATAATATTGAGTGGAATGTGTGGGACAAATTTGAACACCTCGTATAGGAGCTTTTAACTTTTACAAATATGAACCGATTTTAAATATCTTAAAACTTTTCACTTTATCTGAGCAAGGCAAAGAAAAAATCATGCTAATTTGCTAAATTATCTCTTATGGTTTAAAATCTATTTGAATTCAAAATTAAAATTTCTAATTTTGGCTCTTACTTTTTTGTGATTTTGCCCCATAACTTTTAAAATTTCTATAAAAATATGCTCAAATGCTCAAATGCTCTGTAATTTTCTAAATTATGCTAAAAAATTTTTTTAGTTATATCAATTTAATGACAGGAAAAATTAATTTAAATGTTAAAATTTCAAAGCAGGTCTCAAATACTGAAATTTTTTTAAAAAATTAACTTTATATATTAATTTTTTTAATTAAGAAAGTTTAATTTTTAGCATTTTCTGAAAGACTGGATCACAAAAAAAGTGTAAGTGTAATTTTTAAAAGTTCTGAACGTTCACCCTACATTCAACAGTGGTTAGAAAGGATAAATTTTGGATGAAAAGTTCAAATTTTTGAGTCTATAAAAACAGTTGTTTGCTGATTTCGGTACTTCTGCGATTTAAATTATATAGTTTAATATGTTTCTAAAGGGTTTACAAAAAAAAAAAAAAAAAAAAAGAAAATGTGATAGCCTACCTAGCCTATTTTCAATAATAAAAATTTTGACTTAATATATATATATATATATATATAGTATAATTCTATATATTTATCAGATATTTTTCTATTTGTCATAAATATATATTCATGAAATATGTCAAAATCATTCCAATATCTATAACCGTTTTGAAAATATATATTATAGTTAACTATTTGTAATATTTTCTTAAAACACTTTCTCACTTTTAATCCTTTATTTTAGAAAAAGTGTTCTATAATTTTTTACTAACTAAATTATGTATACATCATTTGAAAGAAGATATATTTTTTTATCTATTGATATATAATATGTAAACGTATTACTTCTTGTAGCCTAAATAAATCGCAAATCTTAGTGCAAGATGTGCTTTTTCTACTAATTTTCACTAAATATAAGTATGCAAAAATGTCAATTTTACCTGGATCAATATTAGTTGTTTCAAAAATAAAAAATAATAATAATAATTAATAGTTTGTTATTAGGTGCAGATAATCAACTAATAATTTTACCTTGGGAATAAATATGTATATGTATGCATATAATGCACACCGAAATACCTGTTTATAATCCATATATAAAATATATATAAATATATATTTTTGACAATATGTTAACAATTTTTACTTTATTAAGAATACATATTAGCTGTATGTACATAAATAATTATGAATATATAAATATGAAAATCTTAATAGTAACAAGTTAAATATAAATATTAACAGCAATTTATTATTTATTTTCAACAAAACAATCTCAAATATCAAAAGTTAAGGTCTTTAATATCTTGTGTTTCAGTATTGTCTTTTTCCACTTCAAAGCTTACAAAACTGGATCTGCTGATAACAACAAATAATACATTAAATAAGAATTTTGGGCTAAACTTGAACATTTTCATGTATTAAACATTAGGTATTGCTTCATATCTCTATCTCTTGCTTCTTGAGCTTTTTCAGTTAGTTCTCCTAAGGGAAGAATACTATCTTCTATAATTTCTTTCATTAAACTCCATGGATATTAGTTTTTGATTAATATTTTTATTTTATTCGCATTTTTTTTTTTTAATTTCTCTGCACTGATTTCCTTTGCTATTTATTGCCGTCAATATTATTTTGAAATTACATACTAAGTTGTAATCGAGTCCAGTAATTAATGATGTAGCTTCGGAATCTTCAAAAAATCGTCTGGCAGTGTTTCCATCGTTAGAGCTTCCATAACCATTTACTGGTTTATCAAGGTTTAATCCACGCTTCTCAAATTCTTCTTGAATTTTTTTCTCCACTACTCTCACATCTATTAAATATTTGCTGTTTCTTGAAGAAGTATTTCCATTTCCTTCGATACTCCTGTTGTTAATATCATATGCCAAGTGAAGAGAATATTCCATAAATCTAATTTAAGCATGAAGTGGTGAAATTCTAAATTTAAGATCTTCGTTGTTCGTTTCATTATGTAATTTTTCAAATTCTGAACTATTTTTCCGCATTTATTGCATTTCCAACAAGATGTAGTATCAGTAATTGTATTGGCCACTTCTACATCAATCATTGTCATTTGTAAATCAAAGGATACATTTATGGTGCTATCAGAAATTTTAATGCTAATTGATTGCAAGTCATATATTTCATTATGTATTTTATCTACAAGACTTTTTGTAGAATTTATAGTTTCCTTCATATACTCAAAACGGTCGACATAAAAGCTTTGATCCAGGTGTAGTATTAATCCATACATCTTGAAAGGAAGGTGCAGATGTAGATGATTTATTGCATAAGCAGAGATGCCATAAAAATTAAAGCAAAGCTTGTATTATCTTCACTTTGTTGTCTGTATTTAGAAAGTTCAGTGGCTCTGTCATAACCCCACTTAAAAATTAATGTTACCTCGAAATTATGACACTTTTCTATTTCCTTTTTGTTAAAAAAAAATATGATTCTCGCTGTAGTGTTTCCAAGGAGGTTCGATAAAATGTTATTCCTTATTGTACTTAGCAATTTGGTAGATGGTAAGTTTTCCCATCCTTTTTCCATTATAGCCCTCCTAAAAATATCGTACTCATACGCCATATTAAGAACGGAAGTTAAGGAATCTTTATTCGTAAACTCAGTACCAGATTTGGGAGTTGATATATATTCTATCATCCGTTTTATTCTTTTCGGTGGGGCTTCGGGCATTATATCTATAATTTATCCAGCTTCGCTTACTGCATTCTTCGTCAGTGTCATCTTAAAGGAATCCTTAATCAGATCTAGAGAATATTTATTTATCATATCCTCTGGCATTTTCTTTTGTAACATTGGCAGCGGTTCGTCATAAAATTTTCTTGGAAGTCAAAAGATGTTTTTAGTGATAACACAGAAATAACAGTGCTTATTTCAGTCTCCATCTAGTCTGAGGTTTTCTTTTTTAAATTGAGCTAATTATAATTTAATCATCGAATTTTTAAACCTTTCAATTTTGTTTCGAGCATCTTGTTGTAACAGTGGTATTTACAAGGCTTGAACATTTCTCTTGATGTGTTATTTCCATCCGAAGATATTCCCACATAATTTTGTATAAAGTACTATATTTTAATATTATCTCCATTTGTGTTAAAGATATACTAATTAATTAATTCTTTTAATGAAGTTTATTTTTATATATAATAAGTCATCATATTAGGTATCCATATTTCTTCCCAAGGTAAAAATATTGATTGATTACCTGCACCTAAACATCCTAATTATTAATATTCGTTTTCGGAAACAATACTGAACCAGGTAAAATTCAATTTTTAATATGAAGTATCATTATACAATCCTTACATAAAAATATTTTAAGAATGAAAAATGTTCGGATAAATATATAGAATTTTGCTATATATTTATTAAGTCAAAATTTTTCTTATTGAAAATATGGATATTTTTGGAAAATTGCTTCGTGTGACTAAATTTACCGGTAAGCTGTCATAATTTCTTGCAAAACCTTTAAAAACATATTGAACTATCTAATTTAATTCGCAGAAGTATTAAAATCAATAATCATTTTTGTACAGACTAAAAAATTTGAACTTGTCATCCAAAACTTATCACTTTTGACCACTGCTGGATGTAGGGTAAAGGTTTAGAACTTTTTAGAATTACAATTACACGCTTTTTTAAGGTTCAGTTTTGCAGAAAATATCAAAAAATATTGTACTTTTTTTACAAAAATTGCAATTTTTGAGACTTGTTTCAAATTATGATTTCAAAATATTTTTCTTGTTATCGAATTGAGATAACTAAAAAAATTTTTCAGCATAATTTAGAAAATTGTAGAGAATTTTAGCGCATTTTTAAAATAATTTAGAAAATTTAATTTAAAAGTTATGGAGAAAAGTCATATAAAATCAGGGCTAAAAATGAGAAATTTAATTTTTAAAGTGAAATATCTTTTAACCCATAAGAGACAATTTAGCACAGTAAGCATGTTTTTTATCTTGCTTAGGAGAGTTCAAAAATGTTGAAATATTTAAAATCGGTTCATATTTGTAAAAGTTACAAGCTCTGGAGGTCAACTTTGGACCACTGTAGCGCCGTACATGCTCCAGTTACGCACTATAACTAACAATATTCTGAAAGTATAGCTCCTCCTCTATTTATGTTTCAAGTTTCATCTATATCAGTTCAGCGGTTTCAAAGATCCAGACTTATTATCATTTATTTTGTAATTGGCCCCGCTGTGCATTATTATACATACGTATATCGAAAATTTCACTCAAGATAAAATTGCTTTCTTTATAAATCTGAAACGGTACTTGATACATCAATAAAATTTTGACAGATGATGTAAATGACTTTGAATTTTAGATTTTCATCAAAAATCGAATTTCGAAAACTTTTGTTGGTTAAGATATTTTGGCAACGACCATGTGCAATTATTTTTGTAAATTCGAGTGTTTAGGGTTTAGGTTTTTTTTAACACTTTTAAATATTTTTATTAATAATATACCAAGAAACTTGGTAAAAAAATAATTTTGTATAACATGAAAAGTTATAAAGTTCGACAAAATTATGTTACTCTTTCTTTTTTTGATGTCACTTTTTCTGATTTAATAAAATGGTTATTTGGTACTAACCAGAGATGAATTGAAATTTTGAATTAACATTTTCAGTATTTCTAACAAACCATTTGACTTTAGGTGAAAACTCCAAAGGAAATCCGAACGATTTACAAAGAGAGAGAGAGAGAGAGAAAATCGTTTTCACTACGGGAAAAAGAGTCTTTTTAATTTTAAATCCATTTAAAATTCCACCTTATATAGGAGGTGGCCTGCAAATTGGGCGGATCACACCCACTTTTGGTTTCTAGGTTTATATGGTTCCTTCAACTATTTGTACAAAATTTCGTTAGCGTACATGCTTTTTAATAAGACATATCCGCGAAAAGCATTAATCAGAGTTTGGACGTACATTCATTTTATTATTTATGGACCGAATTTTCTGATTTTCAATACCAAACACTCATTATATAAGGCAAACATTTGAACCAAAGCTCAGTCTCCTAGGTGGACTGTTCCGAGAACGATCTATCTTTCAGCAGACACACAGACTGACGGGCATTACTATATCGCTTAGAATTTCATGAGGATCCAGAATATATATAATTTATGGGGTCTAGACGACTATTTCGACATGATACACACGGAATTACAAAACTGAATATACATATCATCCATATTTTTTAATGGTGGGTATAAAAAAAAGTCATTTAGCGGTAAAGAATGTTTTCTTCTAAAAAAAAAAAAAAAATATATATTTTTTTTAAGTGTATATCGTAAGCTGGCAGCAGTGTTGCCAATTTAGCATTTTTAGTGTTAGATTTAGGATTTTTAAACACATTTAGCACGAAAAAAAAATGAATCTAACACCTGGCACTTTTTCTAGCATTTTTCGACTTATTTTTGGATACTTTTTAGCAGTTTTGCATATTTTTTATCAATTTGTAATTTTGTACTATAAAAACATTACCAGTTTTAAATTAAAACTAAAAGAGCAACTTAAAGAGTGTGTTTAGTAAAATATAATAATTACAACCAGTTAATATATCAAATAAATTTTTGTCAATTAAGTAAACTATAATTCTTTTATTATAAAAAATAATTATCATAAAATAACTTATTAATTTTTAAATATAGTTCGCAGTTTTATTATGAACGTAACTGAATTGATACCGTAAATTAAAATAAAACAAAATTAAAATATTTATACATGGTTAGGTTAGGTTAGGTTGGAAAGGGCGGCGCATTCACGCCTACACCCAGAGGCCAAACGGCCCATTGTGATCCCTTTATGAAAAGAAGAAAAAGAAAAAGAGAAAAGTGGAACCTATACCCAATCAATCAGTTATGATTGTTCCTAAGCCATTTTATCCCCATAACAAACCCTATGAGGTTGACAAGTCCTTTGTCATTAACCTCACCTAGTTCATGTAGTGTATGGCTTCCAAACCACTTCAACCTATTACGCTGAAGCCCTACGCAGTGACAGAGTATGTGCTCCACTGTCTCTAGCTCCTCAACATCATCGCACGTTCTACAGAAGTCTGATGTGCCAATGTCCCACTTACTCATCATATTCCCTATTAAGAAATGACCCGTAACCATACCTACTATGACTCTAAGACTACCACGACTCATACCTAGAAGATGCTTGGAATCCGCCAGTTTTAAGCTAGGCCATAATGCCCTAGAAACTCTGCAGTCCGATCTGTCATTCCAGGCTCGATTCGTGTTGTCCAGAGTCCACTCCCCTATGGCCCTAAAAAAGGACCCAATTGGAATCTTAACAGATGACTCTATGAGAGACCTATCTAGCTCCGAGCCACTGCGAGCTAGCTCATCGGCTATTTCGTTGCCAAGAATGTCACAATGACCAGGAACCCAACATAGTCTCATCATATAGGAATCCATTAACCTTCTCAATTCCATATTTATACATAATTAAAAAACTTTTTACTCAATTTAAAACATCATAATATAATATTATGGGCCGCTAACTTATCAAATTTTAACCAAAGTTTGAAGCCTGATGATTACTTTGTGTGAAAAGAATGTCAATTTATATGTATTTATACTTTAACCCTTGCTTAACATTTGATAAACTAACAGCCCTAAGATGTTTTATTATACACTGCCTGCCACTTGATGTCATTTCTAAAATTAGTAGCAGTACTCATTACTAATTGAATGCTAGATGATAATAACTTTCATTTTTATAACCTAAAATTTAAAAATAAATTACAGTTTGCTTAGTTTTAAAATATTCCTTACTCAAGTGACACACGAAAAAGTACGATAGAAATACATGTCTTTAAATAAATGCATACTTTTAGTATAACAAAATATGTATATTTTTCATTTCTTCAGGGATCTAAAGCCAACACTTTGAAATTTGGCTGCGCAAAAATTATTTTTTTCTGAACTTTAGTTTAGGAGATATACTTAATTAAAGTTAAAAAAATGTGATTCCTTATTCAAGTGTCAGGCAGTGTATTTTTGAAATATTATTGTGAGTATTTTTAAATATTTTTTTTTTTTGGAAGACAAAATTTTTCGAGGATATTATTTTTTGCTGTTTATTTAGTTAAAATTATTTTTTATTATTATTTGATTAATATTCACTTAGTTAAAAATTCGAATATTAATAAAATTTTATTTGGTTCATTTAAAGAGAAATATTTTTATTATATAAAATGTTTTATTATTCACGAATATAATATCAATCCAATAATCCGAACGGCATTTTCTAACTTTGCATTCCATAACTCTATAATCCGGATT
Source organism: Protocalliphora azurea (assembly GCA_932274085.1). Taxonomy (NCBI): domain Eukaryota; kingdom Metazoa; phylum Arthropoda; class Insecta; order Diptera; family Calliphoridae; genus Protocalliphora; species Protocalliphora azurea. The sequence continues at coordinate 77,516,271 of OW026523.1, read as the reverse complement.
AAATAATACAAAGTACTTTCTTATTAAAATTTTAATATAACTTTAAAAATAAAACAAGAATTGATATAATTATTATGTAAAAGTTGATTCTAATTTTTCTATTCTAGCATTTTTTCTCACTTAAACTTTGACAACACTAATTGGGAGTGTGTTGATTAATACACAATTAAATGGGAAAAAAGCGTTATTTTGTGATCACATATTTTTGTTGACAGGAATGAAAGTCATAAATCGGTTGTATCTTAATTAATATGATATGAGTGTTATTTTGGGATCACCCATTTTTTCTAATGAATTTTTATATGAAATTCTTAAACCTCCTTCATCTTTTTTAATAACTCTTAATAAAATCACTTACAATAAAGTTTGTGTTTTAAGTCTTTTGTTTCATTATGTTAAAAATTATTACTGTTCCCAAATACAAAGCAGGATCAAAGCCACAAATCGCTGCGGCGTAGAAAATAATTTTGTTTCATTATTTTATTGTTTAAAATATAAAACAAATAATATTTACTTAATACCTATACAATTCACTAACAGTTTAAAATAATTTCAACAAGTTTATGGCCATTCTTATACTGTGAAATTCTAAGTTCAGTTCTAAAAATTGTTTTATATTTAATAACTTAAGTGTTTTTTTCCATTTTTTATTTTTCCTAAGTATGAAAACTGTCTGAAGTCTTCAAAAATATTTATTGAAAATAAACAAAAATAAAGATACAAAAACTAATAAAATTATTTAAAATTTTAAAAAGATTTCAAACAACTCTTTAAATTTACCTTTCCTGTTTGCTTTCCACCGACAACTTTTAAATTTTACATGACGTAAACATTTTTATGTTGGCAACTGTCAAATTCTATCTCTCTGTTTAAAATATTACGTGTGGAGCAATAAGAAATCTATTGCGCAATCTATTTCGAAATAAATATTTAAACATAAAGCTGAGCAATAATGTTTAACATAAGCTGTCAAAATTATTGTTCTCTTTGAAATTTTGACGTTTTTAACAAAACGAAAAGTACAAAATAATTAATTTTGTTTTGAAAACAAATAATGAATAAAAAAAATGTGAAATAAATTAAAATTTTCGATAAGAAAAAGACAATTTAACATTTAAATTTCTCATGTACGTTTTTGCGACTCTTAACACATAGTTGGAAATAAAATTGTTTTCCCGTTATTCTGCCGACGTTATTTCTAATATTAAGAAATAAAAATGTCTTCGTGCAGACTTCTTCATATCTTCGAAATAATTTAAAATTCTTCAAAATTGTTCTATTATTTATTTTTAATGCCACATTAGGGTGGCAGCGAAAAAAGTAAATTTGATATCTTTAATGTTTTTTTTTCGAATTAGCATAAGCCAAAAGTAACCTAAATAAAGAGATATTTAATAAAAAATTAACATAATTAAGAAAAAATGTTTTAGGTTAAATAAATATAAGTATGATGTTGAGTTGAAGAAAATGTGTGTGGAAAGTTGAGACCATCAATCTGTTTGTTTTCTTGTTTACTTAAATTTTAAACTGTAAAACCAAATATTCCTTAAGTGTTAGCATTTATTTAAATTTTTCGTAGCTATATTTGCACTTAAGTATACACTAAGGGAACAGTATAAAACTGGACCTATGTTTAAATTGTAAAAGCTTTTAATAAATTTATTTAAACAATAAAAGCTATTTAAAGCTTTTAGCTAAAAATATTTTGGTTTATCAATTTTCAAAACCATTTTTATTATTTAAATATTTTAATACTAAAAGTTTAATATTAAAAGCTTTCCGGTAGAAAATCAATTTTATAACTGTTCGTATATTTATTAGTCTAGTCTGTATTTAAGTTGGGTTTGAACAAGTTCAATGTCAAGTACAAAAAATTAAAGTAACATAGTGTCTATATTAGATAATTTTTTGTCAAAGTCAATGGGAATTTATGGAAGTTGTCAATAGTTGTATAAAAGAAAAAAAAAAAAAACAATAAAATGAATTCATTAATGTTTTTATATATGCAGTTTAACAGCATATATAACAACAGTTTTGGTTGTTACAAAATAATAATAAGCTGTTTATCTAAGGTGGCCTTGGATAGATTCACCTTAATTTCGACGTTTGTCTTGATAAAAATAGACTGGCTAAGCTGTGCCGCCGCGGGTGAACACTAAATACAAAATCGAAGTAATAAATAAATCGAGGATTGTTCTTGTGAAGAAAATTGTCACAGAGTTCTTCGCATGGAATTATTTCGGGCAAATAGTAATGCAAAATAAATTTATTTTAAAAAGGTATTTGTAAAGTGCTTGTAATGTGTGCTTTGAAAACAGCCCAGTTCGTATAAAAGGGTAAGTAAAGTAGAAAGTTTTTTTTTTTTTTTTTTTTTTTTTTGTTTAATTTTAATGAATGTTTTATTCAAAATTGTTATAGGTATAGATAGTATTTTGTCCACCTCAACATAGAATCCCAGTTAACATCTGCAGAAATGTAGGTTCAAAACTAGCAGAATCTAATAGCAAAAAACCAAACTTTTTTTATCTGGCAACCAGTGTTGCCAGGAGATAATGAAAAAAGAGGCTAAATTGAACTTTGAAAAAGGTTAAATGTCTTAAAAAATAAAGCCAAAAAAAAAATCAGATTTTTTTTTAGTTTTAAAACTTAGTTTTTCACTCATTAGGTTTTGGCATTTTTTTTATGACATCGTAATAAATTTAGAAAGGCTGTCAGCAAAATGACCCAATGAAAAATCGTTTAAAAAATTCACATACAAGTTTGGGTTATGTTTCGTATGAAAAATTACTCAATTCCTTTTTTGTTACTCATTTCCAAATTTATAGATGATTTTTCATTTTTATGAGAATTTTTTTAAATTGTATTCATAAATAGTTTTATAGTGAATTAATGAAGTGTATAAAAAAATGATTACAATTATCAATTTAGTAAGTCCATAAAATTAGTGAAGTTTTACTGATATGGAGAATAAAGTGTGGCAAAAATTTTTGTTAAATATAAATAATCTCGGTTTTTTGTGAGAATAAATGCACAAAAATGGTTAAATGGATGATTTTGTAAAAATAAAATTTGTAATAGAAAATATTTTTTTCGTTGTTGAACTACCAAAATTTTAGCATTTTTAAGAATAAAAAAAGGCTAGAAAAACGCTAGAACCTGAAATGAAAGTTTTGAGGATAAAAGCAAAATAAAAAGGTTAGATTTAGCCTTAAAAAGGCTAAACTGGTAACACCGCTGACAACTAAAATTTGCTGAACAGACCAGATTCACAAAAATTCGGCAAATGTGCCGAATATTAAAATGCCTTCAGCTACAACGTTGAGTCGGACAGCAGTATTGGACGCATACACAGAACATGAAAAAATGGTAAAACAATTTATTAAAGATAAATTTCCAAAAAATATATCACTAGTGCTTGACATGTGGGCTCTCACAAAAGACGCAGCTACATTAACATAAAAATAATTTTTTATCTGCAATTTAAAACAGAATATATAACTTTAAAAACAGAATTACAATAGCCCAGAACATAAATGACACTAAAAAATTTTAAATTAGAAATAAAAAAGATATTGTTGCAGTAAGGAATGGTGCAAGTAATATTATATCTGTTATGAAGAGTAATAATATGAGAAGATTTGGTTGCTCCAGTAATAGTTTTGCATAGACTAATTATCCATGACACTTTGCAAAGTTTAAAATTCATAGTATTTTAAGAAGAAATAAAAAGAAATCATTAAAATACAAAATACTAAAATTTTTTACTTACATTTTAATTGTAATATTTTTTTTTTTTTTTTTCAGAAACAAGAGAATATATCTCTCGTTCGTAGCCGCAACTTCAAATAATAATCAGGAAAACTGGGTCAAAAAAGAAGTTACAAAATATTTTAACACAAAGTATGACGATTTGGAAAATTTTGACTGGTGGAAAAAACGGAAAGGTAATTGCCAGAAACATGAAGTTCATGTATTTGAGAAATTTGTTTTAGGCGCTTAAATTATGCGCTAAAAATGTAAAAATATGACCTAAAAACAAATAAGATATGCACTTATTTCTTATCTTTTATTAAAAAAACATAAAATTTTAATTCAGTACAGTTGATGGCGTATGTAAAACAGTAGAAAAGTTCTACAATAAAAAATATTTTTCTATAGTCAGAATAATTTTCATTTCAACTGTGTGAAATGAAAACTATAAAATATTGACAAATTTAAATTTTCTTATTAAGAAATAAAAAAGAAATGTACGAATATTGAATATGAAGAATTTTAAAGAACGTTATGTGTTTGAAATGTTAAACGATTTTAAAATATATGTTATTTCTCAAAAATATTTTGTTCAATTGAAAATTTGCTATATGTTTTAAAACTTAAAAAATTTATGTATTTGTAAAAACTTTTACTAGTCCTATGAGCTAGTAAAATTTAATTTATTTTAAAACTATAAAAAATTTACTAACAGGCATACTTTTCTAATATTTCACACAGGATCTAAATTAAAAGTAATTATACCGTAATAACCTTAGACAGCTTTTGTACATAGAAAGTTACCATTCGATATCAACAGATGTGATGGATGTATTTCTAAACGATGTGGAACGATGTGGTCTTAATGATAGATCAATTTGTCTAAAATGATATTAAGGGTAGCTCTATACAGCTTATTGTGCTCTTAGACAGAATAATCTCATTGGTAGCTTCTTTAAAAAGAATTAATCAATTCTCGATGTTCTACAAAAACGTGTGACAACCAAAACAAATGTTTCATATACATAAATCGATATCAAATGAATTTCTGTCTTTAGATAAATGACTGGAAATTTGACACTGGAAGTCTGTATTTATCTCTATGTTTTAGGCTATTCAAGGGTTGATATAATAAAAACATTTTTCAGTGAAATTGTTTTGTCGAATATTTTTGGAAAATACTTCTCCGAAACGAAATTATCTATTCTGTATAATTTCGCATCTTAATACGAGATAAATAAGGAACCTTCTGATGCTGCACCTGCTACAATAATCAACGTACACTGCCTGCCGCTTAAATAAGGAATCACATTTTTTTAACTTTAATTAAGTATATCTCCTAAAATAAAGTTGAAAAAAAATTATTTTTTGCACAACCAAATTTCAAAGTGTTGGCTTTAGTTTCCTGAAGAAATAAAAAATATACATATTTTGTTATACTAAAATTATGCATTTATTTAAAGACATGTATTTCTATGGTACTTTTTCGTGTATCACTTGAATAAAGAATATTTTAAAGCTAAGCAAACTGTAATTTGTTTTTAAATTTTAGGTTATAAAAATGAAAGTTATTATCTTCTAGCATTCAACTAGTAATGAGTACTGTCCCCATTTTTAGAAATAACCTCAAAAATGTGATTTGGTATCGACTTGTATAATAACTCTAAGTAATTTAGCGAAACTGAACTCCATGCTTCCGTTATTGCATCCTTTAAGGATTCTATCGACTCAAATTGTTTTCCTCCTGGTGAATATTGGGGCTAATCCAAAAGTTGAACACCTAGTTGATTAATCCATTGTTTTACTGTTCTGGCGATATGTATCGGAGCGTTGTCGTGTTGATACGTCTAAGTTATGAGTCCAAAGAAATCATTAAATTTTGGAAATGTTTCCTCCAGAATGTTTTTGTAAGGCGTTGCAGTAATTTTTTCGGATACAAAAACAAATTCTATGGTACCATAATACGACCCCATACCATTATTCCACCCTCTCGGCTGTGTCTGCGGCTCAAAAATAATTCCTTCTTATTTAGGTCAAGGAAGTAATAGTTATACCCAACGGGACCATCAATATTAAACTTTTTTTTATCGGAAAATACAACTTTAAAACAATTGTCGGACCATGTCATTGTTTTTTTGGCAAACTGTAGAAGTTGTGATTTCCGTTTTTCATTAAGTGGTGGTTTTTTTGCAGTTTTCGTGGGACTATGTATGGGCACGACTTTAAAATACGGTGCACTGTTCTTAGACTGGCACTGACTCCATTTTTTTCACGTATTTTTGATACCGACATGGCAGAATTTGATGCAATTCTAAGAACTTTTCGTCTTTCTTTTGGAGTTGTTGCCATTTTCTTCCGCCCTTTCATATCTTGTCACGTTATTTAAATAATTGTACACAACTGTCTTTCCTCTATTTGGACCGGATTCTGACCCTGAGATTTCAAAATCAGAATCTTTTCTTTATCAGAGTTATTAAGAGCCTTTCCACGTCCCATTTTGAATTAAAACTATTTAAAAACTATCAAATTAAAAATTCTTTAGAATTATAGCCTTCCTGATTAATATTAAAACAATTCCTTATTCAAGTGATAAACGAAATAGTACCACAGAAATGCATGTCTTTAAATAAATGCATAATTTTGGTATAACAAAATATGTATATTTTTTATTTCTTCAGGAAACTAAAGCCAACACTTTGAAATTTGGTTGCGCAAAAAATTATTTTTTTCTAAACTTTAGTTTAGGAGATATACTTAATTAAATTTAAAAAAATGTGATTCGTTATTCAAATGGCGGGCAGTGTACTTCTGTGACTGTTAGCTTTGGAGAAATAGCTTGTCATGTATTAATTTGCCCATGGTATTTCTAATATTTTACAACATTTTTTAGCTTTTCTGAACAGAGTCCACAGAATTATTTTTTCCTACACAAGCAATAATTTTAAATTGTAATATTGCACTAAATATAATAAAAAAATATGCATTTATGGCAAAATATGCAAAAAAATGAATTTTTAATAAAATATGCATAAATATCCACTAACAAATCGATGCCATTTTTAAGTTAATTTGCAAAGATATTTAGTTTATTCTGTTCTAGAAGCAAAGGCAAAACACATGCATTTTCATGGACTTCCGGCCCTTGGTAATTACAAATACATAATCCTTTTACATCTAAAATATCTATATAATATTTTTTAGGAATATAAGAAAATTTCAAAGTTCGCTGCTTAAGAGTCCTTCTCCAGTGCTGGCTCTCTAGTAACGGCAAAATGGTCGAATTTGAATGTTCTTACTGTAAAACGTGTCTTTTATTCATAATATTTATAACTTAGTAAATGAACAAATAAAAGAATGAAAAATTAAAAATTTTTGAATTCCATTTCAAGCCAGTTAAGCCAATAGAGCTGTTCCCTTTTCTAGATTACATACGTGACTCATGTTTACTTTGTATTTATTTTTATGATATTTTTTGTCTTTGAAAAAAAAAATATATAAAAAGTAATTTCTGATAATATTTAACTATTGTTTTATTGCTCTCAGCAGACATTAAAAATAACTTGTTGTATAAGGATTATAATGTGCTTAAATGACAATACCTTTATTATACCAGAAATATAAATTAATTGCAACCAAACAAATACTAAACTCAAATAAATAAAATTTCGAAATATAATAAAACAAATTTTTAATAAATGTTTCATTTTATAAATTATTGATAAATTTAAAACTTATGCCTCATTTACATTTGCTCAAAATCTAGTTTAAATAAGATTTCAATCGGAATCTACATAATTTTATAAGATTTTATTTCGATTTTCTATACAACTCAAAATCTAGTTTCTAATGATTTTTTACCAAAATCTAGTAAAATTTAACTGTGTTTGTAAAACACAATAATGTGCTAAATGAAAATGAATATTGAGGATATATGGTCATATACATATTCATGTACATACATATATTCATATGTACATTAAAGTGCGTCGATTTGTATAAAGACAAAAAATGTTGCAAATGTACCTCCCAAAAATTAAAGACTGATATGTTATAAACTAATCCCTAAAATATTTCGGTTCAATTATTCCGTTTTGTAAGCTAAAACATTTCTAAAATACCTACAAAAATATGGTTTTCGATAAACAGTGTACACAATTTTTAACTATTTGTCAAAAACGATATGTGATACACATATCGTTTTTTCATTCTCGCGAAATGAAGATTTTAGTAAAATTGTCTACGATTTTTTTTAAATACTATTTTATTAAAGTTTGAATATTTCATCCATTTTCCATATTATTATTCAGTTAAGTTAATTTTTATGGCAAACAAATGGTTATTTACCCCAGGTCTACAACTGAGATTAACGTTGAAATAATGTGTGAGATAATGCCGGCAGGTACACATATTCTAATACACATATTCTAATTAATCCTATAAGATATCATTATTTTCAATCAATCACAGAGTAAACATGTTATTTTCATTTAAGAAATTCGCACCTTTTTAGCACAATTTTTATAAAATTGTTTTTGAAAATGTAAAAGAAAATCATCAAAAAGAAACAATTTTATAAAAATCGTTGTCTTTTTAGTAATTTCTAAAATACACATCCACACACAAACAAGTTTTCGTATATGTGTATTTTTGTGACAGGTTATCTTATAAGATAGTTGTGTATAGAAATGTCATCACAGCAGTCTCATAATACTTTTTATAATACTAATATTTGAATCTACACGTGGGATAATTCTCACAGAGAGCGAATTTGAGAGAAAATCTTATATATTATGTTATGTTATGTAAATAGGCTGTTAAGAAAATAAATGTCACAAGAACCATAAATTTGTTAAAAAAAAAACTATAAATTCGTATAAAATGGCGACTAAACTTTTATATAGGCTGTTAAGAAAATAATAGGATGTTAAGAAAATAAATGTCACAAAATCCATAAATTTGTTAAAAAAAAAAAACTATAAATTCGTATAATATGGCGACTAAACTTTTATTCGATTAATACCACGGTTTTAAAAGAATTTATTTTATTTTTCATAAACTCATTGATATTTAAGTATAATATATAATTCCATACAACTTACTTAAAAAAATTGTTGATTTAACCTTTTGGGAATCCAATGTATAAAATTTACTCTTTGCTTTCAAAGGGTTAATTTTCTGTAATTTTCAAAAGTACCAGAATAAACCTTTGCAGTGGTACTTTATGTTGTTTATGTTGAAAAGTGTCCGAAATATATTCAAGTACATGTTTAAATAATGAAATATGACAAAAAAATCTTAACATTTCGCGAATGAAAATTATATTTTGAAGTTAGTTTTTTTATAACAAAAATTTTGATAATACTTTTGAAAGAAACCCGTATTTTTAGAGATATTTTAAAAATGATCCAACTCACGTAAATGAAAACATTCAGGCGTGATATTTTAGAAATCAATTAAGAATACACCAGTTGTAATTTCTGGAGGGGTAAGGCACTTTAATGTATATATGGGGAATTCACTTTTTATATTTACCGTTAAGGAACCAATCTTAAACCTCAAATATTGTTTTTAATTCTGATTTATTAAACTAAATTTTTATGCCATTATGCTAACACTTTGTGGATTAAAACAACAAAAATTCAATGGTTCCATGTAGAACCAGCAAGAACTCAAATTTAAAAAGTCTTTTGATTTTAGTATATGTGTCCAATTTCTCTAAAGTAAACTACAAATACTTGAAGAAATAGCACAACTTATGTTCAATCTGTCTGTCGTTGAAAAGTGTTGAATTATATTGTTGACAATTGGTGCAACTAAAATTTTCAAATATTTTGTGGTTTTTTTGATTAAAAAATTTGACCCGTTTGAGATACATTTCTTTAATGTACCCTCAATAGAAAAGCTATAGGGTGCCCAAATTTGAGGAGAAAAAACGTGAATGGCTCTAAGAGGTGCCTTTTTTTCGCGATACACACTCACAATATAATTTCACTAAAGCTAAAGTATCGCATGAACAAAAATGGTTTCGAAATTACATTTACAAATCATTATGGTGCGATAAAATATTAATATGCTATAACTCTTTAAAGTCCATCTAAATTTTTGCATATTTCATGTTAGCATTTTTTTTTTTTTGCATTTTATATGAAATTTTATTTAGAATAAGTACATCTATTCTGTTTTAGTTAAGTGAAAAATATTTTTCAACACAAAAATTGCATAAAAAGCATTCATGGCGTGAGATCGTGGTGTCTTTAATATTTCATAAATCTTTGATACACACCCAATGCTCTAATTGAAATCGGTGAAAATGTTTATCAATCTGTATTTGTTATTATAGCTTATATCGGTATCAAGTGGCACTGAAAAATAATCACGCGTTTCAATTTAATGCAACTTTAGAAATTTTTGGGTGTGTAGTTTTGCCATTGAAAAATCTATATTATAGTAATATAGTTAATTAATAATGTTTTATATGACTAACATCATTTGAAGAGATTAATTGTGGTTAGAAGTGAAAAATACAACAGCAAACTAAATGCAATTAAAAAGTTTAAAAAAAAATCTAGGCACACTTTCTCTTTTACTCAATATTCTAAAGCAGATATATGATCGCGATAATGTTCACTAATATAAAACTTATCGTATGTTATATATGTGTATTTATTTTTCATATCGACTTAAAATAAAATTTTGAAAATTTTTTAACAACATTTTTACAAATATTTGTCTTATATAAGGTTTCTTTGGTATTAAAAATGAGCAAAATCGATTCATAAACAAAAACATTATGGACCAAATACTTCAAAAACAGGGTATCCGATGTAACTCCAGTTTATACTTTTCGGCCGATTTTTTTACAAAAAGCATGTACATCAACGAAATTTTGAACAGATAGTTCAAGGTTAAATGTAAACTCGGAGACCAAAAAATTTCATATGATAAATATGTTGAGTTGTATAAAAACTTTTTAAATGTTAAAGTTGTCAGTTTTCAAATCTCAACCGGGCAAATATTTTTTTTAATTATTATCTTGATATTAACATTTATATGGGATATGTGCACCTTAAAGTAATTTTCGAAAGTGGGCCTTGTATGCGAGTCATTGTCATTTATAAAACGATCATTGTAAAATTTGGCATAATGATTTATATATATATAAAATATATTTTTTCCATATTTTATTAAAATATTGATATAATTGAAATATTTATGAGTGGAATAGGATTTTATTCCGGGCGGATATTTGTATGGGCACTAGGTGAAATAATGGACCGATCCTTATGATACATTTCATCAAAATAACTGTAAAATTTCGACGTGAACTTTGTTCACAAGGTTTAGATTGACAGCCAGTCAGAAAGATGGACATAATTAAAACGATCTGAGTCTATTGGTATATTTTAAGGTAGGGGTTTTCTGTGGGTTATAAATATCAGGACAAATGCATAAAAAACCTTTAGAGGTCTAGGGTATAAAAAGGAAGAACATTTTAATATTGTGTTCGCTTAAAAAACACAATATTTTGCTGCTTGTAAAGGAAATGCTAATACTAACAAACTTTTCATATGCAGAAAAGCTATTTAACAAATACTATATTTGTCAGAAAACGTAGAAAATTTGTTATGAACTAATAATTTCGTATTTAGATGATATGCTAAAATCGTCAACATACGTTTGTTGGCATCGTTAACAAATAGTCAGCATATGCTATCAACATGCATTTGTTTTGACTTTACATGATATGTTGGTACTGGTAACAAAGTTTTCAGCATAAATATGTTGATTTAATAACTCACCTGAACCTTAATATACACTCATTTGTTAAATTAAATATATTTTATGAAAAACTACCTACGTTAATGTGAAAGCATCAATGGACTTGACTTTTAAGGACAACTTAGAAGACATTCCACGCAATATCTTAACTGATTACTAGGATTCCTTTAAGACCTATGTGAACCTATGTCCACTAAATGGCCAATAGGTCATTAGAACATCAGAAAAAACAGGTTTGTCTGTTGAATTTTGAACTTGAATGAATTCAATAGTGAGATAATGTTTATTAATGTTATTCAAACATTGACCTGCTTTTAATGAATATTGTTGGCAAGCAGACTTATTAATTATAAAGAATTCCTCCTTGTGTTGAATTTTCTAAATTTTAATATTTTTATTTGAGGTTTTTAATATTTATGTTTTAATTTTCTATCGCATGAAACGATATAAAAGTATCTTTTTTTGTAAATTATAGATTGGTATAAGATGAATAAAATTTTACTAGCTCATAAGGTTAGTAAAATTTTTAACAAACGTATATAAATTTTCGACATTTAAAAATATTAGAAAATATTTCAATAATAAAGAAGTATTTATAAAATTGTTCTTTTAAAATTTCAAGCACAATGCATTATATAAAACGCTTAATATTGATTATTAAGTATCCATTTGAACACAAAACGTGACCAAGGTAGAGTTTTTCTTTCATAAAGGATTTCAAATAAAACATTTTTTATTTTATTCAGTCTCTTTTTTTATTTTTGTTTACACAATTACTTGAATTTCTTTTGTAGTAAAAATTAAATTTATCAATATTTTACAGTTTTCATTTCACACAGTAGAATGAACATTTTTTCTCACCATAGAAAAAATATTTTTCAACATAGAACTTTTCTATTGTTTCACATACGCAATAAATATACTTTAATTTCAATACAAAACCTCGGAATTTGATGGATTGAAACGAAAGTTGGAGTATAGTTTCACTCAGTTTTTTGCATATATCTCCCTTATAGAACAAAATTTATAGATAGAAAAATTTCCTACAATTGTTCCGAAGTACATTTTTATGTACCTTTATCGATTTTTAAGTTACGGTGCATTTTATATTTGATTTAATTTTTCATTTGTGGCTTCATATATGAATATTGATTTCATATATGACACAAATTGTACATGTATGTTTCCATATATCACAAAAATAGTTCATATATTTTGCCATATATGTATCCATATATTGCAAATCCATACACTCCATATATAACACTATATCATTATACATGATTCATATACATATATATATATATATATATATATATAAACTGCATCATATAGTTGATAAAAGTGTTATCGTTTTCGAATCTAAAACAATAGTTTTTACGAACCAAAAAAATTCAAAATTCAAAAAAAAAAAAAAAAAATAGAGATAGTAAAATCGGTGTAATCTAGATTTTATTGTAAGGATGTGAAAAATAATTAGCTGAAATAAGATAAAATCCTAAACAAATAGAAAACATACAATTTAATACAAACATTTTGTTTGCATGCATATTTCTTCATTAGACAATATTTTTCAATTATGAACTTACATTTAATTAGAGTGTACCATTCATGATCTATTTGTATTTAATTATAAATTTTCGTCTGTTTGTTGTAAAAAAAATTTAAATTGAATATTTATATTTGGAGTTTTTTTCCAAATGCTTGTATTTGTTTTTTTTATTTGAAACAAAATATTCGAAATTGTAATACTAATACAATATCGTTTTCAGCAATACGATATAATATCATAATCGGCACCTAAAATGATATCGTTTTCAGTATCATATCGTTCTTTTGTTTATTTGTTTATTGGTGAGTCAAAAAAATTCAATTTCAGTTTCTAAGAAAATTGTACAAAATTGAAATAAAAAAACATGGAAGTAGTTTAAATTTGTTTAGTGGTTGTGTTAAATTTATCTAAAATCCAATTGTCAACAAGATCTACAGGACTATATGTGAACTGGTTACTTTCTTTTTTATTTTTTAATTCTCGTTCAAAGGAGTTTTGAAGTGGAAGTGTAAATTGATTGTTATCATAAATAAGTTCGTTTATGTATATTTTTTACCAGATTCGCTAAAAATTAATTATGTATCTCAGTACTATATTTTAATCCTGATCTTAAGATCTGTTTGATTAGTAAAGAAAAACTTATTACAGTAAATTCACATTACCACATTAAAATGTATAATTTAATTATTTAAAATCATTACAATAAAATAAAAAGCAATTAATAAATATTTCACAATCAATGTTAGTGTCACTATAAATGCTGTTAATCACTTTCAATACATATTTTCGTATAAGTATTCATATAAAAAATAAAAATAAATATTTACATATGTAAAATATTCATAAATAAAAGTATACTGGCTAAAAACAATGACCGTCTTAATTTTAATTTCAGAAGCTTATCATTTTAAAAACGTTTTATAAAAAAACCGTGCTTCTGTCTTAAGTCTTTTGTTTTGCTTAAAATTCAGCAAAAAATTAATAAAAAAAGCTCTCACACCTCTTTGGCTCGATACACAGAAAAAATTATTGTCTTAAAATTTTCAATCAACGCTGTTGTTTTATTTTATATTAAATTTTAATTAAAAGATGATAATGATGATAATGAGGGATAATTATGAATTGCTTTGGCCTGACCCTTCCAATATCTATACTCGCCATTGTCAATTATCGTTTGCTAAAAGATTTATCTGACTAGACTTGTGGGGAAATGAAATGGTAATTGAAATTATTTCCAATCGTGGCTCTATGTATTGTATTATTGATTCAATAATTTTTGAATTCGTTTTAAATATTGTCGAAAAACAAATAACTTTTTTTCAACAACTTTAAATCAAATATAAGAAACATTAAAAAATATATATTTGTACATTTCTGCTTACAAAAATGTATATATGTATTTTACACAAATTTTCTGATGGTATCTCTTCCGAGAATATAAAGCAATATGTGCGTGAGAATAGTTCATTTTTTGTAACAAGAAGATGGCCTTAAATAGGTTTGTATACATAAATATGTATAATGCTATTATATTTATATAAAATTTAGACTTTTCGTAAATAGAATTTTAAAAATTGTATACGAATTCAAAGGAAATCATTGAAATATTGAAGCACAAGTACTTACCGGTATCCCTACATGTTATGCAAAAGAGACTGTAATCCCAAGAGTAGCTAGCGAAATATATGCATCATTAAGTGCAGAAATTTGTAAATATGTTTGTAAATATGTATGTTACCGATGTGAAAGCAATTGATATTAAGAAATTAAAAAATGTTATCAAAGTTGTTACCAATAGTCTTGAAAAATCATTGACATCAACTGTTATCCTTGTCAGAAACCAAAAAATTTAATCTAATCTAATCTAATCTAATCTAATCTAATCTAATCTAATCTAATCTAATCTAATCTAATCTACGTAATCGTCCCATTAGTATAAGTGTCCTAGACTATGAGTGTAAACAGGCCTTTTTGTTGAAGCAACAAATATTCAAAACCATTTCATATGGCCCTACAGCAAAAATTAAGCTAAATAGCATGCGAAACTCTTTCTTATAACCTCCCATGCCTACTGTCACTAAATATGTAAAATATTCATAAATAAAAGTATACTGGCTAAAAACAATGTCCGCCTTAATGTTAATTTCAGAAGCTTATCATTTTAAAAACGTTTTATAAAAAACCGTGCTTTGGTCTTAAGTCTTTTGATTTGCTTAAAATTCAGTAAAAAAATAAAAAAATAAATAATAAAAAACTCTCACACCTCTTTGGCTCGATACACAGAAAAAATTATTGTCTTAAAATTTTCAATCAACGCTGTTGTCTGATTTTATATTAAGTTTTAATTAAAAGATGATAATGATGATAATGATGGATAATTATGAATTGATTTGGCCTGAGCCTTCCAATATCTATACTCGCCATTGTCAATTATCGTTTGCTAAAAGATTTATCTGACTAGACTTGTGGGGAAATGAAATGGTAATTGAAATTATTTCCAATCGTGGCTCTATGTATTGTATAGAAGATATCTACGAAAATGTAGACGATATTTAAGACAGTGCAGATTTGCCTTTATTTCTGTTTAATATTTTTTCTTATTTTTGTATAAGATGGTTCAAACCTTCCAGAAAAAAATGTTGCTAGGATGTTTATTTTTTTGTTTCGAAAAAAAAAACAATATCCGTATTGCTTTATTTCATTTTTTTTTTTTTCAAAACAACTTTTTACATATTCCTGAAATACAAGTTTGTTGGTACGAAATTTATTGTATATTAATTTTAATAATAATATATATTATATTTGCAACAATTTCAATATGAATTTAATTTTCATATAATATAATTACACAATTTTAATAAAATAAATCCTTGAAATTAAAAGCTTATTTTATGAAATCTGGCAATGTTTGTTAAAAATATTTACTTTAAAAATCCTGGAACTAAAGATTATGTCTTGTTATCCTTTAGAAACAATACGTTTGAAATCTTGTTTGAATAAAATTTAGGTAAAACAAAATCTATCCCGTTTATATTAATTTCTTTGACAGTTATGTAGATTTTGTTTGACGTCTGGATTTTGAACATATTTTACACAATCACTACACAATATTAAATATTTTGAAACTAATTTAAACTGAAATTTTATTTGTTCATTGTTTTATTTTTATTTTAATTTTAATTTTATTCTATTCTATTCTATTTTATTCTTTTCTATTCTGTTCTATTCTATTCTATTCTATTCTATTCTATTCTATTCTATTCTATTCTATTCTATTCTATTCTATTCTATTCTATTCTATTCTATTCTATTCTATTCTATTCTATTCTATTCTATTCTATTCTATTCTATTCTATTCTATTCTATTCTATTCTATTCTATTTTATTCATTCTATTCTATTCTATTCTATTCTATTCTATTCTATTCTATTCTATTCTATTCTATTCTATTCTATTCTATTCTATTCTATTCTATTCTATTCTATTCTATTCTATTCTCTTCTATCTGTTTTGGTTTTAAGTTACTCCTCCAACTGAGAAGTGTGTCCCCACTGAAGAAGTGCAAAAAATTGTTTATTTGGCCTCGAAATTTTCATATAGCCATCACTAATTACGGCAAAACATATTAGGGACCTCCTTCGAAAACTGGAATCCTCGAAATCGTCTCCTCTGATTTGATGATATGAAATTGAGTTTTGTTTGGTGATGCACCAGACATCTACATAATATTCTTAGTTATCAAATATTACCTCAATTGAGGTAAAACGAATATACGTGGACAATGGCCGCTTCACAAACCGTAACACAGTACAGTTATATGATGCGCAGCCATTGACCAATGCGAGTTTTACAATATATTTTAATTTTAGAAATATTTATTTTCATTTAAATGTCAATTTTATTGAACACATTGTTGTATTTTATTAACACACTGAAAGAAAAACGGTGTTAGATAATCTCGTTAAATTTTATGAAATTTTGGTAAAATCTCATTAGAAACTAGTTTTTTATGAAAAGTCAAATTAAAATCTCACAGAATTAAGTAAATTTTAAATCTCTTTTAAACTAGATTTTTGGCATAACTAAATATGTTATTACTCAACAAATGTCGATGTCATTTCCTTCAAAAGCATTTTAACAAAGTTAACAAAGAAATACCTTAGCATCTAAAACAAGAAGAGCACATATTTTAGTGAATATATTGTAAACAAACAAAATCATGAATATCAAAAATAGGAAGAAGCCACTAAAGATCATCAAATTCGATGAATAACAAGATTGTAAGGACGGAGAAGACAAAAAAATCAAAACATATATTGCACAGAAAAAACTATTACCGTATATTTCCAATTACCACAGTTATGTTATTTTGCATATAAATTTAATAAATATGTTCAAGTAAATATAAAATAAAAATAAAATTTAAGTAAAATTTTATTTTCCACTTAATTTTTTATTTCATTCAATCATCACTTTTGATTGATTTTGTCAATTTTTTAATTGGAAAAATTTTGCTGTTTTTATCCTTTTTCAGATTTTAGTAATTGATATAATCAAGGTTGATAACTGAAACGGATAACGGTATCGGTAATGGTAACGATATTCAATGTATTTTTATTTCGGTAACGGTATCGGTAACGGTATTTTAAATTATATCTGTATCGGTATACCGGTATCGAAACTAAAATACTGATATATACCGTTATTATTAAAGACATAGCAAAAAAATTAAAAACTTAGATCTCTTATACATATTTAATTCAAATTTATTAAATAAAACTCTGAATTACATATTTTTATATCACTTTAAAACATGAACATTATTTTCAGTTTGGTTTTTGTGGCGATTCAAAGTTCACTTTTTTCTGATTTTTAAATACATCAAATTTAGCACCATATACCTTCGGTAAACCCAATAAAACTTTACAATTTTTCCTAACAGTTTAAATGGAGCTATCTGCTAACATATTATCAGGTCGTTCAGAGGAAGCCTCCTTTACAAATCATTCACTCGATCAATATCTTCGTATAGAAAGCTAAAGTTTTCGAATTCAGCTGCCTGAGTTTTATGGTCTACACCGATATCAATACTTTGAGTTTTATATCGTAATCCATCAGTAATTCAATGTAAAAGTAAGGTTAAGATCGATAGCATGTGACAAATTTAAAAATCTCGAGAAACTGTAATGCGGTACAGTTAGGCGAAAGCTATATACTTAGTCAATGCGAGAATAAGACTCAAAATTCTTGACGGCCAAACAACAAAAAACCGCCTGGCTGTATTTAGGACATAATTACAATGACGCGAGAGTTGTTCCCCAACACAGATCTACTTTACGACTAGTATGATGGAAAAATGTATATTATTTTAAAAAATAAATTTAAATTTATAATGAAGAACTAAAATCGGCATCCCACGTCCAGGGTAGCGTTAAAAAAATTAACGTCCACATTTAAAGAATATATAAATGCAGCTTTGATCTTATTAAAGATAGTCCTGGTTGTAGTTTTCATTCTCTCAGAGAATATTAAGAAAGGAATTAAATATAAGTAAATGATATAGGAAAAGAAGAAAGAGCAACGTTTTTAAGCCTAATATACATATGTAGTTAAAATTTATGCTTAAAAGTTGCTAAAAAAAATCATAATTAATATAAAATGTTTATTTCTCTATACACTACCTAGGTAACGCAAAAAAGAATAAATAGTGACTCAAAAACATTTCGGAATAAGATCTTTCTGTTTGGAGTGCATTTAGGTGACTTTAGATAACTTCAGCAAGTTCGTCGAACATATCTACTATATCTAAAATTAAAAAATTAAAATTATTTAAGATACAATTTTCCCCACCACTTTGTTGACTTGTGTTAAGAATTTATTTTATTAAAAAAAGTAAAATAAAAAATAAAAAAAACCTTAACATCTTTTGGGCGAAATATACTAAGTCCTTTATTTTTAATCGCTGGTAAAGAACTGAAGATAAATTTTTATATTTTTTCTTTCAGTACTAAATCAGTACGGATCGTTTTAG
This sequence comes from Protocalliphora azurea, assembly GCA_932274085.1. NCBI lineage: Eukaryota > Metazoa > Arthropoda > Insecta > Diptera > Calliphoridae > Protocalliphora > Protocalliphora azurea. The sequence goes on along the minus strand of OW026523.1, from coordinate 77,497,159 downwards.
CAAATCTATTGGAACAAAGATACAGACAATAAGAGGACTTAAAAAAAAGATTCCATAAATATTGCATTAAATAACCTCTTATTATTAAAAATAATAAGAAGTTATGTAAAATAAAATAATGATATATCAAGAAATAAAGAGAGAATGTATGTAAAGAAATAAACAATAAAAATAATTCTTTTAAAGTAAAATATTTATTATTTTTTAATTAAAATTTTGCTTCATTCAGTCATCTACCTGATTGATTTCATTAATATATAGTTATTTTTTTCATTTAACTTTTTGATTCATTCAATTAACAGATTCTTTAAAGATTCAATTTGTTTCAAATTATTTTTTAATTAAAAATTTTAAGTGATTAAATGGAAAAAATCTTAATTTATCAGTTTTTACAATTTATTGTAAATGATATAATCATTTTTTATGAGAGGTGGAAATTTAAATATTTTTTGGATTGAATGAATCATTTTATTAATTAAAATAATTTTTTATTTTTATTTTTTTTTTTTTTTCTGTGTAGATGATGTAAACTGTATCAGTTCATTAAAACTTTAATTTTAAAAATAACACCAAACATTTAGTTAATATTCATGACAATACTTTCCAAAATGTTTTTTCTTGTATCAAACTACACTGCTTCGTACGTGCTGTGTGTTTTAATTCCTTTTGACTTCCCCAATGATCCATGTTTATGTTAAATATGGCTTCAAAATTTTTAATTTAATCTTAATATACATTTTCGGTATTCGAAAACAATTTTAAAATATCTGCTAATTTCTATTGTAGTCTTAATATTATTCTGGGAAGAACATTTTTCTAATTAAAAATCTGAATTTATTTAAATAATAAGAATAAATAACTAATATTATACTAAAGTGAATAAAGTTTCTTGAATGATATTAAAAACTAAAGAATATTTAAGGGCATTATGTAGAAGCTATTTTTGTTTCTGAGTCAATCTTCAACAAATTTGTTAGCTGCTGCACGTTTTTTTTTTTTTGGAAATTGCAAGCTAAAGTTCGATTATCAAATTTGCATGAACAAGGTATGGACAGACTGACAGACATTGTTAAATTGACTCAGTAAATTATCCAGCGTAAATTGAGACTGTAGTGTACGAGTGATGTAGAATGCAAATAATAAGTTTTTTTTGTGAATAAAATAAATGTAAACAAAGTATTTATAAAAATTTTTGTGTTAGAGTGTCGAGCACAGTTGTCATAGGTCAGTACCTAAAATTTTTTTTGTTGCAAATTGCAAGCTTTATTTTCATTATAAGTTTACATGAACATCGTTAAATTGACTTTTTTGTGGTGATTAACAGCCCATCTACACGTAACAGAACACGTAAGATTTTTCTGCCAGAGAGTGTAAAATTCGCTCTCTGAGAGAATTATCTCACATGTATATTCAAATATTAGTATTATAAGAAGTACTATGAGATTATTGTGATGAGATTTATCTACACAAATATCTTATAATCTTGTTACTGTATGTGCATGTGTATTTAGGAAATTACAAAAAAAAAAAAAAAAATATTATATTTTAATGATTGTTTTACATTTCTAAAAACATTTTTATAAAATTTGTGCTAAAAAAGTGGGAATTTCTTAAGTAAAACGGACATGTTTACTCTGTTACTGATTGAAAATATTGATATCTTATAGGATTTATTAGACATTGGGTACGCGCCCTTATTTAAGATTTTACATAATATAAACAAAATGGTTACTCTCTTCTGCCGGCGTTACCTCACATATTATATTAATGTTAATCTCAGTAACGCAAATGTAAAATAAATATAATTTTTTTATTAGAGTGTTAAAAAGTGTTGCCATATATCGGTACCTATATTTTCGATTACCACATAAATAGTGCAGCCAAATAATTCTTTGAATTATATTACACATATTTTATTTCCCTTTATGAAAACTGTCTCAATAAATACAGGAAAAAATGATTGTCTGTAATTTTTTTTTATTAAATTATTTATTTACTTTATTAAATTACTTATTGATTCAACAATATTTAAATAGTTATGAATGTTTTCGAAAAACAATAGAAAATAATAAAAAAATTAATATAAAGTAATGTAGAAAAAAATGTAGGTTTATCAGTTATAAATTTATATATATTTCTTTATATATATATATATATATATATATATATATTTATATATATATATAATATATATATAATATATAATATATATATATATATTTATATATATATATATATATATATATATATATATATATATATATATATATATATATATATATATATATATATATAACGGAATCCAACAAAAGGTAATCAATAATAAATAAAAGAAGCAACCCGCAATAAATCTAATGCTACACAAGTAAAAAATAAACTTGACCTTCATGTCACTTCCAAACATGTTGCACATATTTTGCGAATAGATGGTAATATAAAATGATAGCCAATGTTAATCCTAAGGAAAATTGTTTAAAATTTGCTCCGAAATACATGAAATAGACATATTAGTGGAATAAAGTAATATTTTCTGATGAAGAGAAATTGAATTTGGACGGTTCCGATTCATATTCTTGCTATTGGCATGAGTTGTGATCGAACAAAATTCGTAAGTCGAAACGAAATTTTTGTGGAGGCAGTGTTATGGTTTTGGCCTTTTCTGCTGTAAGAAAATCAAGAATATGTTTTGTTCCAACTAAAATGATCAATGCAATTTATAATGAACTGTTGGAAAATGCTGGATGGAGATTGCATAACGCTGCAACCCATGTGTCGAACCAATCTAAATCGTGGTTTAATGAACAGAGTATTCCACTATTGGACTGGTCGGTTTGCAATCCAGACTCCAATCTAATGGAGAATCTGGAGATTCATCTGAATTGACTCAAATTTCATTCAATTCATTTTTTGTGTGAAAAGAATTAATTCAAAATTTGCTAATTCAGTGTATGAATGATTCTCGAATTAATTCAAAATTGAAAGATTCATTTACATCTCTGATAGGGGCTATCTCTTGAATTTTATAAATTTAAATATTATTAATGAGTATTTTTTATCAAAATGATAACCCAATTACAACTTTTTGGAATTAACAATTTAGGTTGGGCGATGATGAATTAATAAGCCGATCAGTTACTGCATTGTCCCTGATATCATCTAGTAGGAAAGCTTATTATTTAACATAAGGCAATGCACTGACTGTTGTTGCATACATTACCACTGGTCTAATTATTTATTTAAAGCAAATGATTGAAACGTAAAGTCATGCAGTAATTAATTCTATACTCGTTTAGGAAATACGACAAATGATTTAATTTAAATGACTTTAACATGTTATTTAGACTGTACCATACACAACTATATCTAAATTTAGGCTTAATCATTTTCACAAGCAATTGTAAAATAATTTTGTTTACAAATGATATTAATTGAATAATTAGAATTACAACAGTATTAATAGATTATTTAATTGACAAAAAATGTATACAATGACTTCAATTTTAAATTTCTTTAATTAATAATTTTCTAAGAAATAAAAATTCCATAAAGAAGATGTTTTCAAATAACTTCCAGATAATGAACAGAACAAACATCTAATTATTATCAGCTCAAAAATTCACATTCACAACCGGTTCAGTGGGAATTTACCTACAACTATTTTTAGATTTTCCCTAACTTTAAATTACTTTATTGATGCTTAAGCTAAAATCTATTTTTTAACGTAAACATCAGTTATTTAGTGTAGTTGTAGAAAGTGAAACTTACTAATAAGTTCTTATAAATTGTACTTATATTAATGTCAGTTAAAATTAAAAGCGTTTACAAAGTAACAGTCAGTAGGAATCAATAGAATGTTAGTAATTTAAAGAATAAAAAGATGCAAAAATCGAAGAATAATCAAAACAGAAATTGAAAAATTTTAAGATGAGTCGCAATGATATTTTGTATGGATGGTTTTTCCAAACTAATAAACACGCTCGAAATTAATTATAGTAATTTCTGTTGCAACAAATATACAATAACAGATTGTATTAAGCAACAATTATTTATTTATTTATTTTAATATGATACAGAACGGCGAAAAAGAGAGCTACCATAAGAAGGTTAGGGATGGTGAAAATGAAATATTTAACAAAAGCAGAATTCAAAGGAAAGAAGCGATGAGAACTTCAATCAACTTTTTTTCTTCTAAAAAAATTTTAATTTCGCTAAAACAGGATGTATTACACGAACGCAAAAGTTTTAAGCAATAAATGACTTTTGAAATATTTTTATGTATATTTGAATTCTGTAATATTTATGCCTATCTAAATAAAGTAGCTCTACAGACAATTTCACCCTCTCGTTCACTCTCCTACAATTATAAATATATTCATATCTATCTATTTACACCACTATTCATTACTGATGGCATTTTAAATATTGATGACGACACACATATTTAATCAAACATTTTTAACCCGATCCAAATGACTGCATGAGATTATTGCTGGGAATCATATTATTAAAAAAAAATGTACAAAACAACTACAACAAAAAAAAAAAAAAAAAACTAAAATAAAATCAAATATAATTATAAAAAAGTAAAGAAACATGCCTAGAATAATATATTTTCCATTTTGGAGTATAAATGTGAAGGTTTCTGTATCCAGACATTTCAGTTCATTGTTAAGTTTCTAATCAAACGTTGAGGAAGCCTTAAGTATAATTGAAATTGAAATATTTCAACAAATTTATTTTAAATCCGGTACGGTTGATATCAAGTGAAGTAACATGAAACGATTTATAGTTTTATTGCTGCTGGTAGGAGTGGCTACGGCTACTCCTACTTTGCATAAATTGAAAAAGAAGTTGTTGTTTGGAGGAGGCGGTGGCGGAGGTTATGGTGGTGGTTATGGCGGAGGCTATAGTGGCGGCGGTGGTTATAGCGGCGGTGGCTATGGTGGCGGTGGCTATGGTGGCCATGGTGGTAATAGCGGCGGTAGCTATCAAGTTATAGCTATTAAAGAAGTTCCAGTCTATACAGTACAAAAAGTCGGTTATGGTGGTAGTGGTTATGGTGGTGGCGGTTATGGTGGTGGCGGTTATGGTAGCAGCGGCCATGGAAGCAGTGGCGGTAGTGGGCAAGGAGGTTATGGTCAGGGTGGCTACGGCAATGGTGGCCAAGGAGGTTATGGCCATGGTGGCTACGGCAGTGGTGGTCAGGGCTCTTATTCCTCTAGCAATGCCGGTAGTTATGGAAGCGGCGGTGGAGATTATGGTGGCCATCCTGGCTTTGGTGGTGGCGGTTGCAATTCTTGTGGTGGTGGTAATCAACTTTATGGCGGTGGCGGTGGTAGTGGTTCTTATGCCACAGCCAGTGCTCAGTCATCTAGTGGCAGTTATTCTCATGGTTGGTAAATCACCGAATATTGCAAGAATGTGTTGTTAGTGTAAGTTCTTTGTAAAAATATATTTTGTAAAAAAAACTAGTCTTATAAAATTTCAATCCAAAGTGGTTTCATTTAAGAGAGAAAAATTGATGAAAGTTATTAAAACTTGATAACTAAGAGGGGCTAAGAACTGTGTTTATAAAAACCGATTTTTCAAAAAACTGGTTTAACGGTTAACCGAAAATTTGGTGAATTTAAAATTAATCGTCTACTTAAAAACCGACATTTTAGTAAATGTTAACCGACATTTTATTAATGTTTAATTGGAAGTTTAACAAAAATTATTTTGGTTAAAAAAGTATCCTTCCAGCTCAAGCCTGCACTAGTGTATTCGAAAAGCGAAACCGGAAACCGTTTAACCGGTTTTTACTTTTTAAAAACCGTACGGTTTCGAATAATTTTTATTTTCAAATAGTTCGTCAGGCCAGTTTTCTTTTCTGTCGGTTAACCGGTTTTTTTTTATGAAATGCACCTTTTTTATTTTTGTTTAATAAATTAACCTATACTTTCCATTTTTTATATTTTGTAATCGAACCTTATTTATGGCCTTATGCATTAAAAGCATCAGATTGTTAATAACAAATAATGTTTTAATAAATACTTGCATAAAATGGGAAAACTAATAAACCTTTATCCTGTTAAAAATATCTATTTTTATTTCTTAGAAGAATTAATAATAATTTAGAAATGCATTATCTACACTTATTTACTTCTGCTTTTGAAGTGGTGAATATTTTATATTTTAGAAATACTTCTTTTTTTCTTCCTAGTATCCTATATAAAATCTTATTTTTCTCTTAAGCTACACATTAGTAGGTATGTAATGTTATTTTTCTTCTTTTTGAAAATTTCATTTGCATAAAATTAAAGTTCTTGTAAATAGAATGCTTAATTGTATATCTGATTTTATAATACATACAGTTTTAAAATATATTGAACTCCAAACATGTAAATATATCACCTGACTACTTGTTAACTCAAACAGCAAGCATTTTTAGTTTTTCCAAAAAAATTTCTTTCGGAAAAGTAACAAAAGGAAGAAATATTTTTAGCAAATATTTCTAAAATCGGTTAACCGACACAAAAAAAATATATAAACCGGTTAACGAAAATTGAACATTTGAAATTAACCTGTTAGCAAGAAACCGATATTAGAAAATCCGGTTTTTCGGTTATCCGGTTTATAAATACTGAACTACTATTGCTTAAGTGTTCACTGATAATCGAAAAACATTATAATGTGGGTTAGGAGACATCACATAACAATTTTTAAAAATTTCTAAACACCCTCAAAATTTTGAGATATTTCAAAAAATTTTAAATGAAGATCTTTTACTTGCCTAAAAAACGTAGCTTTTGAAATGTATAAAAATATTTCATATATATTAGAAATAAGTGATGACATATTCAACATTTTTATATCCAACATCCCCAAAGATGGGGGTATATTGAGTTTGCCATTCTATTTTTAATACAATATTCTTGTAATACCCCCCATTAGTCCTCGTGAAAAATCTAAGCAGTGTCTCTGATAGGTTTTAGAGCAGATAACTTAGAGGGATGAAATTAGGCTCAAATATCCACACACAGAAAAAATTTAAGAATTAAATAAATTTCTTTATTAGTTTCAAACATTTACATTTAACAAAATAAATGTAATTTATATATATATATATATATATATATATATATATATATATACATATATATATATATATAAATATTTATATATATTGACAATTTCCTGAAAAATTAAAAAAAAATATTTGGAAAAAAGTAACATAAAAATTACATTTATGTTGTTAAATGTAACCAGCTTGAGATTATGTAGTACTTTTTGATGTAATTTTATTCAAAAGGATGTTTTAAAAAAGAACTAATAAGTATTCACTTCGAATGCTTAGTATCATACATATTTATTGATTGTTCCTATATTATTGCAGGTATTCAAATTGTGGAGCGACAGATAAAGCAGGGCTTGAAAAAAAAACGATTCCATTGAGTAAACATTTTTAGCGTTTTCATGAGTTTCCACGAAATGTCATTAAGTGTATCTTACTTTGTGTCGCCTTTTTGAGAAGTTTTTAAAATGTTTAGTCTTCCATAGAAATTTCCATTAAAAGCGGATCTCATATATTGCTAAAGTTTCATTTATTGCTGATGGAATAAGAAAGGATCCACACATTTGGAAATATTTGCATGAAGATAACCAATTAGCGAATTATTATTATTATTATTATTATTATTATTATTATTATTATTATTATTATTATTTAATTTTCAATCAAATATATTTATGGTCTTTATATACGCGTTATCCATTGCTATAAATTCCATTTTGTCCGAACTTTCTTCGAAATAGGTATAAATACGTTAAACACTTATACACTCATTTAATACATTACTTATACTAATTACATGACATAAATTAGTTGCAAAATTTACATATATTAATAACAAATTTCTGTTTTGTATATTACATCACTAACTATGATACATTCAATACATTACACACAAATGTTACATGGATTTTGTTTGCAAATATTGTAAAATATTTTAATAAAATTTATAATTTTCTTAAAAGTAATGTAAATAAATCCCATTGTTATTTAAATTTGTTAGTAATAAAGGTAAAAATTTAGTTAAATTTTTATTTAAAACAATTAATATTTTTCTTCATTTTACAAAAATTTTCAATCTTAAATTTGATAAATGAAATTAATTGAAATTTATAAAAAAAAAAAACGATTATTTTACTTAATTAATATTATCAGTTCTATGATTGCAACAAAATCAAACAAAATGTTAGTTAATATAAAAAATTTCGTAATTAAAATCCATTTTAATTTTTTCTGTGCACAGAAAAAAATTATTGGGTAAAACTTTTCAATAAACTTTTTTTAATTTTTAATTTGAATTTGATTAAAATTATTTATTAATATAATAATTTTGGTTAAGAAGTTTTAACAAAAATAAAATAAACTGACATTTCAAAAGAGAAATATTTTAGAAAAAAAGGAAAAAAGAAAATAAAATTTTGTTTGGAGTCTCTATTATGTATGCCTTATTATTTAAGTTGTTTAGCCATAGGACGTCATGAAAATTTATTATTTATGAAGAAAATGTCTCTATAATTTGGTAAGTACACATATTTACTGAATGTTTTTGCGAAATGTATAAATAGCAATTCTGGATTTTTTGAAAAAAAATTTCAGTTGTAACTGTTATTGCGTCAGTTTGTATCCCTTTCAACTTTGTTTGCAGAAACACTTTCGAATAAGCAATCACTGATAGTATTTAAATTTTTCTATTTTCACAAAATGATCCTTACGTATCATCTTTAGATTTTAAAAAATCTTGTAAAGTTTGCTGAATTCTCCAGACATTATTAGATGAAAATATTACACCAAAAATTATTAGATATGTGTAATTATACTCCTACATACATATATCGTACATATATAAATAAAATATACGTGTACTATTAAATATATTATTAAAACGATTGCAAATTCTATTTTTATGTTTGAAGAAAGTATACACGTGGTACCAGATTCAGTCAATATTTTAACTTTGTCAGTTAATATTATAATTGATATTTTGCAAAGTTTCAATTATAAGCGTAATTTATTTAATTAAAATTTTACTTGAAATTACACGAAAAAGCAATTCATTTAATTTAATTAATGCTATCATTTTGATGATTGGAGCAAAATCAATTAAAATTTCAATTAATATAAATTATTTTGTAATTAAAATTCATTTTTATTTTTTCTGTGTATCCGCTGCAACTATGGCTCATAAAATTTCGCCAATATCTCTTATATGCATACCTCTAGATAGAAATAATTTGACACAACAGTTTTTCATAAATCTAGAATACAGTCTACTAAAATTTTAAAAATATTGGTTGTTCCGAAAATGAGTTTTCGATAAAGCCATAAAAACTAAACAAATACATGTACGACTACGAAATTTGAGGCAAATGTTTTAAAGATAAATGTTAACATGCAAACCAAAAAAAGCAGAGAAGATGGTACTCCTTATACTAAACCTATATTTAATATTGCATATCTAAAGAACTATTGTATCGTAAGTCCTAAATTTTTTTAGGAATAATTTTCTTAAATATTTGTGTATTTTGGTTGAATATGGAACCAGTAGGCCTAGAGAGAGTCATGGCCTCCATAAAAAGTATATATTTATAATCGCATATCTAAAGAACTAATGTAGTGTAAGTCATAATATTTTGTGGGAATAATTTTCACATTTGGAATAAACTTAGTAAGGATAAGTCTATGTGGAGAAGTAAATTTTGATAACAGCATCTTTAACCCTGTAACGGTCGAAGCAAAAATGTTTAAAATCAATTTACAGATTAAAAATATAATTAGTGTAAAATTTTTGAAGGATTTAATGTCTAGATATTTAGCTTATTATGTCAAATAATTATTTATAATTTTCGTATCAAATTATACAATTGAAGTGAATATTTGACGGGTAGGCTTAGGGGAAATCGAAGCCTCCATACAAAGTAAATATTTATAATCGCACATTATTTATAATCGCATATTATTACAGTGAATCTTTAGATTTTATTAGAATAATTTTTTTAATAAGCTCCACAATTCAGATGAAAATAAAATGTATAAGTCTAGGGGGAGTGATAGCCCCTATACGTACATCTAGTTAACTATTACATTGGGGTAATTTCAAAAAAATTTCGACCCAGCTTGGATTTTTACCATCATATCACTTCATATTTCATGGGATTGGAAGATTGGAGGAATGAGCCAAGTTTAAAATTGAATGACTTTTGTGTGCATTATCAGATAATAACAAAATTAGTGTCATTGCACACTTTTATAAGTTTTTAGATTTTTATTGATTAGTGAAAAACCAAAAAATTTCTGCTCCGGTTTACAAAAATTTAAATGAAATAAAATTGCCGATTACAAGATTTTGCCGAAAAATGCTCTCGCTATCTAAATTGTTACATAAAATAGATACTATAGCAAACAATTTTACGTTTTTGGATTCGTACAAATTCATACCCAAATATAACTTTTCGTCTTTCAAAGTTATAGGTTAAACAACCCATCAGAAAAACGATCAAGTGCTTCCAAAAAAATAAAAATTTCACCACTTTAACAGCAGAACTTAATGCATATTTTCTGCTTTTTTGGAAGTTAATAAAAATTACTTCCGAAAAGTGGAAATAAATTTATTTTTATCAGGACAAATGGTTAATAATTATTAAGAAATATTTTTATTATCTTTAAATAAAGCTAAAACAGAATTTTTTGTAAAACAAAAATGTGTAAACATAATTTTAAAGGAAGTACTTCAAAACCAATGAACAAGAAGCATAAAAGAAGAACATCCTAACAATGACAACCATGAGTTAAAAAAAGAATTCCTGTAACTCTTTCACAGCACTAAATATTTCCTTCCAATGAAAACACAATGTTAAAATTAAGACTCTTTCTGCTCTTTTTTAGTTCTTTTTTTGCTGGCAACCAATATAGCCATAAAAATTAAAAATAACGAAAATAACGATGGCTTCTATAAAATTAAAATAAAGGTCTTAAAATACATCTCATAGGTTGCAATTTACATTATATAATAGGGGTAGGCACAAAAATTCCTTGAAAGGAGAAATTTATGTTATTTTTAAATTTATTTTATTATTTTGAAAAAATACCGCTTTCAAACAATATCAAGAAAAAAATAAATAAATTAAATAAAGAAAAAATATAAATTTTATTTTTACATACGTAATTTATTTAAAAATTATATTAAATTAGACTGGAGCTCTTGATACCAAAAAACACAAACGTTGATGAGAGGGTCCCGAGAATCTATTATCTTTTTGCGATTTCGATATAATAATACATCTTAAATATTTTGATGAGCTGAACACAGATCAAATATTTAACAATTTTGAAAATACCAGCAACTAATAATAACGATTCTAGTACATTTCGAAATTTTTTTTCTGCTTATTTTTTAACATTCTGAGCTCGTTATGAAAATAAGAAAAATTTTTTGCGCACAAATTTTGGTTGCAAAAAAAGTTATTTTTTTTTGAGATGATGAATTTTTTTAAATATAAAAAGCAAAATAAAATTAAAACAAAACTTTTTTAATATTTAATCATTATATGTTCAAAAGTATAAAGAGCGGTCTCTCGAACAGTTTTCCGGCAGAAAGTCCAATTTTAAAAGTTCGAATTTTGCAAAACTTAATATCGCATTCAATAGCAAATAATATACTAGACTTTACACAAGCTTATGTTTTAGTATGCCATTTGTTGTACTAGGAAAGCGCCTTCAAAGTCAAATTTTTTTTTCAAACATGATCGGTTTCTCCTACGAAGTTGAACGCAAAATTTTTTTCGGCCATTTATATTGAAAACAAAAAATAAATTTCAAATTTTGTTTTTGTGTTCAATATAATTTGTTGAACGAAATTTTCTTTTGACATCGTCGGACTGACCATACTTAATTTTTTTAACTTCTGGAATATAGCATCAAATTTAAATACAGAAATTTTATATATAGCAACATTTTTAGTTTTTGTTCCCTTATATCATAAATTGTTGATATTTTAAAATATATCATATTTTTTAATGTCCGTTTTTTAATTAGACAATAACAAATGTTCATTTTAAAATGAAAAATTTTTTAACTAAAAAAATATGTAAATTTTAAGTTTTAAGATTAGTGTTGCCAGGACATGAGAAAAAAAGAGGCTAAACTGATGTTTAAAAAAGGAAAAAAATGACTAAATGCTCCAAAAAATAAGGCTAGAAAAAAAGTTAACTTTTTTCTTTTTATTTAAAACGATTTTTGCTAGTTCTCATCAGCTTTTGATTTTTTTACAGATGCTTTAATAAATTTATAAATTAATAATAAAACAGCTTTCAACAAAAAGACTAAAAAAATCGGATGGAAGGTTGCCGATCAAATTATATTTCATATGAGAAACTAATTCTTTGAGGTGAATTCTCTTAATTTTTGAGCTGTAACTCCTTTTTGACTCGGTGATTTGCACTTTCATAAGATTTTTCTAAGGCTGCCGGCAAAATGACCCAAAATCGCCCAGACTAAATATAGAAATATATCCTCAAAAATTCCCATACAAATTTTGGTCATACTTTATATAAAAAACAGCTCAAAATTTTGCGGCAATTTCTTGTAATTTTTGGGCTATAATCACATTTTTGATATTTTGAGTAATTTTCCGCTTTTATTTATGCATGAGAAAATGAAGTAAGTAGTTATCTTATTCAGAAAAAGTTTGATAAGCGAAGTCCGAGTATAAAAATACGCCAGAGTTAAAAACCCCTGCGTCCGGCCAAAGATCATCCGTCTAGGAAACTGTTTTAATTAAGATCAGAATTCTACTCAACCCGAAGTTAGAACTATTTTTATTCTGAATATGGCTTATTTTGTCAACACATTTTATCATATAATGCATTAATTTTCATACCAGTAAGTGTCATAATGGACATTGGATAAATGTTTGAGTATTTTCACCTTTTTTGGGCAAAAATCACATTTTTTACTTTTGTGCAAATTTTCATTTCTTTTGGTTGAATTTACATTCTGTTGATTTTTTATATTTGCTTTGGGTCATTTTGCTGACAGCATCTTTTTTTAATAATATTCATAAGTAGTTTCTATATTTGATGATAATAAAAAATAATTATAATGATCGATTTATTTGGGGAATAAAGCGCCGCAGGCTAATATTTTTGTTATATATAAATAATCTCCATTTTCTGTATGAATAAATAAAAAAAAGCTTAAATGGATGATTCCGCAAAAATAAAATTAGTAATATAAAAAAAAAAATTATTTAATTCGCTGTTCAAATACTAACATTTTATCATTTTTAAGGCAATTTTTAAAATCACCAAAGGGTAAAAAAAGTTGCAAGCTAAAACGAAGATTTTGAAACTAAAAGCAAAATAAAAAGGCTAGATTTAGCCTTAAAAAGTCTAAACTGAGGACACTGTTTAAAATATATGAGTTGCATAAGGCATAGGTTGCAGAACATAAATTTATTTATTTATTCGTACACAGTAATATAAAAAGCTTCATAAGGCCAAAATAAGCTTATACTACAAAGATATAATACTGAATAATATTAAAAATTAAATAACAATAAAATACAAATACAAACCCAAAACGAAAGTTATCTTAAAGATTCCTTAATTAAAAATTAATAATAAAGCAAATAGATCCCAATATAAATTGCAGTATAAGTAAGTGTTCTATATATATATATATATATATATAGAAATAGAAATATAAACAAATGTTGCGTAAATATATATATATATATATATATATATATATAGAAACATAAATGATTAAAGCATAAACAAAAAAGCAAAAATATATCAGAGATAATTATATCTCAGTGAAAACCGACAAAAGTTTAAGTCGAAAAGCATTATTGGAATGAGAAAACAATCGAAGTTCCAATGGTAAGTAGTTCCAACATCGTTCTAACATTTTTATGATTAAGAAATTATCAAATGAACAGCCAATAAAACATTCAAAATATATGGTCACGTCTACGATCTCCGTATACATATCGCACAATCATATTAAAAATACGGTTCAACCTAGAAGTAACATAAGCCGGAGAACCCGAAAAAACTTCAAGTCCATATAAAATCTGTGGCATTAACAAAGCATGTTCCAGGCGCACTTTAACACGGTATGGTAGGTAAACCTTTGTAGAATATTCTGATTATAGCCAATATTCCAACGACTAAAAATATAATACAATTTTCTGCTCTGGCCTGCCCTGTTGATCAATATTTTTAATTTTCTAACTTAAAAATATATAATTTTTAATGATTTTTGTATACATATTTCTCAACAACATTATTTTCAAAGTTAATTTTTCGATATTATATCATGTAAATGATCATTTATGTTTTTATAATTAGCACTCCAAAAAGTTGCAAGATAAGATTTGTGTAAGATTTTTCTATAGTGCAACGAGTTGATATAATTTGCAGCCACATTTTTTCTCGATACTAACATCTGTGTAAAATATATGCCTTATGTGAACGCTAATTTGGTCCTATAGTCACAAAATTAAGTATTATAATTTTCACTTTAATAGGAACAATATCATCAACTATGCGTTTTTTTTTTCTATTGAAATTACTAAATACTTTATTTGGGAATATCAATTTTGTGAAGGAAATAATAATTGAAATATTAATAGTGTCAACTTCAACAAAGGTCTAAAAATTTGGTTCCGAAAACTGAATCAATCGGCAAATCAAAGAATTTCAAAATTATTTTTATTTTCATTTATATTCATATGCATACAAATACTACTTACAACATATTTATGTTTTTTTATCCTGCAACTGAGCAATCGTTAAGTATTGGATTTGACAATAAGAATTCCGGAATGCTCTTCCCTTTCCTTTTTGCATATAAATACATGTTCAGCGTTCAGACATTTTAAAGTTAAATCAAGGCCGAATTCTATCCTGCTTTGAAATTATTGTAGTTTTTACATTCTAATTTCCAAGGAAGCTGGACACACAGTTCTGTCGACACATCGTTGTTACAAGTCCTTTATTTGTATTTATTCTTTTACAGAAACTTACCATTAGTGTATTAATGATCTTGACTTATCGTTAATGTAATTTTTTTTTTTTAGATTTTTAAATTTCAATTATTTTTATTTTTTAATATTGAACAAATTTTCTTTTGATGTTTGTAAAACCTCAAATTAGACACAATATAGTTTTTTCATATTCAACCAACCGAACGATTTTTTTTGTCCTAAAGGAATTAAGGAGAACTGCCACCAACAGAACATTTTTAGTACAAAATATTATATTTTACAACGATTATTTTTATTGTTAACACCATAATGTACTGCAATAAGCATTATTATTGGAAATTAGTTCCATTTCCTCTGCACAATAAGTCAAACTGATTTCAATTATCAGAGTAATTGGTTCTACTAAATAGTTTTTTACTTTCGAGAACCTCTATTTTATTAAAATTACTATTGCATAGGCAGAAATATAGAAAATCTCTAGAATTAATGACTTTTTAATAAATAATATGGAATTATGATTAATATTATTAAAATTTTTTATTGGTAACTGTTTCTCAAGTATTTTTCTTTCTGTGTGCGTATTTCGGGAAAACATGTTTATCATGATTTTCATGAAATTCACTTGATTCGTTCTTGGAAAGGAAGTCATGTGTCAAATTTCATTAATTTATCTTGCAAATTGTAAATATAGTTCATCGAATGGTTTATATTAATAACGGCTGAACAGACGGACTGGCGAATACCGCATTGGTCGGAAAAGGTGAATTTTTGGGAAAAAATTATGTTTATCAATTAATAAAAAAAATGTCACGGGAGTTTTTTTTATTTATTTAAAAAATATATTTGGATCAATTTGATATCCGCAACTTGGTTTTATAATTCTAATTCAAAGCAAATAAAAACGTTTCATTAAGTTTTCTCATTAACTTTTCTTAAAAAAGTGGACACAATATAGAACTCTCCCGTTTTTATTTAAATTTGAACATTTTTTCGTTCTTTTTTTTTAATGTTATTGACAGACTCTTATAGTTTTATGGCAACGCTTTTATTAGTAAATAAGAACTACGTATAAACTAACTATGTGATGAATATGGAAAGTTGTAATAATTTATATGTAAATACGAAAAATTGTGTAAAAATATATTTTTGTTTAATTTCGATAAACACCAAAACTTTTAAAATTCGACTAAAATTTTTTTTGAAATTTTTTTCTTTGCACAATGACAGATGTTTGAACGAATAACAAGTGCTATATTCGGCTGCGCCGAATCTTACATACCCTTCACCCATGTTGAGATATATTATTTGAAAATTAAATACGTTATATATTGAATGTAATTAGAAATATATTTACCTATATTATATTTATGCTAACACTAAAAACTTTAAATAATTTACATGAAATTGAATCAAGATTTGATAAATCCTTATAACCTTATATATATATATATATATATATATATATATATATATATACATATACATAAATAATAATAATAATAAATCTATAATACTATATTTAATTTTTCTTATAATTTTATTTCCATTTTATCTTTATCTCACATTATTAATTCCTTCTAATTTAGAGATGTAAAACGCAATTCTGGAAAATATTTAAAATTGGTTCTATTAATCGTTTTAAAATCCTCAGTTAAGTTTTGAGGCTTTAGCATTTATATATATTTCTTTACAGTTTATATAAGACATGTTCTTATTTCAAAAGAACTGAAGCATGTTACGTTTTCAATGAGAAACTCTCAACTTAATAATTTTTTTATAATAGTGAATATTTTCAATGCACAACTTATTTAATATTCATTTCCACAAACCAAAAATATAATTAAGAAATCAAAAATTTATCTTGCTAAAAGTAAAATTGTTTTGAAATTTCATAAAATTCTTAAGAAATGCTATGCGAGAAGTATTAATACTTTTGAAAACTAAAATATTTCGTATTTGCTCAGTATGTCAAAAGATTCGATAGGGTATACTTCAGACGGTAATAAAATGACTTTATATTTAATTTAATTTTTATTTTTCTTTCAAAAATTTTCCTTTCTATTTCTTTTTTTATTTTTTTAGAAGACTTGTATAATATTTTTTTTATTAACGTAGAGAAAATACCTTGTTGATACGATAGCAAAGTTTTGTGGAAAATTTCAATTTTCCCATGGTGAACAAATTAAAACTTTTGCAGTGCCAAATTAAAACTTTTTCCCATGTTAAATTTTAACATATTTTTTTAATGAAACTTCACAAAATTTTAGAAAATTTAATATATTTTTAATAATTACTTGTTTTTATAAAAAAATAACAACTTTATAAAATAAACGTTAAATTGCTCATTGATTTTAAAATATTTTATTTTATAACTGTCAAAGTTTTATATTCATTTGTTAATAATTTATTTAGCCCTATGGGTTAATGAAATTCTATTCACCTCAAAACTGTTAAAAATCAGCTTTCCCTCACACTTTGCTATAATTTGCTCTTTAAATCGAATTTTTGGCAAATCTTAATCAGTATTACCATCTAAACATGCCTTTAGTAAGTAATGTGTGTACAATAATGTAAATTTTTCATTGAGGCATTAAAACACTAATATTTTTGCTATAGGATTTTAAAACTAAATTTTAAATTAATACTAAATTTCCCGTTTTCCCGGAGAAATTACAAAAAAATTCCGAGAATTCCCGACGACATTTTGTCGGGAAATCCCGGGAATTTCCGGATCCCAAACCCTAGTCACAAAGCAAAATTACCTCGCTTTTAAATATATCGCATCAAATTGCATCTTCATGTAGGTGCGCACATACAGTGACCAAAAAATAGAAAAATATTGAAATTGCTATAACTTTGGTTTCAAAATTTACCATCGTATAACTTTTGACCGAAGTTATAACATATAAAGTGATTATCTATGTCCGGAAAGCAGTTCTCTTGCATAACTCTAACACCAAAAATTTGAAATTGTGGGGAAAAAATAAAAAAAAAAAAATATGAAAAACCTCTGATTCGTTCAATCATATTTTTCTAATTTTTCAACTTTGAAGAACTGTAATTAATAACCACAAAAGCCGTGGACCACGAAATTTTGTAATTTGATGACTAATATAGTCTTATTAGAAATTTTGCCAAAAACAAAACCGCGTTCGAAATTATTATAACATTAACCCGGTTTCATTGACTTTGAAATCTTTTGCGTTTTTGCTCATATAAGTATATTAGTATTAAAATAAAAAGTCTTTTTTCTAAAAAAAAAAATAATAAGTTTGTAATTCAGAAACGAAATTTCATTTTTAATAAAAATTTATGTCTTTTTCACGACCCACACTAATATTTTTAGTCTAATTTATTAAACCAAAAAAAAAAAAATAAAATAAAATAAAATAAAAAAAATCGCGTGATTCAAATTTTTTAATTATGCACTTTAAAATCACAAAGTCGCGTTAACATATAGAATTAATTAAAAATTTAAAATAGCAAATTAAAAAAAAAAAAAAATTAAAAACCAATTTTACAATCAATAAATATATTTGGAATTAATGAATTTAAAATTGATACGAATTGCATTACCTTGTTATCCATTATCTTGTTAAAATTCCGGTTAATTGTTAGAATCGGTAATTTTCTACATAATACTGTAGTGAAACCTATTTTCGGAGATGACAAATTTAACCTAAAATAGTACATTCTCAGAAAGCAAAAAATAATGTATCTCATTAACAAAAACTAATTCTTTGTCTTCTGCATAAGTTTATATGAAAGTTCGCTCCGCCTTATACTACTATATGTCTGGATGTCAAAAAGCCAATTAAAATAGCAAATTAAAAAGCTACTTTTGACATGACTGCTTCAGCATTTTCTCAAACAAGTTATAATTCCCATATTAATCACACTTCAAAAAAGTATATTTTATATACTTATATTTAATTTATTGTATAATTTTTATTTATTTTTTATTTAAATTTTATGGGAAGTTAATTACTAATTAAAAAAGAACAAAAATATATTTGAAATCACAAAACAAGATACAAAATTTAGGAATACTTTTATTTATTCATATAAAATTTCTCATGATTGAGCTAAAAATAAAAAATATGTAATAAAAAACAAGTGAGAACGCTATATTCGACTTGGCCGAATCTATATACCCATGTTACCCATGTGTAACTTTCTAAAATTTCAACTTATATGGAAGGTGAGAGCCCACTTTTTCCGAGTTTACGTTGGTCCTTGACATATATATAATGTTTAACCTTATATGAAAGGTGGGCAATAAAGTGGGCGGATCGCGCCATTTTTGGTTTTCGAATTTACATCGATCCATGAACTCTTTCTGAAAAATTGTGTTGATTTCCATGATTTTTTGTAAAACATATCGGCCGAAAAGTATAAACTAGAGTTACGAGGAATATCCTGTTTTTCTAGTGTTTGGTCTATAACTTTTTTCTTTATGAACCGATTTTTCTCATCGTCAGTACCAAATAAACCTTATAAAAGACAAATATTTGAGCCAAATAGGATGTCCGCCCCGAGCCCTATCCTGTTTTCCACAGACAGACGCACAGACGGACATCATTAGATCGCTTAGAGTTTCACGATTACCTAGAATATTTATGGGGTTTAAGATGATTACTTCGATATGTTACATACAGAATGATAAACCCAATATACTTCCCCATCATTTTTTTTCTGATGGTGGATATAAAAAAACCAGAAATATTTATAAATATTTTTTATGTGTTGTAGATAAAAATAAGAGAATTAATAAACCTTAAAATTGTTACGAATTTTGAATTTTTTCAATACATTTTTTATACCCTTCACCACAGGTGTAAAGAGTATATATAAGTTGGACTTTCCGTTTGCAATTTCTACAATATTCATTTAGGACTCTAAAAGGTATATATATTCTGGATCCTTATTGGTAGAGAAGTCAATAATACGATATCCATCCGTCCGCTGAAGTTAGTTTTTAGAAAGCTCCAGATATCGGATATACATGTTTTATATATCAAGAAATAGCCGAGATATCGCCAAAAAAACGAAGATAACTCCAAAAATGTTGCTATTTTCGACTTTTCTAAGCTCCTATATAAGCTAGCAATTTCGTTCTTGCAACAAAATTCGAAATATTTTTCTGGAGTTCTTTTTTTTGTGAAGATTAGTATCGGAGATATCAGTAAAAACGCATTTTTATACTTTTTGAAGCTTCTATACAAGCTATGGGTTTCGTTCTTATATAGATCGGCCATAAATATTTTTCGAAAATTTCGGGTTTATTAATCAATCAAATCAGTCTATAAACAACCGAGTTATTTGCAATCTTTTTTTATTTATTTGTTGTTTTCACGGGCGCTGAAAAATAACTTTTATTCAACTTTTTGAAGCCATTATATAAGCCACGTTCTTGCGCATATCTGTCACAAATATTTTTCTGGAATTTGGAATTTTTAAATCAATCTAAATACTCTTCTTTAATTAAAGTTATCTTTTTTTTTTTTTGATTAATATCATAACATGTCATTTTATACTGTTGTTGTTTCATCAACTTTAAAATAGGATTCGGTACAGCCGAATATAGCACTCTAACTTGTTTAATTTATATTCAAATCAACAAGAGCTCATCAAAGGAAAACAAAACATACACGCACTTGCGACAGACAGTAGTTGTGTACTGATTATGAAAAACATAAAACGTCTGCATAATAAATTTTGCAATAGTTTTCATACCCACCATCAAAAGATATATTGGGTTTGTCACTCCGTATGTTACATGTTAAAAAAAAATCATTTAAGATTCCATAAAGTATAGTAATATTCTGAGTCGATCTAGCTATGTTTGTCCATTTGTTTATTGAAAGCTGTATAGGGTTCGGATGGGACTACCTAGGGTGACGAAATTTGGCTCAAATATTTATCTTATACAAGGTTTGTTTCATACTGAAAATGAGCGATTAATAAACAAAAAAAGTTAAAAGTTATGGGCCAAATACTAGTAACACAGGGTGTCTATTGTAACTTCAGTTTATACTTCTCGGATAATATATCTTGAAAAAAGCATTTACGACAAAGAAATTTTTTACAGATACTTCGAGGAGATGTAAACTCGGCAACCAAAAATGGGCATGGTCTGGCCACATACCATATAAGGTGAAACATCAACGAATCTGTAGAAGTAGTTCAAGGACTAATGTAAACTCGAAAACAAAAAATATTCGTGATTTGCCTTCTTTACGGCCCATTTCTCATATCAGGTGTAATTTTAAAAAGTAGATTCGGTCAAGCCGTGTATAACATTCTCACTTGTTCTTGTTGTATTAATTAATAAAGATGATTTCAATAATTGAATATACAGTTTTTAATATGTTAAATTTCAATTAATAAAATTATTAAATATGAATTTTTCATAATTGAAATAGTATCGTAAATTTTTCTATGCATAATCTGAATTTAATACATTAGAAAACTTCGTTTTTGGGCAAACGATTCAATTATAAAAATAATTAAAAGCATTTTTAGTTTCTGATTAATAATATAATTGATTTATTTTTAATTCTTTATTTTTGGCTTTATGATCCTAGTTACACAATTTTTTATGGGTAGATGTGTATCATTTTATGTAATACGAGAGCGGATCAAAACGTCCGTGACTTTTCGAACTTCCCTCATAGTTATAATAGACTACTGTCAAATTTCGAGCATATGTCGTCATTTACTTTGCGTAAAAAATAGGATTTTTCGAGGTCCATAAAATAGGCTTTTGTTTGGTCAATAATTTCATCGTTGGAGCTAAATCTTTTTCCACCGAGCCATTTCTTTAGGTCTGGAAATAGGAAATAGTAACTGGGGGCTAAATCTGGAGAATATGGCGGATAAGTATCAATTCGTAGCCCAATTCATATAGTTTTGCCATTGAGACTGCACACGTATGCACCCTTGCATTATCTTGATGAAAAAGAATTTTTTTCTTTTTGCTTTATTATCAGATAAGTGTAAATTTTTTCATTAAAAATTTTATGATATCAAGTATGGTTCTCCTATAATGTAAATATAATCATTTGAAAAATTTATCCGCTATTTAGTTTCTTGAAACGTATATTCTAACAAAGATAAGTTTAATATAATCATTTTGGTGAGAGATGTAAATTATTTTTTTTTTTTTTTTTGATTGAATGAATCATTTTTGTTATTAAGTTCTTTTTTAATTCTATCCATAAAATGTTTAAAGTGTTTTTATCAATTTATAATTAAATAAACAATCTCAATTAATCTTTGTCAAACACAATATTCGAAAGTTTGCGAACTGAAAAACCAAAAGAGAGAAGAATAAAAATTATTCAAATGTCACGCTTATGTTTTTAACAGGCGTTAATTCTTTCTAAATCATGTTTTTATAATTAGTCTATTTTTTTTATAAATAAATATACATTCAAGAAATATTAAAAATTTTAAGAAACAGTTTACAACTTAAACATAAGTTACAATGATAACAAGTTTCTTTTTTAAGTCTTTTGTTTGAGTTTACCTTAATCAAGGCCACAAAAAAATTTATGGTGCATTCCTATATTAAGATTCTAAAAATACAAAAACCATACTAATTTTGTTAACTAAGACAGACTATAACTTGATTCTTATTAAAAATTAAATACAATATGTAAAAAGATTTAAGGCCTTATTTATAATAAAAATTAAAATTTTATAGGTATATTTTATAGGTATTATGATAATGTCATTTCCATGTTATTTTATTCTTTTAAAGCCGATTTTTAATAACCTAATATTTATTTTTCTTGCAAAATAGAAAAATTTATCCAAGCTTTTAAACAACTAACATCTTTAAATTTTAACGAGTGTATTTTAAAAATTTAAATTTTTTTTATTTTAAATAAATTATTTAAAATATATGAATTTTATTGGGTATATTTGGTTAATTAGTCTTAAACAAAATTATATTATAAAAAATATCTCTAAACGTATTTATGACTAATAAAACAATTGAAACGATTTATTGCAATTTGAAGAACTATTAGAATATATTTTTTCTCATTTCAACAAATACCATAAATTACGAAAAAACATACCGGCTATACTTAGCGACAAGTTGTCTCAAAACCGTAAAGCAAATGTTGTTAGAAAGAAACCTTGAATTTAGCCAACATATTTGCTGAGAGGTGACTAGTGTAAAAGATGTTATAAAAAAATTAGATAACAAGATGCTCGTGTGAATTTAACATAAAGTTTGAAGAAGAAAAAATTAAGAAATAAAAAATAAATATTTAATAATTGACAGCGAAAGAATATAAAACAAATAAAATTAAAGCATGTTTTCAGAAATACATATTTATAATTTATTTCAATAAAAAAAATAAATAAATAAATAAACCTAAGTATTTAAAAGACAAACAGTTCAATGATCCGCTTAAAACATTGTTTTTAAATGTAAATTACTATGATTTTAAATATGATTTTACTAACATAAGTTAAAATGCTAGAAACATATATATATATATATATATATATATATATATATATATATATATATATATATATATATATATATAATTAATAGGTAAATACATTTTTTGTTATCCCTTTTAAGCTCATACTATACACTCGATTTTAACAAAAAAAAAAAAAAAAAAAATACACCGAAGGTATTTTCTCATAGATAAGTAGATGTTATTACTTTTATCATAAAATTCAGAGGTTTACATTTTATATAGTTTTTGAGGCAAAATAACAGTTATTAGGTGATTTTTAATTTTTCGAACATAAATAAAAGTTATATTCTGATTTTTATTGACGGTATTGTAAAATACAAATAAATCTCCAAATAAATAAAAAAAATAGCCATAATAAAAGAATTCAACAAAACGACAAAACGCCAAATTCAAGAAACGGTAAATTGAAAAAAAATCTCCAAAACGAAAAACGCTCTAACGAAAAAAATGCTAAAGCAAAAAAAACAAAAAGTATTGTAATAATAAAAAATTGCCAAAATAAAAAAAATCAACAAAACAGAAGAAAAATCGCCAAAGTGAAGGAACTTCAAAATCAAAAAATCGCCGAAACAAAAAACCTGCCAAATTAAAACGCAAGAAATGCTACAAAACACAATGTCGAATCGGGAAAAACTATAGAAGAAAAAAACTGTAAACTGGAATCAATAATCAATATAAAAAATCCTCAAAATGGAATAGCAATTATAAAATTGAATTGCCTAAATTCTGAAGGGACTTGTTTTTGTATTTAATATAGAGTATACAAAAAACCGACTTTTATAGAAAATCTGTTTTCGGTTTAACCGAAAAATCCCATTTTAGAAAAAACCAGTTGACCGGTTTTGAGTCTTTAAGAAAAACGTTTAACCATTTTTGAGTCACTTAATTTTTTTTTAACAATAAAATATTATTAAATATTATATCATATATATATATATATCCTGCACGTATAAAGTTTGGGTTTTATTTTAAAAAATTCCATAAAATATAATATTTTCCTTTTTATTGTATATAGCCTGTTACAAGAAATTTATATTTATATGTTGGTTATTTTATTTTTCACGAATTTTCACAGTTTGTATAAAATTGGTAGAGAAATATTTGTATTTATTGACTTTACAGATTACAATTTCAGTATTTAGTTAGTTACAATCGTTAAACGTTTCTACTGACATTTTATTTACATTACGAATAGTTAGCGGAGCACTCCAGGTATAATCTAGTTGACATTTATACAAATAACATAAAATAGTTTTATAAATTCCTGAAATCGTTTGAGGTAAATAAACAAGTTTTAGAAAAAATAAATAAAAATTTGTAAAACGTATTGATAAACAAACAAGTGTTTTTTACATTTGGAAGAATTATCAAAATTTTAAATATTTTTCAAATATATATAATTTACTTAATGTATAAATAATTCTTTAATTTATTTAAAAACTCTTTCAAGGGCAATTTATTTGTTATTTGTGTGTTATGGACAATTTGTTTTTAAGGTTTCTTAAAATATTAAAAAAATCTAAAAGAAATAAATTTTTTGTTGAAGAAACTCGCAACAAGTTCTTTAAGATATTATATAATACATATTGTCAAAAATATATTTTAACCATTTATATTCAATTATTTATAGATTCTTTAAATAATGACTCATTTAATTGAGACGCTTGAATAAATTCTACAACTAAAATTAGTGGCTAAAACTCCTAAGTTTTAATTTGGTATTACGTGCTGAGACTTTTAATATTTTGCAAAAAAAAATAATAACAAAAGTAAAAAGTATTTGCCCTCATATTGTTTGAAATTCAGAACGCATGACTATATGCAATTTATGAAATATTAATATTATTAATACAATAGTGAGACCATGAGACGGATATTTATATGAACGCCAACAGCATGGTGTCAAAATGATGACAGAATTATGAATTACTAGCGTATAAGCCAGCCAGGAAAAATTAAAATATATATTTAAAAAAATACATAAAAAAAATTCCAAAAATCTTTTAAAAAATTTATGAATAACATTTCCTCTCCCTAAATGAAATAGCACGATTTGAAGCCGTTAGAATTTGATGGTGAATAATACTTAAAGTATTAAATTAAAAAAAAAAAGAAAAAATTTCAAAAAATTAATCGGCACAAATTCGCTCCCCGATCCAAATATAAAATCAGTTTCCGGTAAGATTTGGAGAGCAAACAATGAGTGTAGCAAATTTAAACTTTTTAAAATCAAAACCGACTTTTAAAAATATTACAGAAAATAAAAAATTTTTTTATAATTTTTGTTGAAATTTTTCATATAGTTATTTACAAAATTTTTATATGTTCGGCTTAAGTTTATTGAATAATTGTAGAAGAATACAGTATAAAAGTTTTATTGGACACTAGGCAGAATGGAATGCATTTTCTGATCCGCCACGACCTTCATCAGCACACTTCAGCGTCCCACAGTGGTGTTCTTTTATTCAATAAACTTAAGCCGAACATGCAAAAATTCTATAAATAGAAATTAAAAGATATATTCACGTATCACTGCTCCCAGATAGCAATTTTAAAATCTGGCTCCGTTATGGCTCATTAAGGATTTATAGGACGAATAGTTTTATAAGAAAGCCGAATTTTAATATTCTACGTCGTCTGTGTGAACTTCAGAAAGCTGTAGAAAGAGAAAACATGCTTAGGAATTTATATAAAAATTCTGCTATTTTAAAATCCGTTGGAATTTTTAGAACGAATAGTTTTATAAGAAAGCCGAATTTTAATTTTCTACTTCGTCTGGGACCTTCAGAAAGCTCTAGAAACAGAAAACTTGCTTAGGAAGTTACGTACAAATCCGTAAAAATCCGTTAGGATTTTTTGAACAAATAGTTTTATAAGAGAGCCGAATTAAAATTTTTTACGTCGCTTGGGAGTTTCAGAAAGCGCTGGAAGGGGAAAGGAGGATTTGTAAATTACATAGATATTTCCGCTCCCTGATGGAAATTTCAAAATCCGTTTCCAATAGGATTTATAGGATGAATAGTTTTGTAAGAAAGCCGAATTTTAATTTTCTACGTGGTGTGAGACCTTCAGAAAACTCTAGAAAGAGAAAACATACTTAGGAAATTATACATAAATAAGATTATCTTCGCTCCCTGATAGAAATTTTGAAAACTGGCTCCGTTAGGATTTGTAGAATGAATATAAGTAAGCCGAATTTTAACTTTCTACGTCGTCTGGAGCTTCATAAAGCTCTGAAAGGAGAAAAAAGTCTTACGAAATATATATATATATATATATATATATATATATATATATGCATATAGATTGTCTTTATGATTAGGAAAATAAAATATTTAAAATATTAAGAAATAAAAGACTACAATCAATATTTAGATTAAGAGCAATGATTTTAGTTAGAATTTATTAAATACTTCTTATTCGTAGCATTGTAATCAATTATTATGCAAAATCAAGAAATAAAACTATAACCCATTATAACAAATTAATTGTATATTGTTTAATCTAATATTAACACAAACGCCTATAATTAATCTCAATTAAAATATAAAATCAAACGGAACTTAAACACTAAGAAAAAATAATCAAACACTAATTCGAACTAATGTGTTAGAAACTACAGATGTTCGTTTATTTGAGTTTAGTTACTTAAAAAACCTAGAAACCCATCTAAACTACAATAATTTAGAAAAGACAACAAAATATTACTACTCATACTCATACATATGCATAAACTATAAATGTATGCATATATGCATCAAAACCCAGCTTCCGATATTTAATCTAAACTTCCTGTTTCCATTGTTCAATAATTACGAATTTAAAATCAAAAAAAAAAAAAAAACAATAAAATAAAAGTTGGCCAATAACTGATACTATGCACAAATGATTAGAAATTCAAAATCTTTGAAATTAATAAATAATTAAATTAAAAATGATGAATAAAGGGAGAAAAAGAAGTTGAAAATAGCAAGCAAAAACAATTAAGCAATAAATATTTTTTTCTTTTCAAATGCGTATACTTTTATAAGTTTCTATAAAAAACCATGATCAAAATATATTAAAAAACGTTTATGATAATAAAATATATTTTTATATTTCAAATTTAATAGATGGCACATATTTGATTAAAGCAAGCCAAAAAAAAAGTAAGATAGATATAGTCGGTCAAGCCCGACCATATGATACCCCAAACCAATGTGCAGGGGTCTCATATTTCATGGAGGGTTTTACATTAGTCATGTAGGCAATTGTGGACCGATACTTTTACTAAGTGTAAAATAAAAATATGAATACAGAATATTACGTTAATACTAACATTTATATGAATTTATGCATTTTAAGGTGATTCCCGAAAGTGGGCTTATATGAGAGCTATGGTAAATTATGGAGCGATCCTCATATGATTTCTACTTATATAAAACTTATTTGTGTCGAATATAAACCTGATACTAACATTTGTATGTGATTTATGCACTTTAAAGTAATTATCGGAACAGGTTTTTAAATGGGAGCTATGGTCAATTATGGACCGATCTTTATGAAATTTGACACGAAGATTGAAACTTGTACATAACTTCCTTGCACCGAATTTCATTAAAATATTGCTATATTCAATGCATTTCTGACCCCTATTCCGCGAGGAATATTGTATGGAGGCTGGGTGAAATAATGGACCGATCATCACAAATTTCAATAGGCTTCGTCCCTGTATCATGAAAGACCTACATGCCAAATTTCATTAAATTATATCCAAAATTGCAACCTGTACTTTGTGCACAAGCTTTACATGGACAGCCAGCCAGACGGACGGACGGACATCATTAGATCGATTCAAAAAGTGATTCTGAGTCGATTGGTATACTTTAAGGTGGGTGTTGTATGATTCTTTCTGTGCGTTACAAACATCAGCGCAAACGCATAATACCCCACACCACCATAGGTATAAAAACTCAAAGTTATTAGATCCATTGTGGTACAATGAATAATTAATATGTTTTTGTTATATAAATAATGTGAGTAATAGGCGTTCAACTGTTATATTGGAATATTTCTTCAAAGAAGAAAGAGATATCCAAGACACTTCTCTATATGAAGTCAAATATTGGTTTTCCGATGAAGTATGTGAAAACAGAATGCGATTTATTATTTTTATATCATATACTATTATATTAAAGTTAAAGCAATTCATAGAAATTTTATAAAATTTATGTATGATCTTTAAGTTTTAGCATAACTTGAATCCTATATGGTATAAAAACACTAGATGTTTTAATATTTTCATAGCTTTTTCAGAATTTTTATTCTTTTGAAACTGGGGACTAGCAATAAAATTTAGAACAAATAATACAAGAATTGAAACATCAAATATTTGAAGTATATATGATAAATGGTCGTTGTTCCGACTAGTTCAGTTATCTGTTTTTTTAGATTATTTATTATCTGTTTATTTTCCGGAATCGGTTTATTTTGTGATTACACGCAATTTTTTTTTAAACCACTCATGAAAACATTACAACAATTAATACGAGTGACTCTTAAAAAAATTCGATACGATTAGGTATTTGGCAGCTATAATTGAAGTTCGTAAAAACGTCACATAACTCATTTTGTCGGAGCATTTCTAACAAAATAATTTTTTTATTTTTTAGTTAGTATAAATTAACTTCCAACAATCTTAAGAAAATTGAATAAAATTTCCTATAAAAAGAAGCAAATGGATACAAAATAATTCTATAAAAACGTTCCTTTAAAATTGTGTTTTTTTTAAGTATAGTGGTTGTTGTATCCCCTTTATATCAATTGTAAGTCTGATATATTATAAACTATTCCATTTACAGTTAAAACATTATTCACAAGTCGATAATGCAAGCCGTTATTTGTTTCCATTGTTAATTATGATTAAAAAATACTCGAATGAGGTATTTCATTGAAACTGGCCAATATTGTGTCGATATATAAATAATTGCTTAAAACTATTAAAGTATCAGCATTAAAGGTTGAATGTATGTAGTCTGAATAATTTTTAATCAATTTCGTTAAAAGCTACATCTGAAACAATTTTCACTCATCTACTAAATTTAGAAAATATCCAATAGAATTTTAGAGCAACATGTTAAATTAGGTAAAGTTAGTTGAAGATAAATTATTTGTTTTTTTTTTCAAATTTGTGGCCGATCTGAATAATACTGTGAACACTTAATAACAACTTTATACATGGATCAATTTTTATAATACTGTAAATGATTCAATACTCAATTTAAAGGAAATTGTTGTCATTCAACTAAAGAGGCATTTAGTTTGAATACAGGGCTATTCCATATCATAATGGACAGAAAACAGCCATGCAAAAAGTTATGTAATAAAATATATTCTATAGTAAAATTTTGTATATAAAATGTCAATTATTTTAAATGAGCTCATAAAAAAAAAAATAAATTTTTGTAAATACTTTTTTAAGATTCTATATACATAAAATTTTTAAAAAGTTTTAAATACCGTTTTTTGAGATATAATGGTTTGACTTTTATATGTCCAACTTTGAGCATTAAACTTATAAAGGTAATATATTTGTCTTTAATATGAAATTAAAACGAGAGATCTACCATGTAAAATTTAGAAGTTATTAGCTATTTAACAAGAATACTTTGTGAAGTTTTTAGCCCTTTTATACCCACTGTCCATATGTCCAACATTTCATATGCTTAAGACCCCATAATTTACATATATTCTGGGTCCTCGTAAGATTCTGAGTCGATCTAGCTATGTCTGTCCGTCTGTCTGTGACGATATTTGGCTCAAATATTTAGTTTATATAAGGTTTGTGTGGTATTGAAAATGAGCAACATTCGCAAAGTAGCTCTGGGTAGGGGAACAACTCTCGCGACACCGTAATTATTTCTTAAGTACAGTCAAGCGGGTTTTTGTTGTTTGGCCTTCAAGAATTATGCGTCTCATGCCCGCATTGACTAAGTGTTTGATGTCGCATAACTGTACGGCGTTATGGTTCTTCGAAGCTTACATTTGTCACATGCAATCGAATTTGTTAACCTAAAACTGAGATTGATATTAGTGGAGACCATTAAACTCAGGGAGCTGAATTCGGGAACTCTAGTTTTCTACGCGAAGGTGTAGATCGAATGGAAGTTTTGCGGAGGATGCTTCTTTGGATTTGAAACCCTGACAGTTTGTTAGCCGAGTAGCTACGTCATTGAAATTTTGAGCAAAATCGCATAATAAACAGAAAAGTTATGAGCCAAATACTAGTAACACAGAGTATCCACTTTAACTTCAATTCATACTCTAAGCTAATATCACTTAAACAAAAGCATGTACGTCAATGAAATTTTGTACAAATAGTTCAAAAAGAACTCGGAAAAAATGGGCGTGGTCTGCCCACCTCCCATATTAGGTGAAATTTTAGAAATCGGTTAATAAACAAAAAAAGTTATGGGCCAAATACAAGAATCACAGGGTGTCAGTTGTAACTTTAGTTCATGCTTTTCGGATGATATCACTTAAAGAAAAGCATGTACGTCAACGAAATTTTGTACAGATATTCTCTGGATCGACATAAACGGATGTGATTCGCCTACCTCGCATATATAAGGTAATGGTTCGTCCACTTTACCATCAACATCCCCTATGATATGAAATTTTAAAAGTTGCAGATGGTGGGTATATAGATTCAGTAAAGTCGAATATAATATTCCCAACATTTTTGGACCGGAAAGGTTTATGTTTTGAGAAGCAATTCCAGTAGCCAATGACTGTAGTGAATTTCATTGAAATCGGAGATGTTAAGTCAGATTACTGTCCGTTTGGACATGAAATTACTCCAAACTTCTACTTATTTTCTAATAGATCATCTACAATGGTGATCGACTCGGTTTTCCAAGCGGTTATTCCGTTTTAAGTACTGTTGGTTTTATTAAAATTATCATTTTTCCAATGTCAAATAAAGCGGTTGAAGGGTTAAATTGAAATTAATTCCGTAAAATTAAATAAATATTAACAAAAATAATATTGCTACACATATCAATGGAATTAGTTATTTCTCTTGTAACACCTGTCACAAGCAATTTAAATATCTTAGGGTAATTCATTATTTGTAAAATATTTAATTTTTAAAGGATTTGTATTTGAAAGATGCCTACTTGCAAAATCGATTTCGAAAAAATAGATACACACTTTTTGAATATTAAGTAGTAGTTTCTTTACATAGTATAAAAATTTAGTCTGATTTTTAATGACAACTTTCGTACAGGTTAATTCTATAATAGATTACTAAATGTAATATGTATAATAGATTACTAAATGTAGTCATTACCTCCCAAATAAATTAAATTACCATTTCCAACCAATGTATTCAAGCCAAGAATAAATAATAAGTTGACCTAATAAATAATAAAAGGGCATTTTAATTTTAAATTATATAGATATATGTTTAAAATAAGATTTAATAT
Organism: Protocalliphora azurea; assembly: GCA_932274085.1. NCBI lineage: Eukaryota > Metazoa > Arthropoda > Insecta > Diptera > Calliphoridae > Protocalliphora > Protocalliphora azurea. Next base: position 77,465,149 of record OW026523.1, on the reverse strand, counting down.
TTATTTATTTCCAAACCATAATGGGAGTAAAAAAATTGATGCCAAAAATTCATTCGTTTAATTTACCACAAAAGACCGGTTCAGGTTTAAACTGCAAAAAGCTGAAACTCCAAATTTTACTACACACTACTGATAAGAGAAATGAATTTACAAGAGACAATGCAGAGTGTCCCATTCAAAAAATAAAATGGAAATAAATCTAGAATTTCCGAATGACTGTTCCGATTTCAATGAAATTTCAAACAGTGATAGTATAGTTTAAGTTTCATATTTGAATGATATAGACATAAAGGAGAAAGTCAACAGGGTCCCAAAGTTGGACACCTCGGGTATTAAAAATGTTTAAAAATATATAAAATATTCGTTATATCTTAAACTATATAAAAGCTCATATAAAGAGTAGATTCTGCTAGTCGAGATCTGCGAAAAAAAATCCTCGTATGTGCAGGTTATCTCTTTTAGTTTAATAGATATTGGACTTTAAAGATTAAAATTTTTATTTTTTAAACTTTTTTTTTCTTTTTTTTGGTTACATAAATTTTCAGTTATAAAAAAAATTCTTAACATATACAGTGTTTATACTTTTTTGAAAGATAACTTTATAGAAAATTGCGTATTTTTTCATGATTTTCCAATTTTTTCCTTAATTTTTCAAATCGCAAAGCTGGAATTAAACAAATGTATATTGTTTGCTTAGTTTAATGTGTTTTTAAGTTTTCGGTGATAGAAATTTTTGCTGCCCGATATCGATTGGGAGGATATAGTACAAAAAAGTAAAAAATCCGATTTTTGGAAATTTTTTAGTTTTTTTTTTTTTGATTTGTGGGATTTTTCTTAACAAATATAAAAAATGACTATAAGTCCAACTTAAGTATTAAAAGATCTTTACGGATACAAAATTTCATTTAAAAATATTTACTAACAAAAATTTTATTCCAAAATTTAAATTGAAAGTATGTAACGAATTTTTTTTATTATAAATAATATTATATATTACTGAAAAGAATACACAATTTAATATACACTGATGTCTAATTAAGTTATGAGTACTATCTCATAATTCGGTTAGGATAACGGTGTCTTTTGGTAATCACAACTGTTAAAATAAATAATTTGGTTCGAATAACTACAAAATATGTATTCATATTATTAAGCCAACTAAAAAAAATATATATTTATAAATATTTTCATTTATACATTTTATTACAAATTTGACGCAAATATAGCTTTGTTCTCGTACTCCAAATCGGAAGCACGAAGGTTCCCAAAAAGTGTTCCCGTATTCGAAAATTGGGCAAATGAGAGCTATTTTGATAGAATCATGTTTTTCTTCTTCTTCTTGCACGAAACAGCTCAGAATATTTCTTTGGGTAGATTACGTAAATTGTCAAATAATTAAAAAATAGAAACATATAATTAAAAAAATTTGTTACTAACAGGAAAGTTTCATTTAAAAAAAATTAAAAACATTCAAATATGCTGAAAAATAAAATTACATTCAGATAGGAATTTTTAAAACAGTTTTATATTCTATTTCTGGGTAAAAAATTCAGATTTTTGTGTTCCCGTACTTTTGTACGTTGTTGTCTCTTTGAGGGAGAAAAATTATCTTTTTCTCATTTTACCACACTTTACATAAAAAGTACGGGAAAAAACCTGATGTGATTTATATAAACTAAATATATTTAAGTTGTAAAATTGACGGCTTGCTTTAATATTTGTTTCGAGTTTGAATCATATTCCGTAGTTTGGCTAAAGAATTCTTCGGAAAAGCTTTCCATGACAATTGACAAAAAACTTTATTTAAGTGGACTATTTAGCAAGAACTCAGTTCAGAAACTATCCAGATTTAGAGATTTCAGGAAAAATAATTAACAACAACAGAATATAAAATAATTTTGGTGTGAAATTGATATCCTATAAACTTTAAATTCGGTTAGTTCCAAAAATCCAAATGGGAAGCAAATCAATCCTTGGATTAGTGTTTTCTAAAAATGGGTTTAACAACTGTCGCAAAAAAAATTCTTGAAAAATATCCACAGACTCGATGAAATACTGTGAAACACAACATTCTAGTTACGTATAAAAAAAATAATATAAGTTACTGCAACCAAAAAGATAATTGTAGTTTAAAATATCATAAAAGAAATAAGTTTCAGATTATCACCATTAATATTTCGCTCCGAAATATGAAACTAACTTCATAGTATATACCGAATTTGAAAAACTATATCACAAAATCTTAATTTGATTAAATTAACTAACATAGTTACAGCTTTGCGTTTAAAACATTCTGTTTAAATTGTAAATTGTCAATAACTATAATTATTGTAACTGTTTTCCAACCAATCCTTTTTCTGTGTATAGGTAACGTAATTACTTAGGTAATGTTAATCGCATTAATACTTTATTTTGAGACCTGAAACTTTCATTAACAAATGTTCTGGAACAGGTAGATGAAAGGCACAGGTAAAGCTTTGTAGAGTAGGTGGCAATGAATACATATATAAGCACGGTAAATCCTTTTTAAATCTCAGTTAAATTAGGTAATCATGGAAATCTTATTGAAAAATACCAATTTGTCTGCCATTTTATTTAAAAATGGCACACAATTTGTGATTTATCATCACTTTTTGAATATAAGCAAACAAGGAAAGAATCTATAGAATATAAAGTGTATTTATGGCACCATTGGTTCCTTTAAGAATTCGGAAATATGCTAACAGCGATTCTCCATCAACCGGTTTTGAGGGCATTTGGATAAATTCAACACCTGGATTAAAGTACTTTTGCTACTAAACAGGAATTAATAAAAAGTATTGAAGCGGAGATTAGAAGCCTGTAACCAATTTCAATTGAAATAGCGGAATACGCATACAACACATCGTTGGATACAAAAATTACGAAACTTACAATTGATGGAAAAGTCAGTAACACTATAACAGAAACATCCTCTAGTTTTAATTGTTCTCCTCTAGTTCGTGTAGAATATGGCTCCCAAACCACCTCAGCCTACTTCGCTGAAGCGCTACACAATGACAGAGTATGTGCTCCACTATCTCTAGCTCCTCCACATCATCGCACGTCCTGCAAAAATATGACAAACCAGTTTCCTACTTACTGGTCATATTCCCTGTTGCGAGGTGACCAGTAATCATGCCAACAATGATCCCTAGTTTCACACGATTCATGCCCAGAAGATGCTTCGTATCTGCTGGTTTAAGACTAGGCCACAACGCTCTAGATACCCTGCAGTCCGATCTACTCCCTCAAGAATGATTCGTTATACCTATAGTCCATTCTCTTATGGCCATTAAATATGACCCAATAAGAATCCTAACCGATACCTCCACAAAAGGCTTGTCCAACTCCGAGCCCTTGCGAGCTAGCTCATCGGCTATTTCATTTCCGAGAATATCGCAGTGACCAGAAACCCAACAAAGTCTGTAGGCATCCATTAGTCTTCTAAATTTCTTCCTACACTACAGCACTAACCTGGATCTGACACAGTAACTTGTCATTGCCATCAGTGCTGCCTGACTATCCACATAGATAGTTACCTCAGCGTCCAGTAATCCTAGGACCTTGTATATACCTAGAATTTCTGTCTGGGAAACGCTGCAACTATCAGACAATCTAAAAGACGGTTTGATATCTGTTCCCATGTGTCTACTTCCATCTTCGAGCTATAAAAATATCAATGAATATGTTCCTAAATTCAGAATATCACCTTTGCATACGATTTTTGGAATGCTTTCTACATCTGATACATGATTTGAACTATAGAAGCTTATCAGGAAACGAAAGTAAATCAGGAAGTGAACATGGGGAGCTGAAGAACATGAGAGTTAATTCAAAGAAATTAGTCAGGTATTCCGGAAAAATTTCAAAATTAGTCTTAAAGTTATATTCTTGGAAATTATTGTCACCAAGATAATTTGTTATGGAGAACTGATACTTTAGCATAACAATTCTTTATCTTTTTTAATTATTCGTATAGAATATTTTACCTATATCTAATACTTATAAAACCAATATCATATTTATAAAGTACTTCTGGGAAGTTACCTCTCATCTACATGCACTACAAATATAGTATCTGTTGCAAAATATTTGCTGATGGAAGACCCAGGTCTCAACGTAAAGGATCAATTGGCGAAAACTATTACTAAGTCATTACATTACCTAGTCATTTTGAAGAACTTAACTAGACGAATAATATTTACCAAGAGTTGTAATGTTCGATAATTAATTTAGACACGTGAAAAGGTGAAGGTACATTATACATCACTGTATAGAAAATTATGCCTTCTTTTCAAAAATGTGTGACGTTATTTATAACAGAAAAAATTCGTTGCATACTTTTTAAGAAAAAAAAAAACCGAAAAGTGTTGTATTGGTTTCTGTGCATATTATTTAATTTAATTTAACTTTTAAATAAACTTTTTGGTAGTAAATGGTTTTAAATGCACCTAGAAAGATTTCATGTTGCTTAATTTGGAGCTATAGTCACTTTTTATAATTGTTAAGAAATTCCACAAATCCCATAAAAAAAAATATATATATATATATATATATATATATATAACAATTATAAAAAGTGACTATAGATCCAAATTAAGCAACATGAAATCTTTCTAGGTGCATTTAAAACCATTTACTACCAAAAAGTTTATTTAAAAATTAAATTAAATAATATGCACAGAAACCAATACAACACTTTTCGGTTTTTTTTTCGTAAAAATTATGCAACGAATTTTTTCTGTTATAAATAATGTCACACATTTTTGAAAAGAAGACATAATTTTCTATACAGTGATGTATAGTGTCTAAATTAATTCGAACATTACAGCTCTTGGTAAATATTATTTGTCTAGTTAAGTTCTTCAAAATGACTAGGTAATGTAATGACTTAGTAATAGTTATCGCCAATTGATCCTTTACGTTGAGACCTGGGCCTTTCATCAGCAAATATTTTGTAACATATACTATATTTTTAGTGCATGTAGATGAGAGGCAACTTCCCAGAAGTACTTTATACCTATGATATTGGTGTTATAAGTATTAGATATAGGTAAAATATTCTATACGAATAATTAAAAAAGATAAACAATTGTTATTATTGTTATATAATTAATTTGCGATTTGAGAAGTTAAGGCAAAAATTTGAAAACCATGAAAAAATAAATCGACTTTGGGAGACCTTAGTTTTCACAGAATTAAAAGTTTTAAAATTTTTTCCTTTACAGAATTTTCTATTAAGTTTTCTTTTTAAAAATAAATACTATATATGTAACATAAGAAAAACTTTTTATAACTGAAAAAAATATTACCATTTTTTTATCAAAAAATGGCGAATAATCGGCCTTTTGGACCCGCTATAGAGAAAAAACTTCACTAATGTAGGCCAAAAATTAAGAATGTTATTCTTTGAAATGCAATATCTATTAAACTAAAAGAGATAACCTACATGTAATGACTAGCAGAATTTATCCATATAAAAATATTTTGAATCGGTTAAAGTATAACGAATCAGGATCGTTTTTAATATTTTTAATATTCCAGGGGTCCAACTTTAGGACCCTGTGAACCCGCTCCCTTTATGTATGTATCGTCAAAACTTGAAACTGAAACTCGTCTACACCTCTACTATCACTGTGTAAAATTTAATTGAAATCGGATAAGCCGTTCGGAAATTCCACATTTATTTCCATTTAATTTTTTGAATGGGACACTGTGCGACGTCTAAATGACTAGTTTTATATTTGAAAATAATTTTCTTGTGTTGATTTTTTTCTTTTATTTCTTCTATTTCTTTTATTAGTATTATTTTTAGTAAGAAACTGGGTTACTTTAATGCAAATTATACAAAATTATGCTTAAAAATCTTGGCCCGTATGGTTGTGTTTTTTGTTTTCATTTTTTTATTTGCTGCTAAGGAAGTTTTATTGATTTTAACTTATGTATGTTTAAAAATTATATTTGTTTTAAGAAGATTCGTATAGAAAAAAAATGTTGTATTAATTATGATAATAGTTAATACAATTATAATAATAATGATTTTAGTTTTATGGTAGTTTCACAAAATTTTAGTATAAATGGGTGATCTTGTTGAGTTGGTAGGTTAGTTAATATTTTGTCGTTTCTATCATTGGATTACTATTTTGTGGATTATGAAGCCTTTTGTCATCGTATTAACGGTTTTGGCCGCCTTAGCCACTTGTGGTCAAGCCCACAATGTGCAAAAACGCTCTTTGTTCGGAGATGGTGGCGCTGACGGTCTGGGTTCTTTAATCCAAGCTAAACTTAGCTTGCTTGGTGGTGGCGGTGGCGGTGGTTACGGCGGAGGTTATTCCGGCGGTTACAGTGGTGGTCACTCTGGCGGCTATGGTGGCGGTTACGGTGGTGGTGGTGCCAAAAAAGTTATTCTCGTAAAGGTTGGCAATGATGCTGGCGGTTATGGTGGTGGTTATGGTGGTGGTTATGGCGGCGGTTATGGTGGTGGTTATGGCGGCGGTCACGGTGGCGGTTATGGCGGTGGTGCTTCCTCCGTTAAAATTATCAAGGTCATTCAACAATCTGGCGGTGGCCATGGTGGCTGGAGCCAAGGTGGTTCATCCTGGTAAATTTCGCAGATTTTGCCAAAAAATATATCCACAAATTAGTTTTAAAGTTTTAGACTAAGAAAAAATAAGTAAATTCAAAAATATTACGAAAACAAAAATTTGTTTTAATTTTAAGGAACCAAAAGATCTTTTAGTCAACATTTTTTAGATAAAACTAGAAATGTTTTCTAGACAATATTAAAAATCATTATTTAATTTTTTTCTCGCGTCAAAATATGGGTCAAATCAAAGCAATAAACTTAAACTAAAATAAACTGCATTCATAATTTTAGAATCTCATTAAAGATTTGCAAAAGTTTCCATAAAAATTATTCATAAAATTTGTAAGTAAAGATTTGCTTATTTTTTCCCCTAAGCAACAAACTTATTTACAAATACAAAAATGTATCTGTTCTAAAACTAGTTCCAGAACGTATGAAAATAGCCTGTGACTTTTGTTCGAAATTGTCAGCTCCAGAACTAGTTCTATAGAAGTGTTATATAGCCAATACCATTGGAGCGGTTCTGGGACTAGTTCTTTAATCACTAATTTTTGTTCGAAATTGTCACATTCAGAACTATTTTAGTTTGATTTTGTGAGCCATTTCCTAAAGGCCATTTCCAAATGAGCCATCTCCTGAAGGCCGTTTTTTAAATCAATTACATTACTAGTTTTCAAAAACTTTACTTAAAACCAGTTTAAAATCACAATAAGGTCCTACGCCATGAGTGCCAGAATTGGCTGCGACACCACTAGTTCAAGAATGTTCTTAAAGAAACTGAACTAGTTCTGTTCATACCAGTTCTAGAACTAATGATTTTAGAACGATTTCTAAAATTTTTCCTGGAATCGTATTTTAATCATTTCGAATATTTTTTTATTCCTTCTTTATTTATTTTTTTCCTTATTCTTTACTTCTAATTTATTTAAACAAATAAAAAAAAATTATTTTTCTAATTTTCTTCGTTACCTTTAACATTTTATGATTTCCGTAAAAATAATCTTTATTAAAATTCAAACATGTTGTTCAAAAACAAATCTTCATTTCAAATTTTTATTTGTATCTTGAATATTTGCATAATTTACACGAGCTTACATCACTTCTTGTTGATTGTTATAATGATATTCAATATTATTTTATGAGACTTTTGCCCATATTTGCTGTGAAAATTATTATTTTAGAATTTAAAATGAATATTAAATAAATATTAATAAAATGGGGACTCCCCGCATCATATAATCAATAATAAAATAATTACAATCATAATTATTATTTTTTTGTTGAGGATTTATCATTCATTATTGAAAAGGTTGATGTGATAGGTAGTTAAAAAAAAAAAAAACATTAGATAAATTCTCACCGTCTTTCAGATTACTACAAATGGTGACTACATTTTTTTACAACATTCTAATATACTAAATAGCTAATGTTCATTATATCCAGTTGAGAAAACTTATTAGTATTGTAAGATAACACTAATAATGATTGAAAAATTATTTTATTTAATTTATTATTTATTTTATCTTTTATTTAATTATAAACATCAAAATTGATTGAGAAGCAGAATCTATATATTTAGTAAAATAATCAGATAAGGCAAGAATATCAAAGTAAACAGAAGCATAGAGCTCTTTACTAATAAGTAAATATAAAAAAGACGATTCTTTCTGATATTGTTATATATATGTGCATTGCTCTTGTCAGAAAACTATTATAGTGCCTCAGTACTCAGAAGAAGACGAATGAGATCAGTTCTTCTACATACGCTAGAGCAGGGGTTCTCACAAGCAACAGCACTTCCCCGTCGTTAACTCCACCAAAATTTTTGTGTAATAATTTATTACACAAATATGCAATTGCTTGTTTCTTTTTCTGAACGTTGAATGAAGCTATCGATAAAATATTTATCCGTTTCATAATAAATAAAATATTTGTGCATCGATTTGTAAGTGCATATTTTTGCATATTACTTCTTTAACGGCATATTTTTGCATATTTATGACATATTGTGTTTTTTAGAGCATATTTAAACTTTTTAGAACATATTTTGATATTTTGAAGATACTTTTTATACCTTATGGAAAGTTTTTAAAATTTGACTTGACTTCAAAACTAGTTTTAGTGAGACTGCTATATTACGTTAAAAATCTCCGAGGAGCTTGGTTTGCAGTAACTATTAATGAAGTTTTCGAATCACAATAATTGAGCTTTATTAAAGACATATTTGAAATATCATATAGAGGACATATTACTTTTTCAAACTACCCAAATAGCATCAGTTATTATTATCAAAACAATTTTTTTAATGAAAGCTATGTATGTAAATTTACATAAGAATTTTTTTGATAATATCTGAACTAAATAGTAAGATGGGTAAGCAAATAGTAGATCAATAAAGTTTTTGTGTGATAAATTATAATTCAAAATAGGGCTTTTAATACAGTTGACAGATACATTTTAGTTTTGCATTATTTTATATCGTTAAAATATTAATGAAATACTCAAACAAGTTTTATTCAAACATGGACTGAAAGCTTCAATTTTAAGTTTTATTTCAGATTAAAATCATTCTGTCCATACATTTTTTGCAAGAGAAAATATATATGTATAAAAAGGATAACAGAGACAGACCATAAGTGTTATAAGTTAAAATAATAAATCAAATTTTAATTGCTATTTTTGATTTTTATTTTATTGTTGGAAAATAAAAATTTTATTTAATTTTCAAATAAAAATCAAAAATAAAAATCAAACAATAATTTTTAATTTTCAAATGAAAAGAAAAAAATATTTTAAGATAATTATTTTTGTTTTTAAACAATATAAATATTATGCATTCAAATTTGTATTAAAATGTATAGAAAATGGATATTTTATTTATATGTAGGCGAGATTTCTAATCAACTTCGACCATTACACGGTTTCTGAGATATCTTGATAAGATTTGGCATGCAATGTATTTTGATTAATCTAATAAATATTTTAAAATAAGTATTTGTGCATACACACAGAGAAAAAATGTGGTTGTAGTGACTACAATTTAAGAGCAACATATTATGATTAGGATATATGATTATAATTAAAATTATTATGATTCTACTTTATCATATGTTTGGCGGTTTTATAATTCTATGATTTTAATAGCATTATGATGAACTTATTTTATCATATTGCGTTCGATTTTATAATATAAAAGTGTTTTTTATCGTATTATGATTCGACTTTATCTTATTATAATCACATTTTATCACATCATGATGCATTTTTTCATATTTTTATCCCATTTTATCCTATTATTAATATATTTTGTCATATTATAATTTGACTGTATTATATTATAATCCCATTTTATTATATGACCAAAAATTATACGTTTCATATATTAAATTATTTTTTATTGAGTCTATTACATATTTTACAAAATAATAGAAACATTTTTATTAGATATTAAAACTAATTTATGTTTGTATAATTTACACATTAATTATAATTATTAACAATTAGTAATTATTTATTTAATATTTATATATGAATCAAATTAACGAATTAATTTGATGTTTTTTTTTAAGTACAGATGTGTTACAGATTATCGTGGGTACCTGCAATGACGGCCTAACCCCACGGTGCTCCTAACACCGGGAAGATACAATGCGTCCACCAACGCCCCCAAGTGTGACAGATGCCACCCTTGAGTACCAATTTGAAGCCATGTATTTGGACATGACTTCCCCCTTGGTTAGGAACGGAGCCTATCTAACCTCCTTCCGATCTATGGGTCACGGCACCCGGTTGCAATGCAACTCCACACCGAGCTCACGCTCTACCCGCGATTTGGGTCTAAACCACAACCACCACGAAAGCTCCCCAAGGGGCCACCTCAATGTCAGGCTGGAACCGAACGAAGCAAAAGAGAAAATAAACAACAGTCAGAGCAGCATACACCGGACACGGCGGCGACACCATCATGTGATCCGCCCGGTACCCCTTGAGCTCTCAATTTCGGCAATGCGCGGGATTAGGACACCGCGATGCCACATGGCCTGTCAACCCACAACGTCGGCACACATTCTGCTCCAATCGGCACTCCCGCACCCGATGGTCGAAACCCAGGCACCTATAACAAGCAGGAACCGCATCCTGCAACCGCGCAGCAAATCGGAACCACTTGATATAGGCCCCCTCAGCCACCAGTTTCTCCATCACCCGTCCAGTGCATTCCAGTACCACGTTGACCTGGCCATCCGGATCCGACTTCCACGGACTGCTCACCAAGCGAACGCTCTTCGAATAGGACTCCTGTGACAACATTCCACTCAAGTTCATCTCGTACAGGCTCTCCATAAATTCATCCGGCGAGATCTCCGAATGAACGCGCTGTACGACGACCCAAGGACCCAGCTTGTCGTTCACAGCCACCTTCAAGCCCACCTCCGCAAACTTCCTATTGGCAGCTATCTTCTCCCTCTCAACAACAGAGGGAGTGCGGATAACTGCCCCACCATCCCGCATCGGCCTGATGCCATGGACCCGAACCCAAAGTGTCGGGCCCACCTCCTTCTCCACCTACCGAACAACCTATTTCGAGGTTGCACCGTCACCCCCCTTGACCACCACTGCCCAAGTCTCCACAGGCCTGTCCAATGGCACAACCGGCAAAGATGCTACCACAGGAGCAGCCACAGGCGGTGCCTCAGGCACAGGTTGTACCCGAGACCTAGCCGAAGCACTTCCAGTACCGCCACCAACACCACCAGCCTCCAAGACCTCCAGGCGACCCCTCAACCGCTCATTCTCCCCAATGAGCCTCATCAGCAAAGCCTCATATCGGCTGCCATGCTCCAACACCTTCCTTGGAACATCGGAAGCCAACTCACCGAAAGCCACATCCATGAGGCTCCCAGTCACCTTCTTCATTTGGCTGACCCATCCATCAGCCTCTACCGCAACACTGACCCTCTTCCTCTGACGCACCGCTCCCCCCAAAGGCTTAGCAGCAGAAACCACAGCAGCCGAAATAGCTGCCGGGGAATCCACCACCGCCTCGGCTCCTACATCCTCAGCTTTTTGAAGTACAATAAAATTAGATTCAATGGAAACCGCAATAAAACATCCTCAGAAGTATATTATATATTATCTTAATTTTTAATGTAGTATAGAACGCCACTCTCAGGCTTTTTGTTTTCAGCATTTTTATTGCATTTATTTAGTTTTATTTAATTTTTACAAATATTTACTATTTTATCATGAATGAAAGTGGTTGCTTACTACACAAAAATATGTTTCCAAATAGTTACGGAGAAAAAAATATGTTTTAGAAATATGAAAAAAAAAATATGTTTTAGAAGCAAACACTCAATAGTTGTGGAAAACAAAAAATTGTGTAAAACTAACATTTTATCTATGAGGAAAACATAACATTTATAAAAACAAGCATTTAACACTTGAACAAAACATAATATAAATAAAAATATTAGCAAGAATTAATGGTTGTAGAAATAAATTTTTGCATGTTTATAAATTTTTGTTTCAGGTAAAAATATTCCCCAAATATAATATTTTTGTGAACAATCATACTAAAATTTTGATTAAGGGTAATCATGTAATTAATAAACATAAAGAGAAGACAGTATTATTAAGATAAATAAAACATAACTGCGAGAACATTATATTATTGTGGTGACCATGCCGCAACCATATTTTTTCTCTGCATGTAAATAACATGGAAGCTAGTTTGAAGCGCAAGATTTTATTTTGAGTTAAAAATGTCTTTGATGTCTTTCTTTTAACGTACATTGCCTTTTAAATTGTCATTTTATACTTATTTTATTTAGTTCCAATAGGTAAATTTATGCGCTTCGCAATACTAATTTAAAGTCGCTCGGAAAGTCACCACTTTTTATTCCAAAGTTTAGTCTTTTTATTCCCGTTAACAATAAATGATCCAGATAGATTAATTAGCACATACGCCTGATAAATAACACATAAATATTGTATATTTATAAATTACAATAATATAGATAAATAGAAATATAGATAAATGTAAGACTTATTTTACGCCACAAAAAAACTAAAATTCATTTTATGATTTCTATTTCTTTTTAAAAAAAATCAAAATCAAAGATTGATTTCTATTTTATTTTTATTTACTTTTTTTTTTTTTTTTTTTTTTGAGAGAGAAAATAAGCATTCCAACTTGAGTTTTATTTAAAAAATTATCTATAATTGTTATTTTAAATTTATAAAATCTAAATCAGAAATAATTTTTATTTCTGAAAAATAAAGTAAAAATCAAAAATAAAAGTTTATTTAGTACACAGTATCTTGTACATAGTATGGTGTACTTAGAACATTTTTAACTAATTTTCTTCATATTTTTATATTCAAAATTACATAAATAATAATTATTTTTGGTCTCTGAAAAATAGTGTTTTCTCAATTAGAAATCAAAAACTTTCAAATCATTTTTAAACTTAAAAAAGTTTAAGTGAAAATATCTTCTACTTGAATTTCATATTATTAGATTTATTAATAAATTTGTTGATTCCTTTTTAATAAATAATTTAAAAATGTAAGATATTCGATGTAATTCTTAAAATAAAAGGAACAATTTGTTATTGATATTATAAATAAAAAATGTATAAACTAATTTTATTTTTCTCTCAACATTTGATTAATTCTGACTAAAATTTTTAAATATAACTAAGTAGTTTTGGAATAAAATTATAAATTATCTTTGAATTACATATATTTAAGAATTTAGTTTTAATCACTTTGATAACTAATACAATTCCCAATTGGTGAATTCTTCTTTTTGTTGAGGAAGTTATTATTTGAAATTCGAGAAGATGCTTAATTAGGTATCATCAATCTGAGATCATAGAATAACAAAATTGGGATTAAGTTTTGTCACTCTGGTTGCCTTGTATTCTATTTGGAACTAGATAATATGTTGATTTAATTGGATATAAGTAACTTAATCACTCATACGGATATAATTACAATTTTGTTTACTTTCGGTTCCTATACGAATTCATCAATTCGATGAAATTTTTACTAAATTTCAAGACATAAATAAATTTGAATTATTGGCCTTTGTTTAATTAATCATCAATTTGAGATCATAGAATACAATAATTGGTATTAAGTTTTGTCGACCTGGCTGCCTTGTATTTCATTTGGAACTAAGAATATGTCGATCTGTAAATTACACACAGAGAAAAATTGTGGTTGTGGTGAAAATAATCTAAGAGCAACACATTATGGTTGGATTATATTTATTAATTTTTAAACTAGCGTATATAAAATATATTGTCTTTCTCTATGTAATTATGAATTACGTCAGCTAGAAAAGCGAATTTATTTGCAAAAATTGGATTATATAGTTTTTCTAACTTTTAGAAATTATTTTTCATTAACCATAGAAACTATTTATAAACATAATTTAACAAAATTTTATTTATTTTTCTTTAAAAATTTTATAAAAGCGAAAAATCATCCATAAATTTAGAAATGGGTAATCAATTAAAGTTTAAAAATGACTAAGAATCACTCAAAATTAGATAATTTTTCATATAAAATATAACCAAAATTAGTATGGGAATTTTTGGGCGATTTTTCAATGGATGACTTTGCCAGTAGCTGTTTTATATTTTATTTGTAAATTTGTTACAATATATTAAAAAATATCAGAAAAAAAATAAGTTTTTAAATTAAAGGAAAAATTATAACTTTTTTCTGGCCTTATTTTTTGGGACATTTAACCTTTTTTGACTTTATTTAAAGTTCAATTTAGCATCTTTTTTTCTCGCCTCCTGGCAACACTGTAGATGATACAAAAAGGGTTGATAGTGGATATAACAAATTCGGCCAATTTTTACTTGTTTTGTATTGAGATGTCACAAAATCGTTTTTCTTTTATAACAAAAATTGTTTACAACTTATTAAGTTTTTTATTTCTCCTGTAAAATTTTAAAGTGTTAATTGGCCCTTTTGCATTTTAGGTAACGATATATTTAAATGTATTTTATATGCATACATACAGCTGTAAATGTATTGAGTAGAACTATGATTGGATTACACTTGATTCACCAGTTTAAAAATATACAAGACAAACATAATTTTAGTATTTTAAATTTCACTTCAGCAAAAAATATTATCTATTTTACTAAACGATCTTAAAATTAAACTGGATTAATTAATGTAATATTATATGTAAATGCAAATATATGATGTCAATATTTGATCATTTATATCAAAATTAATTATTTTACTTCTTTATTTCTTATAAATAAATTGAAAGCTGTATCCATTTTAATGCAAATTATAAAACTCTTTGCCTAATACGGTTACTTCTTGATTTTTAACCGCTAAGGTAATATTATTGTGTTATCTACTTTACCTTTAATCATTTTATTTGTTTTCTAAAGCTTCGAATTAAATAGTATTTTATTGAATATGCGTTAATGATTTCGATTTTTGAGATAGTTTCATTAACTGTTTGTATAAATGTGTGTTCTTGATGAGTTGTTAGTTTAGTTAACACTTTGTCGTTTCTGTCATTGGATTAATATTTTGTGTATTATGAAGCCTTTTGTTACTGTTTTAACGGTTTTAGTTACCTTAGCCGCTTGTGGTCAAGCTCATAATGTACAGAAACGTTCTTTGGGTGCTTTGCTAGGAGATGAGGGTGGGGAAGTCGCTAATGTTGCTGGCAATCTTGGTGCTTTAATACGGGCTAAACTTAGTTTTCTCGAAAACCTTTTTAGCGGTAAAGGTGGTGTTTTGGGCAGCGATAGTAGTGCCATGGGTGGAGGCCATGCTTATGCTAGTGGATATGGTAGTTCCAGCCATGGCAGCGATCATACTGATAGTTACAGCGCTAAAAATGTAGGCAGCCAGAGCAGCGGTGCCACAGAAAAAGTTTATCTCGTAAAAGTGGCTGAGGTAAGCGGTCATGGAATTAGACATAATGATGCTATCAGTAGTAGAAGCTACGGTGCCTCCCCCGTTGTCAGTTACGGTAGTTCTTATTCTGGTGCCTCACATGTTGCCAATTACGGTGGCTCTCATGGTACCTCTCATGTTGCTAGTTATGGGGGATCTCATGGTGCTAGTTACGGTCGTGCTCATGGTGTCAATTACAGTGCCTTTCCTGTTGCGAGTTTCAGTAGCTCTCATGGTGCATCTCCTGCTATCAATTACGGTGGCTCTCATGGTACCTCTCATGTTGCTAGTTATGGGGGCTCTCATGGTGCTAGTTACAGTCGCTCCCATGCTGCCAGTTACAGTGCCTCTCCTGTTGCCACTTACAGTGGCCCTCATGGTGCCAGTTATACTCATGCCCACTCTGCCAAAAGTTATGGTGGCGGTGCTTCCCCCGTTAAAATCGTCAAAGTCATCAGAAAATCTGGCGTTGCTCCTATTGCAAGTAACGGTAGTGGTTATTCGTATGGCGCTGCTCGAGCTGCTGTAAGCTCTGGTGGATGGAGCAAAGGTCGCTCGCAATGGTAAATTTCACATTTCATCAAAAATATATAAACAAATTAGTTTTAAGAATCTAGACTAAGCCAAAGATTTTAGATCAAAAATGTAAAAAAACCTTTTTCCATTCTAAGATACAAAAAATACATTTTAAATTTTAATATTAAACATTATTCCGTAATTTGTTTCCTGATTATTTTCAAAATATGGATCTAATTGAATTTCTTTAACGAAAATAGGAATGTTTAAAACTAATAAAATCCAATCACAGTTTCCAAACTCCATAAGCAAATTTTCCATAAAAATAATTAAAAGGCTTATAAAAATATTTTTATAACTTTACACACATTAGCATTTTTATATAAAACAAACCATAGCCCCAAAATTAGAAACTAATGGTTAGAATATATTAAAAAGGAAAATTTAATAAAATCGCTTAGTTATGTTCAACCGTAAGTTTACTCTCGTATATATAGATAGATATATGGATAGATAGATAAATAGATAGATAGATATATGGTATCTATTATTTGATACAGAGTGAATCCTAAGGAAATCCTTATTAGCATACTATGAGCTTCTATTCTAAATGGTTAACAGTCTTATTGCATATGCCGTCATTATTAAATAATTAACTTCGGTTTAAATGATTCAATTTCGAGTTTATTTTGAATTTCGAATATATATATATATATATATATATATATATATATATATATATACTTATCTTGGATAAACGTCGATTACCGAAACTTTCTTCAATATTGTGACCTATCATGAGTGTTTTCATGAGTGCCGTTCATTGAGAACTTAAAACTCTCAGCTGTTAAATAATTACTTTGCTTGAAAATATGACAAAATATGCTTTTAAGCCCAAATTGTTCAAAATATAGTGTTAGAATATTCTGCAACAAATCGATACCAAACAGATAAAGAAAAAACATGGTTACAGCATTATCTCTACTACAACATCATTGTTAATTTTATTGAACTTTAATAACTCTGTGTTCATGATAATAATGATTTTCTTTTAATTTTGTCATTTAATGTTTACACTCAATAAGAATTTTAATATGATTAATATTTAATACTGAAAAAATTACATATTTTTAAATATTTTTACCAGAAACTAAATTTTGTTAATATAAAACATATCATTATTTCTACAACCATTAAATACTTGCAGTATTTTTCTTTGTTCTTAAACCATATTCTCTTTTTTAAACCATATTAATATAATTATTCCTATAACAATAAAATGTTACAAATAAATATAAAACTTATCCTTTCCACAAACTTAGTAGAAAACTTCAATACTTGTTTTTTTAAATATATATATATATATATATATATATATATATATATATATATATATATATATTAATATTGGTTATACTCGGTGTGACTCAAGCAATATAAAACATATATATTTTTTTTTATTGACTAATGAACATTTTTCTTTATTATTTTCAATAAAAATTAGAAAAAATAATAATAATTTTTATTAATATATGATAAGATGGAATAATAATATGATAAAATGGATTCATAATGTGACAATGTGGTATAATATAGTAAGATTAAATTATATGTAAAATTATAATCATAACATGAAAAAACAAACCATAAAGTCGGATACAATATGACAAAGTGGAATCATAGTAATTATTACTTATAATCATCTGTTCCAATCATAATATGTTACTCTTAGGTTATGTTTACTGCAACTATATTTTTTCTCCGCGTGTGGTAACACCGTGTGACAGTCATTTTTATAGATGAAAAATCGATGTATGCGTGAAACTAGAGAGCATACGTAGCAAAACTAGATTTAAAAACTTCAACGTTTCGAACGATACACATTAAAAAAAATTGTAAAATATTTACGAATAATATATCAACTCAATATGGGTGTCAAATGAAAGCTAAGAATTCCTGCGATATAATAATATTTTTTATTTAAATGTTAAATGTGAGAAAAACTGAGTACTTAGTTTTATTTTGTATGCGCTCTAGTCTCATGCATATATCGGTTTTTTCATGTGTGAACAAATTTTTGGAAATTGTTGCAATCAACGATTTATGAAATGTCCTCTCTTGATGCAAAGAAATTAATATTATATATATATATATATATATATATATATATATATATATATCGTAATTTCTTTCTATGCAAAATATTTCAAACCTTAATTTTATATTTCAGAAGACGAATTTTAAACATTACGTACATTTTGAGTAATCTTTCTACAAAATATCATATTCTCTCATTTATTTAATGTTAAATCATAAAATACTTAGATTACATCTTGTTAAACCTTAGATTATCTTCTAAACAACACTGTTTTCTAAATAAAAACTAACGAAATATTAAAGAAAAAATTCAAACAAAATTAACTCTTACCTAAAAATATGTTAGACAAATATTTTTAAATTACAAAAAATAAACAAGATTTTCAAACAAAAGCTTTTTGATAGTAAAGCTTTTCTTAATAAAACACACAACTCAACTAGATATGAAATATATTTTTTTTACGCTTGCAGTTTTATAGTTTCAAATTTAAAAAACTTTGACTTTTAACTTTTGTCTAACAATAAAAATATAATAAATTGTAGTAATACGAATATGAAAAGGTCTGTGATTCTTTAATTTTGTATAATATAAAATTAAAAAGATTAAGTGGTGTTTAGTTTCACATTTTTATTTTTTCTTAAACTTTGTGCAAATCATAAAAACATGATATTTGTGAAAATTATTATTTTAAACTGTGATTTACTGCACAATTATTCAGTACACCATAATAATACTGTTATTCCAGTCACCACACAGTGGTGCCAAACACACAATTTTTTATCATAAATCTTTGTCTCCTAAACTACTGTTCGGATAGAATTGAAAAGTATATAATAGTTATAGAAGACGATCTAAGTTTTCAGAAAAGTCATCCTGTCACCCTGTGATAACACGAGATAAGCTACAGGGTGTCAAAGCTGACTACCTCGATTATGTAAAAGTTTCAAAAAATTGTAACTTCTACAAATCAAGTCCAATTTCAAAGAATGTAAAGTAGTTGGCAAGATGAAGATTTTCTCTTATAGTTAAAAAGATATTTACGCTTGAATTTTGAAGCTTTTTTCCTTTTTCCTCGTTTTTTTCGTTTCATTTCGCTTTTCGAAATAGTATGCAGAAAATAAACTTTTGATTATCTCAATTCGTCTAGACGTGAAAAATGTTCAAAGTCAGCACTGTGAAATCAGTTTGAACATTTTTTTTTTACAAAAATAATTTCACCTTTTCAAAAGACAAAGCTTCATCCTAGTGATGAGACACAACCTACGACGGCTGTACCATACAAATATGACTTTTCATTGCCGTTAAGCGACAAGCTGTTAAAAATTATTTTATTTTCTTGGAGGTATTCTATATTTTTTCAAACAAGATTGAAGAAAATATATTATGAAAAAAAAGAAAACTAAACAAAGAGAGAAAATTAAAACAATCGAAATAAAATAATATTTAGTTATTAAAAAATATTTAGTTATAAAACATTATTTTTTCTCCAAAGGAGGCAAAGCGTTCCATTACAAAAAAGCATAACATTTTCACTATTATTTCTTGTGTAGTGTAAAAATTAAATATCTATCTTTCATTCCTCGAAAAATCGTTCAAATAGCTTCAACGACCAATTTTTGGCAATTTTTCAAAAATAACAAAATAAAAATTAAAACCAAAAAAAAAAGGATATTTTTCAAGCAAAACTCCGTCTACCTTTCAAAAGCTTATAAAATATTACAGGAATATAAAAATAGACTTATTTATCAATTCAACGGTATAAAATATGTATTAGTTATTTTGAAAACATACAACAACTAAACTCAATACAACTCTCCCTAAATTCATTATGTTACGTATATGTAACACACAATTGTATTGGCGAGTGTTATTTGTGTAAGAAGATAATATTCGCAATAATCAATTAAATTTCTTAAATTTTGTTTATTTTTGAAAAGTTTCCAAGAATTGGTTTTTAAAACTTTTTAAATGATTTTTGCACAAGAAATAATAGTGAAAATATTATGGTAATAAGCTCTTTTATGTAATTTAAAAAAAGCCGTTTAAAAAATTGTCTTTGCCATAAAATCTACACTCCTGATTTCGTTTTTGGCCAACCGGAAAGCAGTTTAGTGTCAAATCGATCTAAGTTTATTTTTTATTAATCAATAAAAATTAAACTTTTTTCTAAAATTCACCATTTTCGACCAATGCTGGATGTTGGCAAACCTAAATCAATTTAAAATTTCTTTATTAACCATTTATGAAAACTTGTCTTTTGAAATATATACATAGAAAAAAGACACCAATCACCAAATAATAATTAATGAATAATTTATTCGATTAAAAACTTTTTCGAATTTACACCTCTCACAAAAATGATTATATTAATCACTAAAAACTGATCAATTCGATCAAAAAGATTTTTTTAAATTTTAAGTGAGAAATAAAATTTCACTTAAATTTTATTTTTACTTTATATTTATTTGAATATATTTATTAAATTAAGAAGCAAAATGAAACAACTATGTTAAATAAAAAATATGCGGTAATAATTTTTTCTGTGTAAAAAAAATCATTAAAAAAAAACTTTGAAAAAAAGTGAAAGAATAGTACTATATTTTCAGAGTGTTGACTTTCAACATTTTTCACGTCTAGACAAAATATCAGAATATATTACAAATTACGGAAATCCGAAAAACGAAATGAAGTCTGCGAAAAAAAATCAAAAATCCAAAATTCAAGCCTAAATAACTTTTTAACTGTAAGAGATAACTTAAGTGATTAAACTTATTTTTTCTTTATCTTGCCAAGTACTTTACGGAAATCTTTGAAATCGGAATTGATTTATATAAGTTACGATTTTTTGAAATTTTTATATAATCGAGGTAGTCAACTTTGATACCCAGTAGCTGATCTCTTGACAAGGTGATTTTTCTGAAAGCTTAGGTCCTCTTCTATACGTTTCAATAGTTTAGGAAGTAAAGATTTATTATCAAAAATTTTGCGTTTGCCCCACTGTGCACCGGTCCAATTCGAAGGATCAAAAAATAAAAAAGAAAATATTTTATTCAGAATGTCTGATGCTTATTATTTTTGAAAGTTACTAATTGATTTCTATTTATGATAATTGATCAGCAAATTTTTTCTATGCTACTTAAAGTGAACACCCTTATTAATAACGCCCCTAACTCTACAACAATTAGCCATTGTCAATTCCAGAGACTAATTTATTTACATACATCAATTTACTATTCCATTAAGTTTAAATGTATAAACCTGAACTTGACTTGAATTTTTCTACACATTAAAAATATTTCTTTGATAAATGATGAAATTTTAATTGAATTTTAGCCACAACCACAAATTTGTTAAGGCATTTAAAATGACACAGCACAAGTTTGTTGCTTTTTTGTATTTAGACTACCAAAAAATAATCAAAAAAAAATCATATCATTTTTCATTTAACTCCAACCTAAATTGAGTTAAACAATAATAGAAAACAAAATTCATAAACATAACTTCAAATTGATTGATTTATTTTTATGATGTCTATGAAAAAAAAAAAAAAGTTGAATCTGCTAGCTAACAAAAAAACCTATAAATGTCGCTTATAGATCAAAATTACAAAAAAAAAATTTCAATTCCTAGTCATAACGAATAGTTAAGTTTTACTAAATAGAAAATAAATCTTAATAAGTTAAAAAAATAAAAGTAAAAATCACTTATGATTCATGAAAATTTTACATTTATTATGGTCATTATTTGAACAACACTAAAGTCATGTCTGGAAGCTGATCTACAAACTGACACAATCACCACCACCCATTGGCCGAAAATAGTACTTAAACAGAAAATAAATTAAATTTTACCAACACCTTCAAATTTGCCAGCACCTTCACTATTTCGTAAATTATCAGCAGACTCATTATATCGTAACTTTAAAATGGTTGAATCACCTTTAAGAATGAATCGTAAATTATTTGATTATTCCTCTACAAGAGTAGTAGCAGCAAAGGCAAAAGCAACAACTTTTATAAACTTGCACAATATTGACATCAATCCATATATACAAAGTTTAAATGCAGAATTGAAAATAGCATTTGCAGCAGTTGCATCATACGCCAGCAACAACAATAATAATAACAATAGTAACAACAACTATAAAAATGTAAAAACACTACTTGTGGCAGCTACAAATAATTTAAATGTAGATCAATCACCTACAGGTGCTGCCTCCACTCTGGTTGATGTTAGTTCATTAGATTGGCAACGTTATTTTGCCATGGATGATAATTTACAATTTGAACTGCAGCCAGAGCAGAAGTCTCAAAAAAGATCTACTACAGCCACAACAGCAATCGGAACCAAGTGCTGATGATGCTGAGTCAAACGTAGCAGAGAAATAGTAATGAGTTTTAATAAATCTTTATAAATTCACACAGTTTTATTTTTGTTATAATCTTTTCATCATGCCACTTAACTTTTAATTAATTTTAGCTTTATTATCTCCGTTTCAATTTGTTTGTTATTAATTAAGTTAAGTTTGTTTAATCTAGATATTAAAGATTACATCTTGTTAAATAGGTTTTGATTAATAAGTATCTTTACAAATTAAAAAAAAAAAAAAAAAACAAGTGTAAATGTATTGCTTATTTTAATCCTAAGAGCACAGGTTTGCATATTTTCCAAATACCCCCAGCAAACATTTTTAAGTTTTTGGTATTAGTTACCAAAACTTATTGCTTAGTTTCCATTATTTTCCTCAATACTTTGAGTAACTCAATAACTCTTTACATGTAAATTGCAAATTTATTTAGGTTCAGATCGTTAGAGCAGAGGTTCACAATTCTTCATACTTCACGAAACCTTTTAGAAATTTTTGTTTTTTCGTGTATCCCTTGGCACATTTTGATTTTTAGTGTAGTAAAAATGAAAAATATTAAAAACTCAAGAGGCATTTTAAATAAAATTTCGTTATTTCGTATATTAATATTCATTTATTATAACAGTGAAAGCTCATAAACAATTAAAAAATATTAAAGGTCTTATTAATAATAAAAATTTTTAATTTATAAACTTTTTATCAATAAAATTTTTGAAAATTTTTTATTAATATATATTTGTTAATAATTTACTGAATTTAAAATTTGTATTATGAATAGACAGTAAATGTAATCAAATGTCTTTGTTTTTACAATTTTTTTTTTAACATTGGGAGAAATTTTTGAAAGAAATTTACTACTTCATTTTCCACATCTAAACGCGTAATTTGGATTTTATGAACTAGTTTCGCATAAATATGTAGATATCAACTTTAGCAAAAGTTTTGACATTTCATTGCCAACTATTGAGTAAACTTTTAATATTTTAACCAAAAATTTTCAACCAACGTAGATTCCAAGCCAGCTTTGGCATACGTTCCATTGCTTATTCTTGAAAATTATCGATTATGTCATCAATAGCAATGTTGTTTACAAAGTAAATTTGAAAGGTTTGGCAAGAATTTATTTTAAGCACCGGAAAATATCGGGAAAATTCATCGCGTAGTGAATTCAAGTGTATTATAATGCTTTTCATATGTATGTTCTTTGTAAACATCGGATGTATCCAAGATATTATTCAGCATTTGAAATGACGAATATTTTTTTGGTAGAGGGTATTGAAGATGTCATGTAGTTTAATGTTAGGAGTATTTATCGCCTCAAAGATTTCCATTTTTGTATAAAAAGAAAGTGTCAACTTCTGTCTTTAATTCGTATAATCTCTTCAGCATATTTTCCTTCGAAATCCAACGGACATCAGTGTGAAGTAGTAATTTCTTATGTTCTGTATTTAAATCGACACATGCGACTTTAAACATTACGTTAAGGCATGGGTTTTTATAAAATTTACTATGTCTATAGTAGTTTGAAGATTACACAGTGAGATTTAAATGATTTAAGGTTAATAATGAATTCACTTTCTGCAGTAAAATAAAAGTTGATTTAAATTAGAAACCTCAATCGTTTCATTACATTACGGGCCATCAATTGTCATGACATTTTCTTTTATATCCTCAAAGACAGCAAAACAAGGCTTAATTAAAAGTTAACCAATTGTGAGTGGTCTTTGCTTTTACTATTAAATTACTGTAAGAAGCTTCAATAGATTTTTCCCCATCCAAATGAAACGCACTGTATAATCCGACAACTATACATGCCGAAAAATACAACAAAAATTTATCATGTACAATAATTCCATACACATTTTCGGTCTCTCTCGCCGAACCCGTGGAATGTTGCTACGGGCCCACATTTAGTAAACCCTGCGCTAAAGCGTTTGCGTTTTAAACAAAAGATTGTAAATTCAACCCCAAACTAAACCCATATTTTCTTTTGCAAATTACTTCAATTTATATTCGTAAGTATAGATAGATAAGTATATATTGTAAGCAAGATGGGTAGTCTTTCAAACATGTACACAAATTTCAGCGCATGTTCAAATCTCAGTTGAACTAGGTTTAAATTTTTAAAATTTTCTTGCAGTGCCCAGACATATTTTATTATTTAATACTACGAACACATATGTATGTAGGATCGCCAAGAAAACTTAGACCATGTACATTAGAGTATCCCGTTGAACAAAAATTGTTTGTAATAGGAAGGCCACTCAAACGATTCATATTGATCAGCTTAATACTAGAGAAATATTTTAAAAATTCATCTTTAGTTCATACGCCAAGCAAAGTTTAGAGATTACTTTTGAAAATAGTGTCATAAAATTATTTTTAAATTTATTAAATAAAATATATTTTTTTCAAAAAGTTAGGCACAGGGTGGACTTTTTAGTACATCATGGGTGCAATTTTTTTTTGCAAAAAGTCTTTCCAACTCTTCCTTTTATGAGTCTTTCCACTTTTGTTCCTGTTATGAGTAAGTTATTTGAAAAAAAATTGTTGTAGTACTTTTTGTCGATTTTGAAGTACATATTTTTGTAGCCTACACCACCATAGGCGGTTGAAAAAATTTATGACTATCGATCCATAAGCCCGCTTTCGAGAATCACTCTAAAATGCATAAATGTTACTAATAACATAATATTATTTTGATTACTAATTACTATTTCAAGAATCGGTCCGAAAACCTCGAATATCAGTTTGGCGCAATGGTATAGGGTAGGGTATAGTCGATTAAGACTGACTATAACTTTCTTGCTTGTTAAAATAAAAAGAACCGCAATTCATGAAAAAAATAAAAATATTGTTTTCATAATTTGCTCTAATTTACGTATTTTTTCGAGAAAAAAAATCAAAATTCTTTTTTGGTAAGAATGTAATGGACAAAAATTCCAGCGATTGAAAATCTTACTATGTTTTTTAATCTGAGGACGAATTTTTAAATATTTATATACCAACCATTAAAAAAGGTGAGGGTATGTTGGGTTTGCTAGTTGAAATATTCATAACAGTTTTAATTTTTTCAAATTACAAAAAGTTCGAGATTTTATTTACGATTCTAATTCTATAAAAAATCAAAATATTTCACAAAGTCGTATTTTTAATTATCTATATCTCTTAAAGCTGAAATCCGACTTCATTAATTTTGATGGCATTAAATATTCTAATAAAAAATATTTTTTATAAAACTGCATTTCGAATACAGATGCATTTTTTCGAAGCACTCTTAAAAGCGTTCTCTCCCTACGAATTTTTATTTCTTCAAATAAACATAAAAACTGTTGAAAAACTCAGTTAATGTAACAGAAAGTTCTAGTATTTTTAAAAATAGTTTATAAAAATCGCCAACAAATTTTTCCAAACAAGAACTTATTTATTTGAGAACAATTAGTTTTTATGAAGTAAAATATAAAATTTTTGTATAGGTTATTTTTGCATTAAAGCACTTGAAAACATTAAAATGTATTAACTCATCTAATGAAATTTGTAACAAATCTTGCATTTTTGACTGACAGCATAAAGTGTATAAAAGCACAGTTTAAATGTTAATTAAATCAATAAAATCTGACAACTAGGTATTGAGTTTTGTATGTTTATAGTTGCACACACTTTGCGTAAAACGTAAAAAGCTTAAACATTTAAAAAATAATGAAGGTCCTCATGAAAACGGGCAAAACTTGCGCTCTATAATTGTGCATTTATAAATCAGCTGTGTTTTGTTTATATTTAAAATCGTACACAATATAAACAATTTATAGTTACGTTAATTATAATGAAATCATTGCATGTATTTTTGATTTTAAGAAAATTTTCCAATTTTTTTATCATTAATATTGTACATTTGAATGAGAAACTTAAGAGTTTAGATGAGTACCCTTAATATTTTGTATGGGAAAAGTGATGGTATTTTTCACAAAAAAAGAAATAAATAAAATAAAAAAATAAAAACAGTAAACATTTCTGTCACAATAAAACCTAAAATTAATTATTTAACCAATATATCGCTTTTAAAGATGAAATGAAAAAATTGAAAACAGAAGGGGAGATCGTTTTTAGAAATGCATTAAAATCCACATTTTTTAAAAAGTATTATTTTTTTAATTAT
Organism: Protocalliphora azurea; assembly: GCA_932274085.1. Taxonomy (NCBI): domain Eukaryota; kingdom Metazoa; phylum Arthropoda; class Insecta; order Diptera; family Calliphoridae; genus Protocalliphora; species Protocalliphora azurea. Next base: position 77,438,463 of record OW026523.1, on the reverse strand, counting down.
GAAACTTTAAGAGGATTAAGTTCTTCTTATTCGCTTTATATTTCAGCGAAATCAGATTGCAACTTATAAGGTTATGAATATTTAAACCTTGATATTTCGTATATTTTTGACCATTTTCTATAAAAAAAAGTAATCCGCAGTTTTTTGATATTTAGAAAAATAAAAATGAATATATACATTTTATTCCCTAGCGTAAATGTATGCTTAATTTCAATAATATTGGAGGATATAAAGTCAATAACCGGCATTTTGTCATCGATTTTTCCTACAATTCAAGATATATTAATTATAAATAATGAATCACATAATTTCATCAATATTTAATTTATGATGACCAATATCTCGAGAAATGGTGAACCGAAAATTTGTTGAAATATTTTTCTCGAAATCAGTGACATTGGAAACTTAGGAAATAATCTTTAAATAATTTTTCCTCTAAGATTGCAGTTTCAAAACTCTGTGAGTTCCAACCATTTTTTTTTCACGGGCCTTTTCAGAAATTTCTCTTTTTCCACGGATCCACAGAAATAATAATATTAACATAGAAGATATTTGGAAACTGATGGCAGTGTTAATGGATCGGTAAACAGACAAGTATGTCGACCGTCCTACAATTCTTCAACTAGGTGTACACATTCTGAACTAGGTGTACATACATACTGACAAAAGACTTAAGCTAAGTTCACACTACGCTAATATTTGACGATTTTTGCAAATATTTGCAAAAATGTGAATACGAAATATTTTTACGATTCAATCAAGATAACAACTGATTTTGGACAAACAAAACAAAATGCCGCAAGTGTGAACATTGTGTGAATACAAGTTTTAAAATATTTGCCACTATTTTGAGAGAATTTTATTTGATCTTACAAAATAAATGTGAGATCAAACAACGGCAAACAGCAGCTGATGCGTTTGATAGCTTGAGTTGAAAAATTTGTTGTTTTTAATTAAAGTGTTCAATTTATATTTAATCTTTTAAAATAGAGTTTTTTAAATAAAACTTTCAGTTTGTTAATATTTTTTATTATTTAACCATAAAAATATTTGTTATTGTATATTGTTATTTGTTGTTTTGTGATGTTTTGTAAATGACGAGAAAAGGAAACAAGTTTGTTCTTATGTATAAACGTAAATTACTTATAAAAAAATTAAATATATATATATTTTTAAAGTAATTTTTATTTTTATATTGAAATTAAACATTTCACTTTGTAAATTTTATAAATACTCGCATTTAAAATAAATATCATTTTCGTTTTACATTAAATAAAAGCGACACAAATTACTCTGACATCCACATATTCCGAAATTCTCTCAGAAAATTGTTCTAAATTGATTAAAACAAAATAAAAAATAAGATTTTCCTATAAATTTATTTAATATTTAAATGCTTAATCAAATAATTTTGAGTAAATAATTTGCATCTAATCTAAATCTAATCTAATCAGAATATATTTTCCTTCTCGTATTTTACGATATTTGATAGTCATTTCCTTAGACATAAAACGTCAAGTAATCCAACGTAATGTGAACAAAAAATTAACTCTGTATTTAGCGGCAAAAATTGAAACTGAAGACATATTTCGTGTCAAATATTTGGGTAATCTGAACTTAACAGAACTACAGGTAGATTTATTAATATCATCTCACTAGTATATACTTTAACAAACTAAAACATATGTATCTACTTATTTATCATTTCGGATATTTTTTAAATTTTGTACTTGGGAACCTTTGCTCTAATGTATGTTAAAAAATGTTAGGCTGTCATTAATCAAGTTTCTGTAATATTTATATGACGTCCAATTATTGTTGGACTCTGGTGAAAATAGAAAATATTTAAAACAAATTTGTTTAGAACTTTTTAATTGATGTTATTATTTGAATTTTTTACATTTTTTTAAATAATTTTTTTTTTTCAATTTTCAAATTCAATATTTTTATTTTTTTTTTTTGGCTTAAAAAAGGTATTATGTCCAAAATTTGTAAAAAGAGAGTTGCAAAAACTTGTGAAATTTAAATTTGACTGTAAAATGTAGGCTTGAATAGAGTTTTTAGCAATTTATAGAAATCCCTAAAATCGAATGAAAAGCAAAAAAAATATATATTTTTTTTTTTTATGTCAGAGGTGCTTGAATTTGAAACTACAAAACTCGAATATTTGTATGTTATGCCATTTTGAAATTCTTTATTAATTAGAACGTCTCGATTTATTTCCAAGTTATTACGCCTCACTGCACTATGGCCAAAATATTGTAGAATTCGGCAAAAAATATATACAGACAAGCTAGCTATCAAATTGAAAAAAAATTTAATAATAATAATAATAGTAATAATAATAATAATAATAATAGTAATAAAAGCTCTCCATATAATTTGTCAATTGAGGTTCTATTTTTTGAAAAGTAAATAAAAGAACTTTTCAAAAATAAACATTATTTTTCGACACTTTATTTAAAATTTGAAAAGTAGCTCAAAGATAATTAAAAAAATATATATATTGTAAATCGGTGAAGTAGGGGTTTAGTTACCATGATCAATTCCTTCGTTATTATTTATTTTTAATTCCAATAATTAACGAACGACTATACGCAATCGTCAGATTTATAATTCCTAAAGGATACTTGTTCACATATAGAAGGAAATTGAAGATGGTAAATTTCATTTATATTTTCCATTTAGATTTAATATAATTACCAGGACAACAATGGTGTGGCCACAAAACCAAAATAAGCTTCACAAGCAATAAAACTTATTTTGGTTTTATGTATTTTATTTTTGTATTCTACATTACCTGGGGTATTATGTATTACTGCTGATGTTTTTAATGCACTCAAGTTCACTTATTGAGTCAATTTGGCGATTTCTTTCTGTGTTTTCTGTAAACAAAGTATAGAACGAAATTTTGAAGATAGTATTGAAGGTGGAAGCCTATTGAAATTGTTTGTGATCGATCTATTATTTCACCTAGACCCCATAAAAATGTCCTTCCGAAATAGCCTTTTGATTCTCATAAATGCCTTGACTATATCAATATTATTGGCACAAATATAACTTATTTGTGCCAATAAGTTTTACATTAGCATAAACCTATATGCCAAATTTTACTCTCATAAAAGGACCACTTCAGACACTACATATAACTTTCTTATTTGCTTTAAAATAAATCAGAATAATTTGCTACCAATGTACAGTGGAAAATGTTTGTCATTTTCCGTTCATATTTTTTTAATCTTTAATAAAAATAAACAAAATTTTGCACCAATAGTCTTTAGAATATTTTCTTTAATATTAGTGAATACCAGTTAAATCCGTTTGCAAATTAGCTAGGTTTTGGGTAGGAACATTGAGGCCCTTGACTTAGAAAATCGATATATGCATTAAACTAGAGTAAATATTTTAAAAATTTTATTTTAAAATGTGTACCTTTCGAAACTTTCAAGTCCTTTAAAAAAAAATTGACATCCTGAAGAAAAACTAAGTAATAAGTTTCAAGTGGGTTCAAGTTTGATGTATATATTGATTTTTTATGTATGAAAAAATTGTTGGGAAATTGTTGCACTGTGTAATGGTGCACTATTTGTGGTTAATGGTTAATTTTCCAGAAAGACAGCATATAATTTTATAATGATCTGGGGTAAATGGTGAATTATTTACACCAGATCCACACAAATTTTTATTTTAATGGATTTTTTATGTTAAACGATTTTTTAATTGTCAAAATTTTTTAATATTGGGTAGTGCAATGAAGTTATTTAATAATAAAGCAGTTTAACCCTAAAATTCAATGTTTGCGCTGATAGTATTAGCGTTTTTTTTTTCAAACAATTGATAAAAGATAGAATTATCGTAGTGAGGGTTTTGGCAAACAAATGATGGCATACTATTTCCAACTAATAGTTATTTTATAATTCAAATGTACACTGTCAAAGTGTTCGGATTTTTAATTAAACAAGCGACCGTTTAATTTTAAATGCTTCGCCTGGGTGCAACTTTTATGCGGTTGAGTAAACTTTGAAGGAATAATACTGTTGTTTCGGAATCATAAACATAGATCATAGATCTCATGCACATGACTTCAATGTCGTAGGCCGCATTTTTCTATATTTCCCTGCTAAAATCAACGAGCAACTTTTCTAAACGAATATAAACTTATATGGGGTTAAACTAGCAAAACTGTTCACTACGTTCAAAAAAATCTTGCAATGTTCAATACCTTTACAAAATTCATTCTGGAACCAATAGTATCCATGATAAGATTCCGCATATCAGTGATATAAGGTGGCCCCTTATTGATTCATTCATTTTTAAGAGTTAATTAAAATTAAAAATGTATTGTTTTTCAGTCAATCCACATCGAAAATCATAAAAATCATTCCATGAAAATTTTTTATTGTAAAATTTTTTACGGAAACTATTCTTTAAGTAAATTTAGGAAACAGAATTATAAAAAAAAATTCTGAGAACGTAAGACCTCAAACAAAAAAATCATATTTTATGATTCCGTTGTCAGATTTAACATAAGTTACGTAGTTTTGCCCATTCGCAAAATCAAATAGCACCCCTCGTAGATTCTGAGATGTTCATAAAAACGTTGTGGTAAGTAATAAATTTTAATGTAAATAAGTTTTTTTTTTTTTTTTTTTTTTTTTTGAAGCAAGTAATTCTTCTATAAGTAAAAAATATTTAGTACAAAAAGTGTTAAATGATGAAACTTTACAGAGTTATTACGGTTATAATATTGAAACACATAGATATATATTTGTCATGTTATTTTAAATCATTTTGGTAGTATAATTATGTCCGTCCGTAATGTTTGGTTATACCATGGCTACAATCGCAATCATCCGCAAATAGAATTTTAAAAGTCCAATTCACAAGACATTAATATTTCATTTTATATTGAATTCAGCGTGGAGGTAAAGAGAGCAATAAAGACTCAATACATTAAAAATTATTTTTCTCCCAAAATAGTTGAATGTAATCTGTACAAGAATTTTTAATCACGGTTTTATTGCTTTGAAATTTATGACCAAAGAATATTTAAGGCAGTTGTATTGGTTGGAATTTTACAGTTTTTTAAAATTTCAAAAGTTTTAAAAAAAATATTTATGATCAGCTCGTATTCTAGCATTTTCAACAGTGAAATTGTTCGAAAAAATACATTTAAAAAATTATTTTTCTTCTGAATAGTAGCAACTTTAAGAAACTCAATTAATAAGTAGAACTTTTGTAATAAAAGGAGCAGCTTAAAAGCAATTTTAATTTATTAAAACCGACCTACCAATATAATGAAATTTAAAATTTGGTTTGTGCTAACACACATATCCTAAATCTACTCAGTATGATTTGAATTATTAGACTGTGAACATTATTTAATAAAAACCACTTTATAAAACGCAAAATGTTCATCTTTCAATACCAATTTTCATTTGACATACTAGACATCATTTTATTAATTACCCAAAAAAAGCTATAAATTTTCAAAAATAATTTAGTAAATTATTGAACAAAACTTCAGCTAGTTTTCTAACTAATAACAACACTTTATATTCTTAGCATTAATTTTTTTGACATTATTTCAACTAATTTAGCTAAATAATATACCTCACAGCTGTCAATCTTAAAAGTTTCTTAAACAAAAGCGAAATGCAAAAGTAACCCGCCACAATAGATACAATAGTATTGCATGAATTTTCAAAATACAATAAAAAGCAAAAACTTAATTGTAGACACAGATACTCAGTAACAATTGCACAAAAAATTAGCAACAGCACAGTTACTTAATAATCATGGCTGAGAGTTTAAGCAATTTTTGTTCAAAAAATAAAAATTCCAAAATAAAAAGATATAATTATTTACACATTTGCATATTCTGTTCGAATTTCTCTAGTTAAACGCCTGCAAAAAAATGTTTAACTTATATAATTTGCAAAGAAAATAAATAGCAGACCATTCCTTGGTGGAAAATTTCCGAAATACTATAAACTAGTGCCAACAAAAGGTCAAAGTTTAATTACTTTGAAAATTACTAAACAATTCATAAAAAAATTTATTTTATATTGTTAAGATAACTCGATAGTTAGTGTATGAATATTTTAGTTTATAGCAAAATCCTTGAAACGCAATGAAAAACTTTTAATAAAATTTTTGTAAACAAATAAAAATCTTTGAAAAAAATAAATAAATAAATATTAATTTTTTTACTTGTTAAATATTCATTGCAAATTAAATATTGCTTTTAAACATAAAATAAGACTCATATCAACTTTTTTGTGAAAACATTTGAAAATTTAATTTGATTCTCTTTAGTAATTTTTTGTATTTAAGTTGAAGTTTTTGATTTTTAAATCATTTTGGCAAGATATAATAAAATTGCCAAGTTTATTGTGGCATGCGTTGTTTTTTTTTTCAAATTGCTACCAAATAAATATTGTAATTTTATATTTAGCCTTAAAAAATAATAACATTTGGATTTAGAATTTAATTAAATTGATGGTATTTGCTATGAAAATAATTTTATCAAAATGAAATCATCATCGAATGTGAAATATGATTATACATTTTAATGTTGATTTCATAAATAAAATGATTAATTGTACCACCTGTCATAATAATTGAATATGTTATTATCATATAAAATTTTGTTGGATATTTTTTACTAAGTTGTTAAGCAATATATATTTTTATATGGAAAACAAAACAAGTTTTTTTGAAAGCAAATACTTTAAGCGGAACTTTTTTAAAAAAAAGTAGCAAAAATATTCCATAAAACTAAAATTCAGCGAAAATTTTCTCTTCGTCGCAAATTTCTTATAAAAGAAAAATTTAGCGAAAATTTCTGTAAATTTAGGGTCAATTGTGCATACGAAAAACGAAAATTTAGAGATTTTCTATAAAAAGAAAACTTACAGATTTTCTATAAAATGAAAAATCGTCGAAGATTTTCTACAGATAAAATTTTCTATAGAAAGATAAAATTTATCGAAGATTTTCTCAGATAAGAAAATTCATTAAAAATTTTGTATAAAAAGGAAATTCATCGAAACTTCTATATATTCAACGAAACTTTTCTCTAAAAGGAAAATTCAACGAAAATTTATCAAAGACTTTCCATTTAAAGAAAATTTATCGAACATTTTCAATAACAAAAATCATCGAAGAAACTTTTTGTAAAAGGAAATTTCATCGAAATTTTTCTATAAAAAGAAAATTCGTCGAAAATTTAAAACAAAGAAAAAAATCATCAAAAATTTTCAATAAAAAGAAAATTCATGGAAAATTTTCTATAAAAAGAAAATTCATCGAAAATTTTCTATAAAAAGAAAATTCATCGAAGATTTTCTACAGAAAGCAAATTTATTGAAAATTGACTTTAAAAAAAATTTATCGAAAATTTTCTATAAAAATAAAATTCATCGAAGATTTGCTAATAAAAGAAAATTCATCGAAGATTATCTATAAAAAGAAAATCATACAAAAAGAAAATTCATCAGAAATTTTCTATAAAAAAAAAAAAAAAATTATCAAAAATTTTCTATTTCCTATAAAAAGAAAATTCATAAAAAATTTTCTATAAAAAGAAAATTCATCAAAAATTTTCTATAAAAAGAAAATTCATCAGAAATTTTCTATAAAAAGAAAATTCATCAGAAATTTTCTATAAAAAGAAAATTCATCGAAAATTTTTATGAAAAAAAAAATTCATCGAAAATTTTCTATTGGAAGAAATTTTTCCGCAAAAAATAAATTCATCGAAAAATTTCTATAAAAAGAAAATGTATAATACATAAAAAGAAAGTTCCTCGAACATTTTCTATAAAAAGAAAATTCATCGAAAATTTTCTATAAAAGAAATTTCATCGAAACTTTTTATAAAAGGAAATTTCATCGAAAATTTTCTATAAAAAGAAAATTCGTCGAAAATTTAAAAAAAAGAAAAAAAATTTATCGAAACTACTATGAAAACAAAATTCAACGAAACTTTTCTATGAAAGGTAAATTCATTGAAGATTTTCTATAAAATGAAAATTCTACGAAAATTTTCTATAAAATTAAAATTTAGTTAAAATTTTCTTAAAAAGAAAATTTATTGAAAATTTTATAGAAGAAGAAAAAATTGTCTATAAAAAGATAATTTATTGAAAATTCTTATGCTTTAAAATATGTCAGCTGAGTCACATTAAATTGATTGCAATCACTTATAAAACTTTATAACAAATAGCAAAACTCTTTAACTTAAACAAATAACATGTCATGATAAATAGACGTTTTCTTTGATTATAACCGGAACTTTGATATAAACACACGAACTACAAATGTATATGAAATTGCGAACATAAATAGCAACATTCACAAAAAGGTATAAACATTAAATCATACACCTCAAACTAATTACTTACTTTAACAAACACTCATTATCGTTTTTTTTTTTTTTTTTTTTTGTATTTTATTTTTAATAAAACAACTTCTGCACTATGATTATGATCGTAATATATGAATGTTAAATATAAACAAAAAAAATTTAAAACTATAATTTTCTCACATCTACAAAGCACAAAAATATAAATTAATAATTAGGCAAATTTTATGAGTGAGTTGTAGTAGTACTTGTTCATATTTACTTGTACCTACAATCAATTCAATAACAAATGAGATTCATGTTTACACATCCCCATACCATAGCATGGCATGTCATTAGATTAAAAAGCACACTGTCTTACTTACTATGCCAAGACATTTATTTCATAAACATTTACACAGACGTTAAAAACTCTTAAGAATAATTTAACCATAAATTGCGATTTAAACACCGACACTTACGTTAACAAACATGCAAATACAAATGCACATACTCTTCAAAATACTCTGACATAATCATGGTCTAAACAAAACGCTTTAACTGCTATGAATATGGGGTCTGATGAACGGTCTGTCTACTACAAGAATCCAACAACAAATCTATGCATAAGTAATAGAAATAAGTGGCGCTATAATTCAATATGAAGAAGAGACCTCGCAAATAACTTGTATTTATTCGTATTCGCGCCATCTTGATGATCGCCATAATCTTCATTGTTGGCGATCATATTGTGTTGGAAAACCAAATTCAAGTTACGATTTAAAAATTTCAAATTATTTTTTCGTACTCGTCTTTGTAATGAATAGTCGTACAAGTTCTATGGCATAGTTGATGGTCATTTGTACTTGTACTCGTCTAATACATTTTATTTTATAGTTTGTATTTGTAGTGATAGTTAATTGTATTTACAAAAGCAGAGGTGTAATAACAAATATAATTAATTGAGGTTTTTTGTGAAGCGTTTACACTGCACAAAGATTTAATATTGTGCTGGAAATTATGAAATATGACCGAAATTTGGTTAATATGCCAAAAATAACAGATAATATCAAAAAAATATATTCCTTACACTATTTCTATATTTTATATATTTTATATTTTTACGTTTGATATCAGTTGTAAATTCCATTGACCTTATTAGATTTTAGTTATTTTAGTTTTCTAAAGAAGTATGTAGTTCATGACTAGAGTTTGGAGGCCGGGGAATTCCTTGATTTCCCGACAAAATGGCGTTAGGAATTCCCGGAAATTTTTTTAATTTTTCCAGGAAAATGGGAAATTTAATATTAATTTGATATGTAGTTTTAAAATCCTATAGCAAAACTATTGTATACACACTACTTACTAAAGGCATTTTTAGATGGTAATACTGAATATTAAGATTTGTTAAAAATTCGATACAAAAGTGATATTTTAAATTATTAAAAACTATTTGATTTTCATATGTATCAATAAGATATTTTTTCTAGAATAAAATTCTAGATAAAAGTGCTCCTAATTTATGAACAAAAATGCAATTATGAATACAAGAATAATGAAAAAATATAAAAATAAAATTTAATCCAAATAAACTATTTTTTAATTCTTAATTTTCTAAAGACAAACGAGTAAATTTCGTAGTGAAATTTACAAATAAATATAAAGTGCTCCCAAATCGGATTAATGTCAGTTATCGTTAACACTCAGGGGAATCAACAAAACACAGCTGTTATAGGTATAAAGGTTTTATAAAAAAAACCTAAAGAAAAAATGTTAAATGAAAAATAAAAACAAAATTAAATATAAAATCATTATATTACGGTCTGAAGTATACTCTATCGAATCTTTTGACATACTGATAAAATACGAGCAATGAAATGTAAAAAAATGTATATAAGTGTTAAAGTCTCAAAACTTAACTGAGGATTTTAAAACGATTAATAGAACCAATTTTAAATATTTTCCAGAATAATGTAAGATTAAGATAAAATGTAAATAAAACGATAACAAAAACTATTTGTATTGAAACTTAAATATAATACCATAGATTAGGATAACTTGCAATAGGTGCTTATTTTATTTTTATGAAATATTTCAAATTGTTTAAATCTTGAAAGGTTCATATCATTTAGTATTATTTTATTTTTTGTTAAATAATTATGATTTATAATGTTGTTTAATACCCTTTATAAGAAACCAATATTTTTTTTTCTTATAATTTAAGCTTTTAAAAATGAAAAATTCAATTTCCCTAGATTTCCGTTTCCCGGGAAAAAAAATATCACGGGAAAACCCAAATCCTATTCACAAATTAGCTGCATACCATCCAAGATCAAATATGAAAATTTTATTCTCTTTTTCCAAAATATGTTTAATATAGTCGAAGTTGAAGTTTGAAGATTGAATTCTCAATATAATATCAAATATTATTCTTAAATCAGGCTAAATTTAAAAAGGTGTTGAACTTAGAATTAGTTTTCTTCAAAATTTATACTCCACAAATGCATTTAAAATAGAAATTTTGAAATACATTTGAGAATCATAGTTTAAATAATTGTTTAATAAATTCATTTAATTTGAAAAAACAGACATTGATCTGACTTAAGGGAATAAAGTTTTTCTAAAATAAAAATTATTTACCTTTAATTTAAAACCAAGTTTTTTTTAATCGGACAATAAAACAAAAAGTTGTATGGAACAAGAAATTTGAACGCCGACAAATTTAAACTATTTCGATTATAAGAATTTTGGGTCAACTTTAATTTTTTTATTTATCTTCAATATATATACAATATTTGTTTCGAAAATATATCATTAACTAAACTATATAGATATTAAAAATTGCCGAAATTGAGACTTCTTGGTTTTCTATATTAGTTAAATTGTTTAAAATTTTTTTCAGAAATTTGAGCCAAAGAATATTGAATGAATGATTGTTATAACTCGGTATTTGACCTTCAAATTTTTGAAAAAAATTTAAAATTAATATAACAAAAACCTCAATAATCTCTCGATAATAATCGTGTTTTAAATTATGAATAAAGTGTGAGTTCGAATAAGATATAACTGACAAATATTTATATAAAAATTTACTGAAATAAAAGTTGCAATTATGAATGCAACAATATATTTTAGGCTTTTTCTACAGATTTATTACGTGTAACAATAAAAGATAAATTAATGATTAGATATGATTTTTTTATTTTTTAATGTTTTCTTGTTTTTGAAACACCTTCCATTATTTATTCGATACTTTGCGTAACTTTTTTGAAACCAACTTTGACAGTGGTCCAATATCTTTCAATTGGCCGAAGTTCTGGGTAGCTTGGAGGGTTGGCATTTTTCGGAACAAAGTTAACATTATGTTTACTGTACCATTCTAAAGTACTTTTACTGCAATGACAAACGAAGGTTGAGACTCTATGTTTTCTTATAAATGGAAGAACTTTTCTATGTTGGCACTCTTTGTCATAAATATCCGAGTTTATTGTACCCGACGTTACATACGATTCACTTCTTTCGCTAACTGTATATAACTTGCCAAACAAGAAGCGTTTGGAAAATTTTGATTGTTTTTTGTTTTTCTTTTTTTCTTTTTTTTTTTTTTTTTTGGTACGGTACTCTTTTGGAACATTTCCTTTAATAAATCATTGTAAAATCTGGAACATTTTTCAAAAATATATTATAACAAAAAGAAAAATAAGTTATCAGCTGATAAAGTTACAAACAGAAAAAATGTCACATTTTATTTGAACGCATACTTTATGTTTTAATTCCCCACAATTTTTACTTATAAATTTAAGAAATTATGTATGTAAATATGTATGTATCTGTGTTTGTATATATATGTATGTATATATGTATGTATGTATATTTTGCCGAAATCCGCAAAAGTCAAATCGCAATTATGGCTTAGTAATGCAAGGTATTGACCTAATTATTTTTTAATTTTATTTCTTCTAGCGTTGTCTATAAATTTGCAGAGTTTTATTCCAATGTTTTTAAAATTTGTTTAACAAAATTTTTCAAAGTATGAAATTGAAGTTTTGAAACAGTCTTAAAAAAATTAAAATTTCTTAACCCGTCATTGACATGGATTTGAATTATCCTGGAGAGAAAAAAGCATATTTTTCAGTAATGATGATTCAAATTTAATTCAAAATAGCATTTCATTTAAGCATTTCTTAAAAAAATATAAAAATTTGTTCCTACACTCCTTACACAAGTGGTCTAAAACATATTAATTGTCTGGTGAATTCGTGATAACTTAAACATTTTTAAACCGATTTTTTACTTTTATATCTTCTTGGTGTAGATTACGTTTTTTTTTTATCATTTTGTTAAAAAGTCATATTTTCTCCATATAAACGCACCATACAAACGTCATGTCCGATACGATATCCGTTTTCACTAATATTTCACATGATATATTTTATTATGGATATTAGGGTGTAAATACATATTAAAACGATCGATTATTCGACTTTTTGGAGAAACTGGTTTTCGAATAGTTCAAATAGCTGGAATTTTGAAAAAAATGGTTGGATTTTTTTAAATTCCGAAGAAACCGATTTTTGCGGAAGTGAATATTTTCATCAAAAATTATTATGTATTTCTTCAAAAATTTAAAGAAATCTTATAATATTCAAGTTAAAATTGATTAAATACATACAATTATTTTAAGTAATAAATTTTTAAAAATAATAATTACACTTCTTCCAAATACAACTCCTTTAGCGGATTAAGTACGGTATTATTACAAATATTGAATTAAAAAAAAGCCCTTAAATATTTTAATTTTTTGTAAGGTATTACAAGAGAAAAAAGTAATTCCATTGATATCCGTATTTCATCCAAGATAATTATTTCTTTAATATTTGTTTAAACATATATTTCATATATATTTCACAAGTATTTGCAAAAAAAAATATTTTTTTTTCGTAAATTTGCTTATAATGAATACAAAAATTATTTTTTTAACTAAAAACACATTTTTTTAGTGATTTTTTTGGTGCTTGATTAACTGATCCGTATAAATTATTTTTTAAGTTTTTTTTAACGCTTTGAACGTAATTGTAAAGAAAAAAAATCAGAAGTCATTAAAATGACTATCGAACTCTATCTGCATACATTTTTAATATATTTTTAGTTTTTTTTTATAAAGAATCGAGGAAACTTTTAAAAAATTTTAAAGTTAGAAAAATTCAAATTTATATTACAAAACATATGAATTGGTCTGCATATTATGCAATTTTTTCGAGCTTTTTCAAGCGCACATTTTCATTTTTTCGTGGATTCTTTAACTTACCCTGTTTATTAATTCGTAAAGAAAAAAACCGGTTTTTAGAGTGTCCCGTTCCCAAAAAAAATGAGTTGTAAGAATATAACGTATTGATGAGCTGAATATAAGAAAACTATTAGAAAAATTTTTTAAATTAATTTTCAGTTCCCTACCAGCAATTTAAAATTTAGGTCTTTGATTTAAATTTTGTCCAAAAGAAGTTTAGAGTTTTCTTTTAAAATGAGATCTAAAAAAGTCATGATTTTGAGCTTGTTAAGAAAAAATGTCGGTCCATTTTTTGTTCACTTTGTGAGTAAAATATTGAAAATTTGTTTTTTATTAATTTTGTTCAATCTTAAAGATTTTAAAAAAACTTTTCATTAGAATGTACTAATAAGTCATTGTATTATTTTGCCCCCTGCCAAATCTAAAATCTTTCGCTCCAATATTGACCAATGCATATCGATAACTTTTTGTCTATCTAAACCCTCCGACTTGATCAAGACCTGCTGTAAGTGATAATTTGAACACCCTATAGGATACCCATGAAGCAAAAGCCTGTTAGCATTTAACCAAATCCAATATGGTTCTTCCACAAGTTGACTTAGTCTAATGACTGGAACACTACTATATCTATTAGCCTAGTAAACCAAGGAAAGCACAAGGCTAAGGATAATAAAACACTTCTTATTAAATAAGAACTTAAAACCATCTTTGATTATACAAAATTGTCAGATCGTTAATTTATTGACTTTAATTTTTAAACATACATAAATTCTGAGCAGCAACAATTTATGTTGGCTAGACTAATGCCAATAGCTTACAAACGCACTTATAATCATACACCAAAAAATAGTTGGTAGCGTACCAATGGGAGTCATGGAAGTGAGTAACCAAATAAGATATGTAAATGCAAACTGTATTACCACAATCCAGGAAAGGGAAGAATGGGACTTAGAAAATATTGTATAAAACGCAAATAGACTTCTATGAAATGACTCGAAATATAGGTAATCCGGATAATAATACCCCCTTTTTGGCTGAGACCATAGCGATGTCAGAAAGTATTAAATGGTTGAAGGAAGTGGATAATAAAACCAACTCGAATTTTTAGGAATAGTTATGAAAATCCTAACAAATGACTGTCATAACACAAAGTATATTACAATGTAAGAGTGAAATAAACTTTTATCATTGTTGTGAGAATATTGACATATTATGCGTTCCAAGACATAAAGTTATTGTTGGAAACGAGAGAGTTGACGGGATCAAGCTTGACTATCACTCCAAAAGCGTAAAAATTAACTGAAGGAATGGAAAAAAGATGAAAACTTCAGAAAATTCAGGAGAATGACTCATTTCTTATGCGGAAACTAAAATTTTATGATAGAGTTTCTTTACATGTTTCACCATTCTGGCATCAAAATCCAAAATTATAGTTTCGAATTCCAATTATTTGCATCAGTCATAACTTCAGGTACAATGAAATGCCATACATTGGTTGGATCAATTGAAAGCAGCATCCTGAATCATGGAAGCCATATTGTTGAAGAACCTCCGTCAGAACTTATTGAATCTGAAGAAAAAAGACTTCATCAACTTTCGGAGACTGTAAGTATCGGTAATAAAAAACCATCATTAAGAGAGATCCGCTGAAAATTTTTCTGAAGACTTATTAAAAAAAATACAACAAAAGCCATATTATCGGTTAGCAGTGATACAATCGATAAGCTGTCAATCATAACCGATAAAATTAATGATCAATCTGATGCCACATCTGTAATTAACGTAGTTTCTACGAATAGTGATGAATGAACAATTACAACAGAGAACAAAATTGCAGAAGTTATTTCCAAAGTAGATGCTTTAACGATTGGTAATAATCGACATCATCGAAGCTCTTCAAAGAATATGTAACGCAACTGTGCTCGTTCGTCATCTAAAAATTCGTTATATTGGTATCATAACAAATGCCGTTCACTCTATTCTTTCAAATCAAAAAACAGTGGGGCACTTCACCTACGGTGACGGACCAACAAATAAGTTGCCTGTTCATTCAAGATGCTAAGCCAAATTTCAAGTACTTTATTTGCACTGGTGCAGATTTATCTTTATATCCTGCCACATATGTCGAAAAAATAAAAGCTCCAACTATACTTGTGCTTTATGCTGCCAAGAACACGAAAATTCCCACATATGGTAAGAAAATTATTAACTGCAATATTGATCTACGACCACGATTGCTCTGGTCATTTATTGTAACTGATATAACACGCCCAATTATTGGATCACACTTCCTCAAAAATGTTGGACTCTTAGTTGATATTAAAAATAACTATTTGTCGATTCCTCAAGAAACCTCAAAGTGATGACTACCTGCTCATAACTTTATTACGAAAAGGTTCGAATCCTGAATTAGAGGTCTATATAATATTCAAGAAAATTTAACCTTATTTAGGAGTCCTTTATCTAACACTCCTCTCCAAGCAGTGTAAACCGCTATAAAAATTCGATTATCAATTCTTTAGTCTGATGATAGTGAACGCATTTTAATTTTAAGGTTTTTTAAACAAACCTCAAACTCACACACGCAAATGAAGCGGTATGGATTGGATCATACGCCGAACATAGCAAACTCATGCGAAGGCGTTGTTTTGTAAAGATTTTTAAGACGAGATTGCAAACACTGGTAGTTGGTTGTTGTTCTTATAATTGTTGTAACCTCTGTTGTGCTGTTGTTTTGGTAGTGAGACGAGTAATAAAACCTGGCAACAAACTGAACAAATACTCGTAAGTAACTACTAACTACGTTGTAACTACGAGTAAATAATAGACAACATTAAATTGCTGCCGACAATGAGGCAGCATAATATTCGCACAAAATTAAAAATGACTGAGACGAATACGTTTTTGATTTTTAAAAAAATAAAAACTAAAATAAAATAATAACAAAAAATGGCACAAGCTGAGAGGAGATTTGTTTGGTAGTAAGCCAGCGAACAGTGTCACATTTATTCAAATTAGAACGACAAAAATACGAAAATCAAAACTTATTAATCGAAGTATTTTTTTTCCCATTTACTAGTGAACATATAATAAATATATTATGGGAAAACACTTAGAATATGGAAAAGTGTCCATAGCGCTATTTTGTTGCTATTTTTAAAAATATTTTAAAATTATTTAAAGTTTTTGTGAAGAAGTTTGTTAACTTTAACTGCATATATATTAATAAATAATAAAGATATTGATATGATTTTTTTTTTGTATGTAATGATAAATGTGTCTACATTATATTTATATTATAATTTTTAGGGATAAAAATCCATATTGAAACTGTTTTAAGAAATTCTAATATTAAGAAATATATACTTTTTTGGAAATTCTATTTTTAATGGAATAAATTAAAAAAATTCAACGAGTTCCAATTTAAAAATACGATTGGTATATAAAAGAACGTCCATAAAATTATATTAGAGAATATGGGCTGCGACTTTTTGCGATATTTTAAAATATTAGAAAAAAATGTGTGTTACCACAAATTAACAATTTTTTAAGAATTATTTCAAAATATTAAAGTATTAGTTAAAAATTTGTTAGTGAGATTAGATCATGTCACGCTTACCTTCAAAGTATTCTTTGTTTTAATAAAATTTTTAAAAAATATTGTCGAAATTCACACATTCACAACATTTTTTCTTTAAGTATGGGAGTGGCAGTGATTCTACCCGCCCATTTTTAGTGAGAATAATTAAGGTCTTGTCTAAAAACAGAATATAAAATTTTAGTCAAATATCTCCAAAATTAGATTTTTGTCGTTCTAAAACTACCAAATGTGACACTGTGCAGCTTTAAGTTTGTTGGATTCATTATAATATAATGCTTATTGTTTTTTTGTAAGCGTAGCATAAGAATAGTTAGAATTTGTGTGAGTTGTAATTATAAACACTTGCTGTTGAGGGAGGGCTTATGACCAGAGGGAGGAAGAGGCAAGTGTTTGGTATTACCGATGTTTTTTGATTGTTGGGTGGTTGTGGATGGCGATTTCGTTCGTTTAACCAGCAAAGTGTTGGGAAAATAGAAAAAAAAAACATTGTCAAATTTAATTCAGCTGAAGTCTTCTAGTATTGGTATAAATACTTGTTGTTAATCTCTAACTGTTATTAGTTGAAGTATTTCAATCTTACCGATAGGAAGTGCTCCTTGAGTTTCGGTTTAAAATGAAAAGTTCTATTATTATTCTTTTGGTGGGCTTAAGTGCTCAAGCCTTTGCTGGTTTCCTGGGCGGTGGCGGAGGTGGTGGTTGGTCAGGTGGAGGTTCCAGCGGCTGGCCTAAGTCTGGTGGTTGGTCAGGAGCAGGATCTAGCGGTGGCTGGTCAAGTGGTGGCAGAGGAGGATGGTCTGGTGGTGGTAGTGGAGGTGGTACCAAAATCATAAAAATCATAAGTTTAGGCGGTGGAAGTAGTAGCGGCGGTGGCTGGCCTTCAGGTGGCAGTAGTGGCTGGTCATCAGGAGGCGGTGGTGGTGGTTGGAAATCTGGCGGAGGAGGCGGTGGTTGGTCCCTAGGTGGAGGCGGCGGTAGTGGCTGGCCTTCAGGAGGCAGCAGCGGTTGGTCTTCTGGCGGTAGCGGTGGTGGCTGGAAATCTGGTGGTGGTGGAGGTTGGTCCGGTGGTAATAGTGGCTGGTCCTCTGGTGGCAGTGGTGGTGGTTGGAAATCCGGTGGTGGTGGAGGCTGGAAATGGTAGGGATTTGATCAAAGTAAATAAATACAAACTCACAAGCAGTGATATAATCTCAAATGAAAAAATGTAAATATGTAAATAAATTGTGTTCTTATGTGTTTACGGCAAACAAACAAAAAATAAATACTATAAAAAAATCTCGTTAATAATTAAAATGGTGCTAAAAAATAATGTGTATGTATGTGTAAATAAAAAATAGAAATAAGAGAAGAAAAAAAATAAAAACTAACTTTCATTGAAAAACGAACTCGACCAGTGTTGAATTTTTTAAAGTTAGGAAAAAGGACTTTTAATAAATTAAATTAATAATTTAATAAATTAAAAAAATCAAAAAGTCGTAAACAACTTGTTAATATAATATAATCAGGTATATATTTAACCAAAAACCGATGCCTTACATGAGCACATTACAAGTCTAATAAAGTTGTAAATATGCGCTCAAATCAGAAAAGGACCGTAATACGAGATATCTAATTAATTTTTTATATGAAAACATCACAAAATTTTGATCACAGATAACTTTGCTAATAAAGCTCTCACATAAAAAGTGCTTTAAACTGTGATCACTCATATTTCATAAGAAAAATTTATTTTTTATACATAATAAAATTTCAAAAAATCTTAAACCGCTTTAGTAATAAATGTGCAATTAACGTGATCATTTTTGCCTAAAAGTCTACCTTTTTCCAAAAGATCCTAAATCGTTATTTATAAAAAGTTCTGATTCTGGACTCACTCATTTTCAGGCGCGGGGGGTAATCTCTTTTCTATGTTTTGAAAAATTCGAAATTATGTACCAAATTTTAATGGCTAAAAATTTAAGTTGATAAGTGGTGATCAAATTTTATACCTTATTTCTATAAAAAAAAACTTTTGAATTATAAATTTTTTTGTGTCACTAAAAAAACTTGATATTTTACTTCATTATTCCTTTTTAGTTTTTGAAATACAAACAAAAATTTTTATGAATCTGTGGTTCATAAATTTCAGGGTATATTGAATAGATTTTAATAATGTAAGGTGCATTTTAAAAGTATTTTAAAAAAATAAATATATTCAATGAAATAAATTAAAATGCCTGACCTCAAAAACATGAAATCAATTTTATTTAAATTTTACTTAAATAGATCTAACTATATTCTTCAATATCAAAAACTTACTGATGCAAAAATTGGGAACCGTACCGAAAATCGATATATATATATATTTTTAAATAAAATAAATACTTCATTTTTCAGTTAATAATTGCTTTGCTCCATTACTTTTCATTACTTGTAAAAGGAAAGAAATTGTAAGAAAAACAACAAGGTTATCAAACGCGAAAACTAACAAAATTTCAAAAATTCGAAATACCCTGAAAGTTTTAAATTTCTTCGAAAAAAAGTTTTTTTTAATGATAGTTGGTGCACTAAAGATGCCGTAGCTACCTAAATTTTAAGTTAATTTTGAATTTAACTGAATGAAGAAAGAAATAAGAAATAGTTTATTTTTTTAATTAAATTTGTTTTTCTATTTCAAACAGTTTTAGATGCTATTTCATTTACAATAGAATGAGATGTTAATCTTTCAAATCGTTTAAATACTCAAACAGTTATTTAAGAATTTCATAACTTTATCAAATTATTTTTAATATATTTTTAAACAAATCACTTTATGTTTTATTTGAATTATATTGGGGGCAAAAATAAAAACGTATAAAAAGTTTAAGTAAATGATTTAATATAAAATCGAATAAGTTCTAAAATTTTTGTCCAATTTAAAAGAAAATAAATCTTGTTATGCTTACAAAAAAAAAGGTCTTTAAAAAGTATTACATCGTTGCATAGCCTTTATATAGAAAAAAGTCTCAAATTTCAAAAGTCAAATTAAAAAAAAAATTGTTTAAATTTGCACCTCACACCAAAATTATTATACCAATTATTAAAAACTGTAAAAAATGAAAAACATAAAAATTTTTCAAATTCAAAAATTGATCAAAGCGATCAAGTAGATCATTGAGTGAATTAAAAATTTAAGTCAGAAATAAAATTTTATTTAAGTTTTATTTTTATTTTATATTTACTTAGATATATTTATTAAATTTAGATGCATTAATTGAAAAATATACGGTGATAATTTTTTCTGTTCTTAGAAAAGTTTTTAATAAATTGCATTAGAACTTGAAGAATTTAAATTTTTTATGTTAAAAATTTTCTTTCAATATTTCTACAAAATATATAGAAAGCTTGATTCTTCTACCTTCCAAAAAATTAACAAATTAATAACGGAATTTATCCAGGAACTTAACAAAAAAATGTTTTTTTTTTTTTTTTTTTTTTTTTGAGCATAATTCAAAATTTTTAATGATTTTTAGTTACAAAATTAGGCATATTTTCAATTAACCTTTTTTTGAGATTTTACTTGAAAAATTACTATTTTTAGACATTTATCGTTGATAATTTATGTGTAAATATATTTATTCAGAAAATTGTCTCAAAATACGCAAAATTTTCTTTATGTATAATTTAACAATATCTAGGATAAATATTATATCTCGTAAGAGAAAATTTGCTTTTCCTAAAAATTTTTGGATAGATTTTGATTTATAAAATAAAAATAGTTTTCATTAACTGATAAAACTAGTACTTAGGCATATTATTTTTTTTTTTTTTTTATCGAAAAATGCATTTTTAATCATATGGTCCATAAAATTTAAGCTTAAATTTAACGAAATTTGGAAATTTATTTTCGAAAACCTAGAAAAAATAAATGAAATTACAAAATTATTTGCTATTAGGAGAATTTAACATTTCACAAAAATTGATAAATATATTATGTTATTATTAAAAAAAAAAAAATTGAAATAAAAATGCTTAAAAATTTACATTTCCTACATTTTTTTTTTACTAAACAAGTGCCAATTGTTAAAGCCTATTAATTTACTTAAACATTTTTCGAAGGAAGGTAGAAATTTTTGGATAGACTATGTTGAAGATAAATTCATCATTCCTTTTTCTATTTATGATAAGCTAATTTTTTCTAAAAGAATTTTTAATTTTTTTCTCTTCCTTTTTCTTTTTTGGTCATATTTCTGACATCAAGTCGTCTTTTTTATATGAAAATACAAACAATTTTAAATTAATAATACCTATTAATACGCGTCTCAGTAAGAATAGGGCCTTAGTCTAGGAAGTTTTATTAAAAAATTGGATTTTGATATAAAGTGAGGTACAATACAGTACCCTTCGTAAAACTGAATTCGATAATTTCCGTTATTAATAACACTGGTTGGCAGAGAAATTTTTCTTTAAACAAACATAAATGGAATTTGACGTGCTGAACACGAATCTGCTTTTTCTGTCGGATCTTAATTTTGTATGGACATGTCTAATATTTCTCATTTATTAAGGCGATTACAATCGTATATTTCACCGTAACCCAAGAACCGTTTGAACACTTTTTTAAGTCATCTTAACATTTTCCATTTCGGAGTTATTCAGAAATTGGGGTAGTTTTTTTTAACTTGTTTATGTTACAAGGAACATATTTCATAAATTTGAGTCTGAATATTTTTAAAATGATTATAAGTATCAAAATAAGTGAAGTTCAAATATATATATATATATATATATATATATATATATATACGAAAAAATGGGGTAGTCCTGCCAATGCTACGCTCACTAGGAGTACTTATATTGATGGATTTATATATATTTATATTGGAGATTTACAGCTGCAAAAGCATTATCAAAGCATGATCAAATTTAAGGCAGCGCAAGCTATGATTTATATGACAAAAGTTAAATTTTGTACTAAGTATATTTTATAGAAAAACATATTTTTGTACTTAATTGATGGCTTTTTAATACTTTTTGTATTAAGAATTTTTAAAAAAGGTGGGCGTGGTTTAAACAAAATTATCCCTATTTGTTTGCGACATTAAAAAAAATAATGATACATTTTTTGAAAAGACACTATATTTTTCTGATTTGTCCACTGTACCTTGTTATAATAAAATAAGTCCATTCTATTCTAAACTTAGTTATGAATTTCAGGAGTAATCGATTAAAAAATTAAGGAGTCAGCGAGCGAGAAGGTTATTATGACCTCTTTAAATCTCATAATTGAAAAATAGTTTTGTTTAAAAAAAATGCATTTATAATGCAACTGCATTTTTCACTTGCATTTTTGAAAACGTTCTCCGCGTTTGATTTTCAATTTTTCCATTTCAGCTTTAAAAGTGATTTATTTGTTCAACAATTCAAATTAGGTTTTTTCGTGACGGAAATGTTTACTATTTTTAAAAATTATTAGTAAAAGATACCAACATTTTTTCTCATACAAAATATTTTTTTTTTCCATTTTTTAGAAATAAACCCAAAATATAACGAATAAAAAATTTTTATATTTTAGTCATAAAAAGATTTTTTTTAAATAACGAGTTTCTGGTTGAAAAACTTTGTTAGGTTTTTTTATAATATAAAAAAATATTAAAAATACTTGAACTTTTCGTCACATAAAAACTTAAATTGAATAATTCAATAAATTTTGTTAAATTTTTTTTTTAAGATAATTAAAAAAAATCGAAAAATCTGCATTGGAAATGCATTTCTCTAAAAAGAATTTTTCTTTTATTTTGGTATTTAAAGAGGACTATGTTTTCTATCTAATATAATCAAAATGAATGAAATCTGACTTCAGATTCAATACGGATAATTAAAAATACAACTTTGTGAAATATTTTGATTTTTTATAGAATTAGTATCGTGAATAAAATCGCGAATTTTTTTCAGTTAAAAAAATAAAACACATATATTGTTGTAGTGGTATGACTTATGTGTATGTCAAATATGAGCCAAATCGGAGGACCTATAGTCATATTATATCTGTTGTCTTATGAAATTCATGATATACATACGAGTATAAAGACATTTAAAAAAAAAAATTTCTTAAATACAATGTTAAAACATAATGATAATAAATCATACATTACAAAAAATAGGACAAGATTAAAATTATAAAAACTAATATTATAAAAACTAATATTTGCAAATTTAATTTTGTAAGAATATGGTATGTCTAATAATGTTCTTTCAATATGCTGCAGAATAATAAAAAAAAAAACATGTCAACAAATCGTTCCCAAAAGAAAGTTGCATCCATTTGAAATCGATGTATTTTCTTCAATAATTATTTTCCTTAAAGAATTTTAGTTAATACCATGCTTAACTTTGATCTTTCACATCTTAATAAATATTCAACTTTATAACTAGATTTTTTTCACGGGAAATCCCGGAACGGAAATTCCTCAAAATTTTCTGTCCCGTAATTCCGAAAAATTATGCGGCAATTCCCGGAATTTCTTGTTTACGCAAAATGTTTACATTTTCTAATTCATGTGTGGTTATTTTAGTATATAACATGTTTTTATAATTGTTTTTATTTATTTAATTTGATTTTGGATTATGGAAATATATAGATATATTTGATAGTTTCTCAGTCCTTCATTAATTTTTGTATATTTATGCGAATAATTTAAAAAGAAAAAATTTGATTCCGCAAAAATAATATGTTGCAAAAGGATTAGTTAGAAGTAAAATCCGACATTTGGAAACTATATTTCTTAAACAATTTGAAAATGTAATTTGCACGCATGTAAAAATTGCAAGGGAAATCTCCTTGAAATGTCTGAAATCCTCAAATAACAATATTAATTTTGAAGCACCAGTAAAAACTTGGACCTAAGAGTATCCAAACTATTAACTGTTTATGGATTTTTTATGAGATAAATTCAAAAAGTTCGCTTATAAGACCATGCAGTTTAGAGGGTCCCATTATCCGAGAACTGAACATGATATAAATTAATCTTTGAGGTCAGGGTTTCCTTAGCTATATATATATATATATATATATATATATATATATATATATATATTAATATAGTGCAGCACAAAAATAGAAGAAAGAAACTTATAATTATATCTTTGTATGAAAAAAAATGAAATTTGTTATAAACATGGAAATAATAGGGATTCAGAAATCTGTAAAATTCTTTGGGGCTCTTTTAATAACAAGCTTACTTCCTTAGAATTTTCGAGGGAAGTTTTACCAATAGGGCAATATGAAAACCAAAGTAATTACTCGACTTTCGGATGAGTGGTTAAATAAGAAAAAGTGTTCCTTTAATTTTCAAAACGTCAATATTTTAAAAAGAACTGAATTAGTTTATCGTTTTATGATTAATTAGTTTATTTTAACATTTTTCATCCGTAATTTAACTGAATTATCTTATAGATATTTAAAAATTTTTAATTATTTATTTTTGGCGGAAATTACCGGGATGCCGGGAAATTTAAAAATTATTCCCGATTTCCCGGGAACTGAAAAAGAAAAACTCTATTTGTTACATACATTTATTAAAAAATTATAAAACTTTCATATCTTCAATCATAAAACATTTTGCTTTGGACTTTTACTGCTCCAGGTTGCATAAATGTGTGCATTTCTTTAATACAATTTTTATTTATTGAGCAAAATAAAAAAAAAACAACAACTTAAAAAGAGCTGAAAAAGCATTGTGTTATCATTGGAAGGTAATGCTTAGTGCTGAAAAAAGTTTATCTTTTTTATGATTCTTATTCATTGCTTTTGAAGTTCTTCTTTTAAAACTGTGTTTATTTAATTTTTGAATAACAATATTATTTTAGCTTTATTAAAACAAAAATAATTGTAAATTTGTGAAATTATAATTTTTTCAGCTAAGAAAATGTTTATTTTTTGAAAAAAATACCTAACACTTTTTTTAATAAATAGAAACTTATTTGCACTTTAATAAATATAATAAGAAGTAACTTCCAAAAAATTCAAAATATATATTTATTTAGCTCTACTTTTGAAGTAATAAAAATGTTATTCTTTTAAAAATAATTCTCTCCCTTTTTTGCTGGCTGCTTTTATTTACCTTAAATATGGAACAATTTTTCAAAAAATTTTATTTGAAGAAGTTTCCTATATATTAAACTAAGGTATTGAAGTTAGTTATAAATTTTATGATTTTTCGTTTAATAAACTTGTTCATCTTCAGTTTAATTTAATTAGAATTAATTCTAATAAAGTTGAGCTATAAAAATAATTCACAATTAATAGCAAATTGCCATTAAAAACTAAAAATTTAATAGAAACAGAAAAAAAGTAAATAAATAATTTTACATAAAATACACATGATTTTATAAAAATTATTACAATTGATACAGATGCAAACATTTGTTTAAAAGACACTTGTGAATTTAGAAAATAAGTTTTATTTAAAAATGCAAATAATCAATTAGATTTTTTTATGGTGTTTTGAATTTGAATGTGGGAAATAGAATTTTTTGTTTTCGAGGTAAGTTGTATTGATTAAATAGTATTTTCTACAAGTAGCAAAAAAAAATAAAAAACGATTGTGAGAACAGATTTTTTAGTTGTAATAGAAAAAATTGGGCTACGAGAAGTCTTTAGACCGTTCAAGGTTAAATATCAATAAAATAAATTTTGAGTTTTTTTAAACAATTTTAAATAATTGTTAAAAGATACTGACATAGAAACAAAAGTCCTAAAGTCATAAAATGATTTTAAATTGACTTGCTTCATTTAAAACAGAATATTCTTTGTTCTTATTCCATACATATCCTCAAGAAGCAGCTATCTTCTTGTGGTAAAAGTTCAATTACTTTTTCTATTAGTTCGAAAACTTCTTTTAAAGTTGTTCCATAGAACGCCTTAGAGAAGTCCTAAA
Organism: Protocalliphora azurea; assembly: GCA_932274085.1. NCBI lineage: Eukaryota > Metazoa > Arthropoda > Insecta > Diptera > Calliphoridae > Protocalliphora > Protocalliphora azurea. Next base: position 77,412,334 of record OW026523.1, on the reverse strand, counting down.
AATAAATGCAGCTATGTCTGCTATCAAGGGTATATTGTGTAAATACGACAAAAATATTCATAATTATTGTTTAAGAACAATATCCATAAAAAGTTTAATCTATTTTTTAATTATTCCATTAACAATAACATCAAATATTTTTTTTGGCAAAAATTATATAAAAGATTTATTGATTAGAAATTAAGAAAAACGAACACATTTTAGTAATAGAGAAGATCCACTATGTTAAGATTATTTATCAATAATACGAGTATCGGTAATTGAGAACAAAATTTTTGAATTGATAAAAGCAATTACCAGCCACCGCCTCCACGTTTGCCACCTCCATAACCACCGCCACCACCATGACCGCCACCGCCATAACCACCAGATCCACCTCCATAACCTTTACCGCCTCCTCCTCCACCACCACCTTTCTTGCTAGCCCAGGGATTACCGCCACCACCACCTCCATAACTTTTACCACCTCCTCCACCACCGCCTTGTTTACTAGCCCAGGGATTACCTCCTCCGCCGCCACCTCCATATCCTTTACTAGAACCACCTCCATAACCGCCACCAGATCCTCCTTTACTAGCCCAAGGATTACCGCCAGAGCTAATGCTATAACTTCCACCACTTTTGCCACCTCCACCACCATAACCACCACCACCGCCATAGCCGCCACCACCTCCTCTTTTTCCACCACCACCACCTCCATAACCTCCGCCGCCACCACCACCATGGCCACCACCGCCATAACCTCCACCACCTCCTCCTCCTCCTAGAAATCCTCCCGAAACAGCCACTGCCGCCAAACTAATTACAAACAACACCAGAAAAGCACGCATTTTCCAAATTATTATCCACCGATTTAATTTTTTTTTTTTTTAACCTTTAGTTAATATTTAATTTGTTTCCAAAACAATCTATAAAATCTGACTGACGATGAAAATCATAATCCATGCAGCCTTTATATACAATTCTTTTAACTTATTCTTTGATGTTGCAACTTAGAATTCTGTAAGTGCGCATGTTGATGTTCACTAACTTTTTTCCTTTTACAGCAATTAGTCAAGTGCATTTAAGTATATTTAATAAAATTTATTATTATTTTTATTTTTTCTTTTGTTTTAAAAAGTTAAAGCATGATGAACATAATTTATTTGTTTGCTTTATTGCAATTTTTCAGCTACCGAATGTATTTTACTTATTTAAACTTAATCTTTATTGTTGTAATATTTTGTATTACAAAACGATTTCATATTAAGTTAGTAACAAAATTTAATAAAATTATTAAATTTTATTAAATGTTGTAAAATCGTAAAGATTGTAAAGTACACAGAAAGAATTATTTCATAAAATTTTTTAATAATTCTGATAATTCATATTAGTTTAAAATTTAATTAAGTTAATAATTGGTTTTCCTAAAAACTCAAAATAAAAAAGAAAAACATATGGAAAAAATAAACAGAACCTTAATTTGTTAACAGTAAATTATAACTTTTTACCAAATGCTGTCAATTTTGTTTTGGAAAACACATTTGTTGAGCGGAGATTATGAAAATTTCCGCATATTTCAATGGTTTATTATTCGATAAGTAAAAGTTTTTGATTTTTCATAAGATTGTTAAACTTTCCGCTGTTATTACGGATATTCCTTGCAATGAATTTGGAAGTTTGGAAGAAAATTTATTATCTGTCAGTACATATTGAAATATTTGTAGATATTTTCAAATAAGCTATTATATGTCTCCATATTTATTCCCTTACTGTTGTATAGTTCGCTAGGTAATTTGTAAACCATTTTCTGGAAAGTCTGGTCAAGATAACAGCGAAAGACGATGATAAGGATAAGTAGGAGTTTTAGAATACTCTTCCAGTGAAATACTATACTCATTTAACATGTTAAGTACATATATAGTTTACATGCATAAATACATTTGAATTCATACATTCATATGTATTACAACGTTATAATCATTACAAACATTTCATTTAAATTATTACAAACCTTATTGTGAAATAATTAGTATATTTTATTAAGTAAATATGTATTTTTAAACCGAAAATAAATAATTTTGTATTTTTATTGTAAAAGGCATTTTATTTTTGAATTGTTTCAAAAAAAATTTTAATTGATTTTATAAAAAATTTTTATAATGAATTTAATTTATTTAATTAATAAAATTAATTGAAGTTTATAAAAAATCAATTATTTTTTTCATTGTTAATATTATCATTTTGATAATTGGAGCAATTTCAAACAAAATTTTAATTAAAGTTAGCAATTTCGTCATTGAAATCCATTTTTATCTTTTCTGTGTATGTGCAAGTACGCTTAATTAGCTAGGGTTTATTCTTTTATATTATAGTATTATATTATAATACAATATTATGGAGTGTTTCCTAAAGTTTTCCCGAATTTTAACTTTTTAAAAATAGAAATACCGGCATATGCTACATTAGACTACTTCAAATAAGCCAAACTTCGACCATAACCCCCCCCCCCCCCCCCCCATCCTGAGATTGTTATCTTTGATGTAAAAACATGTGTGCTGCATCGACCCTGAAGTTTGTGGGGTGCATTTATATGAGAAAATTTTGACTTTTTCACAGCTTTTTAAAAAAATTTGCTATTATTAACTCTGTTTTTGCAATTCAATATATAGGAATCGTAATCTAGTCATAACTTTCTATCAAAGAAGATAAAGAGAAGTTCGGTTAGAAAATACTAAAGTTATTAGAAATTCCCCCGATGATTAAAGTGTGTTCGAACATTTGTGTATGCAACGTACAGGCAAATTTTAATTTTTTGAAAAACTGTGAAAAAGTCGAAATTTCCCCATATAAATGCACCATACAAACTTTGGGGTCGACGCGACACGTATTTACTCTAATCTTGCACACTACATTTTTACATCAAAAAGAACTACCCCAGAGGGAGTTACGGTCGAAATTTGAAGGACGTTTTTTTTTTTTGAGCAGTCTAATGCCACATAGTCTACTTTCTTATTTACTATTTTAACAATTTGTAACTTTCTGTCTTGCAAATTGGTTAATGGAGATAAAGTTTGGCATAAAATATATTCATTAAAATATCAATAACATTATGACATTTCAAACGATCCTAGGCTGAAGATCTCTTAAACATATAAATATTAATTTAAGTAGCCATATGAAATTTGAAAAAGAAGTATAAATCTCCTTCAAATTTTGAAGGACCAATTCATAAGAATTATCTAAGTTTAAATACCATACAATTTCATAAGAATGCACACTTAACAATTTTTGTAATTTTTTGATCTTGTCTGTATTTTTTTTTTTTTTTTTTTTTATTATTTATTATTTTTTGGGCCTTTTATAATAAACAAGGAGCAGAAGTTCATGCAAATGTATGTTTTTTGTCTTTGCTCCTAGAACAAAGGCAAAAAACATGGCATTAAGTTAGTGCATATTTTTGCTTATTTTGTTGAAAAAGTATATTTTTGCATATTTTGCCACAAATATATATTCTGTATAATATTTTGTGAAAAATTACAATTAAAAATCATTTTTTGTGTAGAAAAAAAAATCTGTAAACTGTTCATAAAACGACTTAAATCTAATTTTCAAAATTTTAAAATATTGAAAAATACTATAAAATAGTTAATTTTGGTAAGTTTTATATTCAAAACTAACAATCACAGAAGAACGTTATGTGTCTTCAAAGTTATCGATTTAAGAGTAAATAATTACGTTATTATATTATTAAATCATTTGGTATAAATTTATTTAAAATTTAATATCGAAGGTCATATACACATAATTGTCAATTAAGACAATATTGTTTTAATTCAAATGTCAAATACGTATAGAAAAATAAAAAATGTTTTAATCCTTACTGTGATATTTGGCCAACTTAGCTTGACAAAATTGCGAAAAGCAAAAGTTTTCCGATTGAACCAAATTTTTGGTATGTATTAGAAAACACATCATCTAGATTAGAAATAATCGATATATACATTAATTTTTGTAAAATTTTTGAAATCTTAATCATTATAAATATGTTATTTTATATTTATTACAAATGCTCATAGTTCAAAATAACACCTTTTTTATTTTTAGATATATTGTAATAAATTTTACACCATTATAAAGGTTATTCGATGTACTTCTTCACTAAGCAAATTACCTTTTAAAACAAAATCAAGAAATAAATTATTATTTTTTTTTAACTTTTAGTATATTAAAAAAAATATATTAATTACTTTACAAAATGTTAAAAAGTCAATAACTTTTAAATTCCGCAACTTCCCTCTATTAATTAGAGAAGTAAAATTCTATCTCATATTGTTACGATGTGTAATCAGGAGTTTTTCTGTTTTTTTGAATTACATTGTTATTAAGAAGAACATCATCTTAGTAGTTACATACATGTGGAATGTATGAATATTAAAGAGGTTTTCGGAAGTACGCATTGTGTGGAAACTATGGCCAATATAGACCGATCTTCTAGGTAGGATCTGTTCAGGTAAAATAATTCCAACAGGCTTTTTACCTTAATAAAAGTAATTATTCACGCTTAATATCATTAATATCATCAACATATTTTCAAAATTTCTTCTAAGTTTTACATGTAAATTGCCTTGATTTATATGAAGACAAAAAATATTGAATAGGTATCCCCCTAAAATTAAAGATATATTTTAAACTAATCCCAAAAATATTTCAATTCAATTTTTTCGTTCACCTGAGCTGGACCATTTTTAAAATACCTCCAAAATTATGGTTTTCGATCAATAGTTTACATAATTTGTAACTTTTTGTCAAAAAAAAAAATGAGTAAAGAAAATTTAAAATTAGTTTTCATTCTCGCAAAATTAAAATTTTAGTTAAATTTTTTATGATTTTATTTTGAATTATATTTTGAACATTTTACATCTTAATTCATATTTTTGGATATCATTGGAAAAGTCTCATTTAATACTATTGATATATGTATTTATTTAACCCTTTAGTTGCACAAGTAATATTTTGAGATTTCCGGTCCACAATTGGTTAAGTTAATTTTTATGACAAATAAATGGTTAGTTAAGAAAATAAATGTCACCAAAAGCATACATTTAACATAAAAACTATAAATAGTGACTAAATTTTAAAAATCTTTTTAATTCGCTGTTTTAAAAAAACTTATTATATTTTTCGTAAATTCATCTATATTTAAGTAAAATAAATACTTCTATGTTACTTATTTGCAAAAATTACTAATTTAACCTTTTGAGAACTAAATGCATAACATTAACCCTCATGCTGTCTTTTATTGTATCAAGGTAGACCATTGGTACATTAAATCCAATATATATGTTGAAAAATTTCCCAAATATATAAAAATATATGCTTGAATAAAGAAAATATGAAAAAAAAACTTTAAGGAGAGACATAATAATTATTTAAATGAATATTCCAGATGTTAGTATGCCTCTATTACAATTTTAAGTTAATTTTCTTTTAGCGAAAATTTTGATAATGATACTGAAAGAAATATATATTTCTAGAAGTATTTTGAAAATGGTGCAGCTTATATAAATTTTAAAACATTCAGATGTTATATTTTAAGAATCATATAAGAACAGACCAACCTTCATTTCTAGAGGGGTACATTTGTAATTTTTTTTCGTGGGGCTCTGTAATGTAAAGAGAGCCAGCCAGCCGGTTGGACGGACATTATTACATCGAATCAGAATGCCTATTTTTCTATACTTTACACATATTAGCTGAAATTGTAAAGGGTATAACATAAGGCTAAATTAGTTTTAATTAAAAATAAAAACTAAATGTTTATGAAATGTATAAAATTTCACCTCTTTATCACGATTTTTTTTCACTCTTGTCACTCAAGATTGGCCAAATGTTACAGTATGTTCTCATGTAAAATTTCCGGTCAACCATCTGAACGTTGAAAACTTTGTTTAATATAGAGTTATGTATATGAAATATTTATTTCCGATGTTATTCGTCTTTACAAAGTAATCATGATTTTTTTAAAGAAACTATCAATGATACCATTCTGCCTGAGAGAACAATAAGCTGTATAGAGCTTAATATTAATTTAGAAAAATTTATATATCGTGTAGACAACAGTCATAGAGTGTAGTTTGTTGCCAACACAGTTGTTGCAATTTTAGATTCCGACGAAGACACGATAAGCGCTTTTCATAAAAAAAAAAAAAATATTTTAAAATGCACCTATCACATGTGTTGAATAGGGTAAATTTCATATTTAAAAATGTTTGCAAATTTGTTACTTAATAAAAGCTAAAAACCACATTTTGTTTGTTTTAAGCGCATATTTTAAAATTTTTAGTGCATGTTTTAAATACCTAAATCACACTTTTTAAGTGAACTTCCTGCCACTGATAATAAATGAACACAACTTTGTACCAACCATCTTGAGAATTTCCTTGAAATTGAAATTTAATACAATATTACAAATACAATATTACAAAACCTAAAATTACTTTAAAAATTAATGAAATTTATAAAAAAGTGAGTTGAAAAGTTATAGTCCTTGAGATAAAATATATCTACTAAATTAATTAATATAAGCAGTGCTAACAGAACACTCGTCGATATCAATAGTTAATTTTTCCAAAAATAGCATACATTATATTGTATTGCAATTTACTCGCATAATTCGCGAGATACCATGAAATAGACCACCTACAGCGTAGTCGCGGCCAACATTTGAATGACATTATCTTTAAAAAGTAAATGTCGGAGTATGTTATTTCGGGTCAAACGAAGATTCCGACACCCAATTATATTTTAAATATTTTATTTAAAATTAAAAAAAAAAACTCTAAATGGATCACCCTATATAACTTTCATAAAAAGTAAACTATTTTAAGGTGTTCAAAAAAATCGCCGAAAAGGGGGATTCTTTAAGCAAAAAGGGGCCATCTGCTTCATTACCTAAAAAACTCTTTAAAATTTTTTTATTTGATAAAAACAAAACAAGAAATATTATATTTTAAGAAAAACTACTAAATTAAATTTTATTAATAACAAAATAATTTATTTATAATAATTTTTGTTATTGCAAAAATAAAGATTTAATATAAAATTCTCCTTTTATTAATTAAACGAGGTCTTCATTGAGACTCTAGTCTTACAAATCTCCGTCTAACAAATTTATGACTGAAAGCATGAATTCACAAGTGCTGACCTTAAGTCTGCTGGACAATTTATTTTTCATTAGTGATTAGTGAGAAAAACGACGATCCGCCGAGGCACTGCTAAGAGCCAAAGTAAAAAATATAAATTAGGATTTCTAATCCGACCTAAAAGAATCCAGCATTTTATGTTTTAAATTGTCGTTCATAAACTTTGTCATTAGCCCTAGTTTTTAAGAATTTCAGTTCATTTATAAATTCTTCTGGGTCTGTTTTTACATCACTATATTGTGAAACAATCTCAAAATAATTAATTTCTTCGTTGCAATTAATATATAGTGGGTCGAGATATTTCAAACAACATAGTTTTCTGTCATTTGGTACAAAGTCTTAAAAATTCGCCATTTAGTTCCATTTAAAAAAGGGGCCAACAAATTGGGGACTAAAGTCGCCAAAATGTAACGCTGCTGCTCAACATGCCTCCATTCAAAGACTGTCAAAAGTCTTTGCAAGAAATAATAAAGAATGTCAGAAAGACTGAAGCAATAGTTCAGGCATTTTATAAACCAAACAATTTTAATTTTTTTAAATTTAAATCGATTCGAAAAATTTGCGACTTTTATTTGCCACCATTCTAGAAAATGGTCAAAAATATGTATTAAATATATTTTAGAGCAAATTATTTAATTAACATTCGAAAAATGAACATTTTGAAATAACCGACAGTATATAAACCGAAAAACTCTTCTATTACCCTATTTCACAACCACTTAATTATTCAGAAGAACGTGAAAAAATAAGCTTTAAAACTACAAAAAATTGTCTTTTTCTAATTTTATTTTTTAAGGCATTTAGCCTTTTTTGGCCTTTTCTTAAAGTTCAATTTAGCCTCTTTTTTTCTCATCTCCTGACAACACTACACATGAACATTGGCATAAACATGTATAAACATTTTCCATTTTGCTTGGCGTTTTTAGTATGCAGCACACTTCTTTCATAAAAAAACATTGGACTAAGATGACTAGCTGTTAATATTGTAAAAAAAAAAACATATTTAATTTGTAAAAATTACTTTATTTAGTTTACAATTTTAGTAAAATACATAAATAAAAATATTTTAAAATATATTTTTTATTTGATTACCCAAAAATATTCCAACTAAATCGTTCTTTTTAAACAATTGTAACGATCGCAATATACCACTATCGCAATAGAATCATATGATAGTGCTCACAACTGACTAAATTCGATTGGCAGAAAATTCGGTTGCTATAACGAAACGGTTTTCTCTGTGTATACGTAGCAGAAAAGTATTCAATTCTAAATGTGTAAGGGAAATCACATGTACCCCTCAGGAACGGAGCTATTGGGTACCTCTGATACAGAAAATGTTGCCAATTTTTTGTTTCTCATCATCATAGGCCCTTGATAAGGCCTATTGTGCTATTCCTATTGCTTTTGAGTTATTTGCGATTTTTTTCAAATAAATGTTGTTGCCTAGTTCAGATAATTCTTAATTGTATCCAAAAAGATTGAATTTGATATCTTATCATATCATATTATCATCAATATCATATTTCAGCACAAATATACCTTCGAACAATGGCTACGCGTACAAATTACTTATTTAGTTACGGCTTTTTCACATCCACAATAGAACTATGTTTTAGTAAATATTCGTGACATATTAAACTTTAAAGTAACGTAATTTCGGTTCTCTAGTAGTTATTGACTTTGGTCTTTTTGTATATAATAAAGAATTCAGTTAGCTAGGCAAAATAATTTAGCTGAAAAAAATCGACTTCATACTTTTTCTGATTTTTGATTTAAATTTTTTGTAAAAAAAAAATATTTCTCGGATAAAGTATAAATATTTTATCTGTAATAAAATCTTTGTCAGTTAAGATATCTTATCGAAATTTTCGGCGATTGTTTAAAATGATAAAGTGTAAAAAACTTAAAAATATTTGTAAAAGGAATCCCACAATTCGAAAAAAAACTCCAAAAATCCCTAAAATAGTATTTTTTATATTTTCGACCACAAATTCCACATTTTCCCGATGTCCCCAAAATCACAATTGCAAATTCTTAAGAACAAATTATAAATTCCGAAACTGCATTCTGTTTGTAGATAAACGCTTTGAAATTTTAGAACATATTGACTAAAATCAAAATTTTCATATAAAATAGGTCAAATTGGGTGGGTGTGTACTTAGACCGCTTGGATTGTTTATCTTGTTTTCTATTTTATAATCATCCTTGTGAAGATACCTTTCACAATACTATAAAAACTTTTTTCGATAAAAAAAAAAATAAATAAAAATTATAAAATATCGTAATTTTTGCAATTAGCACAAGTAAGCGTGCTTTTATAGGTATTATCAAGGGTTTTAAGAAGACGTAAAAATATTTTAAATTGGATAAGGAACAAAAAATTGGCAAACGTTTTCTTTGTCAAAGGTATCCTTTGACTTTGAGCGCCCATAGCTCCGCTCCATAGCTCCCCTTCCAAACTTAAAATTGTGCACTCCTCTGCTACGTCTTCGATTCTGGCCCACTGTGCAATATACTCAAATAATGCTTCAGTGCACACACTTCATGATTTTCATATAAATACTTATGATGATGACTGAATCATGATTTAACAATTATAATATTTTATGATCTGTTTATATGGATTTGTAATTAATTACAACTTATTGTTTTTTATCTGTAAATTGCACATAAATGTTTTCCATGCATATATGAAAGTAACTAAATAAAATATATGAAATCTATAAGATATTATAAAAAAATAATAATTTTTGTAATTAAACATTTTATTTAAGTAGTAATTAACAGGTGTCATTGAACATAAATTCATGAGTAAATACTAGCGCTAATAGAAGGAAATAATTTTAAATAGAAATTAAATTTACATTTTCCAGTTTTTAAATAAAATATTAAAAAATATATATATAAATTGAAATAAAAATTTAAAAATTAAACTGTTTCTTAATAGTGTTTTCAGTAACTCGTTTATTAAATAGATACTCAAATTATTATCTTTTCAATTTTTAAGTAACCCTCGTTTACGTATTTTTTTTGTTTTTAATAGTTAAAACCTATAAACAAATTTAATTGTCTGTAGTAAATTCATAAAAGTTAATTTCTTTTAATTTGATATAAAAATAATAAATTACAATATGAAATACATGTATAAAAGCATAATCTTTGAATTTTTCACAGTAGTTATAACATTTTTTTTTTTTACCAAAACATCTAATTATTTTTGGTAATAAATTAAACAGATGTTATTTTTTACTACATTTAAGAAACAATGCACAATGGGGACTTTTGCAAAATGAATGGTAATAAATCTGGATCTTTTAAACTGCTGAACCGATCTTCATGAAACTTGGGACATTTACAGAGGAGGAGCTTATTTAAAATGTATTTACCCGATATGTTTCAAATACAAAATAGGCTTGTTATATATCATTTTAAAGAAATTCCGACCTTTTTAAAATCATATATAAACAAATGTACAAATTTACAGAAAACTTTTCTTAAAAGAAAAAAATAAAAACATCAAATCATGTTTACAGAAAAATATTTTATAAATTTGAGTCTGAATATTTTCGAAATGATTGTAGGCTTGTTATATATCATTTTAAAGGAAAATTTTCCTTTTTTAAAAATTAATAGAAGACTTTTCTTAAAATAAAAAAAATCAAGTCATGTTTACAAAAACATATTTCTTTATTTACCTATATTATATATTTTTTAAGGTCGAAATTTTTATTATAGAAAACATGGATATTTTAGGAAAATTGCCTCAAATGAGTTTACCGGTGGGCTGCCACAATTTTCTGGAAAACCTTTCAAAAAATACCATGCTATCTAATCTAATTCTCAAAAGTATAGAAATCAGTAATTAAAATTTTTTTACAGTCTCAAAAATTTGAACATTTGTTAAAAAATGTTTAATTTTTAAACATTGATGAATGTAGAGTGCACGTTGAAATTGTTTCAAGTTTACACTTATACACTTTCTTAAAGTCCAGCTTTTCATAAAAAATGTCAGAAGATATTTAACTTCTTAGACAAAATTGTTTAAGAAATTAAAATATATAAAGTTACTTTTTTGGAAAAAAAAAATTAAATTTTTTATATCTATTTCAAAATATGGTCTTAAAAATGTTTTTCTAGTTTTTGAATTGAGATAATAAAATGAGAAATTAAAATTTTTATGTCAAATATCTTTGAAAGCATAAGAGATAATATGGTAAAGTAAGCACGTGTTTTCTTTGTTCTGCTTAGTAGTATTCAAAAATATAAAAATAAATCAAGTAGCTTCATATTTTTCAAAATTACAAGCTCCGATATATTTTTCACTCTCGAATTGGTAAATTTAGCCCACTGTAGCACCGTCCCTGCTTCAGTTATACACATAAACCAACAAAACTCTGAAAACCTAAATGATCCTCTATCTATATCCCAAGTTTCATGAAGATCGGTCCAGCAGTTTAAAAGATCCAGATTTATTATTATTAGTTTTGCAAAAGGCCCCACTGTGCAATGTAAAAATATGAAGCTGTTGTATATTTTATACAGTTTTATATATAATGCTTTTAAAGTAAAGTATAAGGTTTTCTAGACACTTAAATTACCCACACTTATTGAACAACATCATCACTACTGCACTCCATGAATAAACGAACCACTTGTTTCAAGGTTATGAAATTATTGTGCATAAATACATGCAGGAACTAAAATTAATAATTTAGTGTGATGCTTGTTTAATAATATTTATTCTAAATATGATTTATAAATCGTTAAAGAGTTAGTTCATGTATACAAAGGTGCAATTTAACATCTTTTTTATTCAATGAAGTCTGCTATATGAAAGTATAAGGAATTGATTTAAGATGCGATGAAACAAATAACCCAAATTACTATTGGTACCCGAATAATACAAAAACAAGCGCTATATTTGCCAGTGCCGGAAGTTATAAACTTTTTTAATTTTATTTTTTTATTTGTTTTTTTTTTTTTTGTATTTTAGCGACCTTATAATTTAGCAACTTTTTTCGTTTTGTGATTTTTTATTTAGTAATTTGTCGATTTTTTTTAATTTAGTAACATATTTCATATTTTTTTACATTTCGAATATTTGGCAATTTTTTTTCTATATTTTAATTCATTAATTATCTTTAATTTGGCGATTGTTGCTCATTTTTAAAATTGTTTTTTAAATTTGTCGATTTCGTATTATTTTTTATCATTTTACTCAAATTTTTTAAATTTGGCAATATCTTTAAATAGTTAGGTTCTTTTGACTTAAGAAAAAGAAATAAAACTCTTTGGAAATTTCATTTTTTATTTTTGCACTGAGAGAAGATAATGTCATAAAGTTTTTACTAAGTATGTAACATCAGATGAAAAATCTGTCTGAGATTTTGAAAAAAATTGGCCATGGATTTTTTTAAATTTAATTTTTGGATTCTAATAAAACGGTTCTAATAATCTTTTAGTAAGATTTTCTTATAAGAAACAAAATCTTATCCTAAAATTTAGTGCTTGTTTTGCTAATCTTGCGCACACACTTTACAGCAGACGCGGAGGCAATCAGCCATCATCCTTTCGCTAAAGAAACATAAGATTGCCTGGACAGTTCCTATTGGAAATTTCTGAAGTCTACGGTCTATTTCAACAAGCTACAATCAACCGATACACTCAAAATTCAACATAATCTAAGCCATTGTTCAAATTCAACCGGATAAATGCGGCCGAGTCAATGGAAATTAGACATCTTAACTTTTTGTTACCGTGCGGGCTTTGTATTTTGTATGGCCTACTTTAAAATCCAGAGCAAAAATATTGTTGTGATAACCATAATCTAAGAGAAACATATTATGATTGGATTATATGGTTGCTGTAAAAATTGTTATTGTCATAAATAATAATCCGATTTTTTTCATATTGCATTTAAAATTTTCATTATTTTATGATCCGGTTTATCACATTATGATCTGATTGGCTCATATTGTGATCCGATTTTGTCATAACATGCTTTTAATATTATTATAAAAAGTGATCATAACATGATAAAAATTTATCATAGCATGCTTCAAATTTATGTTATTATGACTAAATAATATTTTTTCATAAATTTTTTATTCTTTTCACTATATGTTGTGCAAAACAATAATAAGATATTTTTGATTAACTAAATTATTTAATATTAATTAAATTCTAAATTAACTTATTTTCCCTATATGTTATTAAGTAAGAGAAATGGTTTATGATAAAGCTTTTTAAAATTATTTTATATTCTCCTTTTTCAATTATTATTGTTTATATGCTTAAACCCATCAAAAACTTTGCTTTACTGGTAAGCTAGCAAGTATAATTGGAAACAAAAATAAAATACTTATTTTTTGCCTGAATAACTAGTTATTTTTGTTCGCCCTGTCCACAAATTCATGTAGTTATTTTTTGACTCTAGGGGTACTCAAAAATATGTAACTAAACGAAAACAAAAATAAAAAAAAAACAACAAAATTTTGCAGTCAGTGAGATTTGAACTTGGACACACACTAACCATTCGTTTTTACTGACTAACGTCTTACTCAGTACACCATCTCGCACTTAGCATCTTAAGCGACAAAAACTCTATTTAGTTCAAAATATCTTATTAGACATTTTGTTATAAAAAACTAACAGCTTCAGAATGGAGTTGAACCAACAACCTTCTGGTTGTTAATCCGGCGCTCTAGCCAACTCATCCATGTGATTGCAGTATTACTGTGCTATTATACTACTGAGTACTTATTAATGTAATACAGAGTAGGCAAATAATAATGACGCCTCATTATCAAGAAACTATAATAAGTAGTTGTTATTACCGAAAACCAAAAAGTTTTTGCTAGGAAGCTACCAGTAAATCAAGCGTTGTATAATTGTTATTGTTCAGTCACTTATTAAGTAGCAATGAACAATGTTGCAATGAACAATGTTATAAATTGCTTGATTTACTATCTAACTGGTAGCTTTAAGCATGTAAACAATAATAATTGAAAAAAGAAGAAAACAAAATAATTGTGAAAAGTTTTATCGTAAACCATTCGTCTTACTTAACAACATATAGAGGAAATAAGTTGCGGATTCCATTTCTCGAAAAGTTGCAAGTTAAATAGATGATGTTTACAGTGAACACTACGGTGTAACTAGAAAATACATTCCATTCTGCCGAGTGTCCAGTAAAACTTTCACATTGTATGTTTTATATAATTACTCAATGAATTTAAGCCGAAATCAAAAATTCTAAAAAAAAATTTGAAGAATAAATAAAGTTTTTTTCGTATTTGCAATTTTAGCCATCAAGACAATTCTATATAGACATTTTGCAAAGATGTATCATTTCCTATTAAAAAAATAAAGAAAAAAATTTGGATATTTGGTGAAAATTTTAAAAATTGCATAAAATTTTTGCATTTTTTAAACGTTCATTTGGCACAAAATTGGTATTTCTTAAGATATGCTATTTACGCGAAATTTTAGATAATTTCAATAAAAGCTGTAGTTATCAGTCGCGAAAAAATACATTTTACTAATACTTACGTTAGTTGTATGTAAGTTTGTGATGATGCTATCCCATACCTGTTTTGCTGATATAAACTATAACTTTAATTTAAAATTTTAAATCAAAATTTAAAAAATATTATATTTTTGATTATTTTTTTATCACCGCATAATTTTTCACCAGATAATTATACGGTAAATGGTTATGAATTTCCTAAGTCTTATTTTGTGACTGGTTAATGATTTGAATCTAAAAGAGAGTAAATTGAGAGTGCAAAACTCAAAAAAAAATCAATCAATAAAATCCTTCAATTATTGTTTTTTTATTATTTTTATTTTTTTGGCTTTAAATGACTGGGGTTCCTTCAGATTTTTAATGAATGTCCTAAAATTTTGATTTAAATCCAATTTTAGTAATACAAAACACATGAATATTTAAAAATTTCCCATATACATATAATGAATTTAGATTAAATCATAGGTCTTTCAAGCGTGTATTATAAAGATAAAATACTAGGTTTTTATATAACCTCAGTTTACCTTCATCCACAGACTATTAAATTCAATAGATGGTCTTTTTATATTCTGTGTTTAGCTTTAAACGTAGATTTTTATTAAGTCTCAGTTCAGGTTGTGCAATGCACAGTGGTTCCAAAACCCTTTTTTTTTTTTTTTTTTTTTTGAAATAATGCTGTAACTTGTGGACCGTTGGAAAATTCTCAATAGAATTTCACCCAGCCAGAGATAAGGTGTTTTCGAGTTAATTTAAAGGAGCACAGATTCCTAGCGGAGTGGAGACCACCAAAACTGGTCATGCAATTTTTTTTTTTTTAATCACCAAAAATTAATTTTTGATTTCACACAAAAAAATTTACACATAGATAGTTTTCGTATATCTTTACAAAAAATACGATTACATGTGTACGTTATCTTTTTTAATTTAAGAGATATTTAGGTCGAAATAAATTTTTCACTCATTCTTAGCCACTTTTTAGATTTATTTGCCTTGATCAATATTGACAATCATTTTTTTTTTTAATATTCATTGGATTTCTTACAAAATTCTAAATAATATTGCTGCAAAAATAATATGAAAATGCAGATTCGGTAAAAAATTATATTAATTTAAAAAAAATCATATTTTTTGAGTTTTTTTTCAAAAAAGGTGAATTATTTTTTTACTTATAAAATTAGATTTCAGTTTAGGCCTATATAACGTTTTCAAAAGGAATTTTAATGTAGATGCGTGTAAAGTAAACCCGAAGGCACTTGAGGCAACGGTCTCACCACAAGCCCTGTGCAAATTTTGTAAATTTTCAAATTTTTTTTATTTTTTAATTTGTTTGTAAAATTCTCAAATGGGAAAGCTGGAATCAAACAAAAAATATATTAGTTAAATACCTTCATATGTTGGATAAACATACAAAAAGTATTTTCTGACGACAGTGTGACCATTTGAATGGAAAAAGTCAATTTTTAAAACACGTTTTTTCCGGCTCGGGACTTTGGGTATTTTCGTACATAACAGCGTTTGTGTTTTCAATTCTCTGATTTTAAGTCAAGTCTGTCTATATTGTTTCAGAATTTCATTTGAATATCTCTACGCATTTAAATTTTATTTAGTTCCATATATTAACATTATTTCTAAAAAAAATATTAAGTATATTTCGATCTTTTGATATATATATATATATATATATATATATATATATATATATATATATAAATATTGTATATAGAAATTACCGGTGGTCTTCATAAACTCAATTTCAATCGACAAACGCACGGATATAGTCCTAAGAAAATCATACAAAAATCCAGAAAATATAAACTTTTTTACTCTCTGACAAAAATTGTTGGAATTACAAATGGAATGACAAACTTATATATATCCTCTGCACCTGTGGTGAATGGTATAACAATAATAATATTGAAAAAGTACACATTTTTTCTTTTTTATTTAAAAATTATTGGTATTGTATGATTACTAAAGAAATCAATTTTATTTTAACTGAAAAAGTATTAAATTTAATTTTATTGGAACTTTTGATTAATAAGATTAAAAGATTAACAAGAAAATATAAATGTATATGGAAGTATTCCAAGAAACAATTTTATCTTTGAGATTTCGGTGTAAAAATATCTACCTCTTAAAAGTTTTCATAAAACGAACACAGATAAAATATTTAATATACATACATACATTCATACATACATATTATTTTTTTCTGAAATATTTGATGACCAGTTTTTTAAAATATAAAAGGAATTATACCAGAACTATGTTTTAATGTTTAATAATGACATACTCAAAAATATGCATTTATACCTTTTTGCTAAAAACATTTAATTTTTTAACAATGATGTATTAAAAGTTCTCTTAGAGACTGAATTTATGCTAAACAAATTTGTGAATATTTTTTTATAACGATCACAAAGTTACCAACATCTTGTAAACTATTTCGAGAAAAAATAAAAATTCGTTTTTAACCAAACGTACTAGATCACCGATTTTCAATTGCTAAAAGGGCTCTTCTATGGGACACTCCACCATAAATTAAAGATTTAAAAGATCACTAAATTTAATTTTAAAATAGCTATTAATTTGTTCATATTTCCAGAATCCTTGTAGAAAATGTTTCCAATTAATTTTGTTACCATGGATAAAAATTAAACTAACACCATAATTATATTAGAAATACACAAACATCGTACAAAAACTCGATTTGATGTAGCTCCTTAATGACTCACCAGGATTATAGGTGAGTTTCTACAAGAAACTTTCCGAAACTTTTATATGTAAACAATTTTGAAACAAATTTCTCCCGGCAAATAAAATAATGTACGGGTGGATAATGTCGGATATCCGTAACTTAGAATTATAAATTCTAATTCAAAGGAATTAAAAAAATTTGAATAATCTCCTAAAAATATGAAAAATTTTACTATTTTGTGCTTAAGTTTTTGAAATAATTTGAGTAAATTAAATTTATGATTTAGATTTTAATATTATTAAGATTTCTAATAGATTACCTAATAAAAATTTATCGATAAAATAAAAAAATATCGCTAGTTCTAAAAATCAAAATAAGGAAAATTAAAAGAACATTTTCTTAAAAAATTAAAGATAACATCCCCCATTTTTTTTTTTAAATTTGGAAAGATTTTATCGCCTTTTGAAACGTTGCTAACAGGCTTTTATACTAAAATAATAGTAGTTGTTATTACAAAAAGTTTGTTTCCGCTAAAATACAAAAATGTACAAAAGTACTGGAACACCATAAACCAAATTAATTTCAGAGAAAGAAAATGTCAAAGTAATTTAAAAATTCATATAGAATTTACGTTAAATTTTGGTATAATTTTGATGCTTTTAACATGAAATACAACTAAATTTTAAAAAAAAAAATTACACATTTTTCTTCAAAACACAAAAAAAATATATGTATTTTGTTGTTGCATGAATTAGGTTGTTGACAACTGAATCAGGTTTTTTTCTCTCATATAAATATCTAGTTATGAATCTATGGTTTTTAATTTATTTTCTATTATTTTTAATTTTTTAAATAAAATGTTCTCATACAACATTTTTCGTTAAAATTCTTTATTCTTTATTTTTATAGTTTCTTGTTTGACAGTTTACCCAGTCTGTTTCGTACAATAAGAGTATTATTCTCACAAAATCGCTCTCATTTACTCAATTTCCGAGTACGGGTAACAGAGCTAATATGAACTAAAAAAAAAAAAAATTAAAGCAGTTAAGCTCTTTTAATGTTGTATTTTTAAATATACTGTTTCTAAGGAGTATCCCGAACCGCATAAAATTCCTTCTGGGGCCGCAGATGATCATGATTACAATATAGTTTGAATTTAACCTTAATTCGAGATCTTCACATAATCTCAGCATATTTTCAATCGTAGTGCTTTATATATTATCAGTTATTCTTCAATCATGAGTTTTTATTTAAATTGTTTGGCTTCAATTGTGAGCATTTATATAGCCGCGGTTTAGTTATATTAATAAGGTTTCTTTTTTCATAAATTCACTGTTCCTTTGCTCAAAATTAATATCACAATGAATTTTAACATTTATATAAACAAAATTTTATTTCTCCATATCATCACCAAAAAAAACAAGATATATTCACATATTTTACAATATTTTTAACACAGTTTAGGCACATCAAAAAATATTTAACATTTTTTACAAAAAACAATATATTTCCATATTTACCACCAACCACTGCCATAACCACCACCATAGCCACCATAACCGCCATAGCCACCATAGCCACCAGAGCTCCAGCCACCTCCATGACCACCGCCAATACGAATAACTTTAACAATTTTTGCACCACTACCATAACCGCCTCCATAACCTCCACCGTAACCACCACCATAGCCATACCCGCCACCATAACCTCCTCCAATATAACCACCACCATAACCACCACTAGACCATCCCGAACGTATAAATCCTGCCGAGGCAACGGCAATGAAGGCAAATAAAATTATGAAAACTTTCATGGTTCTTAACTAGAATCGTTTACTTGAATCCTATTTCAAAAAAATATTCTGAATTATTTTCAGATTGAATGCTGTTGAAAGACTGTAATTAAAATGCGCGCATCTTGTAGTATTTATATGTATTCCCAAAAACAGTAAATTGTCATATTGGTTTAAAGACCAAATGACATGTCAAGCAAGTGGTAAGACAGTTTGGAAATACAAAAAAAAAACTACAGGAAAAATACGGGCAAAAATAACACCAATAAAACTGAAATGGCATTGAAATAATACTAGTACACATATTAGACTGCTCCAAAAAAAATTCGAATTTCGACCCTGAAGTTTGTGGGTTCAAATTTGACTGAAAATAGCATTTTATTTCAACATTTGCAAAAAATTAAAAATTTTCTGTACGTTGCTTAAACAAGTGTCCGAAAACATATTATTGGTTGGAGAACCGATTTTAATTTTTTTTCTTGCTTTTCTTTAAAATAAATTGCAGAAAAGAGTTAATAATAGCAACTTTTTTTTAATTGTGAAAAATTCAAAATTTCTCCATATAAATGCATCTTACAAATTTCATGGTCGATGCGGCACGTGTTAGCAACATCATATCACTCTAGTATTTTGCACATTATGTTCTTACATCAAAAGGGACAATCCTAGTCGAAGTTACGGTCAAAATTCGAAAGTCGGCATTTTTTGGAGAAGTCTAATACACAAACATATGTATGTTGCAGTTAAGTTGTAAAGTTTCATGTTTTTTTTTTTAATGTAAGAGCGTCAGGAAGAAGATTTTTGTTTTACAACCAAATCTTCATTAAACCAGAACATCTTCTGTATATATTTATAGCTTCTTTTATATCCTTTATAAAACAACTATTTACCTACAACACAGATCAGGGTCAACTACTTATAGTCAATTTATTTTATATACAAAACATGTTTTTAAACCAAAAAAGTTTTACTCAATATCTTAAAAATTTTATTAACTTGACACTTAGCTGGACATGATGGTATTTCCTACAATTGCATCAATCATGTTAGCACTAACCAAATACGAGTGCATAAATAACAAAGTAAATATAATTAAATAGTTAACTACAAGAAAATAAAAATTAACAATCTGATAAATAATTCTCCACTGTGTTAACTGATTGCCGAGCAACTTGTTATTTTAGTTTTAATTTTGTTTTAGTCCAAAGAAGAGCAACATTTTTAGATTGACTTAATTCTAGTTACAACATAAGCCTCTTAGTTTTGATATTAATATGAATAATATACACTACTTGTGGTAAGATTGGGTATAAGGTTTTTAAAAAGTAAATAAAATTGTGGTAAAGGAATAGTAACCAATCCTTTATGGTATTAAATTATCTACAACATGTTGGCTTACGATAAATTAAAAGGGTGAAAGAAATATGAAAAAATAAAACTGAACATTTCTTCAAGGTTAAAATCGTAATAATCTGTTGTCTTCTTTTTTGAATAACAATGGAGATTATATTCTAATTAGATTTAATCCCAAATATCCGCTTTTCAATCAACTTATTCATTCTAAAAATTTAAATGCTCACGTCAACTGTAGCATTGCATGACTGGAAATTGTGATGTGAATTACTTAAATATTTACACTTTTTAATAAAATAATAAAACTGTGAAAAAAACTTTATAAGATTTTTAATTTATTTTAAATTTTAGTGTTTAATTAAATTTAGAATATTTCAGGAAGCACTATAAAGACAACTATAACTTACTCAAGAATATAATAGATCATAAGATAACAAACTAAAAATATTATAAAAAATCCATATTTGTAATATGTTTGCCTGAGGGAAGTCAAATAATTGCGTTTTTTTATTATTATTTAGATAAGCACTTTTTAGATGTGGTATAAAAAAGTGGTTCTTTCAGACTGTATTGTGGAGCAGAATCAATAATTTTTGGCAATAAATCTGAGGGGTGAACAATTTTAAGTTTGGAAGGGAGCCCACAGACATCTCTCGGTCGGGGCTATTGGGTCTCAAAATAGTGTACCTCCAACATAGAGCAAATTTTTGTCTCTTTCCGATTTCAATAAATTGTACACCCTCTTAAAGCTCCTGAAAAGGCCTATGAAAAAACATGCATAGATGTGCTATTTATCGCTTATAGTTTTCAAGTTATTTGCATTTGAAATTTTGCAAAATCTAGGTCCAGTTGTTTTAATACATAGTCTAATATTTTCAGAACAAAAATTTTTATCGAATAAAATAAATTTTAAGTTGATATTTTTTCCGGGTCCAAAAATAAACGATTTTGAAATAAACTTACACAAATGTGAACTTTATGGGCAAGATTTAAAAAAATCCATTTTTGGAATTTTTACCGGTTTTTTAGGAGTTCTGCGGTTTCTTTTAAAAAAAACTTAAATTTATTTACACTTACATACATACCTATTCACAGTAAACTGCGAAACTGTGGGACTGAAAAATAACCATTACCAGTGTTGCCAGGAGGTGAAAAAAGGGGCTAAATTGAACTCTAAAAAAGGTCAGAAAAGATTCTAAACGTCCCAAAAAAGTATGACCAGAAAAAAGTTTTTTTTTTCATTTCAAAATTTAATCTTTATCTCGATATTTTTTTAAATATCTTGTAATTAATTTTTAAATTATGCATAGAAAAGTTGCCAGCAAAATGATCCAGTAAAAATCGAGCAAAAATTTCCATAAAATTTTGGGTTATATTTCATAAACAAAACGACCCAACGTTTTAAATTTACTTTTTTGAACTATAATTCGTTTTTATTAATCATTTTGAAATTTTTGTGTGATTTTATACTTATAAGATTTCTTAAATTATACACAGAAAAAAAATAGTACATAAAATTTTTTAATTAATTTGTTAATTCATTTTAAATTTTAATTTAATAAAAATTATTAATGAAATAAACTTTCTAATTGGTTTTAATTTTATTTGTCAAGAGCCGACAGCTCGTTAAAAAATAAAAAAAGGAAAAAATATTTTTCGTTTTTTTTTTTTTTTGTGAGCTATTAAAAAAAGAAAACTAGTGCTATGAATTATAAGATTTTAAGATTTGACAACATAACTAATCGTTTCGGTGTTATTGCACTGTCACATGCTATTTAATGTTCTTATTGGTATTTCATCCCCCAGATTGTAAAGTCTACCTCAACGATAATTATAATCCCTTTTTGGAGCGTACTGCCTAGATGATGACCGGTTATTATAAACTTCCCGGAGATCAAGTATAAGTATGAAGTAAATATATTTAGAACACAATTCCGCATATACATAACCCATATCCTTTATAATACATACATGAATTACACATATAAAAATTATTACATATAATACATTACCTTACGTAGATTTTCATATGTAATTGTAAAACAGTTTTTATTTTATAATTTTTAATAAAGCAATAAATAAATTAGATAAAGTTCTTCCATTATTATCAAGAGAAGCTTTTATGAGCAATCGTACAGATTTAATTAATTTTTATTTTACGCTTAATTTAGTATAATATAATAATCGACGAAGCAGGTATTTAAAATTGGTTAAATTCTTTTCAATTTGCTGATTCAAGCGCCACACGGTGGCTCAGAATATTTTTTCATCGGCCAAAACTCGGTAGCTTTTGAATCGATAGAGATTTTTTTTGTGGAGAGATATTTTTAATTTTTTTCTCCAGTTTTAATTTCTTTAAAATCAGTTGAGGAGTTCATGAGAAATTTAAGGTTATAGTTGAACTTTTGTTTTTTTTTTACAGCATTGAATATGAAAATAATATAATTATTATTCATTCGGTTGGAAAATAGCCTACCAATATTTCATATTTAGTTCTATATTATTTTTGTCGTCTAGCAGTCCTTTTGCTTCTTCATCTAACATCCGATGTGCTACTTTCCATTGACTTCGAATGCTAGAGATAAGCGTTGCCAATAACATTTTAAATAAATCTTCATTTGTAGAATTTCGTGATATTTTTCTGGTATTGTGCTCTCTATGAAATCTTTAATCCTTAATTCCTTTTTTCCTAGATAGATCTCTTGGTGATACTAAGTGATGCTTAATGACATCTTCACCGTGATGAAGGATTTTGTAAACTGTTGCAGACATATTTATCCATAAAAATTTGGTTATATATATTCGTGCAGTTACCTTCGCGTAATCACCAAATTTTCTAGCACCAAATTGTTCATTGCACACCAGTACATCGATAATTGTTTTAAATCTTAAGATTTATATCAACATCTGTTGTTTCAGACGATCTTTCGGAATCTGAAAAGAACATTCTTGCTTTTTTGCCATCATTGGTATTACAGGATCCTTATTTTGGTTGATCTATAATCAACCCATATTTGAGAAACTTGTCTTGAACATGTTTCTTTTTTAATTTCTTAACTGCTTATTGGTGTTATCGTTTCTTATTGCTCCTGTAGTTTTAAAATCTAAATCATAACTGATTTTTAGTATGTGTTACATGAAAAAAATTGGAACTAATTTCATTCAAATTGGAAAAAGTGTGCTACAAACGGGTCCGGACGAGTCCAGACAGGTACAAAAGTATATATTGGGTTAAAGAGTATACTTTCGCCTTTCTTGTGATAGTAAAATTTAGTGGTAGTAAAAGGGGTTAAACCCTTTTGACCCTCAAAAGTTCTACTACACTAAAATTCAAATTTGTCTTAAACATAGCACTTAAAAAAACATTTAATAACATTAAAAACTATTATCCTACAAATACAACAGAAAAAAAATGCAGCCAATTATCGATAATAGTTTGAGAGTAATGATAATGGACTCTGATCAAATTTACAAAAATCACCTTTTTATGAAAAACATAAAATATTTATTTTTAACAGCATGCCACGACCACAATTACCAATATTTTGATCTAATTTTTTGGCCAACTTAGTTCCATTGAACTATTCAATGTAATATATTGGCGTAAAATGGGATATATAATTTTACAGATTTTCCATCCATTTTTGCAAGAATACCGAAAATATAATAAATAACTATATTTCTTATTGTTTTTAATCCAATGATTTAAACATATATACCAAAATCTAATAAAACAGATCAAAAGTGTGATGCCTTAGTAAAAATAATAGAACATATTAAAATTGGAAATAACTCAGTAAACTCTATAGCGATAAGGATACAAATTCCTGGAACCAACATGTACCATTACATTTGCTTATAAATTGATAAAATTTGAATATAAAAATCGTGGAAATAGTGGATAATGTATAAATCCCCACTTGGTATGATAAAACTCGTACAAATTGTATGTGTGTGCACTTAAGTAAGCGAAAATTATAGCAATCTATTACACCTTTGATTTAGGCTATTCCAAATTCCAAAAGAAATTTTTACAAATTTTGTCTTATTATTTTATACTAATTTTTGATATTCGTATGGTCCCGTAAATATAAAAATCATTTAAAAATACTTAATAAACACTAAATAAATTTAAACTTGCCATTTTTACTATGTCCCACTTTACCCCAACTTTACTCAATTTACCCAAAAATAGCTGATTTGAAAAAACGCCGGAAAGCAATACCAAAAAGTAAATGAATCTTATTATTTGTATGCAAGACGTTAGACAATAATACATTCTACTCGTATATAACAGATCTATTACAGGATTCAAAAGATTGTATGTTGGTATTTTATTGAAGTTAGATTAAAGTATGCTCCACTTTACTCCAATCTCTCATATAATTCCTTTTTATAGAAAATATTTAATAAATTTTCTATTTAATAGATTTTTTATTTATAGAAAATGTTTATTTAAACAAAAATATAATTTAACGTGCTAGTAAGAATCTGTTATAAATTTTTTTCTATCATGTACAGATTTTATAAAGGGCATGACCAATATTGCAATAAAGCATATAAATCGAGAACTCTTTGCCGATTTAGGTTCAGTGGGTAGCTGATTAATCAATAGGAGACAACTCACTTGGGTTCAATTTGGACCCGTTGTGAAACCCTGAGAATCATGTGTTACTAACTTACGTGTCCATAACAGCGTTCAAATCGAACACGCCCGACGCATGTATGAATGAATTGATCCATCTGATGTCAATATGAGAGAGATCTGATAATACATGCACAAACAGACTTCCAAAATTAGCAGTCCTAATCTCAGTAAGAGTGGGACAGTGGCATAAAAGATGCTCCACCGTTTCCTCCTCTTCCTCATCTCGACAACTTCTACAAAAGTCTTTAAAAGGGAGCCCTAGTCTCCTAACATGTGCATCAGCAATCCAATACGTTGACGTGACAGCTACCAGAATTCGCAGCCGATTTAGATTAATGAAACACTAAAAGATTCTGATTAAAATTAACTTAAAGTTATGTTAACATCATTTTTTTATCTGCTTAAGGGCTCTTATTAGTCATGTCCACAAAAAAATCTGTAAGTGATAGAAACATACTGAAAACAGATCCTTATTATGCTTATTAAACTTCTTTCTTATATATCGCTGATTTACTTCAAGAACGTCATAACTCAAGAAACGAGACTTTTGAATTAATGATGTAGTAAAACGTATTATATCAAGATTTGTCTTCTGTAAAATATCGACTACATATCTTTTATGGTTATCGATTGAGAAGAGAATATGTCATTAATTTTTCTATTAATGTAAATGGCATTTGAAAACTGGTATTTCTGTAAAACTAGTTTTTTTTGAGTTATGACGTTCTTCAAGCAAATGAACAATATGTCCAATTTGTTTTAAAGAAGCATTTTTTTTATTCGTATTATTTCTTTTCTCATTAATTTTATAATTTTTCTTCAATCAAAATGAAAAAGTGTACACTTCATATTCGTCATTGTCAATCGAAAACACCATCACAAACATATTGCGAGAAAACGCAATGAATTTTTACAAATGACACTTTATTTAGTTGCATGAAATTTTTTTATTTCATGTACAATTTTCAACTCATTCATGTCGGTTTGAATGTCTTCTCTTGTTTAGTCATCAACAGGTTAAAATGATGGTTTAACATTTGCACACAATAGTGAAAAAAACTTAAAAACAACCAAAAAAGAACTTGTAAAGACTCCTGCAATAAAAAAATAAAAGACATACGTTGTTGCAAGAGAAACAACAATTGTTTCCGCTATTTAAGTCAGACTTTAAAGTTTTAAATCTTCTTCATGTACAAAAATATATATCTATAAAGAAAAATACTGTTGGTGGAAGCTTTAAAATTTGAAGGTCATATGGTTTGTGGATATTTTTACTTCGTTCATATTGAATGGAAATTTAAACAAAAACGTAATAAAGTTCTTAGTAACTAAGTATATTGCACAAAACTTATTTTAATAATTGAATTTTATAGTTTAGTATACATTTTATAGTTTCATATAAAAAAAGACCCACAAAAATAAAAAATAATTGAATTTTATAAAATTTGTATGTCACTCTTTATTAAAAAATAAAAATGAAAAAAATAAAACTACAAGACTTATTACTTAATAAAAGACGCAAGTATTAAAAAATGCACACATCAAATTTAATAACGATTAATTTTAATATAAAAAATAACAAAAATTAAACAAGTCACATTTTAAAAAAATTTGTTTAAAATAATTTGTTAATTATTCTTTTTTATGGCATTTTCCACATTCTTCAAACATCAATGAACGATGTTTATTACCATTCGTACCAAACGGAGATTCACCTTTAACTTCTAAGAAATAATTACCCTTGACATCGGTAGGCACAGCATAACCCATAGGCACTTCCTTACTCGGACATTTGCCTTCACGCAAACGTGTCAAAGAACTGCAACGGGTACCAATGAAATTGTATTCATTTCCTGGATAAATAGTTTCAGCATAATATTCCCAAGCACGAGCATGAGCACAAACTACACTAATACAACCGGTAGGTAGGGGATCCAAACCACCAGGATAGAAATCGATATCTCCCATGGGATCACGTTTACCCAAAACACCAGGATTACTGTGGATGACATCGATGAAGTCAGCATCACCTCTTAGCAGGCCCGAAAGATTTTCACCCTCATTAAAACATGGTTTAGCGGGATCCAAACCTGTTATATGAGGTATAGATTTACCAGTCAGCCATTGGAAGTTACGACCAGCGGCACCCACAATATGAGCACCCAAACTATGACCAATCAGGTGAATATTTTCCACAGGAACTATTTTAATTAATTGCTTAAGACCCTCGGCAATATGCATGCCTATATCTTCAGTATTAAAGGCCGCCCAAGTGTATAGAGTATCTACAAAACTGGCAGCATCAACGGCCTGTGATGAAATAATATTAAGAGAATTTTCATTTATTTTTAATAAAAAAAAAAAAAAACCTACCACAAAATTAACATCTCCTCTGCAACTATAGGCTTTAGCAAATATATCTATAGTATCGGTATCATTTACTGTGGTGGTCCATCCTGTGGCCAAAATTACTACCTTTTTGTTGGGATCAAAATGTGGACTTGTCCACATATCATTGGCTCTCAATAGAGGAAAACTAAATCTATCGCATGCTGTTCTTAGCTGAAATTGCATTTTATTTATATCAGGTGAATATTTGGGTGTTATGGTCTCAGACGACAAAGCCGATGAACCTGAAATAAATTATTATTATATTAGCAATTTTATAAATTCTATAATATTGAATACTGTAGAAAAATTTTAAATTTCGTTGTTTTTTTTAAATTTCGTTTTGCTTTTTAAGTTTTCTATTTTCATAACCGTAAATTATATTTTTAAAACTTCGTTTGACCTAAAGACTTTTTATACTTTTTATGAATTTGTGAGATTACTTGAAACGGTAGTGCCACCCCACCTATTCACATTTTTTTATTTTAATACTTTAATTGGCAAAAACAAAGTAAATAATAATTCAATAAAGAATAGTTTAAAATCGGTTCATTAATTTTTTTTATTTATTATTTGCCCTCTATACTTGCCCTCTACTGTTTTTGCACAAAAATGTAATATGATCAAATAAATACCTTGTAGATGATTGAGACATTGCTGGAGGATAACAAAACTTGAGTATGATCCTCAGGGGGTTTATTTACCAATGAAAATTTTTTCACACTAAATTAATTTTTATAAAACAAATATTGACAATTTTTTTTGAGTGTTATCCAAAAACTAAGAAATATTCTATAGAATATAAGGACTGCGCACGAAAAAATCCGTACACACTTTAAGGCTTATAACTTTTACTATATACTTGTTATTATCCTCAGTAACCATACATGCAAAATTTTGTTGTAATATTGTGTATAATTAGTTTTTCTTAAAAAAATTGAACAAAATTCGTTTAAATATATATTTCAAATTTATTACATCGAATGTTTTTTCACATGCATCAAACTAAAGCACATACATAATAAATCTAAGTAATCAGTTTCTTAAAATTTTTTCTCAAAAGCACTTAAATTTTCGAAAAATACATAATTAAAAAAAAAAATAAAATTATAAAATATTTTCGAATATTATATCAACAAGAAATGAACGTTAAATGTGTGAAAATGACTATCACACGATTTTGTCGAAACACAATTGCTGGGAGCGCAGGTGAGTTGGGAAATACAATTTATTGAGTTATAAAAAATATAAAGATCGCTGAAAAGAATCCCGATAACCGAAGAAAAAGTTGATTTACGGACCTCAGCATCGCAGGCAAAATAATATGAATTTTAAAAGAAAATTTCTACATCTCTTAATGAAATATAACTCATTCTATAAATTTCTCTGTATCTTTTATCAGAAAAGTTATAAAAAGCTGAAGATCCTCGAAATAAAAAAAGTTTCTGATAGAAACGCTAGAAAAAATATGAAGGAAAAAAGGGGGGCGAAAATTATTGAGAAAAATTTGTTCAAAAGATATTAATACTTTATAAATACTAAAAAATGGAGAAAAAAAGTACGCACTAGAGGACTTTTTACAACATCCTGATCATAAATCCCATATCACAGATGTTATGGATAATGTATCAGATTAATATGGTTTAAAAAATCGAAATTGTCTAATAAACTTTTAGTCGAATAAACTTTAGTCTGACCTTTGCACATGTGGGGAAGAAAGATTTCATTCATAACAAATGACACCTTTAACTTCTGGAAAATATTCCTTTCTATCATTAAAAAGCACAACGAATTCGAATTCTGGCCTGATTCCTCGTTTCATTGTTACAACAAAAAAGTAATTAATTGGTATCAAATGGCCAATTCACTAAATTGTTCAGAACTCTGTCCATTTTAAATGCATTGGGACATTGTAAAAAAAAAAAATATTTAAAGAATACTTTAAGCTGACTAAAAAATAAAATAAAGTTTAAAAGAATTGGACGCATTTTTATAAAAAGGTAACCAAAAACATAATATAACTCTTGTTAAGGGTATTCCAGAAAATATTGAATATGTATTAATATTTTAATTTATAAAAAATTATTTCCTTTTAAATATAACAGCCTTTCAAAAAACACAAATTCAAAAAGATTGCCGGGAAATCCTAGAATACGAGCTGATCACAAATATTTTTTGAACATTTTTTGAAATTTTATAAAATTTTTAATTTATGTAATATAAATCTAACATATCCCGAACTATTGGGAGAAAATATTGCCAAATTCCAACCAATATAACTGTCCTAATATATTCGCTAAATATAGTATATTTGAAGCACAAAAGAAAAGTTAAACAAAAAGCTAGCACATTATAAAGAGTATTATTTTCGCATCTTAAACTTTGTGGAGTATAATTTATATCATTTTATATAGAAAACTATACGCAAATTTTATTTTTAATCAAAAATTTCAAAAATAATAGAACCGGTTAAAATTCTTATACAGATTATATTCAAATAGTTTGGATAAAAAATAAGTTTTAATGGAATGCGTATTTGTCATGCCATGGAATGACTAAACATTATCTGTGCCCCGTACGTAATGACGAACGCAATTATACCACCAAAATAGTTTAAAATAACTTGCGAGACATATATCTGATTTACTGTTATAACTATAATAATTGTAAATTTTTTATATTATTAATACTCAATTAATTGTTTAGTATCTACGCATTTTTTGTACTAAATATATATTTTTTTAAATTAAAATGGAATTATGTACTTAAGAAAAAAACATCAATTACATTAAGATTTATTATTTAAAACAACTTTTCTATTAATATCTCATAATCTAACAAATCCATTGCAATGAAAATTTGTGTAAAACTGAAGGAGGTAATACTAAATGACACACTATTTACCAAAGATTATTATAAAATTATATGGAGGCCATATTATGTCCGTCCTTCTGCCTTTCCGGAAAATTAAACTTTAACCCCAAATAGTGTTCTCTTACCACTATTAAAATAAATGAAAGAATTTACATTATTTCCTTAAGTCAAGAATTTTAATATTCCTGCCCAAATTTCTCTAAACGTCCTAAACTATTAACATAATTTTAGGTTTTTTAACCTTTAACCCCAAATAGTGTTCTCTTATCACTATTAAAATCAATTAAATAATTTACATAATTTCTTTATGTCAAGAATATTAATGTTCCTACCCAAATTTCTCTAAACGTCGTAAACTATTAACATAATTTTAGGTTATTTAATCAAATAACAATAAATTTCAACTTCAAATTCAAAGAGAGTTTGGAAATTTTGTTCACTTATTATTAAAGATTAAAAAATTACAGACTTATGATCAGAAAATGACGAAAATTTCACAAAGTTTCATTTTTATAAGCTGAATTGTATGCACTAAATTTTTCATGTGCAGTCCTTACTTACAACTAAATATTTTCGCAGGTTTCGAAAAAAAAAACAATTAATAACATTTACCTCCGGTCATATGTAAGTTTAAAATACCAAAGTTTGATGGATAAAAAGATCATCGATAAAAGAAAAGGAAAACTGCTTGTGCCACAAAAACTATTACCTCGTTTTCAACATAATTGGCTAGAGCATATATTCCCCCAAGGCGCTGGTACCCCCTCTAATCTACTCAACACTTTTCTTCAACATCCACATTCCAGCACTTTATTTTATTAAAAAATATTTATTTTCTTTCATTTTCACTTACATATTTTATTAATTGAAGACGATACAAATTCAAATGGATAACCCGCTATCACTTGTTTGCTAGTCTCGAATAGACCCTTTGGTGTAGGCAATTTATTTGCTACATCTTTAGCAACACCGGATGTTACATCAACCGTTGATTTTAAAACATTTGTAAAACCAAAATCAACACAATTTATAAAACTTAATGAACATATTAATAACAAAACATTTAGCAAAAGTTTAGATCTCATGTCGATAATAATGTGATGAGAAATGATTTAATTTCAAACCCAAATTTGTTAAACAATACACAATTAAAAATTTTGTTTATAAAACTTATTCCAAGCTGGCCGACCACCTTGAGTTTTGTTCTAAAACTGAAATAGGAATTTATTAAAATAACATTTTATATAAAGAGGTTTCAAAAAAAAAAAAAAAACATCATGTTATCTGTTTGTTTGTATACCGTACATATGCACATATATGGAAATCGAAATAAAATTAAAGCAAGTATATATATTTGTAAAAACAAGTGGACATACCTAAATACAATAAAATATAATTGCAATAATTAAATTAAAGATTATAGGAAAGAGCCTATATAGTACTATATAATAAATAATATACATAAATTTACATACATAAATATGTACATTAGGGTGCTCCAAAATAAAAAGTGTCAATGTTTCCAGCTCATTTTAATATACCGTTTTTCAGAAAAAATTCATTCTGGCATTATCTTATATAAATTTACCTGTACGAGATGAAAGCATGTAAAATTCGAACAAGAAAAAAAAACAGTAAAACCCATGTCGGTACAACTGCTAGAGGGGATCATATTGTATTATTCTGGTCTTATTTTGTCAAATATTTCCATGTAAAAAATTAAAATATTTAGCAAGGAGAGAATGGAGTAAAGTGGAGCATACTTTAATCTAACTTCAATAAAATACCAACCAATAATCTTTTGAACTCTGCAATGGAACCGTTATATAAAATGTCTAACGTTTTGCATAAAAATAATAAGATTAATTTATCTTTTGGCATTATTTTTCGGTGCTTTTTCAAATCACATATTTTTTTGTGAAATGGAAAATGTTGGGGAAAAATGAAACGTATTAAAATTGTAAATTTAAAGATAATGAGTGTTTATTAAATATTTTTAAATAATTTTTATATACAACGAGACCACTCGAATATCAAAATTGAATTTTTACAGCATCCACTATTTCTGCGATTTTGAATCCAGACTTTCTTCCTTTAATAAGATAATGTTGGTTCTAGGAATTTTTAGTCTTGTCGTTATGGAGTTTATTCAGTTATTTCCAACTTTCTTATGTACACGCAGAGAAAAATATAGTTGTAGTGACAATAATCTAAGAGACTATGTTTGAAATATATGGTCACAGCTAAAAATAGATATGATTGTAAATATCAATTTTTATGATTCAATTTTATCATATTGTGTCCGATTTTATGGTTCGTTTTTTCATGCAATGATTCGAATTCTTCACATTATAATACAATTATAATGCAGTAAATATTATCCCATCTTGTCATATATTAAAATAAAATACATTAATTAAAAACTACTACTTTTATAAATTGTTTATTGAGTCATATATTGTACCATCATATATTGTGCAAGATAATACAAGATATTCTTTATTAATTAAACTCTTTAATAGTAGTTAAATAAATATCTTATACTAGCTGACCCGGTCCGCGTTGCTGGCCCTAAGCAAACATTAGTGTTGTATTACCACACGATTTAAATGATGTAAATATTTTGTAAATAAACCGAAAACTCGTATTTTTGAATGCAACATTTCGAAAGTTTTAAAATTTTGATATTGGATCATTATTAACATAGGTTTTTTGTAAATATCTTCGGAACTACATAACCGATTTAAGAGTTTGATATCTCGTTTTGAAAAACGTGACAACGGCTTTCAAACAAAAAATAAAATAAAAAAAAAAACAAAAAAAATAAATATATGTATATGTCATTGGTGGTGCAATATGAAAATTGGATTTTGCCACGCCCCTCCGCCCACAGACCGAAAATCAAAAATCAGACTTCACAGTGGCACCCGCCTGAATATTCTGAAGATTCCCTGAAAATTTCATCAAAATCGGTGCAGCCGTGTTGGAGTCCATATGTTACATTCATACACACATTATGTTATATATATATATGTATTATATATATATATATATTTATATATATTGCTTGAATCACACCAAATATAACAAACCCTTGCCTACTTATATTAATTCATTTATAAAAAACAAATGTATTCAAAAACAAACAAGTTATGAATTTTTTTAACCATATTTGTAAAAACCACGTTTATTTCTAACATTTTATTGTTATGGGAATAATAATATTAATATGGGGTGAAAACAAAATATAGTTTAAGAACAAGGAAAAATATTTATAATATTTAATATTTAATATTTTTGATATTAATAAAACTTTGTTTCTAATAAAAATATTCAAAAACATAAAATTTTTGTAGTCAACTTATTAAAATTTTGATTGAATGATAAAACTTAAACAAAAATATTGTTATCATGAACACCGTGATTAAGATTAATTAGTTTTTGTTCAAATTATAGTAGTTTTCATAAATTTAAGTGCTTTTAAAATTCACGGGATAGTGGGACACGAAAAATGGCAAATCTCTGGTCACCAATATCTTGAACATATATAAGAAAATCTAATAAAACAGATCAAAATTGAAATGCCTTACTAAAGGAATTGTATACACAGAAAAAAACATGGTTGCGGCATTGTCACTACAACAATATTATGTTCTCGTTATTAATATTCATTAATTTTAATAATACTGTTTATTTTGGTTTCAGTTTTCTTTTAATTTAATGAGTACATTAACTCCCATAACAACAAAATGATTTGAAAATGCATAACTTGTTTGAATCCAGACATTCTTCCTTTAATAAGATAATGTTGGTTCTAGGAATTTTTATTCTTGTCGTTCTGGAGTTTATTCAGTTATTTCCAATTTTTTTATGTACACGCAGAGAAAAATATAATTGTAGTGACAATAATCTAAGAGACTATGATTGAATCTCTGGTCACCAATATCTTGAACATATGTAACAAAATCTAATATAACAGATCAAAATTGAAATGCCTTAGTAAAAGCAATTGTATATACAGAAAAAAAACATGGTTGCGGCATTGTCACTACAACAATGTTATGTTCTCGTTATTAATATTCATTAATTATAATAATACTGTGTTCATTTTGGTTTCAGTTTCCTTTTTATTTAATGGGTACATTAAATCCCATAACAATGATTTGAAAATGCATAACTTGTTTGTTTTTTAATATATTTTGTTTTTAACGTTTGCTTTCCACTTTCATTATAATTCTGTTTTAGTTCATATATGAATTAATATAACTAAACAAGGTTTTGTTATATTTGGTGTTATTCAAGCAATATAAGATATTAACTAACTACTTGTAAAGGGTTTGGTTAACAAATGATAAAATGGAATAATAATATGATAAAATGGAACTCTAATATAATAAAATGGGATAATAATATAGTAGGATGGTATAAGAATGTGAACAATTTGAATTATAACATTTAAAAACCATAAAATCGGATACAATATGATAAAATGGAAACATAACAATTGTTATTTATAATCATATCTATTTTTAGTTGTGATCATATATTTTTCTCCTGAATGTGAAAAGTTACATTTTCTTCAATACCTCATATGCCACAATACCCACTTTCTCCTAATTTTTTTTGTGAAATATTGCAAAATTTCGAATATATTTCAAATTTCAGTTATGACATTTTTTAGAATGAGGTAAACTTTCTTCTTAGCTAGGAGCATCTATTTCTTTTCATTATGGGGCCACCCTAATGTATGAGATTTACTTATGCCTTCTATAAAGACTTTCTACGTTAAATGAATTTCTAATAGCTTCTACTTTTTGTGCTTTTTAACTTCTATCTGTATTACATACGTATTGTTTTCATTTTGACTACTTTAATTGCTACTGATCGTGTATTGAATCACACTAAATTAAAATATAAAACGTGAATTATTCTCATAGCGAAATTGATAGACTTGTGAAAACGCTATAGAGCTAAATTCAGAAGTTGTTAGCTTAATAATAATTTTTATTGTTTGTCCGTTTATCTGTTGAAATAGGAATTCACCAGTCCATACACCAGAAAAATTATCTCTGTTCACACATAGTTATTGTTTATAGTTAAGATTATCATGTTATTGTAAAATCAACACGGCAGGATATGGGATAATAATAAGACAATGAATTTTGAAATAAATATTTATATTTTCAAAGAAATATTTGCTACTGACAATGAGAAAAATCGGTTAACCAACAAAACAAATGTTATTAGGATATTAATTTGAATAATATTCGTTCCATTAGTCGAACAATTTATTACGAATAATTATACGATGGATTTAAAAACTGTATTTTTAGAAATCTTTTGAAAACGTATCAATTATTTACACTAAATGGCGTTATTCTACGATTGTTAGCGTTTGGAGAAAAATAATAATTTTTAAATTTTTAAATTTTTTAAATACAAAATGCATTTGTATTTTTTATATGTATTAAAAATTACATTAAAGTGAAGAAACAAACCATTGACGGCAACGGCAGTTCCATACAAATTTGACTTTACATTATCATTGAACGGCAAGCCGTTCCAATAGAACTTATTGTATTTTCTTGACAATATTTTATGTTACCAGCGTCGTTGTGTTCCTACACACAATTTATTCTGAAACAAACAAGAATCTAAATATATTTATTTTTTAGAAAATATTCCAACAGCTTTTTCAGAACAAAAGTAAAATAAAAATTTATAATATTTGTAAGTTTGTTTTTATTAATTTAGGACATAATATTTTATAATTTGATATTTGTTATCTAAGAGCAATTATCATTGTACAGTGGGGCAGAATCGAAAATGTTTGGAAATAAATCTGTAATTTCTAATCTGCTAGTTGGATTTACATAAAATTTTACATATACGTAGCAAAGGAGCATACAATTTTAAGTTTGGAAGGATCTCCTCATGAGCGGACCATTCCGAGATTGAAAATCATATCGGAGCTTGTAACTTATATATTTATGAACCGATTTTAAATATTTTTACATTTCTGAAATTTTCTAAACAAGGCAAAGAAAAGCCAATTATCTCACGATCTGAAAGATATTTGACTTCAGAAATTAAATTTCTCATTTTTGTGTTTTTTTTTTTTGCATTTTTTGCAAAATACGATAAAATTCTATATAATTTTCTAAATTATGCAAAAGAAAAAATTTTTCAATTATGTCAATTTATTACTAAAAAAAAAAAATATTTAATTCAAAATTTTTAAATACGTCTCAAAAATTGCAATTTTTTGCTTAAAAAAAAAGTACCTTTATATATTAAATTTTTATAATTTTTTTTTTTAAAGTTCAATATTTTTTGATATTTTCTGAAAGACAGGACATTAAGAAAGCATCTAAGTGTAATTTTGAAAAGTTTAGAACGTTGACCCTTCATACAGCAATTTTGGAAAAATTCATATTTTCAATAACAAACATTTTTACTTTTCAAAAAATATATAGGAAAATTATTTATATTTTCCTGGTCTTTGCATTTATCAATTCTTCATTAACTACTTTATAACATATGAGGGCGGATCAATAAGTCCGTGACTATTCGAACTTTCCTCGTAGTTATATGAAATGCAACACTATTCCCATCAAGTACCACCTGTTAATAGACTACTGTCAAATTTTGAGCCAATGTCATCATTTACTTTGCGTTTAACAGCTGTTCAAACCACACAACCTCTTGTATTTTTCTAAAAATGGAAAAAAGTGAATTTCGAGTGCTCATTAAACATGGCTCCACTGTGCATTATGCTGTGTAGTAAACATATTGGTTTTAATATTATGCAAAAATATTTAAAATCAAAAGTGTAGACAATTTAAAAAAATGCCTCTCAAAATTATAATTTTATTATGATTATACTTGATTTAAAAAATGTAATTTTTGAGTTAATAAAAAATGATGCATAATTAAAGATTCATAAATGTTTGAACACTCTTATATACATTTAAGTAAGAATTGTCTCATATATTTACACTTTTGAGCACAAAAAAATAATATACAAACAAGTTAGTGCTATATTCGACTGTGCCGAACATCTTATACCCTTCACCCGTGTTGAGATGTGTTATATGAAAATTAAATACGTTATATTGGATGTAATTACAAATATATTTGTCTATGTAAACAATAAAAACTTTAAATAGTTTGCATTTTCATATAAAGTTGAAATAGAATCAATATTTTATAAATTCTTATATCCTCATATTATAAAAATGAGGTGTAAGTTTGTTTGTTTATTTGTTTGTGTATCAATCCCGTCTAAACGGTTGAACCGATTTTCACCAAATTTGACACATAGATAGTACCAGTGCCAGTGGTAGTTATAGGCTTTGTTAGATCTCGATTGGATGTCATACCAATTTAAGAACCGATTTGACTGATTTAAAAACCGAAATTCGAAAAAAAATATTTGTAATAGATTTATGCAAGAATGAGACTTATAGCTTATATAGAAGTTTCAAAAAATCTAATAACACGTTTTGGTCTATAACTCGGTTAATACTGGATCGATCTACTTAATTCATTTTTTCAACACAAAAACTACGATTTTTCTGTGAAAGTACGAAGTTTCTCGCTTACATAGGTGCTTCAAAAAGTCGAAGAAAACAAATAAGCCTTAATTTACTATTGTTGTTGTTTTACAGTTCCCATGAAAACAACAACTATAAGGGAAGCAGATATAAAAGAAATAAAAAACAAATTTGTCAATAACTCGGTTATTTATGAACCGATTTGGATTGGATTATCGCTCAAAAATAAGTTTTGGCCGATATATCTGTAACTAATAGACCGACTACGTTCATTTCTTCAACGGAAAAATTCAGAAAAAATTTTCCAACTTTGTTTTGTAAAACAAAAATCAGAAAAAAAATTGAAAACGGGTTTCAAAAACCGTTTTTTGAACCCTTTTTTCTGAGTTTCAATAGAAAAGTTCTAGAAAAAATTTCTGATCTTTTGATATATATAATATACCTGTGTTATCGGGAGGCTTCATAAATGCCATTTAAATCATTTTTAAGTTGACAAAATCTCAAAAAAAAATAATAATAAATAGTTTTTTGCACATATCTCCGCCATTTATGAACCGTTCTTTCTGAATTTCAATGGTAAAATTTTCAAAAGAATTTCCGATCATTCTACATATGGCAGTTATCGGTGGGCTTCATAAACACCATTTCAACCGACCGACGGACAGAGGGAAATCATCCGATCGAAATCATTTCTTCCCAGGATTCTTAAAATATAAACTTTTTTTGCTCTCCTACGAAAATTGTGGAAATTACAAACGGAATTACAAAGTTATATATACCTTTTACACCTGTGGTGAAGGGTGTAAAAGTAATATATATAATGCTTATAAAAAACGTATTTTTATGCAAATGTACACTGTCGAACAAAATAAGGTCCGGTTTCCTACTTTTGCTACTCTTTTGGTATCCAGGTATTTGTCGTTTTTATCATTTAATTTAATAAACAAAAGAAGTTTTTCAATTATTTACATTTCATGTTTGGTTTAAAAGTAGTCTGTTGGTCGTGGATTTTGTGCAACAAAATAAAATGACACTTTACTAAATTATATAATTTGACTTCCAACTAGATGCTTAAAAAATGCAACATTTTAATATTCTACTCATTAAATTCTATTCAAATTATTATTACATTTGAAATATAAGCATAATTCCGCAAATATTATTATGAATTCTTCGACCGCAATTTAGGAAGGTCTCTTGATTCCAGAATGGTATAATGAAGTGAAATTAAAAAATGCAAAATATCTGTAATTGAGGCTATAGGAACCATTTAATTATGTAAAATAACAAATTTGAATAAAAATTAGAAGAAATTAAGTGACAGAAACCGTATTACCACGATGTAAAATTAGTTTCATCATTCAAAGAGATAAAGGAGAGTAATTATACTTATTTTTACTCTTACCGTTTTGATACAGCTCAAATATACGAGTTTTAAACGTACCTATTCTAAGGAAAGGTCTCTTCTAAATACTGCTAATATAATAAAATGACACGTAATGGAAAAATAATCGTTAAAGTCCTAGAATCATTGCAAAATAAAGTTATTTGG
Organism: Protocalliphora azurea; assembly: GCA_932274085.1. NCBI lineage: Eukaryota > Metazoa > Arthropoda > Insecta > Diptera > Calliphoridae > Protocalliphora > Protocalliphora azurea. The sequence continues at coordinate 77,372,758 of OW026523.1, read as the reverse complement.
ACGAATGAATCAAAATGATATTAAAAAATTCTAAAATCCGAAAAGAATTTGGAAATAGCCATGGAAAAGGCTAAAATTTTAACCTTTTTTAATAATAATTCAAATTACTTCTTTCTTCATCTCTCCGCTTACGTTAATGAGTTTCTTTTGGTACGAATTGCGATATCGTTAGGAATTTACTTCGTAGTCTTAAGGTTTCTGCCCCTTAATTTCTCCTAATTTTCATTCCAATTTGTTATTTTTTATAACTAAATGGTTCATTAGCCTCAGATTCAGATATTTAGCATTTCACAGAAAAATATCTTCATTATACCAATCTGGAATCTAGAAATCTTCCTGGATTCAATAATATCTTCACTATAATATCGGTGAATCTATCCTTATTTTTCAAATTTAATGATAATTTGAATAGAATTTAATAATAATATTAAAACTGAGCATTTTTTAAGCATCTATTTTCCATTTTGTAACAATAAATTGGAAAATTAGAAGTAAATTAAATAATTTAGAAAAGTGCCACTTTACTTTGTCACACAAAATCCACGACCAGCATAACACTTCTACTCAAACTCCAAATGCAAATAATTCAACATTTCTTTTATTAAATTAAAAAATATAAAATGAAAAATACCTAAACCTGAAAAAAGTAGCCCATGAAGCACCTAGAAGACAATTATGATGAAGTAAATAGCAAGAGTAGGAAACCACATTTTATTTTGTCCGACAGTGTAAATGTATGTATTATGAATTAAACATACCTATTAAGAACCCGTTCTACACCGATAAAATTTTATAATAATACGACATTATTTAAATCATCTAAATGATTTTAATAATTTCGTAGCTGTATTAAGTTTCTTAGCCAAGGCAAATAAAATCTGTAAGTTAACAAGATTAAATATTTGAATTGATATTGTTATAATCATAGAAATTATTCAAAAATGAATGTTCTAATTAAATGTGAACTTTATAAACAAAAACAGTTTTTGAGCAAAAGAAAAAATATATGGGCCATTATCAAAAATTCTTAACCTTATTGAAACTGACTTTAATCTTTAATAAGTTTTATGATAATACTATTTTAAATAAATGGGTTACATATCTGAACTCACATGACTTGAAACTAATAAAGTGCAAAATTTTAGCACCTAGGATTCATTTTATAATCATGATTGTTGTTCAAAGTTACTTAACTTTTTCCCATTCTTCTACATTTTTTTTTTTTTTTTATAAATATTTGATAAATTCTACACCTTCTTTGTTATTGTGCAGACTTACAATAGTTAAATATTAGGGTAGTCGAATTCTGATGATAAAATTTTTTAATTTTTTAAATTTTTTGGGCAGGATCTGTGCACCCCTCAGCGGAATAAAAATTTGATAGGGATTGATACCTGTTGTAATTGTTTGTATTTTGCGCTATATCTCGTTGACATGTCCTAAATAGTCTACACAGTAGATAGTTTCAAAGTTTGGGACACAAAAACGAAAATTAAAAAAAAAACAAAAAAAAACTAATTTTTGAGAGGCATATTCACAGTTTCTAATGAAATAGCATGGATTACTGCGTGAATTTAGTGTTTTGTTATTTTGCACAATAAAATCACAAGAGCATTAATAGTAAATTTAATAAAAAATTTATAGACTTTTTGAATATTACGCAAAAATTGCAATTTTGTTTTTGTATTTTTATATTGCAATTTGTACAAATCTTGGAAATACATATGAGAAGAACGATAAACATAATTGATCGGGTCCACAAATTTTATTTGAATGTAGTTGATAGTTAAAAACGGGACACTTTTGTGAAAATAGATTTTGCAAAGGACATCACATGGGGAGTACGAAATTAACCATAATTCGCATAAATTCTTGAAATTTGTAATGCTTAACGGAAATGTAGAGGCGCTTCAAAAAATTTCGAAAAATAAAAATTTTATGGATCAAAAAAATTTACTTGGGTTAAAAAACTATAACAATATTAAATAGTTATTCTTTGTAAAATTAACTCTAATAAAATATATTTTCGTATAATACACGGAGAAATAATGACATTTTTTTAATCTTACTAAAATATGCAACACTAATACCATCAAACACTTAAAATATCATAAATTATCTAGTAGATTTTGATATTACGTGTTATTTTTACCGAAATTATACATAAATTTCTAGTTTGTAAAAATGTTTACATGTTCAACTTAAAAAAGCTATAACTTTTACGCTTCCTGCACGAAATGATTAATGCAAATTGATTCTACATGCATTCGAGTCAAGGCTACCTGATGTGACGATTTTTCGCCAAACGTGGAGATTTTTAATTGATTTTGGCGACACAATGGTGGTGATTTATTTGACTAATTTTGAAAATTTTATAAAATAGGTATTTGCGGACTATTTTCAGCATTCGCCTAACAAAACGAAGGGTCTTAATTTATAAATAGCTTTAAGTTAGGTTGTATTTCCCAACCTAAGAATATACTTTAATATATATAAAATTATAAATGTTTAAATGTTTAATAAAATTAAAATGTTCATGAATAAATTAATTAATTGAAATCATTTATAAGTTTAAGAGAACAAATGTCTAATAAATCTAACATTTTGTAGAATCATTTTTTTTTTTTTTTTTATAAATGACAATAAATTTTTAAAGTTGTTGCTCTAAAATGGAGATATATGTATGTGCAGTGGCGAGCACAAATCAAAAAATAACAATCACATTCTTACAAAAAGTGCTATAAAAATCCTAAATAAAGAAGCTAACGAAATTAAACTTCTTGTTTCTGTTAATATGTTGATGTATTTTTCGGAGATATAACAAAAATGACAAAAAACCTAAATTTTATCATTTATATATAAAAAAATTTAACATTTACACGTGTGTTATTTTTTCAAATATTTATTAATTTTTAATATTATATAGCCATTTATTACGCCCTACACTACAAGTGTAAAGGGTATATATAAGTTTGTTATTCTGTTTTTAATTTCTACAATATTCATCTAAGACCACAAAAAGTGCATATTTTCTGGACCTTATTGATAGAGAAGTCGATATAACGATTGTCCGTCTGTCTGTCTGTAATCACGTTTTAAAAAGCCCCAGTTATCGGATATATATGTATTATACATCAAAATATAGGAAATACTCCTTAGAATAAGGTTAGTAAAAATGAACAAAATTGGTCCATTAGCGACCGAGATATCGCAAAAAAAAAACCGAAAAGGCCTCTGAAAACGTATTAGTTTTAGATTTTCTAAGCTCCTGTATAAACTAGCGACATCGTTTTTACACAAAAAACTCGGAATAATTTTTTGGAATGTTCATTAGTAATTGAGATATAGGTCAAAACGCATTTTCGAACTTTGTACAAATTTGCTGTAATTATTTTTCTAAAATTTCGGTTTTTTAATTAACCATATCGTACATAAACAATCGAGTTATAGGCAAAAATCTAAAAAAGAATTATTAAAAATATACACACAGAAACAGTGTTGCCATTTTAGCACTTACAGTGCTAGATTTAGCACTCAAAAAGATAAAAATGCATTGACAATTTATAAAAATATGCTAAATGCTGTTTAGCACTTTTTTACAGTATTTTTTAATTCAATACTTTTCTGATTTTTAAAAGAATTTCACAATAAATTTTTTCGGTATTATATGTCAGTTTTAAGATATAAGTCCCGTTTTTACTTTATTTCCAAATATTATAAATAATTCTGAAAAAAATTATTTATAAGTTGTCATTTCAACTATATTTTACAAGAAATCAGGCAACGAAAAAATTAATGTTTCTTTACAAAACAATTTAGCATTGTCATTTGCTGATGTAGAACAATTTAGCATAATTTTTTTTACGATTTAGCACTTTACCATTTAAATTTTCTGTCAACACTGCACATAAAAGCATTGCAATGACTCAGTGTTGTTGTTGTTTTTTGTTATGTTTGTATTTTTATTTTGTATAAATTTGATAATCATCAGAAGCTATCAGTGTTGTTGTTTTTCTTTTTTTGCCGTGATAGTTCAATTTTGTGTTTACATTTTTATAGTTTGGAAAAAAATATAGATTATTTTTGTAAGTATAAATGTGAAAATATGGAAGCATACTTTAAGGCGTAAATTTTATTATTTGTCGGTAAGGTGGTAAAGAGTATAAAAGATTCTGCACAGCCGAATAGAGCGCTCTAACTGGTTTTTCTTTACACTTTTTACACATTTGAGCATACTCTTCACTAAGTTCTCTAAATTATAAATTATGGCAATTTAGTTTGAAGAATATTAAGAATATTTTCATAATGCCATCTATTTTTACTAAATGTCCAACATTTCATCAACTGAAACATCCCTAAACCATGAAACCGTATTTCACTGTTTGTTTTACCTGACGCCTGTGTAGCTTTTCATGATACGATGCCAATAACATTCATTATCAACTAACTGAAAACGGTTCATTTTTATTTCCTCTGACCAGATTACTCGCCATTTTCTATGATTTTTGCAAAATTCTAAACGGGCCATTAACATTTTTCTCCTATAGAGCCTACTTTTTTTACTCAATTGCGGGTACAAGGCCCGATTCTTCGAAGTTCTCTGCAGACAGTTCAATCTCTAACTTTTTTTGGTGTTAGTTTTCGTGTTTTTGTATCTTTGGTTTTCATTAGGTATTAAAAATTAGTATTAAAAATATTACAATTAAACAAGGTCGAATTTAAAAACATTCTACCACTTTTGATCGTCACTGTATGAAAATGTATTTTAAGTTATAATTTAATTGTTTATTCAATTACTATTAGCTACTGCAATTACACTGTATTTGTTGAAGCTGAATTTACATTTATAAATTATACGAATCATTAAAAATTACACGACATTAAACTTTTTTTTAATTCTTATTTTTTTTTTTTTTTTCTTTAAAAAACCAAATCAAATTTAAATTTGGCGACAAACAAAATCTGACAACCCTGATTCGAGTCACTTCATATTTATACAAATGGATTTTAAAGTGCCATAAAAACAAATTTTTGAAAACCTAGAATCAAAAAATTTTTATAATGGCCCATATACGAGTACTTGGTAAGATAAAAATTCTTAAAATTAAGTTCATTATTAGCTTCCAAAAATCTTCATTTTAATACTTTTCTATTATGTTTTGACTTATAACAAGAAGGAAATCAAAGTCCAAATTGTTAATATCTGAACAAAAAGTAATATTTTCTTCTTTGGACTTGAGCAAGTAATTTTTTTTCAGCCGTGATGCTAATTTAATGCTTGGGTTTATTGGCTGACAAATTTCTAAAGTCAATTCAATTATCAGATAATCTTTATTTTGTTTTATATTATTTGAAATTATAGTAAAGCTCACGAAAAGATTTTTACATTTTACAAACAAAAGTAAAATATTTAAACATTTACGTTTTACAGTTTCGAGGGATTAGTCGACGAAATATCTTAAAAATTGTGAGTGAACAGAAAAGAAATTCTGAACAAATTTCTTTAAAAAATTTATAAACGAAAAGATATTACATTTGAAAATATCATTTTTTAAGTAATCCGATATAGATCGGATACTGAATCTGCGAATTCAGACGATTATATATATATATATATATATATATATATATACTAATAAATCAAACCGTTAATTTATTAACCATAAAAAAAATATAAAAATAAAAAACAGAACATTTATTTTTTGCGACATTTTTTGAACCCTACATCAAGCAATTTTAAGTAGAAAAAACATATAGTACAACTGACGAAAAAAGTTTAGATTTTTTGGAACTGTACCAATCATTTTATAAATTTATGCTTGTTGTGAAAAACGTTTGTAATTAACTTAGTAAACTAAAACAAGCATTTTTCATTGAGGTGTTTTGAGGTCAGGTCAAAAACTTTATTCATTCTTAAACATAAAAAATCGGTTAAATGCTCAGGTCATAAAACTTTATTTTTTTTTTTTTTAATAAACTCAATTCGTTTAAGGTCTATTAGCAGCCCACAGGTAAAAAATTAGAGCACAGGTCATAAAACTTCTTTGGGTAATTTCTTTACTATTAGATCATAAATTATAAATGTGTGCATATATATACAGTCAACACAAAAAAAGTTCAAATACACATTAAAAAATATTTTTTTATGGAAATCGCGATTTTTATCAATTAAGTTTTCTCAGCTGTGCACCAATTGCAATGAAATAACACTCATTTCATTCGAAATATGTTTTACTAAATGTTTTTAGACCAAAATTGTGATTTTTGTCGCGTTTTTTTTTTTTTTTTTTTTTTTTGAATTTTTAAAGAACAAATTTTTTTTTTTATTTTTTTCAACGATATCTCTGAAGCTACTGGGCAAATTTAAAAACAATATAAGTACGGCTTAAATATAATATTGTTGCCGAGTTTCGGATTTTTTTAACTGAATACGGTGAACCGTTTTCAAGTTATTCCAATTTATGTAATGAAAGTGCCTTAATTTTGGACATAACATATCTTGAAAAGTCGAGCTGATAGAGAAAAACGGAGATTAGATTTGAAATCAGCAACCTCAAATTAGTAAAAATGTTCAATAAAATTCCAAGACGTACAATGACTGTTCCCCAGTAAAAATTTATATGTTTTAAATTTGATTGTTTCTGTCGACATATAAAAATTATTTCTAAAAAGATTTTGTATTTTCAATAAATGATACATCAAAGAAAATGTCATAATCTATCAATTAAAATACTAAATAATGTGCAGAAAAATTAATCGGTAAAATAGTTCACATTAAAAACTGTAAAACGTCATAAAACCCAATTAAAAAATTTCACATCTATTGTTGACTTGCCATAAAAAAAAAACGAGTAAACTGTAAGAATATTGTAAGCACATATTATTGTTAAAAGAAATTTATAAACGTTTTTTTATTTTTTAATATGTAAAAAAAAGTGTGCAAAATTAGTTTTTCTGAATTTTTGCAATTTTTTTGTTTTTTCCTTGACTGATAGCTTTAAACCAAAACAGTTTTGATAAAAGTTTAAATATTTACATACATTTGAAAATGTAGCAATTTTTTTCGTAACCATGCTTTATTATATTTTGTTTTCATAACTTATAAACTAAGTAAGTGGGAAGAAGGGTTATTTTAACATTATATAATTTTTTAAGAATTTCAAAAGTATCGTTCTTATAAATGACCTTCGAACTATTCATATAAACAAACTTTATACATATCATTACAAGTTTAATATCGCAGGCTTTAATATGAAACTGAAACTAAAACTAGAGATCTGCAAAGTATAATTTATAAATTATTAGCAATTTAAGATATACCCCTTTGTGAATAGCTGTGTTCGCGTACCTGAATTTTGTAATAATTATTATAATATGTTGCAGTAAGTTGAAAAATCGCATTCATTTACTTTAAAAATCCTGCAAGTGAAAACATGAGAGTGACATAATTTGATAGTTCATTGATAGAGAATTTGATGAAAGCTGTTGGCTGCAGTGTTGCCATTTTAGTACTTTCAGTGCTAGATTTAACTTTTAAAAAAGTTAAAATGTATCGAAATTTTATATAAATATGCTATATGATTTTTAGCACTTTTCCAATGTATTTTTTTTTAAATTTTTTAAAACTTGCTTACAAACTTTCATTTGAACTCAATTTTACAAGAAACAAAGACAACATATTCTCAATTTTCTATACAAAATAATTTAGCATTGTTGTTTGTTACTGAACGATTTAGCATTTTTCCAATTATATCTTCTGGCAACACTGGCTGGCAGTTTTTCATATGATCATCACGATGATTTGTTTACAAATGTAAACAAAGAAAATCAAAATTTAAAAACTCAAATTATGTGATAATTTAGAAGAATTAATGTATAAAATGTTAAGCAAACATTTAAAATTCATATTTTGTATACCCTATACCACCAGAGGTGGTTGGGGTATTATGCGTTTGTGCTCATGTTTGTAACGCATATAAAAAGTTATCCAACTCCCACTTTAAAGTAAACCAATCGACTCAGAATCACTTTTTAAATCAATCTAACGATGTCCCACCGTCCGGCTGGCTGGCTGGCAGTCCATATAAACCTTGTGCACAAAGTATGGGAAACAATTTTAAAGACAATTCAATGAAATTTGGCACGTGGGACTTTTATGATCAAGTTAGTATTCGACACAAATAAGTTTTTTGTAAGTAGAAACATTGCCAAATTTTATGAGAATCTGTTAATAATTCACCACAGCTCCCATATAAATCCACTTCCAGAAATCGCCCTTAAATGCATAAAATAATTTAGATGTTAGTATCAACTCATTATTTTGTATTCCTATATTTTATTTTTTGATCACAGGTGTAATATATGTCCCCTTCCTGAATTTTTATATTCATACACATTGTTGTAGGGTATAATAAAGTCGGTCTTGACTGAATATATCTTTCTTTCTCGTTTTTTTAGATTTATGTTTATAAATTAGATAAAAATTCATTTATAAAAATTATTATTTGCTGTTACAAATCATTTTAAGAGATGTCATGTTAGCGTTTTAAGTTACAAATTTTCAGTTTTTTAATGAGTTGATTAAAAATTAAATTTTAATAAAACTACTTTTAATTTAATTTTAGTAACAAATATGTATTATATTAATAACATTTGCTTTTATTTTATTAATAAAAAAAACAATTTTTTATGTTTTTTTGTTTTTACAAATAAATTAGCGTTTTTTTTTATATATATCTAACAAAAAGACATTACTAATTTGTTAATTATAAACAAAATATTGTTCCTGAATTTTTTGGTTATATTTCAATTTCAGAATAAATTTGTCTTTGCTCTCTCAAAAAAAGTTGCTGGATAAATCTTCCTGGAAAATACGCAAACTCAGCTAATTTCTAAACATAAAAACTTAAATATTTACCCTTATCACTAGTTGGTTTCCACTAACAAGAAATAAAAATTCAATAGTTTAAAATATACTTATGTAGGTAGAATATATATTATACGTAGACAAAGCACATCTCACATTGTGCACCCTTTTAGAGGGACTCAGTTAAATATCTGAGAAAGTAATGGAGATATAGTTATGAATTTTTGTGTAAAATATATAAAAATAGATTAATAGGAGTTTTGGGTAAAAAGAATGGGCGGAATTGGACAATTTCCACACCCACCACCCACACAACTACAACAACTAAAATTTATGAAAATGAAAATAAAAATGAATTAAAAACCATAAGTATTTATGAAAATGGGATTCTTCATGCCCAGAATAAATATATGTATACACTTATACTTTTATATCCACCATTAAAAAAGATGTGGGTATATTGAATTCGTCATTCCGTGGCATGTCGAAATAATAATCTAATACGATCTAGCAATGTCCGTCCATGTGTTGTCCATTGGGGTAAACAATCTGGGGAATGAAATTTTGTGCAAATATTTTTCTTATATAAGGTTTGTTTGGTATTGGAAATGAGACAAATCGGTTCATAAACAAAAAGTTATGGGTAAATAATAAAACAAAGAAACAGTGTCTCTGCCGTAATCCGAAATCATACTTTTATGATAATATCTAAAGAAGCATGTAAGCCAACGAAATTTTGTACAAATAGTTCAAGTAACAAAGTAAACTCGGAAACCAAAAATGGATTTGTTCCGTCAACTTCATCACCCACCTCCCATATAAAATTATTAGAGTGGTAGAAAAAGTTGCTGATGTTTTAATTGATATACAAAAAAATTACATATATCTGAAGTTTTCGTAGCACTACCTTAATAAATTGAATATTTCTTGATGACAAAATGACTTTAAAAACCAAAAATCTTCCAGGGCTAAATATAATCTTGGTCTTGAATTCCTTATAACATGAATATAAAAAGAAAAGAGAATTGTAAAACAAACTTTATTCTAACCATCTTTAAAGTCTTACATTGTCGTTAAATTTTCATAGCGTTCACTGCAATTTAAATAAAACGATTTATGCATATTAATTTATTTAAATAAAAAAAAAAGTTTGTTGTCTATTTTATTAAAGAATTAACTAAAAACAATTAAATTATTTTTTTAATATTTAGATAAGTATTTTAATCGCTAATATAAAAAATATAAAATAATATAAAGATCATTTGTCAAGCAGTTATTGTGCGTAGAGTCTTGAAACGATGATAACAAATTTAGTTGGGGAGGCCCGATTTAAAATAGAAAAATAAATAACTAATATTTAAAATTTTTTATGTATATTGACTTTAGTGTGACATTAATTATCAAAAGTCTTGAATGTTTATTTTAATTTAATAAATTGATAAGTTTGTTCAGTGAGTTAATAAAATATAATAAAAATAAAATAAAAAGATTTTAATATTACTATAAAGAACACATAGACAATTCAGAATTTAGCTCAGTTGGAAATTTTTTTAAGACAACTTATATGACTTTATGACGTGCCCGCATCACTGCTAACTTTGTCTTTTGTACCCATACAAAATGCATCATGAAAACCACTCACTATTTCATTTATTTTGTCAAATTTCTTGCTTTAATTGCCTTGATTTGTTTTTGTTACGAAGTACGAAAATAAACAACAAAACGAATTTCGAATTACAGGCAAGTTTGTTCCTTTTCATATTGCCTCTGCTTCTCTCTCTCTCTTTAAAAGGATAAAATGTTAGTATTTTAACAGCGAAGAAAATAATTCTATATTTGATATCACTAATTTTTTATTACAGTTAAATATTTGAGAAAGTAATGGAGATATAGTTATGAATTTTTGTGTAAAATATATAAAAATAGATTAATATGAGTTTTGGGTAAAAAGAATGGGCGGAATTGGACAATTTCCACGCCCACCACCCACACAACTACAACAACTAAAATTTATAAAAATGAAAATAAAAATGAATTAAAAACCATAAGTATTTATGAAAATGGGATTCTTCATGCCCAGAATAAATATATTTATACACTTATACTTTTATATCCACCATTAAAAAAGATGGGGGTTCATTGAATTCGTCATTCCGTGGCATGTCGAAATAATAATCTAATACGATCTAGCAATGTCCGTCCATGTGTTGTCCATTGGGGCGAACAATCTAGGGAATGAAATTTTGTGCAAATATTTTTTTAGACAAATCGGTTCATAAGCAAAAGTTATGGGGTAAATAATAAAAAAAAAGAAACAGTGTCTCTGCCGTAATCCGAAATCATACTTTTATGCCAATATCTAAAGAAGCATGTAAGCCAACGAAATTTTGTACAAATTTGTTCCGTCAACTTCATCGCCCACCTCCCATATAAAATTATTAGAGTGGTAGAAAAAGTTACTGATGTTTTAATTGATATACAAAAAAATTACATATATCTGAAGTTTTCGTAGCACTACCTTAATAAAGTGAATATTTCTTGATGACAAAATGACTTTAAAAACCAAAAATCTTCCAGGGCTAAAGATAATTTTGGTCTTGAATTCCTTATAATATGAATATAAAAAGAAAAGAGAATTGTAAAACAAACGCTATTCTAACCATCTTTAAAGTCTTACATTGTCGTTAAATTTTCATAGTGTACGCTGTAATTTAAATAAAACGATTTATGTATATTAATTTATTTAAATAAAAAAAAAAAGTTTGTTGTCTATTTTATTAAAGAATTAACTAAAAACAATTAAATTATTTTTTTAATATTTAGATAAGTATTTTAATCTCTAATATAAAAAATATAAAATAATATAAAGATCATTTGTCAAGCAGTTATTGTGCCTAGAGTCTTGAAACGATGATAACAAATTTAGTTGGGGAGGCCCGATTTAAAGCTGAAAAATAAATAATTAATATTTAAAATTCTTTATGTATATTGACTTTAGTGTGACATTAATTATCAAAAGTCTTGAATGTTTATTTTAATTTAATAAAATGATAAGTTTGTTCAGTGAGTTAATAAAAAAATAATAAAAATAAAATAAAAGGATTTTAATATTACTATAAAGAACACATAAACAGTTCAGAATTTAGCTCAGTTGGAAATTTTTTTAAGACAACTTATATGACTTTATGACGTGCCCGCATCACTGCTAACTTTGTCTTTTGTACCCATACAAAATGCATCATGAAAACCACTCACTATTTCATTTATTTTGTCAAATTTCTTGCTTTAATTGCCTTGATTTGTTTTTGTTACGAAGTACGAAAATGAACAACAAGTTTGTTCCTTTTCATATTGCCTCTGTTTCTCTCTCTCTCACGCTCTCTCACACGAAATCAGAATTTTTCTTTGTGTCAACTCAGACCAGTGTTCCAGTGTAACCTTTTTAAAGCTAAATCTAGTTTTTTTTTATTTTGCTTTCAACCTCAAAATTTTTGTTTTAGCTTCTAGCTTTTTTCTAGCCTTTTTTGACTTTTTTAAAATTGCCTTTAAAAGGATAAAATGTTAGTATTTTAACAGCGAAGAAAATAATTCTATATTTGATATCACTAATTTTTTATTACAGAACCATCCATTTAAACATTTTTTGTATTTGTTCGCACAAAAAATGGATACAATTTATATATAACAAAAATTTTCGGCCGCAGGATTTATTCTCCAAATCAAAAGTAACTAATTATAAAGCGATTATTATAATTATTTTTATTATAGTTCATTAAACATGGAAACTATTATTAAAAAATTCTTATGAAAGCGAAAATCAGCAAAAATTTTAAAATGCCTAATTCAAAAGCAATTATAGTTCAAAAATTAAAAGAAATCATTCCAAGGTTTTTATATGAAATATAATCTAAATTTGTATTGGAACTTTTGGGACGATTTTCATTGGATCTTTTTTCTGGAAGCCGTTTTATGTTTAATTTATAAATTTATTGAAGTATCTATAAAAAACAATCAAAAACTAATGAGAACCAGAAAAAATATTTGTTAAATTAATAAGGTTCACTTTGTTCCAGCTTTATTTTTTGGAGCTTTTTTGGACCTTTTTAAAATTCAATTTAGCCTGTTTTATGACTTTGTATTAAAATTCGATTAAGAGATTCATTGAATCTATTATTTTTTTAATTGGTTATAAACATTTTTGAAAAAACAATTTAAAAGTTGACGTTAATAGAAAATTTTGAATCAAATATTACACCGTGAAACAATTTCCTAAAATTCTTTTCACAAATGAAAAATTCAATACATGCATCAAACTAGAGCTCCTGCATAATAAAACTACCTACTCAGTTTTTCTCCAGGACAAATTTTCTCTCAAAAGGACTTCAAAGTTGCGAAAAATGCACAATAAAAAAAGAAATATAAAATGTTTACGAAAACTACATCAAATGAAAGCTAAGTACCACTGCAATATAACAAAAGTTTTTATTTAAATATTGCGACACAAAATGTTAAGAAAATATCCTTTATATAAAGTAAGTAATTAACTAATAATTATAATATTAAAGGATTAAATTTTAAAAACGGATGTTTTCTTAAAATGTTGTACTGTAATTTTTAAATAAGAGATTATTATATTGCAGGAATTCGTAGCTTTCATGTGACATCCATATTGGGTCGATATAATCGTCGTAAATATTTTACATTATTCTTAAAAATTACACATCTTTCGAAGTCCTTTGAGAGAAAATTTGACACATGCTATTAAGAAAAATTGAGAAAACATTTATTTTTATAAAAAATATATAATATTTTTGGTGAAATTTATCCATTTGATGGTAATAAAAGTGCAAGTTACAGCATGGCTTCGATGTTGTGTGGCATTTTTTGCCTATTTTCATTTTTGTTCATCACTTATATGATCAAAAGAGTCCTGTTACAAAGAAACATACAAAAGACTATCGTTCTAGTACGAATGGAATGAACCCCATTGATCCAGATTTGATGTTATAAAGTATCAGCTATTTAAACGCGATAATGTAATATAGATTTTGTCACGTGTTCTAGCTGTTTCTTATGTAAATGTTTAGTCAAAATATTACAAGCTTTAGTTAATTTTTGGTAATGTTGTGAATTATCATTAAGTCGTCCGAGGTAGCTAATCATCACCTAATGATTTGCACGTCAAGAATCACTTATGAAACTGTCTTCAAGACACAATTTGCAGATAGGAGGGTAACAAAAATATTTTATTTTTTTTTATTTGAAACAAAAGCTTTTTTCCAAAAATTTTTAACAATATGTAAGAAAATAACTCGGAATTATTGATCCTTTATTGATTTATTTTATTCACCTTACGAAAAATAAAAAATCACCATATTTTTTATACATTCACAAGACATTTTTATTTAAAATCACAAAAAAGTTTAATTTCCTTTAAAATAATCACAACTTTTAAATACATTTTTTTGCATAACCTTTGAGGCGTATACATAAAACATAAAACAAGACACACATTCAACATTTTAAAGACAAACATAATAAATAATCAAATATAATAAAAAATCAGTGAATCCTTAGGGACCAGTATGAACAACTTCAAGTCAATTTTAATAAGTCAATCTAAATATAAAATCATTTTTTCTCTACTTCGATTTCTTCTCATCATTAGTTTCCTCACAGACACCACAATTTTCGTATTTCAATAGATTATGTTTATTGCCATTCATGCCATAAGGAGCACTTGCACGTACTTCCATAAAATAGTTACCTTTAGCATCGGTGGGTACAGCATAACCCATAGGCACTTCTTTACCAGGACATTTACCCTCACGCAAACGAGTCAAAGAACTGCAACGAGTACCCATAAAATTCTTTTCATTTCCAGGATAAATTGTTTCGGCATAGTAAACCCAAGCTCTGGCATGAGCACACGAAATACCAACACAACCTGGTGGTAAGGGATCTAAACCTCCAGGATAGAAATCAACATCACCCATGGGATCACGTTTACCCAAAACACCCGAATTGGTATGTATAATATCTATGAAATCAGCATCACCTCTCAGCAGACCCGACAAAGATTCTCCCTCATTAAAGCAGGGTTTGGCTGGATCTAAGCCGGTTATACGGGGTATAGTCATTTTGGTTTTCATTTCAAAGTAACGACCAGCAGCACCCACAATATGTGCGCCCAAACTATGGCCAATTAAATGAATATTTTCCACTGGTACTATCTCAGCCAGTTGCTTCAAACCATCGGCTATGTGCATGCCCAAAGCTTCGGTGTTGAAGGCAGACCAAGAGTAAAGAGTTTCAATGAAACCAGCCGCATCCAAGGCCTAGAAAATATAGTTAATGAGTACAAAAAATAATTTATTTTTAATTTTTTTTTTCTGTTTTCTTAACCTACCACAAAGTTCACTCCACCACGACAGCTGTAAGCCTTGGCAAAAAGATCAATTGTTTTATCATCATCCACCGATGTTGTCCAACCAGTAACCAATAATACTACCTTATTTTTGGGATTGAATTCTTTACTAGTCCACATATCATTAGCCTTTAAAAGGGAATAATTATAGCGATTGCAAGCTGTTCTCAATTGAAATTGAATTTTATGGATGTCCGGCAAATATTTGGGTGTTATGGATTGTGATGATAAGGCCGATGAACCTATAATGGAGATTAGAGAATTGTGTATAATATTAGATAAAAATTTGGTTTTCATAGGATCCGTTTGCCGAAAATACTGTAAATAAAAGTAAAGTAAATGAAAACATTGTTATAGTTTTTTTTTTTCAAAATGTTATTCATTAAATTTATTTAATTAATAAACTATAAAAGGACTGAATTAACTTTCTTAAAACTGCTTTGAAAATATTTTAGTTAAAAGAAATTCCCCAGATCATTTTATTTTTAAAACAACACGAAAAATGAAATGCAATCAAAAATTTTACTTTGCGTTCATTTGAAAAACATACACGATTATGTATTATTTTCCTTCACCTAGGAGATCTATAAAAGATATTAAAAAAAAACTATAAATATTTGGAAAAAACTTAGAAGTTAAAAGTAATTAAAAAAATGAAATATATTGGTTTTTAATCTTTTATCATAAGAGAACAATTTTTGTTTAAAAAAAGAAATATTTTTGCCACCAGTGTTATATACTAAAATTGCCAAGATTTTTTTTACAGATGTTCTAATAAAAAAAAACGAAAATGGTAGTGTGATCACCGGGCAACCAAAAATATATAAAATTATATTTTTTCTTGGACTTCAAATTAACTTAACTATTAGTTATTTATCTATTACAGACATTTTTAAGAATTTTGCATCGATTTGCTACAGTTCATTTTTGCACATATTTTATCACATTCTTATATACTTGCATATTTTACACTTAAGAAAACAAAATCTTACTTATTTTGTAACCAATTTAATTAATTTTTTCTATTATTAGGCATTGGTGAAATTTTCTTTTTTCTGTCGCATACCTTTTTCAAATTTAAAGCAGGAAATTTTTATAGTTACCTACTTTAACGGTTTTTTGGTGCATATATAACAATTTTTTTTAAATAGTAAATAAATCAAGTTATTTTTATCATAAGTAGCAGGAAATTAAAAATTTAACCACAGAAAAATAATATTTTAAGCGCTTATTTTTTGAGCATTTTTTATGCGCATAAAACACTATACATATATGTACAGAATATGTGATAGAAGAATTAAAATTTTAACATTTGGTATTAAAAGCATTTTTTTTAAATAGTAAAAAATTTTCATTAAAATATAACGAAAAAATAGGACATAGTTTTTAAAATAGATTTTGTAAATGATAAAATGAAATTTAACTCCTTAAGACTCATAATCCAATAAACCAAGAAACTATACAGTATTATAAGGATAATTAAAAAAAATTTTGATACAAAATTACATTTTTAAAAATTGTATATCTTCGATTGTTTTTAAAATTTGGATTGTACATTTTATCGCCTAATTCATATGCGAAAAAATGAAAAAAGTTTAAGGTTAAATAACTTATCGGATTTTAGCAGAATTGGTATCACTGGAAAGGACATTTCTCTTTATAACATAATCATAAAAGTCACATATCTTCCTGGCACCAGAACCTCTAAAATGAAGAAAACTTTTCCTTTATCCTAGAATGCCCTGAAAAATCCTTTTTTAATTTTCATTGTTTTTTGACATGATGTTTAAAAACTCAATGGGATCTCAATGGGATCAAAAGTTATAACATTATATTTATAGCAGTTAGTATAATTTTACTAACAAATTAATATCTTTTTAGTGTTCTTATATATATATTCTTTTTTATTTTAAATTTAGTATAAAAATAAATAGGAAAGCATAAAAATAAGTGCTGTTCATCAAGATCGACCACATAATACCTTACATACTTGTGCATAGCTACTAAGAGGATAGGGATAGGGCCTTATGGGAGACCTATGGTCAATTGTAGAACGATCCTTATGAAATTTATTACAATAATATATGTGTATATGAAAGTTATTTATGTAAAATTTTATTTCGATATTGCAATTTATGTGAGATTTATATACGTTTAAGTATTTTTAGGGAATGGGTATTATATGGGAACCATGTTCAATTATGGGCCTATTATTGTAAAAATTATGTGCAATGATTTACACTAATATAAAATTCATTAATAATTAATAGCGGATTTATGCGCTTTTAAGTTATTTTTAGGCAGCAGAACCTACATGAAAGATATGATCAATTATGCACTGATTTTTATAAAATTTTTTACAATGATCTTATGTGTACTGAAATTACATAAATACGACATATTTCAGATATTTATATAGATTTATTTATAATAGAAAACGTATTCGTTAGCAAAGAAAACTTAAAAGAAAATTTTTCAAGATATAC
Organism: Protocalliphora azurea; assembly: GCA_932274085.1. Taxonomy (NCBI): domain Eukaryota; kingdom Metazoa; phylum Arthropoda; class Insecta; order Diptera; family Calliphoridae; genus Protocalliphora; species Protocalliphora azurea. The sequence continues at coordinate 77,354,979 of OW026523.1, read as the reverse complement.
AAGGATAAAAGATATTTTTCATTTTAGAGGATCTTGCGCCAGGAAGATGTTCAGTTGTTATATCTTTATGATAAAGAACTGAGATTCTTCTTTATCATAAATCCTCCTTTCCAGGGTTACCAAGATTGTTGAAATCTGATCCAAGCTTAAACTTTTCTAATTTTTGACAAAAAAGCTCAAGGTGTCCAACTTTAGAGGTCCATAGAGTATGAACCATTAGCGATATAATTCATATGAAGCGCATTGAGGAGTAGATTATGTGTGCTAAATTTCATTAAAATCGGTTATGATCAAAATTCGAGCTGGGTCAAAATTTTATGGAATTACCCATATATGATATCATAATTTTAAAAATATTAAATAAATTTTTCCTTAGAATTTTTTTTTTTTTTTTTTTTTTTTTTTTTTTTGTGGAAACACAATATTTTATGTTATGTATTATTAATATATTTATATGAGAATTATATTTTAGTGGAATCTCAAAAATTAAAAGAGGATAGATAAAGGAATCAATATCAGCTTGAATTTCGAACTACTGCAATATCGTATTAGATATGAAATTATTTGGAGCAGGGAGAACTTTAGTTTATTATTGTTATTTCGTTTTAATTTCAAATAAAATAATTAATAACATATTTATCCAATCTTGATATCGCACTTGATCAACAATTCAAAATTTTAAAATTTTCAGTAAAGTTCAAAAACTGTTTGTGGTTACATTTTAAGAGAATTTGAAAATCCGAATATATATTAGTATGCAAATTCCATTTGAAAATATATTTACTTTTGTCTTTTAAATTTTTGCTATTTAGGTAAAAAAAAAATCTATTTTAAAGGTAGTGACTACACTATCATGAAAATGGTCTCAAATGTTGTTTTAGAGATGAAAGAGTAATCGGAATATGTTACATTTTTACAATAGATAGCTATTGATGTTATTAGTTGATTTCTTGCAAAAAGTGACATTTTAAGAATTTTGAGTTAATACCTTCATGTTGATCAAGTGCGATATGTATATATTCTGAAATATATTGCTTAAGTTTTTCGATATCATTACTAATATTTTTATTTTTAAAAAATTATGATATAATTTCCGAGTGTACCTTTTAGAACAACCTATATAAATAATTTTAGAATTATAAAAACAGAAAAAAATAATAGTTTTAATTTCGCAAATATACAATGTAATTAATAGTTATTTTAATCAGATACTAAAGTTTAGTCAGTCGAAAAAAGAGTTTTTTCTTTGTTTAAATTTTTATAAGTGGTTACCAGATTTATCCGTAGACAAAATGATATTATTTTCTTACAAAATAAAATTTTAAGCTTTAACTTTGGGTAAAAATTTATTAAGTTAAGAACTCCACTTATAAAAATTTAAACCAAAAATACTCCTCTCTTTTCGTTCGACATAGATGGAGGCACCGACAGAATGAATCAAAGCGAATTTAAATAAGATTTTTTTGAAATTCCTAAGTTGCTTCATTATGTACATTCGTCATACCTCTTGTTCTATATTATTTAAGGCGAATTCACATAACCCCAACTCGGTAAGTATTTTAAAGAGAGATAATTTTTTTTATGGAGTTTAAAAATTCTTCCATTAACGTCAATGTCAAATTTGATATAAAAAATTTAATTTAAAAATACTCTCCGGGCTTGAGCCTTGCACCTTTTGAAAAATTTGCTTTGATATTATTTGGTACTTTTAGGGCCGTTATTATAACATTCCTACAAGGTATTAGATAGTTAAAGGTATGATAAACTAAATGATTTTTTTTTGCTCACTTTTTAATGATTATTTTTGATTTTTATTTTTCGCTCACAAAATAAAACTTAAATTGTTGCGAAATGATTTTTAGTAAAAAAATTTATTTTGCTTTTCTTTAATTTTGTGAAAATACCAGTAAAAGTCCAAATTTTTATTAAAAAATTTTAATAAAAATCTAAATTTTTTTTATAAATAAAAAACTACTAAAAATTAACATTTTTTATAAAAATTTTATTTTTTTATAAAAATTGCAATTTTTTTTATAAATATCAAATTTTTCGCTTAAAGTCGAAATCTTTTACAAAAATAAATATTTTTACTAAAAATCAAAATTTAAAAAAAAAAAATTAAAATCGGCGTAAAATTTTGACTTCTGGTAAAAAAAATTGATTTATACAAAAGAAAATTTCATTTTTATTCCAAATTTGTTTTTTTAATAAAAGTTTTGATATTTATTAAAAATTTTCATTTCTATTAAAAATTTCAATTTTTAGTAAACGTTTTCATTTTTAATAAAAATTTTTATTTTTCATAAAAATTTTGTTTTTTAATAATAAAAATTTTGATTTTAATTAAAAATTTATATTTTTAACAAAAATTTTGATTTTAAATAAAAATTTTGATTTTTAGTGAAAATTTGGCTTTTAGTAAAAACTGATTTTTTGAAAAGTTTTGATTTTTAGGCAAAATCATAAGATTATTGTTAAAAGATCAGAATTTTGCTGTTAAATCGAGTTTATAACAAATAAAAACTAATTTTTCGCTAATAATTGGGAGTGTTTTATTCTTTGAGCAATAAAGTAAAAATCACAAGATAATCATTATAAGTTGAGCGAAAAAATAAAAAATAATCATTAAATATTGTGCGAAAAAATAAAAATCAAAAATAGTCATTATTTATTGAGTTTTATTTATAGGCCTTGTTTAAAACTGTAAGAGATAAGTATAACATATAGGCATGTTTTTCATAGGCCTCATCGATAACTTTAAGAAGACGTAAAAATATTTAAAATTAGATAAGAAACAAAAATTTGGCAAATGATTAAAAATTTTCTATGTTGGAGTTACTCTATTTGGAGCCTCAATAGCATCGATCTTGATAGGTCCCAAATTTAAAATTGTGTATTAAATCTTATGTACATCCATCTAGCCGATTAGAAGTTACAGATTTATTTAAAAAAGTTTTCTATTCTGCCCTACTGTACAATATTAGCATTAAAAAAAAAAAAAAAATAATTTTTTATTCAGGTATCAAACAATAGAAAATAAAAATTTAAACAGTGAAGTTGGTTCTATAAATGGGCCTTTTGCAATTTTTGAGTCAGTCCATTTAAAAGCAAAACGAAAAATTACAAATTTGGACCTTACCTCTTCGAATTTAATGATATTCAGTACAATCATTATATCCATCAAAACAAAGACTGCCACGAAATTTCAGATAATTTTATCAAGTGGTTTGCAAAATATAGCGATTTGAAAGTGTAAAAAAACTAAATAATTTTACAAAGTTGTGTACACAAAATTACAAATATATTTGAAAGTATTTATGGTACACAGAATCTTTCGGGTGTTGTATCAAAATTATCTTTAATATGACGTACAGCATAACTTTTTCTCAACATTTAAATGATCCATATCCTGCAATTTACAGTTCGCAGGTAAATATCTCAAAAAATAGTCTTTTTAAAAATCTTAAAAAAAATATATGCTAATGGTGAAAACGTTTTTTATACCCATGGTAAGTGTTTTGCTAAGTCTCACTTATCATTGGTATAGAAAACGTTTTCACCATTACCATATATTAAAAAAAAACACACTTTTTGAGATCTTTACCCGCAAAATAAAAATCGCGTGGTATTGACCATTTTAATATTAAGAAAAAAAATCATACTGTACGTCATCTTAAAGAATATTTCGATACCTTTAATATTACACTCCAATAAATTTTGTGCCGTAAATACTTTAGAAGATATTTGTAATTTTGTGTATACAACTTTGAACATTTTTTAACTATTTTATACTTTCAAATCGCTATATTTTACGAACCACTTGATAAAATTATTTGAAATTTTGTGTTACTTAGTACTAAATATCATCAAATTCGGAAGCAGTGTTACCAGGAACCGAGAAAAAAGAGGCTAAGTTCATCTTAAAAAAAGGTCAAAAAAAGCTATTTGTCGCAAAAAATAATTTGGATAATGAAGCGCCACAGTCAAAAATTTTTGTTAAACATAAATAACAGATTTTTTGCGCGAATAGATTCACAAAAATGCTTAAATAAATGATTCTGTAAAAAGGTAATAAAAATTATTTTCTTCGTTGTTGAAATACTAACATTTTGGCACTTTTAAGAATCAAAAAAAGGCGAGAAAAAATTTTAGAATCTAAACCGAAAATTTTGGAAATAAAAGCAAAATAAAAAGGCTAGATTTAGCCTTAAACTAGCAACACTGGTCGAAAGTGTAAAAAATTATCAGTAATTATATCTTGTTAAAAAATATAATAATAATAAGATCTTAAAAAATCATTCAAAAATATTTGTTTTATTTTATTAAAAAAGTATATGAAATTTTTGGAAAATTGAACGAATAGAAAACTAAATTGTTAGATTTTTTGTCGATTATAAAAATTGATAAAACTGCAAAATTCAGAAACTTATAAAAGCTACAGCTGTAAAATGTTTTATGAAATTAATCTTGTAATTCTTAATTACAGTTCCTCATTTAGAAAACGAAATTTTAATAAAATTTTAATTTTACCACGAAACAAAACTTTTATCAGTTATTTACAGGCAATTTATTCGCTATTAACTGTAAAATATTTCCCTCTTAATTTCCAATATATAAATTGTTTTACATGGAACGAAATTTTTTTTACGAAAGATCGAAAGAGACAGAGTTACATGAAAAAGCTAGAAAGAAGAAAATTAAGAGCGCCAAAAAATGTCAAAAATATGTACTCACTTAAATGAAAAGATTGGATTTTAAATCTAATGTATATTTTTTTAATTAAAAAATGAGGTTATGTTTGATATTAAAAGCTTAAAATTTTAGTTTATTCTTTTTGGGATTTTATTCTCATTTAAAATTTTAATAAAATTATGTTGATTTTTTTTGAAGATTTAAAATCATTGTCAACCTATTAAAATTCTTCAAAAAAAAAAAGAATAAAATCTAGAGAGTGAAATAAATTTTTAATGTCTTTCAAGAAAAATATGTAACTTTTAAATTAACAAAAAATATCACACATAACCTTGCTTTTTAATTATCAAAGACATTTTTGGAGGTTATGGAATAGAAAAAAGTTTTTATAAAGAAAATAGTTGATTTTGTTAGATTATCACTTATAGCCTTAATCAAAATAAAATTTAAAACTTATCAAAGGTTTTTAAAACAATATTTTTCAAAAAAGAAACCTTTTATAAATTTCAAATACTATTATGTGCAAGTTTTTGAAAATTTTGTTCAATATCTACTTACACACTTTATTAATTGATGTCGATACAAACTCAAATGGATAACCAGCTACCAATTGTTTGCTCATCTCAAAAAGTCCAGTTGGTGTTGGTAATTTACTGGTTATGTCATTGGCTACACCTTTTGCCACATCCTTAGCAGAACTCGCAAGGTTTTTTAAACTTAAATCAATACAATTCATAGAATTGAAAGAACACAAAAAAACTAAAATACTTAAAAATATAAACGTTTTCATGATGTGTTTAAATTTGCACAGAATTTAAAAAAAATTGAGGATTCGTAATAATATATAAACTTGTTATCGTCTTGCGATTTATTCTTAGACTGAAGTGATATAATTTTGTTCATTATTATTTTATACAGGTTCTAGTTTTTTTTTTTTCTAGAACTTTAGGTAATATGTACATAAATGAATGTACAAAAATGTAAATACATATATGGCTTGAAGTATATATTTGGATATAATGGAAGTAAAATGTAAAATTTACTGTAATTGATTGGAAGGAACTTTATGGGAATTTTAATTTATACTATATATATGTTTATTATGCTTGTAAATGCTCTCTTTATGTTTAAATGAATTTTAGGGTGACCAGTTGAAGAGTATTTATTTTAGTACTAAAAATAAGAGAACATCAATCAACTTGACAAAAGGAAGTATTAGTTATAATGTAATAAAGAGATATTAATTTTTCTGGTGAACTTTGCATTTTCTATTTATAAGTACTGCGAATTTTCGCACAATGGGAAGTTTTTGCCATTTTTCTGTTATAAATCTGTAACTATTTAGTCTTGAACAAAATTTTGCACAAATAATCTTGAAAATATTTCCTATAATATTAGTTAAAATGATCTAAATCCATTTGCAAATTATTTGGAAACTATGTAAATTCGAAATTTATTGTTATTTGATTAAACAAGTTTATATTATATTAAAAATTTAAGACATTTAGAGGAATGAGGATAGGAATATTAAAGCCCTTGGCTTAAAGAATTAGTGTTAATACTTTAATTGGTTTAAAAACACAATTTGTGGTTAAAGGTAAATTTTTCGGAAAGACAGCCCGACGGACACGATATGGTACGGTAACCATATCAATCATTGAATGACCTGCGATAAATAATGTGTTATTTAGTATCATCTCCTCTAGCTCTACACAAATTTTCATTATAAATTACCAATTGGATTGTGAGATATTAATAAAAACGTTTTGATAAGTAATCATTTTTAATGTAAATACGTTTTCTTTTAAAGTTATTCCATCTTAATTAAACAAATAAAACATTTAGTAACAATATTTAGTTAATTTGTACTAATTAATAATACTAATTAGTTATAATAGTGAATCACATATATGTTTGCCATGTTATCTCAAACCATTTTAAAATGTTTAGTTACCCCCTGGCTGATATCCGCAAATAAAATTTTACATATAAATATTAACACCGTACAACAGCATTTTTCACACATGAACGAAACCAGATATATATATATATATATATATATATATATATATAAAGCGTGATCCATTTCGAGGTTCCCTACTTTTTTAAAGAAAAAAAAAAAAAAAAAAAAGCACAGAAAATTCAAATTTAATGGGGAATGTTTATTACCATTTGAAAGAACATTCTTTGGCATTTATTTTTTGAAGATTATGTTTATCAAATGTTGTCCGTTGCTACGTCGCAGATGGTCCATCCATTGAGTCCAATTTCCGATGACTCGTTCGAGCATTGCGACTGCTAACTGGCGAATGACATGCGTGATGTTTTCCTCCAAGGCCTAAATCGAAGCGGGTTTGTCAGCATAAACTTTAGACTTTACATATCCCCATAGGAAAAAGTCTAACGGTGTGATATCACACGATCTTGGTGGACAATCGACCGGCCCAAATCGTGAAATTATGTGTTCACCGAAGTGTTCTCTCAATAAATCCATTGATTAATGCGATGTGTGGGAAGTGGCGCCGTCTTGCTGAAACCAAATGTCGCCGAGATCACGAGCTTCAATTTCAGGCTTGAAATAGTCGGTTATCATGGCACGATAACGGTCGCTATTGACGGTTACGTTCGCACCGGCATCATTTTTAAAGAAATATGGACCGATGATTCCACCGGCCCACAAACCACACCAAGCCATTGTTTTTTCTGGATGAAGTGGCAGTTCTTGAATCTCTTCAGGTTGCTCTTCGTCACGAATGCGGCAATTTTGTTTGTTTACATACCCATTGAGCCAGAAATGGACCACACCGCTGAACAAAATTTGCCTCGAAAACGTCGGATCTTCTTGGAACTTTACAAAATGCGTCAAGTCGTTCCATACGTCAGTCCGACTTGCTGCGAACGGCGACGAATCGACTCTCCACGGTCTTCGTGTACACTACGGCCGCTTTATTTTCTTCTAGTGTGCTAGACGTAGTCTATTCGGTCGAATATTATCCAATAATGAATGCTGAGTCTCAAACATAATCAATAGGCCGATTATGTTGACCACAAGTTGAGCGAAGTGCACGAAACACATTCCTCACAGAACGTGAATTTTCGTAATAAAATTGAACGATTTGTATACGTTGTTCAGGCTTAAGTCTTTCCATTATGAAATGCCAAACAATACTAAACAAAAATAACATGACAGCATGACACGACTCACACGTGATCTGTCAAAAAAAGGATATTGAAAAAAGTATCTCTACTTTAATCACCCATTATATATATAATAGTAGAGACATTTTATGATAGAACAGAAAACTTTAAAATTACAAAATTAATAATTTTTTTTATAATTTTTTTCAAAATCTGTTAATTGCTCAACAATGACGATATGGATATCAAATTGTAGAATATGATTTAGAAATTTTAGTAAATTTTTTTGTTTTAATCGTTCGGGCGTCTATAATGTCAAAAATGTCCTCCAAATATTTTATGCTTAAATATTTTTGAGGTTTTGTAACAAATTATTCTGGAAGTATATTAATTTCCAGCTTCATCAGTTCAAATTTTGTAAGATTTTAAAAATGACCTGTCATTGTTTACATAAATTTTCTTTTCGAAATATATTCTGCAATTTTAAATATTATTTATTAATAATTGACATAGTCCTCATTAAACATTAAACATTATTTTTTGCGAAAAAAAACCGTCAATCAAACCAAGGAAAAGCTCGATAAATATTATGGGGACTCTGCACCATCGATTTCAATGGTAAAAAAGTGGTTTACTGACTTTCGTTGTGGTCGCACAAGTACAAATGACGGTAAACGTTCTGGACCGTTCTGAGGTAAGTACACCCGAAAATGTCGAAAAAATCCACGATATGGTGTTGGTCGACCGAAGAGTAAAAGTGTGTGGGATTGTTGATGCCACAGGCATTTCATATGACAGTGTGGTTCAGCTGGGTTTAAGAAAGTTGTCTGCAAGATGGGTGCCGCATTTTCTCTCAACTGACCATAAACGTAAACGTGTGATAACTTCAAAGAATTGTTTGGAGTTGTTTAACCGCAATCCGAAAGAGTTTTTGCGGCGTTTTGTAACTGTGGATGAAATATGGATCCATTACTGTACTCCGGAGATCAAGCAGCAGTCTAAACAATGGGTTTCTCCGGGTAAACCTGCTCCGAAGAACGCCAAGGTAAGTTTGTCGGCCAATAAGGTGATGGCAACAATTTTTTGGGATGCACGCCGGATAATTCACATCGATTACCTTCAAAAGGGTAAAACAATAAACGGCGAATATTATGCCAACTTATTAGATCGATTTAATGAGGATTTCAAAAGAAAACGAGCCCATATGACCAAGAAAAAAGTTCTTTTTCATCAAGATAATACACAGGTGCACACGTGTGCAGTCTCAATGGCAAAACTCTATGAATTGGGCTACGAATTGGTACCTCATACGCCATATTCTCCAGATTTAGCTCCTGGTGACTACTTGCTATTTCCAAACCTAAAGAAATGGCTCAACGATGAAATTATTGACCAAACAAATGCTTATTTTGAGGACCTCGAAAAATCCTATTTTTTACGCAAAGTAAATGACGTCACTAGCTCAAAATTTGACAGTAGTCTATTAACAGGTGGTGCTTTATGGGAACAGTATTGCTTTTCATATAACTACGAGGGAAGTTCGAAAAGTCACTGACTATTTACAAATAAGGTCTAAAATGTTGCAATAATTTTATCTTTTTATTTTTATTCTATTTATTTATTTATTTTTTGTGTTTTCAAAAATGTGACAAATATTGAAAAATATTGTGGAAAAAAGAAAAATTAAAAAAAAGGTAATTATGTATAAAAGAAAAGAAAAAAATAGTTTTTATACGCTTCACCACAGATGTAAAGGGTATATATATATAAGTTTTGTTTGTAATTTCCACAATTGTCATCGGAGAGCAAAAATTTATATTTTCTGACTCCTTATAAGAAATGATGTCGATAGGACGATGTTCGTCAGTACGTTTGTCGGTTTTTATCATACGATCGGAAATCCTTTCGAGAATTCTACTATTGAAATTCAGCAAAATAAGTTCATAAATGGCCTAGATATGCCAAAAAAGAAAAGATTTTCTAAAACCTCTATATTAGCTAGGGACTTAAATTTTTTAAAGAAGATTTCGACACTTTTTGCTGAATTTTTATACTGAAGAAATGAAATAAATAATATATTGTTGTAGGCCCTGATAAGACCTATAAAAAACATGCTTACACGTCCTATTTATCTCTTATAGTTTTCGAGTTATTTGCATTTGAATTTTTAAGCACCATAATTTTACATGTTCTTGGTCCAGTTTTTTTCATATATATCCTAGTATTTCCGACCGATTTTATTAGTTTTTTCTTAATTAGTTAAAGAACAAAATTATCTATTGAATAAAAAAAAAATTTGAGTCTAAAAATAAACGATTTTGAATTTGTAAATTACAAAAAGACGACTTTTTGTGTTTTTTTAGCCGAAAAAGTATCTACACTCTTTTTTATCTAAAATAAAATTTTCTTTAGCAACATATAATAATTTTGTACTTTTCTCAAAGATAATTTCACAGAGATGACTACAAAATAAAAAACAAGCCCAATAACTCAATTGGTCATGGTACAAACCCTCCCGAATTCAACCAATTTTATATGAAAGTTTTGATTTTAGACCATATTTTCTCAAATCCCAAATCACGAATCGACAAGCGGAATATACTTTAAGAATCCTCAATATGTTGTTAAAAGTTCTAAATCAAAATCTACGGGACTTCGGAAAAATGTGGATTCTATAGCCAAAAATGTAAAAAATTCCATTTTTGGAATTTTGATTAGTTTATTTGGGAATTCAGGAAAACCCTATCCCTGATTGAAATTTGGTTAACGCGCTTTTATTTATATTAATAAGATCCACATTTCCTGCAAATTCTATTAAGATATCTTTATAAACAAATATGTTATTACAATTAAAAATTTGTATTTTCTCCAAAAACCCCAAATTGGGCCTTTTGTTTGGTTTATTTCTAAATAGCAAAAGAAATTTTAAAACTTTGTATCCCAAATTAAGCATATCCTTTAGCATACATATTTTCTGATCTTCTGCAAAAAGATTCAAGTCAATATCATGCCCCATTTCAGAAATATGCGCCTTTTAACTTTTATATTTCCAATTTATTGTATATATGACTGTATTTTTACAAACTTGCAACTTTTGCCTTTAGCTTTGCGTGAATAATTATTTAGAAAATTGTGAATATTTCTGTATACTTTTAGTAATATCTATACACAAAATATTTTTTATAAAAATAATTAATAAATATTTTTTATTTTTAATAGGGTTGCCACATTTCTCAAATCTAAGTAAATCTTTATCCATTTCTAAGCATTCATATATTTCTATTAATGAATTTAAAATAAAAAAACAAACAAAAAATGTATATTTTAACTTAATCAATAAGTATTTTATTAGTTTACATTTACATATTTTTAGCCTGAAACTAAAAATCGCGCAAATCTAGCGCTATTAACAATTTTCGTTTACTTTTTTCCATTTCCTGCATATTACGATCGATTTTTGTTTGACTAAGTTTTTTAATGTCATAATATTATTATACTCAGTATTTAATTAATTTATTTTGACAATTTAAATAATATTTCACATCTTAATGTTTGCACTAAATTTTGAAAATATTTTATAGAACAGTATAAAAAGAGATCTTGACAAATTGTAAGGAATCCTAATTTTTAGAAGAGTACCTTTTTTGCGCTTTTTCACAAAACATGTCTTGATTGTACCACAAAACCGTTGTGTTTCTAACTTAGGTCTTTTTAGGATTTTTCTAAAAATTTTTGCGCGTTTGTGTTCCCAACAGTTTACATCACTGCCTAAAACTGTGTACGCATGCATTTTGTCCCTTACAGGCCGTCTAGACGTAACATAATATGTACGATTTTTGTGTCAGAGAGTGTCAAATTCGCTCTCTGAGAGAATTATTTCAAGTGTAGATTCAAATATTAGTATTATAAGATTTATTATGAGACTGTTGTGATGAGATTTCTCTACTCAACCATCTTATAAGATGAACTGTCAAAAAAATACACATACACGAAAGTTTACTTGTGTGTGCATGTGTATTTTGGAAATTATTGAAAAACAATGTTATTTTGTAAAATTTTGTCCTTTTAGTGTTTGTTTTACATGTTAAAAATCATTTTTATAAAAATTGTGTTAAAAAAGTGCGAATTGCTTAAATAAAAACGACATGTTTACTCTGTAACTGATTGGAAATAATAATATCTTATAGGATTTATTAGAATACGTGTACCCCTTATTTAAGATTTAACATAATATAAACAAAATGTTTACTCTCCTCTGCCGGCGTTATCTCACATATTATATCAGCGTTAATCTCAGTTGTAGACCTGGGGTTATGCACAGTACACATATACATATTTGTATATTGTAGTGATCTCGCACGAGTGTTACCGCTTGTTGCTTGAGATACACTCATGAAAAAGATTTAATGTTAAGTGGAAGTATGAATTCTTGTTGAACGAAAAAATAATGATTTTTCTCGATTTTTCGTCTTACATGCCAAAAATAAAAATTTAAAATAATCGATATATAATAAATCATACATAATTTTAATTTTTTTAATAAAAAAAAAAACTAAAAAAATTATTAGTTAAGTTTATTTCCATTTACAATTCTTAAATTTACGAAGAAACTTTCAAATTTAAATTAATTTAAAAATTAAGTTATATTTCTGATGTATACTTTCAAGGTGAGAGAGTTATACAAAACATACGCAAACACAATTGTGAATGTTTAGTGTGGAGATCGCTGATCTACATCAGGGATGGTAAATTAAAATATTTTTCGGTATCAAAATAAATTTTGTAAATAGTACTTAAATTCAAATGTTTAACAGTTATTTATTTTTTATTTAGTGCAAAACTCAAAAAAATAAAATATGTATATCTAAAATGAAGGATTAAATACGATACTAATTCATTAAATGATTAATAACGGAGAAAAAAGTCGTCCTAGATCAATTCCTTAAAATGGAGCACTTCATTATTAGTTTTGTTAAAATTCAAAAACTACAAGTTTCTATGCAGTTGTATTACACTGCATACCAACTCGTATAATCATAATAATCAAACAAATATACGGTTAAATGATTACAATGTTCTGCACTCGTCGTTAATTACTCGTTCAATGTAATTAACTCTAAAGAGAAGAAATAAGTTCCGAACAAATGACAAAGCAATTTAAATATGTGAAAATTCTCTTCTTTTGAAACCACTGCTATTAGAACACAAAACTTAAAAAAACCTCGCCATTTTTAGTTTTTTTTAATAGATGTAGAAATGAATATATTTTTAAATATAACAATAAATTTCCAAATAAGCATTTTGAAAATATTAACATCCGTACACACAAACAACTTTTAAATTTAAAATGCCCTTTAAAATAAATTTTCAATAAAAATTTTGTCTCTAAAATGTAATTAAATTTATTTATTTATTATTTTTTATTTATTACCCAAACATCTAGAAAAATCATTTATTTAATTATATTTAAAAAATCATCTTCAAATATATATTATATGTAAAATATAGCTTTTTATTTAGGTTTCATGCTTTTTAAATAAATACCTGGGAATGTCTGAAATAAAATCTAGATTCCCGGGAGTAGAAAAATGTCGGGAAATTAAGAACTCTACCTGCAACTCAAATATTTCTATAATATAGTTTGCTTGCCCTATAAACTTATTTGAATTGCCCTAACTACATGTCTAATATTTTGGGAACTCGAAGAACCAGATTCTGTTCATTATAATTTAATTATTACTTCTAAACACCAATTGTAAATCTAAATCAAAGGTGTTTAGAAAAACATAGGTCTCCATTCGATAATTATATTTCTTCATTTTCATATTTTCATTTAAAAATTTTTAATTCGAATTGTGGAATATCAAGCTAATAGTTTGACAGCATCAAATCACTCGAGGGAGTATTTCAGTATTTTCGAATGTTAAATAGTATCAAAAAAAGTACTATACTATCAATTGTTACATCCCTGATCTACATACAAGCTTATGTTTATAAATTTGTATAAGCAAACATTTATATGAAGCATTACAATGACTATTAGTGTTGTTGTTTTCCGTATAAGCAAGCAGTTTAGTTGACAACAGCGGTATTACAATGATTTTTGTTGTTGTTTTCTGTATAAGCAGCCAGTTTGTTTGTATATATATACAAGAATATTCGAACAAGCAGTATGTCATTTTACATTGAAAAAGAAAATATGATTTTTCCATTGTTTGGCTTTAAAAGTATATAATTTTCAGCTAATGTAATATCTTTTAACACGAATATGTTAACTATTATATTTATTAATATACCGAACAAAGAAAAATAACACACAAAGATTTTAACTATTTAAAACTAAACAAACACAAACATTTTCATGTCAATAATTTCTTTTTACATTTTTACATTTAAAAAAATCACAAAACTGCAGGACTTAAAATTTAATATGGCTACAGCTGACATGTATAACTTCTTGGTTAATCTTTTTCATCAAATAATGTCATAGTCAATTGTAATTTTAGATATTCCACCAATATTACGTTCTTTAGTTAATTATGGTCTTGTAGTATGTCTTAGCCACTTTCTTCTTCATACATGTGGGCACAAATTTGATGTTTGATTCAAGTTTAGACTCTTTGCTTGGATATTAAACACTTTTTGCATTTAAACAATGGGCGGATTAAATTTTGACTACTGTTCTTCATAAACAGAGATTTATTATCACTTTTTATTAGACGAGCTTTTAAAGCCTTCAAATATTGTTGCACATATATGCTATTTTATAAAAATACCGAATTTCCAACTACTTTGAACAAAATACAACTAAAAAATACGTTTATATGTTTGTATGTTTTTAAGTTGTCTTTAAAGGCTTTTGAAGGTTTCCGCCACACTCTGCCTGAATTAAATTATACTACAGCATAATTTTAGCATTCTCTCAAAATATAAATTCGCTCTAGAAATTTTTGGGCTTGTCAGAACGGATCATAGCAAATAAAAATAATGTTTCAATATTTTGACCCAATAAGAGTGTTTCTTTCCTTGTAGCTTTCAACCTGTTTTTACATTCGTTCAGTGTTTTTTTTATTGTTTTTTGAAAGGAAAAATGGAGTCCTTCAACAAAAGCCCTGGTAGATATTTGCAAAGTTTTATTTATTTTTCTAAGTTCAACTCTGACAAATATTTTATGCATACGGCTGCTACTAGATTTAAGCGCTAAAGTTTCATAATTTTTGTAGCGCTTTAATACGATTTTAAGCATTTGCCTTAATAAGGAATACCTTTATGCAACATTTTTGACATTTTTTCCGATTTGGAAAAAATATGCAATGTGCGCAAGTTTGCACACTCCCAAATGAAGTGTCAAAAATTGTATGGAAAATCATTTGCACAACACTTATAAGTTTGCGCGACTATTTATTCTCGCAGACTTGCGCAGTTTAAATTTGTATTTATAAATTAGCTGTCTTTTGTTAATATTTAAACATTATCAATAACTGCGATGTTAAAGATTATAGTTATGTTAATTGTAATAAAATCGTTGTATTTATCTTTGATTTTAACAAAGTTGTTCCATTATTTGCAATAATTTCTTATTTTCTTATCCTTAGTATTGGACAACATTTCAAAATGCGGTTTATGAAACATGAAGCGAAAATTTTCATTTAAATTAATACCCCTATTATTTATTGCCTAATGAAATACAAAAAAATATTTATAGAAAAATTTATCAACGTATAAATTTCTTTTTTGCCTAGTCTTTCGTTTTATCTATAGTAAATTAGGCTAACTAAACACAGTACAGCTAGTATAATAATTAATAAACATATCTTAAAGAGTTTTTTGTTTCCGTCACAATATTGTTTCAGAAAAACCCCTCGTATTTGCAAAAACAATTTACTCCAAAGTTAAAATTAATTACTTTATTATATGCAAATCATTAGTATAAGTTCCAACAGATTAATAATTTTAATGTTCTTTTAAATAATCATCTATGTCAGGTATGTCCCAGTTACGTACATATAATGTAATTAAAGTTATTAAAAGACTTATAATTTTTACAATTATATATAATAAACGCTACCACGTTAGCGGACTTGCTGTAATCCTACATAGACCAGAAGTTGTTGGTTCCCGGTAGGAAAATATGTTAGTGCTTCATCCTTACAGGCCTTTGTGAATACCTTCACACCTTTACGAAAAGAAAAACTTGAAACACATTCCACTTTGACTTCTATGAAAATTGTCAATTCCATCCTTTCCAAAAAGTAGAAGATGTATCACTCTCTTAGAATCCTTCTCCTTCCAAACAGAAATATTTTCAATTGCGACACTTACAAAGCTCAAAATCATTTAGTCTTATTTTATTTTTTTTTTGTATTTTTTTAATTAAATTTCAGACTCTTTTCGTAATAGTATTCTAAATAAAAGAGTATATTTATTTAAGAGTAAGTTTTTGACTTCTCGCTTGTTTTTGAAAGGGAGTAGGGAAGGCCTTATCTCCAATGACACTCCGTATAAAAAAGAAAGAATGTTGGAATGCGATGGCATGCCTTGTGGCTGCTAAATAAAGCATTTTAGAATGACTTTTTAGCCCTTCTTTTTCCGGCTGGATTGCTTTTATATTGCTACAATTAGTTTATTTATCGAGATAAATAAACCAAATAGCAAACTTCCGTTGGATCTTATATTACTTATTTAATTATTATTTATTAAGTCATTTAGAAAAAAGACACACGAAGTGAAAAATTCCGGAAAATTGTATGCTGACACCTAACACCCATGGGAACAGATATATGTAAACACTTTGTACCTATATAACGGTTTCCATTGAATATATTGGCACCTGCTAAACTTCGATAGAGTTGCTATCGTCCCACATTGCGTTGAATGGCATCGAAAATTACACTTCATTCAGAAAATGGCGAAAATAAGTTGATTTATTAATTTCAGCAAAAATAAGTTTAAAAAAATCAAATTTTGGAATTTGAGTTTTTTTCTTTTCTTAAGCCAGCATCCTTCAGTCTGTTAAAAGTAAAGGTAGCAATTTTGCTTATATTGATTTAGACATAAAGTGAATTTGATATTATTCAAATCGGTTCCTATACAAAAATCTTACTTAATTGTTTTACCTTGTGGAAAGGTATAGATTCCAAGATAAAGTAATGTTTCAGAAATGTTTTATGGACCAACAAATCTCATTACTGTATATAAAAAGGATTGATTCATTATCGGTCCTAGCACTTATATTAAACATAAACCTAAGAATCACTTTTTAGCTTTCATATTTCTAAAACAGTATGAAAATATAAATTACACTGGTCTACAAAATCGCAAAAAAATTACATTGCGAATAATTCTGGAAAATTCTTATGGATCTCATAATAAATAAAATTATTCCACAATTTTTTGAGTTGCGAGTAATGTTTATAGGCATTTTTGTTATAAACATAACAAAATTAATATCTTCAGAGTAGACAAAAACTGTAGAACTTAATTCTGCTTATAAAAATGAAACCAATGGGTCAATCTTTTTGAAATTTTGATTTTGTTACATTCAAGTTTTAAATTTAAAAGAAAATTTATTTTTTTTCTTTTTTGTTATTAATAAAATATTTAATATTTTCTGGAATGCCCTCCATAAGAACTTCAATGTGTCTTCGATTACTTTTTTGTTGGAATAGGTCCACTTTAAATATTCTTTAAATATTTATTTATTATGACCCAATACATTTAAAATGGACAGAGTTCTGGACTGTTTAGTGATCATGCCAGAATTAGAACTTATTGTGTTTGCTAATGATATGAAGACAACTTTTCTGACGGCACTCATTTGCGTACATTTTTCTGTTAAAAATGTCATTTGTTATAAATGAAGTGCATTTTTTCACACGTACAAATGTCCTGCCAGACCAAAAGTCTATTTCAAAATTTCGACTTTTTACACTATATTTATCTGATACATTTCCCATAACATCTGTGATATGGAGTTCATGACTAGGATATTATAAAAGGTATGCTAGTACGTATTTTTTTTATCAACCTTTAGACAGCATTCATATTTTTTGAATTTGTTTTATCTTCACATTTTTTCTAGCATTTCTGTTAGGAACTTCTTTTATTTCATAGGCCTCGAGGCAGGTTTTTTTAACTTTTCTGATAAAAGATACAGAGCAAATTAAAGAATTTGACTCACATTCCATTCAGAAATTTAGAGATTTTCTCTTCGTATCATTTTGCCTGCGATCCTACTGTCTAAGAATCAACTTCTTCTTTTCGATGATCGTCAACTCTTTGTATTTTTGTGACTCAAGAAAGTGAATTTCCCAAAGCATCTGCACTCCTGGCAATTGTTTTATATGATCGACATGTGTTTTTTTATTACACATTTCGAATTATGCGTTTGCATGAATTTAGTTAAATTTTAGTTAAATTTTGCGAAATGAAAATTTTGCCGTATCAACAGTGAGTTAATATTTTATTTGCAAGTTAGTAATTCACGAAAACTAATCGTGATTAGTGAAACCAATTACAAATAAAGCGTTCGGAGGTGCCACTTCCTTTTACGTTCATAGAATTTTTGATGATAATAGTTGTATATTTCCCATCCGGCACGACAAATAAGGAAATATATTTGTTTATAAATGAGCTCGTTCACTCTAAAATTTTTACTGTCAAATAAAAATATTTACTTGATCTGCGTTCGCGTACCTAAAATTCATTAAAGAGAAAAGAAATTGAGAGAGAAAAATGATAGTTTGTAAACTGAGTATTTACAAATTTTACTACTTTTACTAATTTTTGCTTGAAAATTCAGAACGATGAAATGTAAACAATGAAAGAAAAATGTTCGAAAAAATTAAAAAATTAATTAGATTCAAATTTTATTAAAATTTTATTAAAAAACAATAAATATTCAATTTTATAAATTATATTATAAGAAATAATCGAGAACGTATTAAAAAATATAATATGGCAACGTTGACAGTTTTACTAGGCATTAAAGTTGATATTTTAATAAAATTTTTAACATTTTTATTAAAATGGAGCTAGAATTACAAATACTGTATCGCAATACCAGAAAAATATATAAACATGTTGTATGTATATATGTACAATTGCAGCGTAGGAGATGTATTTTAAGACTATTATTTTAAATTTTATATATGTCGTGTATTTGTTGTTATTTTTGAGTTTTGTGGTCATATGGGTTTTTTTCTAAAGATAACTTTGAATACAGTAGCGTGAACTACTGTATGTAATTTCTTTATTACAGATGGATCAAGATGATGCGGCTAAAGATGCGAGGGGGTGCCAATCTATAATAAAGAATTAATTATAATTACTCCATTTGGTTTAGAATAATTATAATTGTGGGGTTTGGGAAATAAAGAGAAAATATGGGGGATTCACTTAATTTTTGGGTTAGCTGGTTCTTATAGCATAACTTCTCACCTATTTGTCTTAGAGCACAAATAATTCAGTTTCCTGTTAGTTTGATTCCTTTGTTTTTTCTTCTTTTAGGTTAATTTTAAATGTTAACTTAAGATAAACTAAGTAATTAGATTTAAGTAGTGGGCAACGATATGCAATGTATGGTGGCTGATGGGCAATTGAAAATAAATGATTTATTTTTAAATATGTTCATGGGTCGTTTCTACAGTTGAGCTCTTAGATTTAACGAAAAAACAGTTTCGGCTTACGTAATGTTTATTGCAGCGAATTTAAATATCTCGCGTTGCCAATGGTCGGAAAATGTTATCTTAAGTGTCCAAATCCAGTTTGGACAAACTTATAACTTCGAAAGATGAAAAGTTATGTTTGGACATGAACTTGCACGTATGTAAAAACGTGATAGTATTCGCCAAAGTGTCTATTTTATGTAACAGTTTGGATAGCGCAAGAATTTTTCGCAAACGCTTGCAATCGCTAATTTTCTTTCAATTAAATTTTGGTAAACCTCAGCCGAAATTTCTTGGCTTTCACAAGCAAGTAGGTGAAATTATTATGTTCTAACCTATTAGGTAGTTTCACTAATCAATAAAAATCTGAAAACTTATAAAGTAATTAAAATAAAACCAAAAGGAAATAAGTAAATATTATAATTAAAAAAATATATCTACTATAGTGAATTTATGTATTGTAGAGGTTCAATCAAAAATACTTAAAATCGGTTTTAATAAATGTTATTGTTAATTTTAAACAGAATAATTCGATATAACCTTAAAAAGGCACTAATAAAGCCTTTCGAATTTATGTATATATATTAAAAATTTAAAGTTAAAAGATACATTCTTCCTCTTTCTAAATTAATTTGAAAATTTTAAATTGACTTAAAATTTAGGAAACTATAATTTCTTTAGTGCAGCAACTCAAATCGGTATTTTCGCGATATTTCAAATTTAGGAGGTGTTTCGAAATTTTTGCAAAATGTTATGTAATGTCCTCAAGACGATCTACAGACCACATTTTTCGAAAGAAAATAAAATGTGTCATTTTGTAGCAGCGTGTGATTATTGGAAGCAAATTTATTCTACACTTTTAAAATTGTTTACTCTTAAACAGTGTAGTTATTATGATCAATATACTATTATTGGCCGATTGTACGAGTACTTTAGTACTTTTCTCGGCATTAAAAACTTTTTGAAGCTAAATCTGAGCTCACACAGGTCTATTTTTCTTCATTTGTGCTGATGCACAAACACTAAAAACATTTCCACTCACCTTTAACTTTTTTAAACTGTACAAAATTATCGAGTCTTTCTATCTGGCACATTATAAATAACGATTTGCCGTCACAGAGCAACTTGAATGTTAAATAAAATAGGTTTTTATTTACTTAGAAAAACAATGCAATGATAAAGAAAACATTTTAAACTTTTAGTAAGTTTAATTACAATTATTTTAGTATTGAAATAAATTTTATCAAATAAACATTTCGTTCTTCTTCATCTTAAAAAAAAACAACTAATGAAATTTTTACTGATTTTATTAACACTTTTCAGCGTCGATTTATTTAATGTTTCCGCACAAGGTCGTTTTCTATTCAATCCAGCTCATTTAATAGATTCTGCAAGATCTGTAGTTACGGGCATAGGTAGTCAAGTAGTTCAACGAGTTTTATCTCCCAGAGATCTCTTAAGTGGATCACAACAAGTGCTGTTCGGTCTGCCCGAATTGGCGGTTTTTAGGACAATACATGAGTTGTGTAAGTAAAGGGACATGAGTTCTATAAATTTATATTTTTATTTTTAATAACTTAAATTCAAAGGTTCCTTATATTTATCATCTGGCAATATCGATCCCATGGTTATACCCGATATTAAACAAATGTATTTTCAATTGCGTACACCCTGCAGTTTTGTAAGTTATCCCATAGAACAGGCGGAACAAATTTTGGAGTTAGAAGAATTTGATGCTGAAAAACCGGTGGTATTGTTCATAAGTGGTTGGACTTCTACTATAGAATCGGATAGTATATTGCATGTAGCTAAGGCTTATAATTGTCGGGGAGGTTATAATTTTTTGGTAAGTTTTTGGTAATGTAAGAAATAATTTTGATTTATAATTGAAATGTCTTTTACAGGCCCTAAATGCTTCTTATTTCATTGATACCTTATATACATGGTCTGCTTTTAATACCGAGGAAGTGGGCCGCATAGTGGCGCAAGGTCTGGTGCAGTTATATAAAGAGATACCAGCCGAAAATATACATTTAATAGGCTTTAGCTTAGGCGCTCATATAGCAGGCTCTGCTGCACGTTACTTTCAGCAGTCCACTGGGGAGAAAATTCAACGTATTACCGGTTTAGATCCTGCCAATCCTTGTTTTGGTGAAGGTCAATCTTTGACAGGTCTACAACGAGGCGATGCTGAATTTGTAGACATCATACACACTAATCCTGGTGCCTTGGGTAAACGTGACACATTGGGTGATATAGATTTCTATGTTCAGGGTTTTGCTACCATTAAACCAGGCTGTAGGGCATTTGGCTGTTCCCATACAAGAGCTTGGAAATATTATGCTGAAACTGTTTATCCTGGACATGAAAAGGATTTCTTAGCAACACGTTGTAGTAGTCTGAGGAAAGCAGAAAGGGGTCTATGCAATGAGGCTTCAGTACCCATGGGCTTTCAAGTGCCTTTTAGTGAAAGAGGTACCTATATGTTGAGTGTTAATGCGGAAATTCCTTATGGTGCAAATGCTGAATATAATGGAGATTTAATATTAAGCGAATGTGGTTTTTGTGAATATGAATAAAAGAAAATTTTAAAATTATAGCTTATGTTGTTTATCAAGAAAAAAGTGGCATTAATATCAGATTATAATCTAATAATTTTGTCATTTGAAGTTATAAAATTATTTATTGCTTTATACTTCGAGTTCTTATTAGCATTATTTAAAAAAAGAAAGACAAATTTTACTCTACCTATCATTTATAATTCTAAAATGATATAGGTTGCTTTCTAAAAGGTACACTCGAAATGATATCATAATTTTTGAAAATAACGATATTGATTTAGTAATATATTCCAGAATATATACATACATACCAAGATTAGTTGAATAAATAATTCTATTTTATGAAAAAATAAAACGGGATAATAATAAACTAAAATACATCCTGCTCTAAATAATTGTATATGTAATAGGAAACTTCAATAATTCGAAAACAGTTTCCCTTAAAATCCAAGCTGATTTTGCTTCCTTTATCTCTCTCTCTTATCCTCTATTATTTTTTGCTATTCCGCTAAATTATGCTGTAAATACTCGTATGTAATTTTCATATAATACCTGTATAGTTTTAAAATTATGATATCATTAATGATACTGTATCGTTTCTTGGTTTGTTGGGAACAAATACTAATTATATTTTATTTCATGCTTTTACACGTTGTCGCTGGAAAATATTATCATATATTAATGCATAATTCATCTACAATGCACTATATAAACTATTCTCCATTAGAACTTTGAATTGTCTCTCAGTGACGTTTTAAAAGTGTGGAAAGAATATTTAGCGCCGTAAAATTCTAACAATATGAAAATTACTGTCATTATAAATTGTATTTTTGTGCTGATCGTTGTAAATCAGAACTATGGCAATGCCTATAGAATTTCGAAAATAGATATTTGGGATGATAGTAAAGAACACTCTCAACATTCTTATGATCATGAAAATATTCATGCATATTCTTATGACCATGGTGAGGATCATAAAAATATAGATGTAACCTTGAATGATCTATTGGTTTTTGTGCCCATGTTCGAAAAACTTTTAGAATCCATTGAGGAAATTTATAATGTTTTGCCTAAGGTAAGTAGAAAAAGAACAAGTTGGAAACAAAATAAAAAGTAAAATATTAGCTAATCCAAAATTGAATTACAAAGGAAGTCTCATCTCAATATCTAGTTAATTTTTATGGTAGCGATTATTAATTAATTTTTTTTTAATTTATTTACAGTTCTTAAACTTTTTTGAAGCTTTTGAAAAGTAACTGGTGTTCAATTTTAAATAAATAAAAGTGAGTTCTTTAAGTTCATTTTAATAAATTTTTCATTTACTTATTATTGTTTTTCTAGAAGGTGAATTCTTTTTCATAGATTTATTTCATTATTCTTCAACAGCCATTTTTTTCCTAAATAAATTCTTAATGTCATAAGGTGGCAAAAAACTAATAAAAAAATAAATTATTTTGATCAAAAACAAGAATGAAAGATTGATATTCGTGATGGTTAAAGTCACAAATTATCTTTCTTTGATAATAAGAAAGAAAGACAGAAAATATACAGACATATGGATCGACTTGGTTAAATTAGTAAAAATAGTTAAACCACATTCAGGTCAGTTCAAAATGATCTTCCAATCGGAATAATCCTAACTAATTGAAGGAATTGAAAATAAATCGCGCCAACTTTTTGAACTGATTCGAGGATGATTTAAACCAATAAAATTGTAAATTTCGCCAAGTAAAAATGATTTTTCTATCAACCTTGGTTAGTCGTATAAATTATGTCAAGAGTAGGCAGACAGAAACGAATTCAGCCCCAACTGTAAAACTATTGAACAGAAACTTGGACAATTTTTATATACTAACAAAAGCATTCCTGTAGTTGAAAAGACATGGATTTGTTTATTTGCCCTCGTACGTTACGTAATAACTAAAACTCAGTATCTAATTAAAAGATGTAAGACCGTTAACAATAAAACAATAACTATAAGTTAAACACTAACTTTGTTTCAACAAAAAGTTTAAATAAAATCATTAACACAAAGTTCCCGTTAGGATCATATAAAATAATTTAATTTATTAATAGAACTATACGTATATATATATATATATATATATATATATATATGTGTGTGTGTGTGTGTATTATTCGAATAATTATTACAAATAACACTGGGGAACAGTCATTGCGCAGCTTGGAACTTTATTGCAAATTTTTACTAATTAGCTCGACTTTTTGAGATATACTGTTATGTAAAGAATTAAGGCACTTTCACTACGTATATTGGAATAACTTGAAACCATATTCAATTTAAAAAAATCCGAAACTCGGCAACAATATTATCTTTAAACCGTGCTTACATTGTTTTTATATCGTTGAAGTTTTGAAAAAAATAACATTTAAAAAAAAAAAAAATTTTTTTTCTTTAAAAATTCATAAAAAATAAAAGTGGGACAAAAGTTACAGTTTTGGTCTAAAAACATTTTGGTAAACCTATTTCGAATGAAATGAGCTTTATTTCATTGCAATTGATTTTTTTGATTTTGTTCACAATTTACTAAGAAAACTGAATTGATAAAAATCACGATTTCCATAAGAAAAACATTTTTTAATGTGTATGTTGGAACAAAATTGAACTTTTTTTATGTTGACTGTATACACATGCACACACTTACAATTTATGATCTAATAGTAAAAAAATTACCCAAAAAAGTTACATGACCTGCGATCTAATTTTATTACCTGTGGACTGCTAATTGACCTTAATGAACAAGTCACGAATTGAGTTTTAAAAAAGAATAAAGTTTTATGACCTGAGCATTTAACCGATTTTTATGTTTATGAATAAAAAAAAGCTTTTGATCGAGGCGTTAAAAATAACCATTAACAATTTAAAATTCAAAATTAAAAATTTTCAATGAAATTCGTCTAAAGGGTCATAACGATTTTAAAATGGGATATGGAAACCTTTTTTGATACGCAATTCTTTAGCTTCATTGAAATTACGCTGTGAGTGTGCCTCGCGAAAATGGCACTTCTTAGAGCCATTCAGCTTGGTTACCCCCTATAGCGCGAGATGTCTCTAAAACCATTCATAATTGCAAAACGACACAAATTTCCTAATCGAAAAACTGAAAAAAATTTTAATTTTGAAATTTTTTCATCAATTCTTCACAATATAACTTACAGGAATCAAAAGCAGAAAAACTTGTTATTTTCAAACACTTTTTTGGATTTTTTAAATTCGTGTATTTGCCGGTACCATATGGAACCATTTCAGATCTTAAAATTTTATTGTTTTACACAACCAAGTGTTGTTAACATATTTTTTTAAATCTAAATTTAAACAAATATTTGTGGTTTAAGTCGGTTTCTTAAAGGTAGAGGTAAAATGAGATTTTCCCATATAAGTTAGCCATTACGTTTGTAATTTCCACAATTTTCGTCGCAGAGCAAATATGTTAAAATTTTCTGGATCCTTATAAGAAATGATGTCGACAGGACGATGTCCATATGTCCGTCAGTTCAAATAAAGCCCACCGACAGCTGCCATCATATATATATATATATATATACAGTGGCTCACAGCTTATTTTATGCACTGCATTTTTTTGTTTTTAAATCTCTGTAAAAAAAAACTAACAGGAACTGAAAAAAGAAGTTCGTATCATTAAAAAGGGCCATCTTATTATTTATCAAAAATTTCATTTATTCCAAAAATGTACATTTCAATATATTACAACTAAAAAAAAAAACACTCCTTTTTTCATCTCACAGCTTATTGTATGCAGGCACTTTTTGTTTTCAGAAGGTAAAAAAAAAACTGGAAATTAACCAATTTAATATTTTTTGTGTGATATCTTGCGAAATATTTGCCCATTCCGTCAAAAGTGCTTCTTTTAGGTCGTTTTTGCTTGAAATTTTGTGTTTCCTTATGTTTTTTTCCAATATCGACCATAAATTTTCTATAACATTAAGGTCTGGCGACTGTGCTGGCGGTGTCATCAAATGTGGGCAGTTATATATCAGCCAAGTTTGCACAATACCCGATTTGTGCTTTGGATCGTTATCCTGGTAAAATCGAAAATCTGATTTTATACCCAGTTTCTCGGCACTCTCCAACAAGTTGTCCTTAAGTATATGGAGGTACTTAAATTCGTCCATGGTTGTTTCAATAAATGTTAAACTTCCAGTACCAGCAGCCGACATACAGGCCCAAACCATGACACTGCCACCCCCATGTTTCACTGTTGCCTTTAAGTTTTCTTTGTAGAGTTCTGTATTTGGTTTCCGCCATACATACGACATGCCATCTGAACCAAATAGGTTAAACTTTGATTCATCGGCAAAGACGACCGAATTCCAAAATGCAGATTCCTTTGAAACGTGTTCCTTGGCGAAATTTAGCCTCCATAGCCTATTTTTCGAGTTAATAAACGGTTTCTTGCGTGCAACTCGGCCATTAAAATCATGTTGGCGCAAGACACGACGAACAGTTTCTACGCAACATTGTTTGCCCAGGTCAGCTTTTACTTCGGACGTCAATTTTGGAGCTCAAAGTTTGGAGTTTGCCCTTATTTTTCGTAAGATATGTCGCTCGTCATGTTCAGTAAAAATTTTATTCGGTGCTTTTCTGCCTTTGTTATGAACACGATTTTCACGGATGAAGCGCTCAATGATTTTTTGAACTGTGGAAGCATTAATATTAACCATTTCTGCTATTTTACGCTGTGAGTGGCCATTTTTAAAATGGTATAAAACCAATTCTCGCTGCTCTATCATGTAACAAAATCAGACTAACACTTCAACGAAAAATATTTCTAGAATTAAAAAAACAAAGACAAAAAAAAAAAAACAACGAAGTTGCGTTGAGGTACCGTTACAGTAGAAAGTAACTACATAAAATAAGCTGAGAGGTCAAAATAAAGACAATTTTTTGTTTTTTTTCGTTTTGAATGGTAAAAACGTAAATTTTTTCAATCGAAGTTTTCTGTTTGTTTAAGAATGGCGTTTTGTCTTTAAAATGATTCCAAGTTCTTTTTATAGTTCCTATTAGTTTTTTTTGTACAGAGCTTTAAAAATAAAAAAATGCACTGCATAAAATAAGCTGTGAGCCACTGCATATATATATATATATATATATATATATACATATATATATATATATATATATATATATATATATATATATCAAAAGATCAGAAATCTTTTCCAGAACTTTTCTATTGAAACTCGGGAAAAACCCTTTCAAAAATAGTAGCATAAATATTAAAAAAAAAGTTTTTCAAACACGGTTTTAATTTTTTAAAGCCCCTATATAAACTAAGGACTTCGTTTTTGTAAACCAAAATCGGAAAATTTTTCCTACATTTTTCTTGCTGAAGAAATAAACTCAGTCAGTTACAGAGATATCGGCAAAAACGCATTTTTGACGGATATTCAAGTCTTGATTCTTGTATAAATCTATCACAAATATTTTTCTTGAATTTCGGTTTCTTGAAGCAACCAAATCGGTTCATAGACAAACGAGTTATTGTCAAATCTGTTTTTTTTTTTTTTATTTAATGTCCGTTTCCGTTATAGCTGTTGTTTTCATGGCTACTGAAAAAAAAACAAAGTAAGGCATATGATGTTTTTTAAATTTTTTGAATCATTTATGTTTATTTCGCAGAAAAATCGGAAATCTCTTAGAGATTGTTTATGTTGAAAAATTGAACTAAGTATACCAGTATTAACCGAGTTATAGACCAAAACGCATTATCAGATTTTTTGAAGCTCCTATATAAGCTGTGGGCCTCATTCTTGCATAAAGCTATCACATGAATTTTTTTCCGAATTTCGGTTTTTGAGATCATTTAAATTGGTCCATAAATTTTCCTCCATACCCTTTTTTAATTTAATATTGTCTTATATTTATAAAATATTTGTTCTGAACTGAACTGATTATATCTTCTTTAAATATGTGCAAACTTTCGTAAAATTCTATCTTAAACTAATCGGCTCATCCTTTTGAGGGTTTTTAAAAAAGTGGGCGTAAATATAGGCGTGGCATATTATCAAGATAAAACATAATCTATAACATTCTTCAGTGCAAGCATTATCTAATAACGTGTAAAATTGAAAAAATATATTTTTTTTTATAAGCGTAAAATGTGGGTGTGATGCACAATCGAGATCCAACAAAGCCTGTAACCAACTCTGACAAACAAATTTATACCTCATGTGTATAAGGACTTTATATGAAAATGCAAATTATTTAAATTTTTTAGTGTTTACATAGATATGGTATAGGTAAATATATTTGTAATTACATCTAATATAATGTATATATTACATTTTTATATAACACATCTCAACACGGGAGAAGGGTATATAAGATTAGGCACGCTAACTGATTTAATTATTACTTTTGTTCAATAAAAGGTGCTTAATTATATTTTATTTTTATATTTGTGAAAAGTGTGACAACTTAAAAACATCATAACTAAAAGACATCTTAAAGTGATATATAAAGTGTGGAATTTAACAAAAAACAAGTAAAACACATTTATACATGAACGTAGTATTAACGTAGAAGGATTTTCAGAGCAACTAAATATCAAAACAAAACGCTGCGTAATTCCGAATGTGAATAAGCTCTTACATATTTTGCTGGGTTTTTTGACTTGTCGAAAAATTAAAGTTTTTTATAAAATTAATACCTTCAATGAAAAAAGTTTATATGTATGTAATACACTAAATATGAAGTTAATTTAATGACTTCCTGTCAAAAAATAGCATTTTTTTAAATCTTTCCTAGAATGGACTATATATTGACATTCATATTGAGAATGCTTTTTTAGAGATATTTCCAAAGAATTGCTAACTTTTTATATGTTGCTGTTATTTTATCAAATTGTTAAAGAAACTTACAAAATTATAAATATTTTACTTCAATAATATTTTTTAATTATTCGAATAATTTGAATAATTTGGAATACGTGATGGAATCAGTGATGGAATTATTCGTTTTGATGGAACAACAATTTGAATATTCTACTGTCTATGTAAACCTTAGGAACAAAGTTCAGGTCGTAATTCATAAATGTCAATATCGGACTTGGTCCACTATAATATTTTTTCTTTTGCTAATTTTTGTAATATTTTGATCACCATTGGTTTATATCATTGTAGCTGGTGAAATCCCCACCATTCGTTCAGAATATCTCTACTTGCACACATATCTGCGATTTAATGATGCCCATTCAGGTGAATTTCCGTTTGTTCATGTAAACATTATAAACAGAGTACAAGTTGTAACTTTGAAAATATCTTACATAATTGACCATAGCTCACATATACACATAAATTCCTTTTCCGAAAATCTCTCTAATGTGTATAAATGTATAAACGTTACTTTTAGTTTCGAAACTTAAATAAAATTATTTTAAATATTATGATTTTTAAAAACAATACAAATTAACAATAATGCTAACAGAAAGTTCAATACTGTTAATAAAAATGTTTAACTTCTAGTTTAATATTAACCGGAAGTTCAATTTTGTTTACAAAATTCATATAAATTTTTTAAAAAATATGGTGATATTTTCTATGAGAAAATAAAAGCAACAAAAACCCGGAGAGAATTTAAAAGAAAATTTATTTTTCAGCCGAGCCGCATTGCGTATTTTTCATACAAATTTGTATGGAAATTTCCAGACCGGGCTTGTTGTTTTTATACATTTATAATTGTAAAATACAGTATAATCTCAATAAACCGGATATCGGTAATCCGGATGGAATTTCCCAACTCATTACAACCTCTCTAATTGCAATTCTGTAATCCGGATTTAATATAAAAAATCATTTTTTATTTAAATTTTACTATAACTTGAAAATTACAATTAGAATAGTGATATTAGAATTGATTCTAGTTAAATTTCTTCGTTTTCAGTTAAGTATTGTTCTAAAAACCTCTCCAGTAATGAGAGTACAAATATGTTAGTTTTTTTTTTTATAAAAGAAAAACTGTTGAAAAACTTAAAATTTGAAATGTTATTAGATAAAGAAATTGGAATTATTGTTTTAACTATTTCATGTCTTAAATAACTAATATATTTAAATAGTTTGTTAATAAAAGAAGACTAGTAAAAATTATCCGGATTATCGAGTTTACACAGTATCATGAAAATAAACTTTAGTTAACTTGAATTATAAGTTCTTATTCTACCATCAAAAAAAAAAAAAATCTCAACGGTGTAAGGTAAATCTATCTTAGTAGACTTTCAGCCATTTGAGAACCTTTCTTATAACCACCACTAGCTTTTCCCTAACTACAATACTTGTCTGTGCAAAATCGTATATACCACAGTTACACTAGGTTGGTGTAGTCTTTAAAAAATGTTTTTGATTACGAATTGGCTATTTATGAAATGTTTAGCTTAAGCTAAGTAAACAGTCCGTAAGTAAGTAAGAAAGATATAGTCGGTCAAGCCCGAGCATATGATACCCCACGCCATTGCGTATGTCCATCAGAATTCGTGGAGGGGTCTTATATTAGCCATATGGACAATTGCGGACCGATACTTTTACTAAGTGTAAAATAAAATATACGAATACAAAATATTACGTTAATAATAACATTTATATGAATTTATACACTTTAGGGTGACTCCCGAAAGTGGTCTTATATAGGAGCTGTGGTAAATTATGGAGCGATCCTCATAAAATTTGTCACTATGATTTCTACTTATATAAAACTTATTTGTGCCGAATGTAAACTTGATGCTAACATGTGTATGTAATTTATGCATGTTAAAATGATTTTCGGAAGAGGGTTTTATATGGGAACTGTGGTCTATTATAGACCAATCTTCATGAAATTATGCACAAAGATTGGTACTTATACAAAACTTCCTTACACCGAATTTCATTAAAGTTTTGCTATATTTAAGCATTTATGATAGTTAAACCCCTATTCCGGGAGGACGTTTATATGGGGGCTAGGTGATATAATGGGCCGATCATAACCATAGGCTTTAACCTTGTGTCATGAAAGTCCTACCTGCCAAATATCATTCATTTATCTTCAAAATTGCCACCTGTACTTTGTGCACAATGTTTACATGGACAGTCAGCCAGCCGTCCAGCCAACCAGACGTTACATCGTTAGATTGACTCAAAAAGTGATTCTGAGTCGATTGGTATACTTTAAGGTGGGTATTGGATGATTTTTTCTGTGTGTTACAAACATCAGCACAAACGTATAATACCCCAACAACCTATGGTGGTATGGTGTATAAAAACACACTCTATATGGTTGCCTGGAGTGCACATATACTTAAATCTGTGTTCCTGAAGTGTCAGATAATCATACAGAAAATATTGTATCGAAGGCACTTAGTTCTTCTACAATCAATAAAAGGACCTTTCCGCTACTTCGTTTCCAAGAATACACTCATACCCTGACACCAATACTGGTCTGACCCTATGTCGTAATAACTGAGATAGACATTTATAGCATTTCGAGATTTGCAGCACATACGAACAAGGCTGCCAGATTTGGTATTTTAACCCTAAATTTGAGGAATTTTTTGGGGATATCTAAAATATTTTGTGGATTTTTTCGGGGAAATTATCAAATAATTGTGTCCTTTGTTTAGTTGATAAAATTATAATTTTGAACAAAAGTATATAAATTTTAAAGACGCTACAATACATGTTATTATAAAGAACTTGCACAAGCAGCTCTTAATATGCTAACGATCCCTCAAAGCAACGCATGAGTAGTAAGCATACTTTCGGTTATGAGTTTAATAAAAACTAAAGTGCAAGCATGTAAATGAACTTCGGGAAGCATCTCAACTCATTAATATCCGATCGTACCTGGTTAAGTAAGCTGAATTATCGGCTGTTATTTTTAAACTTTAAGGAACTGCAGCTTCTTTCCTTTCTCATTTAAATAGGTGCCAAAAAGCGATTTAAAAGTAATAAAAAATTTGGGGATATTAATGGTAGATATCAGAAAATTGATTGTGAATTTTCATTTTTTCAAGAAAAAAGCAAAACATGTCATTTAGCAATTTCATAATGTTTCGTTTGAATTCTTTGGTTTCGTTTTTTTCAATGTTTGTTTTTGAATTTGACGTTTTTGGTAATACGATGTTTTATTTTTAAAATATTTATATGATGTATAAATGATTCCTTATTTATTATTGTGAAATAATCACCTTAGGAAATTTCATAATACTCTCCATAAAGAGATCTTAATATATATTTTCATGAATTTTTCATTTGCATACATCAAACATTCAGCAGTTTCAGCTGGCTGTTCCGAACTAGTTACTTGACTGACTACATTATTGAACTACTAGTTACCTTATATACTATGTGACTAGACACTTTAACATGGGCATACCCAGTGGAAGTCTACTGCCACCTCCACGACTACGTGATGTCAAATGTTGTACACACAATCAACTCCATGGCTATGAAGTGGCACTTTTGTGTACACGCAATCATTTTTCGACTTAGTTCCGCTTACCCTAGGGTCAGTAAAGTGTCAATCACCCCCTCTACGTTTACAAAAGAGTCGGTAAAGTTTTTGTTTGCTTAGCGATCGGACACAACATGTACGAAAGAGAGTAATTAAAAAAACATTTAGGTGAGTAGATACGAATGAACTATACTGTCAAAAAGGGGGTCAATTGACACCAAATAAACTGCTAAGTATAAACAATAGTAAAACCAAGGTTTTGCACAAATATCTCCACTGGATATTGCCTTGGCCATTGGTAAGACAATGAATATACCGCCAGATAATTTTCTTGAAGAGGTAATAAACATATAGAAAAAATATCACTATATAAATCTTAAAGTAATATAATAAAAAAATCTCTTATATCTTGCCAGGGCTGCATGCACATAAATCTTAATATCATAAAGCCCGAAAACTGAAACGCTCACGTAAAATATACACTTTTTTTCAATATATTTTTTCATTTTTGAACAATTTTTCAACAACTGAAAAAATAATGAGTGAGATTTTTAGAGATTTTAGGTGTATGACTAACAATTGGTTCACCATATCCACCAAGTGTATTTCTATTTTAACAATTATCTTTATAAATACAAGGCGTTTAAATTAAAAAAATAATAAAAAATTATTGATTTTCTTCATATAAGAAAATACAAAATGTTCCACTCAAAGATTTTTGTCAAACAAAAAAAAAAAAAAAAAGAAATCAATTAAATTATCGCACACAACCTAAGTGTTTTAAAATTCGTATTACATTCAAACTTCAATTTCAATTCAATTTATCCCACATAGACTTACATTTCCAAATAATTTCATAAATCGTTTAATATGCAATATATGTGCATCTATAACTAAAGATATATACATACATTTTTTTATTCAACCATCATCAATGATTACATCATAATTAATTAACTGCATTTCATCTAACACATTTCACATTGACTTGGCACCGCATCTCTATCATTATTATCCTTTCCATAAGGTGGCTCAGCATTAACCGATAAGAAATAATTACCCTTTAAATCATAGGGAACAGCCAAACCCATGGGAAATTTAGAACCATTGCAAAAACCATTATTTAAATCAGTCAACGAGGTGCAACGTACACCTAAGAAATTATTTTCATTGCCGGGATAAACTGATTCAGTGAAAAATTGATAAGCCCGACCATGGGAACAACCAAACTGGATGCAACCTGGCTTAATAGGCGCCAAACCTCCGGCATAAAAATCAACATCACCAACAGGATTTGCTTTACCGAGAACACCGGGGTTCGTATGTATAATATCGATGAATTCAGCATCTCCACGTTGAATGCCGGACAAAGTTTCTCCCTCATTAAAGCAAGGATTGGCAGGATCTAATCCAGTGATGCGTGTAAGATTTAAGCCAGTGTATCTGCTAAAGTAACGACCAGTATAGCCTACTATGTGGGCTCCCAAACTATGACCTATTAAATGGATGTTTTCAACAGGTACTTTTTCTACCAGCTTCTCAAGAGCTTTGGCAAATTCACGGCCAACTTCTTCGGTATTAAAAGCAGACCAGGTATATAAAGTATCAATGGAATCAGATGAATTGAAAGCCTTGAATATATAAGTTTAAAAGAAATTTATTTTGAATAAGTCATTAGAATATGAAAAAAAGGGAAATTACCAGAAAATTATAATCTCCTCTGCAAGCAAAAGCTTTAGCCATATCGGTCACATAATCTGATTCTGAACTAGACATCCAACCGGTAACAAATATAGCTACTTTTTTGTTAATATCAAATTCAGGACTTGATAAAATCTGCTCAGCTTGACTTAAGGGGAAACTTAACTCTTTGCAGGGTGTACGTAAACGCAAAGACATTTTGTCAATATCAGGTGTTATGCGAGGTTCAATAGTACCAGCACTCAAGTATACAGAGCCTTATATTATAATAACAGTAATTAAATACATATCTACAATTTTTTCTTAATTAACTTACATAATTGATTAATGATCGTAGCAACAGTTGTCTCGGGCAAACCAAATAAAACTTGGATTGAAGTTTTAAATAATTCATCAGATGTTGGTATTATATTACCAATTTCTTCCCCCAGTCCTTCAATAATAGTTTTTAAAGAATCTAATATATCCGAAACTTGACGTGAAGATGTTCCTAGAACGTTGCGTCCTTGTGCCAAAAAGCCTAGGAGGACTATAAAATATAACAAGTTCATTTTCTACTTAATTCCGAAATCACTTAAAACAATTAACTTAATGCTGAAATTTCAACTGTTTGATATCTCTTTTATTTAGCCTTATATAGCGCAAAAAATCGTAAATAAATACATTTTTTATAATTTATTTCTTACTTAGAATGAAGTAAAATAATTAGAATATTTCGCAAACAAATAAGTTATTATTAAAGCTGAGAATATAATTGTTTACAGAATAGATAACATTTATGGACGCCTCTTCATCATTCATCATAAAAAACAATGCGTTGTCTTATCTACTTTTTTTAATTCATAGGTATTTAAAAGATTATACTTTTCCAAAATATAATTGAAACTAAAAGCTTATTTTAGATTGTAAAATTTATGCGAGGGTATTAAAAAAAGAAATTTATTTCAGTTTTAAAATACAAAATAATTAAAAAATAATTGAACTTTAAAAATCATTACTAAAAGCATTGCACAGTGAACAGTGGGACAGAATCGAAAACTTTTGGAAATAAATCTGTAACTTCTAATCGTTCGGTTAGATTTACATAAAATTTCATAAAGACGTAGCAGAGGAGTGTACAATTTTCAGTTCATCTATTTAATAAAGAAAATTTTAAGTAGATATCTTAACCGAGTCCAAAAATAAACGATTTTGAATTTGAAAGTTGCAAAAATTACGATTTTTTGTGTGTTTTTTGGCCGAAAAAATGTCTACACGCTTTTTTCCCTAAAATGAAATTTTTACCAACATATAATAATTTTATACTTTTCAGAAAGGTATCTTTCAAAGGATGATTCTAAAATAGAAAACAATGCGGTCTAAGTACACACCCTCCCAAATTTGACCAATTTTATATGAAACTTTTGACTATATGTTCTAAAATCCGAAAGCATGAATCTACAAATAAATTGCAGTTTTGAAATTTATAATGTGTTCTTAAGAGTTTGCAATCGCTATCTCCGAGACATCGGAAAAATGTGGACTTCATGGGAATAAAATGAAAAATCTCATTTTTGGAATTTTCGGCATTTTTTGAAAATTGTAGGATTCTTTTTACAAAAATTATTTTAAACGATAAAGTCTACAATCACCAAAAATTTTAATCTTCATGGGTTCCCATTACTAAAGAACATATTTTAAACAATTAAATTAGTAGTTAATCAAATACTACAACACAACAAATATTACAAAATTGTTCAAAAAAAAGATAAAAACAACTAAGATTTGAACCTACCCAGCAAAAACTTTGCTTTCCTGGTAAGCTAGGAGGTATAATTGGAAACAAAAATAAACTACTTATTTTTTGCCTGAATAACTAGTTATTTTTGTTCAAGTTGTCCACAAATTCATGTAGTTATTTTTTGACTCTAGGGGTACTCAAAAATATGTATCTAAACGAAAACAAAAATAAAAAAAACAAAAAAAATTTTGCCGTCAGTGAGACTCGAACTTGGACACACACTAACCATTCGTTTTTACTGACTAACGTCTTACTCAATACACCATCTCGCACATAGCATCCTAAGCGACAAAAACCCTTTTTAGTTTAAAATATCTTTTTAGACATTTTGTTATAAAAAACTAACAGCTTCAGAATGGGGTTGAACTAAAAACCCTCTGGTTGTTAATCCGGCGCTCTAGCCAACTCGTCAACGTGATTGCAGTATTGCTGTGCTATTATACTATTGAGTACTTATTAATGTAATACAGAGTAGGCAAATAATAATGACGCCTCATTACCAAGAAACTACTTTAATAAGTAGTTGTCAATAGAAATTCAAATAACTTCCCAAAAAAATATGAGTTTAGTTTGGGGTTGAACCGACAACAGAACTGAGCAATTTTAATGGTTAGTTATTCCATTACTCAAAGAAATAGAAAGAATATTGACAACTCATTACCAGGTAATGAGTTTAGTTATCAGAGGCCAAAAAACTTTTACCTGGTTATAAACATTTAAATTTGATCCTTGAATAAATTCGATTTTTTATCCTTTTTCCAAAAAATTGGTCGCATTTTTTTCTGTTATATAAAAACTATCTTAAGTTACATACATAGTATTTACATTTTTCTGAAAAAAAACTAAATGAAAATATTTTGAAGGAAAAAAATATAAAAAAATGATTTTTGCGAAAACCAGATTTTCACAAAGTTGACCTATTTTTCCAACAAATGTCCAATTTTCTCCTTATTCCAGCTTTGCGTTTGTCAGAAAATTTTAATGTTTTTTTATGTTTGAACAGAAGACAAAATTTCTTAAATACTGGTGTACAACAAATCTATATCGTTTATTTTACATGTGCAATTAAAGGATTCAAAATTAATAACTTCAAGTGATTTGGTTAATTTGACTTTATTTTTTATATAATTGGAAATGCCGTTATAATGCTGATAATTCAGTAACAAGAAATATTTTAACATTAGCAAAAACTACGCTACTTTAAAGTTTAAGATGTCTAAGATGAAAAATTTCACTTGATGCGTATTTTAACACAAACACACCTTTGAACATTGGCTACGGATACAAAATGTTTATTTAGTTATGACTTTTTCGCATCCACAATAGTACAAGGTTAAAATGGTAAAGTTTAAAAAAATTTAAATTTTTTGTAAAAAAAAATCTAACAATTCCCAAAACGCAGCGAGAAAAATGGAATTTTATTTTTTAATTTAGCCCATATAGATCACATTTGTTGCATATTTGGAAAAAGCTGTCGGCAAACTTTTTAGAACACATTAGAGTTTTCGATGAAGGATTTGTGTTTGCAAAACTAGGTTTTGGGATTTTAGAACATATAGGCTAATTTAAAGATTTTGATATAAAGTCGGTCCAATTCCGGAGAGTTCTATGAGGTGTTTGAGTTTATTTTTTTTTTTAATTTCGTAAACATCTCATACCTTTCAGCAAAATATAAAACTACTAGCATTTAACCCGATACTGTGTTAGCACTTCCGGAACTCCTACAAAGGCCAGATATAAACCTGGTAGCTTTTCAACTTAGAAAAACCCGAAAAATTAAAATATAAATCCTAACTCCCATATGAATAGTTATAATATTGGTGTCTTTAGAAAGAGAATAATATACATCTCACGAAACTTTGAGACCATCTACTGCATTGACTATTTAGGGATATAGCGCAAGATATGTATAATTACAAAAAGTGTAAATCCCTGCACAAAAAAAAAAAAACAAACATTTTTCAAATTTAAAAATTTTGTGATCATAATTCGACTACTCGTATAATAACGCTGCACGATAATATATAAGCACAAAAATTTATCCCCAAAATCTGATCAGTACATATAGGATCGAATTAGATCCAAAACTATAAAAAGTATTGAAGAATGAGAATCAGAGGTTTTATTATTGGCATTATTATGAATGATATCGAATTTTAAGAGAAGAACTTTAAGCGCTCTGTGGTCCTATCCCAACATATTAAAGCTCATTTTAAAGCTTAAAAACTTAAAAAATATGTTAAATACAAGCCTTCAAGTATTTAACATATCTTTTAAGTTTTAGAAACATCTTCATTACTTTAAATATTATAATATATTAACGAAAAATATCATGAAGTGATATTTAAAACATATTCTCGGTTTTATTGCAACATTGTCATATTCTTTTTTTTTTTTAGTATTGCACGCAGAGAAGCAGATAGGAGCAGGCAAGTTTTATTAAATTAGTTAGAGTATTATCTATTTGAAGGCACACAGGTAATATTTCCCTTAACTAACTGCAACTTTTTAGTTCTGTTCCACTGAATTTGAAAAAATTGCCAAATGAAAGTTTTTATAAATTAGTTTATTTAAAATTAACCTAATTTTTAAATTATACTTAAAAGATAATGATTAATGAAATCATATGAATATAATTCTTGTCCAAAAATTATGAATTTCTCAAAATTTTCGTTTGTTAGATTCTGACTTAGATTCTATTAAATTCTTATTTTGATAGATTTTGTTAGATATACACATTTTGCGATCAAACATAGACGTTGCAGCCTTTTTTCGCAGGAAAAATCCCCAATTTATTTATTTATTTAGAAAGAAAGATATATAGTCAAGACCGACTATATGATACATTACACCATTAAGTACGAACATAAAAATTCAGAAAGGAGACTTATATTTATAATATATAATTTTAGTAAATGTATAATAAAATATACAAATAGAGAATAATGCGTTGGTACTAACATCTAGATGATTTTATACAGTTCAAGGCGATTGCTGGAGGTGAGTATTTACAGGAGGTATTTAATAAATTATGCCATAAAACATAAAACTTATTTGTGTTGAATATTAACTTGATACTAACATTCATAAGGGATTTATGTACGTTAAAGTGATTCTCGGGAGAGGGGTTTATATGGGAACTATGGTCAATTGTGGACCGATTTTCAAAGAATTTTGTACAAAGATTGATACCTGCTCAGAACTTCTTTGCATCAACAAAATATTTTCTCATTTCATCAAAATATTCTTATTTTTATGGCATTTTTGAATGTTTAAACTCTATTCCCGGGGAAATTTGTATGTGAATACAGTGAAATAATAGGCCTATCACAACCAATTTCAATAGTCTTCGTCCTTGTATCATAAAAGTCCCACATGCCAAATTTCATTTAATTGTCTTTAAAATTGTGACCCGAACTTTGTGCTCAAGGTTTACATGGACAGCCAGCCAGACGGACGGACATCGTTAGATCGATTTAAAACGTGATTCTGAGTCAATTAGTCATTTTTTTTTTTTTTTATTTTTTTATTATTTAACTACTGTAACTGGGCATCCATAATAAAACATTAAATAAAGAATTTTAGACATACATTTTATTTATTACTCAACAAAAATATTTATTAGAAATTTTTTCAATGCCTTATTTAATTTAAGAGTAATATCATAACAAAAAGACACCTTCAAACATATATTTTATTTTAAAAGTAGATTTTTTTTAATGATATGTTATTGTTAGAATTCAGGGAATGCCGATTCCCCACATTGATCAAGGTCGGAAAAATATTTACACATATATGTATGTGTGTAAATATTTTAATTTAAAAACAACAATATATTTTAATACTTTTACATATTTTTACACTTTACACATTCACTTGGAACTGCATCTCCACCACTGTTGTCCTTTCCATAAGGTTGCTCAGGATTAACTGATAAGAAATAATTACCCTTTAAATTATAGGGTACAGCCAAACCCATGGGATATTTATCACCATTACAGAAATTATTTTTCAAATCGATCAAAGAACTGCAACGTACAGCCATGAAATTATTTTCATTGCCAGGAAAAACTGATTCAGTGAAATATTTAAAAGCCCGAGAATGGGAACAAGCAAATACTATACAACCCGTTTTAATAGGAGCGAAACCGTCGACATAGAAATCTACATCACCAATTGCATCAGATTTACCCAGAGCACCGGGATTAGTATGAATAATATCAATAAATTCAGCATCACCACGCTGTAAGCCGGACAAAGCTTCGCCCTCATTAAAGCAAGGATTGGCAGGATCTAAACCAGTAATACGTGTAAGATTTAACCCAGTAAGTTCGGTAAAGGAGCGGCCAGTATAGCCTACAATATGGGCTCCTAAACTATGACCTATTAAATGAATTTTTTCAACAGGCACTTTTTCCACCAGCTTCTCAAGAAATTTGGCAAAGTGACGACCAACTTCTTCGGTATTAAATGCAGACCAGGTGTATAAGGTTTTAATGGAGTCAGATGTATCTAAGGCCTTAAATATTGAAATTGAGAGCTTAGAATTTAAAATAGCTGTTAAAATTAAAAAATAACATTACCAGGAAATTATAATCTCCTCTGCAGGCAAAAGCTTCAGCCATATCGGCCACATAATACTCTTTTGAACCTTCCAACCAACCAGTAACAAATATAGCTACTTTCTTGCTGACATCAAATTCACGACTTGCAAGAATATCCTCAGCTTGACTTAAGGGGACACTTAAATCTTTGCAGGAAGTGTATAAACGCAAAGACATAGCATTCATGTCGGGTGTCACGCGAGGTTTGATAGTATCAGCAGCCAAAAGCACAGAGCCTTAAATAAAAATTTAATTTATTTTTATGTTTCCATTTTTTATATTTTTTAAGTCCACTTACATAATTTATTTATGGTCTCAAAAACAGCCGTCTCTGGCAAACCAAATAAAACTTGTTTAGAGGTTTCAAACAATTCTTCGGGTGTTGGTACTACACTGACAATTTCCTTGCCTATACCTTTGATAATACTGCTAATTGAATTTACTACATTCGAACTTCCAAGTAAAATTGTTGCTAGAACGCAACAGTTCTGCGACAGAAGTCCCAGTAGAACTAAGGAATATAACAATTTCATTTCTTATTTAATTCCGAAATCAATTAAACCTCTTGACTTGATATTTTAAACTGCAACTGTTAGGTATCTCTTTTACTGGGGCTTATATAGTAGAAAACCACCTTAAATAAATATTTGCAATTTTTGTCTTCGAAAGAAGTTAAATAATTAGATTAAATATTACGTAATTAATTATTATTTCGACTAATGTATAATATAACCAAGTGAGTGAAGTATTGGTAGTATCTATGTAAATATTTTCATCATTATTTAAAGAATAGAATTAAAAGAATAAATATTAATTAAATATACATATATTAGTAGTTAAACAATATCTAAACATATCAAATATCAAAATGAAAAATATACGATAGAGTGCTCCATTAAAAAAAAATATAAAATATTAAACATTTTTCGCATTCGATCTCGAGAACCCACAATCACAAGTAATCAAGGTCAAATGAGCCATAGCATGGCTATATCGACTCAGAATCTTAGCAGGACGCAGAATACATTTACTTTATGGGGTTTTAAATGATTTTATTCGAAATTTTTCAATTGGAATAACGAACTCAATACAACCCCCATCTTTTTTTGATGATGGGTTTAAAATCGGGGTTAATTACGGGTCCTAGGGGTAACCAACCAACTATTAAATAATTCAAAAAACCGAATCGCTTTAGCAGAAAAATATAGTTAATATATCAATAAATATTGTTGAAGCTCTAAGCCAGCATGGTCCAGGATTTAAATTTCTAAAGGAAATGTTTCCTTTTCGCAGCATGGCTAAAATTAGCACCTACAATATTAAATTATATAGAAAAAGAAGAATGAAGATAACATTCATCGCAAACACAGACAAATTTTTAAGAAATATTTCCAATATGTTAATACTTATTATTGAGAAAACGCTGCAAGCTAATCACAAGATGAAAATATACATATTTTTATACTCTACATCACCATATTGATTAGGGAAGTATGCTTTCATGCTAATATTTGTAATGCGCAAAAATATTATATTAATGTATAGTATTCCAAACACCTTAGAATCACTAGATGAGTCGACTTAACGATATTCGTTCATGTAAACCTTGTACTCAAAGTTCAGATAACAATTTCGAAGATAATTTGATCCAGGGACGAACCATATTAAAATTGATAGAAATCGGATCATTATTTCAGCTAACCCTAATACAAATGTCCTCTTAAATACTCCTAGTGATATATATGTACCAATATTATATATATATATATATAGATATATATATATATATATATATATATATATATATATATATATATATATATATATATATATATATATATATATATACATATATTCTTTATTACTTACTATTTAGTCCATTTTGAACAAACTATTAGTTACAGCATAGGTGCTACTTCTTTTGTGTCCATGATCTTGAATCACTTTTTGCTTCATGAAATGTATTCCTAAAATATTTTAT
The DNA here is from genome assembly GCA_932274085.1 of Protocalliphora azurea. Lineage (NCBI taxonomy): Eukaryota > Metazoa > Arthropoda > Insecta > Diptera > Calliphoridae > Protocalliphora > Protocalliphora azurea. The sequence goes on along the minus strand of OW026523.1, from coordinate 77,312,391 downwards.
TTCTTTTATACTAGTATTTTGTATGTACACAAATAATTTATTATACCTTTCACCACATGTGTAAAAGTTATATATAAGTAGATCCTTGTAAGAAATGATGTCGATAGGACGTTGTAAGTCCGTCCGTCAGTTGGGAGATTTGGAAATTTTTTCTGAATTTTTATGCTGCACAGATATCCTACGGAAGTAATTCAATAGTCTAAAAGGAATTTTGAATTGATTTAGCTACGTCTGTCTGTCTGTCTGTGGGAAACATTTCCATTTCCAAACTGCTAACCCGAATGAAATTCAACGAGATTATCTGTTTTTTTTTTTCTAATCAGTTTGCTATATAAAATAAAATAATTCAGTTCAGTAGAAAGAACGTTGAAGAACAAAACATAATTCTACTTCTGAAAATTTTTAATTTTTTGCGTATAATGTGTAAACACTAGTCATCTAAAGTAATTGAAATTTATCCGATATATTCAACTATGCCTATTGGTTATTACTGCTAGCTAAATTAAACTCACAAAATACTATTCAAAATAAATTTTAATTGGTTTTCTAAACTGCAGGTTAATATATATTTTATCTCTAAATAAATTATTGTCACGACAGTTTTGGTCATTTCTAAATAACTAAAGTTTTGCAAATGCTATTTATTTAATTATAAACATTTAACAGTATAGAAAAGCTTCTTATTTAAAAAGTATCGGCATTAGTTTATATGGTTATGGATTTTAAAGAACTTAAGTGCAATAATCCGAAAAAATGCATTTAAATAAAGTGTTAGAAATTGTATGCTCTAAAAAAATTTTAAATTTATTTTATAATTTACTAAGTTAAGAATATATATTGCAATTTTATATAATTATAATTTTAATATCTTTACTTATCTAGTTCTAGTTAATAATCGAAAAACATTTTTGCAACTCATTTGTTTTTTAAATGAATAAAATTTGTTGTTAAACAATTGTTTTTATGTTTATATTTATTTATAATAAATGGTGATAAATAACATTAGTCATAAAGACAATATACGATAAATTGTTGGTTTTAGTTTCAAAAATATTAATGCACACAGAAAAAAGATTGGTTATCACTATACAAATTTAACAACACGAACTAATTTTCTGTTAGACTTATTATAATTTTGTATATGGAAGGAAATTTCTCTTCGTATAAATGCAAAAATGTACTAATATTTAAATAAACTTTCCTAATACAATGTAATTGATTAATATATTAATAATTGCCGTAATCAACAAATTGTTAAAATAAATTTTTGTGGTATAAGTACCGAAAGTTCAGTTACAATAACCAATAATTTATTATTCACGTTTATAATATTCAGTTTTAATAAAAGTGTACCGATTAGATTGGATTGATCGTAAAATTGGTTTTGACATATCTAAAAAAAATATACAAAAACAAATTAGAGTGCTATATGCGGCTGTGCCGAATCTTATATACTCTTCACCACTTTACCAACAAATAAAAAGAAATAGTAAGCCTTAATATTAAAATAATACATACATTTGTTCCACAAGCAACGATGGCTAAAAAAACACAACAACTATTAAGCGTATATATCTTTATATATTTTTATATGTATATATGTAGAATCAAACTGACTGCATATAAAAAAGACAACAGCAACCCCAATAATGATTATAATAATGCTGCTGGTAATTAAACTGCTTGCTTATACAAAACACAACAACACTATTAACCGTTATAATATTGCTGTTGTTAACTAAACTTCATATTTATACAAAAAAACAACAACATTAAGAATCATTGCAATGCTTAATATAAATGTTTGTAAGCGTATATTATTAACAGATTTTTTTCGTTTTTGAACCAATTTGGTTGATTTAAAAAACCAAAATTTTATAAAAATATTTATGACCGATATATACAAAAACTAAATCTGTAGCTTAAACAAACAAAGGCTTAAAAAAATCAAAAATACTTTTTGCCTGATAGCTCGATTATTATTGGACTAATTTGATTCATTTTATTTATTCAGCATAAAATTTCAGAAAAAATATCCGTATCTTCCTTGGAAAAACGAAGTACATCGCTTATATAGAGGCTTCATAAAAAACCGGTTAAAAAACCTGTGTTTTGTAACATATCTCCGTCATTTATGAATCGATCTTGCAGATCGGAGTTTCTGATCGTTTGATATATTATAAATATATGACAGTTATGGGTGGGCTTCATAAACGCAATTTCAACCGACAATCGAACTAAAGAACAGAGTCCTTCTGACATCATTTCTTACAAGGATCAAGAAAATATAAACTTTTTTTGCTCTCCGGCGAATGACGGAATGACAAACTCACATATACCTTTTACACATGTGGTGAAAGGTATAATAAATTATTTTTGTATATACAAAATATAAAAGAAATAAAGTATTTTAGGAATACATTTCATGAAGCAAAAAGAGATTCAAGATAACATGGACACAAAGGAAGTATCACCTATGTTTTAAATAATAATATGTTAAAAATGGGATAAATAGTAAGTAATATAGACTAAAGAAAATTTTTTTATCGCCAAAGAATATATTTTTATTCTTTCGGAAGACTCAATTGATGGGAGAAACTTATAGAAAAAGTTTATAGCAGGAGTGAGGTCAGTTAATGTTGAAAAGATGAATGTCATTGTTGTGCTGTTTTATAAAAAATATATGAAATTCTTTTTAAATTAAACATAAAATTACATTTTATTTTCTTTATAATTAAATGATTCCATTATAACAACTAATTTTTTTGGACGAAATTCGGTTACACCCACTGCAGTTTTCCATTATCCCAACAGAATTAGAGGAGCATCCAAGGAGTGGGATATCATAATACTTCGTATCCTTTTATGAGTTCCTTATTAAAAAAAAAAACTATCAGTGTATACATACATATCACCCAGTTAAATATTTGCATATCATATTTTTTTATTTTTAATAAAAAAAACTTTTTAAAATTTGTTCTACAAGTTCACGCAGTAATTCATGGTATTCCATATGAAATAAGCCTCACGATACTTTGAGACCATCCACTGCATTGACTATTTAGGGATATAGCGCAAGATATGTATAATTACAAAAAGTGTAAATCCCTGCACAAAAAAAAAAAACAAACATTTTTCAAATTTAAAAATTTTGTGATCATAATTCGACTACTCGTATAATAACGCTGCACGATAATATATAAGCACAAAAATTTATCCCCAAAATCTGATCAGTACATACAGGATCGAATTAGATCCAAAACTATAAAAAGTATTGAAGAATGAGAATCAGAGGTTTTATTATTGGCATTATTATGAATGATATCGAATTTTAAGAGAAGAACTTTAAGCGCTCTGTGGTCCTATCCCAACATATTAAAGCTCATTTTAAAGCTTAAAAACTTAAAAAATATGTTAAATACAAGCCTTCAAGTATTTAACATATCTTTTAAGTTTTAGAAACATCTTCATTACTTTAAATATTATAATATATTAACGAAAAATATCATGAAGTGATATTTAAAACATATTCTCGGTTTTATTGCAACATTGTCATATTCTTTTTTTTTTTTAGTATTGCACGCAGAGAAGCAGATAGGAGCAGGCAAGTTTTATTAAATTAGTTAGAGTATTATCTATTTGAAGGCACACAGGTAATATTTCCCTTAACTAACTGCAACTTTTTAGTTCTGTTCCACTGAATTTGAAAAAATTGCCAAATGAAAGTTTTTATAAATTAGTTTATTTAAAATTAACCTAATTTTTAAATTATACTTAAAAGATAATGATTAATGAAATCATATGAATATAATTCTTGTCCAAAAATTATGAATTTCTCAAAATTTTCGTTTGTTAGATTCTGACTTAGATTCTCTTAAATTCTGATTTTGATAGATTTTGTTAGATATACACATTTTGCGATCAAACATAGACGTTGCAGCCATTTTTCGCAGGAAAAATCCCCAATTTATTTATTTATTTAGAAAGAAAGATATATAGTCAAGACCGACTATATGATACATTACACCATTAAGTACGAACATAAAAATTCAGAAAGGAAACTTATATTTATAATATATAATTTTAGTAAATGTATAATAAAATATACAAATAGAGAATAATGCGTTGGTACTAACATCTAGATGATTTTATACAGTTCAAGGCGATTGCTGGAGGTGAGTATTTACAGGAGGTATTTAATAAATTATGCCATAAAACATAAAACTTATTTGTGTTGAATATTAACTTGATACTAACATTCGTAAGGGATTTATGTACGTTAAAGTGATTCTCGGGAGAGGGGTTTATATGGGAACTATGGTCAATTGTGGACCGATTTTCAAAGAATTTTGTACAAAGATTGATACCTGCTCAGAACTTCTTTGCATCAACAAAATATTTTCTCATTTCATCAAAATATTCTTATTTTTATGGCATTTTTGAATGTTTAAACTCTATTCCCGGGGAAATTTGTATGTGAATACAGTGAAATAATAGGCCTATCACAACCAATTTCAATAGTCTTCGTCCTTGTATCATAAAAGTCCCACATGCCAAATTTCATTTAATTGTCTTTAAAATTGTGACCCGAACTTTGTGCTCAAGGTTTACATGGACAGCCAGCCAGACGGACGGACATCGTTAGATCGATTTAAAACGTGATTCTGAGTCAATTAGTCATTTTTTTTTATTTTTTTATTATTTAACTACTGTAACTGGGCATCCATAATAAAACATTAAATAAAGAATTTTAGACATACATTTTATTTATTACTCAACAAAAATATTTATTAGAAATTTTTTCAATGCCTTATTTAATTTAAGAGTAATATCATAACAAAAAGACACCTTCAAACATATATTTTATTTTAAAAGTAGATTTTTTTTAATGATATGTTATTGTTAGAATTCAGGGAATGCCGATTCCCCACATTGATCAAGGTCGGAAAAATATTTACATATATATATATATGTGTGTAAATATTTTAATTTAAAAACAACAATATATTTTAATACTTTTACATATTTTTACACTTTACACATTCACTTGGAACTGCATCTCCACCACTGTTGTCCTTTCCATAAGGTTGCTCAGGATTAACTGATAAGAAATAATTACCCTTTAAATTATAGGGTACAGCCAAACCCATGGGATATTTATCACCATTACAGAAATTATTTTTCAAATCGATCAAAGAACTGCAACGTACAGCCATGAAATTATTTTCATTGCCAGGAAAAACTGATTCAGTGAAATATTTAAAAGCCCGATTATGGGAACAAGCAAATACTATACAACCCGTTTTAATAGGAGCGAAACCGTCGACATAGAAATCTACATCACCAATTGCATCAGATTTACCCAGAGCACCGGGATTAGTATGAATAATATCAATAAAATCAGCATCACCACGCTGTAAGCCGGACAAAGCTTCGCCCTCATTAAAGCAAGGATTGGCAGGATCTAAACCAGTAATACGTGTAAGATTTAACCCAGTAAGTTCGGTAAAGGAGCGGCCAGTATAGCCTACAATATGGGCTCCTAAACTATGTCCTATTAAATGAATTTTTTCAACAGGCACTTTTTCCACCAGCTTCTCAAGAAATTTGGCAAAATGACGACCAACTTCTTCGGTATTAAATGCAGACCAGGTGTATAAGGTTTTAATGGAGTCAGATGTATCTAAGGCCTTAAATATTGAAATTGAGAGCTTAGAATTTAAAATAGCTGTTAAAATTAAAAAATAACATTACCAGGAAATTATAATCTCCTCTGCAGGCAAAAGCTTCAGCCATATCGGCCACATAATCCTCTTTTGAACCTTCCAACCAACCAGTAACAAATATAGCTACTTTCTTGCTGACATCAAATTCACGACTTGCAAGAATATCCTCAGCTTGACTTAAGGGAACACTTAAATCTTTGCAGGAAGTGTATAAACGCAAAGACATAGCATTCATGTCGGGTGTCACGCGAGGTTTGATAGTATCAGCAGCCAAAAGCACAGAGCCTTAAATAAAAATTTAATTTATTTTTATGTTTCCATTTTTTATATTTTTTAAGTCCACTTACATAATTTATTTATGGTCTCAAAAACAGCCGTCTCTGGCAAACCAAATAAAACTTGTTTAGAGGTTTCAAACAATTCTTCGGGTGTTGGTACTACACTGACAATTTCCTTGCCTATACCTTTGATAATACTGCTAATTGAATTTACTACATTCGAACTTCCAAGTAAAATTGTTGCTAGAACGCAACAGTTCTGCGACAGAAGTCCCAGTAGAACTAAGGAATATAACAATTTCATTTCTTATTTAATTCCGAAATCAATTAAACCTCTTGACTTGATATTTTAAACTGCAACTGTTAGGTATCTCTTTTACTGGGGCTTATATAGTAGAAAACCACCTTAAATAAATATTTGCAATTTTTGTCTTCGAAAGAAGTTAAATAATTAGATTAAATATTACGTAATTAATTATTATTTCGACTAATGTATAATATAACCAAGTGAGTGAAGTATTGGTAGTATCTATGTAAATATTTTCATCATTATTTAAAGAATAGAATTAAAAGAATAAATATTAATTAAATATACATATATTAGTAGTTAAACAATATCTAAACATATCAAATATCAAAATGAAAAATATACGATAGAGTGCTCCATTAAAAAAAAATAGAAAATATTAAAAATTTTTCGCATTCGATCTCGAGAACCCACAATCACAAGTAATCAAGGTCAAATGAGCCATAGCATGGCTATATCGACTCAGAATCTTAGCAGGACGCAGAATACATTTACTTTATGGGGTTTTAAATGATTTTATTCGAAATTTTTCAATTGGAATAACGAACTCAATACAACCCCCATCTTTTTTTGATGATGGGTTTAAAATCGGGGTTAATTACGGGTCCTAGGGGTAACCAACCAACTATTAAATAATTCAAAAAACCGAATCGCTTTAGCAGAAAAATATAGTTAATATATCAATAAATATTGTTGAAGCTCTAAGCCAGCATGGTCCAGGATTTAAATTTCTAAAGGAAATGTTTCCTTTTCGCAGCATGGCTAAAATTAGCACCTACAATATTAAATTATATAGAAAAAGAAGAATGAAGATAACATTCATCGCAAACACAGACAAATTTTTAAGAAATATTTCCAATATGTTAATACTTATTATTGAGAAAACGCTGCAAGCTAATCACAAGATGAAAATATACATATTTTTATACTCTACATCACCATATTGATTAGGGAAGTATGCTTTCATGCTAATATTTGTAATGCGCAAAAATATTATATTAATGTATAGTATACCAAACACCTTAGAATCACTAGATGAGTCGACTTAACGATATTCGTTCATGTAAACCTTGTACTCAAAGTTCAGATAACAATTTCGAAGATAATTTGATCCAGGGACGAACCATATTAAAATTGATAGAAATCGGATCATTATTTCAGCTAACCCTAATACAAATGTCCTCTTAAATACTCCTAGTGATATATATGTACCAATATTATATATATATATATATAGATATATATATATATATATATATATATATATATATATATATATATATATATATATATATATATATACATATATTCTTTATTACTTACTATTTAGTCCATTTTGAACAAACTATTAGTTACAGCATAGGTGCTACTTCTTTTGTTTCCATGATCTTGAATCACTTTTTGCTTCATGAAATGTATTCCTAAAATATTTTATTTCTTTTATACTAGTATTTTGTATGTACACAAATAATTTATTATACCTTTCACCACATGTGTAAAAGTTATATATAAGTAGATCCTTGTAAGAAATGATGTCGATAGGACGTTGTAAGTCCGTCCGTCAGTTGGGAGATTTGGAAATTTTTTCTGAATTTTTATGCTGCAGAAGCGAATTAAATCGGTCAATAATAACTGAGATATCCTACGGAAGTAATTCAATAGTCTAAAAGGAATTTTGAATTGATTTAGCTACGTCTGTCTGTCTGTCTGTGGGAAACATTTCCATTTCCAAACTGCTAACCCGAATGAAATTCAACGAGATTATCTGTTTTTTTTTTCTAATCAGTTTGCTATATAAAATAAAATAATTCAGTTCAGTAGAAAGAACGTTGAAGAACAAAACATAATTCTACTTCTGAAAATTTTTAATTTTTTGCGTATAATGTGTAAACACTAGTCATCTAAAGTAATTGAAATTTATCCGATATATTCAACTATGCCTATTGGTTATTACTGCTAGCTAAATTAAACTCACAAAATACTATTCAAAATAAATTTTAATTGGTTTTCTAAACTGCAGGTTAATATATATTTTATCTCTAAATAAATTATTGTCACGACAGTTTTGGTCATTTCTAAATAACTAAAGTTTTGCAAATGCTATTTATTTAATTATAAACATTTAACAGTATAGAAAAGCTTCTTATTTAAAAAGTATCGGCATTAGTTTATATGGTTGTGGATTTTAAAGAACTTAAGTGCAATAATCCGAAAAAATGCATTTAAATAAAGTGTTAGAAATTGTATGCTCTAAAAAAATTTTAAATTTATTTTATAATTTACTAAGTTAAGAATATATATTGCAATTTTATATAATTATAATTTTAATATCTTTACTTATCTAGTTCTAGTTAATAATCGAAAAACATTTTTGCAACTCATTTGTTTTTTAAATGAATAAAATTTGTTGTTAAACAATTGTTTTTATGTTTATATTTATTTATAATAAATGGTGATAAATAACATTAGTCATAAAGACAATATACGATAAATTGTTGGTTTTAGTTTCAAAAATATTAATGCACACAGAAAAAAGATTGGTTATCACTATACAAATTTAACAACACGAACTAATTTTCTGTTAGACTTATTATAATTTTGTATATGGAAGGAAATTTCTCTTCGTATAAATGCAAAAATGTACTAATATTTAAATAAACTTTCCTAATACAATGTAATTGATTAATATATTAATAATTGCCGTAATCAACAAATTGTTAAAATAAATTTTTGTGGTATAAGTACCGAAAGTTCAGTTACAATAACCAATAATTTATTATTCACGTTTATAATATTCAGTTTTAATAAAAGTGTACCGATTAGATTGGATTAATCGTAAAATTGGTTTTGACATATCTAAAAAAAATATACAAAAACAAGTTAGAGTGCTATATGCGGCTGTGCCGAATCTTATATACTCTTCACCACTTTACCAACAAATAAAAAGAAATAGTAACAAAATAGAACAAAATAAGAAAAAGAAATAGTAACAACTATTAAGCGTACATATCTTTATATATTTTTATATGTATATATGTAGAATCAAACTGACTGCATATAAAAAAGACAACAGCAACCCCAATAATGATTATAATAATGCTGCTGGTAATTAAACTGCTTGCTTATACAAAACACAACAACACTATTAACCGTTATAATATTGCTGTTGTTAACTAAACTTCATATTTATACAAAAAAACAACAACATTAAGAATCATTGCAATGCTTAATATAAATGTTTGTAAGCGTATATTATTAACAGATTTTTTTCGTTTTTGAACCAATTTGGTTGATTTAAAAAACCAAAATTTTATAAAAATATTTATGACCGATATATACAAAAACTAAATTTGTAGCTTAAACAAAGGCTTAAAAAAATCAAAAATACTTTTTGCCTGATAGCTCGATTATTATTGGACTAATTTGATTCCTTTTCAGCATAAAATTTCAGAAAAAATATCCGTATCTTCCTTGGAAAAACGAAGTACATCGCTTATATAGAGGCTTCATAAAAAACCGGTTAAAAAACCTGTGTTTTGTAACATATCTCCGTCATTTATGAATCGATCTTGCAGATCGGAATTTCTGATCGTTTGATATATTATAAATATATGACAGTTATGGGTGGGCTTCATAAACGCAATTTCAACCGACAATCGAACTAACGAACAGAGTCCTTCTGACATCATTTCTTACAAGGATCAAGAAAATATAAACTTTTTTTGCTCTCCGGCGAATGACGGAATGACAAACTCACATATACCTTTTACACATGTGGTGAAAGGTATAATAAATTATTTTTGTATATACAAAATATAAAAGAAATAAAGTATTTTAGGAATACATTTCATGAAGCAAAAAGAGATTCAAGATAACATGGACACAAAGGAAGTATCACCTATGTTTTAAATAATAATATGTTCAAAATGGGATAAATAGTAAGTAATATAGACTAAAGAATATTTTTTTAATCGCCAAAGAATATATTTTTATTCTTTCGGAAGACTCAATTGATGGGAGAAACTTATAGAAAAAGTTTATAGCAGGAGTGAGGTCAGTTAATGTTGAAAAGATGAATGTCATTGTTGTGCTGTTTTATAAAAAATATATGAAATTCTTTTTAAATTAAACATAAAATTACATTTTATTTTCTTTATAATTAAATGATTCCATTATAACAACTAATTTTTTTGGACGAAATTCGGTTACACCCACTGCAGTTTTCCATTATCCCAACAGAATTAGAGTTCTAAAAGCATGTATTTCTACTAAATTTTTAGTAATAAGAATTGAAATATATAGCACTCTCAATCAACTTATCTGATAATTGGTACAACAATCCAAATTGACTAAAAAATTCGGTAATCACAACCAAACCGTATTCTCTGTGTGGGATAATGGTCCTTTGCGTATTAGTTAAAGTTCAAATAAGTGTTACCTATATGCTATTAAACTGCACAATAAGAGTCTAAACACTAAAGACTTATGTTCTTGACAATATGCCACTTTATTTATTTATTATAAATAATTATGAAACTATTTAATGTTTTATTTTTTTTATAAATTTAAGGCTACAACATATGTTGATAATGAGAGGCAAGTACTTTGAAAGTGAGTTAAAAAAGAAAAAAAAAAAATATATATATATATATAATAGGTTTTCTACATATACAAGATTAATGACTGAATAAAAATCTATTAAAAAATCACGATATTTAAAAAATCTATACCATTTATTATTATTTCAAAATAACATTTTAATCATTAAAATTTAGTATTAAAACTAAATATGGATTACATAAGAACCAACTAAATTCCTTTATTTACAATTCCGATTTTTATTTTTATATTCTATTCTTTTATATTCAAAAATATATTATGGGTTCAAGAGAAATGTTCTTTTAAATATAGAATTGTTCAATAATAGAATAAATGTTTAACGTATAGAAAACACTAATTAACGAGTTTCGAAAATTAAACTATAAAAAATTAGATTTATTTTTCTAAACAAGAATTCTGCAAAAGAAAAAAAATATAAATATAAATATCTTTGGAATATTAGTCATAAATTGAAGATACTCTTAAGATTTCTTTTAAAATCCTATAGTGATCAAAACATTTAAAATTTAGCCGTTTAGATCAAGAATATCGGAAGCATACGTAAAATTTAGAATTTTAAAACAACTGGATCAAGAAGTAATAGAATAAAAGTAGATTATTATTATCTGAGCACAGGGGTTAAAGATAAGTACAGATAAGTATAATAGAGATCGGGAATATACTAAGAAATTGGACTCATTTGGGGGGTTGTTACGTTCGGGCTTGGCTATGTCAAATTTCGATACTCGAAAAATGACAAAGCGAAAGAGGCTGTGGATGGTGCAGATAAATCTGCATCATTGTGAAGCGGCCTCGTTCGAATTAATAACATACCTCAGTGAGACCAATGTGGACATGACCCTAATTCAAGAGCCTTGGCTAAATAACAACCAGGTCTGTGGTTTTAGGGCTAAAGGATACAAATTGTTCGTGCCATCCACTGAGAATAAGGCAAAGACTTGTGAGGAATGAACTTCAGTTAATTCTTCTTAATTCTTTCAGTTATGTAGACCGAACGGTCGTTCAAGGAGAGGCGTTAGGAGGTAGTAAACTGGCCTTGGCCTCGATATATATATACGCCCTATGAGGCGACGGAACCACCGGATGACAGGATGCGGACCTTAGCCGAGTATGCAAGACAGAATGGAGTATTTCTATTGCTCGGTTGCGATGCCAATGCACACCACAGTCAATGGGGTAGCAGGGATACTAACAAAAGAGGTGAGTCAATCTTTGATTTCATTATTACGAATGATCTTTTAATCTGCAATAAGGGAAATACCCCTACGTTCAGTACGAAGGATAGGAATTCGGTAATAGAGACCTAGTTGAGGATTGGAGAGTGGCTATGGGGTGTTCTTTTTCTGACCATGGCAGGATAACCTTTAGTCTGAATTTTCTGGGTTCGGAGAGGAAACCTTTTAGGAATCCTAGAATTACGAATTGGGATGCTTTCGGGCATGATTTGGGGTCAAGACTGACTGGAACTCCGAGAGTGTTTATGTCGAGGAATAATCTTGACGAAGTGGTGGAGAAAATAACGGGGTCTATTATCAGAAGCTATGAGCTCACCTGCCATGTGAGTTATACGGGTAAGAGGAAACAGCCGGTCTGGTGGTCAGAGGAGCTGAGAGTTTAAAGGGTGTCTGCTACATAGCCACATACCGAGGGGGTGGAGGTAAGAGTCATATTCATACCTAAAGGTGGTAGGACATGTCACTCGAAACCCAAGGATTATAGACCTATCAGCCTATCGTCTTTTCTCTTGAAGACATTAGAAAGGGTATATCTGTTGAGAGTACGCTGAATAATGTGGTGGACTATATAGAACAAGGACTTCGGAACAGGGAATTTTCTATGGCCGCGTTTTTGGATATTGAGGGAGCGTTCAATAATATCAAGATTGACGCTATTAAGCAGGCGCTGGTGGATCTTAAAGTACATAACTTCATGATCGAATGGATAATCCTCATGCTGAGCAACAGGATTATCAATTCGAGCTTGGGTGGAGTATGTTTAAGGAAACTGGTGACTAGGGGGACATCGCAAGGGGGAGTGTTCTCACCCCTGTTGTGGCTATTGGCTGTCGACGTGATTCCGCGTCAATTTGACAGCAGGGGACGGAAGATCGTGGCAAATGCTGATGATGTGGTCATACTGGTAAAAGGAAAATTTCTCAGTGAGATCATGCAGTCCGCGCTAGGTGAGCTGTCCTCTTGGGCCGCTGATAAAGGGGAGTGAATCCAGAAAAGACAGAGTTGGTTCTGTTTACCAGAAGGTACAAAGTAGAGAAGTCTGAACTGAAATTTCCGACTCAGCGAAATATCTTGGAGTATTCCTCGATAGTAAGCTGACCTGGAAGAGGAATGTCCAGGAGAGATTCAAATGTGGCCTTAATGCCTACTACACCTGTAGAAGCTCCATAGGTAGGAATTGGGGACTCAAACCAAAGGTTGTAAACTGGATCTACACCTCGGTGGAGAGACCAATTTTTACGTAAGAATAATAGGAACCTTTTGCGAAGGCACAGAGGTGTATTTCAATTGGCATTACAGGTGCAATGAGTAGTACACCACAAGCGGCTCTGGATGTCTACTTCATCTCTTACCCATTGAGGAGTTTGTGAATAGTATGGCACCAAAGAGTCTGCTGAGACTTAAGGAACTAGGACTATTAGGTTCATCGAGAGCGGATCACTCCAGGGTCATATACGAGATCAGTTATAGTGAGGTTAATCTGAACTCATGAGAGCATCAGATTACATGGCCGCTGAATCGGACTTCGGGGAAAATCCTATCGTGGTGATACCTGATAGGGAGGTCTGGTCCGGCACTGAGAGACTGTATGAAAGTTGTACAGTATTCACAGACGGATCAAAGATGGACATAGGTACAGGTGCGGGAGTCTATATTATGGGCACGAACCTAAAGGGATCTTTTAGACTCCCTGATGAGTGCAGCGTTTTTCAGGCTGAGATTCTCGACATCTTGAAGGCCGTAGAATTAATCAGGCGGAACGTTGTGAGGGGTACTGAAGCTACTCTCTATGTGGACAGTTAGGTGGCTCTGAAGGCCTTGGGGACACATTTGGTGAAATGCAGGCTACTTGCTGACTGTAAGAAGTAACTAAGAGAGCTGATGGAACACTACATGGTGAGACTCTGCTGGGTGCCTGACCACTGTAATGTATCTTGTAATGAACTGGCCGATAAACTGGCAAGGCAAGGCGTAGCAAAGGATGTCTCGGAGAAAGAAACCCGAGAGAAACCTCCGCTGAGTTTCTTCAATGATTGGATCTTGGTCAGAACCAATTCGGCTTGGGGGAGTAGAGTGGACTGTAAGGTGTCGAGGGCGATATGTCTGGTGCTCGACAGGGCAATCACAGGCACTCTTCTGGGCTTGAGTAGGAACAGCTTAAGGATCATGATAGGGGCCATAACGGGTCACTGTCTGATAGGGAAGATGAGGTCTAGATGGGACGCTAGCAATTCCGACTTTTGTAGAATGTGTGGGGACGTCTACTGAGCACATTATGTGCCACTGTGCACCATTGCAGCATCGTAGGATGAAATGTCTGGGCAGTCAATTTCTCGACGGGCTAAGTGATATTCGGGACAAGGAACTTGTAGACGTCATACGATTCGTCATGGGAATAGACTGTCCCTAGGGGGATTATCAACATTGCTAATCCTCTTTCATAATTTCGTGATATTTTTTACTCTTTCCTTCTTTTCTGTTTTTCTTCTTATTCCTATTTTGTCATTTCTATACTCTATAGCTTTTCAAATGAAGGGACTCACAATGTACCGAGATCGGTCTCTGGATGGAGATGTGGTACATTTGGTATAACATCAACCTTCTCTATCTATATAACGCCATATAAAATTAGGGTTTCATATAAAAAAAATAGATTTTTGGTGATAAATATAATTGATCACAGATTTTCATCTTTATTGCACTATCACCTCTAGTTTCATTATAAAATGAGATTTTAGATTTTCATATAAAAAAATTGATTTTTGGTAAAAAATTTGATTGATCATACATTTTCATCTTTTTTGCTCTACCGCCTTTAGCTTCTTTATAAAATGAGAATTTAGATTTTCTGTAAAAAAAATCAATTTTTGTTGAAAAAATTTATCACAGATTTTCATCATTATTGCTTTAGCACCTCTAGTTTCCTTGTAAAATCAAATTTTAGATTTTGATACGAAAAGTAGATTTTTGGTAAGAAATAAAAGTGATGTAGTCTCCTTATAAAATGAGATTTAAGATTTTCATATGAAAAAACATATTTTCATTATTTTTGTTCTAGCAGCTCAAAATTAATCATAGAATGAAATTTTATATTTTCATACAAAAACATTGGTAAGAAATGACGCCTTTTGTCTCCTTATAAAATTAAACTTAAGATTTTCATATAAAAAATGAATTATTGGTGAGAAATAAAAGGATCACAGATCTTAATTTTTTTTTTTTTTTTTTTTTTTGTTCTAGCATCTTTAATTTCCCTATAAAATGAGATTTTGGACTTTTGTATAAAAAATTGGTTTTTGGTGAGAAATATAATTGATCACAGCTTTTTATAAAACTACACATAGAAAACGATCTTTTACGTAACATGCTAATTGGATATACAGTAATTAAAACATTATATAATTTATACAGTCTTTCAGACTTTTCATTGTATTTGTCTAAATATATGAAATAAGTTAAAATACTCCTCCTCTTCGCCGAATAAGCGACCATATAATTTACAGGCAAATTCCTTGGTTTCGGAGTATTTGACAAATGATCGCTTGTATTTAAAACTTTTATGGTAGTAAATCTACTGCCAATGGGTTTTTAATTTTTGAAAGGCTTTTAAAGAGAAATATAAAAATCCCTTCAATTTCAAGAAGGGTAGTTGACTTCTTAGATAACTATTTTAACGTAAGCCTATAGCTTTTTCTGTTTGTCGTGGCATTTATTAAAGGTTTCAACACATGATTTAAGTCGGTCTATAATTGTTTTTTAAACAAACATTATCGCCTAAACTAAAAATATTATTTTCTTCGTCATCTTCAAAAAAAAAAAATAAAAATAAAAATAAAAAAAAAATAAAATAAAATGCAATAGGAGAATAACAAAAAATACTGAAAATTAAATAAATCGAAAGTATGACATTTTGAAAAAACCTACGGCATCTAGCATCAATCACCCTAGTATATAGATATAAGAGGGGCGATAAATATAATTGATTGAGATTGGGATGTTGTCAAAACAGGTTTTGATAAGGCACATCGCATAGATGTTAGATGGTATTTGTAACGATAAAATTTTAATGGACCAGAAAAATTTTACTAATAACAATATATATATATATATATATAAATTTTTTTTGTATGAAGGAAGTTTTTTAAATATTAATAGAAAACCATAAAATATGTTACATTGATACCATCAACCTTTGAAAATATCATAATTTTTATTTTTACTAGAATTTTATGTGCAATTCTACTAATCTGTAAAAATTTGTCTATGTTCATATTAAAATCCCTATAACTTTCGCGACCCTTGCACGCGAACTGATTCTACATGCATTCGACTTTATATATATATTCAAATGCATTTTAATGTACCATTAAAAAATATCTTTTTAAGGCCTAAAATCAAAAATTATTCTTTTAGCTTTGAACTAAATGATCTCTATAGAGTTAAGCATCAGTGAGTAGGAGCTCATTTGTTTAGGTTTCAACGAAACCAAAATGGATAAAACACCACGAATGTTGACGAAGTGTGTAGCGGTACAGACAATATGTATTCCATTCTGATGGTGTGTAATTATAGTCCACAAACTTTGATTGGTACTGCCAAGAGACAATAAGGCAATTTACGATTGCAAACTTGTTTATCATTGTTAATAATGTCATTAAGAATAATAAAATGCTATACACTTAATTATTATTTTTTAATTTAATTCTCCTAAATGAGAAAATTTGTTTCTCCCATTTTTATATAGGATTTTCTTAATATCAAGTTGAAACTCTCAATTTCATTTGGAATTTTCTTAATTTCAAATTCAAAATCTCAAAATCATTAGGAATTTTCTCAATATCAAGCAGAAATTTTCAATTACATTTCAACTTTTTTCTGTACTTGAAATTCACAATTTCATATGAAATTTTTTTCAATATTAACTGGAAAGTCTCAATTTCAATTGAATTTTTCTCAATATAAACTTAAAAATCTCAATTTAATTTCGAATTATTTCAATATTAACTTGAAATTCTCAATTTCAATTAGAATTTTCTCAATATTAAGTAAAAGTTCTCAATTTAAGCTAGGAATTTCTCATTTTCACTTAAAAATAGTGTAGTTTTCTTCAAAAGGAGACTTTAGATTTTCACACAAAAAAATTATATTTTTGGTGAGATTCATAATTTTGGGGTCTCTAGTTTTCTTATAAAATGTGATTTTACATTTTGATATAAAAAACCGATTTTTAGTGAGAATTTTAAGTGATCACAGATTTTTATCCTTATTGCTCCAGCACCTATAGTTTCCTTATAAAATGAGATGTTATATTATATCGATTACTGGTAAAAAAATATAAGTGATCACAGATTTGCGCCTCTTATCTCCTTATAATATTTGATTATAAGTTTTCGTATAAAATAAGAGACTTTCATATAAAAATCGATTTTTGGTAAGAAATACGTGATGAATGCTTTATTGCATCAAATTATATAATATAAGAATTATTTACAAATGGATGTAATTATTAAAAATTGAATTAATTTTGTTTGCAATCCTCATGCTAAACACAATTTTTAAGCTACTTGTCTAAAAATTACAAATAAATTTCTGTCAATCTTAATTTTTGATAATCTTCAGAAATTACTAACGATCAAATGTTTATTACACAGCGACAGAAGCACAAAAGCAAAAAACAAATTATTGGTTTATTAGAAAATGTATTTGATTTTTTTTTTTTTAACTCAGCATTGACAGCTTTTAAACACATAATTTTATATATAAATAAAATTGTTAATAAAATTGCTTTTTGTTTATATTAACAATAAACTAGTAAATTGTTTTAATAAAAAATAATTTAACACTTTTGTTTAAAGTGCGTATATGGAGCACAATAAAGTGATTACATATCGGAAGCATTTAATATTAAAAACTTTTTTCTTTAAAATGATCGGAAGTATTATTTTTTTTTTTACAAAATAAAAATAAGATAAACATGCAATATTTGAAATAAAAATTTTAAAATAATGATAAATATCAGATAATGATTTTTATTTCAAATATGATTATCATAATTTTGACCCAAATAAAAATTAATGTAGATTTTTTTTTGAGTTTTGAATAATTTGTAATTTTGTCTTACAATATCACCTTTTAATTTGGACACTTACTAATCTATGTGCTACACAGAGGTTTTAAGTTAAATTAAAAATGTTTGTACAATAATTCTAGGTATCAGAGATCTACTAATCTCTGGTGTATTTGGAGCATAAAATATCTTAAAATGGTTTATTTATAGCGAAAACATATATCAACATCTATAGTATCAAAACTATGATAATTAAAATTTGGCAACGAATAACTCATTTACTACAATGACTGATTGCCTGCCGTACATAGCCAAATAAATGAAGTACTTAATAATTTTTACCATAATAGAATTTTAGTTAGTTCTTGCTACATATATTAATTGGTACAAATTGAGGGTGATATCCCTAAATAGCTTCATTTCGAAATTATTCGTAACATATCAACAAATAACCAACCGAAAAGATAATAGTCTTAAGTAATTTAAAATTATGATGTCCAAATATATCTTAAGACTTGAGTTGCTCTCAATAACAAAAAATATTGGGCTATCATACTCAGAATAATCTCTATGTACCAGGTTTTATAATACTTTATAATTTATTGTTCAATATTAGAAGTCATTCAGATGATCATTTGCATTAGAGTGATCTCGTAATCATATTTCAGTTCAATTTTGTGCAAAAATATAGCGCAATTCTTAATTTTCAAACAATATCTGTGAAAAAATATAAGAAATTCTACATTCATTCTATAAACTTGTATAATTAATTAGTCAAATATACAATTAGTTAGGACTTATTAATTTTTATCATTTAGTAGTGAAGTTTGTTTCAAATTTAAAATATATAATTCTTTCTCCCAAATATACACATAAGAATTATAATTGGCTCCATTTTAAATCAAACCATAATTTTTACCCAAAATATTCTAAATTTCTTCTCTCCTTTCTTCCTATTTTTGTAAGAACTTCCGACCTGTATAATATTTTACACACATTTTATTTAGACTTACATCAGTTATGAAAGAATTATGAAAATATATTTATTAGTTTTTTTTGTTTTTTGTTTTTGAGTTACTGCATTTTGAAATTCGGACCACACTTTATTGAATACATTTAAAATAATATCGAATGTACAAAAATTTAACCTTTTTCACCAAATCTTTTTTATATATAGTAATTTCCACTAAAATGTTTATATTTAACTTCTATAGAAAACCAAATAAATCAGAGCCATTGATTTCATTATAAACAAACTCTACTGTAAGTTCTCACTTAACAAAATAACCCGACAAGTGTCTCCCCCAAAATTTATTACTGTATGAAAAAAAAAAAAAAAAAAAAAACGTTAATAATCACTGTCGCTACAAAAAGTACCTGCATTTACGAACTGCAAATTTTTAATACAAATTCAATTGTCAAAATTTATTATCCATAAATTATAATTTTGTAAAAAAAAAAATAATAATAAATAAAAAATGGAGAGAAATCGTTTAACTACAACAATTATTGCAGTATGTATGTAAATAATAGTTGTTGACAATATTATAATTATTGCAAGTTGTTTACAAAGCAAATATGAATGAATTGTAAACTAAATAAACCATATATTTTTTAAAGATAAAAAAGATTAAAAAGGGGAGAAAAGAAAAACAATAAAAAGGTGTGTGAATTTGAGGAAACTGATAAAACATACAAGCAGGCAGCTTGGTTAAACTCGAAATGCACTTTGAGCGGACAGTTAAAAATAATCAATAATGTTAAAAAAAATTATCGTCCCATTATATTTTCAGCAGCAAAAATATTACAAATTTAATATCTAGAGCAACAAAAATGTTAAAGTATATTTTTGCCTCGTTTCAAATTTTCTTTATACATAACTCATTACCAAGATAACCAAATATATGCAAAAACATATTCTTTCTGGGCTTCAAGTGAACCAAACTGTTAGTTATTTATCTGTTTCAGACAATTTTAAGAATTTTGGCATCGATTTGTTATAGCATATTTTTACATATTTTGGTCGCAACTACATATTTTGAACTTCGCAGCATATTTTGTCATATTTGCATAAAAAAAAATCCTTTTTAGCAATTTAACTCGTATATTTTTGCATATTTTACACTAAGAGACAGTGGAATTTTTAAACATAATTTGCCATTAGTGTAATTTTATTTTTACTGTCACATACTTTTTTCAAATCCGATTCACTAATAATTTTTATCTTATAAATTCATAGAAATTTTGTAATTTCCTGCTTTAAGGTTTTTTTTTTTGAAAACATAAGCTATGTTTTAAAATAGTGAAAAAAATCAAGCTATTTTTATCATAAGTAGCAGGAAATTCAAAATTTAGCCAGAAAAAAAAATAATATTTTAAGGGAATAATTTTTTTAATTTTCTGATTTTAAGAGCATTTTTTATGCATATAAAACTCTTTTTTTAGAGCATATTTTTGGTTGCCCTCTTTTTTACTCAGCCATTTTAAAACTGATTTTAAATATTAAATTTAAAATACGCGTATTGTTATTTTTTTTTATTATATAATTGTTTTTTAAACAAACATTATCGCCTAAACCAAAAATATTATTTTCTTCGTCATCTTCAAAAAATAAAAATAAAAAAAAAATAAAATAAAATGCAATAGGAGAAAAACAAAAAATACTGAAAATTAAATAAATCGAAAAAACCCGATTTTTGGGTTAAAAAATCAGAATTATTCGACATTCGAAAATATGACATTTTGAAAAAACCTACGGCATCTAGCATCAATCACCCTAGTATATAGATATAAGAGGGGCGATAAATATAATTGATTGAGATTGGGATGTTGTCAAAACAGGTTTTGATAAGGCACATCGCATAGATGTTAGATGGTATTTGTAACGATAAAATTTTAATGGACCAGAAAAATTTTACTAATAACAATATATATATATATATATATATATAAATTTTTTTTGTATGAAGGAAGTTTTTTAAATATTAATAGAAAACCATAAAATATGTTACATTGATACCATCAACCTTTGAAAATATCATAATTTTTATTTTTACTAGAATTTTATGTGCAATTCTACTAATCTGTAAAAATTTGTCTATGTTCATATTAAAATCCCTATAACTTTCGCGACCCTTGCACGCGAACTGATTCTACATGCATTCGACTTTATATATATATTCAAATGCATTTTAATGTACCATTAAAAAATATCTTTTTAAGGCCTAAAATCAAAAATTATTCTTTTAGCTTTGAACTAAATGATCTCTATAGAGTTAAGCATCAGTGAGTAGGAGCTCATTTGTTTAGGTTTCAACGAAACCAAAATGGATAAAACACCACGAATGTTGACGAAGTGTGTAGCGGTACAGACAATATGTATTCCATTCTGATGGTGTGTAATTATAGTCCACAAACTTTGATTGGTACTGCCAAGAGACAATAAGGCAATTTACGATTGCAAACTTGTTTATCATTGTTAATAATGTCATTAAGAATAATAAAATGCTATACACTTAATTATTATTTTTTAATTTAATTCTCCTAAATGAGAAAATTTGTTTCTCCCATTTTTATATAGGATTTTCTTAATATCAAGTTGAAACTCTCAATTTCATTTGGAATTTTCTTAATTTCAAATTCAAAATCTCAAAATCATTAGGAATTTTCCCAATATCAAGCAGAAATTTTCAATTACATTTAAACTTTTTTCTGTACTTGAAATTCTCAATTGCATATGAAATTTTTCCAATATTAACTAGAAAGTCTCAATTTCAATTGAATTTTTCTCAATATAAACTTAAAAATCTCAATTTCATTTCGAATTATTTCAATATTAACTTGAAATTCTCAATTTCAATTAGAATTTTCCCAATATTAAGTAAAAGTTCTCAATTTAAGCTAGGAATTTCTCATTTTCACTTAAAAATAGTGTAGTTTTCTTCAAAAGGAGACTTTAGATTTTCACACAAAAAAATTATATTTGTGGTGAGATTTATAATTTTGGGGTCTCTAGTTTTCTTATAAAATGTGATTTTAGATTTTGATATAAAAAACCGATTTTTAGTGAGAATTTTAAGTGATCACAGATTTTTATCCTTATTGCTCCAGCACCTATAGTTTCCTTATAAAATGAGATGTTATATTATATCGATTACTGGTAAAAAAATATAAGTGATCACAGATTTGCGCCTCTTATCTCCTTATAATATTTGATTATAAGTTTTCGTATAAAATAAGAGACTTTCATATAAAAATCGATTTTTGGTAAGAAATACGTGATGAATGCTTTATTGCATCAAATTATATAATATAAGAATTATTTACAAATGGATGTAATTATTAAAAATTGAATTAATTTTGTTTGCAATCCTCATGCTAAACACAATTTTTAAGCTACTTGTCTAAAAATTACAAATAAATTTCTGTCAATCTTAATTTTTGATAATCTTCAGAAATTACTAACGATCAAATGTTTATTACACAGCGACAGAAGCAAAAAAACAAATTATTGGTTTATTAGAAAATGTATTTGATTTTTTTTAACTCAGCATTGACAGCTTTTAAACACATAATTTTATATATAAATAAAATTGTTAATAAAATTGCTTTTTGTTTATATTAACAATAAACTAGTAAATTGTTTTAATAAAAAATAATTTAACACTTTTGTTTAAAGTGCGTATATGGAGCACAATAAAGTGATTACATATCGGAAGCATTTAATATTAAAAACTTTTTTCTTTAAAATGATCGGAAGTATTATTTTTTTTTACAAAATAAAAATAAGATAAACATGCAATATTTGAAATAAAAATTTTAAAATAATGATAAATATCAGATAATGATTTTTATTTCAAATATGATTATCATAATTTTGACCCAAATAAAAATTAATGTAGAGTTTTTATTGAGTTTGGAATAATTTGTGATTTTGTGTTATAATATCACCTTTTAATTTGGACACTTACTAATCTATGTGCTACACAGAGGCTTTAAGTTAAATTAAAAATGTTTGTACAATAATTCTAGGTATCAGAGATCTACTTATCTCTGGTGTATTTGGAGCATAAAATATCTTAAAATGGTTTATTTATAGCGAAAACATATATCAACATCTATAGTATCAAAACTATGATAATTAAAATTTGGCAACGAATAACTCATTTACTACAATGACTGATTGCCTGCCGTACATAGCCAAATAAATGAAGTACTTAATAATTTTTACCATAATAGAATTTTAGTTAGTTCTTGCTACATATATTAATTGGTACAAATTGAGGGTGATATCCCTAAATAGCTTCATTTCGAAATTATTCGTAACATATCAACAAATAACCAACCGAAAAGATAATAGTCTTAAGTAATTTAAAATTATGATGTCCAAATATATCTTAAGACTTGAGTTGCTCTAAATAACAAAAAATATTGGGCTATCATACTCAGAATAATCTCTATGTACCAGGTTTTATAATACTTTATAATTTATTGTTCAATATTAGAAGTCATTCAGATGATCATTTGCATTAGAGTGATCTCGTAATCATATTTCAGTTCAATTTTGTGCAAAAATATAGCGCAATTCTTAATTTTCAAACAATATCTGTAAAAAAATATAAGAAATTCTACATTCATTCTATAAACTTGTATAATTAATTAGTCAAATATACAATTAGTTAGGACTTATTAATTTTTATCATTTAGTAGTGAAGTTTGTTTCAAATTTAAAATATATAATTCTTTCTCCCAAATATACACATAAGAATTATAATTGGCTCCATTTTAAATCAAACCATAATTTTTACCCAAAATATTCTAAATTTCTTCTCTCCTTTCTTCCTATTTTTGTAAGAACTTAGTAAATACGATTCCGACCTGTATAATATTTTACACACATTTTATTTAGACTTACATCAGTTATGAAAGAATTATGAAAATATATTTATTAGTTTTTTTTGTTTTTTGTTTTTGAGTTACTGCATTTTGAAATTCGGACCACACTTTATTGAATACATTTAAAATAATATCGAATGTACAAAAATTTAACCTTTTTCACCAAATCTTTTTTATATATAGTAATTTCCACTAAAATGTTTATATTTAACTTCTATAGAAAACCAAATAAATCAGAGCCATTGATTTCATTATAAACAAACTCTACTGTAAGTTCTCACTTAACAAAATAACCCGACAAGTGTCTCCCCCAAAATTTATTACTGTATGAAAAAAAAAAAAAAAAAACGTTAATAATCACTGTCGCTACAAAAAGTACCTGCATTTACGAACTGCAAATTTTTAATACAAATTCAATTGTCAAAATTTATTATCCATAAATTATAATTTTGTAAAAAAAAAAATAATAATAAATAAAAAATGCAAGTTGTTTACAAAGCAAACGGCAAATATCAAAAGAATGAATTGTAAACTAAATAAACCATATATTTTTTAAAGATAAAAAAGATTAAAAAGGGGAGAAAAGAAAAACAATAAAAAGGTGTGTGAATTTGAGGAAACTGATAAAACATACAAGCAGGCAGCTTGGTTAAACTCGAAATGCACTTTGAGCGGACAGTTAAAAATAATCAATAATGTTAAAAAAAATTATCGTCCCATTATATTTTCAGCAGCAAAAATATTACAAATTTAATATCTAGAGCAACAAAAATGTTAAAGTATATTTTTGCCTCGTTTCAAATTTTCTTTATACATAACTCATTACCAAGATAACCAAATATATGCAAAAACATATTCTTTCTGGGCTTCAAGTGAACCAAACTGTTAGTTATTTATCTGTTTCAGACAATTTTAAGAATTTTGGCATCGATTTGTTATAGCATATTTTTACATATTTTGGTCGCAACTACATATTTTGAACTTCGCAGCATATTTTGTCATATTTGCATAAAAAAAAATCCTTTTTAGCAATTTAACTCGTATATTTTTGCATATTTTACACTAAGAGACAGTGGAATTTTTAAACATAATTTGCCATTAGTGTAATTTTATTTTTACTGTCACATACTTTTTTCAAATCCGATTCACTAATAATTTTTATCTTATAAATTCATAGAAATTTTGTAATTTCCTGCTTTAAGGTTTTTTTTTTTGAAAACATAAGCTATGTTTTAAAATAGTGAAAAAAATCAAGCTATTTTTATCATAAGTAGCAGGAAATTCAAAATTTAGCCAGAAAAAAAAATAATATTTTAAGGGAATAATTTTTTTAATTTTCTGATTTTAAGAGCATTTTTTATGCATATAAAACTCTTTTTTTAGAGCATATTTTTGGTTGCCCTCTTTTTTACTCAGCCATTTTAAAACTGATTTTAAATATTAAATTTAAAATACGCGTATTGTTATTTTTTTCTTAAGCTGGTTAAGACAGGAAAATAGTTTTTGAAGAAAACCTATTTCGAGGAATAACTCTAATTTTTTTTTTTTTTTTTTGAAAAAAATGTACTAGACCAATGAGTTTTTATCGCTGATAGGGAACTGAACATGAACTTTACAAACTTTTTAGTAATTTTACAGTATTCAATCAATCAATACGCATAATTTAAGTAGTTTTTCTAAAACAGAATATCAAAAAATCAGTTTCCTGGAACTGGGAGCTTGTACTAATGAATATAGAATTCTATAGAGTGGTTCTTAACATTAAGCATGCTGATTGCTTGGGAGCCAAAAAATATTATCAACGAATAAATAAATGTTTCCAATGATTTAAGTAAACCAAAACCATATTTATCCTTCTCGAAATAGCCAACATAATTTTGAGAAGGACAAAGCCTTAACATTTTGTGATATGGTATATCTCTTAGGTTCCAGCAACTTGAGTGAAGACAAACTATTAAGCGTCCATATTGTTCTCCCATAGGAGATAATGTTTTAATTGATAATCTACAGCAGTGCTATCGACTTAAGAACAGATTTTTTACGCACATATACATATACATTTGTTTGCATTTCAATTTTCTACATTTGCAATTTTAATTTTTTGAAAATTTTTTTCAACTTCTACGTCATTTTTTCTCTTATTTTATATGAAACCCAATCGTTTTTGTAAATTTATTTTAAATTTGCATTATGTAACGGACATTTTAAGACTTTTTTTAAATTGAGAATTTATTAGCAAAAGGATAAGTAAGATAAGTAAATAAAAGACTTTGGTATTTATAAGGCAATAGATTTTAAAGTAATTTTAGAATTATATTATTATTTTTTATATTTTGTTCGAGTAAATATTTCGTATGAACAAGGTAAACAATTGTAACTTGATCAATTCTTAGCTGCTTTTAACAAATGCTATTTAAGTATTTTAGATTCGAAATGAATTTACAAAAAATAGCGTTTCATATAAAATAATTAAAAAATAACGCAAAAGTTGAAAAAAATTAGAAATAAAAAATATTTAAATTACAGATATGTTTTACAATATTTCAGCAAAAGTTCATATAATATAAACAAATGTGTATATATATAGAAAGCTAGGTTTTTCTTTTATCTTAAACCGTTAAAAATAAAAAAATTGGAAAAAAATAAAATTTTTATATATTCCGTCAAGTCGTCAAAAATCGTTTTTTATCGATAACTCCAGATTTTAAGAATGACATAGTTAGTTATGTTATGTGGTCTACAACGTATATTAGATCATTTTCACTGTCATACTGTGTTATCAAACATTCTCGGTACAGTTTAAAATAAAGAATTTATTAATGTCTCCCCAGTATATTATCAACAACACCTTCAATTAACAATTACACTTTAATACAAATTTATTATAAATGAAAGTTTGTGTAAATATTAATTAGAAATTGTAGTAACAATTAATTTAAAAAAAAATAGAGCAAAACTATTTATATTTTTGCTTGCATGTGCCATATTCAAACGCTTTTTTAGACATTTTTGGAATAAATACATAAATGTTATTCAAATCTTAATTTATTCTTTTTTCATTATTTTATTATTTTCATATCTAACCTCATTGTACTATAATTTGTTAAGAACACATTAGCATATGACCACTATTGACCTGCATTTAGTATCTGTTATCAAAATCTTTGTTAAATAACAAATTAATATTCCAATTTCATGTAGTTGTAAACAGTGTTGCCAGTTTAGCTTTTTTTTTTTTTTTTGACTTACTACATCGAATATTATAATTATTTTCTAATACACTTCATAAAACATTGAAACTATTTACGAATATAATTTTTTAAAAATCCTTATAAATGTGAAAAATCTCACAAAAATTTGTAAATGCTTAATTGAATTGGCATTATAGTCCAAAAATTACGAAAAACAATTCAAAATATTGAATAATTCTTCATATGAAATATAACCCAAATTTATATTGAAATTTTTTGAATGATTTTTTATTGCCTTATTTTGCTGGCAGCCATGTTTTGGTTTATTTTAAAATTTATTACATTATCTTTAAACAAATATGAAAAGCTAATGCGAACGGGAAAGAGTTGTCTTTTAAAATTTAAAAAAATGGTAATTTGTTTCCGGTTTTATTTTTTGGATCATTTATCTTTTTTTTAGAGTTCATATTAGCCTCTTTTTCTCACCTCCTACCAACACTAGTTGTCGATCTCTGTTTGACAGTTTGCCATGATTTTGTTTTTATAACTTTGGGTTTATTAATTGTAAAACAAATGTTATGTGTAAAAAAAAACAATTCAATAATACATATGAACGCAAACATTCGCAAGACAAAATAATATAAAAGAAAAAATTTTAATAAATTTTTATTATTATTTAAATATTTTAGTTTAACAAAATTGTTAAGAAATGTTTATTTTTTAATGTAAACCACAACAAAAAAAAAAAAAAAAAACAGCTTAAACATTCGAAAACTATTATATTTGCTCGCACAAAAGTTTCTCAATGAATTTATTTATTTATTTTTTATTTTTTAACTCACAAATTACTTACTTTTACAACACACACATATGTGCAACAAAATGATTCACATGGGGAAGGAAATAATATATGATGAAGAGGCCTTCCAAAAGGCCTTAATTAGCAGACACGGAAACTTAGTTACCCATTCCAAAATTTAATTTCTGCACCTTATACACAGGAAAAAAACAGTAGAAAAGCAGCGAAATTGATACAGTCTGATGACAATAGTGAATTAAACAATTTTTTTTTAATTTATAATTTTTGCATAAATATTTAAATATGACTAAAATTAAAATGCTTTGAGTAGTCAAATATATAATTTACAAAACAAATAAATTCTAGTTTTGTCATCGCTTTGTATACGATGATGTGAACAATTATCATCAAAAACTGTCAGTTGACTATCTTTGTAGATAATAAGTTTATTAACATTCAAAAACTATTTAAAGTAAGAGATCACAGTTAGGGGGCGGACATACGTGCGTTTATAGATTTAGAATAAGCCCCTAAAATATGCTTTCAGAAATTTACACGTACATAAATTCATATTATAAAAAATGTTAGTGTATTTTATACATTTTTAAAAACATATTTTAGGGGCTCATTTATAAAAATTAATGGATGAAAATTCGGCCTCTAATACTTTATTCCCCTATTGCTTTTTACACAGAAAAAAATATGAATTTATGTTTCAAGGGCGGATTTTAATGGATTTATTGATTTAAAGTAAACCCCTAAAATATGTTTTCAAAATATATAATATGCACTAAATTCTTAATAATATGCACTTATGTAAGTGTAAATTTCTTAAAGCATATTTTAGCTTTTGCATGTAAATCCACCCCTAATCATAATACATAAAACTTATATCTTTTATAGAAGTTTTGTTGGAATATGAATGGAATGTCTCTGTAATTAAGCCTTTCAAATGTTATGTTAGTAATAAAGGCATTTATTTTTCTTCTCCTCATCATACACCATCAAATATGCAACATTTCGTTTGTAAATATTTTTTTTTTTTTTTTGATTTTGTTTCAGTAGTTGTTAACTGAATAATTTATCAAGGCATACATGTGTTTTTTATTGCTCATAGTCATAATAGAAGCGAATCTAATAACTTTATGTTAAAGCCAAAATTAAATATAACTTTTTTTATAGGTGAATAGTGGTTGTTTAATGCTATATATTTTCCAAGTGAAGAATTTAACGAGCTTTATATTTATGAAGCATGTAAACAAAAAATTTTTTCATTTTTAATACAAATATTAAAGCCATTGTATATAGTATTGGAAAAAGCTTAACAGCTCATGATTCTGTAAAGTCTTAGTAATATATATATATACATTTACTTTTTTAGTTTCGAGAGATCAGTAAACGAAAAATCTTAAAAATTTTAAAAAATAAGAAAATAAATTTTGGAACATAATCATTTAATTCCCTGTAAGTTATATGCTATATATCGTTTACTTTTCTGAATCTGCAAATCCGAAGATTATAAACAGTTTATATATATTTTTTTATTAAAACGAAACAGTTAATCCATAAAATTAAAACTTTATATATAAAGCAAAATTCATTTTTGGCGAATTTTTTTTTTAACCTTGCATCAATCAACTTGAAGTCGAAAAATACTTTTGTTTAGCAATGTTTTCATATCGAAAAATAATATATTTTTTAGCAATTACTAATAAAAATCAAGTTAGTGAAAAGTAGATATATGATTTTATTAATTTTAAGGGCATATTTTCTGATTTTATGGGAATTTTTTATGCGCATAAAGCACATTTTAGAGCATATTTTTGGTTGACCTAGTCATCACAAAGATAAAAGGTTTGCTTAATATTCAGATTCAGTTTTCAACATTTTTGTACTGGCGTTATTATTCAGTGGGCCAAAGTATAAAATATTCTTTCATCGAGTTTTTCGGATTTTTTTTCCATATTTCTACCAAAGGAACAATAAGAATTTTGATACAATTGAACAACATAAAAGAAATTTCCGAGCAACTGCAAATATACATATCTAAAAATTTGGATATTTTTCATAAATTTGATGAAAGCAAAACTATTATGTAATTCGGTAAAAAAAACAAGCTTTACATTTATTTTAATTAGGGTTCTATAACTGGCTTTTTGAATTTTTTCAATTTATAAATAATCAATTTTTCGACTTTTCAACTTTTACGATTTTTCGATTTTTTTCAAATTTGGAATAGCTAATTTTCGCCCTTTTGACTATTTTTTATTATTCGTCTTATAAAAATTTAAAAATATAAAATATATATATACATTCATACATACATACATACATACATATATACAATTCAGTCAAATGTATTGATAAATTGACAATCTATGCAATGAAAGTGCTTAAAAATAAGTTTTTATGATATTATTTCCAACAGTTATATGATATTATTGAAATAAAAACTGCTTAGAAATTATTCCATCTAAATAAAGTAAATTTTTCGACTTTTTCCGACTATTTTAGATTCTTTCGACTTTTCGACTATTTTTGTCTTTTTTCTTCTTTCTTACTTTTCCGGCTATTTTCGACTTTTTCCGACTATTTCCAACTTTTCGACTACCTGGCAACAAGAAAATAGATTTCTTCACAATTTTCATATCGAAAAGTCTATTTCGACTGTTTTAAACAAGAACAATCTTAAGTTTTGGAAGGTATCAATGTATGTTTCAAACATTTTAATGAACATACTACTATGAAATTTGAATTGTAGCAGCACAACAAAATTCAAATATATTTTTTCCAAATACAACTGTTTAGAGGGTGTTAAAATATTTTTTTTTTTTTTTAATAAAACCAACAATTTTATCTTAAATATGCTGTTTCTATAAATAACTATGGGAGTATTTTGAAAAGAAACGCAAAACAACTTTTTAATATTTTATAGCAGAATCATTGTTTATTCTGCTTTAATTGTTTTTATATCAATATTTTCATATTTAATTTCCATTTATGTGATGATTGTTTAAAAATTATGTTTATCTAATAATTATATACACAACTTGTTTTTTTTCTTGTTTGCATAAAAAAAAATTATTAAGAGTTAGAAATAATATAATGTAGAATTTGAAAATATTTAAAAAAAATTTAAATAATGGTTTGCTTTCTTGGGAAATATCTGGTTTATTACTTAATTCAATTTAATTATATTCAATTCAATTTAATGATAATAATGTATGTATGAGGAAATTGTAGGTGGATGAAGTGAGACAATTTTTCAATGGTATGAAATCAAATAAACAAATTTAGATGTTTTATATAAAGACACCGTTTTTAAAGTATTAAAATTTGCAAATATTAATATTATTTGTGTTACAAATATTCTACTTTACTATTTATACTTAAATCCAGATATCGAATAGTTTCTCTACTTAGACTTCTCTTCAATGGAGATCAATATTTTATGGGTTAAAAGGGTATGTCATTTACGATAGCTTGCTTATTATATCTGTATAGTTTCCACATTAGTTTTACATTCAAAGATAAGAAAGTACATTGCAATACAATTAATTACAAAGCAAAAACTATACCATCTACATTTAAATGCTATAATGTATTTATTTATAAGCGTAGTAATTTAACTCTGCAACTGCATTGTCTCATATTTAGCTGTTACATCAGACATTATGACGACGAAATGAAGCAGACAAAATCTTGGAAAAAGCTTAATTTACGCCCAGTTGTCAGACATAAGATTTTAAATTGTAATAAAAATGTTTATAAGTCATAATTGAACGTATGTATTAGTTGAGGCAGAGTATGAAAGAAATTAAATCGAAAACGTTTAAAATTAGTTTAAAGTAAATTTTTCCTTTTACATAAAGAAATTTAATTGAAAATTTCCTCTAAAAAGATAATTTATGGTAAATTTTTTTAGCAAAAATTGTCGAAAATTTTCTCTGATAATTTATTAAAAAATTATTAGAGAAAAGGTAATTTACCGAAATTTTTTAATAAAGCAAAAATTTACGAAAATTTATCATATATAAAAAAATATATATAAAAATTTAATGTAATGGAAATATTCTGTAAAAAAATTTAACGAAAATTTTCTATAGAAGGACTTTTTATAGAAAACTGGGATATTTTTAATATCCCAACCACCATAGATCATTTTCTAAGTCGATCTAATGATGTCCGTCCGTCCGTCTGGACGGCTGGCTGGCTGTCCATGTAAACTTTATGCAATTCTGAAGGTAATTCAATGAAATTTGTCACGTAGGAAATTGGTTATGTTCGGTCCATTATTTCACCTAACCCCATAATTTATTATAGCTCCTATATAAGCCCACTTTCGGAAGTCACCCTAAAGTGCATAAATCCATATAAATGTTAGTATTAATATAATATTCTGTATTCGTATATTTTATTTTACACTTAGTAAA
Organism: Protocalliphora azurea; assembly: GCA_932274085.1. Classification (NCBI taxonomy): domain Eukaryota; kingdom Metazoa; phylum Arthropoda; class Insecta; order Diptera; family Calliphoridae; genus Protocalliphora; species Protocalliphora azurea. Next base: position 77,279,840 of record OW026523.1, on the reverse strand, counting down.
AGTATCGGTCTACATGAAATAAATTAATAAATAAATAGAAAACAAGTAAATAAATGAATTTAAATTAAATAAATTAAATGAACATATAAAAACTCAAAAAAAGATAAATATGTATATTTAATGATTAAACTAAATACTCTAAATTATGGCAGTTAATTAAAGAAAGAGGTCATAATAAGCCATGACAAGTAGCATAAAGCATTTGTTTTCTTTGAAAAACATGAGGTGAGAATGGAAAACACCTTAAACCCTTCGGGAGTGCATTCCACATTATTGATAATATCATCTGAAAAGACCTTTCAAAACTGTTGAATGGAAGAATATAATTTAACGACAAATTTTTTTAAAAAGTAAATTTAACGAAAAAATATTATAAAAAGGAAAATTAACGAATAAATTCTACAAAAAGTGAATCTAACGAAAATTTTCTATGAAAAGAAAATTTAGCGAAAAGTTTGCATAAAAAGAAAAGTACACGAAAATATTCTATAAAAAAATTTTACGAAAATGTTCTATGAAAAGAAAATTCTCTCTAAAAATAAAAGTTTAACGAAAAAACTCTCTAAAAAGAAAACTTTTCGAAAACTTTGTCTAAAAAGAATGTTTAACGAAAAATTTCTTTAAAAAAATAAATTTCCGCTAAAATTCTCAATAAAAATAAAATTTGTCGCAACCTTTCTATTTAAAGAAAATTGATCTCAAATTTTCTACATACAATTTTCTATATAAAAAAAATTATTCGAATATGTTCTATAAAAGTAAAACTGATCGCCGATTTTCTATAAAAAGAAAGCTGATAGCAGTCTATATAAATTAATTTTCTATAAAAAGAAAATTTTACAAAAATTGCTGCAAAAGGAAAATTTATGTATAATTTTCTATTAAACTTATTTCAAAAAAAAAAAAACAAAAAAGAACAAAAATTTCTCGAATTTTTTATAAAAGTTTTGTAGGAATTTTCTTTAACAAAATAATAAGATAATAATTTTTTTAATAAAGTAGAAGAATTAATTCTTTTCAAATCTGAGTATGAATCGAAAATATTTATCTACCAAATGCAATGAAAGTAATATGAACAGTGTCAATAATTATTCGAATAAATCTTTTCAACTGCTTCATATGTGGCTTGTATTATTTTAAAACTAAAACATAATAAAAGCGTTAAATTATCTTCTTCCACCCTAAATAAACTGATATTTTAATCATTCAAATCGTATATAAAATAAAATAATTTTATGACTAATTTTAAAATTAATAATTTTGTATATTTAAAAGTTAAAATTTAATTAAGTTTAATATGAAATTTAAATTTTGAAATTATGTTAAAGGATTTGACCAAACAAAATGAATTATTTGATTTTCCACAAAAATGCCATTTTCTATCTCTACAGGACAAAAATTCTCTACTAATACGATAACAAATAATTTATATATGGAATACATAACCGATCATATCAATTCAAGACACTATTATTTAATGAGTGACTGGACTGATTGTTGGAGTGAGTACACGAGTTCACATAAACTTGTTCACTCATACACTCAATTCAATTCACTCGTTTTGCTGAAATAGGAAGTTTTTTGTGAAACCACATTTTATTTATTTCAACTTCTTCTTCGAAAAAATAATAATATAAATGTAGAAAACTTGGTCAGTAAGACAAAGTGCTTTTTATATGAGTTTGTTTCCACAACTAATTGTTGTAAAGATGTTTGTTATTGTTTACATTATTGCAAAGTAATTTTCAGCTTTTTCTTTTAATACTAGTATTGATTCTTTTAGCTTTTTTTGTTTATTTTTCTTTAATAACATTTTATGAAATAACACAATTAAACAACCGCATATTATAAATTTTCTGTTTTATTTGGAAACTCATAAGTAGGAGTATTAAAATAATAATTTTACTAATTGGTGAATAGAATATAATTGTTTTATATTATTAAATATGTTTTTATTGGTTTTGCTGTAGATATTTTATTCGTGTTAAACTTAATAATGAATGTTTATGAGTGGGGGTATTCACAGATTATAATAATACTAAAAACACTCTTCTAAAAATACCCTAATCTTATTTAATATACGAGAAGCTCTAATAGGCTTTGAAGTACCGCTCCATAGTAAAAAGCAATGAGATTTAGAAATAGCACTAAACGGTCAAAAAAAATTTCGTGGATTGTGCTCTGATGACAAAACTGTTCTTCTCTGTCTATGCACTTTATGAATTTCATATGGGGTACAACGTCAAAGGTTTTACGTAAGTACCTGTCTATGTAGACTCAACCTCACGGTGTTCTTCGCACAGGGTGAATACAATGCGTCCACCAATGCCCCCAAGTCTGACAAAAAGCCTTCCTTGAGTACCAATTGGAAGTCATGTATTTGGATATGACTTCCCCCTTGGTTTGGAGCGGAGCCTATCTAAACTCCTTCCAATCTATGTGTTACAGCACTCGGTTGCAATGCAACTTCACACAGAGCTCACGCTCTAATCGCGATTTTGGTCTGAACCACAGCCACCACGAAAAGCTCCCCGAACGGAAGTTTCAGGGGCTCCTGACACCCGTGGTACCAGTATTAAGTCACCGGTCTGACTTCGTAACCAGGGATGACTACTACCAGTTGAACTCCAAACAGTTCGGGACTGGTGACCCGCCACAGCCTCACACAAAACACACATCAACATAAATGGACAACAATTACATCACAAACAATCAATAATAAATAATTTTCAACTAACAAATAACTTGTTTATTCAATGGCTTAAAAATATACCATTTGCATTAAATTAATGCATGAAAGTTCCTTTATAAAATATGATAACTTGAATGTTACCTTTATATCGATAGCAGTACTTTTATGAACAAACTCAGAAAAAATAACAAACTATTAATGAATAAACTAGGGGATCTTGTTGTTGGTTTTCTTATAGATGATATCAGAGGCGGGGGGATGTAATTAATATAGGGGCCAATCTATAAGAAAATATTTAATTTTAATTACACGTATAGGAGTAATTATAATTGTAGGGATGAAAATAAAACATGTTGTTTTTTAGGATCCATAGGGTAGCTGGCTGTTGCTGAATAAAAAACTCACCTTTCTTTGGGTTACTTTTAGGAAATGAAGTGTAAGTATTCTGTTGGTTTCAATTCAATTACAGGTTTTATTATACTTAAATATTTTAGAGATGATTTCAGGTGATAAGTATGAATAGCTCGGGGATAAGGTAGATGTACAACCTTTCAGGTTGCGGTCAGTATAAATTTTAGATTAAGGTCAGTATAAGTTTTAGGTAACTATAAATTCAGCGGTATGTAGTTTTAGATGAAGTGATCTTCGCGATGGATTGTTAACAAGTGAGTTTTTTTCAGGACAGCAATAATAGTTAGTAAGTAATTTATTCCAATAAATTTCGTTTTTTTAACGAAACCCGATTTTAAATGAATAATCCTTTACAGTGTGTATTAAAAGTGCTGCCAATTTATACAAATTATACTTAAAAAATAAATGCCTTATATAAATTAATTTAGTAATTAATATAAAAATTATAATGGATAATTATAATTTAAGTGTCCAACTAGTTTGGATAATTAGATATTGCCATTTAAAAAATAAATAAATTGGTATGTTCCGAATAGAATTTCATAGATATTCTCAAATGATATATATATTTTTCCGATCGGTTTACAAAAAAAAGTTATATAAAGTTTATATATCAAAACTTTGAATCTTTATATCTTTTAAACTAAAAGTTGCTTAGTTCGAATGTATATAGCACTAACCTTAGAACAAAAAGCTCTACTAAAAGAAAAAAATTTGTCAAGATCGGATATATATGCATAATTTTGATAATTTTTAATAATTTTCTCAATGTACATAAAACATAAAAAAGTAAACAGAAAGCTTGGTGGTTATCATGGCTACAAAATGAAAGATCGGTGTTACAACTGTTATGATTGTCTACATACCAGTGACTGGTTTCAGTAACTTGTAAAAAGTTTTCGAATTGAAAAATAATTTATTATAGGAATTTTAATTACATGTTATGAGTATTTCCCACTCACAATATTTTATATTAATGGGTACTCGTATGTTAATTAGAAAACGAAATTATGCGACAATTTCATCTATCACTATAAATCTGAATCATTTATGATCTGTGTTTAGATTTAAGCGTTGAGGTTTTGCAACCTACAATTTCCCTCTCAAATACTTCCAAAACTATCAAGCCACGATCGCCAATTTATAACGCCATGATTTCAGGAATATTTTAATTCTTCCTATAGCATATATCATCTTTGATAAATAGATATTTTGTAGCAATGCTGACCATTAAGTTTCCCTATTAACAAATTTTCAAAGAAAAAATATAATATGCATGTAAATTTTTAAAGAGATACAAGATATAATTTTATTACGTTTTATATCCTGAGAACATCTTTGGTAACACGGCGAGTGGCATTTTATCGGAAATAATACTTATATCGAAGATTTTTTAGGAGAAAAATATAGTTTTAAATATTTGGTTTTTAATTTTTATTTCATAGATAAAAAAAAAAAAAATTAATACCTAAACTGGTAGCTTTAAGCATATAAAAACAATAATAATTGAAAAGGGAGAATACAAAATAATTGTAAAAAGCTTTATCGTAAACCATTCGTCTTACTTAATAACAAATAAGGAAAATAATTTAAAGATTCCATTTCCCAAAAGTTGTAAGTTAAATAGATGATGTTTACAGAGAAAACCACGGTGGGACACCACGGGTATCCAATAAGACTTTTACACTGTATTCTTCTACAATTATTCAATGAACTTAAGCCGAACATGCATAAAATTCTAAAAAAAAAAAAAAAATTAAAAAACTTCAAAGCAAATTATACCAAGTATTCGGCTACAAGCATCGATTTAATTGTTTAGTTCTTGCTTAGTTCTTTTAATTAAATAAATGATTATAACCATCAATGCGAAGTACTAAATTTCGGTTGTCGTTTCCAAATTACTTTAGTTAAATTTAAGACACAAATTTGCTTAGATGACAAAATTTCCTTTTATAGCAATCATAAGTTCATCAAAATTATAATTAAGATATTATGCATATGAAAAAGCTGTTACACTTACATATTTTCAATAATTATTATCAATTCATTCATTCATTATTCATTAAAATTTTAATATTGGAATAATTTTTCAAGTAATACTTTTTCTAAGTGTAAGTACACCGCACAGTGTTACATTTAGCAAAATTTGAATGGCCAAAATACGGTAAGCAGAAGGGAGAGCATACGCCATAGGCCAATTACCTTTAAAACAAGGTAATAATTTTTGTGGTACCAAATGATTTTCTTTTGCTTTATCTCAGCTCTTTTATTCATCAAATTTTGATATTTTTAATTTACATTCGAACAGAGGTACGCGTGACTAATGGTTTTTTCTATACCCTCTCAAATATTTCGTTGTGAGTATTTTATGTGATAACATTTTTAGTTTTTTTTTTTTTTTTTTTTTTGATTTAATAAAGATTTTATTCCGTGTTATAATTTTGATAGTAATGAACAAAAATTGATAATAGAAGTTCTAATAAATTCATTAAAAGTGTGTAAAAGTTAACATTGGTACATAAGATTCCTCTTGGCGAGCATTCGCTAGACTGCTGGTAGTCTGGACCCAACTTATTTTCCAGGAATGTCGCAATCAGCTACGAGGTACTTACTAGCTGTAGATTTTTCACTGTACATATTTACTTTCTAGTGTTTACGGAATTTAAACAACAAATCGTTTAGGGAATTTCGCAATACACTGATTTTTGGTTTGTATTATTTATTGATTTTTTTATTTATTTTATATAAAACTCAAAAACCATATTAATTTTTGTTTGTTTTTTCAATATATGGGGAATTCCCTTTTTAACTTTACCTTTATGAAGCCGACCTCAAATCTCAAATATTTTTTTAATTCTAATTTTTTTAAATAATTTTTGATGGAATTCCACAAATTATGTGGAGAAAAAAAAACAAAAAAAATTCAAGACCCGTAATGATTCCATTTGGTACTAGCAAGCATTCAAATTTAAAAAATCTAAAAATGTGTTTGAAAATAACAAGTTCTTTTTCTTTATTTTGACTGTTACAATTGTGGATTTTAGCATGTATGTCCAATTCCTCTAATGTAAACTACAAACACATGTAGAAATAGGCCAACTTGTGTTCAATCAATCTATTGTTGACCAGTGTTGAATTGTATTATAGAGAAGTAGTGAAAGCAAAATTCTCAAAATTTTCTTTTTTGCAGTTTTCCGATTAGAAAATTTGAGCCCTTTTGAGTATTGCAAAATAAAGAATTAAGTTATTGCTCTTGTAATTATGAATCATTTGAGATACATCTCGTTAATGTGCCCTCAATAGCAGTGCTATGAATGACACTAATAGGTATAACTTTTCAAAATTGATATAAACTTTTGCGTACTTTATATTAGCATTTTTTTACATTTTGTGTAAAATTATGTTTATAATGAGTACATCTATTCTGTTTTATTTAAGCGAAAAATGGGTTTAGCAAAAAAATAGCATAAAAAGTATTAATGATATGAGATCGCGGTGTCTTTAATATTTCATAGATCGTCAAAGCACACCTAAGAAGCTTATTAAAATTGGTCAAAATGTACATCAATCTGTGTGTGTTATTATAGCTTATATCGGAATCAAGTGACACTCGAAAATAATTACGAATTTAGTTAAACTTTTAGCATTTTTGGGTGTGCATTTTTATCATTGGAAAATGTATTTTATATTTATATAATTATTATGTACAACTTTTTACTTATTAACATCATTCAAATTACGGATTTTCAAAGTTGATAATTTTAAAAATATTTTGATTTTATTTAAAATGTTTGTAAAGTATTAAGTAGGTTAACTTTAACTGCATATATTTCAGTAAATGCTGCAGATATAGATATGAAGTTATTTGATTTATATTAATAAATATATCCAAATAATTTTATATAGGTTCAAGATTATAGAAAATTTAAGAAGTAATATTGAAAAAGCGAAAAAGTATCACAAATTTCCCTCTTATGAATTCTCATTCACTTTGAAACATATATCTTTAATTTCATATTTGTAGGTTCCGTGTTATAGAAAATTCAAAAAGTACCATTACAAGAACGAAAATGTATCACAAATTCCCCCCATATAAGACCATGTGTCTTTAATTTCATGTTTCTTGTGAATTATTAACCACATAGAATCATCGATCTTTAATTTCATGTTTCTAGTTTACAAAAAATTTTGCAAAAAATTCAAAAAAGAACTATTAGAAAACGAAAAAGTTCCACAGAGTTCTCTCTTATGAATTTTAATCCACACAGAACCATGTTTGTAGAAACGTTTGAACGTAGGTTCAATATTATAGAAAATTCAAAAAGTACCATTAGAAGAATAAAAGGGTACCACAAAGTTCCCCCTTGTAAATTCTTGTACACATAAGACCACCTATCTTTAATTTCATAGGTCAATTATTACAAAAGAAAAGAAAAAGAGGAACGAAAAATTCACAGCTCTGATAGCGACTTATTTTGTTCACAGTTATTTGGCACCAATAATTTATATTCTTAACTGAATTGACAGATTTTTTTTGTACTAGTATATGAAAATTTCTACCTTCATTATTTAGTTTTATATTATTTTAAATACATATATTTTTTATCTAGTTGTCATTGATTTTTATTGCTCTAAAAAAATTCAAAATTTTCTTCAAAAGCGAAAATATTTTTCTTGAGTGAAGTCAAATTCGGATAAAGAAGAGAAGGAAAAATAATAATTTTTAAATTTGAAATTTTTGTATATGAATACACATTTACATAAAAGGAAAAATTTTTTTTAACGATGCGAGAATAGACTGGAGTTGATAGGAAATCTGGGTAAGAGGATTCATATTGGTTTTTCTTATACTTAGAGTTTTATGTAGTATATTTCTTTTAGAAGATTGTTTATTATTTCACTATCCGGGTGGCCCGATGGCCTAGTTGGTTGTGAGCTAGTCTGTCAGTCTGGGGGTTGAGGATTCGATTCCCACCAGAGACTCTGGTCTGTTTCACTACAACGAGATATGGTCTTCGTTACTCCTCTCGGTTAAAATTAGAATATAATTTGTAATTGTATTGTAATTATAAAATAAATAAAATATTTCACCATCCAAACCACTCCTACCAATTGTTAGAATTGGGATTTGTGGAGACAAATTTGTGTAGCAGATTGCCATAAGGAAACCTTTTTGATGTCATCGAAAGAAACTTACTAGAGTGACCATAATTTGGTATTTTGAGCAAAAGTTAAGCGCAATAGTGTTGTTAACAATAGAAAAGACAAAACATATTATAAATTAAGGTGGCCAGTTCAGTGATTTCGTGTGTTAAGCAAAATCTGTTTTAAAAGAAATAATAACGATTCTTGTTTGCCGGCTAATGTAATTAAAGTTAATATTAATATCTCAGTATTATAATTGCCTTGTTTATAATAAAATTCATTAATATCATTTTCTTCCAAAAAAAGATGTCGAATGGTCACCTAAATCTACTTCATAAAATATATATATATATATATATATATATATATATATATATATATATATATATATATATATAAATATTCCAAATTATGTATAAACCAATTTAAAAACATTTACTCATAAATTCACACTACATACATTTCCTTAAAACACATATAAATACTCGTACGAGTGTATAAATGAGTGGATTTTATTATTAAAGGAAATATAAGTTTTCTTTAGCAAGAACATCCCACAATTATATACTCCCCCCCATTTTAACACAAAGCTCTAACATACAAATATTGGTGTGCGTAACCAACTTATCTACAGTCATCCTGCGCCTGCTGACTTCATGGGAGAAGACAAATGTAAGTTGACTTTTTTTCTTATTCTTAAATGCATACAGTCAGACATTTTTAAAATACACTCTCTTTCACTCAAATTATTATTTAATAAACGTAACATGAATATAAGAATTTATGAATGATTTTTTTTTTTTTTTTTTTTTTTAAATACGCATAATATTTGTACTAAAATTTGTTTGTTGCTGTTATGGCTTATTTCAATATATTCATATTACTTTCTCTACACACTTTGTTTATATAAATTTTTATAAAGAAAAAAAAAATTAACCCCTAAAACGTCACCAACATTCTCATTTTCTTTGTTTTAATTTCAAATAATATCAAATCAGAAATATTTCTTTTTTTTCTTTATGATAAATTTTATAAAATATATAACTAAATGGTGACCATTCTTGATTTAAAAATTAAATTACCAATTTTAATTTTTTATCATTTAAATTTAATTAATAAATGAAATTATTTATATTTGATTGTTATAAAATATGAAATTTTAAAGTTCTTTAATACGAAAGTTGAAGTTAATGGTATGTGATATGTAGGTTAAGTTTTCTTTTTATTTATTATTTTCTTATTGGGCTGATAAAAATGGTTCCATATCAGCATGGCGGGTGGGCTAGGATTAGTGTAGCAGTTAACACCTTAGGATACAATTTGAGTCATCAGTGTTTAAGTTTCTTCTCTTCCTATCCCTCTATTTGAGTCATTTTTAGTTTTTTTCTTATGCTACCTATAATTTATAAAGATCTTGATTAGGGAACTTAATTAAACCCACCCAACGACAAGGTAGCCAGTTCCCGGAAATGTTACCATACCATTCAGATATGAAAATAATCGTTACATACTACAAAGTTCAGTTTTATTTAGTAAATTAGTCTTTTTAATCCCAGCAAAAAAGGAACTGAAAAAGAGCTGAAAAAGTTATGACTTTAATATTGTGCTGTCATTGGAATGAAGTTCTGGTGCTGCAGAAGAGCTGCAGATGTTCTTTTTTTAATCCATGATTGTCATTGTTAGGAGGCTCTTCCTTTATGCTTTTTTTTTTCATTACTTTTGAAGTACTTCTCTTAAAACTGTGTTTATTAAATTTTTTTATAAAAATTCTGCCTTAGCCTTATTAAAAGAAAAAAAAATATATTATAAATTTTGCGAAATCTAAATTTTCTTAGAAATTATCAACGTTTTTTCCAAATTCTTTTGTTATCGGCGCAATGAAATTAGTTGTATATAAACCAACATATTTTTTAATAAAAAAAAATATTCATAATAATATTTATCATTTGTTCAAAACACTTCGATTTACTAACAAATATTTGCAAAAAAATACTAACCGAATCGTAAAGTTTTATAACAAAACAAAAATTCATTTGAATCTCTTTTTAATAACATCTTTGGATGCTGCTTGTATGTATTACTTTTTAAGCACAAGAAAACGTACGCTCATTGATACTTTGGAAATAATCAAAAAGTATATCCCTAAAATTACTTTTATTTATTTTTGCTGTAAATAACAGACATTAAAAAAAATCTTCTAAATTTATAACTCCAGGAAATTAATTTCGGTTAATAAAAATAGACAATTTCGAACAGGGTAACCGAATTTTGTCTATAAAATGTATTTTAAATTTGTTTGTGAATACGGGTGTTCATTTTCAAAATTCTTTTTTTGAAATTCATTGTTATATTTAAAAATATATTCATATCTGCATCTACTTTTTTTTTACTAAAAATGATTTATTATTCAAATATTGTAATTGAGCATCGACAATAAAATATTAAATAAAGAATTCTGGATAAATTTAAATGTGCATTTTATTTGTTACACAACAGAAACATTTATTAACAACTATTTTCAATGCCTCTTTCAATTTAAGTGTAATATCATAATTAAAAAGTCACCTTCAAACATATATTTTATTTTAAAAGTAGATAGACATATTTGAGTGTAAATTATGTATAAAAATAGTTTTTTTTTAGTTTTCATGTTTTTTAATTGATATAGTACTTTTCTCGAATTCCAGGAATGCATTAAATAAAATCCCGATTCCCCGGAATTGAAAAAGGACGGGAAATTATAAACCCTAAGCACTACACATATGTATGTTTGTAAATATTTTAATTTAAAAACAACAATATACTTTAATACTTTTACATATTTTTACACTTTATACATTTACTTGGAACTGCATCTCCTCCATTGTTGTCCTTTCCATAAGGTTGCTCAGGATTAACTGATAAGAAATAATTACCTTTTAAATTATGGGGTACAGCGAAACCCATGGGATATTTATCACCATTACAGAAATTATTATTCAAATCGGTCAAAGAATTGCAACGTACAGCCATGAAATTATTTTCATTGCCGGGAAAAACTGATTCAGTGAAATATTTAAAAGCCCGAACATGGGAACAAGGAAATATTATACAACCTGTTTTAATAGGAGCGAAACCATCGACATAGAAATCTACATCACCAATTGGATCAGATTTACCCAGAACACCGGGATTAGTATGAATAATATCAATAAATTCAGCATCACCACGCTGTAAGCCGGACAAAGCTTCGCCCTCGTTGAAGCAAGGATTGGCAGGATCTAAACCAGTAATACGTGTAAGATTTAACCCAGTAAGTTCGGTAAAGGAGCGGCCAGTATAGCCTACAATATGGGCTCCTAAACTATGACCTATTAAATGAATATTTTCAACAGGCACTTTTTCCACCAGCTTCTCAAGAACTTTGGCAAAATGACGACCAACTTCTTCGGTATTAAATGCAGACCAGGTGTATAAGGTTTTAATGGAGTCAGATGTTTCTAAGGCCTTAAATATTTAAATTGAAAGATTATAATTAAAAATAACTATTAATATTTAAAAAAGAACATTACCAGGAAATTATAATCTCCTCTGCAAGCAAAAGCTTCAGCCATATCGACCACATAATGCTCTTCTGCACCTTGCATCCAACCAGTAACAAATATGGCTACTTTCTTGCTGACATCAAATTCAGGACTTGCAAAAATATCCTCTGCTTGACTTAAGGGGACACTTAAATCTTTACAGGAAGTGTATAAATGCAATGACATAGCATCCATATTGGGTGTCACGCGAGGTTTGATAGTATCAGCAGCCAAAAGCGCAGAGCCTTAAATAAAAATTTAATTTATTTTTATGTGTCCATTTTTTATATTTTTTAAGTCCACTTACATAATTTATTTATGGTCTCAAAAACAGCCGTCTCTGACAAACCAAATAAAACTTGTTTAGAGGTTTGAAACAATTCTTCGGGTGTTGGTACTACATTGACAATTTTCTTGCCTATACCTTTGATAACATTGCCAATTGAATCTACTACATTCGAATTTCCTAATAAAATTCCTGCTTGAACACAACAGCTCTGCGACAGAAGTCCCAGTAGAACTAAGGAATATAACAATTTCATTTCTTGTTTAATTCCGAAATAAATTAAAACTCTTGACTTGATATTTTAAACTGCAACTGTTAGGTATCTCTTTTACTGGGGCTTATATAGTAGAAAACCACCTTAAATAAATATTTGCAATTTTTGTCTTCGATAGAAGAAGAATAAATTTTAAATATTAGATTAAATATTACGTAAACAAATTAGTTATTATTTATATTTATTTATGTAGAACATTATTAAGTGAGTGAAGTATTGATAGTAGCTATGTAAATATTTTCATCATTATTTAAACAATAGAGTTGAAACAATAAATGTTAGTTAAATTCGTACTTAAACAATATCTAAACATATCAAATATCAAAATAAAAAGTATACGATAGAGTGCTCCGTTAAAAAAAAAATAGAAAATATTAAACATTTTTCGCATTCGATTTCGAGAACCCACAATCACAAGTAATCACCCAGCAAAAACTTTTTGGTTTTCGGTAATAACAATTACTTATTAAAGTAGTTTCTTGGTAATGAGGCGTCATTATTATTTGACTACTCTGTATTACATTAATAAGTACTCAATATATATATATATATTGAGCGCAGTAATACTGCAATCAAGTTCGAGTCTCACTGAAGGCAAATTTGTTTTGTTTTTTTTTTATTTTTGTTTTCGTTTAGGTACATATTTTTGGGTACCCCTAGAGTCAAAAAATAACTACATGAATTTGTGGACAACTCGAACAAAAATAACTAGTTATTCAGGCAAAAAATAAGTAGTTTATTTTTGTTTCCAATTATACCTGCTAGCTTACCAAGAAAGCAAAGTTTTTGCTGGGCACGGTCAAATGAGCCATAGCATGGCTATATCGACTCAGAATCTTAGCAGGACGCAGAATACATTTACTTTATGAGGTCTTAAATGATTTTTTCGACATTTTACACACCGAATAACGAACTCAATACAACTACCATCTTTTTTGATGATGGGTTTAAAATCGGGGTTAATTACGGGTCCATGGTTAACCAACCAACTATTAAATAATTAAAAAAGCCGAATCGCTTTAGCCGAAAAATATAGTTAATATATCAATAAATATTGTTGAAGCGAGCATGGTCCAGGATTTAAATTTCTAAAGGAAATGTTTGCTTTTCGCAACGTGGCTAAAATTAACATTAGCACCATTCTTTTCAATATTAAATGATGTAGAAAAAGAAGCCTGGATAACGCTACAGACAACTTTTTAGGAAACCATAAATATTTAAAAATATGGTAATACTTATTATTGGGACAACGCCGCAAGCTAATTACGAGATGAAAATATACATATTTTTATATCCTACACCAATATATTGTTTAGGGTAGTATGTGTTTGTGATGATGTTTTTAATTCACAAAAATATTATATTATATTAATATATAATATACCAAACGTTTTATATATTTATAAATTATCATTCACAGCTCCCACGCATAACAATTTTCCGAATGTCTTATATATATATATATATATACATATATATATTCAGCAAGTTAGGTTCATAAATGGAGGGGATATGTCAAAAAATACGATATTCTAAATAAGTTTTCGATTTTCTGAAGCCCCTATATAAGGTAAGGACTTCGTTTTGGCAAGGAAGATTTGAAAAATTTTAGTGAATTTTTAGAAATTAACTAAATCGGTCCAATAATAACCAAAGTATCGGCCAGATTTCGTTCATAAATATTTTTATTAAATTTCGATATTTTGAATCAACCAAATTGGTTTATAAACAACCGAGTTATGGGCCAAAAACTAGAAAAAACTGTTAATAATATACACTCACAAACACTTATATTAAGCATTTCAATGACTATTAATGCTGTTGTTGTTTTTTGCCAATATTTAGTCACACACTAAAAATCAGTTATGATTTGAATTTTAAACCTACAGGTTCAATAGGAAACAACGACACCAATAAGGAGTTAAGAAGTATAAAAAAGAAACATGTTCAGGACGAACTTCTCAAATATGAGTTGATTATACATTATTTATCTTATCTTAAATAACAGGTGTTGATATAAATCTTATTTTAAGATTTAAAACAATTATCGATGTACTTGTATGAACAAATTAATGCTAGAAAATTTGGTGATTATGTGAAGGAAACTGCACGAATATATTCAACCAAATAACCATGGAGAAATATGTCTGCAATAGTTCACAAAATCCTTTATCGTGGATAAAATGTCATTAAGTACTGCTTGAAGATCTATCATAGGAAGCCCAGGAAAAAAGGAATAACGATTACAGATTTTATAGCGAGCACAATACCAGAAATATGTCACGAAATTTTACAAATGAAGGTCTATTTAATATATTACTAGCAACTTCACATGTGCCCATCTCTAGCATTCGAAGTCAATGGAAAGTAGAACATCAGGACTTAGATGAAGAAGCGAAAGGGCTGCTAGAGGACAAAAATAATATAGAAATAAATATGGAATATTTGCAGGCTATTTTCCAACAGAATGAATAATAATTATAATTTTCTTTTATTGTTATTTAAGTAAAAAAAAAAAAAATAATAATAATAAAATAAACATTAAACAACTTTTAGCTATTACAAAAAACAAAAATTATTGTCCTTAATGTTGCTTAAATAAAAAACAAAACAAATATTAAAAAATCATCATTTTGTTTTTTTGTCCACCAACAAGCGATTCGCTGAACCGATTTTAACGAAATTAAAACTGGAGAAAAAGTCAAGAAAATATCTCTGCATAAAAAAATCTGAAATATCTCTATTGATTCAAAAGTCACAGAGTTTTGGCGGAAGAAAAGCGATTCGTGCCACTGTGGAATGTTCATTTATATATTATAATAAGTCTAACAGAAAATTAGTTCGTGTTGTTAAATTTGTATAGTTGTAACCGATTTCTAACCAATCTTTTCTCTGTGTGCACTAATATTTTTAAAACTAAAACCAACAAATTATTGTACAATGTCTTTATGACTAATGTGTTTTTATCACTATTTGTTATAAATATAAACATAAAAACAATTGTTTCATAATCAATTGTATTCATTTAAAGAACAAAAATGTTTTTCGATTAGTAAAACAAGAACTAGGTAAGTAAAGATATATATTAAAATTATAATTATATAAATTTGAAATATATAACCTTAATTGAGTAAATTATAAATAAGTTTAAAAGTTTTGTAATGCATATAATTTCTAACACTTTATTTAAATGCACTTTTTCGGATTATTAATCGTATTTATGCTATACGAGGGGAAGCTAAAAATAAAAGGAACTTTAGCGATAAAATTCCAATTAATTCCTACGTTAGTAATTCAATGGTCTAAATGAAATTTTGAATCGATTTAGCTACGTTAGTCTGTCTGTAGGAAACATTTCCATATCCAAACTGCTAACCTGTTTTTTGTTTTCTAATCAGTTTGCTATATTAAATAAAATAATTAAATTAAGAAAAGAATTTTGAAGACCAAAACATAATCCAACTTCTGAAAATGTTTAATTTTTTGTATATAATGTGTAAACACCAGTCAGCTAAAATAATTAGAATTTATCCGAGATGTTCAACTATGCCTATTGGTTATTAGTGCTGACTAAATTAAACTCACAAAATATTATTTAAAATAAATTTTAATTGGTTTTCTAAACTGCAGGTTAATGCATATTTTATCAATATATATTGCCTTTATATCTAAATAAATTATTTTCATGACAGTTTTGGTCATTTCTAAATAACTAGTTTTGCAAATGTTATTTATTTAATTCTAAACATTTAACAGTATAGAAAAGCTTAAAAGTTTAAAAAGTATCGGCATTAGATTATATAATTGTGGATTTTAAAGAACTTAAGTGCAATAATCCGAAAAAATGCATTTAAATAAAGTGTTAGAAATTGTATGCTCTAAAAAAATTTTAAATTTATTTTATAATTTACTAAGTTAAGAATATATATTGCAATTTTATATAATTATAATTTTAATATCTTTACTTATCTAGTTCTTGTTAATAATCGAAAAACATTTTTGCAACTCATTTGTTTTTTAAATTAATAAAATTTTTTGTTAAACAATTGTTTTTATGTTTATATTTATTTATAATAAATGGTGATAAATAACATTAGTCATAAAGACAATATACGATAAATTGTTGGTTTTAGTTTTAAAAATATTAATGCACACAGCAAAAAGATAACTAACTATACAAATTTAACAACACGCAGTCAATTTGTTCCCAGCAAAAACTTCTTGATTCTCAGTAATAGCAACTACTTATAAAACTAATTTCTTGGTAATAAGGCGTCATTATTATTGGTCAGTTATATATTAAATAAGTACTCAATAGTACAATAGCACAGTAACACCGCACTCTCGTGGAACAGCGCTGGATTAACAACCGGAAGGTTGTTGGTTCAACCTCATTCTAATTCTGTTAGTTTTTTTTTTAACAAAATGTCTAAAAAGATATTTTATACTAATAAAACTTTTTATCATTAAGGGCGAGATAATGTATTGGGCAAGGTGTTAGTCATTAAAAACATATGGTTAATTTGTATCCAAGTTCAAATCTCACACAAGTCAAAATTTTTTTGTTTTATTTTCATTTTCGTTTAAGTACATATTTTTGAGTACCCCTAGAGTCTAAAAATAACTACTTGAATTCGTGGACAACTGGAATAAAAATAACAAGTTATTCAGGTAAAATATAAGCTTACCAGGAAAGCAAAGTTTTTGCTAGTTTGTACATACATATTATATGTGTATATACATACAAAAATATATAGATATGTATGCTTATAAGTTGTGTTTTTTTTAAGCAATCGTTGCTTGTGGAACAAATGTATATATTATTTTAATATTAATATTATTTTAATATTTATATGCTGGTAAAGTGGTGAAGGGTATACAAGATTCTACACAGCCGCATATAGGCGCGATAACTTGTTTTTGTATATTTTCTTTTAGATATGTCAAAACGAATTTAATCAATTTTACGATCAATTTAACCTAATCCGCACACTTTTATTAAAACTGAATATTATAAATATTAATAATAAATTATTGGTTACTGTAACTGAATATTCGGTACTTGTATCACAAAACTACTTTTTAACAATTTGTTGATCACGGCAATTATTAATTTATTAATCAATTATAAAATTGATTAATAAATTAATTCCTTCCATATGCAAAATTATAATAAGTCTAACAGAAAATTAGTTCGTGTTGTTAAATTTGTATAGTGATAACCAGTCTTTTTTCTGTGTGCATTAATATTTTTGAAACTAAAACCAACAATTTATCGTATATTGTCTTTATGACTAATGTTATCACCATTTATTATAAATAAATATAAACATAAAAAAAAAATGTTTAACAAAAAAATTTATTCATTTAAGAAACAAATGAGTTGCAAAAATGTTTTTCGATTATTAACAAGAACTAGGTAAGTAAAGATATTAAAATTATAATTATATAAAATTGTAATATATATTCTTAATTGAGTAAATTATAAAATAAGTTTAAAATTTCTAACACTTTATTTAAATGCATTTTTTCGGATTATTGCACTTAAATTCTTTACATAGTGTCTACATTAGTCAATTTTTTATCAAAGCAAACTTCAAAATCAGTGCGAATATATACAAGTTAACCTTAGTTAAGCACCTGATTATTATTTTGGCTGTTACAGTTGTCAAACTGCATATATATAAAACAATAAGGAATACGCCATATTGTCACCTTCCACAAATTCGCGTTAAGTTGCCGTTTGTCTTGATAAAAAAATCTCTAATGTAGACACTATGTTAAAATCCACAACCATATAAACTAATTCTTAAATAAGAAGCTTTTCTATACTGGTAAAAGTTTAGAATTAAATAAATAACATTTGCAAAACTTTAGTTATTTAGAAATGACCAAAACTGTCATGAAAATAATTTATTTAGATATAAAGGCAATATATATTGATAAAATATGCATTAACCTGCAGTTTAGAAAACCAATTAAAATTTATTTTGAATAATATTTTGTGAGTTTAATTTAGTCAGCACTAATAACCAATAGGCATAGTTGAACATCTCGGATAAATTCTAATTATTTTAGCTGACTGGTGTTTACACATTATATACAAAAAATTAAACATTTTCAGAAGTTGGATTATGTTTTGGTCTTCAAAATTCTTTCCTTAATTTAATTATTTTATTTAATATAGCAAACTGATTAGAAAACAAAAAACAGGTTAGCAGTTTGGATATGGAAATGTTTCCTACAGACAGACTAACGTAGCTAAATCGATTCAAAATTTCATTTAGACCATTGAATTACTAACGTAGGAATTAATTCGAATTTTATCGCTAAAGTTCCTTTTATTTTTAGCTTCCCCTCGTATAGCATAAATACGATTAATAATCCGAAAAAGTGCATTTAAATAAAGTGTTAGAAATTATATGCATTCCAAACTTTTAAACTTATTTATAATTTACTCAATTAAGGTTATATATTTCAAATTTATATAATTATAATTTTAATATATATCTTTACTTACCTAGTTCTTGTTTTACTAATCGAAAAACATTTTTGTTCTTTAAATGAATACAATTGATTATGAAACAATTGTTTTTATGTTTATATTTATAACAAATAGTGATAAAAACACATTAGTCATAAAGACAATGTACAATAATTTGTTGGTTTTAGTTTTAAAAATATTAGTGCACACAGAGAAAAGATTGGTTAGAAATCGGTTACAACTATACAAATTTAACAACACGAACTAATTTTCTGTTAGACTTATTATAATATATAAATGAACATTCCACAGTGGCACGAATCGCTTTTCTTCCGCCAAAACTCTGTGACTTTTGAATCAATAGAGATATTTCAGATTTTTTTATGCAGAGATATTTTCTTGACTTTTTCTCCAGTTTTAATTTCGTTAAAATCGGTTCAGCGAATTTTTTGTTTTTTTGAATCAGCTTTATTTATAAAAAAGAGTTATAAGCAGATAAAAAAAAATATAATAACCAGGATAATTACATGAACAGATTCCCAGTTTATCAGTTTTGGTACAGGGTCTACTCGAACTGGTTCTTAAGGAATCGCTTGTTGGTGGACAAAAAAACAAAATGATGATTTTTTAATATTTGTTTTGTTTTTTATTTAAGCAACATTAAGGACAATAATTTTTGTTTTTTGTAATAACTAAAAGTTGTTTAATGTTTATTTTATTATTATTATTTTTTTTTTTTTTTACTTAAATAACAATAAAAGAAAATTATAATTATTATTCATTCGGTTGGAAAATAGCCTGCAAATATTCCATATTTATTTCTATATTATTTTTGTCCTCTAGCAGCCCTTTCGCTTCTTCATCTAAGTCCTGATGTTCTACTTTCCATTGACTTCGAATGCTAGAGATGGGCACATGTGAAGTTGCTAGTAATATATTAAATAGACCTTCATTTTTAAAATTTCGTGATATATTTCTGGTATTATGTTCGCTATAAAATCTGTAATCGTTATTCCTTTTTTCCTGGACTTCCTCTGATAGATCTTCAAGCGGTACTTAATGACATTTTATCCACGATAAAGGATTTTGTGAACTATTGCAGACATATTTCTGCATGGTTATTTGGTTGCATATATTCGTGCAGTTTCCTTCACATAATCACCAAATTTTCTAGCATTAATTTGTTCATACAAGTACATCGATAATTGTTTTAAATCTTAAAATAAGATTTATATCAACACCTGTTATTTAAGATAAGATAAATAATGTATAATCAACTCATATTTGAGAAGTTCGTCCTGAACATGTTTCTTTTTTATACTTCTTAACTCCTTATTGGTGTCGTTGTTTCCTATTGAACCTGTAGGTTTAAAATTCAAATCATAACAGTTTTTTAGTGTGTGTTCCATGAACCGTATTCTTGTATGTAGCGGTGATAGTCCAAATTCATATGTATCAGTATTATCTAATGATTTTTCCGGGCCTTGTTTTAAGTGGCTTGATGTGGTCTGACATATAATGCAGCTGGATGGAGCCTTTGTGTCAGTCAAAGCCTGGTATATTTTTCTATCTATCATCGTTAGCACTAATTGGTATCTTATTTCAATTGTCTGGCCATTAATCTCTGATTTAAATGGCTGTAGTGTTGCAATTTGGACTCTAATATCACTGACTTCTTTTATAATAGCATGTGTTTCCTTTCTAAACTCAAATTTTTTTTTATCTGCAGTATTTCTTAGAAGATGGTGTTTAATTTTTTCAAATAGCCTTTGTTTGCATCTTACATATCTGTGCCTGAAGTATTTTCACAAGTACATATTGCTTGTATTGTTTTTGCCCAAAAGAACCATCACATCCTCATTTGCAAAAGATAATTAACATACAGTTTCAAATCATTTCCTTTAAATGATAGTATCAAGCGTTCAGCTGTACGATTAAGTAGATCTTGAAGTTGTAGCTCTTCCGAAATTGGTGTGATTGTAATAGTTTCCCTTCTTAGCAACAGTTATGCGATGATATGAGGAATAGAGATTTGGGCCTCTTTCAATCGCACTCATTCTGAGCTGAGTATATTGCTGTTTTGTTAACTTCAAATCTAAAAATAATGCTAATACCTCTTCATTTGAGAACTGTTTTTCATCGCTTGACATTGAAATATCTTTAACAATTCGTTTTGTTCTCACTGAACCAGCTTTAAAAACTTTTTGAGTGATATCGACTTTTGTGAGTTGTTTCTGTGATCGAAATTGATATAGCATAGTTTCTTGCGTAATTTCACATCCGATTTCTTCATTAATATCTTTAAGTTTCCGTCTTTTAGATCTATCGCTACAGTTGTCGAGTGATTTGGTGGTCTCAAAAGATTGTTTTGGTTTGTACTTTCTAAAGATACTTGGACAGTAAGGTCTCCCTTTAACTATGTTTCCAAACTGATATAAAATCTTTCTTTGCTACATTGAACCTTTTTTTTTAGCGCTTTGCTCAGTTTTTGACGAAATCAGTTATTTTATTTTCCAAGTCCAATTGTATTTCGGTGTTTCATGAATAACATATAGGTAACATTTATGTGAGCTTTAATTAATACGAAAAGGACCATTATAAACATAGAGAATACGGTTTTTAGCCAATCGAATTTGGCTAAAAAGAAAGATAAGTTGATTGAGAGTGCTATATATTTCAGTTATTAGCACTAAAAAAATAGTAGAAGTTGGAGTAACTGAATTACATCCTAAAAAATTAGTTGTTATAAAGGAATCATTCAATTGTAAAGAAAATAAAGTGTAATATTATATTTGCTTTAAAGCTAATTTCATATATTTTTATAAAACAGAACATATAAAACAATACAACAATGACATCATTTTTACTTTTCTTTGAACGTAACTTAGAAAATCTTCCTGCTTTTTGTTTTTAAAATACTCTTAGGATAATTCTTTATAGCTGAATTTAATTATTGATTATTATTGCTTAGATATATTATAGTTATAGAGTTTATATCCGAATACCCCATTGACTTTTATCCTTTTCTTACGTTATACTATATTCCTACGTAGTACAACAAAAAAGTCCTAAAAACTAAAAAGGGCTACAAAAAAGTAAAATACCGTAAATACAAATTCAGTAATAAAATAATAATTATATCATATACTTAAGATACCTAACACAACTTGTAGGCCTAGGTGTATTTATATTTGAATCATATGAACAGGTAAAATAAAAATAGAAAAATTTTGTCAGTAATTTCATTCAAATGGAAAAAGTGTTCTATAGGCGAGTCCAGACAGATACAAAAGAAAAAGGTGTTAAGAAGGACATTTATGCTTTTTTCTGGTAGTAAAATTTGTTTAACCCATTTTGACCCTCAGAAGTTCTATTCCATTAAATTTCAAAATATATTACCTGAGAAAACATTTAATAACACAGCAGGTATAAAAGGTACATTGACACATCATACCATTTCTTAAAGACTGTTATCATACCAACATAAAAAATACAGAAAATTATCGATAATAGTTTGCGAGTAATGATAATTTGTTTCTGATCAAATTAAAAAAAAATCAATTTTTTTATAAAATGTCTTAAAATATTGTCATGTCCACATTTACCAATATTTTGATATATTTTTGGCCACCTTAGTTTCAATATGTTTACTATTGAATGGCATTAAAATTTTTAAAATCGGTATTAACAAAAAATTAGACTTTTAGCCAATGAAATAATGAACCACCATAATTGTTCGGCATAAATTCATTGAATAATTGTATATGAATACAGTTTAAAAGTTTTATTGGACACTTGGCAGAATGAAATGCATTTTCTGGTCCGCCACGACCTTTATTAGCACTCTTTAGCGTCCCACCGTGGTGTTCTCTGTAAACATCATCTAACTTACAACTCTTTTGGGAAATGGAATCTGTAACTTATTTTTCCTATATGTTTTAATAAAAGTATGCCGATTAGGTAATATTTATTGTAAAATTGGTTAAATTCGTTTTGACATTTAAAAAATAGTACATGTATTCGGCTGTGACGAATCTTTTATACCCCTCTCCACTTTACCAACAAATAGTATGCCTTAAATTAAAAAATACATTTATTCCATAGGCAACGCTTGCTTGAAAAAAACAACAACTTATAAGCATTCATATATTTATAAATTTTTGTATGTATATAATTACAAACAAACTAACTGAATATGCAAAAAACAACAACAACACCAATAATCATTATCAAGGACCGGAAGTTCATGCAAATGCATGTTTTTGCTTTTACTCCTAGAACAGTGAAAACCGAATCAAAAAATTTGCTTTAAAATTAAAATCGATTTGTTAATGCATATTTCTGCATATTTTATTGGACATGCATGCTTTTGCGTAGTCTGCCATAAAATTATATTTTTGTGTAATATTTTGTGAAAAAATGCAATTTAAAATAATTTTTTGTGTAGAAAAAATAATAATTCTGTGAACTTTTAAAAATCTATTTTTTAAAATTTTAAAACATTAAAAAAAAATACTGTAGGAGAGTTAATTTTTGATATCGAAAAATAACAATCACATAAGGACGTCGATTATTGTAAGCGATGCGCCATCACAGTTATCGAGTTAAGATGTCAAAATTGCACAAAACAAATAATTGCGTTTTCTCTTATTTATTTAAACTTTTGGTATAAGTTTATTAAAATTACCTATTCTTAATGAAAATATTTGTTTCCGAGATTGTCTGTTTTTAAAATCAATCCTGCCTTGAGTAATTTCTTAAAGAAGCTACCAATGAGAATATTCTGTCTGAGAGAATAATAATCTGTATAGGACTTAATATTATTTTAGAAAAATCAATCTATCAAGGAGACAAAAGTCATCGAAATAAGTTGTTACAATTTTAGATTCAGATAAAGGCAAAACAAACGCTTTCCACAATATAATCAAAATCATTTAAAAATGCACTCATCATATCTGTTAATGTCGAATAGGTTAAATTTTGCATTCCAAAACAAAGAGCAAACTCTCTCTATCTATTTATGTAAATAAAAATATTTATTAATACCATACAAAAAAAGAATTGAAAAATAGCTGAAAAAGCAATGATTTTGAAATTATGTTGTCATTGGAAAGAAGTACATAGTGCTGTAAAAGAGCAGCAGAAGTTCTTTTTTATTCCATGTTTATACATTCTTTTACTAAAAATTTACTAATCTTATTTAAAGATATTAAAAATACTTTAAAATTTTTAAAATTTTATTTTTTTTAGAAATTATTAATTTATTTTCTTGCTAAAAATATATTATGTTTTCACTTTTTTAGAAGTCATTATTAATAACTCCCAAAAAAGCACAAAATATGCACATAGTTCTACTTTTAAAGTGATGAAAATGTTGACTCAGTTGATGTGAGAAACTTATAAGAAACGTTTATAGTGAGGTTGTTGAAAAGATGAATGTCACTGTTGTGTCGCTTTTTATATGTTGTTTAATAAAAATATATGAAATTAATTTTAAATATATAAAATATAAAATATAAAATTACATTTTATTTTCTTTGCAATTGAATGATTCCATTATAACAATTACTTTTTTGGACGTAACTCTGTTACTCCTACTGCAGTTTTCCATTATCCCAACCGAATTAGAGTTCTAAAAACATATATTTCTACTAATTTTTTAGTGCTAAGAACTGAAATATATATCACTTGCAATCAATTTATCTAATACTTTGTACAACAATCCAAATTCAATTGGCTAAAAAATCACAACAAAACCGTATTCTCTGTGTGAATAATAGTTCACATAAGTTCACATAAGTTTTTTTTTTTTTTTGTGAAATGTGGTATTCCTTCTACAAAAATCTTAAAGGTTTGTACAATTTCTCATTTTAAATAATCAGTGAAAATTTCGTTAAGATATCCTAACTAGCAAAGATTTTATTACAGATATAATATTTATAGTTTCTCCAAAAACCATGTTTATTTCTCAAATAAATTACGTTACTTACCTAACATAATTCCTCATTATGTAGATAAAAATTTAAGTCAATATCTTTTACAGAACAGAAATCACGCTACTTAAAGTTTAATAAGATGTAAAATATTTTAAATCGGATTGGAAACAAAAAAATTGGCAAGCGATGAAATATTTTCTATGTCAGAGGTAACCTATTTTGAGCCCTATATGCCCCATATGCTCCCCAAAGGCATATGGAGCCAAATTAAAATTTATACGTTTCTCTGCTACTTCTATGTGAAATCTTGTGTAAATCCAGCCAGGCGATTAGAAGTTAAAGATTTTTTTTCAAAAAAAAAAGTAAATAAATAAAATCGAAGAAAAGAATTGTGTCAGAACGTAGTAGAGGAGCAAAAATTTTTACGGCAGATATGAAATAATAATTTATGAGAAACAAGAAAATTAAAACAACTTACCTTAGTAAAAACAATTATAGATATATTTTGATAAATTGGAACAGGATATTTTTAAAGATTTATTTGAAAGGTTTGATGAACATACATATATGTGTTCACTTTCACTAAAAATATACTTATTTTTATGACCGAAACCAAAATTTATTTAGAAATTTTTTATTATTAAAAACAAGAAATAAATCCAAATTTATTTGTTGTTTTCAAAGTAGATTGTCAAAATGAATTTTAGCTCCGTTTTACGGAATAACATTTATTTTTTAATTAATTGAATTTAAAATTTCTTTTAAAATTTTTATCACAATATTTCATTTTGTTTTCATTTTAAACCACATTCACTTTATATATATATATATATATATATATATATATATATATATATTATATAAAGTGAATGTGTATATATATATATATATATATATATATATATATATATATATATATATATATATATACTTTATATATATATTATATATATACTTTATCACTTTTTTTTGTTTATATTAATTTTAAGATGCTTTCTTAAAGTTTTTTTAAGAAATCGATTACTTGCCTTTGAAAGTAACACGTCAACTGAGTACCCTCGTCTTCTCCACATTTTTTGTTTTTCTAAAATTTTTTACTATCAGGAAAATAATATCTTGAGAACACTAATGGGAGACAGTTTTTGTAACTTTATATATATATACACAAACTAACTTTTTAGTGACTTTTTCGACATTTCAGTTAGAAAGAAATGTAGAAAGAATAAGTAGATGAAAAGTCGAAATTAATGTTATTTGTTTTTGTAAAATCGTTTACTAACAGGAAAATAACAACTTGAGAATACTAGAAAGAGTCATTTTTCTGATAGCGGATAAAACTATCACTTAATTGCTGGCAGAGAAGATAGTCGTGTAGAGGAATCTCATCACCTTCAGTCTCATAATACTTCTATAATAGTAATATTTAAATCTACACGTGAGATAATTCTCTCGGTGAGCGAAATTGACACTCTCTAATAGAAAAATTTTATATATTCTGTTACGTGTAGATGGGCTGTTATAAACAAACTTTACTGTAAATTGTCACATAACAAAATAACCTGGCAAGTGTCTCCCACAATATTTATTACTCTATGAAAAAAAAAAAAACGTTAATAGTCACTGTCGCCACAAAAGTACCTGCATTTACGAATTGTATATTTTTAACAAAAATTCAATTATCAAAATTTATACATAAATTATAATTAAAAAAAAAAAAAATAAATAAAAATAAAAAATGTAGAGAAATCGTTAAAGTGCACCAATTATTGCAGTATGTAAATAAATAATAGTTGTTGACAACAATATTACAATTATTGCAAGTTGTTTATACAAAGCAAACGGCAAATATCAAAAGAATGTATTGTAGACAAAACAAACCATATATTTGAAAATATAAAAAAGGAGAAAAAGAGGAGAAAAGAAAAATAAAAAAAGGTGTGTAGAGTTGATCTTGAATTTGAGAAAACTGATAAAACATACAAGCAGGCTTGGTTGAACTCGAAATGCACCCTGAAGGAAAAGTTAAAACCCAATCAAATGGTTTTAAATAATGTTAAAAAATGATCATCCCATTATATTTTCAGCAGCAAAAATATTACAAAATTAATATCTAGAGCAACAAAAATATTAAAGTATATTTTTGTCTGGTTTCAAATTTTCTATATACATAACTCATTACCAAGATAACCAAATATATGTAGAATCATATTTTTTTTGCGCTTCAAATGAACCAATCTGTTAGTTATTTATCTGTTTCGGACAATTTTAAGAATTTTGGCATCGATTTGTTATATCATATTTTTGTATTTTTTGGTCATATCTGCATATTTTGGACTTTGCAGCATTATTCTAGAGTATTTTTTAGGAATTTAACTGGCATATTTTTGCATATTTTACACTAAGAGATATGCACGCAATGAAATTTTTTACATAATTTGCCATTAGTGAAATTTTATTTTTACTGTCACATACGTTTTCCATCCGATTCACTAATAATTTTCATCGTATAAATTTATAGAAATTTGTTAATTTTTTGCTTTAACGGTTTTTTGGTGAAAACAGAAACTATTCTTTAAAATAGTAAAAAAAAAATCAAGTTATTTTTATCATAAGAAAATTCATAATTTAGCCAGAAAAGAATTTTAAAAGACTATTTTTTTAATTTTAAAAGCATATTTTCTGATTTTAAGCGCATTTTTTATGCGCATAAAACCCTGAACATGAACTTTAACTTTAGTAATTTTCCAGTATTCAATTAATCAATACGCATAATTTAAGTTGTCTTTCTAAAACAGAACCTCAAAAAATCAGTTTCATGGAACTTGGAACTTGTACTAATGTACATAGAATTATATAGAGTTTATCTTAATATTAGGCATGCTGACTGCTTGGGAGCCGAAAAATATGATCAACGAATGTATTAAGTAAATCAAAACCACATTTATCCTTCTCGAAATAGCCAACATAATTGTGAGAGTGACAAAGCCTTAACATTTTGTGATATGATATTTCTCTTAGGTTCCAGCAACTTGGGCGGAGAAAAACTATCAAGAACACACTTTTTACGCACATGTATTTGTGAGCAGGGTTGTCAGATTTTTTTTGAACCTCTGTCGCCAAATAGGTAAACAGAAATCGCCAAAAATCTCCAAATTTTAATTTTATTTGGTTTTTTAAAGAAAAAATAAAAAATTAATAAAAATGTTTAAAGTTTCGAAGAATTTTTACTGATTCAAATTTTGTGTAATTTGTAAGTGTTAAATTCAGCTTCAACAATGCCAATGATAACACAGTACTACAGTGAAAAAAAAACACTTGGAATGTAGTAACATAGTGCGGTTCGAAGAACAAATTTTTTATTCTTTTCGAACCAACAAAATTTTTTTTAATTTATAATAAAAAATTATTCGATCAATTTTTAACAATTTTTTTTTTTAATTATTATATTGTACACAAATGCTTTTTTGAAATTTTAAGTGTAAAAAGTTTTGTTTAGGTGGAAAATCATATCGAAAATATTGAAAATTTTATTAGGATGCATAAAATTGTAAACCATGTGTTAATAGATTTCTGGTTATAGCCTTTTACGGACACTGAAGATACAGTTTAATGGACAAAAAATTCGAATAGCTTTTCTAAATATTTAATAAAATTTCTTAAAGTTAGAATAAACGGCAGACGTATAAGTTGTTCTTAAATTATGGACATTTTCAGCGTATATAATTTTCTTTTTTTTTTTTAATATTCAACAAAAAGTAAAACAAAAGATTTTTTTCATTTATTATTCATTTCAAAAATGATTTAGTGATTTAATTGATGTAGAAATAACCGAAGATTCTGAAATGTATGTATGATTATTGACTTTATTTAGAAAAAACTGAAAAGAACAGGAAAACTAGATTTTCTCTTAAAAATACTCTTACTGTATTGACACCATCAATACGAGTAAATAGTAAGCAGAAAAAAACAATAATCCTTTTAAAGCCAAAAAGCTTAATTATATAATTTTTCTGTAATATGAATACGATCTCTATTTTTTTTCTATTTGATATTTAGATTTGTTTTATGTTAATAAAACCAAAAATTGATTTAAAAAATACTAGTTTTTGAACTTATATATTCTCGTATTTTATGCTTTACTCGTTCGATTCTTTGAAGAAAATACAAATTTTGTTCGATTACACGAATAATAAAAAAAATATGAAATTTTATTCGATTAACTTCAATGTCGAATAATTAGCCATCCTAATGAGTAGATTATAATTCCATTTAATAAATTTTCGATATACCCCCAAAATCGGGAGTTTTTTTATAATTTTTTCGGACTTTGCGGCATTAAAAATGTTTATCTCGAATAGCAAAGCTGTGTAAGATATTAAATTTAATTTTATATTTTTCAATTTTATATTTTTCAATTTTATATTTTTCAATTTTATATTTTTTATTCGTATTTTTTTTTTTTTTTTTAATTTACAGCCATTTTTGACTCACACTTTATTAGAAAATATACCTTTTTCATATTTTTTTCAAATACTATATTTTATTCAGAATAAAATGAGCTATTGTTTACTAAAAGCAGATGAGAATTGTGAAACATATGATTTTTTTCAAAGTTGTAAAACTCATAAAATCATGTTATTTTACGTGAAATTTGTTGTTGTCATTATTTTGCATCATAAATATGGCAACAACAAAATACATATAAAATAACAAATTTTTATAAGTATTACAATTTCTACAATTCTAATCTGCTTTTATCAAGTGATGGCTCATTTTCCTCCTAATAATATATAGTATTAGGAAAAGATATGAAAAAATTATATTTTCTAATAAATTTTTAAAAATTAGCCAAATAAATAGCTACGTTGTTTATAAACCGCCAAAAGATTCGACATGTCGCCAAGCGGAAAATTCAGTCACCAAAAGCAATTAAAAATCGGCATGTTTGGCGAAAAATCGCCATATCTGACAACCCTGTTTGTGAGTTTATACTTTTTAAAAGAATAAATTGGTGTGTTTGCACCGTAAGAAATTTTTATTATTTTCTTACAATTAAGATTGTGTATGCAAGCATTTAGTGAAGTCTTTTTCGAATAGCCACTCTTAGAAGTGCAATAGAAGATTTCTCTCAATTTTCCAACAACAAAATATATTAGTAAACGAATTGAATCTTCTAAACGTAACTTCTTTAATCACTATTAGAAGTTGTTTGGATCACACTTACAGTTATCCAAAAACGAAAACTGTATTTTTCAACACCTTTGCTAGCATTTGGAAGATTGTTTTTTATCAATCCACATAATCTGTCGAATTTGGCACTCTAAGATGATTAATAGTAGAACGTGCAAAACTTTACAAAAACAACACACATTAGGTTCGAAATTTTATCATAAAATTATGATTTTGGCGATTGTTTACATTTCATAATGGGGAGAAGAACAAGAAGAAACAATATAATTTTGTTTGAAGTGATTAGAATGAAAAAATATTGACATTAACTAAAATTATTTATGAATAGTTAGTGATAGTTTTACTTATAAAAGGAAAATTAGGAAAATAAGGTAAGCGTTTATCATAATTTAAAAGAAATTATCAATATTTCAACTGGGAAAGCGAATAAATTTATGAAAAGATTTTCATTTTCTATATAATTAAAATATGTTATTAACAATTTGAGGGCCAGAACATGGACAGGAAATTTTGTTTTATATAAAATTCTTAATAACTTAAACAACATTTCTTAAAAATGTGAAAGTTTGACTTATATATGACATGCCCGCAGCAAAAGTTGCTAATTTTCAGAATAATTTTCTGTAGAACCAAAAATTAAGAATATATTAAAAATTCGAATCTGTGGAAGATTAAAATTTTTATATACAGCAATCAAAATTTTGGGAATGCATCGTATTAGAGTATCTGAAAAATATTTTAGCAGAGCTGAATTTTTGCATTTTAAATTTGAAAAGGAATTTATAATTTTCAAAATTTTAAATAAATTTTTTTTTTTAAAGTTTGAAAAGAATGTTTGAATATTATTGTTGTTATTAAATATTTTGAAGAAATTGTTTTGTTGTTGTAATGCTTGAAATGTATGGAGTAGATTGTCGTAATTTCTGGTTAAGTAGCGGTATTTATTTCTGAGTTTCAAAAATCTTAAATATTCGCAAAAACTATTGAAAAAACTTTCAGGGCCAAGATGAGATTTAAATAATGATTAAAAATGGTAAAATTTGTAAAAGAATATGGAAATGGTTAAAAGACCATGTAATCTTAAAGGGGTTTCCCTTTATCCTCTTTATAAAAATGGAAACATTTGAAAGAGAAATTAGAGAAAATTTGTTATAAATATTGTTTCAAATATTTTCAAAATTCTTACATAGAAAATTCAATACAAAATTAAAATAAATAATAATGTAGTCTTGTAATAGTTAGAAATCATATATTATATTACTGAAAAACATTGTGGAAATATTGTATTACCCTTTTTATAATGCGAACATCATAACATAATAAATTGTCGCCGAATTGTTTTCTGTGATAAATACAAAGAAGAGTTATTTTTGTTATTTAAAAAATGAATTAGAATATAAATAATTATTCTTACTTTATTATATATACCTACTTTATTAAATTTGCAAGAAAGAAATATTCTTTTATAATTTTGTACTTAAAATATTTCTTAGTATACTTTTTTAATTTAATTTTCTTAATGTTAATTTGAATTGAAAATATTGTTGTTCAATTAATTTCATTGCTTTCCATAATAAATATTAGAAAGAGTTCATTTTGTGATTAAAAAAAAAAATAATATTTTTACTTTTGATAATATTGTTCATTCCTAATCCTTCATTTTAAAATGTAAGTATTACTGGCATTATTATTTTAAAAATTTTATGCAAAATAGTTTTAAAATTCTGCAAATGATTTTTATCGAAAGTGTAACTACATCGGCACACCGTGAAGTTAATCAAAAGATGCTATCTCTAACTATATCAGAATTCGATAGTAAAAGCGACGCATATCAACTTCTCTTTGTATCGATATAGTTACGTTTTCGATAGAAGATGTTTGCAGGAAATAAATTAATAAACGAATTCTTTTGTGCTTATGTAAATATAAAAAATAAATAACAAAAAACGTTGAATTTTACAATATGAAAAAATTTACAAAACACATTTTTAAAGATTGTTTTTGTAATATTTGTTTTTTATCCAATATCATTGTATAAGCAAATACAAATATTAATCATTTGGAAACATATTAATCAATATACATAATTTTAAAAAGATATATGTTATATAAACCTTTCTATTTCTTTAAAAACGTTTTAAAGTCATATAATATTTATGAAATGAAACTACTAAATATACACTTAAGTAAACATTTTCTGTTTTTAGTCAAATCTTCTTAGTACCTACTGTGTTCAAAGCTAACAAGCTTGTTGCTCAGACCAGTGTTGCCGTTTGGTTACAATTGTTACATTTTCCTTAACTTTTTAACGCTCCACGTAACAAGTATAATTTTTTTGCTTTTGACCTCATTTTCGTAACTTTTTATCCCATCGACAAAATTGATCTTGATAAATTATGTATATATATATCTAAATTTGAAATAAGTAACAAATTTTTCGCGATTTACTCAAAATTTACCACTTCACATATCAATTATGTTGAAGAAACTAAATTTGAAATAGGATATTTTCTTGTACGTAACAATCTTATGTTCTTAGTGGCGCATGAAATGATTCATATTTTTATGATACATTTTCGATTTATAAAATTACACAAAAAGTAATTTTAACAATGTTTTCATTAAAAAGCCAGTATTTCAATCCAAAATATAAAATAGTACAAACATAGAAACACATTGAGATCCCTAACTCACTTAAAATAGTAAATATTTTCTATACTATTGCAAAGATTTAACTATCAATAAAAACATAAAAATGTTCTATTAAAGTTTATTTAACCAAAACTTTTTTTTCCCATATAATAATTTTTTTTCTTAATATCCTTGCGGAAATGTTTTTAACTCTGTGGTATGTCCAAAAGCAGCATTACTAACATAATTTTTATTTTTTACCACATTTTTAATAGCAAAAAAAATTCATATGAATTTCTTAGTGAAATATGTTTTTTTTTTAAGCCAATGACTTCCAAACTATACAATTACACAAAAAAAAATTACATTAAAACAACTATTATTGATGAAAAGATGAAAAAAAAAACGGAAGTGAATTAGAGATCGCAATTTACATATAGTACAAGTAATGTACTCTTGAATTAGTTGAAAACTAAAATTTTTTCCAATGGAAAATTTCGTGGAGTTTTCGCCATGTAGAAATAGGTTTGTTATATTAGTTGAAAGATAACGTTTGATTTTAACGATAATATTTTTAAATCATAAAAGCAGTTAACCCTTAAGAAGCAGGATATTTTTATAATAAATGATTTATTAAATAAATTTCTTAATTTAAAAATATTTATTTGGAAGAAAAGTTTGGCAGTATGCATTCCTCGACGACAATACTAAATCCTAATTTAAGTGCCGACGATTTTTGTAGAAATTGTTGTCAATCTAACTAATGCTGAGGATACTATTATTCAACAACATGAAAAGAAAAAGTGTATTTGCATTTTGTAAACTAAACTTATAAAAGATCATCATAACTGTTTAATGACTAAAGAAAAAATATCTCCCAAATAATATGAAACCTCTAATGCTTATTTTTGTATTATTTTATTATTTTCTTCGAAATTTTGTAACAAAAACCATATTTGTTCTTTCAAATTTGAAAAATGTAACTTTTTAACAAAAATTTTAACTTTTTTAACAAAAATCTTTAAATTTTTCCAAGCTACCCCTGGCAACACTGACTCAGACTTTATTTGCTGTGAACTTCATGTTATACACGTACATAATAGCCGATCAACTTCATATTCTGAACAATATCAACAGTCAAAAAAATCGAAAAGTAATTGAATATGTAAAGAACTTTTAATTTGCGTTGGAGCTACTCGAACTATTTGCAAGATATCTCAATGAAATTTGACACATAACTTCCTTGCCAATGAGGACTCAAAAAATTTCGTAGAAATCGTGATAAAAATGTTTTCCCGAAATACGTTTTGACTGTTTCTATTAAAGTAAATCCAATGTGGAACAAATTACTTTAGAAATAATTTTTTATAGAAGTATA
The DNA here is from genome assembly GCA_932274085.1 of Protocalliphora azurea. NCBI lineage: Eukaryota > Metazoa > Arthropoda > Insecta > Diptera > Calliphoridae > Protocalliphora > Protocalliphora azurea. The sequence continues at coordinate 77,245,850 of OW026523.1, read as the reverse complement.
TATATAAATTTCATTAAAAATTATATATTTTTTGTGAAGTTAGAAAATTAAAAATATTGTTCAATAGTGCAGACCAGGGTAGAACAATTTTTATTATATTTTTAGTCCTTGGATTACTTTATTTACTTTATTTTCTTCAAACTATGCCTTATACAACTTATACGTCTTGAAACTTAAAATTTACATATTTTTTTAGCGAAAAAACTATTTGGTTTAAAATGAACATTTGTCATTGTCTAATTAACAAACAGACACTAAAAATATATGATTCTGTATTTTAAAATATCCACAATTTATTATGTAAAGGGAAATAAACTAAAAATGTCACCATATAGGTAATATCTGTATTCAAATTTGATGTTATATTCCAGTAGTTTAAAAAAATAAAATAATGTTTGTAAAAAATTTGATTTTGGAGGCGCCCACATAGTTTCACAAATGGCATATCAAAAAAATAAGTTTAGGGTAAATCCAACATATTGTTAGCTATTGCATGCGATATTTAGTTTTGCAAAATTCGAACTTTTAAAATTGGACTTTCTGCAGGAAAACTGTGCAGTGTAGTATACATAAATTGTACAAAAGTAATACCTAATAAAAATTTAATTGTTTTAAACAAACTTTATTCAAAAAGTCTGAAAAAGGCTGAAATTATATTATGTGGCAAAATCAAAAAGTTGTATATACTTTTGAAATGACCTAATGTGGGCTGTAGGTCTAGATAGATAGATAGAGAAGGTTGATGTGATACCAGAAAGTATCACATCTCCACCCAGAGACCGATCTCGGTCCATTGTGAGTCCCTTCGTTGAAAGAGCTGTGAAATATAGAATATAGAATACAGAAAATAGGATAGTAGAAGTAGAAGAGAAAAGAGTAGGAATGAGAACGAATCATATAGAGGGATTAGCAATGTTACCAATCCCCCTAGGGTTATACCCCTGATTCTCCCTTGAACAGTCGATTCCCATGACGAAGCCTATGACGTCTACAAGATCTGCGTCCCGAACGTCACTTAGCCCGCCGAGGAATTGGCTCATTGATACAGTAGTATCTTTTGGTTTAACTCTTACTGCAGAAGACAGTTTAAAGCTCGAAAATTTTTATAAATCATACGAAAAAAGGATGCAAGCTTCAGATTGGTCAATACCAAAGTTCAAGAAGAAAAATGAAGAGTGGTTGGAGGGAGAAATACCAATTTTCATCGGAAAGCAGAAAAAGGGTCGACCAAAAAGAAGTTACGATGAAGTTCAGCTAAGAACAAAGAGGACCAAACAGGAATCTATTCTAAATTCACATACGAATGTCGAAATAAAAGATACATTTAAAGCTTTAGTAACACGTACGCAACCAAAGGAAGTAGAAAAAGTTATAGATGTGTTACCAACAGCTTCTCCCAATCGATTACATCGGATAATCGAAAGCATAGTGACACCGAAATCAACATCGTCCTTTACCTCTGAAGATGCTTTAGCTCTAATATTAAATTTAGGATTATCAAGAAACCAATACGAGATTTTGAGGAAATCTGTTAGCGAAAAAGGATATGATATCTTTCTCAGTAGCAAGTCAGTGAGAGAAGCGAAAAGTAATATTTTACAGCCTATGGAGCACCCGGTTAATGCTTCTGTTAAAAGTGCTAAAGTTAATATATTGCAATTACTTGAAAATACTGCCTCTAGAATTATATCTACCTTCAGCAATGATAACATTGAAAAATGCAAAGACTCTGAACTTATTTTAATATTCAAAAGGGGCTGCGATGGAACATCAGGATTTTCGGAATACAAACAACTGGATGGAAGTAATTCTGGAAATAATTATTCCTCGCTGTTTATAGCGTCTCTGGTACCACTTCGAATGCGCTTAAATAAGCCTTCCTCATCGACAAGAAATGACTCGCTTTTTGATGATATATGGATAAATTTAACTCCAGGTTCCAAATTTTTGTGCCGTCCAATCCTTTTCGATTACACAAAAGAAACTACGGTTACAATAAACAGCATTGTCAACCAATTGGAAGAAGAAATTAAAGCATTGCCCCCAATATATGCAAAAGTATCAAACAGAACTATTAAAGTTACATTTCAACAACAATTAACGATTATTGATGGAAAAGTTGCAAACGCTATAACAGATACAACATCTACATGGAAATGTAATATATGTGGAAAAATAAGTTCACAATTTCAGGATAATTCTGAAGTCCTTGTTAATAAAAATTCTTTAAAATTTTGAATATCACCACTCCACGCAAGGATAAGATTTTTGGAGTTCTGCTTACATCTTGCATATGATATGAAGTACAGAAATATTCCCGGGCAGGAAAATGCTACAGTAAAAAACAATTTGGAACTTCACGAATTACGAAAAGAGGAGAAGAAAAGAATTCAATTAGAATTCATAGAACAACTCGGATTAATAATTGATAAACCTCTACATGGCTATGGAAGCTCAAATGATGGAAATACAGCAAGACGTTTCTTTGAAAATCCGGAACTCACATTTTTAATCACAGGCATTGACTTAAATATTTTGAAGCGTTTTAAGATTATATTGGCAGCCATTAATAGCAAAAAACAAATTAATGCGGACAAATTTAAAATTTTTGCTTACGAAACTAAAGAACTACTTAACATTACATACCCCTGGAAATCAATGACTACAACAATTCACAAAGTATTGGCTCATGGTAAAGAAATAATAGAAAATAGTATTTTGCGATTGGAAGAGCTAACAGAGGAAGAACAGGAAGCCCGCAATAAAGATGTTAAACATTTCCGACTCTTCAATACCCGAAAATGTTCGAAAATAGCGCAAAATATGGACTTAATGGAATATTTATTAATATCATCAGATCCAGTTATAGATTCTATAAGAACACGATGGCTACCAAAAATCACTTTTGAAATAGAAAAAGAGGATTCCGAAGCTAAGGAAGTTAAAAATTTGCTAACGTTTGCTGTTTCTGATTATTTTCAAGAAAATATCTAATAATATCTTCGATAATATATTCTTAATAAAATAAATATACGGGATTTATGTATAATAAGTATGTAAATCTGTAGAACAAATTAAATAAACATTACTCAAATAAAGAATTTACTACTTTATAATAACAAATATATACCTACATAATATATTAGAAAACTAAAATGTTACGTATACAAACATATGGAAATACGGAACAAAATAGTGAATTTTGCAACTTTTGACGTGACTTGGTAGTTTTGAGGCCATTATATTACTATTATTAAATGACCTATATCAACATTTTATATATCGTTGAATTGGTAAATAAGTCTATTTTTATATTCTTTTAACATTTTTAAAGTATTTGAAAAATTAGTGGAGTTGTATTAAAAAAATTAAATTTTTTTGGATTTTCAGCTATTTTTGGAAAAAAAATTTATTTTTGAAAAATTACCAAAAATAGGTTATTGGAGCTATTTTATTGATTTTTTTAAGAATGAAAGCTTGATTTGTGTTTTATACATTACATAAGAAATAATATTAAAAATATTATGCTAATATGCTTTTAAAAATAGTCGTTAAAAAAACTGACTTTTAACATAAAATCTCCACTCCTGCATTCGTTTTTGGCCGGGCGGGAACCAGTTTAGTATTAAATCATTCTAAATCTATTTCTATAAAAAATATGGGTACCAAATTTAAAAAAGCTCGCGTGACATTTTTTTATTAATCGATAAAAATGAAACTATTTTTTAACATTGACAATTTTCGGCCAATGCTGGATGTAGGGTGCAAACTTAAATCAATTCAAAATTTCTTTATTAACCATTTATGAAGCCTTATCTTTTGAAATTAATAAGGAAAAAATTTTTTTATTAACGGAACTTTGAGAAAAAAGTGAATGAATTGTACTATATTTTTGTAAAAAAATAGCCATTTTTCATGCCAATTTCAGAGTGCTGACTTTGAATACTTTTCACGTCTAGACGAATTGAGATAATCCAAAAATTCTTTCAGCATATTATTTTAAAATATGTAGCAAATTACAGAATATTTTTAAAAAATTTTTGCCTCATATATCTCCAGACTTATTCCCGAAAAACGAAAGAAAGTCGAGCCAAAAAATCAAAAATTCAAAATTCAAGCGTAAATATCTTTTTAACTGTAAGAGATAACTTAGATGAGTAAGCTTATTTTTTCTTTATCTTGCCAAGCACTTTCCAGAAATATAAAAATCTTTAAAATCGGACTTCATTTGTACAAGTTACGATTTTTTTAACTTTTACATACTCGAGGTAGTCAACTTTGACACCCTGTAGCTTATCTCGTGTTATCACAGGGTGACTACAAGATGATTTTTCTGAAAGCTTAGGTCCTCCTCTACAACTCTTCCATACATTTCAATTTGATCCGACCAGTAGTTCAGGAGATTCAGATTTATTACCAAAAAATTTGCGTTTGACCCCACTGTGCGGTCAATGTTCAATATTATAATAGGAGATTTAAAAAGTATCTGCGGTTTTAATCACCATGCTCATAATTCGGTTGTATCAAGACAGTTCTTTTCATCGTCGCTTGTGTAAAAAGTTATATTGATTTGAAAGTGAGTGAAATATTTGCAGTCAATACAGGCTTTGAAGTCGTTTATGGAGGGTCATTGACCTTTGACAATATTTTTTTTTTTTTCATTTAATATTCCCGTTCTTAACCTATTTTATGTCGCCCGTAATAATCCGCTTTAAAATTAGTTCGATTTCGTAGCGTTTCACTGTTAGTAGTTCGGTCAATAAAATTTATTTGCGTTAATTCATGTGGCACTCAAACATCGAGCTTCTTTGAGTGGCCAGCCTTTTTTAAATGATTTCAAACTGTCGTGTTTGATCTCTGCAATAGCTTTCGTGTCGGTCTTGTTCCACTAGTTGCAAAATTTCATCCACTTTTTCAGTGACAGGCCGACCAGAGCAAGGTGCATCTTTTACACCGAAATTTTCGGAACGTAATCGAGTAAACCACATATTAAAGAAATGTCTTCAGCAAAAATGTAACCTGATATATCACCTGAAGTATCCTTTGACACAATGGAATTAGTGTTATATAAGTTACGGACAGAAAATAGGATAAAAAATATTAATTTTACATTTTTTGAGTTTTCGACAAAACTTCATGCAAAATAGTAACATTTTTAGTGCCAAATCATTGCGAATCATTGTGAGTGAATTAAATTATAAAACTATATAAAAATAATAGCCTTTAACATTATTCCAATATCGGCACATCGTCTCAAGCGCAAATGACCCTTTTTCAGTGCGGACAACAAAATATGGTCAGCAGTAAATTCGTCAAAATTTTTTTTAAACTTAACATGATTATCAAAAAGAAATTAAATAGAAAATCTTACGAAAAACTGAAAACCATAAAAATATTGACTTGAAATAATGGCAAAATATATAATTTTTTTTTTTTTTTTTTTGAAAAATTCATAAGACTATTATAAACAACTTAATGACTAATAGGAATTTTATTAACACAAAAAACTCTAAAGAAACTATTTAGGCACAAATAATACCAAAAATATAAAACAAAGAAAACACCCTAGATAGATAGATAGATAGATAGATAGATGATAGAGAAGGTAGATGTGATACCAGATAGTACCACATCTCCACCCAGAGACCGATCCCGGTCCATTGTGAGTCCCTTCAACAGAATAGTTGTGAAATAGGAGTATAGAATATATAAAATTGAAAATACAGAGTTCAGAAAAAGTAAAGTGAAAGATAAAAAGGGAATAGAAATGTAGCGAATCACAGAGGGGGACCAGCAATGCCACCAATCCCCCTAGGGTTAAACCCTTGATTCTCCCTCAAGCAGCCAATTCCCATGACGAAGCCTATGACGTCAACAAGATCTACGTCCCGAACGTCACCTAGCCCGTCGAGGAACTGTCTACCCAGCCACTTCATCCTACGATGCTGTAATCGCGGACAATGGCACACAATGTGTCTCAATGTCTAAAAGAGCCTTTCAAATCCGTGCCCATTATATAGACCCCCGCCTCAGTACCTTCGTTCATCTTTGATCCGTCCGTGAACACTGCACAACCTTCATATAGTCTCTCAGTGCCGGACCAGATTTCCCTATCAGGTATCACCACAACAGGATTTACCCCAAAGTCTGATTCAGCGGCCATGTAATCTGATGCCCCCATGGAGTTCAGATTAGCCTCACCGTAGCTGATCTCGTATATGACCCTGAAGTGACCTGCTCTTGATGAACCTAATAGTCCCAATTCCTTAAGTCTCAGCAGACTCCTTGCTGCCATACCCCTCACAAACTCTTCAATGGGTAGGAGATGAAGTATGACATCCAGAGCCACCTATGGTGTGCTTCTCATTGCACCTGTAATGCCAATCGAAGCACACCTCTGTACCTTCGACAAAAGGTTCCTATAACTCTTGCGTTCCAGTACCTGCCACCAGACAGAACAACCATAAGCAAGAATCGGAAAGAAGTGTAAATCCAATTTACAACTTTTTGTTTGAGCCCCTAACTTTTACCTATCTAGTTTCTACAGGTGTAGTAGGCATTGAGGCCACGCTTGAGTCTCTCCTGAACATTCCTCTTCCAGGTCAGTTTACTATCGAGGAATACTCCCAGATATTTCGCTGAGTCGGAAAGCCTCAGTTCAGTTCCACACAGTACCGGTAGTCTGAAATTCTCTACCTTGCACCTCCTAGTAAACAGAACCAACTCTGTCTTTGCCGGGTTCACTCCCAACCCCTTATCAGCGGCCCACGATGACAGCTCACCCAGCGCGGACTGCATGATCTCACTGATTGTGGGAAGAAATTTTTCCTTTACCAGTATGACCACATCATCAGCATATGCCATGATCTTCCGTCCTCTGCTGTCGAATTGACGCAAAATCACGTCGACAGCTATTAGCCATAGCAGGGGTGAGAGTACTCCCCCTTGCGGTGTCCCCCTAGTCACTAGTTTCCTTAAGCATACTCCACCCAAGCTCGAATTGACAATCCTGTTGCTTAGCATAAGGATTATCCATTCGATCAAGAAGTCATGTACTTTAAGATCCACCAGCGCCTGCTTGATAGCGTCAATCTTGATATTGTTGAACGCTCCCTCAATATGCAATAACGCGGCCATGGTATATTTCTTATACCGAAGTTCTTGTCCTATATATCCCACCACATCACTCGGCGCACTCTCCACAGATTTACCCTTCAGATAAGCATGTTGAGCACTACTCGTGATGTTGGAGCTAACAGAAGATCTTAAATATAGGTCTATCAGTCTCTCTAAAGTCTTCAGAAGGAAAGACGATAGGCTGATAAGTCTATAGTCCTTGGGTTTCGAGTGACAGGTCCTACCACCTCTAGGTATGAATATGACCCTTACGTCTCTCCACCCCCTCGGTATATGTCTATGTGCCAGACACCCTTTAAAGATCTAAACCAGTAGTAGACGAACCACCAACGATGCATTCTGCAACATGGCCGGAAAAATACCATCCGGTCCAGGTGACTTATAAGGCTCGAATGAATTCACCGCCCATGTGACCTTCTCAACCGTAACCAGGTATCTTACCACTGTTTAAATTATCCAACTGGCGGACTCTGTGAAGAATTGCTCTTCCTCACTTGATCCCTCCATCAATGGATCCCTACAACCCGGAAAATGGGTTTCCAAAAGCACATTAAGTGACTCAGAACTAGACTCCGTCCATGAACCATCTGATCTCTGGATACTCCCAGGAACACTAGGGTCCTTTGACAGTATCTTCCTGAATCTAGAAAGTTCATTGACAGGGTCAATGGCCTCGCTGTACTTAATCCACGAGGCTCTTTTAGCTCTTCTAATGTCCTTTTTGTACTTATTGAAACACACTCTATAGGTGCCCCAATCTTCGTCCTTACCAGTTCTATGGGCTGTGTTGTACAGCCTGCCAACTGTGGTCCGTTGAGCTATCAACTCCTCTGACCACCAGACCGGCTGTTTCTTTCTACCCGGATAGCTCACCGGGCAGTTGAGCTCATAGCTTCTGTTAATAGACCCCGTTATCTTTTCTACCACTTCGTCAAGATTATCTCTCGACAAGAACTGTAGGTCTAATTTAGTAGATAATTTTGTAATTTTTAGATTTTTTGATTTTTTTTCAATTTTAATTTTTTTGAATTTTTAAGATAAAAGAGAAATAAAGCTTTCTAAATATATATACATTTGTTTAGACTTAATTTTTTACATCTGCAATTTTCATTTTTTAAAATTTATTTCTACTTCCACGTCATTTTTTCTCTTATTTTTTTCTTTTTGTTAAAATTGAGAATTTAGCAAAGAAATACGTTTTTTTTTTTTTTTTTGTAAATAAAAGCCTTTGGCATTTATAAGACAATATATTTTAAAATAATTTTGGAACTATTTTATTAAATATTTCGTATGAACAAAGCAATTGTAACTTCATCAATTCTTAATTGATTTTGACGAATGCTGATTAAGTGTGTAGCGACAGAGAAAATATGTATTCTATTCTGCTGGTGTCTAATTATAGTCTACAAACTCTGCTTTGGTACTGCTAAACAGAGACAACAAGGCAATTTACGATTGCAAACTTGTTTATGGTCCTTCGAACCGGATACTGGAACCACCCTAAACGCCTGGCGCTGCTAATTGAGTCTCTCAACGAAACCAAACTGGATAAGACACCACGAATGCTGATGAAGATTGTGTATATGTATTCCATTTTGTTGGTGTCTAATTATAGTCTACAAACTCTGCTTTAGTACTGACAAACAGAGACAACAAGGCAATTTGCGATTGCAAACTTGTTTAAACACATTATCATATGAACACTACTGACGTGTATTTAGTATCTGTTAAAAAATCTTTATATATTAAATAAATAATTCAATTTCATGAAGTTTTAAACATTATTGACAGATTAGCCTTTTTGAGGCTAAATCCAGGTTTTTTATTTTGTTTTTAGACTTAAAATATTCGTTTTAGATTATAGCTTTCTTCTAGCCTTTTTAAGGCTAAATCCAGCCTTTTTATTTTGTTTTTAGCTTCTAGCTTTCTTCCGGCCTTTCTTGATTCTCAAAAAGGCCTATAAGGACTAAAATGTTAGTATTTTAGCAACGATGAACATAGTTTCTTATTTATTAATACTAATTTTATTTTCCATTTAAGAAGTTTTGCGTATTCATTCACAAAATAATCTACATTATTTACATTCATCATTTAATTTTCCAAATAAAAAATAACTAATTTTATAATGCACTTCATTAACCATAGAAACTATTTACGAATATAATTAAAAAAAAAAATCTTATAAATGTGAAAACTCACACAAAAATTTGGAAATGCTTAATCAAAATGGAATTATAGTCCAAAAATTATGGAAAACAATTCACAATATTGAATAATTTTTTAATTTTTTATATGAAATATAACCCAAATTTGTATTGAAATTTTTTGGATGATTGGGTTATTTTGCTGGCAGCCGTTTTATGGTATTTAAAAAATATGAAAAGCTAATGAGAACGGAAACTTTTCTCTAGTTTTAGCTTTTGGATCATTTAGTCCATATTGGTCTTTTTTAAAGTTCATTTTAGCATTTTTCTCTAACCTCCTGGCAACACTAATTGTTAATTTCTGTTTGATATTTTTAATTGTAAAATTGTAAATGTTATTTGTACAAAAATAATTAAATAATATATATAAACTCATATATACGCAAAACAAAATTATATAAAATTCAAAATTAAAAAAAAGCATTATCGTGTACTCGAATAGCCGGAGGTACAAACAGATATTACGGTATAGAATTCTACATAAGAAAATTAACAACCAAGAAAAAAATACAACAAATTTTTATTATTATTTAAATATTTTAAATTAACAAAATTGTTAGGAAATGTGTAATTTTTAATGTAAACCACAACAAAAACAGCATAAGCATTCGAAAACTATTATATTTGCTTGTACAAAAGTTTCTCAATGAATTTATTTTTTTTTTTTTAATTTTTTAATTCACAAATTACTTGCTTTTACAACAACACACATATGTGCAACAAAATGATTCACATGGGGAAGGAAATAATATATGATGAAGAGGCCTTCCAAAAGGCCTTAATTAGCAGACACGGAAACTTAGTTACCCATTCCAAAAATTAATTACTGCACCTTATACACAAACCGTAGAAAAGCAGCGAAATTGACACAATCTTATGACAATAGTGAATTAAAAAAATTTTCTTTCGATTTTGAATTTATAATTTTCGCATAAATATTTAAATATGGCTAAAATTAAAATGCTTTGAGTAGTCAAATATATTTATAATTTATAGGACAAATAAATTCTAGTTTTGGCATTGCTTCATTTACGATCATGTGAAAAATTATCATCAATTACTGTCAGTTGACAATCTTTGTAGATAACAAGTTTATTAATACATTCGAAAACCATTTAAAATAATAGATCACAATTAGGGGGCGGATTTAAGTGCGTTTATAGATTTAGGATAAGCCCCTAAAATATGCTTTTAGAAATTTGCACTTACATAAATTCATATGATTAACAAGTAAGAAAGATATAGTCGGTCAAGCCCTACCTTATTACACCCCACACCAATTTGCAAGTCCATCAAAATTCGTGGAGAGGTCTTATATTAGACATGTAGACAATTGTGGGCCGATACTTTTATTAAGTGTAAAATAAAATATACAAATACAGAATATTACATTAATACTAACATTAATGAGTTTATGCACTTCAGGGTGATTCCCGAAAATGGTCTTATATGGGAGCTATGGTAAATTATGGAGCGGTCCTAAAAAATTTTGTCACTATTATTTTTATTTATGTAAAACTTATTTGTGTCAAATATAAACCAGATACTAATACGTATGTGTATATGATTTATGCATGTTAAAGTGATTTTCAATAGGATTCGTCTTTGTGTCATAAAAATCCTATGTGCAAAATTTCATTGAATTATCTTCAAAATTGCGACCTATACTTTGTGCACAAGGTTAACATGAGCAACTAGCCAGCCAACCAGCCAGCCAGCCGTCCAGCCAGACAGACGGAAGGTCTGACGAACATCGTAGGATCGACTCAAAAAGTGATTCTCAGTTGATTGGTATACTTTATGGTAGCTAGCTGTTGGATGATCGTTTTTGTGCGTTACAAACATCAGCACAAACACATAATACCCCAGCCACCTATGGTGATGTGGGGTAGAAAAATGTTAGTGCATTTTATAAATTTTTAAAAACATATTTTAGAGGTTTATTTTAAAAAACTAATGAATTAAAATTCGGCCTCTAATACTTTGTTCCCCTATTGCACATTAAAAAGCAAAAGGTAAGGCTATAAACACATTTTTCAAACAGAAAATAAAAATATGTATTTATGTTTAAAGAGCGGCTTTTAATGGATTTATTGATTTAAAATAAACCTCTAAAATTTTTTTTAAATGAATAATTCGGATATGAATAAAATGTCTCTGTAATTAAGCCTTTCAAATGTTATGTTAGCAATAAAGGCCTATATTTTTCCGCCGGGGAACTTCTCCTCATCACACACCCTCAAATATGCAACATTTTGTTTGTAAATTAATAAATAAATATATATATATATATATATATATATATATATATATATTTGATTTTGTTGCAGTAGTTGTTAACTGAATAATTTATCAAGGCAGACATGTGTTTTTGTTGCTCATAGTCATCATAGAAGCGTATCTAATAAGTTTACGTTTAAGCCTAAATTAAATAAATTTATAGGTGAACAGTGGTTGTTTGAGGCTGTATATTTTCTAACTAAAGAATTTAACTAGTTTTATATTTATAAAGCATATAAGAAAAAAAAATTTTACATTTTCAATTACAAATGTTAAAGCCACTGTATATAATATTGGGAAAAGCTTAAGAGTCCCTAATTCTGTAAAGTCTTAGTAATATATATACATTTACAAAATTTTGCATATTTTGCACATTACATAATTTTTTACATAATTTGACATTTTTTACTCTCACATACACCTTTTTACTGTCATATACATTTTGCAAAACCGATTCCCTAATAATTTTCATCTTATAACTTGATAGAAATTTTTTAATTTAATGATAAATGTTTTCAAATCGAAAAATATAATATTTTTAGCAATTGCTAATAAAAATCAAGCTGATTTTAGAATAAATATTATATTTTTTAAATTTTAAGGGCATTTTTTATGCGCATAAAGCAGCTTTTTAGAGCATATTTTTGGATAACGTAGTCATGTAAAAAAGGAGTTTTTTTATAAATTTAATGAAAGCAAAACTGTTAAATTTTTACGTAATTTGGTAAAGAAAAACAAGCTTTAGATTTATTTTAATTAATGTTCTATAATTGGTGCAAAAATTTGACATTTTGATTTTTTTAATTTTTAAATAATCGATTTTTTTAATTTTTCAATTTTTAAAAAGTCGATTTTTCGACTCTTTTTAATTTTGGAACAGTCGACTTTCGATCTTTTTGGACTTTTTCTACTTTTTTTCGATTTTTTACGATATTTTCGAAAATTTTCGCCCCTTTCAATTATTTTTTATTATTCCTCTTATAAAAATTTAAAATTATAAAATACATACATTTATACAATTCTGTCAAATATATTGATAAATTAACATACATCTATGCAATGAAAGTGCTGGTTACATACAAAAATAAGTTTTTATGATACTATTTCCAACAGTTATATGATATTTTCGACTTTCCTACTTTTCCGGCTATTTTCGATTTTTTCCGACTATTTCCAACTTTTCGACAACAAGAAAATCGATTTCTCCACAATTTTCAAACCAAAAAGTCTATTTCGACTTTTTTTTAAACAAAAATTCGATTATTTATATGGAACAATCTTAAGTTTTGATAGGTATCAATGTATGTTTCAAACATTTTAATGAACATACTACAATAAATTTTAATTGTAGCAGCACAACAAAATTCAAACATATATTTTTTCCAAATACAACTGTTTAGAGGGTGTTAAAATATTTTTTTTTTAATAAAACCAACAATTTTATCTTAAGAGTGCTGTTACTACAAATAACTATGGGAGTATTTTAAAAAGAAATATAAACGAATGTATGTAACTTTTTAATATTTTATAGGCTGTCTAAACAATGAATCCGCTTTAATTGTTTTTATATCAATATTTATTATATTTAATTTCCATTTATGTTATGATTGATATGATGATTGTTAAAAAATTACGTTTCTCTAATTATATATATATATCTATATATATATATATATATATATATATAGATATAGATATAGATATAGATATATTTCTTTTTTTGTTTACGAGTTAGAAATAGTGACTGTAAAATTTGAAAATGTTTTAAAAAAAATTAAATAATGGTTTGCTTTCTTGGGAAATATCTGGTTTATTATTTAATCTAGTTCAATTTAATTGTAATAATGTATGTATGAGGAAATTGTAGGTGGATTAGGTGAGACAATTTTTCAATTATAAAGATTATTGTACACTGCACAGTGGGGAAGAATCTCCAATGCATTGGAGAGAAATTAAAAAAGAGAAACAATTCAATATCTGGATTTAAGTATAAATCGTTAAATAGAAGATTTATAACACAAATAATGTTAATAATTGCAAATTTTAATAACTTAAAAAACGGTGTTTTTATATAAAACATATAAATGTGTTTATTTGATTTCATCCCATTGGATTGGAGATCAGTATTTTATGGTTTAAGAGGGTTTGTTCATTTAAGATTGCTTGCTTAATTTATCTGTATAGTTTCCTTATTAGTTTGATATTCAAAGATAAGAAAGTGCATTGCAATACAATTAATTACAAAGCAAAAACTATACCATCTACATTTAAATGCTATAATGTATTTATTTATAAGCGTAGAAATTTAACTCTGCAACTGCATTGTCTCATACTTAGCTGTTACATCAGACATTATGACGACGAAATGAAGCAGACAAAATCTTGGAAAAAGCTTAATTTACGCCCAGTTGTCAGACATAAGATTTTAAATTGTAATAAAAATGTTTATAAGTCATAATTGAACGTATGTGTTAGTTGAGGCAGAGTATGAAATTAATTAAATCGAAAAAGGTGAAAATTAGTTTAATGAACTCTTTAAAGTAAATTTTTCCTTATCGAATATTTTTTACAAAAAGATATATAATTTAAAATTTTCTGTAAAAAGACTACTTATTGAAAATTTCTTTAAAAAAATTCGAAAATTTTCTCTGATAATTTATCTAAAAATTATTATAAAAATGAAATTTATCGAAATTTTTAATAAAGCGAAAACTTACGAAAATTTATCAAATATTAAAGAAAGGAAAATGTTATTAAAATTTTTCATGAGAAAGAAATTAGATGAAAATTTTCCATAAAAATTAAGTGTAATGAAAATATTATACAAAAATTTTACGAAAATATTCTATCAAAAGAAAATTTAACGAAAATTTTTTATAAAAAAAATTTTACCAAAATGTATAAAAAGAAAATTTAACGAAAATTTTCTATAAAAAGAACATTTTATGAAAAAGTTTTTTAAAAAGAAACTTTAATGAAAAAATACTATAAAAAAATTAACGAAAAATTTGTGTAAAAAGAAAATTTGACGAACAAACTCTATAAAAGTAAATATAACGAAAATTTTCTATAAAAATAAAATTTAACGAAAATTTTCTATAAAAAGAATTAAATTTTCTTTAAAAGAAAATTGAGCAAAAAATTTGCATAAAAAGAAAAGTTAACGAAAATATTCTATAAAAAAATAACGAAATAAAATTTTCTTTAAAAAGAAAATTTAACGGAAATTTTATCTAAAAAGAAAATGTTAACGAAAACTTTCTATAAAAATGAAATTTAACAAAAAATTTCTCTAAAAAGAAAACAAAGAAAAATTTCTCTAAAAAGAAAAATTTTCAAAAACTTTCTCTAATAATAAAATTTAATGAAAATTTTCCTTAAGAAGAGAAAATTTTCTATAAAAAAATTTACGATATAAAATTAATTTGCGCCAAAATTCTCAATAAAAATAAAATTAATCGCAACTTTTCTATTTAAAAAATTGATCTTAAAATTTCTATTTAATTAAAATTAATAGAAATTTGTCTGTAAAAAGAAAATTTGGCGAAAATTCTCAATGAAAAGAATTTTGATCGGAAAATGGTCTATATAAGAAAATTGACCGAAAACGTTCTATAAAAAAATTAATCGCAGATTTTCTATAAAAATAAAATTGATAGCAAATTTTCTATAAAAAGAAAATTAATCAAAAATTTTCTATAAAAATATAATTGATATATAGAATATCTGTATTCTATAAAAGGAAAACTGATAGCAAATTATCTAAATTAATTAATTTTCTATAAAAATAAATTTTTACAAAAATTGCTGCAAATGCAAATTTATGCATAATTTTCTATAAAAAACTTACTTCCAAAAAATAAAAAATGTCTCGAATTTTTAATAAATGTTTTGTAGACATTTTCTTAAAATAATAATAATAATAATAATAATAATAATAATAAAATAATAATTTTTTAATAAAGTGGAAGAACTAATTCTTTTCAAATCTGTTAAGCGGTAAATTTTGCATCATCATAAACATAAGAGTATGAATCGAAAATATTTATATACCAAATGCAATGAAAGTAATATGAACAGTGTCAATAATTATTCGAATAAATCTTTTCATAAACATAATCTGCTTCATATGTGACTTATGTTATTTTAACACTAAAACACAATAAAAGCGTTAAATTATCTTCTTCCATCCTAAATAAATTGATATTCTTACCATTGTAAAATAAAATAGTTTTAAGACTAACTGCGTAGACTATACTTTAAAATTAATAATTTTGTATATTTTGTATTTAATTAAGTTTAATATGACATTTAAATTTTGAAATTATGTTAAAGTATCTGATCACACAAAATGATTTATTTGTTTTTCAATGAAATAGAGCCTTTCTATCTCTACAGGACAAAAATTCTCTATTAATACGATAACAAATA
The DNA here is from genome assembly GCA_932274085.1 of Protocalliphora azurea. Classification (NCBI taxonomy): domain Eukaryota; kingdom Metazoa; phylum Arthropoda; class Insecta; order Diptera; family Calliphoridae; genus Protocalliphora; species Protocalliphora azurea. The sequence goes on along the minus strand of OW026523.1, from coordinate 77,229,798 downwards.
ATTTATATATGGAATACATAACCGATCATATCAATTAAAGACATTATTATTTAATGAGTGACTGAACTGATTGTTGGTGTGAGTACACGAGTTCGCATAAACTTGTTCACTCATACACTCAATTCAATTCACTCATTTTGCTGAAATAGGAAGTTTTTGTGAAACCACTTTTTATTTCAACTTCTTCTTCGAAAAAATAATAATATAAATGTAGAAAACTTGGTCAGTAAGACAAAGTGCTTTTTATTTGAGTTTGTTTCCACAACTAATTGTTGTAAAGATGTTTGTTATTGTTTACATTATTGCTAAGTAATTTTCAGCTTTTTGTTTCAATACTAGTATTGATTATTTTTTGTTTATTTTTCTTTAATAACATTTTATGAAATAACACAATTAAACAACCGCATATTATAAATTTTCTGTTTTGTTTGGAAATTCATAAGTAGGAGTATTAAAATAATAATTTTACTAATTGGTCAATAGAATATGATTGTTTTATATTATCAAATATGTTTTTATTGATTTTGCTGTAGATATTTTATTCGTATTAGACTTATTAATGGAGGTTTATGAGTGGGGGTATTCACAGATTACAGGTTAGGTTAGTTTAAAAAGGGCGGCGTCTTCACGCCTCCACCCGGAGACCATTCAGTCCGTTGTAATCCCTATATAAATATCAGAGTAAGCTGATAGATGAAGAAAGAGAAAAGTCCCAGTAGAATAAAGCAAAAGATTGAAAAGAAAGATAGCTAAATATAAGAAAAAATAAGAAAAGGGTAGAACCTAAAACCCATCATATCAACCCTGACTATCTCTAACCCACTTTATTCCCTTTACGAACCTCTGTCTACTTATTGAAACCCTACACAATTATGTGCTCCGCCGTCTCTAGCTCCTCATATTCCCTATTGCGAGGTGGCCAGTAATCATGCCAATAATAGTCCTTAGATTCCCACGACTCATGCCCAGAAGATGCTTCGAATCTACAGGTTTAAGACTAGGCGATAACGCTCTAGATACCCTGCAGTCCATTCTACTCCTCCAAGCATAATTCGTTCTACCTATAGTCCATTCTCTTATGGCCATGAAATATGACCCAATCGTTATCCTAACCGATACCTACTCAAAAAACCTGTCCAACTAGGAGCCCTTACGACCTAGCTCATCGGATATTTCATTGCCGAGAATATCGCAGTGACCAGGAACTCAACAAAGTCTTATTCTGTAGGCATCCATTAGTCTTCTAAATTTCTTTCTACACTCCAGCACTAACCTGAACCTGACACAGTAACTTTTCATTGCCATCAGTGTTGCCTGACTATCCACAGATTATAATAATTCTAAAAACTGAATACTCTTCTAATGAAGAGTATTCTATTTTGCTAAAACATTATTACAATTATTTATAACTATTTAAAATACCCTAATCTTATTTAATATACGAGAAGCTCTAATAGGTTTTGAAGTACTGCTCCATAATAAAAAACAATCAGATTTAAAAATTGCACTAAACAGTCAAACCAAATTTCATGGAACCATCTAAAAACTCTGTACTCTGATGATAAAACTATTCTTCTGTGTTTAGGCATTTTATGAATTCCATATGGGTTACATTAGGTGGGTCCTGTAAGTGATAGATACGATACATAATGATTTCTTCGCCTGATTTGGGAACTCACCTTCAGATACCAATTTTAATATATTTCCAGGGTTTATCAACTGAAACATAATAACTTTAATATTACTTTTACATCTATATATATCCGGGATAACAGTACTTTTATGAACAATCTCAGAAAAAAATAACAAACTATTAGATATTGACATTTAACGGCTAAATAAATTGGAATGTTCCAAATAGAATTTAATTGATATTCGAATGCACTCTCAAATGATATACATCTTTTTACGATCTTTTAACAAAAAAGAAAATATAAAGTTTATATAACGAAACTTTGAATCTTTAAATCTCTTAAACTAAATGTTGTTTAGTTCAAATGTATATAGCAATAACCTTAAAACAAAAAGCTCTACTAAAAGTAAAAAAATTTGTAAAGTCGAATATATACGCATAAGTTTGATTATTTTTAATAATTTTCTCAATGTACCTAAACATAAAAAAAGTAAACAAAAAAACTCGGATTTTTTCAAAATTGTACGGTAGCATGATTTAGGAGAATAAAATTAGTGTTGGTTATTATGCCGATAAAATGAGAGAACTGCGCTACCTTGATATTTTTAGATCATGGTCAGAACTGTTATGACTGTCCAGGTCTTAGTTTTTAAAATTAAAATTATTAAATTTTTATTTGTGAATAACCTTGACTATTTTTCAGCTACAATATTTTCTGTGAATAGACATGTTAGTTTGGAAACGAAATTATGCAACAATTTATATCACTATAAATCTGAATCATTTATGAGCTGCGGTTAGCTTTAACCGTTGAGGATTTGGATCCTACAACTTCCCTATCATATATTTCCAAAACTATAAAAAGCCACGGCCGCCAATTTATAACGCCATGATTTCAGAAATATTTTAATCCTTCCTATAGCATATACCATCTTGGATAAATAAATATTTTGTGGCAATTCTGAAAATTCCGTTTTCCTATGAACAAATTTTCAATGAAAAAATATAACATGCTCTTAATATGCGTGCAAATTTTTAAACAGATACAAGATATAACTTTATTACATTTTATATGCCGAAAACATTTTTGGTAATACGGCGAGTTGCATTTTCTCGAAAATAATACTTACATCGGAGATGTTTTAGGAGACAGTTTTAAATGATTTGTTTCTAATTATAACTTACACCTCCATAGGTGGTTGGGATTTATACATTTTTGCTGATGTTTGTAACGCATAAAAAAAAATTATCCAACACCCATATTAAAGTATACCAACCGACTCAGAATCAGTTTCTAAATCGATCTAACGATGTCCGTCCGAACGTCCAGATGGACAGCTGGCTGTCCATGTAAAACTTGTGCACAAAGTACGGGTTGCAATTTTAAAGATAATTTAATGAAATTTGGCACGTGAAACTTTTATGATACAAGGACGAAACCTATTGAAATTGGTTGTGGTTAGTCCATTATTTCACCTAGCCACCATACAAATTTTAGTTCAAAGAAGTTTTGTATAAGTATCAATTTTTGTACCAAATTTTATGACCATAGCACCCACATACACTGCCTGCCAGTTGAATAAGGAATCACATTTTTTTAACTTTAATTAAGTATATCACCTAAACTAAAATTCAGAAAAAAATAATTTTTTGCGCAACCAAATTTCAAAGTGGCTTTAGTTTCCTGAAGAAATAAAAAATATACATATTTTGTTATACTAAAATTATGCATTTATTTAAAGACATGTATTTTTGTGGTACTATTTCGTGTGTCACTTGAATAAGATGATGACACAGATAGTTCAACTCAGTTTTATGGAGTTGGACTATCTCAGCGTCTTCCCTTCGTGGCAATTGTAAAGTCAAACAGCACATTGTGAATATCTTCATCCTTTCTTGCAACACCTGCACAGTGTTACATTTATCAAAATTTGAACGACAAAAAGACTGTGAGTAGAAAGGAGAATATGCTATGGTGCATAACGAACAAGAATTGATAATAGGAGTTTTAATAAATTCATTAAAAGTGTACAAAAGTTAACATTAGTGCATAGGATTCCTCTTGGGGAGCATTTGCTAGATGCTGGTAGTCTGGACCCAACTTATCCTCCAGGAATGTCGCAATCAGCTACGAGGTACGAGTACTTACCAGCTGTAGATTTTTCACTGTACATATAGACTTTTTAGTGTTTATGGAATTTAAATAACAAATCGTTTAGGGATTTTCGCAATACACTAACTTTTGTTCTACATTATTTATTAAATTTTTGATTTATTTTATATAAAATTCAGTTTTCGACATTATCTTTTTAATTTTACCTTTATGAAACCGACCTTAAACCTGAAATATTTTTTTTAAATCTGATTTTTTAAATAACTTTTGATAATTGCATCAACAATAACATCTGGTAGAGAAAAAAAAACAAAAATTCAAGACCTGAAATGATTCCATTTGGTACCGGCAAGTACTCAAATTTAAAAAATCTAAAAAGTGTTTGAAAATAACAAGTTTTTTTCTTTCTTTTGACTGCTATAATCGTGGATTTTAGAATGTATGTCCAATTCCTCTAATGTAAACTACAAATACTTGTACAAATAGGCCAACTTGTATGCAACTCATTGGCTAGGTCACTGGACGATTGGGAAACATGCAAGCAGATTTGAATATTGTCGTAGTTGTGGCAATCGCGGGAAGGAGGACACAGTATATCATCTTCTATGTGAATGCCCAACCTTGAAAACAATCAGACATAAATTTCTGGGAAGGAACCAATTAGAAAACTTCTGTGAGATATCTGACACTAGACTCAGTGACATTGTTAAATATCTCAATGCTACAGGCTGGATCTAATTAATTTATGTTCTCATTGTTCTTCCCTACACTTCTATCTCATTTCAGACTCAGTACAACTCATTCACCTGGCGAGTAGTGTGGTCCCATCAAAACGGATTCTAACGAGTCTAATTGATTGCCCGTAAGGTTACGGGCTACCACGTAAACCAACCAACCAACCAGGCCAACTTGTGTTCAATCAATCTATTGTTGACCAGTGTTGGATTGTATTGCAGAGAAATGGCGAAAGCAAAATTTTCAAAATTTTCTTTTTTGCAGTTTTCCGATTGGAAAACTTGAGCCGTTTCTAGTATTGCAAAATAAAGAATGGAGTTACTGCTCCTGTAATTATGAATCATTTGAGATACATCTCGTTAATGTGCCCTCAATAGCAGTGCTATGAATGACACTAATAGGTATAACTTTTCAAAATTGATATAAACTTTTGCGTACTTTATATTAGCATTTTTTTACATTTTGTGTAAAATTATGTTTATAATGAGTACATCTATTCTGTTTTATTTAAGCGAAAAATGGGTTTAGCAAAAAAATAGCATAAAAAGTATTAATGATATGAGATCGCGGTGTCTTTAATATTTCATAGATCGTCAAAGCACACCTAAGAAGCTTATTAAAATTGGTCAAAATGTACATCAATCTGTGTGTGTTATTATAGCTTATATCGGAATCAAGTGACACTCGAAAATAATTACGAATTTAGTTAAACTTTTAGCATTTTTGGGTGTGCATTTTTATCATTGGAAAATGTATTTTATATTTATATAATTATTATGTACAACTTTTTACTTATTAACATCATTCAAATTACGGATTTTCAAAGTTGATAATTTTAAAAATATTTTGATTTTATTTAAAATGTTTGTAAAGTATTAAGTAGGTTAACTTTAACTGCATATATTTCAGTAAATGCTGCAGATATAGATATGAAGTTATTTGATTTATATTAATAAATATATCCAAATAATTTTATATAGGTTCAAGATTATAGAAAATTTAAGAAGTAATATTGAAAAAGCGAAAAAGTATCACAAATTTCCCTCTTATGAATTCTCATTCACTTTGAAACATATATCTTTAATTTCATATTTGTAGGTTCCGTGTTATAGAAAATTCAAAAAGTACCATTACAAGAACGAAAATGTATCACAAATTCCCCCCATATAAGACCATGTGTCTTTAATTTCATGTTTCTTGTGAATTATTAACCACATAGAATCATCGATCTTTAATTTCATGTTTCTAGTTTACAGAAAATTTTGCAAAAAATTCAAAAAAGAACTATTAGAAAACGAAAAAGTTTCACAGAGTTCTCTCTTATGAATTTTAATCCACACAGAACCATGTTTCTAGGTTCAATATTATAGAAAATTCAAAAAGTATCATTAGAAGAATAAAAGGGTACCACAAAGTCCCCCCTTGTAAATTCTTGTACACATAAGACCATTTATCTTTAATTTTATAGGACAGTTATTACAAAAAAAAAAATAAAAAGAAGTATGAAAAAGTACTACAAATTCCCCTCCTATGAATTCTCACTCACTTACGTAATTTCCCGTCTTTACACCCCCCCCCCCCCCCCCCCGTTTTGTTACTTTTTCACCAGGGATGTAAGAAAAATTTTATTCCAAAGAATTTCTAAATTGCAGTGGTTCCCATATTAAAATGTGCATATGTATATGCCAATATATAGAAAAAAATGTTTTATGAAAAAGTAACAAAAATAAGTATAATTTTTAGCCTTTAAACGTACGAGTTTCAAAAAAGTACCAAATTTTTATATCTATGAATCTACGAATATGATATAAATTTTATTTGTATATTTACTGGCATAAAAGATAAGTATGGTATTTAACCGCTTTCTACCTAAAAGGGCCGATTTTCAAAAAAGTACCAGACACCTATCCGCTTATTTTCTAAATGAATAACTATATATATCAGTTTTTTTTATATAAATTATTTTATATATCTAAATTAGTATATAATATTTAGGTTTTCAAATTTTTAGTCTCTAAACATTCGAATTTCCAAAAATCCCAAATTATCTATATATATATATATAAAAATGTACATATATACATATTAATATTCAAAATTATGTATAAACCAATTTAAAAACCTTTACTCATAAATACACATTACATACATACAACGTCAATATACATTTCCTTAATACACATATAAATACTCGTACGAGTGTATAAATGAGTGGATTTTATTATTAAAGGAAATATCCCTGCAAGCATTTAGTGAATTCTTTTTCGAAATAACTCACTAATTCGCCACTCTTAGAAGTGCAATAGAAGATTTCTCTCAATTTTCCAACAACAAAATATATTAGTGTTCGAATTTAATCTTCTAAACGTGACTTCTTTAATCGCTATTAGAAGTTGTTTAGATAACAGTTACAGTTATCCAAAAACGAAAACACTATTTTTCAACACCTTTTCTAGCATTTGGAAGATTGTTGTTTACCAATCCACATAATCTGTCGAATTCGGCACTCTAAGATGTTTAATAGTAGAATGTGCAAAACTTTACAAAAACAACACACATTAGGTTCGAAATTTTATCATAAAATCATGACTTTGACAATTGTTTACAATTCATAATGGGAAAAAGTAAAGTAGTAAAAATAGAAATTTTCAAGTGATTAGAGTGAAAAAATATAAACATTAAATAAAATTATTTATGTAAGCTGATAGTGAAACAAAAAATTCATAAGTTTTACTTATAAAAGGAAAATTAAGAAAATAAGGTAAGCGTTTATCAAAATTAAAAAGAAATTATTAATATTTCAACTAGTTCTGGGCAAGTGAATAAATTTAGGAAAACATTTTCATTTCCTATAAAATGAGTATTTACTGTTAATACGAGTATTAACAATTTGAGGGCTAGAACATGGACAGAAAATTTTGTTTTATATAAAATTCTTAATAACTGAAACAACATTTTTTAAAAATGTGGGGGCTTGACTGATGTATGATATGCCCGCAGCAAAAGTCGCTAATTTTCTATAGAACAAAAAATTACGAATATATTAAAAATTCAATTCTTCAAATTCTGTGGAAGTTTATGTATATATATAATTTTGAGAATGCATTGCATATTTTAGAAGAGCTGAATTTTTGCACTTTAAATTTGAATTTTCAAAATTTTAAATTAAATTTTTTTAAAAGTTTGAAAAGAATTCAAACATTGTTCTTTTTATTAAATATTTTGAAGAAATTGTTTTGTTGTTGTAATGCTTGAAATGCGTAGAGTAGATTGTGGTAATTTTTGGTTAAGTAGCGGTATTTATTTCTAAGTTTCAAAAATCTTAAATATTGACAAAAATGATTGAAAAAACTTTCAGGTACTTTGGTACATCATCATTAAAATTGGTAATAGTGTATGGAAATGATTAAAAGATCATATAGTCTTTAATAAAGGGAATCCAATTTATAAAAAATGGAAACATTTGAAAGAGAAATTAGAGAAAATTTGTTATAAATATTTTTTCAAATATTTCCAAAATTCTTAATAGTCAGCTATTTGTTCAGCGAGAAAATATGATTTTAGAAAAGTATATGGTGTTCGCGTTGTAAAAAGTGTAACACATTTGTTATTTAATTTTTTTTTTTTTTTTTGTAGAAAAACTGGCGATTTTAGAAACAAATTAACTAAAAAAAAATTTATTTATATTAATTACATAGAAAATTCAATACAAAATTAAAATAAATAATAATGTAGTCTTGTAATATTTAGAAATCGTATATTATATTACTGAAAAACATCGTGGAAATGTTGAATTACACATTTTATAACGCGAACATCACAACCTTTCTAAAACTCATACATTGTCGGCAAACATACTAATAAATGCAGAAAATTTTGCAAATATTCTAATAGATGTTAAATGTTTATTTTAATTCAAAATTTTTCGTTTTTCATTGTTTTTTATAATAAATACAAGGAAGAGTTTTTTTGTTATTTAAAAAATAAGATTCAATAATTATTCTTATTTTATTATATATATATATATATATATATATATATATATATATATATATATATATATATATATATATATATATATATATATATATATATATATACCTACTTTATTAAATTTTAAAGAAACAAATATTATTTTCTAATCTTGTACTTAAAATATTTCTTTAGTATTCTTGTTTAATTTAATTTTTTATGTTAATTTAAGTTTAAAATGTAAGTATTACTGGCATTATTATTTTAAAAATTTTATGCAAAATAGTTTTAAAATTCTGCAAATATTTTCTATCGAAAGTGTAACTACAGGAAGTTGATATGTTTCGCCTTTACTATTGAATTCTCATATAGTTAGAAATAGCATCTTTTGAGTAACGCTTTAGTGGGGATTGGAAGATTCGAATTAGGATTTATTATTAGACACTTTTTACTGCGGAATAGTAGATCTTAATACGTGACGTACAAAATTTACTAAAGCGTTACGAATTCTGATCTACTTAGTAACACCGTTCGTTAAGAAATGTGCCACTAAGAGATAGTTCCTTTTGAGTAACGCTTTAGTGGGGATTTGAAGATTCGAATTAGTGACATTCAATACTGACTAAAGCGTTACTCAAAAGGAACTATCGTTTAGTGCCACAGTTCTTCCCGAACGGTGTTACTAAGTAGATCAGAATTCGATAGTAAAAGCGACGCATATCAACTTCCTGGCGTGTCGATATAGTTACGATTTCGATAGATAATGTTTGCAGGGATAAGTTTTCTTTAGCAAGAACATCCCACACTTATACACTCCCCCCATTTTAACACAAAGCTCTAACATACAAATATTGGTGTGCGTAACCAACTTATATACAGTCATCCTTCGCCTGCTGACTTCATGGGAGAAGACAAATGTAAGCTGAGTTTTTTTCTTATTCTTAAATGCATATACAGTCAGACATTTTTAAAATACACTCTCTTTCACTCAAATTATTATTTAATAAACGTAACATGAATATAAGAATTTATGAATGATTTTTTTTTTTTTTGTAAATACGCATAATATTTGTACTAAAATTTGTTTGTTGCTGTTATGGCTTATTTCAATATATTCATATTACTTTCTCTACACACTTTGTTTATATAAATTTTTATAAAGAAAAAAAATTAACCCCTAAAACGTCACCAACATTTTAATTTCAATTTCATATCTGCATCTATTTTTTTTTTTTTACTAAAAATGATTTATTATTCAAATATTGTAATTGAGCATCGACAATAAAATATTAAATAAAGAATTCTGGATAAAGTTAAATGTGCATTTTATTTGTTACTCAACAGAAACATTTATTAACAACTATTTTCAATGCCTCTTTCAATTTAAGTGTAATATCATAATTAAAAAGTCACCTTCAAACATATATTTTATTTTAAAAGTAGATAGACATATTTGAGTGTAAATTATGTATAAAAATAGTTTTTTTTTAGTTTTCATGTTTTTTAATTGATATAGTACTTTTCTCGATTTCCAGGAATGCATTAAATAAAATCCCGATTCCCCGGAATTGAAAAAGGACGGGAAATTATAAACCTTAAGCACTACACATATGTATGTTTGTAAATATTTTAATTTAAAAACAACAATATACTTTAATACTTTTACATATTTTTACACTTTACACATTTACTTGGAACTGCATCTCCACCATTGTTGTCCTTTCCATAAGGTTGCTCAGGATTAACTGATAAGAAATAATTACCTTTTAAATTATGGGGTACAGCGAAACCCATGGGATATTTATCACCATTACAGAAATTATTATTCAAATCGGTCAAAGAATTGCAATGTACAGCCATGAAATTATTTTCATTGCCGGGAAAAACTGATTCAGTGAAATATTTAAAAGCCCGAACATGGGAACAAGGAAATATTATACAACCTTTTTTAATAGGAGCGAAACCGTCGACATAGAAATCTACATCACCAATTGGATCAGATTTACCCAGAGCACCGGGATTAGTATGAATAATATCAATAAATTCAGCATCACCACGCTGTAAGCCGGACAAAGCTTCGCCCTCGTTGAAGCAAGAATTGGCAGGATCTAAACCAGTAATACGTGTAAGATTTAAGCCTGTAAGTTCGGTAAAGTAGCGGCCACTATAGCCTACAATATGGGCTCCCAAACTATGACCTATTAAATGAATATTTTTAACAGGCACTTTTTTCACCAGCTTCTCAAGAACTTTGGCAAAATGACGACCAAATTCTTCGGTATTAAATGCAGACCAGGTGTATAAGTTTTTAATGGACTCAGATATATCTAAGGCCTTAAATATTGAAATTAAAAGATTGTATTTAAAAATAACTATTAATATTTAAAAAACAACATTACCAGGAAATTATAATTTTCTCTGCAGGCAAAAGCTTTAGCCATATCGACCACATAATGCTCTTTTGCACCTTGCATCCAACCAGTAACAAATATAGCTACTTTCTTGCTGACATCAAATTCACAACTTTCAAAAATATCCTCAGCTTGACTTAAGGGGACACTTAAATCTTTGCAGGAAGTGTATAAATGCAAAGACATAGCATCCATGTCGGGTGTCACGCGAGGTTTGATAGTATCAGCAGCCAAAAGCGCAGAGCCTTAAATAAAAATTTAATTTATTTTTATGTGTCCATTTTTTATATTTTTTAAGTCCACTTACATAATTTATTTATGGATTCAAAAACATCCGTCTCTGGCAAACCAAATAAAACTTGTTTAGAAGTTTTAAGCAATACTTCCGGTGTTGTTACTAAAGCGACAACTTTCTTGCCTATACTGCTAATTGAACCTACTACTTTCGAACTTTCAAATAAAACTCCTGCTAGAACGCAACAGTTCTGCGACAGAAGTCCCAGTAGAACTAAGGAATATAACAATTTCATTTCTTGTTTAATTCCGAAATAAATTAAAACTCTTGACTTGATATTTTAAACTGCAACTGTTAGGTATCTCTTTTACTGGGGCTTATATAGTAGAAAACCACCTTAAATAAATATTTGCAATTTTTGTCTTCGATAGAAGAAGAATAAATATTAAATATTAGATTAAATATTACGTAAACAAATTAGTTATTATTTATATTTATTTATGTAGAACATAATTACGTGAGTGAAGTATTGATAGTAGCTATGCAATTTTTTTCATCAATATTTAAACAATTGAGTTAAAACAATAAATGTTAATTAAATTCGTACTTAAAAAATATCTAAACATTTCAAGTATCAAAATAAAAAATATACGATAGAGTGCTCCGTTAAAAAAAGAAATAGAAAATATTAAAAATTTTTCGCATTCGATCTCGAGAACCCACAACCATAAGTAATCAAGGTCAAATGAGCCATAACATAGGTATATCGACTTAGAATCTTAGCAGGGCGCAAAATACATTTACTTTATGAGGTCTTAAATGATTTTTTCGACATTTTACACACGGAATGACGAACTCAATATAACTCCCACCTTTTTTGATGATGGGTTTAAAATCGGGGTTACTTACGGGTCCCAGGTGTAACCAACCAACTATTAAATAATTTAAAAAAGTCAAATCGCTTTAGCCGAAAAATATAGTTAATATATCAATAAATATTGTTGAAGCTCTAAGCGATCATGGTCCAGGATTAAAATTTCTAAAGGAAATGTTTCCTTTTCGCAACGTGGCTAAAATTAGCATTAGTACCATTCTTTTCAATATTAAATGATGTAAAAAAAGAAGCCTGGATAACGCTACAGACAACTTTTTAGGAAACCATAAATATTTAAAAATATGGTAATACTTATTATTGGGACAACGCTGCAAGCTAATTACGAGATGAAAATATATACATATTTTGATACCCTACACCAATATATTGGGTAGGGTAGTATGTGTTTGTAATGATGTTTTTAATTCACAAAAATATTATATTATATTAATATATAATATACCAAACGACTTAGAATCACAAGGTAAGTTGACTTAATGATGTTCATTCATATAAAACTTGTACTCATAGTGCAAATCCTAATTTTGAAGATAATTTGATCAAGACACGAACCGTACTGATACTGATAGAAATCGGTACATTTTTTAAACTAATCCCAATAGAAATGTCTTCTTAAATAAGTTTTATATAATTATAAATTATCATTCACAGCTCCCACGCATAACAATTTTCCGATATATATATATATATATATATATATATATATATATATATATTCAGCAATTTCGGTTCACAAATGGCGCAGATATGTCAAAAAATTCGATTTTTTAAATAAGTTTTCGATTTTCTGAAGCCCCTATATAAGGTAGGGACTTCGTTTTGGCAAGGAAGATTTGAAAAATTTTACTGAATTTTTAGAAATGAACTAAATCGGTCCAATAACCAAAGTATCGGCCAGATTTCGTTCATGAATATTTTTATTAAATTTCGATATTTTGAATCAACCGAATTGGTTTATAAACAACCGAGTTATTCGCCAAAAACTAGAAAAAACTGTTAATAATATACACTCACAAACACTTATATTAAGCATTTCAATGACTATTAATGCTGTTGTTGTTTTTTGTCAATATTTAGTCACACACTAAAAATCAGTTATGATTTGAATTTTAAACCTACAGGTTCAATAGGAAACAACGACACCAATAAGGAGTTAAGAAGTATAAAAAAGAAACATGTTCAGGACGAACTTCTCAAATATGAGTTGATTATAGATTATATATCTTATCTTAAATAACAGGTGTTGATATAAATCTTATTTTAAGATTTAAAACAATTATCGATGTACTTGTATGAACAAATTAATGCTAGAAAATTTGGAGATTATTTGAAGGAAACTGCACGAATATATGCAACCAAATAACCATGCAGAAATATGTCTGCAATAGTTCACAAAATCCTTTATCATGGAGAAAATGTCATTAAGTACCGCTTGAAGATCTATCAGAGGAAGTCCAGGAAAAAAGGAATAACGATTACAGATTTTATAGCTAGCACAATACCAGAAATATGTCACGAAATTTTACAAATGAAGGTCTATTTAATATATTACTAGCAACGTCACATGTGCTCATCTCTAGCATTCGCAGTCAATGGAAAGTAGAACATCAGGACTTAGATGAAGAAGCGAAAGGGCTGCTAGACGACAAAAATAATATAGAAATAAATATGGAATATTTGCAGGCTATTTTCCAACCGAATGAATAATAATTATAATTTTCTTTTATTGTTATTTAAGTAAAAAAATAAAATAAACATTAAAAAACTTTTAGTTATTACAAAAAAAAAGATTATTGTCCTTAATGTTGCTTAAATAAAAAACAAAACAAATATTAAAAAATCATCACTAATGCCGATACTTCTTAAATAAGAAGCTTTTCTATACTGTGAAATGTTTAGAATTAAATAAATAACATTTGCAAAACTTTAGTTATTTAGAAATGACCAAAAGAACCATCACATCATCATTTGCAAAAGAGAATTAACATAAAGTTTCAAATCATTTCCTTTAAATCATGGTATCAAGCGTTCAGCTGTACGATTAAGTAGATCTTGAAGTTGTAGCTCTTCCGAAATTGGTGTGATTGTAATAGTTTCCCTTCTTAGCAACAGTCATGCGATGATATGAGGAATAGAGATTTGGGCATCTTTCAATCGCACTCATTCTGAGCTGAGTATATTGCTGTTTTGTTAACTTCAAATCTAAAAATAATGCTAATACCTCTTCATTTGAGAACTATTTTTTTGCATTGCTTGACATTGAAATATTTTTAACAATTCGTTTTGTTCTCACTGAACCAGCGTTTGTGAGTTGTTTCTGTGATCGAAATTGATATAGCATAGTTTCTTCGGTAATTTCACATCCGATTTCTTCATTAATATCCTTAAGTTTCAGTTATTAGCACTAAAAAAATAGTAGAAGTTGGAGTAACTGAATTACATCCTAAAAAATTAGTTGTTATAAAGGAATCATTCAATTGGAAAGAAAATAAAGTGTAATATTATATTTACTTTAAAGCTAATTTCATATATTTTTATAAAACAGAACATATAAAACAATAAAACAATGACATCATTTTTACTTTTCTTTGAACGTAACTTAGAAAATCTTCCTGCTTTTTGTTTTTAAAATACTCTTAGGATAATTCTTTATAGCTGAATTTAATTATTGATTATTATTACTTAGATATATTATAGTTATAGAGTTTATAGTTATAGAGTTTATATCCGAATACCCCATTGACTTTTATCCTTTTCTTACGTTATACTATATTCCTACGTAGTACAACAAAAAAGTCCTAAAAACTAAAAAGGGCTACAAAAAAGTAAAATACCGTAAATACAAATTCAGTAATAAAATAATAATTATATCATATACTTAAGATACCTAACACAACTTGTAGGCCTAGGTGTATTTATATTTGAATCATATGAACAGGTAAAATAAAAATAGAAAAATTTTGTCAGTAATTTCATTCAAATGGAAAAAGTGTTCTATAGGCGAGTCCAGACAGATACAAAAGAAAAAGGTGTTAAGAAGGACATTTATGCTTTTTTCTGGTAGTAAAATTTGTTTAACCCATTTTGACCCTCAGAAGTTCTATTCCATTAAATTTCAAAATATATTACCTGAGAAAACATTTAATAACACAGTAGGTATAAAAGGTACATTGACACATCATACCATTTCTTAAAGACTGTTATCATACCAACATAAAAAATACAGAAAATTATCGATAATAGTTTGCGAGTAATGATAATTTGTTTCTGATCAAATTAAAAAAAAATCAATTTTTTATAAAATGTCTTAAAATATTGTCATGTCCACATTTACCAATATTTTGATATATTTTTGGCCACCTTAGTTTCAATATGTTTACTATTGAATGGCATTAAAATTTTTAAAATCGGTATTAACAAAAAATTAGACTTTTAGCCAATGAAATGAACCACCATAATTGTTCGACATAAATTCATTGAATAATTGTATATGAATACAGTTTAAAAGATTTATTGGACACTTGGCAGAATGAAATGCATTTTCTGGTCCGCCACGACCTTTATCAGCACTCTTTAGCGTCCCACCGTGGTGTTCTCTGTAAACATCATCTATTTAACTTACAACATTTTTGGGAAATGGAATCTGTAACTTATTTTTCCTATATGTTTTAATAAAAGTATGCCGATTAGGTAATATTTATCGTAAAATTGGTTAAATTCGTTTTGACATTTAAAAAATAATACATGTATTCGGCTGTGACGAATCTTTTATACCCCTCTCCACTTTACCAACAAATAGTATGCCTTAAATTAAAAAATACATTTATTCCATAGGCAACGCTTGCTTGAAAAAAACAACAACTTATAAGCATCCATATGTTTATAAATTTTTGTATGTATATAATTACAAACAAACTAACTGCATATGCAAAAAACAACAACAACACCAATAATCATTATCAAGGACCGGAAGTTCATGCAAATGCATGTTTTTGCTTTTACTCCTAGAACAGTGAAAACCGAATCAAAAAATTTGCTTTAAAATTAAAATCGATTTGTTAATGCATATTTCTGCATATTTTATTGGACATGCATGCTTTTGCGTAGTCTGCCATAAAATTATATTTTTGTGTAATATTTTGTGAAAAAATGCAATTTAAAATAATTTTTTGTGTAGAAAAAATAATAATTCTGTGAACTTTTAAAAATCTATTTGTTAAAATTTTAAAACATTAAAAAAAATACTGTAGGAGAGTTAATTTTTGATATCGAAAAATAACAATCACATAAGGACGTTGATTATTGTAAGCGATGCGCCATCACAGTTATGGAGTTAAGATGTCAAAATTCCACAAAACAAATAATTGCGTTTTCTCTTATTTATTTAAACTTTTGGTATAAGTTTATTAAAATTACCTATTCTTAATGAAAATATTTGTTTCCGAGGTTGTCTGTTTTTAAAATCAATCCTGCCTTGAGTAATTTCTTAAAGAAGCTACCAATGAGAATACTCTGTCTGAGAGAATAATAAGCTGTATAGAACTTAATATTATTTTAGAAAAATCAATCTATCAAGGAGACAAAAGTCATCGAAATAAGTTGTTACAATTTTAGATTCAGATAAAGGCAAAACAAACGCTTTCCACAATATAATCAAAATCATTTAAAAATGCACTCATCATATCTGTTAATGTCGAATAGGTTAAATTTTGCATTCCAAAACAAAGAGCAAACTCTCTCTATCTATTTATGTAAATAAAAATATTTATTAATACCATACAAAAAAAGAATTGAAAAATAGCTGAAAAAGTAATAATTTTAAAATTGTGTTGTCATTGGAAAGAAGTACATAGTGCTGTAAAAGAGCAGCAGAAGTTCTTTTTTATTCCATGTTTATACATTCTTTTACTAAAAATTCTGTTTTAATCTTATTTAAAGATATTAAAAATACTTTAAAATTTTTAAAATTTTATTTTTTTTAGAAATTATTAATTTATTTTCTTGCTAAAAATATATTATGTTTTCACTTTTTTAGAAGTCATTATTAATAACTCCCAAAAAAGCACAAAATATGCACATAGTTCTACTTTTAAAGTGATGAAAATGTTGACTCAGTTGATGTGAGAAACTTATAAGAAACGTTTATAGTGAGGTTGTTGAAAAGATGAATGTCACTGTTGTGTCGCTTTTTATATGTTGTTTAATAAAAATATATGAAATTAATTTTAAATATATAAAATATAAAATATAAAATTACATTTTATTTTCTTTGCAATTGAATGATTCCATTATAACAATTACTTTTTTGGACGTAACTCTGTTACTCCTACTGCAGTTTTCCATTATCCCAACCGAATTAGAGTTCTAAAAACATATATTTCTACTAATTTTTTAGTGCTAAGAACTGAAATATATAGCACTTGCAATCAATTTATCTAATACTTTGTACAACAATCCAGATTCAATTGGCTAAAAAATCACAACAAAACCGTATTCTCTGTGTGAATAATAGTTCACATAAGTTCACATAAGTTTTTTTTTTTTTTGTGAAATGTGGTATTCCTTCTACAAAAATCTTAAAGTTTTTTACAATTTCTCATTTTAAATAATCAATGAAAATTTCGTTAAGATATCCTAACTAGCAAAGATTTTATTACAGATATAATATTTATAGTTTCTCCAAAAACCATGTTTATTTCTCAAATAAATTACGTTACTTACCTAACATAATTCCTCATTATGTAGATAA
Source organism: Protocalliphora azurea (assembly GCA_932274085.1). NCBI lineage: Eukaryota > Metazoa > Arthropoda > Insecta > Diptera > Calliphoridae > Protocalliphora > Protocalliphora azurea. Next base: position 77,212,055 of record OW026523.1, on the reverse strand, counting down.
AAATTTTAGTCAATATCTTTTACAGAACAGAAATCACGCTACTTAAAGTGATCCGTGTGGAGTTTTTACTTATTTACTCCCATCGGACGTGTCCCCAGGTGGCGGAAAGGGGGTTCGGATGTAAGGCTTCTGATCCGATTGTAGCCAATAAACTGGAGATCACTTACCTTTGGTTACAGATCCCCATGTACTGACTATAGTCGGGTCCTAAGCATTACATCTAAACCTAGAAACTCATAGAAGTTCTCGCGGACCAAATAAATTAAGTGCACTTTTAAGATCAAGGTGAGAGGTAGCAGTGCCGATGATCTGCATGGTTAGTTAGTGCTTAAAGAAACTAATCGTTAACAACTCCCCTCCAACGCCCATGGCACGGGTTGGTTGTAATTTTTAAAAGCCTAGTCCGCGTATGCCGTCACTGCGCGAGATGGTCCACTTAGTACGTGCATTTTCGTGGGACCAAGATTAGTATCAAAGAAAATTTTAATAAAAGGGATGTGGAGGAGAATAGGGCAGTTTCAGTAGGAGTTTCGGACACTGACTCTGACCTTTTAAGAATTCACGATGACATAATTGCTCAGGAGGGACAATTATTGAGTGAACTGGCCGAAACAGACGACCTCTTGGGCTCACCTGGAGACTCTCTCGGGGGGACGGGCACTACGGAGAGGTTGGAGGATCTCTCTCTTTTTTCTGATGAGGAGCATGAAATTACAATGATTTCAGCTCACGCTCAGGAAAGGAGTTCTCCAGCATCCGAGGTGTCATCCGCTCGGGATGGTGGACAGGTGGGTTCAAAAATAGTTCGGCAAGATGCGGTAAAACCATGTGTAACTGCCGTCGTCGACAGCCGAACAAAAGAGGAAAAAGCAAAGAATGGCGTCAGATCCTCCTTGATCTTTCTTAATAAGATGGCCAAGAGGGATCTGTCGTCAGTCAGTGGTAGGGATAAATACCTTATCAAGAGGCATAGGAAGAGTGTGATCAGATTTGAAAAAATCTATGGCTCGACCTCAGCTATCTTGGGAATGTCTTATCCCGAAGGACTAAATGCGATATTTGACACCATTCCGGAAAATGCTCTGGAGAGCATAGGAAACGTGTCAGGGGTCTCAATGAAGTCCAAAGATAAAGGCAATGATAGCAGCCGACCAATTAAACATATCACATCTTCGGAACGATCGGTGGAAACTGGTAGGCTGGCTATCATTGCAAAAAAGGGGGCTGATCGTATACCATCCGGCAACTCTGGTAAATCAAGCACCAAAGGAGCAAGGTCTGGAGACGACCAACCCTCTACCAGTAAGAAATGTGCGGCAAACAACACTCCCGGCTCTATTAAAGGTCTTCAAAAGAAGACGATAAAGAATGCTGGTAGTGGGGCTGGTCATAAGCCATCTGGCTCTCTTAAGGATCACCGTGGGGGGGTCATTGAGAGAGCTAGGTCTGGCGATGACCAACCAGTCCCTACCGCCAAGAAGGCGAGTCACACACCGACTCGATCTCTTAAAGGCCCCCAAAAGGAGGTCATTAAGAGAGCTAGATCTGGTGACGACAAGCCTTCGACCTCGAAAAAGGCGAAGGAGTTGATGAAGCCGGAATATCTTCAGGCGGCTGTCATAGACCGTACTGACCCAGATGGGAGGATTAGCACGGATCTATGGAGGTCGATTGAAGATAGGCTCATCGACGAGATCGCCTTAATGAAAGGAAGGCCGGATGAAGTGTCCTTCAAAGGCGCGGACTGGTCAAAAGGTGTCAAAACTGTCAATTGTGGTAATGAGAAATCACTTGAATTTCTCAAGGCCACAATTGCCGGGTGTGGCAGCCTTTGTCCAGAGGCGAAACTGGATGTGATACTAGCATCTGAGTTGCCCCTGAGACCAGTAGTGACAGTGTGGATTCCACCACCCACAAAACCGGTGGAAACTATACTGACAGTACTGGTCAACCAGAATGAGGGTCTGGATACAAGTCAGTGGAAGTTGTTAGCTTCTCTGACTTGTAAAGAGAACCTCGGAAGAGACTTCAGGTTTGCTATAGACCAGGAGTCTCTCAGGAAATTGGAGTCTATGGGGGGAATCGCTAATTTCGGTCTGGGCACTATCAGGTTCCGGTATCCGAAACCTGAGAATACCAATAAGGCTGCAAGTGGTGCAAATTAATTTGCATCACTGTGAAGCAGCCTCTATCGAATTAGCGATGAACCTTGTCGACTCCAAAGTGGATGTGGCCTTAATCCAAGAGCCCTGGATCAACAACACCAGGGTATGTGGATTAAGTGTCAAGGGGTATACACTTTTTGTACCATCCACTGGGGATAAGGTAAGAACGTGTATACTGGCTAGGAATGAGTTAAATTTTATGAACTTTCATTCTTTCAGCAATGGAGACCTAACGGTCATGAATAGAGAGGATAGAGACGGGAGGAAACTCGCACTCGCCTCCGTTTATATGCCCTACGATGGGGCCAACCCACCGGGTGATATGGTGTGCAGACTAACAGAGTATGCAAAGAGAAGAGGCATATATTTGGTACTCGGTTGCGATGCTAACGCACATCACTGCCAGTGGGGTAGCGCCGATATCAACGAGAGAGGTGAGTTAGTTTTCAATTTTATAACTACTAACAATCTTTTTATCTGTAACTTGGGTAATGTGCCCACATTCAGAACTAAAGATAGAGAGGCAGTTATAGATATAACACTGACAAACTTTAGGGGAGAATACGTCAAGAACTGGAGGGTGGACAGTGAATGTTCCTTTTCGGATCATAGCAGGATATCCTTCAGTTTAGATTTCGCGAGGCCAAGGGGAGAACCATATAGGAACTCCAGAAGGACCGATTGGGACTCCTTTAGGGCCATTATGGATAGGGAACTGAACGCCGCTCCAGGATGGCAATTGTCATCAGAGGGAGTTGAGAGTTTAGTGGAGGACTTCACAGGGAAAGTTAGAAGAAGCTATGAACTAACTTGTCCGGTAATATTTCCGGGAAAGAGAGAACAGCCTAAATGGTGGACTAAGGAACTTAGGAACCAAAGGTCAACCGTTAGGAAGTTGTTCAATAGGGCGAAACTGACACGCAAGTGTGAGGATTGGAACAGCTATAGGGAAAGTTTTAATAGGTATAAGGCGGACATTAAGAGGGCGAATAGGGACTCATGGAGGAATTACTGTGAGTCCATTGACTCCGTTAATGAGTTATCCAGATTCAGGCGAATTTTATCCAAGGATCCTAGTGCTCCTGGATATATTCAGCGTGCGGATAACACATGGACGGAGTCTTGCTCTGAGTCCCTGAGTTTACTTATGGAAACTCATTTTCCGGGCTGTAGGAACTTAGAGGCAGATGCACAGGCGGGACGGATATTGGGATTCTCGGAATGTGTATCTGATAGGGAACTTAGTGAAGTAGTTGGTGACATAGTCTCGATGGATAAGGTAGCATGGGCGGTAAACACCTTTGAACCTTACAAGTCACCAGGTCCAGACGGTGTTTTTCCAGCCATGCTGCAGAACATTAGTGACACGGCACTAAAACTTCTCACTGAGCTTTTTAGTGTGTGTCTTATTAGAAGATATATTCCAAGGAGGTGGAGAGAGGTTAGGGTAATTTTCATTCCTAAGGCGGGTAAAGCTGGCCACTCGAAACCTAAGGATTTTAGACCGATCAGCCTATCGTCTTTTCTTTTGAAGACATTAGAGAGATTGATCGATCTTTATCTGAGGACGACAATGGACAACCATATCATCAGTGGGGCTCAACACGCTTATCTAAGGGGTAAATCTGTTGAGAGTGCGCTACATGATGTGGTGAGTTACATTGAACGCGGCCTGCAGTATAGGGAGTATACATTGGCAGCGTTCCTTGATATAGAAGGAGCTTTCAATAACATTAAGATTGAGGCTATTAGGGAATCACTAGAATCATTAGGCATTCAAAGCTTCCTAATCGAATGGATTATTTTGATGCTGAATAGCCGAATAATTAATTCGAACTTGGGAGATGCATGCGTAAGGAAGATAGTGACTAGAGGAACTCCGCAAGGAGGAGTTCTCTCGCCCTTACTATGGCTCTTAGCCGTCAATGTCATTGTACGACAATTTGACGCAAGAGGGCGGAAAATCGTTGCCTATGCTGATGACGTGGTTATACTGATCACGGGTAGGTTTCTTTCCACGATCAGCGACGTCATGCAGTATGAACTTAACGAACTGTCCTCATGGGCCACTAGTAAGGGTTTGGGGGTCAACCCGGATACAGGATTACTAGGTACTAGGGGGGACTGAACTAGGATTGAGGAAGGAGGCAAAATATCTTGGTGTGTTCCTTGATAGTAAATTATCTTGGAAGAGGAACACTCAGGAGAGGCTTAAGAGAGGTCTCAACGCCTATTACACATGCAGGAACTCCATAGGTAAGAGTTGGGGACTCAAACCGATGGTAGTAAATTGGATTTACACCTCGGTGGTGAGGCCAATTCTGACGTATGGATGTCTTGTCTGGTGGGAGGCAATGAGAATAGGAAGTCGTAGGAAGCTTTTGTCTAAAGCCCAGAGATGTGCTTCGATTGGCATAACGGGTGCCGTCAGAAGCACACCTCAGGCGGCACTTGGCGTCATTCTGCATCTCCTACCCATTGAGGAGTTTGTGATGGGAATGGCTGCAAGGAGCCTGCTTAGACTTAGTGAACTAGGACTTGCAGGATCAATCAGAATAGGACATTCCAAACTTTTAAACGAGGTCAATCTCGGTGGACATACCCTGGTTCCTTCTGGATCCACGGACTATATGTGCACGGAGGTCGATTTCGGGGAAAATCCTATACTGATTATTCCGAGTAGGAAGCAATGGTCAGGTAGGGAGAAACTATTCAGTGGAGTATCGGTGTTCACTGATGGATCCAAAATGGATACAGGCACTGGTGCAGGTGTGTATCTAGTTGAGGGAAACATCAGGAGGACGTATAGACTCCCGGATAGTTGTAGTGTGTTCCAGGCGGAAATTCTAGGTATTCTTAGGGCCACAGAACTGATTGCAGGGAACATTGAAGTGAATACAGAGGTAACTCTGTATGTGGATAGCCAGGCGGCGCTGAAGGCCTTGAAAGGACATTTTGTCAAGTCTAGGCTAGTTAGCGACTGTAAGAGAGCTCTTAGGAGATTGATGAGGAATTATCATATCAGACTCTGCTGGGTACCGGGTCATTGCGAGATAAATGGCAATGAGGTAGCTGACGAATTGGCTAGGTACGGCTCAGCTTTGGATAGGACTGCAAGTGAAAGCGGTGTGAGACCACCTCTGGGCTTTTACTTCAGGTTAGTTGGGGAGTGGATTCGGGATAGAACCAATCATGCATGGAATTGTAGAACGGACTGCAGATTATCAAGGGTCCTATGGCCCAAACTTGATAAAGCAGATGCAAATCTACTTTTAAGCATGAAAAGGGGAAACCTGAAGACTATGATAGGTGTTCTGACAGGTCATTGTCCCATAGGGGGAATGATAGGGAATTGGGATAGGGGTTCCTCCGGTCTTTGCAGAATGTGCGAAGATAATGAGGAGCTGGAGACGGTGGAACATATTATATGTCACTGTCCATGTCTACAACTAAGTAGGCAGAAGTGGTTAGGCAGTCGATTCCTTGACGAATTGGACAGTATATCGAGATTAGATCTCGATAGACTGATAGGATTTTTCATTGGAATAGGCTGGCTAAGAGGGGGTCGCTGGCCTAGAGCGAGCGACACGGGGAGGTAGAACTTCTTCTTTTCAAATTCTTTCTATTCTTTTCTATTCTTCTCTTGGTCTCGGCTCTTTCTCCACTATTTTCCCTCTTGCTCCTTTCTATATCCTATCTGTAGTTTATTTCTATTTTTTCTTCACGCAGGGACTCACAATGGACCTCATGGTCTCCGAGTGGATGCACAAGAACTCTTATGAGTGCTGTGCAACCCTTCTTTACCTACCTACCTACCTAAAGTTTAATAAGATGTAAAATATTTTAAATCGGATTGGAAACAAAAAAATTGGCAAGCGATGAAATATTTTCTATGTCAGAGGTAACCTATTTTGAGCCCTATATGCCCCATATGCTCCCCAAAGGCATATGGAGCCAAATTAAAATTTATACGTTTCTCTACTACTTCTATGTGAAATCTTGTGTAAATTCATCCAGGCGATTAGAAGTTAAAGATTTTTTTTTTCAAAAAAAAAAAAAATAAAATCGAAGAAAAGAATTGTGTCAAAACGTAGTAGAGGAGCAAAATTTTTTACGGCAGATATGAAATAATAATTTATGAGAAACAAGAAAATTAAAACAACTTACCTTAGTAAAAACAATTATAGATATATTTTGATAAATTGGAACAGGATATTTTTAAAGATTTATTTGAAAGGTTTGATGAACATACATATATGTGTTCACTTTCACTAAAAATATACTTATTTTTATGACCGAAACCAAAATTTATTTAGAAATTTTTTATTATTAAAAACAAGAAATAAATCCAAATTTATTTGTTGTTTTCAAAGTAGATTGTCAAAATGAATTTTAGCTCCGTTTTACGGAATAACATTTATTTTTTAATTAATTGAATTTAAAATTTCTTTTAAAATTTTTATCACAATATTTAATTTTGTTTTCATTTTAAACCACATTCACTTTATATATATATATATATATATATATATATATATATATACTTTATATATATATTATATATACTTTTTTTTGTTTATATTAATTTTAAGATGCTTTCTTAAAGTTTTTTTAAGAAATCGATTACTTGCCTTTGAAAGTAACACGTCAACTGAGTACCCTCGTCTTCTCCACATTTTTTGTTTTTCTAAAATTTTTTACTATCAGGAAAATAATATCTTGAGAACACTAATGGGAGACAGTTTTTGTAACTTTATATATATATACACAAACTAACTTTTTAGTGACTTTTTCGACATTTCAGTTAGAAAGAAATGTAGAAAGAATAAGTAGATGAAAAGTCGAAATTAATGTTATTTGTTTTTGTAAAATCGTTTACTAACAGGAAAATAACAACTTGAGAATACTAGAAAGAGTCATTTTTCTGATAGCGGATAAAACTATCACCTAATTGCTGGCAGGGAAGATAGTCGTGTAGAGGAATCTCATCACCTTCAGTCTCATAATACTTCTATAATAGTAATATTTAAATCTACACGTGAGATAATTCTCTCGGTGAGCGAAATTGACACTCTCTAATAGAAAAATTTTATATATTCTGTTACGTGTAGATGGGCTGTTATAAACAAACTTTACTGTAAATTGTCACATAACAAAATAACCTGGCAAGTGTCTCCCACAATATTTATTACTCTATGAAAAAAAAAAAAAACGTTAATAGTCACTGTCGCCACAAAAGTACCTGCATTTACGAATTGTATATTTTTAACAAAAATTCAATTATCAAAATTTATACATAAATTATAATTAAAAAAAAAAAAAAATAAATAAAAATAAAAAATGTAGAGAAATCGTTAAAGTGCACCAATTATTGCAGTATGTAAATAAATAATAGTTGTTGACAACAATATTACAATTATTGCAAGTTGTTTATACAAAGCAAACGGCAAATATCAAAAGAATGTATTGTAGACAAAACAAACCATATATTTGAAAATATAAAAAAGGAGAAAAAGAGGAGAAAAGAAAAATAAAAAAAGGTGTGTAGAGTTGATCTTGAATTTGAGAAAACTGATAAAACATACAAGCAGGCTTGGTTGAACTCGAAATGCACCCTGAAGGAAAAGTTAAAACCCAATCAAATGGTTTTAAATAATGTTAAAAAATGATCATCCCATTATATTTTCAGCAGCAAAAATATTACAAAATTAATATCTAGAGCAACAAAAATATTAAAGTATATTTTTGTCTGGTTTCAAATTTTCTATATACATAACTCATTACCAAGATAACCAAATATATGTAGAATCATATTTTTTTTGCGCTTCAAATGAACCAATCTGTTAGTTATTTATCTGTTTCGGACAATTTTAAGAATTTTGGCATCGATTTGTTATATCATATTTTTGTATTTTTTGGTCATATCTGCATATTTTGGACTTTGCAGCATTATTCTAGAGTATTTTTTAGGAATTTAACTGGCATATTTTTGCATATTTTACACTAAGAGATATGCACGCAATGAAATTTTTTACATAATTTGCCATTAGTGAAATTTTATTTTTACTGTCACATACGTTTTCCATCCGATTCACTAATAATTTTCATCGTATAAATTTATAGAAATTTGTTAATTTTTTGCTTTAACGGTTTTTTGGTGAAAACAGAAACTATTCTTTAAAATAGTAAAAAAAAAATCAAGTTATTTTTATCATAAGAAAATTCATAATTTAGCCAGAAAAGAATTTTAAAAGACTATTTTTTTAATTTTAAAAGCATATTTTCTGATTTTAAGCGCATTTTTTATGCGCATAAAACCCTGAACATGAACTTTAACTTTAGTAATTTTCCAGTATTCAATTAATCAATACGCATAATTTAAGTTGTCTTTCTAAAACAGAACCTCAAAAAATCAGTTTCATGGAACTTGGAACTTGTACTAATGTACATAGAATTATATAGAGTTTATCTTAATATTAGGCATGCTGACTGCTTGGGAGCCGAAAAATATGATCAACGAATGTATTAAGTAAATCAAAACCACATTTATCCTTCTCGAAATAGCCAACATAATTGTGAGAGTGACAAAGCCTTAACATTTTGTGATATGATATTTCTCTTAGGTTCCAGCAACTTGGGCGGAGAAAAACTATCAAGAACACACTTTTTACGCACATGTATTTGTGAGCAGGGTTGTCAGATTTTTTTTGAACCTCTGTCGCCAAATAGGTAAACAGAAATCGCCAAAAATCTCCAAATTTTAATTTTATTTGGTTTTTTAAAGAAAAAATAAAAAATTAATAAAAATGTTTAAAGTTTCGAAGAATTTTTACTGATTCAAATTTTGTGTAATTTGTAAGTGTTAAATTCAGCTTCAACAATGCCAATGATAACACAGTACTACAGTGAAAAAAAAACACTTGGAATGTAGTAACATAGTGCGGTTCGAAGAACAAATTTTTTATTCTTTTCGAACCAACAAAATTTTTTTTAATTTATAATAAAAAATTATTCGATCAATTTTTAACAATTTTTTTTTTTAATTATTATATTGTACACAAATGCTTTTTTGAAATTTTAAGTGTAAAAAGTTTTGTTTAGGTGGAAAATCATATCGAAAATATTGAAAATTTTATTAGGATGCATAAAATTGTAAACCATGTGTTAATAGATTTCTGGTTATAGCCTTTTACGGACACTGAAGATACAGTTTAATGGACAAAAAATTCGAATAGCTTTTCTAAATATTTAATAAAATTTCTTAAAGTTAGAATAAACGGCAGACGTATAAGTTGTTCTTAAATTATGGACATTTTCAGCGTATATAATTTTCTTTTTTTTTTTTAATATTCAACAAAAAGTAAAACAAAAGATTTTTTTCATTTATTATTCATTTCAAAAATGATTTAGTGATTTAATTGATGTAGAAATAACCGAAGATTCTGAAATGTATGTATGATTATTGACTTTATTTAGAAAAAACTGAAAAGAACAGGAAAACTAGATTTTCTCTTAAAAATACTCTTACTGTATTGACACCATCAATACGAGTAAATAGTAAGCAGAAAAAAACAATAATCCTTTTAAAGCCAAAAAGCTTAATTATATAATTTTTCTGTAATATGAATACGATCTCTATTTTTTTTCTATTTGATATTTAGATTTGTTTTATGTTAATAAAACCAAAAATTGATTTAAAAAATACTAGTTTTTGAACTTATATATTCTCGTATTTTATGCTTTACTCGTTCGATTCTTTGAAGAAAATACAAATTTTGTTCGATTACACGAATAATAAAAAAAATATGAAATTTTATTCGATTAACTTCAATGTCGAATAATTAGCCATCCTAATGAGTAGATTATAATTCCATTTAATAAATTTTCGATATACCCCCAAAATCGGGAGTTTTTTTATAATTTTTTCGGACTTTGCGGCATTAAAAATGTTTATCTCGAATAGCAAAGCTGTGTAAGATATTAAATTTAATTTTATATTTTTCAATTTTATATTTTTCAATTTTATATTTTTCAATTTTATATTTTTTATTCGTATTTTTTTTTTTTTTTTTAATTTACAGCCATTTTTGACTCACACTTTATTAGAAAATATACCTTTTTCATATTTTTTTCAAATACTATATTTTATTCAGAATAAAATGAGCTATTGTTTACTAAAAGCAGATGAGAATTGTGAAACATATGATTTTTTTCAAAGTTGTAAAACTCATAAAATCATGTTATTTTACGTGAAATTTGTTGTTGTCATTATTTTGCATCATAAATATGGCAACAACAAAATACATATAAAATAACAAATTTTTATAAGTATTACAATTTCTACAATTCTAATCTGCTTTTATCAAGTGATGGCTCATTTTCCTCCTAATAATATATAGTATTAGGAAAAGATATGAAAAAATTATATTTTCTAATAAATTTTTAAAAATTAGCCAAATAAATAGCTACGTTGTTTATAAACCGCCAAAAGATTCGACATGTCGCCAAGCGGAAAATTCAGTCACCAAAAGCAATTAAAAATCGGCATGTTTGGCGAAAAATCGCCATATCTGACAACCCTGTTTGTGAGTTTATACTTTTTAAAAGAATAAATTGGTGTGTTTGCACCGTAAGAAATTTTTATTATTTTCTTACAATTAAGATTGTGTATGCAAGCATTTAGTGAAGTCTTTTTCGAATAGCCACTCTTAGAAGTGCAATAGAAGATTTCTCTCAATTTTCCAACAACAAAATATATTAGTAAACGAATTGAATCTTCTAAACGTAACTTCTTTAATCACTATTAGAAGTTGTTTGGATCACACTTACAGTTATCCAAAAACGAAAACTGTATTTTTCAACACCTTTGCTAGCATTTGGAAGATTGTTTTTTATCAATCCACATAATCTGTCGAATTTGGCACTCTAAGATGATTAATAGTAGAACGTGCAAAACTTTACAAAAACAACACACATTAGGTTCGAAATTTTATCATAAAATTATGATTTTGGCGATTGTTTACATTTCATAATGGGGAGAAGAACAAGAAGAAACAATATAATTTTGTTTGAAGTGATTAGAATGAAAAAATATTGACATTAACTAAAATTATTTATGAATAGTTAGTGATAGTTTTACTTATAAAAGGAAAATTAGGAAAATAAGGTAAGCGTTTATCATAATTTAAAAGAAATTATCAATATTTCAACTGGGAAAGCGAATAAATTTATGAAAAGATTTTCATTTTCTATATAATTAAAATATGTTATTAACAATTTGAGGGCCAGAACATGGACAGGAAATTTTGTTTTATATAAAATTCTTAATAACTTAAACAACATTTCTTAAAAATGTGAAAGTTTGACTTATATATGACATGCCCGCAGCAAAAGTTGCTAATTTTCAGAATAATTTTCTGTAGAACCAAAAATTAAGAATATATTAAAAATTCGAATCTGTGGAAGATTAAAATTTTTATATACAGCAATCAAAATTTTGGGAATGCATCGTATTAGAGTATCTGAAAAATATTTTAGCAGAGCTGAATTTTTGCATTTTAAATTTGAAAAGGAATTTATAATTTTCAAAATTTTAAATAAATTTTTTTTTTTTAAAGTTTGAAAAGAATGTTTGAATATTATAGTTGTTATTAAATATTTTGAAGAAATTGTTTTGTTGTTGTAATGCTTGAAATGTATGGAGTAGATTGTCGTAATTTCTGGTTAAGTAGCGGTATTTATTTCTGAGTTTCAAAAATCTTAAATATTCGCAAAAACTATTGAAAAAACTTTCAGGGCCAAGATGAGATTTAAATAATGATTAAAAATGGTAAAATTTGTAAAAGAATATGGAAATGGTTAAAAGACCATGTAATCTTAAAGGGGTTTCCCTTTATCCTCTTTATAAAAATGGAAACATTTGAAAGAGAAATTAGAGAAAATTTGTTATAAATATTGTTTCAAATATTTTCAAAATTCTTACATAGAAAATTCAATACAAAATTAAAATAAATAATAATGTAGTCTTGTAATAGTTAGAAATCATATATTATATTACTGAAAAACATTGTGGAAATATTGTATTACCCTTTTTATAATGCGAACATCATAACATAATAAATTGTCGCCGAATTGTTTTCTGTGATAAATACAAAGAAGAGTTATTTTTGTTATTTAAAAAATGAATTAGAATATAAATAATTATTCTTACTTTATTATATATACCTACTTTATTAAATTTGCAAGAAAGAAATATTCTTTTATAATTTTGTACTTAAAATATTTCTTAGTATACTTTTTTAATTTAATTTTCTTAATGTTAATTTGAATTGAAAATATTGTTGTTCAATTAATTTCATTGCTTTCCATAATAAATATTAGAAAGAGTTCATTTTGTGATTAAAAAAAAAAATAATATTTTTACTTTTGATAATATTGTTCATTCCTAATCCTTCATTTTAAAATGTAAGTATTACTGGCATTATTATTTTAAAAATTTTATGCAAAATAGTTTTAAAATTCTGCAAATGATTTTTATCGAAAGTGTAACTACATCGGCACACCGTGAAGTTAATCAAAAGATGCTATCTCTAACTATATCAGAATTCGATAGTAAAAGCGACGCATATCAACTTCTCTTTGTATCGATATAGTTACGTTTTCGATAGAAGATGTTTGCAGGAAATAAATTAATAAACGAATTCTTTTGTGCTTATGTAAATATAAAAAATAAATAACAAAAAACGTTGAATTTTACAATATGAAAAAATTTACAAAACACATTTTTAAAGATTGTTTTTGTAATATTTGTTTTTTATCCAATATCATTGTATAAGCAAATACAAATATTAATCATTTGGAAACATATTAATCAATATACATAATTTTAAAAAGATATATGTTATATAAACCTTTCTATTTCTTTAAAAACGTTTTAAAGTCATATAATATTTATGAAATGAAACTACTAAATATACACTTAAGTAAACATTTTCTGTTTTTAGTCAAATCTTCTTAGTACCTACTGTGTTCAAAGCTAACAAGCTTGTTGCTCAGACCAGTGTTGCCGTTTGGTTACAATTGTTACATTTTCCTTAACTTTTTAACGCTCCACGTAACAAGTATAATTTTTTTGCTTTTGACCTCATTTTCGTAACTTTTTATCCCATCGACAAAATTGATCTTGATAAATTATGTATATATATATCTAAATTTGAAATAAGTAACAAATTTTTCGCGATTTACTCAAAATTTACCACTTCACATATCAATTATGTTGAAGAAACTAAATTTGAAATAGGATATTTTCTTGTACGTAACAATCTTATGTTCTTAGTGGCGCATGAAATGATTCATATTTTTATGATACATTTTCGATTTATAAAATTACACAAAAAGTAATTTTAACAATGTTTTCATTAAAAAGCCAGTATTTCAATCCAAAATATAAAATAGTACAAACATAGAAACACATTGAGATCCCTAACTCACTTAAAATAGTAAATATTTTCTATACTATTGCAAAGATTTAACTATCAATAAAAACATAAAAATGTTCTATTAAAGTTTATTTAACCAAAACTTTTTTTTCCCATATAATAATTTTTTTTCTTAATATCCTTGCGGAAATGTTTTTAACTCTGTGGTATGTCCAAAAGCAGCATTACTAACATAATTTTTATTTTTTACCACATTTTTAATAGCAAAAAAAATTCATATGAATTTCTTAGTGAAATATGTTTTTTTTTTAAGCCAATGACTTCCAAACTATACAATTACACAAAAAAAAATTACATTAAAACAACTATTATTGATGAAAAGATGAAAAAAAAAACGGAAGTGAATTAGAGATCGCAATTTACATATAGTACAAGTAATGTACTCTTGAATTAGTTGAAAACTAAAATTTTTTCCAATGGAAAATTTCGTGGAGTTTTCGCCATGTAGAAATAGGTTTGTTATATTAGTTGAAAGATAACGTTTGATTTTAACGATAATATTTTTAAATCATAAAAGCAGTTAACCCTTAAGAAGCAGGATATTTTTATAATAAATGATTTATTAAATAAATTTCTTAATTTAAAAATATTTATTTGGAAGAAAAGTTTGGCAGTATGCATTCCTCGACGACAATACTAAATCCTAATTTAAGTGCCGACGATTTTTGTAGAAATTGTTGTCAATCTAACTAATGCTGAGGATACTATTATTCAACAACATGAAAAGAAAAAGTGTATTTGCATTTTGTAAACTAAACTTATAAAAGATCATCATAACTGTTTAATGACTAAAGAAAAAATATCTCCCAAATAATATGAAACCTCTAATGCTTATTTTTGTATTATTTTATTATTTTCTTCGAAATTTTGTAACAAAAACCATATTTGTTCTTTCAAATTTGAAAAATGTAACTTTTTAACTTTTTTAACAAAAATCTTTAAATTTTTCCAAGCTACCCCTGGCAACACTGACTCAGACTTTATTTGCTGTGAACTTCATGTTATACACGTACATAATAGCCGATCAACTTCATATTCTGAACAATATCAACAGTCAAAAAAATCGAAAAGTAATTGAATATGTAAAGAACTTTTAATTTGCGTTGGAGCTACTCGAACTATTTGCAAGATATCTCAATGAAATTTGACACATAACTTCCTTGCCAATGAGGACTCAAAAAATTTCGTAGAAATCGTGATAAAAATGTTTTCCCGAAATACGTTTTGACTGTTTCTATTAAAGTAAATCCAATGTGGAACAAATTACTTTAGAAATAATTTTTTATAGAAGTATATATATAAATTTCATTAAAAATTATATATTTTTTGTGAAGTTAGAAAATTAAAAATATTGTTCAATAGTGCAGACCAGGATAGAACAATTTTTATTATATTTTTAGTCCTTGGATTACTTTATTTACTTTATTTTCTTCAAACTATACCTTATACAACTTATACGTCTTGAAACTTAAAATTTACATATTTTTTTAGCGAAAAAACTATTTGGTTTAAAATGAACATTTGTCATTGTCTAATTAACAAACAGACACTAAAAATATATGATTCTGTATTTTAAAATATCCACAATTTATTATGTAAATGGAAATAAACCAAAAATGTCACCATATAGGTAATATCTGTATTCAAATTTGATGTTATATTCCAGTAGTTTAAAAAAATAAAATAATGTTTGTAAAAAATTTGATTTTGGAGGCGCCCACATAGTTTCACAAATGGCATATCAAAAAAATAAGTTTAGGGTAAATCCAACATATTGTTAGCTATTGCATGCGATATTTAGTTTTGCAAAATTCGAACTTTTAAAATTGGACTTTCTGCAGGAAAACTGTGCAGTGTAGTATACATAAATTGTACAAAAGTAATACCTAATAAAAATTTAATTGTTTTAAACAAACTTTATTCAAAAAGTCTGAAAAAGGCTGAAATTACATTATGTGGCAAAATCAAAAAGTTGTATATACTTTTGAAATGACCTAATGTGGGCTGTAGGTCTAGATAGATAGAGAAGGTTGATGTGATACCAGAAAGTATCACATCTCCACCCAGAGACCGATCTCGGTCCATTGTGAGTCCCTTCGTTGAAAGAGCTGTGAAATATAGAATATAGAATACAGAAAATAGGATAGTAGAAGTAGAAGAGAAGAGAGTAGGAATGAGAACAAATCATATAGGGGGATTAGCAATGTTACCAATCCCCCTAGGGTTATACCCCTGATTCTCCCTTAAACAGTCGATTCCCATGACGAAGCCTATGACGTCTACAAGATCTGCGTCCCGAACGTCACTTAGCCCGCCGAGGAATTGGCTACCCAGCCATTTCATCCTACGATGCTGCAATCGTGGACAATGGTACACAATGTGCTCAATAGACTCGGTCTCGTCGACGTCTCTACACATTCTACAAAAATCGGAATTGCTAGCGTCCCATCTAGACCTCATCTTCCCTATCAAACAGTGACCCGCTATGGCCCCTATCATGATTCTTAAACTTTTCCTCTTCAAGCCCAGGAGAGTGCTAGTGCCTGCATTGTCCAGTGTTGGCCATATCGCCCTCGACACTCTACAGTCCTCTCTACTCTCCCAAGCCGAATTGGTTCTGACCAAAATCCAATCATTGATCTTCCCATAGAAGAAACTTAGTGGTGGTTTCACATAGGTTTCCCTTTCCGAAACATTCTTTGCTGCGCCTTGCCTTGCCAGTTCATCAGCCAGTTCATTGCCTGAAATATTGCAGTGGCCAGGCACCCAGCAGAGTCTCACCACGTAGTCCTCCATCAGCTCTCTCAGTGTCTTCTTACAGGCAGCAACTAGCCTGGATTTCACCAAATGTGTCCCCATGGCCTTCAGAGCCGCCTGACTGTCCACATAGAGAGTGACTTCGGTACCCCTCGCAACGTTCTGCCTGATTATTTCTGCGGCCTTCAGAATGCCGAGAATCTCAGCCTAAAAACGCTGCACTCATCAGGGAGTCTAAAAGAGCCTTTCAAATCCGTGCCCATTATATAGACCCCCGCCTCAGTAACTTCGTTCATCTTTGATCCGTCCGTGAACACTGCACAACCTTCATATAGTCTCTCAGTGCCGGACCAGATTTCCCTATCAGGTATCACTACAACAGGATTTACCCCAAAGTCTGATTCAGCGGCCATGTAATCTGATGCCCCCATGGAGTTCAGATTAGCCTCACCGTAGCTGATCTCGTATATGACCCTGAAGTGACCTGCTCTTGATGAACCTAATAGTCCCAATTCCTTAAGTCTCAGCAGAATCCTTGCTGCCATACCCCTCACAAACTCTTCAATGGGTAGGAGATGAAGTATGACATCCAGAGCCACCTATGCTGTGATTCTCATTGCACCTGTAATGCCAATCGAAGCACACCTCTGTACCTTCGACAAAAGGTTCCTATAACTCTTGCGTTCCAGTACCTGCCACCAGACATAACAACCATAAGCAAGAATCGGAAAGAAGTGTAAATCCAATTTACAACTTTTTGTTTGAGCCCCTAACTTTTACCTATCTAGTTTCTACAGGTGTAGTAGGCATTGAGCCCACGCTTGAGTCTCTCCTGAACATTCCTCTTCCAGGTCAGTTTACTATCGAGGAATACTCCCAGATATTTCGCTGAGTCGGAAAGCCTCAGTTCAGTTCCACACAGTACCGGTAGTCTGAAATTCTCTACCTTGCACCTCCTAGTAAACAGAACCAACTCTGTCTTTGCCGGGTTCACTCCCAACCCCTTATCAGCGGCCCACGATGACAGCTCACCCAGCGCGGACTGCATGATCTCACTGATTGCGGGAAGAAATTTTTCCTTTACCAGTATGACCACATCATCAGCATATGCCATGATCTTCCGTCCTCTGCTGTCGAATTGACGCAAAATCACGTCGACAGCTATTAGCCATAGCAGGGGTGAGAGTACTCCCCCTTGCGGTGTCCCCCTAGTCACTAGTTTCCTTAAGCATACTCCACCCAAGCTCGAATTGACAATCCTGTTGCTTAGCATAAGGATTATCCATTCGATCAAGAAGTCATGTACTTTAAGATCCACCAGCGCCTGCTTGATAGCGTCAATCTTGATATTGTTGAACGCTCCCTCAATATGCAATAACGCGGCCATGGTATATTTCTTATACCGAAGTTCTTGTCCTATATATCCCACCACATCACTCAGCGCACTCTCCACAGATTTACCCTTCAGATAAGCATGTTGAGCACTACTCGTGATGTTGGAGCTAACAGAAGATCTTAAATATAGGTCTATCAGTCTCTCTAAAGTCTTCAGAAGGAAAGACGATAGGCTGATAAGTCTATAGTCCTTGGGTTTCGAGTGACAGGTCCTACCACCTCTAGGTATGAATATGACCCTTACCTCTCCACCCCCTCGGTATATGTCTATGTACCAGACACCCTTTAAAGATCTCAACCAGTAGTAGACGAACCACCAACGATGCATTCTGCAACATGGCCGGAAAAATACCATCCGGTCCAGGTGACTTATAAGGCTCGAATGAATTCACCGCCCATGTGACCTTCTCAACCGTAACCAGGTATCTTACCACTGTTTAAATTATCCAACTGGCGGACTCTGTGAAGAAGTGCTCTTCCTCACTTGATCCCTCCATCAATGGATCCCTACAACCCGGAAAATGGGTTTCCAAAAGCACATTAAGTGACTCAGAACTAGACTCCGTCCATGAACCATCTGATCTCTGGATACTCCCAGGAACACTAGGGTCCTTTGACAGTATCTTCCTGAATCTAGAAAGTTCATTGACAGGGTCAATGGCCTCGCTGTACTTAATCCACGAGGCTCTTTTAGCTCTTCTAATGTCCTTTTTGTACTTATTGAAACACACTCTATAGGTGCCCCAATCTTCGTCCTTACCAGTTCTATGGGCTGTGTTGTACAGCCTGCCAACTGTGGTCCGTTGAGCTCTCAACTCCTCTGACCACCAGACCGGCTGTTTCTTTCTACTCGGATAGCTCACCGGGCAGTTGAGCTCATAGCTTCTGTTAATAGACCCCGTTATCTTTTCTACCACTTCGTCAAGATTATCTCTCGACAAGAACTGTAGGTCTAATTTAGTAGATAATTTTGTAATTTTTAGATTTTTTGATTTTTTTTTCAATTTTAATTTTTTTAACTTTTTAAGATAAAAGAGAAATAAAGCTTTCTAAGTATATATACATTTGTTTAGACTTAATTTTTTACATCTGCAATTTTCATTTTTTAAAATTTATTTCTACTTCCACGTCATTTTTTCTCTTATTTTTTTCTTTTTGTTAAAATTGAGAATTTAGCAAAGAAACACGTTTTTTTGGCATTTATAAGACAATATATTTTAAAATAATTTTGGAACTATTTTATTATTTTTTATATTTTGTTCGAGTAAATATTTCGTATGAACAAAACAATTGTAACTTCATCAATTCTTAATTGATTTTGACGAATGCTGATTAAGTGTGTAGCGACAGAGAAAATATGTATTCTATTCTGCTGGTGTCTAATTATAGTCTACAAACTCTGCTTTGGTACTGCTAAACATAGACAACAAGGCAATTTACGATTGCAAACTTGTTTATGGTCCTTCGAACCGGATACTGGAACCACCCTAAACGCCTGGCGCTGCTAATTGAGTCCCTCAACGAAACCAAACTGGATAAGACACCACGAATGCTGATGAAGTGTGTGTATGTATTCCATTTTGTTGGTGTCTAATTATAGTCTACAAATTCTGCTTTAGTACTGACAAACAGAGACAACAAGGCAATTTGCGATTGCAAACTTGTTTAAACACATTATCATATGAACACTACTGACGTGTATTTAGTATCTGTTAAAAAATCTTTATATATTAAATAAATAATTCAATTTCATGAAGTTTTAAACATTATTGACAGATTAGCCTTTTTGAGCCTAAATCCAGGTTTTTTATTTTGTTTTTAGACTTAAAATATTCGTTTTAGATTATAGCTTTCTTCTAGCCTTTTTAAGGCTAAATCCAGCCTTTTTATTTTGTTTTTAGCTTCTAGCTTTCTTCCGGCCTTTCTTGATTCTCAAAAAGGCCTATAAGGACTAAAATGTTAGTATTTTAGCAACGATGAACATAGTTTCTTATTTATTAATACTAATTTTATTTTCCATTTAAGAAGTTTTGCGTATTCATTCACAAAATAATCTACATTATTTACATTCATCATTTAATTTTCCAAATAAAAAATAACTAATTTTATAATGCACTTCATTAACCATAGAAACTATTTACGAATATAATTAAAAAAAAAAATCTTATAAATGTGAAAACTCACACAAAAATTTGGAAATGCTTAATCAAAATGGAATTATAGTCCAAAAATTATGGAAAACAATTCACAATATTGAATAATTTTTTAATTTTTTATATGAAATATAACCCAAATTTGTATTGAAATTTTTTGGATGATTGGGTTATTTTGCTGGCAGCCGTTTTATGGTATTTAAAAAATATGAAAAGCTAATGAGAACGGAAACTTTTCTCTAGTTTTAGCTTTTGGATCATTTAGTCCATATTGGTCTTTTTTAAAGTTCATTTTAGCATTTTTCTCTAACCTCCTGGCAACACTAATTGTTAATTTCTGTTTGATATTTTTAATTGTAAAATTGTAAATGTTATTTGTACAAAAATAATTAAATAATATATATAAACTCATATATACGCAAAACAAAATTATATAAAATTCAAAATTAAAAAAAAGCATTATCGTGTACTCGAATAGCCGGAGGTACAAACAGATATTACGGTATAGAATTCTACATAAGAAAATTAACAACCAAGAAAAAAATACAACAAATTTTTATTATTATTTAAATATTTTAAATTAACAAAATTGTTAGGAAATGTGTAATTTTTAATGTAAACCACAACAAAAACAGCATAAGCATTCGAAAACTATTATATTTGCTTGTACAAAAGTTTCTCAATGAATTTATTTTTTTTTTTTTAATTTTTTAATTCACAAATTACTTGCTTTTACAACAACACACATATGTGCAACAAAATGATTCACATGGGGAAGGAAATAATATATGATGAAGAGGCCTTCCAAAAGGCCTTAATTAGCAGACACGGAAACTTAGTTACCCATTCCAAAAATTAATTACTGCACCTTATACACAAACCGTAGAAAAGCAGCGAAATTGACACAATCTTATGACAATAGTGAATTAAAAAAATTTTCTTTCGATTTTGAATTTATAATTTTCGCATAAATATTTAAATATGGCTAAAATTAAAATGCTTTGAGTAGTCAAATATATTTATAATTTATAGGACAAATAAATTCTAGTTTTGGCATTGCTTCATTTACGATCATGTGAAAAATTATCATCAATTACTGTCAGTTGACAATCTTTGTAGATAACAAGTTTATTAATACATTCGAAAACCATTTAAAATAATAGATCACAATTAGGGGGCGGATTTAAGTGCGTTTATAGATTTAGGATAAGCCCCTAAAATATGCTTTTAGAAATTTGCACTTACATAAATTCATATGATTAACAAGTAAGAAAGATATAGTCGGTCAAGCCCTACCTTATTACACCCCACACCAATTTGCAAGTCCATCAAAATTCGTGGAGAGGTCTTATATTAGACATGTAGACAATTGTGGGCCGATACTTTTATTAAGTGTAAAATAAAATATACAAATACAGAATATTACATTAATACTAACATTAATGAGTTTATGCACTTCAGGGTGATTCCCGAAAATGGTCTTATATGGGAGCTATGGTAAATTATGGAGCGGTCCTAAAAAATTTTGTCACTATTATTTTTATTTATGTAAAACTTATTTGTGTCAAATATAAACCAGATACTAATACGTATGTGTATATGATTTATGCATGTTAAAGTGATTTTCAATAGGATTCGTCTTTGTGTCATAAAAATCCTATGTGCAAAATTTCATTGAATTATCTTCAAAATTGCGACCTATACTTTGTGCACAAGGTTAACATGAGCAACTAGCCAGCCAACCAGCCAGCCAGCCGTCCAGCCAGACAGACGGAAGGTCTGACGAACATCGTAGGATCGACTCAAAAAGTGATTCTCAGTTGATTGGTATACTTTATGGTAGCTAGCTGTTGGATGATCGTTTTTGTGCGTTACAAACATCAGCACAAACACATAATACCCCAGCCACCTATGGTGATGTGGGGTAGAAAAATGTTAGTGCATTTTATAAATTTTTAAAAACATATTTTAGAGGTTTATTTTAAAAAACTAATGAATTAAAATTCGGCCTCTAATACTTTGTTCCCCTATTGCACATTAAAAAGCAAAAGGTAAGGCTATAAACACATTTTTCAAACAGAAAATAAAAATATGTATTTATGTTTAAAGAGCGGCTTTTAATGGATTTATTGATTTAAAATAAACCTCTAAAATTTTTTTTAAATGAATAATTCGGATATGAATAAAATGTCTCTGTAATTAAGCCTTTCAAATGTTATGTTAGCAATAAAGGCCTATATTTTTCCGCCGGGGAACTTCTCCTCATCACACACCCTCAAATATGCAACATTTTGTTTGTAAATTAATAAATAAATATATATATATATATATATATATATATATATATATATTTGATTTTGTTGCAGTAGTTGTTAACTGAATAATTTATCAAGGCAGACATGTGTTTTTGTTGCTCATAGTCATCATAGAAGCGTATCTAATAAGTTTACGTTTAAGCCTAAATTAAATAAATTTATAGGTGAACAGTGGTTGTTTGAGGCTGTATATTTTCTAACTAAAGAATTTAACTAGTTTTATATTTATAAAGCATATAAGAAAAAAAATTTTACATTTTCAATTACAAATGTTAAAGCCACTGTATATAATATTGGGAAAAGCTTAAGAGTCCCTAATTCTGTAAAGTCTTAGTAATATATATACATTTACAAAATTTTGCATATTTTGCACATTACATAATTTTTTACATAATTTGACATTTTTTACTCTCACATACACCTTTTTACTGTCATATACATTTTGCAAAACCGATTCCCTAATAATTTTCATCTTATAACTTGATAGAAATTTTTTAATTTAATGATAAATGTTTTCAAATCGAAAAATATAATATTTTTAGCAATTGCTAATAAAAATCAAGCTGATTTTAGAATAAATATTATATTTTTTAAATTTTAAGGGCATTTTTTATGCGCATAAAGCAGCTTTTTAGAGCATATTTTTGGATAACGTAGTCATGTAAAAAAGGAGTTTTTTTATAAATTTAATGAAAGCAAAACTGTTAAATTTTTACGTAATTTGGTAAAGAAAAACAAGCTTTAGATTTATTTTAATTAATGTTCTATAATTGGTGCAAAAATTTGACATTTTGATTTTTTTAATTTTTAAATAATCGATTTTTTTAATTTTTCAATTTTTAAAAAGTCGATTTTTCGACTCTTTTTAATTTTGGAACAGTCGACTTTCGATCTTTTTGGACTTTTTCTACTTTTTTTCGATTTTTTACGATATTTTCGAAAATTTTCGCCCCTTTCAATTATTTTTTATTATTCCTCTTATAAAAATTTAAAATTATAAAATACATACATTTATACAATTCTGTCAAATATATTGATAAATTAACATACATCTATGCAATGAAAGTGCTGGTTACATACAAAAATAAGTTTTTATGATACTATTTCCAACAGTTATATGATATTGTTGAAATAAAACCTGCTAAGAAATTATTCTATTTAAATAAAGTAAATTTTAAGATTTTTTCCTACTATTTTTGATTTTTTCGACTATTTTCGACGTTCCTACTTTTCCGGCTATTTTCGATTTTTTCCGACTATTTCCAACTTTTCGACAACAAGAAAATCGATTTCTCCACAATTTTCAAACCAAAAAGTCTATTTCGACTTTTTTTTAAACAAAAATTCGATTATTTATATGGAACAATCTTAAGTTTTGATAGGTATCAATGTATGTTTCAAACATTTTAATGAACATACTACAATAAATTTTAATTGTAGCAGCACAACAAAATTCAAACATATATTTTTTCCAAATACAACTGTTTAGAGGGTGTTAAAATATTTTTTTTTTTAATAAAACCAACAATTTTATCTTAAGAGTGCTGTTACTACAAATAACTATGGGAGTATTTTAAAAAGAAATATAAACGATTGTATGTAACTTTTTAATATTTTATAGGCTGTCTAAACAATGAATCCGCTTTAATTGTTTTTATATCAATATTTATTATATTTAATTTCCATTTATGTTATGATTGATATGATGATTGTTAAAAAATTACGTTTCTCTAATTATATATATATATATATATATATATATATATAGATATAGATATAGATATAGATATAGATATAGATATAGATATAGATATAGATATAGATATAGATATAGATATAGATATAGATATAGATATAGATATAGATATAGATATAGATATAGATATAGATATAGATATAGATATAGATATAGATATAGATATAGATATAGATATAGATATAGATATATTTCTTTTTTTGTTTACGAGTTAGAAATAGTGACTGTAAAATTTGAAAATGTTTTAAAAAAAATTAAATAATGGTTTGCTTTCTTGAGAAATATCTGGTTTATTATTTAATCTAGTTCAATTTAATTGTAATAATGTATGTATGAGGAAATTGTAGGTGGATTAGGTGAGACAATTTTTCAATTATAAAGATTATTGTACAATGCACAGTGGGGAAGAATCTCCAATGCATTGGAGAGAAATTAAAAAAGAGAAACAATTCAATATCTGGATTTAAGTATAAATCGTAAAATAGAAGATTTATAACACAAATAATGTTAATAATTGCAAATTTTAATAACTTAAAAAACGGTGTTTTTATATAAAACAAATAAATGTGTTTATTTGATTTCATCCCATTGGATTGGAGATCAGTATTTTATGGTTTAAGAGGGTTTGTTCATTTACGATTGCTTGCTTAATTTATCTGTATAATTTCTTCATTAGTTTTATATTCAACGATAAGAAAGTGCATTGCAATACAATTAATTACAAAGCAAAAACTATACCATCTACATTTAAATGCTGTAATGTATTTATTTATAAGCGTAGAAATTTAACTCTGCTACTGCATTGTCTCATACTTAGCTGTTACATCAGACATTATGACGACGAAATGAAGCATACAAAATCTTGGAAAAAGCCCAGTTGTCAGACATAAGATTTTAAATTGTAATAAAAATATTTATAAGGCATAATTGAACGTATGTATTAGTTGAGGCAGAGTATGTAATTAATTAAATCGAAAAAGTTTAAAATTAGTTTAATGAACTCTTTAAAGTAAATTTTTCCTTATCGAATATTTTTTACAAAAAGATATATAATTTAAAATTTTCTGTAAAAAGACTACTTATTGAAAATTTCTTTAAAAAAATTCGAAAATTTTCTCTGATAATTTATCTAAAAATTATTATAAAAATGAAATTTATCGAAATTTTTAATAAAATGAAAACTTACGAAAATTTATCAAATATTAAAAAAAGGAAAATGTTATTAAAATTTTTCATGAGAAAGAAATTAGATGAAAATTTTCCATAAAAATTAATGTAAATATTATATAAAAAATTTTACGAAAATATTCTATCAAAGGAAATTTTAACGAAAATTTTTGATAAAAAAATTTACGAAAATGTTGTATAAAAAGAAAATTTAACGAAAATTTTATATAAAAAGAAAATTTTAAGCAAAAGTTTTATAAAAAGAAAACTTAATGAAAAAATACTATAAAAGAAATTAACGAAAAAATTTGTATAAAAAGAAAATTTAACGAACAAACTCTATAAAAGTAAATATAACGAAAATTTTCTATATAAAGAAAATTTAACGAAAATTTTCTATAAAAAGAATTAAATTTTCTTTAAAAGAAAATTGAGCAAAAAATTTGCATAAAAAGAAAAGTTAACGAAAATATTCTATAAAAAAATAACGAAAATAAAATTTTCTTTAAAAAGAAAATTTAACGGAAATTTTATCTAAAAAGAAAATGTTAACGAAAACTTTCTATAAAAATGAAATTTAACAAAAAATTTCTCTAAAAAGAAAACAACGAAAAATTTCTCTAAAAAGAAAATTTTTCAAAAACTTTCTCTAAGAATAAAATTTAATGAAAATTTTCCTTAAGAAGAGAAAATTTTCTATAAAAAAATTTACGATATAAAATTAATTTGCGCCAAAATTCTCAATAAAAATAAAATTGATCGCAACTTTTCTATTTAAAAAAAATTGATCTCAAAATTTCTATTTAATTAAAATTAATAGAAATTTTTCTGTAAAAAGAAAATTTGGCGAAAATTCTCAATGAAAAGAATTTTGATCGGAAAATGTTCTATATAAAGAAAATTGATCGAAAACGTTCTATAAAAAAATTAATCGCAGATTTTCTATAAAAATAAAATTGATAGCAAATTTTCTATAAAAAGAAAATTAATCAAAAATTTTCTATAAAAATATAATTGATATATAGAATATCTGTATTCTATAAAAGGAAAACTGATAGCAATTTGTCTAAATTAATTAATTTTCTATAAAAATAAATTTTTACAAAAATTGCTGCAAATGCAAATTTATGCATAATTTTCTATAAAAAACTTACTTCAAAAAAATAAAAAATTTCTCGAATTTTTAATAAATGTTTTGTAGACATTTTCTTAAAATAATAATAATAATAATAATAAAATAATAATTTTTTAATAAAGTGGAAGAACTAATTCTTTTCAAATCTGTTAAGCGGTAAATTTTGCATCATCATAAACATAAGAGTATGAATCGAAAATATTTATATACCAAATGCAATGAAAGTAATATGAACAGTGTCAATAATTATTCGAATAAATCTTTTCATAAACATAATCTGCTTCATATGTGACTTATGTTATTTTAACACTAAAACACAATAAAAGCGTTAAATTATCTTCTTCCATCCTAAATAAATTGATATTCTTACCATTGTAAAATAAAATAGTTTTAAGACTAATTGCGTAGACTATACTTTAAAATTAATAATTTTGTATATTTTGTATTTAATTAAGTTTAATATGACATTTAAATTTTGAAATTATGTTAAAGTATCTGATCACACAAAATGATTTATTTGTTTTTCAATGAAATAGAGCCTTTCTATCTCTACAGAACAAAAATTCTCTATTAATACGATAACAAATAATTTATATATGGAATACATAACCGATCATATCAATTCAAGACACTATTATTTAATGAGTGACTGAACTGATTGTTGGTGTGAGTACACGAGTTCGCATAAACTTGTTCACTCATACACTCAATTCAATTCACTCATTTTGCTGAAATAGGAAGTTTTTTGTGAAACCACTTTTTATTTCAACTTCTTCTTCGAAAAAATAATAATATAAATGTAGAAAACTTGGTCAGTAAGACAAAGTGCTTTTTATTTGAGTTTGTTTCCACAACTAATTGTTGTAAAGATGTTTGTTATTGTTTACATTATTGCTAAGTAATTTTCAGCTTTTTGTTTCAATACTAGTATTGATTATTTTTTGTTTATTTTTCTTTAATAACATTTTATGAAATAACACAATTAAACAACCGCATATTATAAATTTTCTGTTTTGTTTGGAAATTCATAAGTAGGAGTATTAAAATAATAATTTTACTAATTGGTCAATAGAATATGATGGTTTTATATTATTAAATATGTTTTTATTGATTTTGCTGTAGATATTTTATTCGTATTAGACTTATTAATGGAGGTTTATGAGTGGGGGTATTCACAGATTACAGGTTAGGTTAGTTTAAAAAGGGCGGCGTCTTCACGCCTCCACCCGGAGACCATTCAGTCCGTTGTGATCCCTGTATAAATATCAGAGAAAGCTGATAGATGAAGAAAGAGAAAAATCCCAGTAGAATAAAGCAAAAGATTGAAAAGAAAGATAGCTAAATATAAGAAAAAATAAGAAAAGGGTAGAACCTAAAACCCATCAAATCAACCCTGACTATCTCTAACCCACTTTATTCCCTTTACGAACCTCCGTCTACTTATTGAAACCCTACACAATTATGTGCTCCGCCGTCTCTAGCTCCTCATATTCCCTATTGCGAGGTGGCCAGTAATCATGCCAATAATAGTCCTTAGATTCCCACGACTCATGCCCAGAAGATGCTTCGAATCTACACGTTTAAGATTAGGCCATAACACTCTAGATACCGTGCGGTCCATTCTACTCCTCCAAGCATGATTCGTTCTACCTATAGTCCATTCTCTTATGGCCATGAAATATGACCCAATCGTTATCCTAACCGATACCTACTCAAAAAACCTGTCAAAAAACCTAGCTCATCGGATATTTCATTGCCGAGAATATCGCAGTGACCAGGAACTCAACAAAGTCTTATTCTGTAGGGATATATTAGTCTTCTATATTTCTTCCTACAATCCACGTGGACCTGACACAGTAACTTGTCATTGCCATCAGTGCTGCCTGACTATGGAGAACATGCGACATAGGGACACATCTGCCATTGCCAATTATCTTAAAAGCGAGGTAATAATTTTTCATCTATCAAATTTTGATATTTTCAATTTACATTCGAATGGAGTTAGACGTAAATAATTGTTTCTTCTATACCCTCTCAAATATTTCGTTGTGGGTATTTTCTGTGATAACATTTTTAGTTTTTTTTTTTTTTTTTTTTTTTTGATTTCATAGATTTTATTTTATGTTATAATTTTGATAGTAACGAACAAGAATTGATAATAGCAGTTTTAATAAATTCATTAAAAGTGTACAAAAGTTAACATTAGTGCATAGGATTCCTCTTGCGGAGCATTCGCTAGACTGCTGGTAGTCTGGACCCAACTTAGATATTTACTAGCTTTAGATGTTTCACTGTACATTTAGACTTTCTAGTGTTTTGCGGAATTTAAACAACAAATTGTTTAAGGATTTTCACAACACACTGACTTTTGTTATAGACATAAATTTCTGGGAAGGAACCAATTTTACAACCTCTGTGAGATATCTGACACTAGACTCAGTGACATTATTAAATATCTCAATGCTACAGGCTGGATCTAATTAATTTATGTTCTCATTGTTCTTCGCTACACTTTTATCTCATTTCAGACTCAGTATAACTCATTCACCTGGCGATTAGTGTGGTCCCATCAAAACGGATTCTAACGAGTCTAATTGATTGCCCGTAAGGTTACGGGCTACCACGTAAACCAACCAACCAACCAGGCCAACTTCTGTTCAATCAATCTATTGTTGACCAGTGTTGAATTGTATTATAGAGAAGTGGTGAAAGCAAAATTTTCAAAATTTTCTTTTTTGCAGTTTTTCGATTAGAAAATTTGAGCCCTTTTGAGTATTGCAAAATAAAGAATTAAGTTATTGCTCTTGTAATTATGAATCATTTGAGATACATCTCGTTAATGTGCCCTCAATAGCAGTGCTATGAATGACACTAATAGGTATAACTTTTCAAAATTGATATAAACTTTTGCGTACTTTATATTAGCATTTTTTTACATTTTGTGTAAAATTATGTTTATAATGAGTACATCTATTCTGTTTTATTTAAGCGAAAAATGGGTTTAGCAAAAAAAAAAGAATAAAAAGTATTAATGACATGAAATCGCGGTGTCTTTAATGTTTTATAGATCATCAAAGCACACCCAAGGAGCTTATTAAAATCGGTCAAAATGTACATCAATATGTGTGTATTATTATAGCTTATATCGGAATTAAGTGACACTCGAAAGTAATTATGAATTTAGTGAAACTTTTAACACTTTTGGGTGTGTATTTTTGTCATTGAAAAATGTATTTTTTACTTATATAATTAATCTATGTACACTATGGCTATAACTTTTTCACACTTTTTGCGAATATAAAAACGGCATAGCATAGTCGTGTAGAACATTAAAAGTTATTAATAAAAAAATATGATAATTTTTTCGGATCTTTAAAAAAGTTCACGCAGGTTGAAGTTTGTAAACAACCATTTTTATCTCACGGAAATTTTAAAAAATATTCACCTGATATTTGTATATATTCCTATACGTATCACTTAAATGCTATTTTGGAATTTATCCACTGCTTTAGATCCATCACTAAATGCCTAGATTATTATCCGTTAAAGGAGTTTTCAAAAATACAACATTTCCAATCAAAATTCATGCAAAATTAAAAAAAAGCACAAAATAAACGAAAACGTTGTAAAACTTTTTATTTTAAAAACCTTTATTTAATTTAGAAAGCCTGAAAATTGTTGCATATTTATATATTATTAAATTTTGTTATTTTTTTGATTTAATAAAAGATGTCTTTCAAGAAAAGTGGTTTAAATATCCAAAAAAATTCTAAAGTCTGGTCAAAGTCTTTGAACGAATTTCAAGACAGCGCTAAAATTCGGAGAAATATTCCCGATTTCGACAAACCATTATATAAATTTAGCAAAATACCAAGCGAAAAAATTGTAATTTAAGATTCCATGCTCTGGATATTTCAAAGAAATCAAAAAAAGAAAGGTATTCTATAATTTGTAATGAACTCAACACTTTGTGGGATAAATTGAATATTGCAAAATTAAGCGAAAGGTCTGTAGTGAGAAAAGTGGAAGATCTGATAAAATTGTATGAAGACAGCCTTAAGTATTATGATAATACTAATTTTAGAAGAAGATTCACTATAACTAAAGAAAATATAGAGCCTCAGTTAGTCCCAGGTAGTAATAATGACGATATATCTGATGCAGATTCGGTTATAACATGCAAATATGAGGAGGACTATTCATCCGAAGACTCTGAATACCAACATATATATATATATATATATATATATATATGCCATTTCAACAGACGGACATTGTTCTATCTACATCATTTCTTATAAGGATCCCACGAAAATTGTGGAAATTACAAAAGGAATGACGAGCTTATATATACCCTTTACTCCTGCGTTGAAGGATATAAAAATATTGTTTATTTACTTGAGTCTAAAATGTACTTTTCACGCAAACTGCCATTATGAAAGAAAATATTTATTTTTATAATTGTCTTACCTCAGCTGATTTAAATTGAAAATAGCATGCTAAATTATCTTGTCTTGTTAAAACAGTCGTATTTTTTCATGTAATTATTATGAACAAAAAAATGGACTTCAATTACGAAATGGCCTACTTCAATGAAATTTTTAATTAATTTTGCTCCGACCATTAAAATGATAATATTAATTAAATGAAATTAATTGAATTTAATACAATTTTAAACAAAATGTTAATTATATTAATTTCTTTTATGATTAGAATTATGCTTAAAATCAATAAATATAGTAATTAATGCGATTAAAATATTAACTGGATCTCTACCATTGCAAAATATTTTGCACAATATAAAAATCAAAATTTCCTTATTAATTTTTATTAAAATTTGTTTCTAAAATTTTAAAAATTAAAATTATTTTAATTTTGGGAGTAAAGTTGGGAAAACCAATCATCTGAAAGAGGTAACCATTTTGGAGGAAAATATTGGTGTTACTTACTTGGCTAGAAGATTTTTCAATAGAGCAGCCGTAGTAAGTACCATGAGAGACAACAGTAATTGCAGTAAAACGGAACATTGATAAACAGATAAATCTACAATATTGTAATATGGAACGCTTAATAATATACATATGTATATTTCCAAATATTGAAAACGTATACTTTCCGATCTAACACACAAATTCATTATTAAATGTCATCTGTCTTACGTCCTATTAGTTTCAGCAGTTCCCAAAAATATTGGGAAATTGGAAGTTATTCTTGAAAATGTATGTATGTGTATTTAGCTTTTTCTAAGAAATATATAAAATTTCTGATGACCTTATAAAGTGTTTTGCGAAATATAGCAATTTAAAAGTGTAAAATAACTAAAAATAATTTACAAAGTTGTAAACACCAAATTACAAATATCTTTCAAAGTATTTACCGTAACTCGTCGTTAATTACTCGTTCGATGTAATTAACTCTAAAGAGAAGAAATAAGTTCCGAACAAATGACAAAGCAATTTAAATATGTGAAAATTCTCTACTTTTGAAACCACTGCTATTAGAACACAAAACTTAAAAAAACCTCGCCATTTTTAGTTTTTTTAATAGATGTAGAAATGAATACATCCAAAATACAACAACTTTAACTGAGATCTATAGTTTTAATGTTAAGAAAAAAAGTCATGTTGAACGTTATATCAAAGGTAATTTTTATACCTTTAAAATGACATCTCAACGAATCTTGTGCCAAAAATACTTTTGAAAGATATTTGTAATTTTGTGTATACAACTTTATACATTTTTAGCTATTTTATACTTTCAAATCGCTATATTTTGCGAACTACTTTATAAAATTATCTGAAATTTTGTGCTAAGCTTAGTTTTGGCAAACATAATTATTGTAACAAACATCATTATCATCATGATTGGTTTTAAATGGAATGACTCACAAATTAAAATTTAGTCGATGAGTTACAAAATTGCAGTTTTTACAATATTAAAAGCAATTCGAAAATCTGTGAAACCCCTCAATATTTTAAACTAAACGCGTATATAAGTATGACTAATGTTAATATTGTATGCAGCAGGTTCGTTATGCCACTTAAATGTAACATAAAATTACACACAATCTATACATTGATTGTAACCCCCTGGATAAACTAACTTGTCTGCAAATTCAGACTTACACTCTTAGCCAGTCTTAATACAAAAACACATTTAGTATCATCATTAATTTTTTTTCCACCTTTCTTCATTATGAATTTTGTTGTATTTACCATTGTTACGATTTTTGTTATGATTTGTACGTTTATGCTTTTCCAAATAGATTTCAACATTCATATATAAAATGCCTCAAACTTACCACAAACAAATTAGTCTACTTACAACTTCAAAACAAAACGGTATTTTTTTTCAAAAGACTTCAGATTTTCTTGAATTAAAAACATATCAACTTGGCGGCTTATAGAAAGGATACTGAAAACTACTAATAAAAGGATATATACAAATGTCTCCTTTTACCATTGTTTTAAGCGTCACCCTGCTGGCTGGCTCTATACAAGCTGGCGTTATTAAAGATTATTATGGCAGCCAATCGGATGCCAATGTTGAATCTCATGACTTTAGTGAGGGTTTAGCTAAAAGTGAATCCTCTAACTATGAGTCTCTAGGTTCTTTGGGTGATCATTTGCAACAATCACACTTTCCCGCCGACTATGCTGAAGGCTCTAAGGGAAGTGAAATCGAAGAGGCAACTGCGGCCAGTGAACACATTGAATATAGTGGTGGCTTTGATCATCAACACTATCCACAATTTGAACATGAATCGTTAGGTTCATTGCACGACATACATAGTGATTTACATGACTTCGATACTAAACCAGTTCCAGGCATTAACCATGGCAAAGGTGCCTTGAGTTATAGTACCACTTATGAATTTAAAGATCCTAAACCATAAATAAGTTTTATTTAAATCATCTAAAGTGGTGATTTAAAAATATTGATTTGAGTTCATGCTTAAATTCGAATGTGTTTGTGTAATGTTTTCATTTTGTTTTCCTCTTCTCTATTTGAAACGCTGACTCAAAATGTGTGCGTGTGTTTTTTCTTTTCTATTAATCTTGGTTTAAGCTGTGATTACGTTCTTCATAAATGATGGTGTTAAATAATATTTAGCTAATTAAAGAAAAGCAAAAACAAAAACAAAAACAAAAAACATAAATAATTATTAGACCAAAGAAAAGTGTTATGAAAAAGTATGTATGCGTGTATGGAAGCTGATGGCATGGCACGTTTAAGGAAGATTGCAACACTTAAATTTCAATTAATTTTATAATATTTTTTTTTTTGTGTTTTTCGTTTTGTTATTTTCAATTAATTTTGAAATTTTATATTTGTTGATATTAGTATGTAAATTAAGGAAAAACAAAGTACTTTAGTTAATAAAAGATGAATTTAGACAAATTTAAAGAAATTTGTTTTGTTTTATTTTATACATTCAGCGAAGATTACCTGCAAGTTTAAAGAAAAAAAAAACTAAACTTCATTTTGATGAATATTATAATAGCGTTAATGTAATTTTTTTTTTTTTTATAATTTCAGTTGGAAAACTGTATTGCTATAATTGGGAATATATTAGATATAAAACCTGCTAAGAAGTTATCAGGTTACCAGTTTATGTAGGTAAAAAGTAAAATTTTTAAGAAAAATAGTGCTGTTTTAAACCATAGCACTGTGAACAAGCAAAAAGCAATACTTCAGGGTTTAAAATCCGTCAATCACTTTCGAGAAGGGGTCCAAAAGTTATCGCGGTTTAAAGTTATAAATGAACCTACTTATATATATATATATATATATATATATATATATATATATATATATATATATATATATTGAAAATGTAATTGTATTAAAAATGTACTTAAAAAATCGTTCTTATTATTAAAATGCTCGCATTAAACCCATAAGCAAAATTCAAACGCCGTTTAAATCATTAAAATTCACAATGCCTTCCCAAAGATATTGGTATTTAATATTACATACTTTTGAAATTAATTTTCTTGGTTTTTTAGAAGGTGAAAAAAAAAACAAAATAATATTGCGAGTTTTCGCAAAACTGAAAACTGTCATCGATAAATGGTTTAATGGAGTTTGTGTATATAAAATTTAATGCAAATTGAAAGGAACCAGGTAAATAAATGCCCTTTTTCTAGCATTCTTTCATGGAATTGTCGATATATATTTTGCTAAATTCAAGATCTTTAATGCTTTAAAAGATACAGAGTTTTAAATCATGCAAACCCGTGATTTTTATTGAACATTTTTCAAACATTTTTTAATAACTTAAATACGATTATTTATTTTTCACTTTTTTATCTTTTCTGGCATTGGGTCGTTTTTTTTTTTTGCATCTTAAATTTGATTTGCTAACCAAAATCCTCCTGTTAGTTATTTTTGAAATGTTATTTGATGAACATTCAGTATCCTTTTTAAGCTCTACACGATCTACGAATTAAACTATAGAAAAATAAACAGAAACTTTTCAGATCACTCAGTAATCCGTTTTAATGATATTTTATAACGCTATCATTTTTGAGATTACTAAAATGCATTTTTGTCCATAAATTGTACAAACTACAAAATTTTTAAGGGCGCCCTTAATTTTAGGATAAATCTTGACAAAACCTTGCTATTGATTCACATTCTAATAATTTTTAAGCTGGCCCTTGGATGTGCCCAAACAAAATGTGTTTAGAAAGAAGTATCTCGTTTTCCGAAGCCAATTTATTTTGATAGATTAAAAAAAAAAGCATAATGCTACAAAATTAGAAAAATTGAAAACACTTCAAATGTAACATATTGTAGTTTGAAGGTTTGGTTGGGTAGATTATTACACAATTTTTAGAATTTTTGATATACCTCCAAAATAAGGAGTCATATCCAATAAAACGATTTATAAAACACCGTGGCTTTAAAGTTTGTTATCTCAAATACCCGTTATCCAATTTAAGTTTCTTAAACAACATTAGAAAAAAAATTTTATCCTTTATAAAAAGTATATACACATATTTATTTGTAGGAAAACTGTGTACATAAATTCAATTTTTTTTATATTCTTATTTTTTGAACTTTTCAGCCATTTTTAACCCACACTTTATTAGAAAACATATTTTTTTCTTATCTTTTTCTAATACAATATTTTATTAGAAGTAAAATGAGCCATTATAGGATAAAATCGGATTAGAATTGTAGAATATATGATTTTTTTTGAAATTGCACAGTTTTTCAAAAATTCACTTTTACTGACGTAAATTGAAAAATCATTCTTAATGCCTTTTTGTGGTTGTATCGAAGTCATTTATTCTAAAATTGAAAATAATATTTATTAAAACCAATTTTAATAATTTTTGTCTCTATAATGCATAATTTGACTATAGTAGATATAATTTTTAAATATGATATTTACTTCTAGCTTTTGGTTTTATTTTAATTATTTTATTAGATTTTTATAGATTAGTGAAACTATCCAATAGGTTAGAACATAAAATGTTCGCCTACTTGTTTGTGAAAATCGAGAAATTTTCGCTCAGATTTACCAAAATTTAACTGAAAGAAATTTGACTGAAAAAAATTGACTGAAAGATTGCAAGAGTTTGCCGAAAAATGCTGTTTAAATCGTTGCATAAAGTAGACACTTTGGCAAATAATTCCACTTTTTTACAAGTTCATGCTCAAACACAACTTTTCGTCTTTCAAAGTTATTGGTTATCTTGATAAACAAGTCATATGACCATAAAGCTCAAAAATAACGATAAATGCGCGACTTGTATACAATTTAAATCAAAGATATTAATAGTTGTTATATATTTTTCTGGTATTGCAACACAGCTTTTATAATTTTAGCTCAATTTTAATAAAATAATGTTAAAAATGATATTAAAGTACCACATTTAATGCCTTGTCAGACTGTCAACGCTGCCACATTATATTTTTTAATATACATAGGTTATTAATAACTGGGTCTATTACCATTTATAAAATACATTCACTTTTTATAATTTCTTAAATTATTATTTTGGAATTTCTGCCAAAAAAAATATAAATGTTTGATGTTGTAAAACTTATAAAAATCTGATATTTTATATGTAAAATACCATACTTATGTTACCATATTTATTATGCAAAATATACTTCATTTTAAAGGCAGTTAAATCCTCTACAGTAATCTTCCAAAATTTTTCAAAGAATTTATTTTTTTATTGCTAAACATATATAATTAGATTATCTACTTCTCAGATACAAAAATAGGTAACTATTATACACATAGTACTGTATATTATAACAGAGATT
Organism: Protocalliphora azurea; assembly: GCA_932274085.1. NCBI lineage: Eukaryota > Metazoa > Arthropoda > Insecta > Diptera > Calliphoridae > Protocalliphora > Protocalliphora azurea. Next base: position 77,175,427 of record OW026523.1, on the reverse strand, counting down.
AAAAGTTAGAAAAATAAAATATTACATAGAGTATTAAAAATGTACTATTTCGATCCCATATCACATAGACATTCAGGACAATGTTAATGCCTCTTAATTTACTTTATAGGCATCCGACTTTGGTAAAGGAGTGATCTCAGATAGATCAATCGATATTCATAGAATATGGTTACATTAAGATTTACATATTGTACTATTATTCTTGTTTATCACATTTAATGTGTGTGACTTTGCTTCAAATCATAAAATGTGCAGTAACAGTTCAAATCATTTACAATATTTTTAAATTTATATCTTATCTGTAAGGCAAGTCATATTTTGAAATCGTAAAAATACCTAAGAAATATTTGTTGCTTTTAAATAAAAGCTCACGTAATCCATTTAAATTCCGATCAATTTTGTTAGATTCTATTAAATTATAAATATATAAATAAAATTTATTAAACTATTACATTAAATTATAATTTCTCCTAGAAAAATCTAATTTGAAAACAAAATATAACTATAACACGTTTTTCATTTGAAATTTTAAGTAATATTTTTTATCTTTACTCAGCTAAAAAATTGTCGTAAAGCTCTCATCTATCAAAACGACAAATAAATAATTATTCCTCATCTTTATAGCTTACAGCAGCAACCAGATATTAAACAAATCTCACTCTAGTTAATAAAATGCGTATCACGTTTATTTTTATTTAATCTTTTAACGTAATAGATGCTTTCATGCATAAAAGTTTGTTTCTTAAATCTTTTGTTTTTATTGCTAAATCGTCTTAATAAAACACACACACTTTTTTACGTACACACTTCATTCATTCTCCATTTAAGAAGATATTACGATGTAAATATTGAGGTATTTTTAAATACACATTTAATTATTTTTACATACATTAAGATTTAAATATGTTTTCATCTTTATATTTTATTAACTTTATAAATTGTTAACTAAATAAGGGTGTGAATATTTAAATATGTTGTGTTGTTTTCTAAAACTGGTTTAGAAAAAAAAAATAGAAATAAAAAAATAATTTATATAGCAAAAGTATTATATTGCAAAAGTATTATATTGCAAAAGTATTAAATTATTATAAATTTTAATAAAAGCAAATTAATTTTAATATTTTCTTTTGACAATAAAAAGCATTTATTAATATTTCTTATATTTAAAATTACAATGCCAATCAAGACAAAAAAAATAACGACAATTGTATAGCTTTTAATTAATGCAAAAAAAATCATCTTGCACAGTGTTGTCATTGTGATAACATGTTGTACAGTTATCGATTACTTTCGATTTAAGTATAATGAGAAATTTTCATATAAAGTTTTAATGTGCTAATTTGTAGTGTTAATATAGAATTAATATACATTTAGCGGAGAAGATAAACATCCATGTGAAAAAGTAGAAAAAATGTTTGAATTACGTATACATGTCTAAAAACTGGTCCTTTCTTATTTCATTAGAATATTAGCGTTAATAGTTAAATATATTAGATAGTTTTTATATTTATTTTAAATATTTGTTAAAATTCTCTCAAGAAAATTTTTCAAGTTTATTTATGAGTACTATTAATAAAACAAATTAAAGTTATTTTTAATTATTAAATCATTATTACTAAATAACTGGGATTAATAGAATTTTTATTATTTTTTTTTTTTTCATAAAAGACCACTTGTATACGTTTTCCATTATTGCACTAATTTTCTAAATTATATTTTATCCATGAAACCTCTGATATTATTGCTCTACGGGAAATCCACCACCATAAGTGGTTGGAGTATTATGCGTTTGTGCTGATCTTTATAACGCACAGTAAAAATCATCCAACATTTACCCAATCGACTCAAAATCACTTTCTGAATCGATTTTACGATGTCTGTCCGTCCATCTTGCTGCCTGGACGTCTGGCTGGCTGTCCATGTAAACCTTGTGCACAAAGTACAGACCGCAATTTTGAAGATAATTCAATGAAATTTAGCACGTAGGACTTTCATGACACAAAGACGAAGCCTACTGAAATTGGCTATAATCGGTCCTTTATTTCGCCTAGCATCTATGCGAATGTCCTCCCAAAATAGGGAATTAACGATCATAAATGCCTTAAATATAGCAATATTTCAATGAAATTTGGTATAAAGAAGTTTCGTAAAGTATCAATCTTAGTGCAAAATTTCATAAAGATCGGACCATAAAACCCTATTCCGAAAATCACTTTAACGAACTTGAATCATATACACACGTTAGTATCAAATTTATATACGACAAAAATAAGTTTTATATAAGTAGAAATCACAGTGACAAATTTTATGAAGGTCGCTCCATAATTTACCATAGCTCCCATATAAGCTCTCTTTCGGGAATCACCCTGCAGTACATAAATTTATATAAATGTTAGTATTAATGTAATATTTTTTATTCGTATTCGTATGGTATTCGTGAGGTAATGTCGTAAAAATATATTTTTTTGCAATTGTTGTATTTCTTATTGTTTTTAATTCTGTAATTTTAACATATATAAATATACACTTGGTATGATGAAACTCTTGCAAGTAGTCTGTGCATTTAAAGTAAGCGAAAATTATAGCAATTTATTACACCTTTGAGTTAGTATATTCCGAATACAAGAAATAACTGCCAACAATATTTATAAATATTGTTATATTATTATCTATTAGTTTCATCACTTATTATCTGCCTATTTTCATCATATATTTTGATATTCAAGTAGTCTCGTAAACATAAAAGTCATTTAAAAATATTTAATAAACACTAAATAAACTTAAACTTGTCATGTCCCACTATACCCTAACATTTCCTATTTTACCCAAAAAAACGCCGAAAAACAACATCTAAAGATAAATTATTTTATGCAAAACGTTAGATAATAATCCATTCTATATAACAGATCCAAGGCAAGGTTCAAAAGATTATAGGCTGGATTATGGGTTTTTATAACTATAAGTTTTTGGTAGAAGACTGATCTCAAATTGTTTATTCGATGGCCAAAATATATGGTTACATGTAAATTTATATACCATATTACTATTATAATTATTAATATTATTATTGTTATTATTATTATTATTATTATTATTATTATTATTATTATTATTATTGTTGTTTCATAGGCTGACTTCCGTTCATATAATAAATTTTGCAGCTAGCGGGATCGTTTTAAAATTTTAGGTTTTTGATAAAATGATCGAAATTAGGTTAAAATAACGGATAGAATTGGAAATTGTTATTTTTTTTTTTATTTTTGAGATATTATCAAAAATTACCCAATTTTTATTAAGTATAAATAATCTCGATTTTTGTTATTTTTGTCCGAATAAAAACACAATATGCTTGAATTGATGATTCAGTAAAAATTAAATTATTTATTGCAAACAATAAATTATTTTCTTCGTTGTTGAAATACTAAAATTTCAGCCTTCTTAAGGCTATTTCAAGAATCAAGAAAGGCTAGAAAAAAAGCGTATAACTTTTTTGAGGCTAAAAGCAAAACAAAAAGGCTAGATTTAGCCTTAAAAAGGCTAAACTGGCAACACTGCTCCCCATTATCTTATAGTTTTTTTGGCAACACTGGTTATTACTGTTTGGCGGTACATTAGCTTGTGGGCTATAATTATACAGCAAAAGATTGTAATAAGCTTTTTTGTGTTATTTTTGAGCTTCGTAGGCATTTAAAATTTCCCCGAGTTATACGCTGATGAGGAGCAGTGTTGTCAGTTTAGCATTTTTAAAGCTAAATCCATCTTTTTTATTTTATTTTTAGTCTAAAAATTTTCGTTTTAGCTTTTTGCTACCTTTTTTTTTTTGATTCTTTAAATTGCCTTAAAAAGGCTAAAATTTTAGCAATTTAACGAAGAAGAAAATAATTTCTTATATGCTTTTAATAATTTTATTTTTACAGAATTAATCATTTAAGCATTTTTTGTATCAATTATCGATATTATTTATATTTAACAAAAATTTTCGCCTGTGGCGCTTCACTCTCCAAATCAAATGTAACTTAAGTCATTTTATGGACTTACTTAATCAACTATTATAATTATTTTTTTGACTATTTACAGTCAAAAAAGTATTAAGTATAATTCAAAAATAACGAAAAATCTCTTCAAAACATTAGGTGGGTAATTTTTCATATGAAATATAACCCAGATTTGTACGCGAATTTTGTGAGTGATTTTACATTGAATCATTTTGCTGACAGCCGCTCTATGTTTTATTTTTAAATTTATAGTATCTTTAAAAAAATATCAAAAACTAACGAAAACAGAGAAATAAAAATAAGTTTTTTTGTGTCATTTAGCCTTGTCTAACCTTTTTTAAAGTCCAATTTAGTCTCTTTTTTTCTAACTGATGAGGAGTTCAATTTGCAGCATCAGGCAGTTGGGAGAACTTAGCGTCGCATATTGGGGAATAGGGATCAAAAATGGCGTTTAATTCAGGGAAAGTTGATATCGATATTTTAATGTTTACATTTTGATTTGAAAAAAATTGAATTTGTTTTTTGATTTTTGGAATTAAAATAAAATTCTTGATTAAAAATTGATTTTTGGAGAAAGTATAAATATTGTACCTGTGATAAAATCTTCTAAAAATTTTCGGTAATTGTTGACTTTGTAATTTAAAATAATGCTAAATAAAATAATTTAAGATTTTGATTTCAGATTTTGCTAGAGAGATTCCCGAAACTCCAAAAAACCGGTGAAAAAAATCCCACAAATTGGATTTTTATAATTTTGCCTATAAATTCCACATTTGTTGCAGGTCTAGAAAAAGCCATTGGCAAACTCTTTAGAACACATCAAGGTTCTTGAAACTGCATTCTGTTTGTCCATGCTTTGGGATTTTAAAACATATAGGCTAAATTAAAAATTTCGATAAAAAAATAGGTCAAATTAGGCACGATCTCTACTTAAACTTGCTGTGTATTTAGAGTCGTTTTTAGTATTGAAATTATCTCCGTGAAAATACCCTTAAGAAAAGTATAAATTCATTATACGCTGGTTCTTAAGAAAAAAATTTATTTTAGAGAAAAATGAGTGTACACACTTTTTCGGTCAAGAAAATACAAAAAATCATAATTCTTGCAATTTTCAAATTCAAAATAATTTTCTTTTCGACTCGAAAAATATATAGACTTCAAATTTCCTTTATTCGATAGATATTTTTTTTTACTAACTAGAAAAATGTAATAAAGTCGGTTTGAAATATTGGGCTACATATAGAAAATACGTCCAGTATTGCAAAATTAAGATAGTTGAAATTTCAAATGTAGATAACTTGAAAACTATAAGAGATAAATAGTACATGCAATAGTACATGAAATCGGGAAAGAAATAAAAATTTGGCTAGTTGTAAACATTTTTCTATGTCAGAGGTGCCCTACTTTGAGCTCCTATAGCTCCGCTGCTCTCAAATTCAGAATTATATTCTCCTCTGCTATGCCTATGTAAATCTCTATGTAAATCCAACTAGCCGATTAGAAGTTACAGATTTATTTCCAAAAATTGTCCGTTTGATAATAAAGAAAAAAATCTGCAATTAAAATGTTTTTTGTTTGAGAGCAACTGGAGTTTTTAAAAAAATTTTAATTTCATAAATCTGATAAATATATACACAATATTACTATTACTAAATATCAGAACCAACAACCTGTAACATTTTAAGTTCCATTCCATCAAATTTCAAAGTTAGTGTATTTTGGGACAATTTTCAAAAGAAAGTATAAAAATATTTCGAAAAAACCAAATTTTCCAATACTTGAAGAAAACCACACTATAATAACTGAAATTGATGTTTTCATTTTAAAATTTTGGTTTAAGGAACTTTTTATTTAAAAAAAATACCCTTTTAATTTAAAAAAAATTTAGCTTTGACTGAACAAAAAAAAAGCGCAACCTAGGCCAATGATTTTTATTGCTATATTGATACACAATCTTATCCATTTTTTATTCTGTACCCAATTTTATTACAAAAAGTTAATTTTCAAAAGTTAATTAATCGCAACTTTTGACACATTTTACACTAACGTTCGTTGCCATGTTTGGGGCCCCTTGTGTATCTGGAACCGATTATTGGTACTCATCGTAAAGCCTAAAGTGATTTTGAATATATCTGTATTGGTTTAAAAGTTATGATTTTTGCAAAGAAAAAAGTCAAAAGACTCCGCTGTGTGTCATCAACGCTAAGCATCCGGTTGGAAGGACCATAAACAAATTACAATAAGTAATTGCCTTTTTACCGCTGTTTGACGATACCAAAGTAGAGTTTGTGGACTCTAATTAGGCACTAGCAGAAAGGAATATGCATTTTCTGTGCCGTAACATTTTATCAATATTCATGGCGTCTTTTCCATTTGGATTTCATTGAAATCTTAACAAACAATAAAGGCTTAAAAATATTTTTATGTCAGATTCTTAAAGAACGTGAATTTTGTATAAAAAAATACTTTTTATAAATAATCACAGATAAGGCTATAAAAAAGCTATTATCGATGTTATAACTTAAAAAGCTATTTAACTCTTCCAGTGACAAACTTAAATTGCTGGACCCAAAACAAACATAATTTCTTTAAACTAAATATTAAAATCAACTCTTTTCTACACACTTAATTCGTTTTTTATAATAAATTACTTCACTTTATCGACTTTTTTATATTTTTAGTAAAATTAATACTGTCATTCTTGACCCAACAAATAATATTTTAAGAAACATTTTTTTAAAGAATATTGTTTTTTTTTAATTAAAATTAATAAAACATTAAAAAAATATTTGAGAATTATTAAGAAGACCTTGAAAATAGTAATCCGTAAACTCTGAAACAAAAATCAGCTTAGGTGTTGACAACAAAATCGTGAAAAGGTTAACTAATGCTTGAATTTGAATTAAGATGTTATTTATATTATACTATTTACTACAGGGTCTTTTTATAAAGAAAACTAATAGAAAATAAGTTTTATATTATTAACAAACAACCAGACTAAAAGCGAAAGAAAAAATATAGTAAGTTTATAAAAACAAGTTTTCTTCAGTAATATAAACTTAAAGCAACATTTATTCTATATCGAATGAAGAAAAGTGATCTACATTTTGTATGAAAAATTCTCCATTATAAAAGAGTTTTCGCATCATTTCTCTACCAGTTAAATTACTCAACTACATTTTTCTTTGATATAGAAGAATTATGGTTATTATTTTCCATACGATTTCGCGTAATGTTTACTCTTAATATCGGCAACATTATTAAAATCAATATTATCACTTATTGCTACGGCACCATGATCATGAATGCCTCCACCAATACTGGCAGAGCTACTGCTGCTGCTAATTTGTGTATGTAACTGAGAGCTGGGTAATTCAAAATGAGCTGAATGTGCCGAGTCATCTGAGAAAACGGTATTAGTGACACGATCACTACCCGGATGTGAGGAAGCTATAGAAGGTGTATGCACTAATGTTGTATCTAAACCTGAAGAAGCATGATAACTGGGTGAAGGTTCTAGCCAGACTTCATAACCTGAAGAGAGACCAGCATCTGACCAGGGATCTATATTACTAGCAGATGAATCCAAATGACTAATAGAGTCTAATCCACCTGAATGACCAGTACTAAGGGAAGATGTATCAAAATGACTACTGGCATCTAAGCCTCCCGAGTGGCCAGCTGCAAGAGCGGATGAATCCAAATGACTGTTAGAATCCAAACTGTGAGAATGTTCATTTCCAGCATCATATTGTAATACACTTGAACTCACGTGTACAGAAGAGCCAAAGTCTATGTTAATAAGAAAAAAATAAATTAGTAAAAAGTGATCTTTTTTTTTTTTTGTTAATAAAACTTGCCATTTCCTCCATAATGACTAAAGCCACGTTTAATTCGTTCAGCTTGATCTTGTTGATTATTAAGGGCTCTACCTTCCAATGATTTGGCCAAAAAACAAATAATAATTATTTCTAAAATCCTTAACTGTGTTATTAACGTTGCAGTTGCCATTGTGTTTCTTGTTAAGACTTTTGTTACTTAAGGAATGTTTTCAATTTTACAGAACTGTTTGTTTTTATATAAACTTTTTGTAAAGTTTTTTGTTAATTATAAAATTAACCAACGGATATAATTTTTTAAGCTTGAACGATTTTTGAGGACACTGTCATATTTTAAATTCTAAAACTAAATTACATTTTAATTATAGCTATAGTGTGTCATAAGAAGGTGACAGTAAAAGTCAATGACTTAGTGTTATACAAAAGTTTCTACAAGTTTTGCGCAAAATTAAGTTTTTCATAAGAAACCAAAATGTGTTTGAATTATGGCATAGAGAATAAAAATATAAAGTTTTTCTAAACATAACAGAAATTTGGGCACATATAACTTTTATATGTTTATGCATAATCAAAAACTACGCACTATTAAATAAAATTTAAAAAGTTTTAGTTATTTTAAAACCTAAATCTGATTAAATCTTACTTAAAATATAGTTTTCCCTTATCCGCAAGGTGTTTTTTAAATCTCATAAATTTGTTAAAAACTAATACGTGTTTGTTATGAAATTGCCTTGACAGCTTAACTCTAAAATAAATTCTTAAATGTAATTATTTAATAATACTCATTAATCGCATACTCCAGGCTGTGAGTTCACGACTTTTTTGACAAGTAAATGTAAAGGTTCACACATATTAGAGGGAAAAAACGTCATTGAATATTCTATTTTTGTAAAATTTCCAAATAAAATTTCAAAAATAAACATCTGTATAATAAATAAAATGTAAATGAACGTGATTTTTTATTTCACATTTATTTATTGTGTTATATGCCCTTAACATTCATCAAGATCTTAAATAAACATAACACATTTAAACTACTTACTTAGTAGTACACCTGACAGTCACTTACTTCGTATGTCACCCAGACATGTTCAGCTGTCGTTCAAAATTTTCAGTGTTTACTGTATTAAGACTTAGATTTGCAAACAATTTTTTTTTTCCAATTAGCACTTAAAAAATCAATTTTTTGGAATATTTAAATATATTTGGGAATTACCTAACTATTAATGCTAATCATTTGGATTTTAATGGAAAATGCTGGAGAGAAGAATTATATACATATATAAATAGATTGTAAGTAGGGTTCTTATACCGAGAATTCCCGGGACGAATTTCCCCGGAATTTTTCCAATTTGCTATTTCCCGATTTCCGGGATTTTTTGTCGGGATCCTTGAAGTTAAAAACCATCAAAAATGTGCATTCTTACCATTTTTAAAAATCAAAAATTCTATTAAGAAAAAAAAACATTGATTAAACAAGCAAATATAAAGTTAGATGAGTTCATTGTTTTGCGTTGTAAAGTTTACAAATTAACATCCAGCATGTGTCTCCATTTCTTTTTGGAAATAAATATTTGAGTAAGGTAGCAGTGTTCTATACTAAGATCTGGTAATAGCTTTAGAAATCATTAGTAACCGTCTCTAGCATTTACCAATTTCCAAAAGTTATCATTTTTCTCTTCTTCCCTAGACTTTTAAAATTGTTGAATGAATTTTAATTGGTTGAAATAACTTTTACAACAACAATATTATGTATCAGCAAATCAACAGAACAAATTTATATTTGTAACAATAATCCAATAGGCAGATGTACTCGTTATTGTTTAAAAGACAAAAAATGCAAAAAGAAATCTATAGACATTGATTACTTCAAGGCTCTTAATAATTAAAAATAAAAAAATAATATCCACATAATATTTTCAAAACTTATTTTGTTTAGAAATAATCTTACTATATAGCAAATTTATATATTTCAGATGTGACATATGTATATCGATTTGTATGGGGACAAAAAATGTTGCAAATTAACCCAAATTTAAATATTGATATGTTATGAAGTAACATGTATGAACGGTTCAATTATTTCGCTCACATTATTTGAACCATTTTTTAAATACCTCGAATAATATGGTTTTCGTTCAACAGTGTTCACAGTTTCTAATTTTTGAACAAAAAAATATAGAGTTAGATGATTACATTGCTTTGCGCCCAGTTCGATATAATTAACTCTAAATAGTTTATTAAAATACCAGAAAAAATAATTTCCGAACTAAGAAATACTGAAATAACAAAACTACTTATATATTTAAAAAAATTCTAAGTGATTGAAACTAATGCTATTAGAATACAAAACTTAGAAAACCTCGCCAATGTTAAATGAATGCACGACATAGTTTTGTATTTTTTATTTTTACCTTTCACCTTCAAAAAAAAAAATATATATATATATTATTTTTATCTTTTGGAGAAATCGATCGGGGCCCAAGTAAAATTAAAAAAAAATGATTCTCAAAGACATGCTTATTTATGGTTTCTTAAAAAATATTCTGTGGCTGTGACGAACGACATCTAGAATTCTTTCTTTAAGTTTTTATTGTCGATGATGAATAACCAGATGCTTAAATAGTACATAGGACATTTTTAAGTACGAATATATTAAGGGTACTCATTCAAACGTTTAAGTTTCTCATTTGTGCAATTGTGCAAATTTGCGCGACATGTTTCATGAACATCCTCTTCAAATATTGTTTAATAATAAGTAAATAAAATTTTGTTGAAGGCAATGATACATGCAATGATTTTATTATAATTAATGTAACTATAACTTTTTACATCGCTTTATTAATAATTTTTAAATATACACAAAAGACAGTTGATTTATAAATGCACAATTAAACAGCGCAAGTTTGCTTAACCAAATAGTCGCGCAAACTTATAAGTCTTGCGAAAATGATATTCCTTACAATTGTTGACAGTTCATTTGCGAGTTTGAAAACTTGCACACATTGCAAAGTTTGTGAGGGGTTTGCGCATTTTCATGAGGACTTTATTTTTTAATAATAGCAATAAATTTCCCTGTAAGTATTAAAATAAAGTTTTTTTGTTTAGTTTTTATGCTTTTTAAATAATATTTTATTTTTTCCGAATACCGCTGAATTGCCAGGATTGCCTTAAATAAAAACCCGATTCCCGGAAGTTGAAAAATGTGGAGAAATTAAAAACCCTAATTGTTAGCCAAAAAATATTGTGCTATTTATATTTGTAACTTGTACTTGTGAATTAATGTTGATTGAAAAGAGAGGTAATAAAAATTTATGATTTTTTGTTCATAAGGCGATACAACAGTCGTGTAAACATTGCTAACATGAAGATAAGTTTATTTTATTTATTTATACTGCACAGTGGGTTGTTAATGATAAATTATGGAAATATATGTAGATAAAGTCCTTATGAAACAGTTACGAATTTTAAATAAAATCTAAGCAAGTCACTTTTTACCCAAAATCGAATATACTTATTGAATAGACAATTTGAATTCAATTTTAAAATCTTATGGATGATATGATCCCAGAATGGGGAAAATTTTTAGAAAATTATGTCCCTTGTTTAATTTTATATTTAATAAAAAAAATATATTTCGGCTTGGTCCAATTTATTATACCCACCATCTGCAACTTTCTGTGCCACACTAATTTAAAATTGCACCTTACATGGGAAGTGGGCGGTAAAGTGTACGGATCACATTCATTTTCGGTTTCCAAGTTTATATCCATAGACTATTTATATAAAATTTCGCTGTCGTACATGCTTTTGTTTAAAAGATATCGGCGGAAAAGTGTGAACTGAAGTTACAGCGGACACAAAGTTTTTCTAGTATTTGATTCATAATTTTTTTCTATTAATCAATTTGGCCCATTTTCAATACGAATTAAACCTTATATGAGAGAAATATTTCAGCCAATTTTCGTTCCCATACGTGATACGACCCAAGCCCTATCCTTTTTTAACAAATAGATAGACAAACGAACGGACATAATTAGAATATATATACGTTATGGGGTCTTAGATGAATATTTCGATATGTTACAAACGGAATGACAAACTCAAAAATATTAGGGTATACATATCTTTTTGAATGATAAGTATAAAAACGTTACAATTCTCAAAATTTAAAAAGAATAATATTTTAAACCAAACGAAATAGTTGTGCAAATTATTATCTATAGAAATTTTAAATTTGCTATATTTATATATATTTGCGGTGGTTACTGCAATATGGGAGTTATCTTGCATCTTTCGTGTTTTGTGGGGAAATTTCGTACAGAATAAAAAACATAGGCTTAAAAATAATTTTTTTATCGTTTAGTACATATACGCATAAATTTATGATACAATACCATAATTTTAATTGTTCTAATGATTTTTAAGATGAATTAGCCATTTATGTTCCCAGCTGGTTATGTCTTCAAGCTAACATCGACGACGCATACAAGACCCATAGTAAATTCTTAACGATGTGTTGACGACAGCCCATATAAATCGTCGACGACTTTTTCAAACAAAAACGTTCACAACTTCATGGACGATAATGACGTCCAAATTGTCCTTGACGATTATATGGATGGCAACAGACTTTATTATATCATCAACTTGTATGTTGGTGACATTTTTGCCATTTTATCGCTAACGACGATATTAATAACAACATATATTACTTGTCGTCGATGACAATTTACATATATAATTAATATAGTCTAAAATGACAGCATAAGAAAGTTAAAAGCATTTCTGTTAAATTTTTTAATTTTTATTATATTTTAATCCATATTAATATTATAAAATCAAGTGTGTATTTGTTTATTTATTTCAAGGACCGTAATATTTATGAGTTTTAAAATAAAACTCGAGAAATAATGATTATTTTTGAATTCGATTTAACACCAAAATTCAGATTTTTTTCTTTTTTTAACAAAAACACTGATTTTTACAGAAATCAAAATTTTTACTAAAAATCAAAATTTGTTTCCAAATTCAAAAAAAAATGGATTTTTCTAAAAAATTGTACAAAAATCAAAATTTTTACCAAAAATTAAAAAAATGTATATTTTTTTTTAATCTTACAAAACACAAAATTTTTTCTAAAATTCGAATTTTTTCTAAACTTACCTATAGAGTAATTCCATTTTAAATTTAAAAATTTTTATCTCTCTGAAATTTTCTCTGTAGCAAATATTCCGATAGGAAGCCTACATGTCACTAAAGAAAATTCTTACAAAAAATATGTTAATAAAAATATTTTCAAAATTTTTATATGACATCTTAAAACACAAGCTTTGATAAATCCACTGTAAAAAAATATTTTTATATCTTTTATATAATAAAAGTTATGCCTATTGAAATAAATTCGTTAATCACTTTCAAAGCTATAGAGTTGCCACAGTTTTCAAAATAAAAACGAGAAAAAATCATTTTACATGCCTCTGTATCCTCCTCTACACATGTACCAAATTTTATCTAAATCGGGTCAAAAACTTTTAAATTCAAAATGGAATTACTCTATGCTATATCTATATGAACATTAATAACTTTAAATAATTTGCATTTTCATATAAAGTTGAAATAGAATCAAGATTTTATAAATCCTCATATCCTTATATATATTATAAAAATGGGGTGTAAGTTTGTTTGTGTTCAACGGCTGAACTGATTTTCACGATATTTAATACATAGATAATACCAGTGCCAGATGTGGTTATAGGTTTTGTTAGATTTCGATTTTTTCAATTTTACACGTTATTAATAAAGCTATTTATATGAAATGTGATGAACAGATACTGCTTGCACTGTAGAATTGTTATGGATATTGATGGATATTGATATTTACGTCCATTTTTTTAAGTCTGACTAGCGGGGAGTGTAGTAACCTTCATATAAAGCAATTATTCATTATGGCATATCTAAGGAACTATTACAGTGAGGGCCCTCAAATTTCGTGGGAACCTTTATATTATCATATCGCATTAACGAAATGAAAATAGAATGGATAGGTCCAGGGGAAGAGGTAGCGCACATACAAAGAATATATTTTCACATCTAAAGACTATTACAGTGAGTCTTAAAACAATTTAAAAGTAACATTCATATTAAATTCCGAATAGGGTAAATAGGTCCAGGAGGAATAATAGCTACCATAAAAAGTACACATTAGTTGTTATATGAAATTTTATAAAACTTCGCACATATTTAAGGAAGATATAATCACTACGGTGCAGAATAAATATTTTATAAATGTAAGACAATATTGAATTACAAAAGGGTATGGAGGAAAATTTATGGACCGATTTGACTCATCTAAAAAAACCGAAATTCCAAAAAAAAAATATTCTTGATAGATTTATGCAAGAATGAAGCTCATATATAGGAGCTTCAAAAAATCTAATACCGCGTTTCGGCCTATAACTCGATCAATAATGAACTTAGTTCATTCTTTCAACACAAAAATTCTTAAAAAGATGTCCGATTTTCCTTAGAAAGAACGAAGTCTCTAGCTTACATAGATGAAAAAATCAAATATGTCTTGTTTGATTCAAAAAACCAAAATATATTTAAACTGTAGCTTATTTTTATATTATATGTAATTTAAAGAAAAAAACCAAAAATACTAAAAAAATTGAACACATTTTGAATAATTTACAATTGACGGATATACATTCCTTAATAGCGTTAAATATTGATTGACGAAAATCAAAAAAAAAAACACATAAAAATATATTTAAACTGTATCTCTTATTCATATTATATGTAATTTTAAGAAAAAATCAACAATTCTAAAAATATAAATTCATCACATTTTACATAATTTGCAATTGACAGATATACATTCTCTTATATCGTATATCGTTGAATATTGATTGAAGAAAATTTTTTTTCCAAGTTTTAAAAAACCAAAAAAATTACATAAAAATGTATTTAAACTGTAGCTATATTTATATTATATGTATTTTAAAAAAAGAAAAATATTTGTGACCAAACTATATAAGAATCGAGTCCGTAGCTTATTTAGGACTTGGATATCGATCAAAAGTGTGTTTTGGCCTATATCTCTGTAACTAATAGACCGAGTGAGTTCATTCATATATATATATATATATATATATAAATCTGTTTTAATCAATGCGATGCTTACTCAATTAAATTTTTGTAGTGTAAGGCAACAATTTTGTGTGACATTACTTTGAAATTACTGAGTTAGAAACTGCTCTAAAATATATTTTATACACAGTAGTCAATATATTGATTAGAAATAAGATCGGGTCTTACTATAGCCTAATTCCCATAAGAGCTCTTAAATCTTGAAATATTTTGATATCGAAATGAAACTCTATAAACATATTTTTGTTATATATTTAAATAGGATAAAGTAGCTAAATTGAGGGCCTAACAAATCAAAAATGACTATGGAAAATTCGATTCCAATGTAATTTTATGGAATTTTCAAAAATCTTACTGCGTTTTTTAAAGCTTAAAAATATCTAACTTTGAAGCGCTGTTATACAGATATTGTATGTGAAGTATTAGATTTTTTTCATTTTTGTATTCTACATACAGTTCTTTAAAATATACAAGCCACTAGCCACTACTTCATCAAATTCAATGATCAAAAAATTTACTTTTGACGCACTAAGTCATCAAAATCTCACACTGTGCGGTTGTGCAAAAAAGCTTCGGAAAAGAATTAGGAAGCTTTTTAAGTATGTGATTTTAGTCTACACAATATATCGTCTGGATGAATATATTTACTTTTAATTGCTTCACAAATATCGTCTCATTTACTAAATTTATTCCGGGTAAGCAGTATTTTTTGTTGAATGTTTATGCATCTTCTACTACTAGTGTTGATTATTAATTTGGATGATTTTTATATATTTGCTTTAAGCGATTTTGCTTTAGGTTATTTTGCTGGCAGCCTCTGTTGTAAGCTTTTGAAAGCTCGCAGGAGAAATCAGTACTTTACAGATATCAAGAAATCAGACCTTTCAACTTTGTAAAATGTTCATTTGTACTTGAGCTTACATTTATCCCTACATAATCTAATTAACCCAATAGAATAAAAATAATCATAGATAACGCCATTTGGAGCAGATGGAAGCGGTCCAGGATTAAGCAAGGAAAAAAGAAATAAAGTCTTCGGTCCATACCCCTCTAAAATCGATGGTGCATTACAATAGAGATCGATACCGATCCATGATAACCAATTTATTTTAACCATAACTGAATGATATGGGTGTTCTTTCTAAACAACACACAAATGACTGTTATCCACAAAGTCAACAGAACTCATACCGTCACACAAATTTAGTGTGAACATTAAAAGTTGGATCTCTGCAACATCGAACTCTCATTATAGAATCATTATTTTTAATAGAGGGGATAAATATTTCAAAGTTACTAATAGTGATAACTGGACACTTGGGTACCAACACAATATTTGGGCTTTAACCATTATGAGTTTCTCAGCATCTGTCAGGATGAAACATAGATCATAATCTCTGATGTTATTCCACAGTTTAAAAAAGGAAAACTATAGTTTTATATCTGGTATCTACCGCGGACTGTTGAACTTATTTAAAATTGAGTTAGCTTTATAAAATTCGCCCAATGATTCTGCTTAAATCAGATTGATGGTTCTAACTGTATTATTCTTAGTTTTAACAACCACAGTTCCACTGCGGATGTCAATTAGTTAACAATAAGAAATGGATTATGATGGTTTAAACGATTATTTTTTTTTTTTTTTTTTTTCTTTTTAATATTCAGTTTAGTCAGGTATTTTATACTAAATATTTAGATAATATACATAAACACAGATTAAAAAGTTCTGTAATTCTTAATTTTAAAATTTTTTAAACTTTTGATTAAACTACGCTTTAAATTTAATCAAGCCAAATTCCGGTAGCTTAAAAATCATTTTCCCTTTATTTGTTCCTCTATTGCACCACTGTACAATACCATGTGTTATGCAAATTTATTTAAAACTCTGATATGGGATATTTGATTTATAGACAAAATAAATTGTGAAGATAAAAAATAATATTATAACTTGAGATAAATTGTTCACCGATGTGACTAAATTTGTCAGTATTTGGTAGCTAAGATGCTAAATCTGAATTTCTTGCTAAGTATATAAACGTATACTAACGTTCATCTAAACAAATTAATGGATAAGGTTTTTGTATTGTATTTTGCGTACTTATGGATTAAGTAAATATGAAATTATTTTCTTTTGTATTCAAAGAGAGTCTACCATTTTTTATGATGAATATTACGAAAATATTCATATATTATTATAATACATATTTTTTTTTTTTTTGGAAATACAGAGCAGAACAAGGGCAGAGAGTGGTACCATAAGATTTTGCTCAGTTTAAACAATAAATAGTTCTTGTGGATTTTTCTCTCTTCTGGATATTTTATTGACATTACTTTGTTGCTGAGTATTTTTAAGATCATATCAATTGCCCTGGATTTTTTAACATTAAACACAAATTTAGTTGGGCTATAAATTTGTGCGTAGGCTTGAAAATTAGTATCAGTTGTCTACGATTAGCAGTGTGAATTGCGTGGATTTATTTTATTATACGAAAAAGTTATTAAGCCGAGCCAATTATTTAGAATGAAAATGTACGTTTGTGTTTTAGTTGCCATGTTGGCAATGGCAGCACCTGCCCAAGCATTTTTGGGAGCCAAGTTGGCGTTATTGGGAGCTTTAAGGAATGGCATTGGTGGCGGTAGTACAGTAGGTTATGGCAATGGTGGTTATGGTAGTGGTGGTTATGGCTATGGTGGATATGCTGGTGGCATTAACTACAATCGTCCTGTTTACACTGGCCGCAGCTCCAACTATGGTTGGGGCCAACAATCTTATGGCGGTGGTTATGCTGGTGGTTACAATGCTGGTTATGGCAGTGGCAATGAACAAGTTGTTAAAATTATCAGAGTTATTGAACAACGTGAACCTCAAGTTTTTTATGACAACTATGCTAGAAGCTCATCAGCTTCTGCTATTTCATCATCCTCTGTATCAAGTTGGACTCCCGTACCAGCCCCTGCCCCTGTAGTACAAACATATGCTGCTCAACCTGTGCAATCTGTTCAAGTACAAGCTCCAGTTCAAGTACCCGTACAATCAGTTCAAGTTCAGGCTCCAGTCCCAGCTCCAGTTCCCGTCCCTGTACAACAAGTTCAAGTTCAAGCTCCTGCCCCAGTTCAAGTACCCGTACAGGTACAAGTTCCTGCACCTGTTCCACCACCAGTACAAGTTATTCAACCTCCACCAAGACCTGTTGCTGTTCAACCTCAACCCCAACCACAATACATTCAACATTCACAACCTGTCTATCAACAAGTTACCGTACAAAAACCGATTCAAGTTCAACAACCCGTTTACCAACAACCTCAACCCCAACCAGTTCCCCTGCCAGCTCCACAACCTTTACCACGTGCTCAAGAAAACTTCAAAACCATTAGGGTAATCATTGATGGTGAGTCTCAACCACAACATGTCGCAGCCCAAACTTATGGACCTCCACCACCAGCTCCTTCATATGTAGCTCCAATTGTTAGTAATACTGCTGCCTGGAACTCTGGCTCCTGGAGCGCAAGCAGTAACAACGCCGTCTCAGGAAGCGGTTGGAATAACGTTGGTACTGGCCCATGGAAAAGCGGTAGCATCTGGGAAAGCATTGGTTGCTAATCGTATCGAAGCTTAACGAAACGAATCTTCCTAGTTTTAATCTAATTTGTAAATAGACTTTAATTAATTACAAATATATACAACTAATGTTGTTTTTAAATATATTTTCCATAATTTTACTACAAATAAAAATACAAATTATAAATAAACGAACTATATAAATATATTACGAAAAAAAATAACTTCCTACATTCTATTCATTTTAAATAATTCCAAATTCTCTGAAAAAAACCCCAAAAATTCCAAAAATGAATTTTTTACTTATTATATAAAAACAAAATATAATTAAGCGCCATTTTCGGTCTCTTTTACCCCAATGTGTAAAGATTAGATTATTGCAGTGTTTTTAAGGCAGAGAGCAAAATTTTCACATTAGTATTTATTATGAAAGACTTTAAAATTCGTATTTGATTTTCTTCTCTTAACCAGTAGTTTAATATAAGAATTATTTTGAGTTCAAGAACAAAAACAACAAGATCAATTACTGATTGTTATTTAGTAAGTTTATTAACGTGCCCCAAACGCCTGGTGGTAAAAATTGGGCTTCTTAAATTTTTAAGGTATTTTAAAAAGTTGCAGAGTAGCTTTTGCAAAACTAATATGAATACTACTTCTAATAGTTTTGAAAATACTTGACCGATTCTCATCTCTTAACCAGAAGGTTAATATCAAAACCGTTTTGTTCCGAGTCCATTCGTCCCTAATAAATTGTTGAACCTTCGAATCTATTATTGACCCAGGATTTCCAAGACTTAATTTCAAACATAGATTAGCTCACAATATTTGATATTTGTTCACCGGCATTCTGTGGCAAACTCAAACTTAAGAAAAATTATGGAGATTTAAATAAACTGAGATAGGCAAAGGAATAAAATTTCGTGTAATATGTTTATATCAAAATGTGTGACACTTAGTGAAACCCTATTTGGCACATTTTAGAGTTTTATAGTACTAAGTCGACAATAACGTTTTCCTCACTGGAGTAAAAAACTAAGCTTTTTGTTATATTGGCTGGCCTACAAGAGATTTTAATTTTACATGAATATATCCTTATAAAAATCAATCAATAATTTTACAGTAGAGACATAGTTTGACTCAAAACCTGCTGAATTTGATTCTGAATTCTAATCTTATTTAACCTATTCGACAGATCCTTCCGTTTTGTAATTCAAATCCTCACAGACCAAAGTCTAGTATAAATATCTAACGTTTTGTTGATGTACGAGTATTGGTTGATTATTCATTGAACCAGAGAAGAGACTCGTAATTGGTCACCAATAATCGACTAGAAAGAACGAATTTAAATCGTAAAAAAATTACTTTCCTATGAATAAGTTTAATAGAGTAAATAAAAGTGCTGACCTGTATTTTGAGCGCTTTCGTTTCATGCCGAACAATTATCTAAGTTTATAACATTTATCACAGATCCCTAGAAATTGAGGCAACTTTATAAACGTAGTAGTACAGACTTTCCGATTCCTCTATTCACAGAAAAAAATTATATTTATATTTTTCAATTAACACAGTTGCTTCGTTTTACATACAAATTTAATTAATAAATTCAATGAATTTAAATAAGTTTTTTTTTTCCCAATAAATTTTTAATTCCTTCAATCATCTACTTGATTGACTAATAAATTTTTTCGGCTTTTCATTTTTTACAATTATTAGCAATTGATATAGTCATTTTGGTGAGAGGTGCAAATTTAAATCATTTTTAATTGATAGTATTATTTTGGTGATTGGTGACTTTTTTCTGGGTTCACAGAAAGAATTATTGCCAAAAAATTCTGAACTAAAATTTTGAAAAAAAAAACTATATGATATGAAAGAGACAATCATCAAGAAAATTTTGAAAAATATGTACACATATTGTTGGTAAACAATAATTTATATTTCTTTAATTTTTTTTCTGAAATTTTTAAAATCAATTAAAAAAATTAATAAATCTATTAATCTTTTAATTAAATATCTATATATATATATATATATATATATATATATATATATATATATATATATATATATATATAAATTTCAAACATGTATTTACAAATTGAAAATATAAATTAAAATTTTAAAAATTTTTTTTAAGTCTTCTTGACTTTTGATTCATTTCAAAAAATGTAAAAAAGTGTCAATATTTAAGACATTATTCTTAAATATTATGAACTAAACTCAATAAATGTAAATTTTTATATTTATGCACAAATTTTTTTCTGTTTATAACGGATTATTAAATTCGACGTCAACATTGTTCCATCTTTATCTTTTCATTATAAGTTTAGTTCAATATCGTGTTCTCGGGCCAAGAATTTTCAATCAATGAAAAAATATAATAAATTCTCAAGTTCAAATATGCAATTAGTTAGAACTAACTTCTTTTTTCCACTTAATAGTAACATTTATTGCGAATTTAAAATTTGTAATTCTTTCTCCCAAATGTACATGTAAAAATTTTAGTTGGCTTCATTTTAAATTAAGTCATAACTTTTTACCCAAAATGTCCGAATTTTTATTTTTATTTTTAATTTTTTCCTATTTTTATAATAACCTAGTAAATATCCGACCAGTAAAATTTTCTGCACACATATTATTTGGAATTATATCAGTTAGGTTGTGGAAGAATTATGAAAATATATTTATTAGTTGTTGAGTTATTGCAATTTGAAAATGACAAAAAGCACACCCTTTACTATCAGGAAGCCACCATCGATGTGCTTGAGTTCGGATGAGACAAAACTCAAGATACATATGTTTATATTATCTTAAACAAAAATGTCAAAAAAAAAAAAAAAAAATACATTTTAAGAAATAAAAAATAAAATATATGTAAAGAAAAAATAAATAAAAGAAATAGCAAAACTTTTTTTTTCAATTAACGTATTGCTTGATTCAATCACCTGCTTCATTAATTTTAACAAAATTTAAATTTGTTTCTCATTAATTTTTTCATTCACTCAATTATTGCATTATTTAAAGTTTTTATTTGTTTAAGTTATATCTTTAATTAAAAATTTAAAAATGCTTAATTGAAAAAGAATCGTTGTTTTTCATTCTTTACAATTATAATCATTTTTGATTGAATGAATCATTTTGGTAATTAAAACAACTTTTTATTTTTTTCTGTGAACGAGTCGGCTGGAATTTTTGTACCAAACTTTAAATATTTGAGTGAAAATGACTAACATTAACTATAAAAGGGTTGTTTAGATTTCAACGAAACCGAAATCCATAAGACACCACGAATGCTGATGAAGTGTGTAGCGGTGCAGAAAATACGTATTTCATTCCCCTGAAAGACACCACTAATACATAAAAAAGTATAATACAATTTGCTAGCATTTAATTATAGTACACAAACTTGCTTTCGTACTGCCAAACAGAAATAGCAAGGCAGTTTGCGATTGCAAACTTATTTAAGGGTATCAACGCGCTGACCTTTGCCTCACGAGAATTCTTTTCTCGATAATAAAATTGTATCATTATGGTAAAGGATGAATTATGATCAATTAATTCAAAACATTTGTACAAAAATTGATAATCCATTTCACGCAAAGCTGCAAATGTTTTCAAAATACCATCCCATACCACAAACCAATTACAGACATGTGACAAATCATTCATAGAAATTAATAATCGTAAATATTATTTAATATTGAATAAATATATTTACACTCAATTATGTTCATAACCATGCAACACCATAAAATTACCCAAAGCTTCTTCATACTTGCTCACAATCTGCTCAAATACATAAATTTAAATTAGTTCATTAAATCATTTTTTTATACCCAACATCAAAAATATGGGGAGTATATTGAGTTCGTCTTTCCATGTGTAACATGTCGAAAAAATTATTTAAGACCCCATAAAGTATATATATTCTGGGTCCTGGTAAGATTCTGTCTAGCTATGTCAGTCCGCCTGTCTGTTGAAAGCAGGATAGGGCTCGGGGGAACACCTAAGGGGAAGAAATTTGGCTCAAATATATACCTTATATAAGGTTTGTTGGTATTGAAAATGACAAAATCGGTTAATAAACAAAAAATGCTAGAAACACAAGGTGTCCGTTGTAACTTTAATTCATACTTTTCTTCTGATATCTCTTAAACAAAAGCATGTACGACAACGAAATTTTGTACAGATAATACGAGGATCAATATAAACTCGGAAACCAAAAATCGAAATAATGCGCCCACTTTACCGCTCACCTCACATGTAAGGTGAAAGATCAACGAGATTTTGTACAGTTAGTTCAAGGACAAATTTAAACTCGGAAACCAAAAATGGGCATGATCCGCCCTCCTTACCGCCCACCTTTCTCATAAGATGAAATTTTAAAAAGTTTCAGATGATGGATATATAGATTCGGCCAAGCATAATATAATATTCTCACTTTTTTTTCGTTTAATAAAATCAAAAAAATAAATCAACGACCACCAAAAAAAGGTGTAAATTTTTATAGCGCTCATCTCGTACAGCAACTAATTGATTTTGTCAACTTTTGAAAGAAGAAGAAAACTTTTAGTTATATCTTCAATCAACCATAGCAAATGCTTGCTGCTTACACACAGACTTTTGGAGTTTTTTATTTTCAGTTTAGATCCACAAAATATAAAATCTTTTAGATTGTTTAAAAAATCACCTAAAATATTCATGTTTTATTTAGTTGTAATTCAAGGTCAGCATTGTTAAGCATTTCACGCAAAATTGCATTGTTAAGCAATTGTAAATACAAAAAGAAAAAAAATATGAAAATATGTTATATTTAGATTTTCTAGCTTGTTAACTGGTTAAATAAAATAATAAGGTGTAAATCAATATTGCTATTTATTTATATATATTGAATTTCAAATGTTTAGGGATATGCATAGTTTAAAATAAATAATTTATAAACGGATATATTAAATAAATTATTTTACTAACACAAAGTTAAAGTTTTAGTCACCCCCTAAAAATTAGATATACATTTTTTATATTTTCTTATTTATAATAATCTGGGAAACCACAAATATGCTCTATTTTACTGCATTTAATATGCAATAATATAATCAAAGATATGCCTTCAAAAAGCGCGAAAATATGACTCTAAAATCAAGATATTTTTTAAGGAAACATATTTATTTTTTAACAAAGTGTTTTATTAATATTTTATCGATATAAAATAAGACAAAACTAAAATTTATAATTCTAATTTATCTTTTATTTTGCTTTCCCATCTAATTAGTTTAGATATTATCAAAAAGATTCATATTTAAATCTACATACTTAGCTTTCATTAAAAAATAATAATAATAATAATAATAATAAATAAATAAATTGTTTTGACGATATTTACTGATGCTATTCAGGCAAATTGAAAGCAATACGTTCTCTATATCATATTTTAAAAATGGCTCTAATAAAGATCAATTAGTCTATTTTTAAAACCTCATGATTTGCTACAACAAATCGAGATCCTCGGAAATTTTTAATGAAGTTTAGCGGTATCCATTAAAATTATTTTAAATACTAAATAGTTTTGGATCCCTTAGTTTTTCTATGCACAAAAATCAAATTTTAACAAATTAGAGTGCTATATCCGACTGTGTCGAATTTTATATACACTTCACCCGTATTGAGATGTGTTATATGAAAATGATATACATGATATTGGATGTAATTTGCATTTTCATGTAAAGTTAAAATAGAATAAAGATTTTATAAATCCTTATATATATATATATATATATATATATATATATATATATATTATAAAAAAGAGGTGTAAGTTTATTTGTATATTAATCACTTCTAAACGGCCGAACCGATTTTCACGAAATTTGACACACAAATAGTACCAGTATCAGAGGTGCTTTGTTAGTTCTCGATTGGACATCAAACCCACATTTAACGCCTTCTTTAAAAAAAAATCTATTTTTTCAATTTTACATGTTATTATGAATCTATTTATATGAAATTTGACACACAGATAGTAGTTGCACTGTAAAATTTTATGAATTATATTGGATCTTGATCGGATGCCATTTCTATATTTACGCCTACTTTTTTAAAACTCTCAAAAGGATGAACCGATTAGCTTAAGATATATTGGTAAATATTTAAGTAAATATTAATTATGGCATATATAAGGAAAGCCCTCAAATTTAGTCGGAATCTTTAGCCTATCATATTGCATTCATAGAATGAAAAGAGGACGGATATAGTCCACATATAAAGAAAATAATAATTTTTGTTTCTAAATGACTGCTACTGTGAAAGTCTTAACAAAATTTAAAAGTAATTTTCATATCAAATTTCGAATAGGGTTGCGAAGCGCACTAGTAAAAGCTAGTAAATAACAAATTTAATTTTAAAAAAGTTCGCACATATTTAAGAACATATAATAACTTCGGTGCAGAACAAATATTTTATAAATGTAAGACAATATTAAATTAATAAAGGGTATAGAGGAAAATTTATACACACTGATTTAAAAAAACTGAAATTCGAAAAAAAATATTTACGATAGATAGATGTATGCAAAAAATCCTCAAAAAATCTAACAACGCATTTTGGGCTACATCTCGATTAATATTGGATCTACTTAGTTCATTTTTCGACAAATAAATATTAAGAAAATTTTCGATTTTTTTGTGGAAGAATGAAGTGCCTTGCATACACAGGTGTTTCAAAAAGTTGTAAAAACCAACTATACTTTAGCTTATTATTGTTGTTGTTTGTCAATACCCATGAAAACAAAAACTATAAGGGAATCAGATATTAAAAAAAAACATATTTGCCAATAACTCGGCTGTTTATGAACCGATTTGGTTGATACAAAAAACCGAAATTCAAGAAAGAGCTTATTTAGGACTTGAATATCGCTCAAAAATGTAAATCCAAATGGCTTAGTTCATTTATTCAGCGGAAAAATTCAGAAAAATTTTTTTTTGCAAAAATGAAGTCCCTAGCTTATATGGGGCCTTCAGAAAACTGTTTTTTTTTTAATATCTCCGCTATTTTTGAGTTTCAATAAAAAAGTTGTGAAAATTTCTGGTCTTTTGAGATATATAATATCATGTGTCTATATTGTCGAGAGGCTTCACAAATACCATTTAAACTATTTTTAAAACCTCAAAAAACAGGTCTTTTACACATATCACTGCCATTTATGAACCGGTTTTGATGAATTTCAATAGCAAAATTATCGAAAGTATTTCCGATAGTTAGATATATGTATATTATATATGGCAGTTATTTTAAACGCCATTTCCGACGGACGGATGGACAGACGGATATCGTTCTATCGACATCATTTCTTATAAGGATCCAGAAAATATAAAGCTTTTTGCTCTCCGACGAAAATTGTGGATATTACAAACAGAAAGACAAACTTTCACTTGTGGTGAAGGATAGATAGATAGATAGATAGATAGATAGATAGAGAAGGTTGACGTGATACCAAAGGTACCACATCTCCACCCAGAGACCGATCTTTGTCCATTGTAAGTCCCTTCTTTGAAAAGCTATAGGATATAGAATACAAAATACAGAATACAGAAAATAGGAAAGTAGGAATAGAAGAGAAAAAGGATAGGTATAAAAAGAATCATATAAGAGGCAATGTTGTAAATCCCTCTAGGGGTGTACCCCTGACTCACCCTTAGACAGTCGATTCCCATTACGAAGCCTATAACGTCTACAAGCTCTATGTCCCGAACGTCACTTAGCCCGCCGAGGAATTGGCTGCCCAGCCATTTCATCCTACGGTGCTGCAATCGTGGACAATGGCACATAATGTGTTCATACATAATGTGATGGAGGATATAAAAATGTGCTCCAAAAATAACAAAATATGCTCTAAAGATCACTATATGCAAAAATATCCCATTATATATTTAAAAATCGATGTGAAAATACTTTATTTGTTCTAAAACGAATAATTATTTTATCGATTTAACGTGAAAAAAAACATGCAATCGCATATTTGTGATTTCTCTGATAATAATTTAAATACAGTTTAAATTAGACCTTACGTTAAGGATATAAATGGATAACAGTAGTATAAAGAGAACTATTTCACATATTTAATTTAACTACGATTTATCCTTAAATGTCGAAAATCTTACAGGTATAAAACAGAATTTAAATGTATTAAATTTCATTTTTGAGGGATGAACATTGTTTTTGAAGCAGTTTAGTTTTCGTAATAAATTAAACAGAATATTCATTATTTATTTACAAACTACAGTGCTAAAAATAAAAACCTTGAATTTTTTAATAACAGAAAATTTAAATTCATAAGACTTAAGTGTTAAATTAAAGAACTACACACATTTAATATGGCGATATTAATAACACTAGTAACTATCATATAGGGGAAATTGTGACCTTTGGTGGTCTTTTTTTTTTTTTTTTTTTTTTTTGACATAACTCGAGAACCACCAGTCCGATTTTACTGAAACAAATTTGAAAAAATTAGGAATTACAATTCTTTTAATCTGCTCATAAAATGTTTCGCTACATAAGTAACAGTTTCGCAGTTATAAATAAATGTATGAAAAAAAAAACTATTTTTTGCCTAAAAAAATTGAATTTTTTTACTTTTAATTCATAAAAAATCCAAAACGGTAAAAAAAGTGTCAAGTCCTATTACTTTCACGTAAAGTCACATAACCTTTAAACAAAATGAGACATAGATCATGAAAATCGATGGACGCGTTTCGCTTTTATTCACAATTAAGTGAAGGTATGAATTTCAAAAATTTGCTCGAGATATGCTCAAAATTCCTTGGAACTTCAAATCGATATATCTCGATTCCTAGACGTGACCCAGCGAAACGCCGGGACACGTATAACTTCTTTTTTACCGATATAATTTTCCCCGGTAGTTTGAACCCTTCCCGATCACTGACCCCTACCATTTGTCGCACAGTGTAATGATTTAAAAGTAAATGCTAACTACAAAAAACTAACACGATATTCCAATATTAAGTTTATATGTAAAAATTATACTTTGTCCCTCAAAATACCCAAAAAATACACATATTGCTCATTTACTTCAAGAAAATCATAACTAAACAACATAACATAACATAAACAGAATAGTTTTGCAGAAATCCCATTCAAAGTTTTCAAATTCTATATTTGCCTTAATAAAAGATTAATGGCATATTATCTTCTCAATCCGTAATCATAAAAGATATGTACTCGATATTTTTACAGAAGATAGATATTGACATAACTAGTATTTCTATACTATTAACTTAAAAATCACGTTTTTTGAGTTATGATGTTCTTAAAGTAAATTATCGATATGCGATATTATGTTTCGTTAGAACTGCTCACATGAAAAAACACAAACAAAATCGATATTGGTATCTAATTAGAATCAATAAGCAAATTGCAGTTAGAACGGAAGAATGATTAAAGTGTCTCCGTAAGGTGTGAAAAGTGCGAAAATATAAAAATTATTAAATGTATTTTAATTATAGTGAATTTACGGTACCGTGAAATAACTCCCAGTGAAATAAGTTCCAGCAAAAAATGAAATTTGTTAGGACTTAAATCGCGCCAATGCACAGTAGTTAAAATCACTGCTTTAGCGGCATCTGAGTAATTCAAATTTTGAAAGATTTAAATCGATAAATATTTTATGGTGTATATATTACCAATACTTTAATGAGTAAATTAACATTTTACTTTCGTTTTCATTCAATATTCGCACAACTGTAAACGGTCAAAAATAGCATATGTTGCAGCAAGTGCATTGAAAGAATATATCGCATATTTACCCAGTGCGTGTTTTTTAACATTTTTAACGGAGGTGATTGTTAATTTTAAAAACTAAAGTTTATTTTCAAAAATAGAAGGTATGCATTAATTAAACATTTACCTATTTTTATAAAAAAAATTATTGCAAAATTTAACATTTTTAATAGCATATTTAATGTGTTATACACAATAGTTTCGTGGACTGCAACTTTTGGAATTCGATGGAAATATTATTATTAATAGTATCGGTCCACTATTGTCCACGTGTCTAATATAAGACCCATCCACGAATTTTGATGGACAAGCACAATGGTGGGTATGGTTGGTCATAGCCAATGAAATTACAATTTCTTACAGGCTGGCATATATATTATTCTTAAAGCTATTTACAATAAAATGTTTTTCATAATCATTCAATACTAAAGTCTTAATAAATAACTAAGTAAAAAACACTCCTCTTAATTCGGACCGAATTTACAGAGAAATCAATATATGGATAAAGACTGTTGAATTGATTGCATATACGTCTCATGGAATCAAAGTTGGCATAATTGGTTCGAAAATATTTGATTTTCAAAGGAGTATAATTTCTACTGGACGATGTTGGATTATGAAATCGATCTTACGAAACAGGAACTCAAAATTAATTAAACCGTTTACTAAATTAATTACAAATTAATTAATTACAAAAGTAGGGAGATCAATAAGCTGTAATCGACTTTCTTATGATAGTAAATAAATATTAGGATTCCATTGAAGATTATGAAGACAAAATAAGACAAATTTTTTCTGAACCGATTCAATTTTCTTTATATGAACTTCGTATTGAGGATCCCAGACCAAGGAAGCATATCCCAGGATTGGTCTTACGAGAGATGTATATAATTGCTTGGAAATGTAAGGATCATTAAACTCTTTTCCCCAGCGCTTGAGGAAACTTAGAACTCCTTTTCCCTTATTAACGATTTGTGAAACATGTGAATTAAAGGATAGTTTACAATCAAGAAACACACCCAAATCAACTAGATCAAGTTGATATTCATTTATTGTGTATCTACAGAGTACTGGACTTCTTCTGAAGAACATCATGTGTTTACACTTTCTTAAATTGAGATCCATTAAATTCATTATACACGAATTATAAAGATTGCCAAGATCAGATTGTATTAAGAAACATTGATAGGAATAGTTAAAGCTATGGAACAGCTTTACATCATCAGCATATATTAATATTCTAGAATTCTTAATGCAAGCTGGTAAATCATTTATAAATATTAGGAATACTAAGGAACCAAGATGACTACCTTGCGGAACACCGGATAAAACAGGAATGGTTTTCAATATACATTCTCTAAATAATACATATTGGTACCTATTTTTAAGATATTTTTTTTAAGATATGTAAAAAAACATTTAATAGTAAAACGTGATTTACTTTATCGAAAGCTTTACTAAAATCAGTATATATTGTATCTGTTTGTGAACTCCAAAAGGTTAGTAGTAGTGGAATATCCTTTTCTAAATCCATGCTGAAATGGCGAAAGATAACAAACAACTTGATGTAAAAGGATTTCAGTAACTATCTTTTCGAAAAGTTTTGGAAAAACACTTAATTTAGCAATACATCTACAATTGGAAATGTTGGAACTGCTTCCGGATTTCAATAAAGGTACAAAATAAGATTTCCCCCAAACTTCAGGAAAATAATCACTAAATATTGATATGTTTAATAAGTAAGTTATTGGAGATATAAGAGTATGTAAGCATTTTATAAGAACACAGCTTGGAAAACCGTCCACATTTATCAGAATATTTTAGATTCTACCACGATTCGTCTAATGTTGGACAATTTATTAGGGTTGCAGCAGGAATTAGATATGGATAATTGGAAAGTTGATACGAGAAGAAAGCAGCAAACATATCGCAAATATATACATCGTTTTGAGGATTCTTTATCTCCAAATTTTATCATGAAATAATAATAACCAATATATTACTTAAACTTCTTCTATTTCTACCTAACATTATCATTTCTACTCCAAGACACAAAGCCCGAACAGATCCATTATTTTAATAAGTTCATATCTAAATATTATATATTTAAAATAACAATATATTTCAAAGAAATTTGTTTCCAAACTTCGAAAACATTTATTTAGTATTTGAAACGCATCTAAAATTAAGAATTAAATTGATTGTATTTAATACCACACCGTTCCTAATTCACATTTTTATGAAATTCATTAAATGAATTAATTGATCTAATGACCTAATCATTTAGTATTCTTTCCCTTTTTTTGATTTATTTACCATTCAGAATTACATTGGTTAATATCTATATTTAAGTAATTTATTATAGGATTTATTCTTATTATGAAAAATTCTAGAAAATGTTAAATTAGTGCTAAAAAATATGATAAATGCTAAATGAAAAATGAAAAATTTGCGACTAAATCTGAGTAAATTATGCTAAATTTAGCTGCAAAAATACTAAAATGGTCACACTGAATATTACCTATGAATTTTTTTATGTGTATGGAAGTATTCTGTGAGCTTACACGTAGTGAAAAGGAGACGCTATATTTTCAGCAACAAAACACATTAAACAGTGAATTCATCAAATGAAATAAGCCGCCGATTTCATAGCAGAAGTGTACGTTAACTTTCTCTTGAGAATCAGTGCCCTATTTTTGGTTTCGTTTACTCTGGTTATTGTTGAATAAATTTAAATTACGAATTTAATCATTCACCTCAGTTAGTGAAACATAGAAAAAAAAAAGGAAATACATAATCTGGTCTCTATGCATTTGACATAATTATGCACATTTTCCCGAGTATATAACATCCGTAAATATAATAAAAACGTTTAAAATCGTCTTTGTAATGCTTTTTCGATATTTACAAATAATCTTGAATAAAATTCAACCTTTATAAAATGTTAAAAATGAACCGTCATGTAATCGCATTGCTACCACCATGCGGGTAATGGAAATCTAGAACCAATCTTTAGCAACGAATGACATTTTCGGCACACCAAATTACATTAAAATTAGTTCTCGTCTTCTTAGGTCAAAAAAATTTATAATTTTACTTCAGGTGTTTTTTAAAAAGTCATCATCTTGGGTACACAGAAAAAATTCTATTACTAAATTCATAAAACCAATTATATTTTTTACTGAAATCAGACCTTTCACTGATTTAGTAAAATCAAATATTCAAATTCGTAAATATTTTATTGGAAAAAATTTAATTTTTTTTCTTTTTAAAATATTTT
The DNA here is from genome assembly GCA_932274085.1 of Protocalliphora azurea. Classification (NCBI taxonomy): domain Eukaryota; kingdom Metazoa; phylum Arthropoda; class Insecta; order Diptera; family Calliphoridae; genus Protocalliphora; species Protocalliphora azurea. Next base: position 77,143,807 of record OW026523.1, on the reverse strand, counting down.
TACTATTTATAAATTTGAATATTTGAAAATTCTTAACAAATTCAATAATATGGTTTATTAAAATCAATAAAAATAATATTAAACTTTTTGCAGATTTTCAAACAATTTTTATGTTTTATTTAATATCTTTTTTACATACAATAATTCGGATTGAATGTTAGTATTGTATTTTATCATGTAAATGCACGTATGAAAATTTGGTGTAGAGAAGCGAAACTTTTATATAATACTAACTAATTAATGAAGACTTTTTTAGATGAAATATAGTTTAAAGGTAACACACAGTGTATAGTATGTAGTTAATATGTAATTATGCTGGTGAAATGTAATGGTGCCATAACTAATAGTTTAGGTATTCATGTATAGTAGTATATAATATAGAACTTCTTTTTTTTGTGTAATGATCAAAATTATTAGAATTACGGCATAAAAAACTTAACATTGAATAAGCTTTAGGTATAATATAATTTAAGTGATTATTAAATGATAATTTTTTTATCAAATAATACCCCTAAATCTAAAATTTCATCCACGAATGAAAGCAAATGTTGATGTATTCTATATCGAGATATAACAGTGTTACAACATCTATGATAAGTCATAGAAAATCATTTGTTTAAATTAAAAGGTAAACCATTACGGACTGACCAAGAACTCAAATGATGTGGAACAAACACCATCAAGAGAAACCACGGATTGTCTGTCCGACAAGTAATAACGAAACCAAGATAACATTCGGGAATGAACGCCCAATTTATATAATTTTAATAATAAAAGTTCATGGGGTACTCGGTCAAATGCCTTAGCAAAGTCCGTGTAAATCGCATCAATCTGCAATCGATTTTCAAAACTATCAACACAATACTTGGTAAAAACAGCCAAATTAGTACAGGTTGATCTTCCAGTCATAAATCCATGTTGAGATAAAGAAATATGCCTCTTTACATTAAAGAAAAGCTTATGATAAACAATATGTTCAAGAAATTTTGAAATATTGGTTAATTTGGAAATTGGTCTATAATTAATGACATTATTTTTATCACCAGATTTATAAATAGGTAAAATTGTAGTAAATTTCCACTTTTTAATAAAATAGCCATTGCTTAAAGACTTATTAAAAATAATTTTCAATGGTAGACATAATGAAGAGTCCTTGTACTCAATTACACACAAACAGAATTGAAAAAATTCAAGTAAAATTTATAAAGTTTGCTCTTTCATTTTTAAACTTTTCATTTGTAAACCCTCAAATTTCGATTCCTACATACCCTGATAAATGTGCCTTGATTTCTATGAAAACTTTAGAAACAAGACGTAAAATTTCTTCTGTATATTTCCTATATGCTATAATTCGTGGATTAATTGATTGTCCTGATTTGCTTCATACCATAAAATTATTTGTACCTCCTAGGCCTCTAAGGCAAAATAATTATATCTTTTATATAGATATTCATAGAACAACATATGCTTTGAATGAACCTTTAATAAAGGCTATGAGATTATACAATAAATATTCTAATGAATTAGACTTAAGTATATCAAATCTTGAATTTAAAAATTTGTTAATCAGTTTGTTTAAATAATTAATTTAATTATGTATATTAAATTATCATTGATGTCTGTAAGGATAATATTGTATCACAAATATATATATATATATATATATATATATATAAAGATATATATGAAATAAAAGAAGACACAACACTATTTCAAAATTTCATTAGTGGCCAAAACCATCTAAAACAGAAACGCAATAGTTATCAATTGAAGCATTTTCTAAATGAATTCAACTTACATACCTTTTAGCGGAGTGAAATATCTAAGTTTGAAGAAACCAATATAGATAGGATATAACAAATGCGCAAAGAAACTCTGCTTTGATACCGCCAAAACCGTACAACAGGGCAATTTACGATTGCAAACATGTATCATTTTATTACGAACCACTGCTACATACATGCATATTTCATATGCTTTTGATTTATCTAGAAGATACACAAAAATAAATCATTGTACATATTTGGTAATGAAATATATACGAAAATTGAGGTAACTTACCTCTGGAATCCTGCAAATGATGGATTTTATATTTTTTTGTGTCAACATTTTTATAATTTTATTTATTTTTATATTTTTAATTGTCAAAAAAACAAGAAATTGTTATTGTTTTTCGTATTAGTTTAGAATGAATTTACAAGCAATAAAATAATATATTAAAATCAAACAAATTTTTTTATAAAATTTTATTAAAAGTTAAATAATGATTTATTTAGAAAAATTCTAGTCATAATTTTATCTATGCAATAAAATAGAATATTAAGATCAAATATTATTTTTTATTTTTTAATTTAATTATTATTAATTATTTTTTATTTTTTAATTTAAATTTATTATTAAATTTAAATCCAAATAATGATTTATTTAGAAAAATTTTAGCCATAATTTTTTCTACTCTAGCATGTTATGAACTCTTCAGTATGCTATTGTATTTTCCCCAAATAGATCTGTCCCGTAGTTTATACAAATCCAAAACTGGTGCCATTTCTTTATTAGAAAAAGTCGTATTAAGATTTTTTTGAGCCTCTGTCGCAAGATTTTTAATCAGAAATCGCCAAATATCGCTAAATTAATTTTTTTTGGTTCTTTAAAGAAATACTAAAAAATTAATTAAAATGTTAAGTGTCGTACAATTTTTAATACTTAAAATTTCGTATAATTTGCAAATGTAAATTCAACTTTAACAAAACCAACGATAATTGTAATAGCTAATAATAATAATGTGCTAGTTGCAAATCTTAATAAGCTGGGCACCCTACTGGTAAAACTAATTCGAGTATGCTGAATTCAATGTTGACAGCCGTTTTTCGAAGTTAGAGCTAATATTCGCGATATTTCGGTTTAAATTTAATTATTAATTGAAAATTAAAAATAAAAGTGACATTTTTTATGTACATTAAAGAATAAATCGATTGAATATATTCTTCAATCATAAATGAAATCAGTTTTAGCCCGATTTTAAATGTTTTTATATTTTTGTTTGAAAATTTGCTCATTGATAACACTAGTTAGATTGCTTACAGAATTATAGTAATATTTTTTTGCCAGCTTAAAGTTGTGTTTATTAGCGTTTAAAACATATTTGATAATAAGAATTCATTATTATACACTTCAATGGAATGTTAATTGTTTATATTGTTTAAATTCAAAAATTAATTAATTAAATTCACAAACCAATTTTAAATTTAAAATACATTTTAGAGACAAAATTTCTAGGAAAAATTGGATTTAAAATTTATTTTAAATTTAAAAGTTGTTTGTGAATACGGTGGTAAATTATTAAATATAAGCTAAAAAAAACTTAATTTTCCTATACACTTTTTTAGCCTTTCAAAATGAAATATCTAAAAAAAACGAGCACTTTTAAAAATGGTTAATACCACTAAATTCAGCGTCGTCGATTTAGTGGGTGCCCACATTGTTAAAAAAAATTAGTCTCATTTTCGAGCACAGTGTAATTGAATAAAAAACGAGAAAGAAAGATATAGTCGGTCAAGACCGAGTATATGATACCCCACACCATTGTGTAGGAGCATAAAAATTCGGTAACGGGACTTATATTACACCTGTGGCCAATTTTACTAAATGTAAAATAAAATATAGAAATACAAAATAATGCATTGATACTAACATCTAGATGATTTTATGCACTTTAGAGTGATTCCTGGAAGTGGGTTTATATGGGAGCTATAGTAAATTATGGTACGATTCTCATAAAATATGGCAATGTTTTTTCTAATTATATAAAACTTATTTGTGTCGAATATTAACTTGATACTAACATTAGCACGTTAAAGTGATATTCGGAAGAGGAGTTTATATGGAAGCTATGGTCAATTGGGGACCGATTTGGCACAGAGATTGATACTTGTACAGAACTTTTTTGCACCGAATTTCATTAAAATATTTTTATTTTTAAGGTATTTTTGAGGGTTTAAACTCTATTCCGGGGGGACATTTTTATGCGGGTAAGTGAAATAATAGACCGATCACAACCAATTTCAATAGGCTTTGTCCTTGTATCATAAAAGTCCCACATGCCGAATTTCATTAAATTGTCTTTGTCCACAAGGTTTACATGGAGAGCTAGCCAGCCGTTCAGTTAGCCAGACGGACGAATGGACATCGTTAGATCGATTTAAAAAGTGATCCTGAGTCGATAGATATACTTTAAGGTGAGTGTTGGATAACTTTTTCTATTCGTTACAAACATCACCACAAAAGCATAATACCCCAACCTCTTATGTTAGTGTAGGGTATAAAAAATACAACTTAAAATACACTTTTCTGGTATATCCCCTCTTTAGATTATTAACTTTTACAATTTATTGGACTTTATTATACTTTTTAAAAGAATAATTCTAACATTATATAACAACATTGGTCCTACCAAACATTTAATTTTTTTCAAAGAATTAATTTATTCATTAAAGTTTACTTCATTATCCTTATATATTTGAAAGATGTTAGAAAACAAATTATGAAACATTTAACACATAACATTTTTTCATATTTCTTCCAAAGGAATAATAACAGAAATTTCGGGCAGATCTCAATGTATCAAAAATTTTGCTTCTTTACACCAAAAAGTTAAAAATTTATATATTTTTTGGAGATAAAAGTTCGTAAATTAAGTTGAAGCTATTTACAAATTAAGGTTCTTAATTTTGCTAATTAGGCAAATACTAAAAATAGTCGATTTTTAGTAAGAAAATTAAATAGTTTTTCTCCACAAATTTTAAAAATTAGCCAAAAACATCGCTACCATATCATATATCGACAAAAAATTCAGTCGCCAAAGCAATTAAAAATTGCCACATCTGACAGCCCTGCTTCTAGATACCTTCTAGTAGATTAATAACCTTAACGTCTTTTTGGACTTCTTAGTAAGTAAAATTTTCACTCTTCTGTATTCTATATTAATAAGTCTTACCCTAATATTAAACACACGCTTAGAATAGATAATGGATTTTTTATTTAATATTAATTCTTAGAACATTTGCTCATATAATTTAATTTTGTGTCTGAAAATCAAACAAAACGGCATGAAAAAAGTCATCATCTAAGTGTTAAAATGTGTTTTAAGGTTTTTGATTTTTGTTTTTTTTTTACTTTTTTTTTTTTGTAAACGTTTAACCACAACTTAATAAACAATTACCCAGACTTATTGAAAAATTAAATTTAGTTTCAGAGTCATATGTATACAAAAAATATGACAAAAAAAAAAGAAACTTAACTTTAAAACAAAGTAGCACCATTGTTGTCGAAAAGCAAAAGTTTAGTATATAATCCACAATATGACCCAACATTGACATTAGTTAACTCAAGTATTCCATTAGGAACACATACTAAAAATAAAACTTAAACACCACCACTAAATTAAAATCAACACAAAAAAACTTTAAAATGAAATTTTTCATTTGTGTTTTAGCTTTAGTAGCTGCATTGGCACCAGCTCAGGCTACCTTCGATAAACTTGGATTTTTAATTGGTGGTACCACTACTGGTGCAGCAGGTTATGGCAGAAGTTTGAATTCCGGCTATGGTGGTGGCTATGGTTATGGAGGCGGTTATGGTGGTGGTTACAACTATGGAGCTGGTTATGGTGGTGCTTATGGCACTGGCTATGGCAATAATGTAAAAGTTATTAAAGTGACTGTAGTACCCGGCAGTGGTTTGTACAATGGCGGTTATGCAGGAGGATATGGCGGTGGTTATGCCAGCGGTTATGGTGGTTATGGTGGTGGTGCTGTTGCTTATCAACCTGCTGTTTCAACATCGGCTGTTGTTACACCTGTAGTAACTGCTGTTTCTACACCAGTTGTTGCTTCTACTACTCCTTTGGTTACTCCTGCTTATACCGGCTCCTATGGTGGTAGTTACGGTGCTGCTTACGGTGCTGCTTACGGTGGTGGCTATGGAGCCGGTTATGGTGCTGGCTATGGTGGTGGTTATGGTGTTAGCCTTCCTGTTTCATATGGTGTTGGTACAGGTTACGGTTATGGTGGTGGTTTCGGTTTGGGCTTTGGTCATCCAGCTGGTCTATCAGATTGGTGTTAAATTCATACTAAAACAATTCAGATGTATAAATTGTTTTCTTGTTCTTCATATTAAAAAATACTCTTGTTTTGTTTTCGTCAGTATTTTACGAATAAAAATTTAAATATTTTAAAAAGATTTTCATAAAAAATGTTAATTTTTCTACAATAACAAACCCGGAGTTCTGGTAAATTATGTAGCGATCCTCATAAAATTTGTCACTATGATTTCTACTTATAAATAGAACTTATTTGTGTCGAATATAAACCTAATACTAACATATGTATGTGATTTATGCACGTTAAAGTGATTTTCGCAAGAGGCGTTTATATGGGAACTATAATCAACTATAGACCGATCTTCATAAAATTATACTTATACAAAACTTCCTTACACCGAATTTCATTAAAATATTGCTATATTTAAGGCATTTATGATCGTTAAACCCCTATTCTGGGAGGAGGTTTATATGAGAGCTAGGTGAAATAATGGACCGACCACTACCAATTTCAATAGGCTTCGTCCTTGTATTATTAAACTCCTACGTGCCAAATTTCATTGAATTATATTAAAAATTGCGACCTGTACATTGTGCACAATATTCGCCAAAAATTCATTTACGATTCAAGTCATAAATGAATTTTTGGCTCATTTTTTAAAGATTTAAAAAGATTTTACATATAAGTAGTCCTTGTAAATATCTATAAACAACATGTTTACGTGTAAGTTATCCCTTTTAGTTTAAGAGATATTTAGGTCGAAGCAAATTTTATCCTCATTTTTGGCCTTAATTTAGGCCCTAAATTTTTTGAAAATATCCACTAGATTTTTACAGAATTCTAAATAATATTGTTGCAAAAATCACATAAATGTATCTATTAGATAAAAAGTTTTATTAATCTGAAATTGAAACTTTAAAAAAATTTCAGTAATATTCTTTCACTTATAATATATATAATGGTATATATGTAATGGTTTCAAAAGAAATCTTAATATAAATGGGTATAAAGCAAAATCTGAGGCGCTTTTTGCAGCTGTTTCCTCCCAAACCCTATCCAAACTTTGTCAATTTTGAAAAAGTTTTTTAACTTTTTTTTACAAAATTCTTAAATGTTAAAACCGAAATCAACCAAAAAGTATATCGGCTATATAACCCCATACGTTGGTTAAACTGATAAAAAATATTTTTTGAGCCACGCCTTTTATAATGGTGGGCTGATCATTTTAATGAATTTTTGAAATAAGTTTTCCCTGGCCTGGGATTTTGAATATTTTGGTACGAAAAAGCGGGAGTATTTTTTATTTCCTAATTTTAAAACAATTTACTTATATTATGTCAAAATTTCATAGCCAATATACCTTTTTGTTAATCTCGGCTTCAACATTTAAGAATTTTACAAAAAATTTTAAAAAACTTTTTCAAAACTGACAAAGTTTGGATAGCGGTTGGGAGGAAACCGTTGCCTAAAGCGCCTCAGATTTTGCTTTATACGTATTTACGCATTTACGTTAAGATTTCCTTTGTAACCACTACAAAAATTCTGTAGGCCGGAACAAAAAAATTTAAGAAATGTAAAAATATTACCACCTTTTTGGAAAATATCCTCAAATTTTTTAAAGTTTAAATTTCAGATTAATATAACTTTTTATCGGATAGATATATTTATATGAATCTTGAAACAATATTTAGAATTTTGTAAGAAATCTATTGGATATTTTCAAAAAATTTTAGGTCCTAAATTAATGGCCCCAAGTTTAGAAAAACTTTAAAAATCTAGTCCGCAAAATGCAGGTAAAATTTGCTTCATCCTAAATGTTTCTTAAACTAAAAGAGATAGCCTACACGTGTGAACACGTTTGCAAGGACTACCTATGTATATGTAAAATGTGTGTGTATTTTAGTCATAAATGAATTTTTGACGAATTAAAAAAGTACATAGCCGAGGTGACCAACTTTAGAGGTTTCCCTCTACTCGCATGACCCGTTGGGGACCTGTGTTCCATCAAATCATCTTGAAAGCATCTCAGTTGTGACCATGTGAAATTTTATTTTGATACCTCTAATGGTTTACAAGATACATAATTACTTCCAAAAAAGCGTTTTGGCACCACTGTGCCGCGGTAATAATCGAAAAAAAAATCGTTGAAGTTCATTATTTTACACGAATTTGTATTTTTTTTACGAATTTATGCTTTTATTCCCTTAACTAATTTTCTTAATTTGTCATAAAAATTAGCTTAACCTATTATGGACCGGTGAACCCAAAATAATACTTTTCTTACAAAAGAATTAAATAAATACATAAAATCTATAGTACTGAATAAGGCCATTAAAATGAGGCTCTAAAATCTAAATTACAACGGAAAATATTCAAACTTTAGTTTACATGTGTCTGATTTTTTCGACATAAGGTTAAAAATTGTGTACACTGTTTATGGAAAACTATATTTTTTGGAGGTATTTTAAAAATCGTCCCGCTCACGAGAGCGAATTAATTGAACCGAAATATTTTGGGGATTTATAACCAGGGCAGTCAAAAATATGTTCTAAAAAATTCTGTTAGCTGCAAAATAAGCAAAATTTTTCTCTTGAGTGTAAAACATGCAAAATTATGCTCCTTTGTTTAATATATGCAGAATTATGTTCATATGTATAAAATATGCAAAAATATGCTGTTTAAATTGCTAAAATATGCTTTATAGTACAGATTTTCTATATGATAAAAATGCTGCTAATCAAAAATATGTTAAAATATTCTGTAACCAATCGATGCCAAAATTCTTAAAATAACTAACAGTTTGGTTCACTTGAAACTCCGAAAAAAATATGATTTTTCATATCAATCTTTAATTTTAGGGGAGTACATTTGCAACATTTTTTGTCTTCATACAAATCGATGCACTTTAATATAATAATGAAATAATAGCAAGATAGCTGTAAATTGATGTATAACACCCCTAGAAAATCGTTTAAATTACGTCAATGAGGACTTTTCATCTGGTAGGGTATAAATCAAAAAAAAGAAAAATATCTAAGTTCAAAATACTTCTAAGAAAAGATATAGAAAACTTATAACCAGGGCACAAAATATTGCTCTAAAAATGCTCCTAAAATCGGGAAATATGCCCTTAAAATTAAACAAATGTGCTCTTATTTTTTTAATTTCTGGTTAAATTTTAAAATATCTACTATTTATGCTAAAAATAATTACAGTTTGGTTCATTTGAAGCCCAATAAAAAAATATTATTTTTCATATTTTTGGTTGCATTGCTTATAAAAAATTTTTGAGATAATATAAATTACGACTACTCCGGAAGATGTTTTTTATTGTAATCATTCGCATGATGATAGCCCATTTTCATGCAATTTCCTATAGGAAATTATAGTTATATAGACGAATAAATTTTATGAATAGTTAAAGCCCAACCCTATTACGCTTGTTTTGCCACTATATTATGATTATGCCAATCACATATTATACTTATATTGATATACTTTAATCATATTCAGACATAAAAGAAATGACCAGCAATCATAAAATATGATGCAGTTCGATTATGGTTACTACAATCATATTTTTTCAACGCGTGTTAGAGCAACAAAAATATAAATACTAAGTTTTTATGAAAAATCAATGAAATCAATTAGTAAAACCGTGCGATAAAAAGTTTTTTTTTGCCGCAACTGGATTTCTTAGTCAATTTAAATACACGTGATTATGGGTTTTTAAACCTACAAAATCACTTTTTTAGTTGACTCTAGTTTTCGCTATAAACAGTTATATAAAATCTTCATGATATTGCACTACATATTTCTTGTCTGATTTGGTTTAATAAATAACCTAAAAATTATAATTTTTTAATCTGAAAAATGAGGTAATTTGAAGGTAACTAATTCATTTATAAAAACAACAAAAATCTTTCAATGAGAGTTAGGCAAATCGTATGCTTTATTGTTATACCACCACTTATTGATTTAAATTAAATATAGCTAGTTTTATTTGTAACATATCTATCTTGATGACAAAAGATCATTTTTAATTTCACTGGTCGGCAAAAAAAATTGTTTGTCCTCCTTTAAACAAAAGTAGGTGTACTAGATGGAATAGAAGTCTGTTATGACTAATATGTATTATCCCATTAATAAGGCAATTACACGAGTATATTTTAGACGAAATACCAAAAGATGCAGACGTAATTTATTTTTAAGTCACATTAACATTATTCAGTAGTTTCGGAGTTATTCAGAAATTAGTGTCGAAGAAAAATTTTCATGCAAAACTGAAATTTTTTTTCTTTTTTTCTTAAAAAAGAAAGAAACGGCAAGTTCAGTTTTTTATCTTTTATCATAAAGTTGGTAATACTACGAATAAAATGAGCCATATATCACCAAAATTGATGCACAAATCTTGATTTTATTCACAATTAAGTGAAAATACCCACACACAATTCACAATTAAGTGAAGAAGACATATCAATTACACTGCACAATGGTGCAAAATCGAAAATTGTTGGAAATAAATCTGTAACTTTGAATCGGCTGGTTGGATTTACATAAAATTTCACATAGGCGTAGCAGAGGAGTGCACAATTTTAAATTTGGAAGGGAGACCCCATAGTACCTTAAGGGGCGGAGTTAAGAAGGGTGAAAATTGGATACCTGTGTGATTTTTATCAAAGATTTTTATATCCTCTTAATGCTCTTGATAAGGCCTATTAGAAACATGCTTGTATGTACTATTTATCTTTTAAAGTTTTCGAGTTATTTACATTTGAAATTTGGGCTGTCTCAATTTTGCGTGATCTTGATCCAGTTTTTCATATATATAGCCAAATATTTCCAACCGATTTAGCTACATTTTTTCTTAATTAGTTAAAGAACAAAATTACCTATCAAATGAAGAAAATTTAAAAACGATATTTTTACCGAGTCAAAAATAAATGATTTTGAATTTGAAAATAAAATAAATTTTTGCTTAAGAATATGTAATGATTTTACACTTTCCTGAAAAGTGTCTTCACGGAGATGATTGAAAACAAACCCAATTATCTAATAGAGCTAAGTACACATCCTGCCGAACTCGAACTATTTTGTATCGAAATTTTTAGTTTCTAAACAAAATCTAGCTAAATCGGTCGGAAATATCGGACTATATGTGGAAAAAACTGCTTAGAAATTGTTTAGGATCGGTCCATTATTTCAACTAACCCCCACACTGTCTTAAATGTCTTAAATAAAGCAATATTTAATAAAATAAGCTCAAAAAAGTTTTATATACATATTTATAAATACAAATCTGTATGCCAAATTTCCCATATAAACGCCTCTCTTGGTCTAAAATTTACCATAACTTCGATATAAGACTGTCTTCCGGAAATATGATATAAATGTTTGTATTAACATACTGCCTGTTTCTCTAAATGCGAACGAATATTTCGTTCGACTAAATGTATTGAAAAGAGCAAATAAATTTGAAAATTATTTGTTGTTTTCAATACATTTACTCCAACAGAGTTCGTGCATAGTTATAGGTTTTATATAAATATAAATCAAACTTATTCAAGAATAAGTCCAAAATTGGTCACAGGTATAAGATCTTTTTCAAAATTCTCTTTCTCTCGGGCTTGACCGGCTATAAGATTCCTACTTATTACATTACTTTTTCAACTTATCTGAAATTACTGTAAAACTAAAACTTTAGTAGGTCATAGAACAAAAAGTGGAGTGCCAAATGCTTTGGAAAGTTTATAACACTAATTAAATGATATTAATAGCTCTTTGAAATCGCTGTTGCAGTGTAATTTATTGCTTTTTAAATAATAGTGACTACGACTTCCAAAATTTTTGAATTTAAATTAACAACTGACAACAAATCATTTTAAAACACCTAAAAATATTCTACGGTTTGTATAACTACTAACTTCCCTACCCTCTAGTGTAGAGTAGTGCTATAAACACTACACAGCTGTTAACGCTCACTCTCTCTTACATATCGCAAAGCTAAATGTCAGTTCTCTTCTTCTTCCAACTGCACGAGCAAGAACAAAATAGTAAGTGAAAAATCTTAAACATTTTGCATTTTTATTAAAAATTTCAATTAAAACTAATAATATACAAAATAATTTGTAGTTAAATAATGTTCGTTCGTCAATCTTTACGTAAATTTCCTCAATTGGTCCAGCGTCATACGGCCACCGCAGCAGCAGCAAACCTTAACGAAACACAAAATTCCCTTAGAGCCGCTTTAGTGCCAACTGATTACCGAACCAATGAAACAAATACTTCTTCGCATTCGAAGGTACACGATGCCAAATTCTACACCATACCGGCTGATGTAAAGAAACAACTTTTTGGCGGTGGCGGTTTGCCCAAAAAGTTTGAAGCCCAAGTAAAAACCTTTGCTGAAGCTTGCTTTATGGTTAGACAACCAGCCCTGGAAGTTATTAATTACATAGCAAATACCGACTTTAGAAAGCCTGTAGTACGCTATGTACTCTATGGTGAGAATGGTGTGGGTAAATCCCTGACCATGGCTCATGTCATACATTATGGTCATCAAAATGGTTTCCTTTTAGTACATGTACCCTGGGCCGCAAATTGGATGAAAAGACCCAAAGAAACAGCCAATGCTGCCCAGGAGGGTTTTATAGATTTACCATTTGATGCGGCAGCTTGGCTGTTGCACTTTAAAAATCAAAATGCTAAATTATTACAGTCATTAGATTTAAAAACCAACCAAGAATATGTATGGTCTAAACGTGAATCGACTTCTGCTGGCAGCAATCTCTCTGAATTGGTAGAACATGGCATAACTCGTATCAAATTTGCATCAGAAACCATAGCAGCTCTGCTAAATGAAATTAAGCAACATGCCACTAACAACAAATGCAAAGTTATGGTAGCTATTGACGGTTTCAATGCTTTCTTCCACCCCGAAACCCGCATTTTGGCTGATAATAAGCAAAAGGTTAAACCTGAACGTATCACTCTCACCCAACCCTTCCTCGATATCACCAATTACAATTGGACCAATGGTGTATGTGTTTTAACAGTAGATAAAATCGCCAGTACTGAGGGCTACATGGACTCCTATATGCCCCGCTATCTGTTAGGTCGCAAGGGATTCGAACATTTAGATCCTTTCGTTCCTGTTCATATTGAGGGTTATACTGATAAGGAATTCCATAGTTGTATACAATATTATTTGGATCGTCATTGGATCCAAAAGACCCCGGAAGGATTCGAGGAGCAATTGAAATCGTTGAGTAATAAAAATCCCTACGAATTAATGCTTTTAACGAGAGCTTTGTAAGTTTAAATGAGAAATTAAATTATCTAGTAATTTAAATTGTTAATTATATAATATTGGCCACAGAGATTTATTAAAAATAAAATGATAAAAATAAATAAGCAACTACGTATTAGCTTTATTTAGATACTAATCAGATTTTTTTGATTTATTAAAAATTTTGTGGAAAGCGTTCTCATTCTCAAAACTTAAATGTACATATTCTGTTGTTTTTCACCCAATTTCTGGCTAAAACCAACAAATCTGACTAGTACTGAATATTTGCATCTTTTCTCTGAACTCGAGCAAAAACTGTAAATAAAATTACAAATTTAAGTACACTTGATGTTATATAAAATAATTCAAAGAAATAAAAATAAATAGGTTTTTTTTACAATTAACAGAGCCCAACTAACACGATACCTAGTAAAAATATTTTTATTACACTTCAAGTGATTGATTCAAGTGATGATTTCAATTGGTCTATTATAATATAAACTTAACTATTTTTCATTTAGGCAAATATTAGCAAAATGTTCTTTATTACACAAGCTAACATCTTATATTTTATCACTATATAAAAATTTTAACCCAATCTGACTCAATAATCTTTGAAACTCAACATATATGTATTAAGGAGACTCACTTCCTATGGAAGGGGAAAAAGTGTTTTTGTTACCCTTCTGAAAAAAAACTTGGTATGTCTTATGTTTCCCAAAATATTTAGGTTCTGCTGATGATCATTCGTGAGCTGGACTGTTTTTAAAAAAAGGAACTTTTTTTTAGTTTGTTGAACATTTTTATATTTTCTCCCAAAGAAACGCACACAAAATGTGATATCATTTAGAAAGTATAACAGCAACATATATTGAAGCTTGTAGAAATTTAAAAATTGAAAACCTTGAAAAATAGCATATTTTGCGGAATGTTTAAATATTTAGGTCACCCTTGGGTATGTTTTTTATATTAATGAACTAATGTATATCCAATTAAAATAGTTATATGTTATACGTGATAATACACTGTACCGGTCCAAGCGAGACGCAAAATTCTTAAGAAATAATTACTGCAATGCGAAAGTTCTTCCCCAAACCAGAGCTACCTTATGACTGATACCTCATTTTGTATGTGTTTCTTTGAGGGAAAATATAATTTTTTTTTTTTTAGTTTTTTAAAAAAGGTCTAGCTCACGAACAGTCATCAGTAGACCCAAAATATTTTGGGGAACGTCATAAACCATACCTAAGTCGCCTTAATATGTATATCTAAAATACCTTATTTTTGAGGGTTTTTAAAAAAATATCAAAAGTATTTAAAACAAAAATAATTATTATTATTAAAACCTGTAAATTTCATAAACAATGAAGCGAAGCTATTTTTTACAAATATGGGCTTACACCTGAAGTGAATGAATTCATTAAAAAAATATTTGTACTTTTAAAAATCTGGCAAAAAAGATGTATTTGAAATTTCATGAATTTAATTTTTTAACAATACGCGACAATTTCAAGAGTCTATACATGAGAAATTTTTGTGAAGACAAACGTCTAATTTTTGTTTAAACTGCATAAAATTTTTTATCTCTATCAATTAGAGAAAACGCATGTCATAATAAACCATGTAAACAGTACCAACAACAATCAGAATGGCGTTTTTACTAACCAACGTCAGGACAAATTTATAAGTGCTCAAGAGCTTTTTTATCCCTATAAAAATCAAACCTTTGTCTTGATAAAAAATTTTCTAATATAGACTCGACGTAATATTGAACTTTGAGAAAGTTTAACGAAAAAAAAAAACAATATATGACAGTAAATTTGACAGTTAGCGATAATGAATTTTATCTTTTATTACCCGATATAAAAATTTACTATAAAATAAATACAAACTTCATCACAAAGTTAGGGTGTTATTTCTACAATAATGAAACTTAACTTTTAGTGAATTCCCTAAATTTTTTTGAAATAAATGTCGTTCTTGGTTACAATAACCCTTTGTTAGAAAATTTATGAAAAAAAAATTTTTTTTTCTGGAACTATGTTCATGACATGCAATCGACTTCCATTGCACTGAATAATATCATCTAACATTTTCGTAGGAATAAGTTTTTTCTCATAAACGCTTGCAAGACAAGGAACATTTCCACTTTATCTACCAGAACATATCCTGAAAACCCTGAAAAATAACAATGCAATTCTTTTGCAAAATAATAATTCATTTGGTTTTCCTAGTTGACTAAAAAGTAATTTTAGCTCTCCTTTTTTTACATCTTGATTCCATTCAATCTAATTTCCAACATTCATGTACATAAAAGACTGTTCGTAATATAATACAAAAACTAATTTATGACGAACAGATTGAAGAAAAAAAACTAAAACAATCAATTTAATTCCAACTGACTTTTTCTTTCAGAATAAAACTTAAATCAGTTAGGGCTTTTTTAAAACTACCATAAATCCGTTATTTTTAACAATAACTCTACCATTTTACATTAAAAACGCAATTTCGAAAAAAAATCGAGATACATTTTTTATATATTTAGCCAACGCTGTTAAATGTGTACTTTTCTGAAAATTTTTATTTTTTTTTAGAATTAATATTGTTTTAAAAATTAGTGATTTCACCGAAAACTGGTATAATTTTTAGAAAATTTAAAAACTGTAACTTTTTTAAAATTGGGTACATTTTGGAAAATTGGAACTACTTTAAAATTTGATTTTCGTTAGTTTATAATTATAACTAATACTTTTATTAAACTTAGTATTCCTTTGAAAACTATAACATTTTTTCAAATCAGTACTTTTTTAAACGGGGGCCAAAAAACATGAAAAAAATACGTTCGTTTATATTTCCGCCATGAACCGATAATTTCTATTTCTTAGGATCTGACCTAATATAACATTTACCTTAGTTGCCAGGGGGGCTTTGAAAAATTTATTTCAATAAACAGACATCTGGCTATCAGATTAAGTCGGACTAAAAAAATGTTATAGGGGCTAAAAATTTCTAACTTTTTCCTAATCTTCTACACTTTTTGCTCGTTTATTTTTGATCTCAATAGATCTTATGTAAAATAATCGGACTTTGTGGATAAATTCTGCACTTTATTTGTTATTGTATAGACTTTCAACCGTTAAATACAGGGTAGTCAAATTTTGATGACAATTATTTTTTGGGCGCCCCTCAATGGTATACAAATTTTGAAACAGGACTTGATACTTTTTGTACTTAAGCGCATTTTGCGCTATAGATAGTCTCAACGTATGGAAAACAAGAGCGAAAATTTAAAATAAAAATCAGTTTTCATGAGCCACATTCATAGTTTCCAATTGAATAGCATACTGCGTGAACTTAGTTTTATGTTATTTTACACAATAAAATCGATTTATTAAAAATAAATTTAATAACAAAAATGTTATGGACTTTTTGAAAATTACTAAAAATTTTCACTTTTTGTTTTTGTACAAATCTTGGATATATAGATATAAGAAGGCGATAAATATAATTGATCGGGACCATAAATTGAAGTCAAATGTCGTTGATATTTGAAAACGGGACACTTTTGTCAAAATAGATTTTGCGCTGCCAATGCGATGTGCCTTAGCTATACTAATACTATCAAACATTGAAAATATTATAAACTTTATTTGAATAACGCCGTAGCATACATACATACATACATACATACATACATACGTACGTACATATAAATTTGTAGTTTGTAAACATTTGTATAAGTTCAACTTAAAACCACGAAATTATTAACGCGAACTGATTCTACATGCATTCGAGTCACTTTATATTTATACAAATAGATTTTAATATGCCGTAAAAACAATTTTTTTTTTTTTTTTTTGTTTGAAGGCCTACATCAAATAATTTTGATAATGACCCATATAAATTAAAAAAGTTAAGTAAAAACCATGAACTTACCTATTTCTATTATTTGTATCAGATAATTTACTTGTACTTAAAAAGTCCGTTGTGTTGCAAGTGCCATCTTTATTTTATTTAGTGGCATTTTACTAACAAATTTCCGCTTCATTTTTTAATACAACTTTTACTAACACTTGTAAATTGCCATTCAGAACACAGTCACCCATATTTTATTTCCATTTCCAACCTTTTTATATCTACTTATGCCATCTGTAGTTAAATTTAAATAACTTTTTATTTTGACAACATACATACACAACAACAATTTCATTTCCCCATACTACACGAATACAACAATGTAACGTACAACTAGGTGAAAAAAAATTAGCTACCGGCATTTAATTACATTTTCAAACAAACTTTAAAAACTATTTTTACACATTTATTATTAACTTTTTTGAAAAAAATTATTCATATTTGCATGCAAACATTTTACAAATGTTAACTAAATTAATTAAGAATTCTACAGAGTCTTTTACAATTGTCAACCATATCGTGTCAATTCCGCGCGTTAACTGAAAAGTTGCAATAATAAGAGCATAGAAAATGAGCTATCATCATAACAAGGGCAACCAAAAATATGCTATAAAAAAGTGTTTTATTTTATGCTATAAAAAAGTGTTAAAATCGAAAAATATGCTCTTAAAATTAAACAAAATACGAGTATGATATTAAAATATTTTTTTTTTTTTTTTTTTTTTTTTGACAAATTTTAAATTATTTTTAACATTTGTTAAAAAATAGTTTCCTTTTGTACCTAAAAACTTTCAAAAGTAATACATTTTATAAGAAAATTACAAAATTTTTATAAATTTATAAAATTATGCAAAAAAATAAATTTGGTAAACAAATTTAGTCTTAAGTATAAAATAGTCAAAATTATGCTCTTTAGTGTAATATATTTAATAGTTATTAATTAGGCTCTTAAATTATTAAATTAAATTAAAATTGCTAAAATATGCCAAGGCTAAAATATGCAAAAATAAGCCATTATGACCAACATATGCAAAAGTATGATAAAACAAATAGACGCCGAAATTCTTGGGCATATTTTTGGCTGCCCTGATCATAAGAATATAACAGATTATAGCATATATTTATATATGTACATTGAGGTATATTTGGATGCGCAGTTAATTTAACTCTTGTGTAAGTAAAAGAGATTCCAAGGAGTAAATCAACAACCGAACAAATATATAAAACATTTTATTATTTTGCTGCTGTGTATTTAGAGTAAGTATAGACAAGCATTTTTTATCAACACAAACGTCCAATTTTTATCTGAATTGCGGATAATGTTTTATCTTTATCAATTATGGGGGAAGACGACGTAAGTCATAGTAAACTATGTAAAAAGTACTAACAACAACCAAAATGACGTCTTTTATAACATAGTGTCTACATTAGACAATTTTTTATCAAGATAAACGTCAAACTTAATATGAATTTGTGGAAGGTGGTAACAGTTGTACAAAAAACAACAATATGGCGTATTTATTATTGTTTTTTATATATGTATTTTGAGAACTGTAACAACAAAAATAATAATCATCTGTTTAACTAGGCTTAACTAGTATATATTCGCACTGATTTTGACGTTTGTTTTGATAAAAATTTGTCTAATGTAGACACTATGTAAAGCAACGTCAAGATAAGGTTGTCAGCACTCAAACTTGATAACTTTGTTTCAGCCTTGAAAATTAAAATAAAAATGAGGTCAAATAAAAAAAAAACTTCCAAAAAATATGAAGATCGTATTGAAGTATTTTTAAGGACGGCCAGCAAAATCATCCATCATCATTTTTCGCTATATGTTATTAAGTAAGACGAATGGTTTACGATAAAGCTTTTTACAATTATTTTTGTTTAATTTAACAATGCGGGCTATGTAACAGCCCGTCTAGACGTAACATAATATGTAAGATTTTTCTATCAGAGAGTGTCAAATTCGCTCTCTGAGAGAATTATTTCACGTGTAGATTCAAATATTAGTATTATAAGATGTATTATGAGACTGTTGTGATGAGATTTCTCTACACAACCATCTTATAAGATGAACTGTCAAAAAAATACACACACACGGAAGTTTGTATGTGTGTGTGCTTATATATTTTGGAAATTACTAAAAAAACAATGTTTTTTTGCAAAATTATTTTCTTTTAATGATTGTTTTACATTTAAATTTTTTTTTATAGAAATTGTGTTAAAAACGTGCGATTTTTGTAAATAAAAAGTATATGTTTGTTCTGCGACTGATTGAAAATAATGATATCTTATAGGATTTATTAGAGTACGTGTACCCCTTATTTAAGATAAAACATAATATAAACAAAATGGTTACTCTCTTCTGCTTGCGTTATCTCACATATTATATCAGCGTTAATCTCAGTTGTAGACCTGAGGTAAAGGAATCCAGACTTGTTGTGTTTATACATTTCAGCGGGTAAGCAAAAATTGTGCTTATATGGAGTTTGACAGTTCTAAGTCACCTCTTTGAACTTACCTTGGGTAAGCCGATGCATTTATTGAGAAATTTTCATAGAAGGCAAAGTATGTGTTTTGAATTTTTTTTTAGGAAAGGAGGGTGTAGGCATTTATAATGGCCTGTACAGTGTAGGACTTTCACATTTTTCCGATGCGTTAATAAATACGCCAATCAGCAGCAGAATAATAATATGAAGAATTTCAAAAAATTTGAGTAAAAATATTTTCAAAAATTTAATTTCGCCTATTCAAAGTTGAAACTATAATTTTTTTAAAGTATACTTGTTGTTTTATTGAACTATTACTGCATCTTTAATATTTATAGAAGTAAATTGAATAGCAAAATTAGTAATTTTATTTTTTGAACGATTTCATAAATAGCCAAAAAATTTTATTGGTTAAAAATCTCAAAAAAATATGAGTAATATTAGACATATTTTGGGATATTTTACTGAAAAAATGAAATTAATATCAGAGCTGCTTTAGAAAATATAATCGTTTAAACCATAATATAATAACAGAAGGAATAATCTTTATATGCCATTTACAGCAAATAAAAACTAGTAGTTTTTGGCTTTATTTGGTTTTTGAGTAAAAAGCTACGTAAATTTGTTTGGTTTCTCCATAGAAATCAAAAAACATATTTAACTAGTTTTATTTGAAAACCAAATAAAAACCACTAAAATAACTATTTGTGATACATCCTGTTTAGCAAATTTTAGGACCGTAGCTTTTATATATAAAGAGTAAAATAATATTTAAAATTTATAGAAATTATTTGTTTTGTTTATGAAATTATCACAATTATTAAAAATTGTTTATTTTTTAAAAATTGTTAAAATATGTTTTAATATTGAAACTATGTATTCTCTGATCGAAGAAATAGCAAATAGAGCGAAAATAAAAAAATATCAAAGAAATGTGAATGTCATCGAAAGCTACATTGGGAAGAAATAAGATATGTATCCTACGATGCTGCAATCGTGGACAATGACACATAATGTGTTCAATTGATTCGGTCTTGTCGACAAAAATCGGAATTGCTAGCTTCCCATCTAGACCTCATCTTCCCTATCAAACAGTGACCCTTTAGAAAGTGTGATCTCAATTTATTAATTGTCAAAACAATAAAAAAAAACACTATCAACAAATTTGAAGCCAAAGTATTGTCATTAGTAAGTAACTACTGGACCAGCTGGTACATTTATTTGCAGTTCCAGTAAACGTTCTTTTGCGAAAACTCCATGGGAGGATATAGAAGGCATCAAGGGAAGTTGTTGGTGCTGAGATAGTAGCCGGTGGCAATGTTATGTTTTGTATCCATTTGTAGTCTGCACAATAACTTTTTAGTTGATAAATTGCACAAAAATGTATATGTTTCAATGAAAAAAGCGTAATTCAAATGTAAACATAAATATTTTTATGTTTTTATTTTTTGTTTTTTATTTTTCTGTTATTTGACATAATAAGAATTAAAATTGAAAACTATCTCTAGTGATTCTTCTTTCTGTTATTGTGCTATGGTTTAAAACTTAATACAAAAAAGAAAAAATCCATAGGTAATATTTCCTAAACACTTGGTATAAAAATATCTAAGCAAAAGGGTAGAATGGCAGTTACAAAGTTTCTTAAGTAATATGATTTCTACATTCTAAAAATGCCTAAAATTTTTGGTAATTTTTAAAAAGTTACCTATGATAGTAAAATAAAAATCCTATGGAGCCATTTTCACATCTCTATTTTTGTTTATTTATTTTTAAAAACTCGCGAATTTATTCACGATTTTAATTTTTTTAAAAGTAGAAAAAAAAGAAATCTAAAAAATGTGTAACTTTAAACACCAATAATTCTATAAGCTTAGATGGATTTTAATTATTTGATTTACACATAGAAGATTAATATGTTCTCTTTAAACGCAGTCATTCGAAAATAATATTGTCACTTAAAAATGCATTCATATGCAAACGCAATATTTGAATGCATTTTTGAAAAATTTCTACCCTAGTAGAATTTCTACTATCCAAAAAATTGTATTAACAAATTTGTATTGGAAATCTAAATGCTACCATATAAATTTTATTTTAAAATCCGCTATATGAGTATAAACTGTAAATTAAGTATTTACATTTTATTTTCAAATAAGAACTACGTATAAACAAAGGGTATATATATATTACTTCCTTTTTTTAATTCCTAAAATTTTGTGAAAAATTGGTACTATCTTTAGAAAAATTTAGTTTCTTTTAAAAATTGACACATTTCGGAAAATTGTTATATTCGGCACTTATTCGGAAAAATTTAACTTTATAGAAAATTGGTAGGTTTTGAAAAATTCTTTAATGTTTATCAGAAAATTTTGAAAATTTTTTTATTTTTTTTTTTAAACATTAGAAAATTGTCGAAAAATAATAATCAGGGAAACCACAAATATGCAATTTCATACTTTTTCCCGGACGTTGAATGAAGACATCGATAAAATATTTATCTATTTCAGAACAAATAAAGCATTTTAGCATCGATTTGTGTGTGCTTATTTTTGCATACTTTATCCTTAACGGCATACGTTTGCATATTTATAGCATATTTGGTTATTATTAAAACATATTTAACCCTTTAGAGCATATTTTGGCTCTTCAAAATGAAGATAATTTGTTTACACCTCATGTGATGTTATTAAATTTGATTTTACAAAAAAAAAAAAAATAAGATGAAAAATATTTGGTATTTAAAATTAACTTTAATGGATACCATTTTATCACTGAGGAGCTTGACTTGTAGCAACAAGAATGAAGATTTAGAAACAAATTAATTGACCTTATTTAACATATTTTTAATTCATTTTCATTGAAGTTATTTTTGAAATATAATATAGAAGATGTATTAGCTTTTAAACCTGTTCGAATAGCATCAGTTGATGTTGTAAAGACAATATTTTTATAAACCATCACCACAGGTTTAAAGGGTATATATAAATTTGTCATTCCGTTTGTAATTTTCACAATTTTTATCGGAGAGCAAAAAAGTTTATATTTTCTGGATCCTTGTAATATTATTTTCACACACATTACTTTTTGACTTTTTTTTGGAAAAACACAATAAGTTTAAGCATCACTGTTCACATATCATTTTATTGTGTTTTTCCTTTTGGCCTGTTTTTCGTTTGCCAAAATATTTTCACAACTTTTTTATTTAAATAAAAATTTCACACAGAAACAATTTTTAATTAAAAAAATACAATTTTAAATATATAAAATTTATGAGCAAATATAAATTTCATTCATAATTTCAAATTTTTTGTTTTTAAACGGTTTGACAATTTTTACAAATTCTTATTCCAACAAATTTCTATGTACTAAAAATACTAAACATTTCTTCCCTGTATGGACATTTAGTATGTTTTTTGTATTAAATAATTAAACAACTCGAATCGAGATGTTTTTTGGCTTTGAAATATATGAAAAAACAAATTAATTTATTTGAGTCTTTTAAGAAAACGACTCGACCTCTACATATGAACACAGCTTAAAAAATGATGTAGATAGGATGACATATATATATATATATAGAAGTAGTTAATCTTTACGAGGACCGATATTTTCCTCGATAAAAAAAACATTTTCCTCGATAAAAAAAAAAGGGACTAAATTCTAATTACGATTATTGCCATTATTCAACAATATAAAAAGCAATACGTATTTTCAAATGCATATGTTGAGAGAATATTTCGTCAACAAAACTTATAAAGTCAGATCATTATAATCGGTTGAATATGGACATAGTAAAGCAAATGAAAAATTAAACTTTATAGTTTTATATTATAGTTTTTATGTATATTTGGACGTTTTTTTAGTTGGAAATAGAAGCCTTGCAATGGCTCAGTGCTGTTGTTGTTATTGTATAAGCATGATCTATATACAAACGTATGTATATAAATTTAGTAGTCATTATAAGCTATCAGTATTGTTCTTTCTTATTTTTTAAGGAAGCAACGCTTGGAATGACAGTTTAATTTAGTGTTTATATCTTTGAAGTTTGGAAAAAATTTTAATTATTTTTGTAAGTATAAATGTGAAGATATGAAAGCAAACTTTAAAGCGTAAATTTGATTATTTGTCGGTAGGGTGGTGAAGGGCATAAAAGATTCGGCATAGGCGAATACAACGCTTTAATTTTTTTTTTTTAATAAAAGCGTATGATAATCTCTGAACTAATAATAATATCTAGGAAATCAAGATCAATAACGCTTTTATGTGATATAATAAATACTGGGGAATCAAGTTTCACACAGTTCACAGTCGATTCATTTCAGTTTTGATGTATTTTATATCATTAAAATATTAACAAAACACTGTTAAAAAAATGTTGCTCAAATTTTTGTTTTTAAATGCATATTTTCGCGTTTCTAGAGCATATTTTTCGTTTTTACTGCCTATGCAATAAGCATAAAACCCTTTTTAAAGCATATTTGTGGTTTCCCTAATAATAGGACATACAGATTAGGTGAAAAGGGTTTTAACCATATCCCTGTTTATGACAGTTTTTTGTTAAATTTTTATTGTACTAAGAAATTGAAAGCAAATTTCTGGTAGGTTATATGTTATCAATTTATGGACCGATTTTTTATGATTTTCGGCTGGAAAATTCTTGGAACCTTACCGAATATTTTAATGTATAAAATATGTTACTCAGTTATCGGAACCTTTCGGAAAATTGATTAATTTTGACTTCCTCACCTACAAAGAACCAGAATGAATATTGTGGCTTTAAAATATGTGTAACGACGAATTTGTTGACGTAGGGTTCAAGTTCTTTTATTTCAAAATAAAAGATGCGTGGTTCTCTTCATCTAAATAGAATTTTTATATCAATATTATTTTTTTTTCTTTTGCAAACTTTAATTTTCTTAATTAAAAAAATAATCCAAGCTATTTTGTTAAATTAACCCTACTATTTTATTTAAACAAAAGTTATCTTAACAAATCATTTATTTATAACTTAAAAAAATACACAAAAATAAAACATATTATACGTACAAGGAAATTATTGTGGAAGAAGTCAGTAAAATCAATTGAGGAAAACAAAAGTAAATGAAATTTATTTAATACTTAATTTAAACAATATAAATATTTGTAATTAAAATGATCTTTTAAAATTTGAATAATATTTAAATATGTTTTGGTAGTAGAAGTTTTTTGTTTTTCTTTTATTCATTGTTTTTTTAATGGTTTTTTGTTTTTAATTAATATTTTTAACAGCTTCGTATTTATTTTTGGGCGCTTTAGACTTGTTGTTTTAACTAATTTGCAAAAAATATTTATATAAACGCTGTTAAAATTAGCTCGGATATTTTTACCTTCTTTTCTTTTGAATTCTTGGAAGGGCTTAAAGAAAAAAAAAAATACATTTTTTAACTATACACGAAAAATATCATGATAACCACCACCATTTCCACTAATGTTAGGCTTGAAATTTAATGGGCCGAAAAAGCCGAGGCCAATCCACAAATTCTAAACCGTAATGGAAGATACCACTAATGCTGACACCTATTAAGGCACCCCAGAACAGCATAAAGAGTAAATTTTCGGTATTGAATTCCGAAGGTACCAGAGCGGTGAGGAAAAGCATGGCTATAGAAAATATTAGTATCGAAGGGAACTGAAAAGGAAAGAACAAATTTTGATTAAAATGATTTTAAGAAAATTATTTGGTATAAATTTAATAAATCCTACCGCATTATAACGCCAGCTATGTTTAATATCAAGAGGCGAAGGCAAAGAAGCATTAACCGTATAACGACCCAAAAATAAATCAATACCATCCTAAAATTTTACCAAAAAGGATATTTAAGATTTATTAAAATATTATTTAAATATTTTTATTTTACCTGTCTAAAACCATCTGCAAAATTATTCAAATAATAACGAGTCATTGAATTTACACCATCCTGCACCATACCCGCTGTGGTACGCTTACCAGTGCGTGTAAAATCCGTCTTTAGCGCTCCTGTACCAGAATATTGCAATGATATCATATCCGCATTATCAGCCCAAACACCCTTGAATATCAAATCGAATTGTGGTGAAGCTGATTCTACTTTCTGCGCTACATGCAGTATACCCAATTTATGGAGAATATTATTTAATGAACGTCGTGCCAACATACTTTGCACCACATTTGTACGATCTAAACAATCGATACAATTGGTACGAAAAACTCCATTTTGAGTGGAAACTATACGACCGTCAAGACGTATATGGAAAACAGAGAATTCCTCTTGTTCGTGGGCCAAACGATCGATTAGAATATTGAGACGATCCCAACGCATTTTTTTGCATTCCGCATGGAAATCGAAAGCCTCATAGCGTATATTAGAATTGTTGACTTGTTGGGCGAAGGTACGATAAGAAGTTTCGAGAGCACCTTCAGCTCCTTTTTGATCGACCTGGTGAGGGAAAAGGAAAAAAATATTAGATATTTTTGTACATATCATGGAACTAAAAATGTCTTACCAAATTCACCAAAACTTGACGACCATATTTCGAAATTTGTTCCTCGAAATGACGATTGAAAGCATTCAAATGATCACGACCAGGAATAATATGAGGTCTGGGTTTATAACGTAAGTTGGGTAATTGGCGCCAAAAGAAGGGCATACTACCTCTAGTCTAGAATAAATTCAACATCAATAAATATTAAAAATCGTTCAAGGTATTTTAATTCAATTCGAATTACCTGTACAAATGAAATACGTTCACCATTAAACTCTACAATCTGTTCAGTTTCCACAAAATTAGCTACTTGGCCATCATCATTTATGCCACGGCTATAAAAACGTGTCCCCGCCTTATGTATCGAACGTCTCGAAATAATTGACCAAACGAAGTTTTGACCATTAATCTGCACTTGATTAATGGATACAACTGAAACAAAGAAATAAATTTTAAAATGCAATCATACCAAATTAAATTTGTATTCTTTACTTACACCCCAATATCAAGGGCAATTGAAATTGTTGCATTTCTTTGCAATTGAAATTTTTCAGCAATGCTCCATTCCACACAAATCGAGAGTCTGCCCTTTCAATAACACTTAAACTATTCTCTTCTTTCGTCATATTACATTTACGCTGCAATGTATGAGTTATATCATAACGATCATCGTAGGAGAAATAAAAATAATTTGTGTCTAAAGTTTTGCGTAACATTTGCAAATAGGTTTCATTATGTTCTCGTTGTTTCGGTGTCAAATGCGTAGTTGTTGGAATGTAGGGTATAATATCGTAACCAGCCAAACGCCATATAACAGCTCCATTAATCATACCAATATAGAGACGATGTGTGGCTACTAAAAGATAATCACCAGCTACAAGATGTATGGTGCCTAAGATGCCACAGACACGACGTGTGTGTGAGAGGTTTTCTAATTCTTTTTTTGTGGCTACAAAGAGAGATGTGAGAGATATGATAATAACGCTTTGTAATCAAGATAAATTAATTTATTATTTGTTATTATTGTCAACGTTATATACTGGGAAATGTTATGGGTATTTTTAATATATTTTACATACATATACTTTGTTACATTTAAAGGGAATGAAAGATTCACAGTATTATTTTTGAAAAGCAAACATTTTTAAGCATGTAATATGGGGTAAATACTGATTGTTTAATGGAACAAATTGTATATTAAAATTTATTTTTGAAATTCCTGTAAAAATTTGTATTAAAATTACATTTCTTTGTATTATTGCATTTTCTATGGATCTTGTATAGGTATAAAACCAAGCCTCGACGCAAAATTCTCAAGATTGAAGCCTCCGAAAGTTCATGTTCTTGTACACGGCGAGGAATCGACTGCACACTTTGACGAATAGCGGAGATATTCTCGGACTTAATTTTGTACCGAACCAGTCGTCACGATTTTAGCCACCAAACTTTGAATAGCATACTTTTAAGGGCCATCGCGTCTGCCGTAAAACGCAACATTTGCACTAACGAATATTCAATAGAATAATAACATTTTAGCATTTGGAAATCAATAAACAGATTTGATGATGCCGTCAATGTAACACGGACCAGTACTTACAATGGTGACTTTTAACAGATTGACATTCTAAAAAATTATCCAAGCAAAATGAGATTCTTCATTTTAGCTGGTTATTCATTTTTGATGATTTTGCTTTTTTTCTTTTGATATTTATTGACAAATATTTTTTAGGCGAATATTATTTGCCTGTTGTTTTCTGTCGTTGAGGCTGAATTTACTGATTTCAAAACTGACTACTTATTGACAAGATTTGTTTATGCACAGCCAGTGCTGCGTTCGTCGGATGCACATTTACATCTTTTTGAGTTGAAGAGGTTTAAAAAGGAAGAAATTTAATAAAAGTAACAACAGGCTCCTTTTTAAAAATCAACAGTAGACAGACAGTTTTCAAACCAACTCTTGTTTAGCTAATAGTATTAAAAGTATTTAAACTTATATTAGCTGTAAGCTCATTTTATGGTAAAAACTACTTTAAAAAATGTTTTTTTTTTTTTAAATTTTTATTTTATTTACTATCAATATTTAAAAGTTGTACATACTAAGACACAATTTTGAGATTCTATTTAAGATATTTCAACAAATAATAACCAAGGTTAAATGTATAAAAGTTTAAGTTGTTTGCAAGATCGTATTTGTAGGAAAAATATATTAAAAAACCTACAGGTGGTAAGAGAAAGTTGTTAAATAATCACTAATACAATTTATAATTAAATAAATTGGTTAGTCATCATCAACCAAAATTCTCAGGTGAGCAAATCTTGACCCTCTGCATTTATTATTAAATGACAGTATCAAATCGTTTATAATGGCAAATATAGTTTCCTGATTAGATAATAAATGGAGTCTATAAGTTGAATATCTTTTTGGTAAATTGTATATACCTTCCAAGTTCTTATTTTGAATGATTTGTAATTGTGTTTTGCACATTTAAACCATACTGGACACGCATACGTAAGAATTGGTCTTATGCACTATGATTTAGTAGTGGGTAAAGTGCTCTACCACATCTTATAGCCTTTGTACACACCTTATTTAAATGGTCCTTAAACAATAGTTTTTGATCTAGAATAACACCAAGATGTTATAGAATTTGTAAAAGGAATTAAGTGCCCTTGAAAAAGGAAAGGTCAAGTAGGAATTCTTTTCAGAGAATTATTTAAAGAAAAGATAATGGCTTGAGACTTGTCATCATTGATCTTAATTTTCCATTTATTGAAATATTATGCACGTTTTCATCTTGTCTTGTTTAGGTAATAGTATTAAAAGTATTTTTAATACTATTATTAGTATTTTTAATACTATATTCGCTGTAAGCTCATTTTATGGTAAAAACTACTTATAAAATGTAAAATCTTTTATCTATATATATAAAAGAAAGTGATGTTAGTTACTATTGTTATAACTCAAGAACGACTAGACCGATTTTGATGATTCTCACCAATTCGGACCGGTCACCGGCCAGAAAAGGATAATACGAAAAAAAATTCGCGAAAAATCCGCGATAAAAAAAAACTCTTTTTTGTCATAATTTCTTTGCCTTAATAATCATTAAAAATATTTTTTTTAATACAAATTATAACAATTACTGTTTCTGTTTCTATCGAAACGCTTACTTTTTTGTGCAATTTGTTTTCTGGTGGTGGTGTAGAATTCTATTTCCAAACGGTAAGTTCCAAGTAAAGCTCATCATTTAGTGAGGTTGTGATATTTAAAACCATTTGTTGTATTTTTGGCATTCGTTATTAAGTGTTATTCACAATGCCGCGACCCCGGAGATCTAATATTTCGCGTCGAACACGTAATGCAAGTACTTATCGTAATATCGTCAATCAATTGAATATATATGAACGAGAAATCGCACGAGAACAACCCCGTATTAGTTTGGCCCGACTTCGTACATCACAAACGCAGGAAGAAAAGCAGGCGAGAAATGAAACGGCTCGGTTAGCAATGAGAAATCGTCGAGCAAATGTAGCAATTCAACAACTTTAAAATTTTTAATCAACGCATAAGAAGAATTGCTTCAAGTTCTGATTTGAATCAAGCAGCGTTCCATTACAACTGCAATTTCGACTACAGCTCTCATCATTCCGTTCAAAAAAAAGACATTGTCTATCCGCTAACCTTAAGATGAAGTAATAAATAAATATAAATTCAAATTTGCCTTAAATACATGCGTATATTTTTTGATTGAGCCCACATCTACATCATATTTAAATTCTTCTGTAAAAAACACTTTATAATAGGTATTCCTTAGATTTTTATTTAAAGGTCGTAAATTTCGTTAAAATATCAATTTAAATCGTTCAGTAATACAACACTAATGTTTGTTTAGGGCCAGCAACGCGGCTCGGGTCAGCTTCTACATCATATTTAAATTCTTCTGTAAAAAACACTTTATAATAGGTATTCCTTAGATTTTTATTTAAAGGTCGTAAATTTCGTTAAAATATCAATTTAAATCGTTCAGTAATACAACACTAATGTTTGCTTAGGGCCAGCAACGCGGCTCGGGTCATCGTTCAGTAATACAACACTAATGTTTGCTTAGGGCCAGCAACGCGGCTCGTGTCAGCTTCTACATCATATTTAAATTCTTCTGTAAAAAACACTTTATAATAGGTATTCCTTAGATTTTTATTTAAAGGTCGTAAATTTCGTTAAAATATCAATTTAAATCGTTCAGTAATACAACACTAATGTTTACTTAGGGCCAGCAACGCGGCTCGGGTCAGCTAGTAGATAATAAAAATAATCTTCAATTTGTGAAATTTTTATTTGCTTACAAATTTTTCACCTTTTTTCTGCTAAAAATACATTTATTTTCACTTTTTTGAAGTGGTGAAAGTTTTTTTGTGTTGAAGAACTTGGTCGTTTTATTTATTTTTTTTTTTTTTGCTGGAATGTATTGATTCCCAAAAAAGGCGTTTAAGCTTTTAACTGAAACATCACTTCTTCAATAACTTTGATATCACCTCTATTCCTGTAACTGGTAACAAGCTGCTGGTAATAAGCTGAGCTGGTGGAGGAGAAGGGCTTTGAGGTAATATAATAATAAAATATTTCAAAATTGGTATGAGTTGCCATCATTTCTACACAACGGAATAAATTGAAATCTGTGGCCGCAACAATTATAATCACAATTCAATTATTACTTTTCTTGTTATATATATATATATATATATATATATATATATATATTTCGAAAATAACAATTATTTTTGATTTTTTCAAAATATAATATTATTTTACTTGAAATATAAGGATTATTTTTAAGTTTGCGCTTAATAATCTAAAGACGTATTATATCTTAAGTTATTTAATTTTAATTGTGAAAACAGTGTTATTACATGAACGAAAAAGTTAAAAATTGTTATTTTTCATAATTTTTTTCGTAAAAATAAAAAATTGCATAGTTGGAAAGCGGGTTAAAAAAATAAAAGTATTTAACAACATGTTATTAACTATCTTGGATAACATTTTTTTATCAAACATTTTACCACCATCGTTATTTTCGCTCCTTATTTAAATATTTTCTGTGAAACCAACAACAACAATGTGTTTTCCAATTAATTGTGATTCTGAGAAAATTTGGCGTATAATATAATGGCTTTCAGTTATTTAAAGATAACTGCTAATAACATTTGTTGGGTAATATATTTGCTCATCTAATAATTAAGTACATCATTTCAAAAATTTAAATATAAAAAATATTCGGTGATAAATTTAGAACTACATTTAGAACATCTTTAAGGAGGTTAGTTCATTATATGAACTGAACTTTGCATCAGCATACATTTGTATGGGAGAGTTGTCAAAACAAGGGACAGATCTTAACCAAAATTAATTTTTTTTTTTTTTTTTGTTATAAACCAATTAATGTTATTTTTAAAGTAACACAATCTTCTATATTCCGATCTAACATTCTTATAAATAAACCTATTTATAAAAATAAGATTAAATGGTTTATAACAAAAAAAAAAAAAAAAAACAATTATGAATCATTTAATTTTGGTTAAAATCAGTCCCTTGTTTTTACAAGTCTCTCATACAAATGAATATTAGATATTTTTTAATTACAACATAGTCAAAGAAATTTTTCAGACTATTACTAAAATCTTAATCCTTCATGGCCAGACATAAAAAAAATTTCATACAAGAATAACCATAGGATGAACTTACATTGTACTTTAATCATACTTGAAGCACGATCGATTATTAATACTCTGTCCACAGCATTGACTTCCACCATAATACGGTCTGGTGTAATGTACCTAAATAACAAGTAAAACAAAGACAAAAAGAAAAAACAATAAAAAAAAAGCAAAAACTTGTCAATGGCAATTGAAAATTGTTGTTGCAATTGTATTTGTGGGTCAAGTGTTTTTGCAAAAGCACAAACTTTGATATTGTTTACAACAGAAAACAATTGACAATTTCCATTTAAAATCAATTTTTATGTCTTAGCTCAACTTACAAATTCATGTCATCGTAAATATTCCAACTGTGCAATTCATCCATTCTGATTTTTTAAATGTTTTGTTTTTTTCCGCACAGCGAAGATAACAAAAATTTGATAACTTTTTCTGTTAAAATAAATTAAATTTCTGTTGTGCCCTTATGAACGTATTTTTTTTTTTTTGGCAATTTTAAAGTGACAAATGTTGTTAGTTGGCTGGCAAAAAAAGCAGAAAAAAGTTCACAAATTATTTGTTGTACTTTAATCAATGAAATCTTCTCTTGCGTTTACGTCTGACAGATGTGATTTTTTATGGCTTTAGTTTGTATTTCGTCTATTTTTTGTTAATTTCCTTAAAATTTTAACATTACTTTTCGTTTGTCTAATAAATTTTTTGCTAAAATTTAAATTTCAATTAAAATTTTGCACAAAAATCCAGAGGTAAAGAATATATATTTTTTACAAATAATTTTGACGTTTCTTGACTAGTTGGATGATGTTTGTTGAATGAAACGATGACGTTTAAAATCAGCTGCTAAAATATGATGCCATATTGTTGGTGTATTAAAAATCAACCGTTATTCGATTTGAGCGATTTTTTATAAAATACAAATAAATCTATGTTATAAAAATATAACAGCCCGTCTAGACGTAACATAATATGTAAGATTTTTCTGTCAGAGAGTGTCAAATTCGCTCTCTGAGAGAATTATTTCACGTGTAGATTCAAATATTAGTATTATAAGATGTATTATGAGACTGTTGTGATGAGATTTCTCTACACAACAATCTTATAAGATGAACTGTCAAAAAATACACACACACTGAAGTTTGTATGTGTGTGTGCTTATATATTTTGGAAATTACTAAAAAAACAATGTTTTTTTTGTAAAACTATTTTCTTTTAATGATTGTTTTACATTTAAAATAATATTTTTATAGAAATTGTGTTAAAAACGTGCGATTTTTTTAAATAAAAAGTACATGTTCATTCTGTGACTGATTGAAAATAATGATATCCTATAGGATTTATTAGAATACGTGTACCCCTTTTTTAAGATTTAACATAATATAAACAAAATGGTTACTCTCCTCTGCCGGCGTTATCTCACATATTATATCAGCGTTAATCTCAGTTGTAGATCTGCGGTAAGGCGTAAATTAACATCACAGGCACACTTCTTTTTCAAACAATTTTTATAATGATTCAGTAGTACTCTTAATTGTGTTAATAATATGTTCACGTTTAAATGTTTTTTACTTGTTTTTTTTTTTATAAACAAAATGTGTTTAAACACCATAATTCACATATCACTTTTATACGTTTTGTTAGTTGAGATGTTTTTCCAACTGTCAATTTTTTCACAAATATAAAAATAAAATGTACTCATTGAGCTCAATAGTTTACCGTCTACATTAGATATAAATAGTTGTTTAAACATTTACTGTTATCATGATGTTTAATGTTAGATGTAAACGTCTAGTGACTCACTTAAAATAGTAAATATTCCTATACTGTTTATCCAATTGCAAACATTTAGGTATCAATGGAAATCACTTAAATGCACATTTATAAAAAATATTTAAAAAGCATCCCTTCTGTAGTAAAATTATGCATTATAGAAGTTTGAGAAAAAATTCTTAAAACAATGCTTTTTGAATTAGTATAAAGTAATGCAAAAAAAATTTTCCCGTTCGCTCTTAATTTACGAGTTATGGGCATCTAAAGTTTTAAAATATTTTTCTGAATATCTTTATTAATACATATGCGATTTAAATTATATTTGAAAAATTTGCAAAAATTGGGTGGGAAGCAATTTAGTGTCAAATCGATCTAAATTTATTTTAAGAATAAATTTATTCAAAAAATTAAAAAAAAAAAAAAATTAGAGTGACATTTTTTTATTAATCAATAAAAATTAAACCTTTTTCTAAAATTAACCATTTCGCCCAATGCTTCATGTAGGGTGCACCAAAATTAATTTAAAATTTCTTTACTAATTAATTAATTAGGCCTTGTCTTTTGAAATATGTAAAGAAAAAAAGTTTATTAAAAAATCTTTGAGAAAAAAGTAAAAAAATATTATATTTTTGTAAAAAAATAGCAATTTTTCATATTAATTTCAGAGTGCTGACTTTGAATATTTTTTACGCTTAGACGAATTGAGATAATCAAAAGTTTTTTCAGCATATTATTTGGGAATATATTACAAATTACAGAATATTTAAAAAAATTTCCTTTATACACTTCAGGACTTATTCCTAAAAAAACGAAATAAAGTTCAGGCAAAAAATCAAAAATTCAAAATTCAAGCGTATATATCTTTATAACTGTGAGATATAACTTAATCCATTTCCGACCACTAGCCTATTTCGTTGAGATAAATTCGGCATAAAGTTAGTTTTTGCAATTGTGATGACAAATTCAGAAGAGTTGAACGTCAATATATTTTTGGTTCTGAAATACAGAGCCTAGAAATTTTCAGAATTCGTACTATTTTTAGACCCGGAAAATTCTTCTGAATAATATTTTGAAAAATTTTTAGCTCAAAATTTAAAGTTATTTACCTTTAGAATACGTTCATAGCATAAAAACACTTTTTCGGAAAGCAGATGTAAAATGATCTTTGAAGCGCTTTCGCAACACCAACGTATTTTGTGGCTCAAGTGGTTTCAACATCCAATTTTGCACAGACTACCCATAGAAACTCGATTTTTTCCTTTTATCTTTAAGACAACATATTAATCAAAAAATTAATGTGGGAAAACTCACCATTAACTGCATAATTAATTAATTAGACGATATTCAAGTTATTTATTTCTTTTTGATACGAAAACGCAACACCGGTCGAAATGGGTTAAGTGAGTAAGCTCATTTTTCCTTTATCTTGCCAAGCAATTTACAAAAATATAAAAATCTTTGAAATCGGACTTGATTTGTAGAAGTTACGGTTTTTTGAAACTTACATATTCCAGGTAGTCAAATTTGACACTCTGTAGCTTATCTCGTGTCATCACAAGGTGACTACAAGATAATTTTTCCGAAAGGTGACTACAAGATAATTTTTCTGAAAGGTGACTACAAGATAATTTTTCGATCCGACTGGTAAGTTAGGAGATACTGATTTTATTACCAAAAACATCGGGTTTGGAACTATTTTGTGCGTAAATCGTTCGGTTAATAAATGGCGGAGATATGTGCACCGCCTTTTTAAACCGGTTTTCGATTTGCTGAAGGTCCTATATAAGCCAGGGACTTCGTTTCTACAAAACAAAATTAGGAAATTTTGTCTGCTGCGACTGCTGCTCAGTCGGCCCATTAGTTACAGAAATATCGGCAAAAACGTATTTTCCAAATAACCCGAACTTAGATCGATCACAAATATCTTTCTTGAATTTCGGGTTTTGAATCAAACAAATCGGTTCATAAACAACCGAGTTATTGGCAAATCTGTTTTTTTTTATTTATTTAATGTCTGCTTCCGTTATAGTTGTTGTTTTCATGGGTACTGCAAAACAACAACAATAATAAATTATTTTTTTTTACTTTTTGAAACACCTGTGTAAGCTAGACACTTCGTTAATTCAAAGAAAAATTGGAAATTTTTAAAAAAAATTTGAGTTTAAAAGATTAATTAAGTAAAACCAGTATTAACCGACTTATAGGCCAAAAAGTTTTATTAGATTTTCGAAGCTCCTATATAAGCCATGGGCCTCATTTTTGCATAAATCTATCACCAATATTTTTTTCAAATTTCGGTTTTTAAATCAGTCAAATCGGTCCATAAATTTTCCACCATACCCTTTTTTAGTTTAATATTGCCTTACATTTATAAAAAATTTGTTTTGCACCGAAGTGATAATATCTTCCTAAAATATGTGCGAACTTTTGTAAAATTTCAAAGTATTAAATTTGTTATTTACTGCCTTTTACCGGTGCGCTTCGCTACCCTATTTTATGCGATATCTAATATTTACTTTATATGGAAGCTACTACTCCCCCTGGACCTATTCACCCTATTCGAAATTTGATGGGAAAATTAAATGTAATAATCCTTTAGATGAGAAAATGTATATTTTCTTTGTATGAGGGCTACCTCTCCCCCTGAAACCATTCGTCCTCTCTCTCTCACTCTCTCATTCTTTCACTGTAATGGTTCCTTAGGGAGAACTACACCCCCTGCTCCGATTCTAAGCTAATTGGTTCATCCGTTGGATAGTTTTAAAAAAGTGGGTGTAAAATATGGTCGTGACATCCGATCAAAATGCAACATAACCTATTACATTTTAAGTGCAAGCACTATTTGTGCGTCATATAAATAGCTTCATTAATAACGTGTGGAATTGAAAAAATAGATTTTTTAAAAGTAGGCGTAAAATGTGGGTGTGACTTTCAATCGAGATCTAACAAAGCCATTGCCACCTCTGACAATGGTACTATTTGTGTGTTAAATTTCTTGGAAATCGGTTTAGCCGTTTAGACATGATTGGTACACAAACAAACAAATAATCAAACAAATT
Organism: Protocalliphora azurea; assembly: GCA_932274085.1. Taxonomy (NCBI): domain Eukaryota; kingdom Metazoa; phylum Arthropoda; class Insecta; order Diptera; family Calliphoridae; genus Protocalliphora; species Protocalliphora azurea. The sequence continues at coordinate 77,106,972 of OW026523.1, read as the reverse complement.
TACACCTCATTTCTATAATATACAAAGGATATAAAGATTTATAAAATCCTGGTTCTATTTCAACTTTATATGAAAATTCAAATTATTTAAATTTTTTAGTGTTAACATAGATATAGTACGAGTATATTTAAATATATTTGTAATTACATCCAATATAAGGTATTTCACTTTCATATAACACATCTCAACACGGCTGAAGGGTATATAAGATTTGGCACATCCGAATATAGCACAATAACCCGTTTAATCTTAGCTTGCATCCTTACAAGATATCCAGAGTAAGTTTAAAAATGGGATAATATGCATAGAAATATGCACAAGGCCATAAGCACTGAAAAATCAAATCTTGGTTTTCACTGGATTATAATGTACTGACCCAAACTACATCTAGACAAAAAATGTCATATTCATATATTCAAGAATTATATCAATAATAATAAAGGTCAAAAGGCTGTAACTTCATAAACGCAAAATTTGTTTCGTTTAAGAACAATTTGATTTGAAGAGTATTTTTTACTTTGTTTATTTTTGCTTTAAGTGAACGATTACAAAATTTTAATTAATTGCTTACTTCTAAAGAAAAAATGAAAAATTGTGGTTACGGCTTTTTGCATTTTAGGTGACAATATCGAAAATCCTATGATTTATTCTGATTCTTGCCAGGAATCTTGCATGTTCACTGAAATAAAAATTTGTATTTTTAGGGGAAATTAACTAGTTGCAATTTGTATATTTATGCGTAAATTTGTTATATTTTTCCGCTAGAAAATTTTGACATATTTTCCGGTAAGTTTTCACTATAATAAGTTGCTTTCTATGTGTTATCTTCTAGACTATCTCCGAAAAATATATTTTTTTCTGAACGGGTCTCCCGTTATATATAATTCTCAATAATAACTACAAATACAACAAAAAATAGTTATTTTACATGGTGTGAATTCATTACACGTCAGGTTGGGTCAACTTAACCCTTTTTGACGTTGTCAGTCAAATATGTCCACAAGCTGTCGCACTAAAACTAAACTGATAAAACTTATAAAAGTGGTACGTATTGTTAACTCCAGCTATTGTAAATTTTAGCAATGTCGTATGACTCGATGCAAAATTACTGTCAAATTGACCCAATCTGACAATGCCATCGAAAAAGTAAAAAGCTAGATTTTTAATGATTTTTTTTTTAAATTTTGTAGTTGGAAAATACATAAAAATCTCCTCTATTTATGGACCAACTCTGATGGTTTTCTGTAAGAAAATTCTCGCAACTTTATCCAATATATTGATGTTTAAAAATGTTTCTCGGAGGATTTCACAAAGTTAATTTCAACAGACATATGGCAGGACTTTGTTATTTCAACTTTCCTCCAACCAGAATTTATAAAAACGGAGTGACTAATTTATAGACATCAACGGTGTAAATTTGGTGAAAGGCATATAAAATATTTTACAAAAGCTACAATTCCACATAAAACCACTTATTCAAAATATACTAAATGATAGTAAACATATCCGATTATTTAAAAGGGGTACAATAGAAGTAAGTCAAAATTTATTGTTGTTCGATAACTTGATTAAGTGGAACTTTGAACATTTACAAGATTAGACCACATTTACTTCCTAAGTAGTATGTTGCCACGATCAATATAAGAATTTGCATAAAACTTAAATATCAAAAGTCGTAAACTTATTTCTTGAAAAACCCCTAAAGTTTTCTATTTTAATTTTCTTACAACAACTCCTTAAGTAAATTTTACTCAAACAGTTGCAAACTTATCAATCACTTCTTTCAAGCAAACTAATTAAAATTAGTAATTATTCTAATCTAAACACTTTGATTTGATTATGAATGGCTCATAATTCGAAATGTATATTTAAAACAACGGTTCTCAAATGGGGGTCTGTACAAACGTTTTAGGGGGGTCGCGAAAAGTAAATTTTGGACCTTAAAGTTATTTTAGAATTGTGTATGTGCGAGATTAAATCAATTATCGATATTTGCGCTTTGTGGGAAATAATCAATTTTTAATAAGTTACCTTAAAAATTGGTGACATATTATTAGTTTCAAATGGAAAACAGGGCAGCCAGATCAAAAATACTTTAACCATAATTCATGCATTTTATATATTTTTTAATACGTGAACTTAATTTATATTTGAAAATGATATAAAATTAAAATTCTCCTCAAATGTCAAATAAATAATAAATTCCTTAACAAGAAGAGGAATTTATTCACATATTGAAAAATTAATTTTTTAAATATTTATTTTTATTTATTTTTAGATTTCAGATTGATTTGAGATTAACTTTTGATAAAAAAATAATTAAGTTCGATTTTTATTAAACGCTTATTGTAAATCTTTATGTTTAAACACTAAAAAACATATTTCATATTAAACATAATCATCTTTCAAACCTTCGATTTGTTGCACAAAAAACTTATGGCGAGTCGATCACAAGTTGTAATGTCTCAAGGGGGTCGTGAGGGTGCTGCTTGTGAGAACACTTGATTTAGAATTTACTATGAATAAGCGCCTATTAATAAATTTGTTAAACGATATTGTGCTAAATTAAATATTTGAGGAAAACGAATACAAGTAAATATTATTGCGAATTTCAAGGTTTATCATTGTTATCAATAAAAATTTTTAAACAAAACATAATAAAAACTCATGGTGCTTTTTTATAAAATATAAATAAGTATATTTGGGACATAATTATCTATATTTTGTTATTATTTTGAAGGCATTTCTAGGAATAAGACAATTCGAAATGAGATAATTACCTATAAATAATAAAACAGAAAATATATCGACGAAAATGTAGGAAAACAATAACAAATATTTGCACAGGTTATGTCGTGAAATTTCTTTTAAAATTTAAAAGCAAAAATATTTGTGATATAGTAGAAAAATTTAAATTATTATTTCTCCCATAATAGTTCGTTTGAAATATTGAAAAATATGTTGAAAACAGTTAGAACGATTTTTCTGTTATTATTTTTAAAAATAATCGAGGTGAATTCTCAAAAGTTTTGAAACGTTCAATCAGGGATCTAAAAAAGAAATAATAATCAATGGCAAACTTGTAATTATTGCCATTTTTGACTTGGAAAAAATCCATTTTTCTGTCCCTTTGCTGCTAAAAGCCGTTGCAAGCTATTTTGCTAAGTAACTTTGATTAATCTTTTTTGATCTACAAATGATTTTTGTCCATATTTATCACTTATTCGTAGATTTTATGGCGGTTTGTTAATTGTTGATATTGTTTTAGATTCCTCTATATTGATCCACATAATACGTTTAGATGTTGCTTTATCATTGGGTAAACATAGCTTTGTAGCGTGAAGAGCATCCCTTTTTCATGTATGCTAGAAAGGAATTTATTTCTCAGCTTTATTGAAATATATTCTAAATGGTATTTATCTTAAAGTTCGCGGCCGTCGTTTTACTTTCTAAATTTCAGTTGTTGCTGTATTTACTAATCTTATTAAAATTCATCAAACTTGATAAATAATGGATCTTGTAGCTACTAACAGAATTAAGGAAAATGGATCTTCCATTATTATCTTATCAGTGGCATGGATCTGAGAAGTCCAATTTTTGTTGATTGTGTAGCATAGATCCAACTGAATTTGAAACATGGAGAGGGTTATGACTTTGAGTGCCTCAGTCGATTATGGCTTAAGTATCAGCACAGAAATGTTATTTTAGAAACTTTACAAAAAAAAAAAAAAAAAAAAAAAACATATAATCATGGTGGCCAATCACTTCACCTTGGCTAGAGATAACCATACTCTCAAATCCTTCCAGCAGAACGCCTACCGTGGTGTGCAATAGTATTGTTTTCGAGTTATTTGCATTTTAAATTTCAACTATTTCAATTTTGCAAGATCTTGATCTAGTTTTTTCCATATGTAGCCCAAGATTTGCGATCGATTTTATTATATTTATAATTAGTTAAAAAACAAAATTATCTATTGAAAAAATGTTATTTGAAATCCATGTCTTTATTGAGCCCAAAAATAAGTGGTTTTGAATTTGAAAATTGCACAAATTATGATTTTTTTATATTCTTTTCTTTAAAATAAAGTTTTCCTTAAGAATACATTGTCACCTAAAATGAAAAATACCATAATCGCTTAGAAATTGAATATTGTTTTTTTTTATTGTATTATGATGTACTGATTCAAATTGCATCTACAAAAAAATTTCATATTCATAACTTTAAAAATGACATAAATATAACCAAAAGTCAGAAGACTGTAACGTTAAATTCATTTAAGAAAACTTTGGTTTAAAGAGTGTTTTATCTATTTTTGTTTTAAGGGAACAATCGACAATTTCTTTTAAATTGCTTAATTTTAAAGTAAAAAAAAAATAAAATTGCGGTTACGGCCTTTTCATAAAATTTTTTCCTTCTGCTGTAAAAAATTAAAAAGTGTGGACAAGGCATTTGGCATTTTAGGTGACGAAATAATGATTTTATACTTTTCTGAATAGTAAGTATTTTCACGGAGATAATTTTAAGATTAAAAACAAGTCCAAGTACCCAATAAGACTAATTGCAGATCCTGCCGAATTTAACCTATTTTGTATCGAAAGTTTGATTTAGCATATGAGGAATTTCAAAAAATTTGAAAATTGTTAATAAAAATATTTTCAAAATTTGGTTTCTTTTCACACAAATGTCGATTAGTGGTTTTATTAAGCGATATTTATGCATCCAAAGTATCTACACAATTTCATAGAACCTCTAAAGTACTACCAGCACATGTCAAAGCTATTACTGCATCTTTAATTACACTGAAAAGAAATAATAGTAATAATAGGCACATTTTGGGATATTTTTTTGAAAAAATCAAATATATATCAGCACTGGTTTGAAAAATATGGTCGTTTAAATCTTACTACTTATAAGGAATATTAATTCCTTATAAATTAAATAATTCCAAATTTATTTAAGAAAAAACTCTATATATTTTAATAATCGCGACCTAAAATAATACCATTGCATTTAAAACATACGTAGTTTTAATAAAAAATGTTTAACTGTAGATATAAAGATGTTAGACTCATACACATAAAAAAAATTAAAAAGACCTCTAAAATGGGTCAATAAAACATACATTAAAAAAAAAACTTATTATGGAGTTATATGAAGAAAAACCTTTGCTTTCCAGCCGTGTTAAATTTTTTACAAAAAACTGATTTTTCAATATTGAATTTTTGCCAAGTTTTTTAAGGCCCACTCATCTAGGCAATGTCCCCAGACAAATGATAAGAGATTAGTATACTTGGCAAGGTACTTAGGAATCACCAATATATTTCCATCTGTCTGCAACCATACCGATACATATGGATCGCATGATACCACGCTTTACAAAGGAAATGAAACCAGGGTGCAGAAAAGATTTGTCAAGTAGACTTTTGATATGATATGAAATTTCAAAACTCCAGTAATAACAATATCTGAACTTTTTATCAGGAATTTTTCTTTTAATAAATGGATCATTTATTACCACCAAATTTTTTATATTGAGGTTAACACAAAACTTGAACTCTGTTGTTGCAAGATAACTGCTAAAAAAGTAATACGAAATTAAAAGTTCTTCAAAGAACACAATGCATACAGTGCAATTACCTATGCAGATATAAAATTGCAATGGTAACTTACTGAAATAATAATTTGGAGTTTTGAAAATTTTTTTCGATGATTGTCATTTTCCTTTGTTTAAAATTTGTATACAATATTTCATTGGGGTCTATAAAAACCTTCTACGAGCCAAATATCATTAACAGTTATCCAGTAATAAGCAAATAAACACAAGTTAAAGGAATACATTCTAAAAGTAATAAAAATGTTTTCCAATCAAAATATATTCACCTTCTTGGCTACCTATTCATTGTTCGTAGCTGTGGCAACAACTCAAAGTCATATTAATTTCAAACTTTTGAATTTACTCGCTCGTTCTCAGGATTTTAATATCAATTGTTTAATTTCACATGTGTCGGAAATTCAAGAAATTTCAGATAGCTTTGAAGTTGAGGTGATCGCTTGTCATAATAATGCAGATAAACAACGTAGTGATGCTGACTTGGAGACTTTGGAATCACGAGAAAGTTTAGCAAATCTTACAGAAATATATTGTGAAAATATTATTCAATGTAAGGAGCAGTCAACGATTAAACTGGAATTTGAATGCTATAGAGATAATGTAGGTTAAGAAATTGTTTTACAAATTATTCTTACAAATTGCAATATTTTTTTACATTATGATATACTTTTTTTTACCTTACAGGGAAATGACAATTACAAAGGTTTCCAAAACATCTCTAACGAAGCTACTTCCGAACTGACAAAATATATGCAAAAAATATCTTCCATACGTTACGATGAAAATATTTGCATTAATAATGCAAAAAGAACATTTGATGAACAAATATTGGAAGCTAAAGAGAAATTGGACAAATGTCTTAAAGGTGAAGTATGGCCAACACCTAATCCTACACCAAAACCTACTACTACAACATCAATACCCACAACAGCTGCTGAAGTAACTACGACAACAGAACGTGAAGAAACCACTCCCCCGAATTCAGAAACAACAACAGCATCAAAAACTACGGAACCAGAGGAAAATACCACACGAAAAGAAGAACAATAAGGATTTTTGATATATTTTCATTTTAGCATATGCAAATTAATTAAATAATATAAAATGAAGATACTTTAATCATAAAATACATACTTTATGTAGAGTCTTATAAATTTTTTTTATTTCTTTCATTTATCAATTTGTAAAAGAAAATGTTAAAATGTAAAATGTAATAAAAGATATTGTTGGTCATTCCCGACCATATGATACACCACACCATTATGTATGTCCATCAAAATTCGTGGAGGGGTCTTATATTAGACATGTGGAAAATTGTGGACCGATATTTTTACTAAGTGTAAAATAAAATATACGAATACGGACATCTAAAAAAATCACCACAATAATTTACAATCTATCCAAATATTAAATTGATTTACTCAACAAGTATTTCTACTTATATTCCATGACACTTCCAAAGGCTGAAGAATCTTTCACAAAACTTTGTTGTATTGAAATGTCGAGATAAATTTGAAGCATTTGAAAATTGCCGACAAAATAAATAATTTTTTTTTTTCAAATATTTTATTTTTTTTGTTTTTTTAATGATTTGTTTTAACGATATTTAATTAAAGAAATTAGAAATTTAATTAAAGTGTAATATGAATTTAAAAAACAAATTAATTGAAATATTTTATCGAATAATTTGTTCTGTGTAGCTTTTAGCTTAAGCTTTTATCAGATGTGTATGTGTTTATGATGTATTTAGGATGAAATGATGTAGCGGATTTTTAAATAATGAAGATTAGATTACGGAGTGGGTGAAAGAACGGTGCCACTTCGTTGAAATCAATTTTCTAAAGCCCTAGTATCACTTAGAATATGTGTATCAGGAATATTCCAGAAAATTTTGCGGTCTTTAAATACATAAGTGAGTTATGAACCAAAATCCAAATTTTTTTGAAAACCTACTTTTTTGTAAGCTATTTCAAAGGGTATCCAATCGATAAACCGTCATTCGGTTATCCGATTAATTTTGGTCATTTAACTGTGTTTAACGAATAATTTAAAATTTTCTGTTTTCGAATAACGAATAAACAGAATAATTTGAGTCGAATAACCGACTAACTGAAATTTTATTTTCTAGGATTATAAATTTAGAATATTTTTAAATTTTAGCATAAATTTATGTCAAGTACATCTTTTTTTTAAAATGCGTGTTATATACAATGTTTTATAAGATGCGGCATGAATATTTAAATATGACAATAGAAATTCTGAAAGCATAGCACTTTTATAAAGTTATAAAGTTGCGTAAAAACACCAATATTAGTTTTGACAAAAAATCATTCCCACACAGAAAATAAAGAGAGCTAAATTAAAAAGACTGATTTATTAAATAAAGCTGAACTAGGAAAATATTTTGTAGTAAAAGGTTATAAAATTGAATTTTTTCTTGCAAATGAAAAAATATTTATATGAATTACATGTATTTCTAAGACTATTCGATTAACCGAATGATTTGTCATTAATCGGTTATTAGCCGATCACATTTTAACCTCGAATAATTATTTGTAAAATTAACCGATTAATATGAAAACCTACTATTTCATCTAAACAATAATCTTACCAGAACATTGTCCCATCTACTTATCATCGACCTAATCAAACGGTGTCCTTTGATTATGTCCGATATGGTTTTAAGAATTTTTCAGTTCATGTTTAAAATACATACTATATAATTATTTCTACTTCTTCAGTCGTGATCAGTTGTGTTTAATATCCACTCCTTTTTTATTTCTCTCTGCGTTCTATACATTGACGAGCAGTTTTTGACGTAAGGTCTGGCCAAAACTTTTTTTTTTTTAAGAAACCTAGAAAATATTTTGACCTTTGAGACTAGATAGCAAGTCCCAAAGAACAGCCTATACAATGTAGTACATTAGCTGACTGTGTTAGAAGGAACTAGTTCTTGAATTTGTGCTCAGCTTAGGCTCTTCTGGTAAGAATGGTTTCAATGCACAGTGGGGCAGAATCGAAATGTTTTGGAAATAAATTTATAACTTCCAACCCGCTGATTTGATTTACATTAAATTTCACACAGGCATAGAAGAGAAGTGTACCATTTTAAGTTTTGGAGGGAGGATCCACAAACACATCAGGAGCGGAGTTATTGGGGCTTAAATTAGGGTACCTTTGACAGAGAAAATTTTTCATCGCTTGCCAAATTTTTGTTTCTTATTTCAATTACGTTTACATCTTTTTAAAGCACTCGATAAGACCTATGTAAAAGATGATTGCATGTATTTATCTCTTTTGGTTTTCAACTTATTTGCATTTGAAATTTCAGCTATCTCAATTTTTCAAAATCTTGGTCTATGCTTTCCAATATATATCCCCATATTTTTGTTCGATTTTGTAAAATTTTTACCCATTTAGTTAAAGAACAGAATTATTTATCGAATAAAAAAACTTTGTCGATATCCAGGTCCAAAAACAAACAATTTTGAAATTTAAAATTAAAAAATTATATTTTTTTTTGTGTTGAAAAAGTGTCTACATTCTTTTTGCTCTAAAACAAAATTTTATTTAAAAAAGTATAATAATTTAACATCTTTCTAAAAAGCTTCACAACAAGCCCAAACACCCAATAAGACTGTTTGCAGACCCTACCCAATTTTACCTATTTTAAATAAAAATTTTGACTTTAACCTATATGTTCTAAAAAATCTCAAAGGCTAACAAACCGAGTGCAGTTTCGAAAAAGAGTTTTTTACAAACCTGCAATAAATGTGGACTTTATGGGCAAAATTAAAAAGATGAATTTTTGGGATTTTCGTAGTTTTTCTTTTTTGGAATTGTGAGATTATTTTACAAAAATCTTAAATGTTTTTACATCTTACTATTTCAATTGATAAAGCAAATAATTACTGAAGATTTCGTTAAGATATTTTACAAAACAGGATTTTATTACAGATTAAATATTTATAGTTTCTGCAAAATTTAAATTTTTCCACAAATGTTACTTTAATTCCAAAAATCACAAAAAGTGTGGATTTTTTAATAAACTACTATGTCTAGCTGACACAATTTTTGACATCATAGAAAAAGACTGTCTTTTATTGGACCAAAACTTTAGCGTAGCCCTTGTTGAATGACATATAAATATTTTACTAAATTGTTACATCCGCTACCCCTATCATGTTGAAGTAAACAAGTTTAGTTTAAAAAGTTTATTTCTATAAAAAGCTGCGAAAATTTGTGAAGAATAAAGTAACCAACATAAATAAACGTGTATCAGAATCGAATTCTTTAGTTTCATCACGAAAGTGAAACTCAACTCACATTGTGACTCCAATAAATCACTGATAATCATTATATAAGTCCTGAGACTTGTATAGTGTGATCTCTGAGATGATATTAATAAGTTTCAACAAGTGGCAATTGGTAATTGCTGTTGTTGTATCTGTTTTGTCGTACCAAAGCTTTAGTTTCTTTGAACATTTACCATGAGACATGCTTTGCACTGGTGTAATTTTAAGGAGCCAAGTTTACAGTAGTTTTTGTAAGTTAGAGAACACAGCGTCACCCACGCTGATATTATAGTTCAAAGGACTATAAACAAGTTGTAATCGACAAATAACCTTGTTTCCTCTACTTGGAGGTATCAAAACAAAATTTGTGGATTAAAATCAGACACAAGCAAGACTCGGTATATGCCCATATATCAAGACACGGTATATGGGCAAAAACACAAAACTTTTAAAATTCTAATACCATTTTTTTTTTGATTTTTTTCTTTGCCACGTTGAAGTTAAATATAATTTTTTTTAATAATTTTTATACGATTTTTTAAATAATCAAAAAGATATCAGGTGCAAATTCTTTTAAAAAAAATGTATTTTGTTAACATTTGGGTTCTCTATTTATTCTATGGATCTGTAGTTTAAGAGATATTACCGATAACTTTTTCGATGAGTGTAAGCCAGAAACGAATTTATGCTCTTGTTTCTTTTCTAAGCAAAATAAATTTCCGTATCTCACTAATGGTGGTAATCTTGTAGCAAAAAAATGTTCGAAATTTAATGGAGAGAAACAAATTTTGGCATATAGCAAAACTATACCACAACCAAATAATCTTATGCTAAATTTAGATATTTTTAAGTATCTGTAATCATAATAAGCATAAATAAAAAAAACTTTTTTTAATTGCTGTTAAAAAGAAAGATTAGTTTCACAAGAAAAATAAACAATACTTAATGATTTTTTGCTCGTGGTTTTTGAAATATTGTATTTTCGTTATATTTTTATCATCACCTTTATTTGGTTATTATGTCATGTTATAATGAAAAAAGATAAAAAAATAAAACAAAAAGTACAGGTAACCCTTGATTTACGCGTACTTCATTTACGCGATTTTTTTGAAACGCAATTCAATAATAGTGACCATTTTTGGAAATACACGTTTTTATTCAACGCGAACTTGATACAATGCTTTTAAAAAACAAGCCTTGAATTGCATGAAATACAGAAATGTGTTGAAATGAATTTATTAAAAAGACCATAAAAAAATAATTATTTAAAGAAATAATGGTTACAAAATAAAAGAGTGTAATTTATAAGTGAAGTACTTTATACACGCAGAGAAAAAAATATAGTTGTAGTGACCATAATTTAAGAGCAAAATATTATGATTGAAACATATGATCACAACAAAAAATAGAAATGATTATAAGAAATAATTATTACGATTCCACTTTGTCGTATTGTATCGGATTTTATGGTTACAACATGATACCTCATGTTATCATCTAGTTATCCAATCTTATCATATTATTTCAGTTTGTCATATTATTATTATTATTATTATTGTTATTATTATTATTATTATTATTATTCATATTATAATATATTAATAAAAATTATTATTTTTATAAAATTTTTATTGAAAGATTTTACATATACATATATATTAAATAATAATAATAATAACATTTACATATTATAAGTTTTATTCATTTGTACCACCATATCAAATGCAAGATTCTTATATTGTATAACCAAACCTTGTCTATTTATATTTATTCGTATATTTTATTATATTTTATTGTTATAGGAATAATAATATTAATATGGTTTAAAAACAGAATATGGTTTAAGAACAAGGAAAAAGACTGCAAATATTTAATGGTTGTAGAAATGATGATATGTTTCATATTAATAAAATTTTGTTTCTGGTAAAAATATTTAAAAACAAATAATTTTTGCAGTCAACCATATTCAAACTTTGATTGAGTGTAAACATTAAATGATAAAATTGAATCAAAATCATTAGCATGAAAACAGAGTTATTAATGTTCAATAAAATTAACAATGAGAGCATTATATTGTTGTAGTGATAATGCTGTAACCATGTTTTTTTCTTTGCGTGTAGTTGCTAGAAAAAATAATGTTTTTGATGGATTAAAAAAGGCAAAAAATAACAAGATCTCAAAATTGTAATGAAAATACAATAAGAATAATCAAAAAAATATATACTACTTATTCAAAAAAATGTGTGTCTGAAATTCGAGATAATTTAGAAGAGCAAAATTTACAATTCACGCGATGTAGATAAATGCTGGTCCCGTGAACCACGTAAATCGAGGATTACTTGTAGATGATTAAAAATGTCAATACAAATCAAAATCTATCAAGATAATCAAAATCAAATCTTTTCTTATGCATATTTCCTGTGTGCAATAATTAATTGCTCACACTTTGTTTTCTGTTATTAATAACTTATTAAAAAAGTGTCATAAACAATTTAGTGCATCCAAACTGATTCATAGAAATTAATGTCGTGATTTAGAGACTTATTTATTTAAAGTTTATACAGAATTGTTTCTTTTGGCATTTTTTAGTCTATTTATTTATATCAAAATTTTTAAATGATAATAGTACGACAAACATGAGTTTGATAAGAATAATATTAGGATTTGATATTAAAAATTTATTGGTTTAAATGTCAGATACCAGGTGAAAAAAGATGTTGAGGCTAATAACAGTGAGTAATTGTGGAAAGACGGAATGAGCTATATTGAAATTTAGAAACTGCGTTAGTTTACATTTGTTTAATTTAAACATTTTAGAATAAATTTTAGTTGTAAATCTTTCGGATTTATCATCTGAAAAATACAATGCATCTATATAAACTGTAAATTATAAATTATAAACTATAAGTTTTTGTACATTGTGAGTAGATATGATAAAGATTATTGAGAGTATTTTGTATATACGAAATTTTCAATGTATGAATGACTATTTGTCCAAGCTCTCCAGCAGCTTTTCGTAGCAGTCCAGAGCTTGTAATTGCTCCTACTATTTTTATACTCAAAAGCCACTTACGTAGCTTTTATTTCGCTGTCAAAAGGTAGATATTGTTATTAGATACCACGATACTCCTTGAGGGTAAACATCAAAGCCAGGCCAGAACCAAAGTCCCATGGGCTATTGACTCTCGTAGTAGCAGATAGGGCTAAGTCTCTTTTAAGAACTTGAATTTCGTTTCCTCCCAGTATGGACGCCAAACATAGCCCGAAGTTTCTTTTCTCCTGGTATAGACATCACATAATCCAAATAATGATAAAGCTTCGTATTTAGTTAACAAACCAGCAACTCTACCACAGCAGATTTCCATCAAGGTAGACAATTCTCAGCTGTAGACGAAAAAAATATTCAGTGAAGCCAATTTTTACCTAAAAATTTATCTAGATCAAATTTTGTTATTTACGGTGAACAAATGAATTCTATTGGACATAACTAACGAAGGTTCATGTCTGTCCTTGAAATATGATTATGCTTTTAAAATCCTGAAATGTATTATCTAGACCTCAAACAATATTCCTTAATATAATTACTTAAATATATTAATATCAAACATTACGAATTTATAGATAAACCCCATAAAAGCCCTTAGCGACCTGTAGGGTATACCAGTACGAGAATATTTACTATCAATACTTGGTAAATGATAGCAAAAAGTCTTTTTCATTAATAAAACACTATACACATACATATTTATTCATATCTAAACAAACTCAAATAGCATTATATTTTTTTCGAGGCCTAATAAAGTTTTCAAATGAAAAAAACTTTGCGCTAAAAGAGAAGTATAAAAACATTAAGCGTTTTTAAAAAATCCAATAGTTCCTGAAATACTTTCGACAAGTGAATTTCAATTATAAAAAACTAAAACGAATACTAATTTATAAGGATTAAAAAAAAAATTAGAAATTTAAAATGAAAAGTGTAATTTTAATGGTGGTAGCCTCGCTGTGCATGACCATGGTAGCCAGCAACCGTGTTTTGCCCGAACAAGAAACCAGCTCAAGCTTGATCAATTTTATGGCCCGCTCCAATAGTTTATTGCAACGGAATCCTACACGTTCTTTGGATTGCTTTAATTATTATATTCCAAAGATTGATGAAATTTCGAAAACATATGAACGAGAATTTGCGGCTTGTCTAAATGCCTCCGAGAGTGGACGTGCCAGTGTCGAAGCTGCTACTTTGGAGCAACGTACTGATTTGGCTAATCGTGCCGAAAATTCTTGTCAATTATTGAGCCAATGTAGTGCTATTACATCGGCTGAAAAAGTTTTTGAATGTTTTGTTGAAGGGGTAAGAAATTTTTTGTTCTTGATTAAGACATTTTTCCAGATTGTATTTTTGTCAAGTATTAAGTACTTTTATGAATTAATAATATTTGTTCTTTTAGGGCTCTGAAAATGCCAAAACTATGTATCTTATTAATGCTGATGCTTCTGAACATTTAGCCGATTTGCAAGAAGAATTCCGTTTAATCAGTAACAGAGAATATAAATGTACCAATGAAACTAAACGTACATATGAAAAAGATTCCGCTAAAGCCTACGAAGATTTGAATAATTGTATTTTGGGTATTACTGAGGTGCCCCAACCCACTAAACCACCAGCAGAAACTGAGCCACCAGTAGAAACTGAGCCACCAGTAGAAACTGAGCCACCAGTGCAAACTGAACCTCCAGTAGTAACTGAGGTTCCTAAAATCCCAGAAAACATAATGCCTAACGGGGATCTTTCTTCACTTCGTAAAATAATCCGTGCTCGTCTCCATAATCATAGATAAAAAATCTAACACACTTTAATAGAAGTAAAATTATAATTAAAATTAAAATTATAATTAAAATTATAATAAGTTTATAAGTTTAAAATAATAAGTTTAAAAAAATTTTGAAAATTTCTGATTCTGATTTATCTCAATTATCTAAGAGAGTTCTACTTAAGCCCAAATTACATTAATGCGTAGTCAGAAATAGTATTAACAAAAATATTCAGCTGTTCACTGTCAGATATGGCAATTTTTTGTCAAACGTGGCAATTTTTAATTGCTTTTGCGGGCTAAATTTTCCGTTTTTCTTTTTTTTTTTTTTTAGCGATTTATAAACAAAGTGGCGATTTGTTAAGCTAATTTTTAAAATTTTTTAAAATAGGTATTTGTGGGGAAAAACTATTAAATTTTCTTCCCAGAAAACGACTCTTTTTAGTATCTTCCTATCTACATAAAGAAAAAGGATACATTTGTAACAATTTCAATATTCCCCCAATGGCATATGTGTTCCCACTCAAAACAAAATAGTCAGGTTAACCAATTAATTAGAAATTTAAAAAATCGTTTAAGGTAACCGAATTTGAATTTAATTCTTTTAAATTCACCTTTATACAAAATATTTTTCTAGCTGCAATCAAAATTCGTTTACGTAATATATTTTCAGGTTCAGTTACCAATATTTAAAATAGACAATTGAATTCTGCTCGTCCAAAGTAATTTTTATGTGTATAAGTTTATTTTAACGTTTTATAAAAAAAGTAATAATTGAAATATTTTAAAAGCTGTTAGGAAAAACTAATTGCACTTAAGTAGGAACATAAAATGCATAAAAATGCAGTTAGTTATTAATATTCCAGTGTAAACGAATTGCGAAAAGCAAAGCGAGTAAGATTAATGTTATTAAATTTCTTAAAAATTTAAATTTCTTCTTTACAAAATAATATTTATTTCATGAATAAAGTATATATATTGGAATCAAGGTAAATATTACTATTATAAAACAATATGCAACATTATTTGCATAACCGCTGTTGCTTAATTTCTTTCAGAATTATTCCTTGTTAGAACATTTAAATACGGCTTGAAAAAGCTCCTTATTAATCATGTTTGGTTGTGTCGAAGAAATAACAGGAAGATCATCATTATTTTCTCCGTGATAACATGAATATTTTGATATTTTATTATGCACATTAATCTTTTACTGATAACAGAAACAAATAAAATATAAAAACATGAATTATATTAAAATTATATTTTTAGGAAGAGAATTTTTTGTATCTAAAAATAACATTAAAACAAACCAATTAATTGTTACACGTAAATGAAATATTTTGTAATCACAGCTATTTTTCTGAGATAGTAAGTGTAACTAACTAACTAAATTCGATTGCCTAAAAATTTGGTTACCACAACAATACAGTTATTCTCTGAGTAGCTAAATGGAGAGCTTTAATTTATAAATAACTTTAACTTAGTTTATGAAAGTTTATCCCCATAAAATATATTTTATAATACTTATGTAGTAAATGTTTAATAATTTGTTTTCCATCATTTTCAAATATATTAATAATTTCGGTCATAACGAAATAAAAACCTTAATGAATAAATTAATTCTTTTCAATTTTAGAAATCTTCCTCAAAAAAATATAATAAAGTTTAATAAATTTTAAAAGTTGTTGAAATACTGTTCTGTAAGTTGCATTTCTTTTATTCAGTTATTATTAGCTAATGCAATTATTATTTATAAATGATACATTTATAAATTATAAATTATACGAAAAGTTAAGTACTAAAAATTGTACGATACTTTAAACATTTTGGTTAATATTTTAGCATATTTTTAAAAAATGAAACAAAATTTAAGTTTTGCTATTTTTGGGGATTTCTGATTAACAATTTGGAGATAGAGGTCCAAAAAACTCTTACAACCCTACTCAGAATAAAATGTTCCTGCCGTTATAATTACATTTAATCAAAAAAAAAAAAAAAAAAAAAAAAAAAAAAAATTAAAAAGGCGTAAACATACATGACTATGACTGCATATGTATGTCAGAAAAATGCATTTTAAATTATAATTTATTTTTCTATTCAATTACTATTAGTTACTGCTGATAGCTCTAGCTTCTACAAAGCTGCAGTAGCCTAATTAGCTGAAATATAAATTATACGAAATTTGAATCACTAAAAATTATACGACACTAAAACTTTTTTGTTCATTTTTTTATTTTTTCTTTAAAAAACGAAATAAAATTTAAATTTGGCGATTTCTGAGAGGCTCAAAAAAAATGTAACAACCCTGCTTGTGTATTTTAGCCTCTCATTTCTATGCTCACTTTCTTTATGTAGTGTCTACACAAGAAAAATTTTTATCAAAACAAACATCAAAATCAGTGCGAATCTATTTAAGGTAACCCCGGTCAAACAGCTGATTACTATTTTTGGGTGTTACAGCTGTCAAACTGCATATATAAAAAATATCAATGAATTCGCCTTAATGTTGTTTTTGTGCAACTGTTTTCACCTTGCATAAATTCTCGTTGATTTTTACGTTCGTCTTGATAAAAAATTGCCCAATGTAGACATTATGTTATCTCCCACTCAAAGTGAAGGCAACGGTAGTATTGCCATTTAAGCATTTTTTCTGCTAGATTTAGCAGAATGGTTTACAAATTGCATATTTATTTTGAAAAATTCTGATAAATGCTTTTTAGCATAATCGACTTACTGAAAGCAGATTTTTAGCATAATTATCAACGTATGAGAAGAGAAAATCTTACTCTAACATGCCTGTTCACAGAAATACTGTGACTGAAAAATAGTCATAACACACAAATTATGACTATTGTCTTAAAATTCATGTTCACAAACAAAAATTTTATAATTTATTATTTTTCAAATTAAGACCTGGTATGTAGATAGTTATAAGTGTTGAGACTATCATAAAAAGAAATTTTAATTAAAAATAAAAAATATAAAAATTTTTGGCATGGAAAAAATATATCTGAAATCTTTGAGGACCAAGGAGCGAAAATGTAATTATAGGTAAAATTCTTACCCACACTTCCCACTGACTTATCACATCTTGCTCTCTTTTTTGCGAATTAGGCATTCTTCTATAAACATTTTAAATTTTGTAAACAAAATTTTTTATTATTAACTTTTAACTTTATTAACTGCCAATTTTCACTTTACATAGCATATTAAGTATGTTTTCTGTCTATTAGATAATGCATCCCGGGTTTTCCCGTCTCGGGTTTCCCGGGAAATTTGCAATATTTCATGTCCCGGACGAAATTACCGGGAATTTTAAAAACTTATATATTTTAGTAATTTTAAAAGAAAATTAAGCTAAAAATTTAAACGGGCATTTCATCAATAAATTTGCATTTACAATTTATTAGATGATTTATATGGGATGAATCTATGGCACGAATTCAATTAAACATCTTAATAAAATGTCAGCATCAGCAAATAGAAAAGCACAACTGATTGAAAATTCTTGTAGGCATTTTAAATATACCTTATTAATTTGTCAGTGGTATAGACAACATTAAAGACAAAATTCTTAAATGGCTTTCGATTTCATAAATTTTTTTATTTTGTTTATTTTATTTATTTACTTATAATAAAAATTATAAAAAAAAAAAATAAAGAAGCACTATCATCTAAGGCTTTCGGCTTAAATTTCATAAAAATATCAACAATCATCGTAGGAAGTTGAAATTCGGCTAGGATATTATATACATATGATGTTTTCTTTGATACTTTTAGGCACATTTAAGTGTGCGATACCCTTTAGTTATCTTCGTACAATGTTGGACCATTCTCTTAAAGCTAAAAATAATGTAATACCGACCCCGAAGGGTTTCGAAAAAGGCGATCATCAGTCAACACTTTTTTAGTGAATTTTTAATAAATTTAATGCGACTGAGTAAATGTTTCGTTATGTAATCTCTGATATATATATATCTGATATATATATATATATATATATATATATATATATATATATATATATATATATTCTGTAGCAAATACGACATTGTTTTAATGTACATGCCTTTTAAATAAGAATAACAATATTGCTTAATATTGTGTTGATATCCTAGAAACTCTTTCGCAGCATATAATATTTCAGAATTCAATAGAGTCTATTGATCAGTAGTTTAAGCAATTAATAAAATTTCCCTGTCTCAGTACATTTACAATCCTGTTTTAAATCTGCTAATGCAAAGTCTCATATCCTATTTGGGTCTCGGTTGTTCAACTAATGAGTATAGTGATGATCATAGTTTTTATTCTCTGATCCCAGGAAGTCGAAAATTTTTTCCCGGGAAATCAGAAAGTCCGGGAAATTGCAATCCCTAATGACTATGTTAATAGAATACGCAGTTATGGCTGAGTTACAAGGACAATCATAATTTTTAGTCATAATAAAATTGTGAAAATTTTAGGAATTCTTCTATGAATAGGCATACAAATTTCTTTTGTCGATTTATATTTAAAACTTTAACTAAAAATTTCTTTAGCTTTTGTAGTAAAAAATGCAAAGAGAAAAAAAGTAAAATCATCAATTTTTTCACACAAACAGTGGACCTTTTGCAAAATAAATGGTAATAAGTCTGGATCTTTTAAACTGCTGAACCGATCTTGATGAAATTTGGAACGTCAACAGAAGAGGAGTTCGTTTTTCATGACATTGTTAGCTGGAGTGCGTAACTGAAACACAGAATTTACTACATCAAGAGTAATAAACATATCAGAGTTTGTACTTTTAAAAATATGAACCAATTTCATATAATTTTGGTTTTCTGAATTCTACTAAACAAGTTAAAGAAACAACATGCTTTATGTACAATATTATCACCTATTGTTTAAAATATCTTTAAACTCAAACATTTAATTTCTACTTTTTGGTCTATAAATTTTAAAATAAAAATATAAACTTTTTTGAAAAATATAGTGAAATTTTCCATATTTTTGTTTAAATTAAGTATAATTTTGGAACATTTTCAACGTACACCTTACATCAAACAGTAGTTGAAAGTGATACATTTTTGATTTAATTTTTTGAGACCATTAAAAAATTTTGAATGATCGTTTTGGCACTTTCTCAAATTAAATTATATAGAATAATATGTTTTTTTTAGTTCTTGTAAAAAAATTGTGGCAAACCATATTTTCAATCATAAAACTTTTGATCTTAAAAACATCAAGTAAAATTACTTATCAAAGACATATATTCAATAAAGGCAATCTGCAGAATTCGAAACATATATTTTGATGGCAAACTCTTTCCTTTTGATTCCTTTATCTCTTTTTGCGTTGTAATTATAATATTTTACATTTATATCTATCATACCCCGGTATATATTTGATTTTTAAATATTATATTTTGGCTCCAAGTCAGTTTTACCTGAAAAATTTTGTCTCATGTCCCCAAACCCGAAGTTAAAAATCCCCATTTTAAAATGTAAATCCCTAATTTTCTCCCCAAAATGATTTAATATAAAATTTGTTTTTTTTTTAATTGAAAATTCTTTAAATAGCTAATAATCATTAAAAATGTTTTATAAGGAGAAAATTAAGGAATATTTGTTTTAAAATAAATTTCCTATAAAAGGATTTATCAAAATTTTCCTAAAATAATATCTAATATTTCTTATAAAAAGAAAATGTTTCACAACGTAATTTGTCAAGGATTCATAAAAAAGATATTTAATGAAAATTTTCTATAATAAAAAGGTTTATCAAAAATTTCCTAAAAAATATAATTTTTCAAAAATTTTCTATAAAAATAAATTTTTTTCCATAATTTTTCCATTTTTTCCATAAAAGAAAATTTATCAAAAATTCTGTAAAAAAGAAAATGTATTAAATTTTTCTATAAATTGAAAATTTACCGAAAGCCATGAGAGCTTATTTCAAATATTCAATATGAATTATACGTATGTATGTTTAATTATTTGTGTAATCTAGTTTTGATAAAAACAATTCAATATGGAGTTAAGTATTTATGAATGAAGAATGTTAGTATATTTTGAAATTTTTAATTTTTGAATGAAATTATTTTAAATGTTGAACATGACTTTACGTTTTGGTTTTCAAAATTAAATAAAAAAAAAGAAATATATTTTCTTAATTTCAAATTAAGGTGATCATATCAGATTTTTACATTTAGTATGTTTTTATACGAAAATTAATTAGTTTTTATAACAAAAATTAAAATTATACAAATAAAAATTATTTTGTTATTAAGTAATATGAAACAAAAGAAAATTATGTAATCTTGTAACAATTTATCGTAATTACAAGTGTACTGATCAAAGTTAATGCCAAGTAAAGTCAAAATTTTGACAATATAAAAAGTTGCACCAGGGTAAATGAATAATAGTGGCAATTAAATTAAAACGTTCGATCAGGAAAAATTTAGAAATGGGATACTTAACACTTTAGACCAGGCCAATTGTTAGATTTTAATGAGACTTTATAAAATTACTAATTTAGATGGAGTAAGTTTTATGTTTAGGTTGTAAATCTCTATAATGATGGTTCACTGTTTGATGTTGGTTGACTTCTTTGAATAATATAATTATCTATTTTCCCATTTGTTAAATAGAAAAAGAGGCTGGTCACCTCAAAATTCAAATATGACTTGAAAAACTTTATTAATTTTTAAATGTTCGAAGTATTTTGGCTTCAAAAAATAATATTATATAAAAAATATGTAATAATATATATAATATCGCAATTCCAGTATGTAGATTCCAAAAAATTTCTCAATAAACTTCAAATTATAAAAAAAATTGCAATACGAAAATCCTTAAAAAAAATTAATATTTTTGTAAAACTTTTAATAAAATTATATTTCATTATCCTTATCAAACAAAATTAATGAATTTAATGAATGAAAACGGAAGTTTTTGTACGAAGAATTTTTTTTCTTCAATTACTTGAAATGCAGTCAACAAATTTTACATACAGAATAAAAAAAAAATTAATGTTTGAACATTTTCCTGAAAACAAAATTCATAGCTATCTATATTCGAAATTAAAATTTTAAAACTACACCCAAAAAATGTTGTTAATATATATAGCTCAATAACGACATCACAGATTTGGAATGAGTTAAACAGACTGTTTCATAGATAATTCGTTTGGTAGTTTTTATTTGGTTTTCGAAAAAATAAATTGAATATTGTTTTTGATTTGCAAGGAAAAAAAAACAACGAATTTAATATAGTTTTTCATTAAAAAATTAATAAAGCCAAAAACTACTAGTTTTCGTTTGGTGCAAACGCCATACAAACAAATAAAAGTTAATATTTCCTATACATAAAAATCAATTCAATATTTTTACTAAATAAAAATAATTTCACATTATATACACAGAAAAAAGTTTGCGCATAAATATAAAAATTTACTTTCATTGATTTTAGATCATAATATTTAAGAATAATGTCTTAAATATTAACACTTTTTTACATTTTTTTAAATGAACCAAAAGTCAAGAAAACTTAAACAAATTGTTTAAATTTTCATTTATATTTTCAATTTGCAAATGCATGTTTAAAATGTTCTTTGGAGAATTTTTAGTTTTAAATGATTTTTAAATACATATTGGGAATAGAAAAATATAATAGAAGTGTTTTTTTCTTTATTAAAATGATGCATGTGCTATAGAACTGCTGCAAATTTATAAAAATTTCTAAACTTTTTAACAGCTTTTTATTGTAAAGTTGCCATTTAAAGGGATTTATTGTTAATATTTTCATGTACAACTATTTTTATTTAACATTTGAATCAAATCTAATAAAACTAAATTAAAATTTAGCAGCATTTTTGCAAAATTCGCAAAATTATAATTAAGTACAATTTAATAATATCTATGAACAAAATTTTATTTTTGATGAAAAAAGTTATGAAAAAAATTTTCAAATATATGAATTTTTTTTCTCTATGAATATGTAAATAGAAAATTCATTGAAAATTTATTTTAAACAGAAAACCAGCAACGAATTTTTATAAATAGAATATTTAACGAAAAAATTTTACATTTTAAATTCATCGCAATTATCTACAAAACTTAAAGTTTTTCTCTAAAAATCCCTGATGAGGGGCAAATCCCCTCATCTAGCAACACTGTTCCAAATTGTCATATCATCGCCACACATTCTCATCTAATTGAAAAAAATTCCTTAAGGGCATATGTATAAAAATTTTATATTTTTCTGAAAGATAACTTAATAGAGATCATTCTAGGTGGAAAAACCTGATCGAAGTTTTTGACAGAGGACAGCCAAAACTTTCTGAATTTGATATACCCAGGTATGCTGGTTGTAGAGATGTGTATAGTTTTTTGGTTGTTAATATAAAGGTTATCAGTGGTACAAATTTTGAAATATTGATTCTAACACATTATTTTTGTATTTTTATTTTTGAGCTATCCACAAAATATATATCAATACAAAAATATGTCATATATGACGTATTTCTTAATTATATGCAGAGAGCCTGAAGTTATATGTAGAACAAAAACTACGCTACTTTGAAGTTTAATATATTTGGGCATTAAGAAGATATATATAAAAATCTTTGAAATCGGATAAGAAATAAAAAATTGCAAGCGGTTAAAATGTGTCTGTGTCAGAGGTGACTTACTTTTAGACTGTGTGAAATTTTATGTAAATCCATTTAGCCGATTAGAAGTAACATTGGACCTATTAATTTGAAAAACTATTTTTGGGATTTTATTTGTCTGTTTGTAAATTTTTGGTCACACATTTTTCAAAAAATCATTTAATATTGTAACGTTTTCTTCTAGTAGATTCTATCATATTACTTTTGAGAATTTAGCATTAAACTTCAAAAATTTTCTGGCAACACTGGGCAGCGGCAGTAAATTTAAAAATAGGGTTAAACAAAACAGCGCTACAAACTGATCCTGACCAAATGTAATAAATTAATAACAAAAAGTATATTCTAAAATATCAGCTAATAGTGGCAACAGATATTGCTGCTGACTACGTGCTAATGTTATTTGGGCTTTACATAGTGTGTACATTAGAAAATTTTTTATCAAGACAAACGTCAAATTTAACACGAATTTGTGGAAGGTGGCAACAGTTGCACATATTTTATATATGCAGTTTGACAACTGTAACAACCAAAATAATAATCAGCTATTTAACTAAGTTTACTATTACATGATTACTATTACATGATTTTACCAGCTTCTTTATTGTTTGTTTTTTTTTAACTGAAAATCTTCCTAACACACGCCAAGAAGATCAATGCGAAATAGTGATGTATTTTGTTTTTGTTAAATTCGAATAGTCTTCATATTATCTTCCAGAAGTGATTTTAAAATATATTTTTGGAAGATGAAAGAACGATAATAATGTATTTTGTTTTGTAAATTTCATACAGACTTCTGACAATCATATAGTGGTCACTATGAAGTGACGTATGACGATTAATGCGCAATAGCAATATATTTAGTTTTTGTAATTTTCGAACAATCTTCCGACAATCATCTAGAAGTCACTACTTAGTAACGTCTGGAAGATTGGCAATAAATTTATCTTCCAAATGTTTGAAGAGTAAGCTCTTATATGGTTCTTAACGTAGTGTCTATACTAGACAAATTTTTATAAAGGAAACATTAAATCAGTGCGAATCAATACAAGGTAACCTCAGTTAGACAGCTGGTTATTATTTTTAGTTATTACAGCTGTCAAGCAGGATATATAAAATACAGTAACGATTTGAATCTTCCATAAATTCGCGTTAACTTTGACGTTTGTGTTGACAAAAAATTGTCTAATATAGACACCACGTAATGTTACTAGAAGATTGTAGAAAATCGACGTTATCGTTGCAGATCAGTTGTGCAATATAACGTGAGTGTTTTGAGACGTACTTGTATTTGAGAGCTGTATTTGTATTTGAAAGTAAATTGCACTGACACACGGAAATATGGCGATTAATTGAAAGTTGAAAATTAATATTTTGAAAAAGTAATTGATTCAAGGTAAAAGTAGATAAAATGAAGCTTCATTATCGGCTAAAAAAATTCTTTAATTTTTTCACTCTTCGGGTGGTATATTGTCAAAGCTATATTTTTTTCAATTTTTAATCACAGTGGTAAAAAATGAAAATTTAAAATTTTCAAGTTTATATTTTTGTTTTATATTCTATAAAAAGTATTTTTTTTTACAATCATAGGATTTAGAAACATTTAAGTATTTTTTTTTAATTAATATTGTAGAAATATTTTTAATATTTTTTTTTTAAATCGGTGTTAAAAAGTCCATTTTTTACTCTTATATAGAAATTCAAAAAGCTTTTAAACGAACTTGGGTAAAAATAAAAATTTTGTATTTTTATTTAATATATTTAGTATGAAAATTGAAAAAAAAAAACATTTTGATGCCATAAAATGTAATTTTTAAAGTGCTAAATCGTAAAAAAATATGTTAAATTGTTTTGTAAAGAAAAATTCATATTTTCGTTGTCTCTGTTTCTTTTAAAATATATTTCAAACTAAAAGTAATTTTTTTCTGACAACTAATATCGCCAAATTTACTAAGAAAGTAATCTATATAATTAATAGACAAATATATTTTGATTTTAATAAAACAAATATTCCATAAGGAAAGTACATTTTCATAGATGTGCAAAATAAAAGTTTTATTAAAAACCGTTCAATAGTTATTTATATATATATATATATATATATATATATATATATATATAAAGTTTCTGAAATTATTAACCCTTGCTTATTTTATTTCCTCTCAATTTTGAAAAAACTTGGTCCATGGTTTCATCCATGGACTCTATTTTTTCATACAAACCACTAATTATCACTCTTTAAGTAAAAAGGATTCCTAGTGACTGTTTAGCAAATTTCTTATTATTTCATATGTAGACGTTTCGCATTTTGAAATCGAGGAGAGAGTCAGTTCCCTTGCAAATGAGTTAAACATTTTATGGTTAAAGTTTCTATTTAGTGGATCAGTAAAATATCAGAGGTGTAGGTTATGAATTATCTTCAATTTTTTTTTGTATTATCTGCAGTTTTCTTGTATAAGTTTTAGCAACTTTATAAAACCATAATTGGCAACCATAGGTCAAAATTGGCCAAATACACATTTTGTGAATAAGGATCTTGTTTTTAAATTAAGTTTAGATCCTCTGTTGAGTATGGGGGAAAATAGCACGACCACATTTAATTGCTTTATCACAAATATATTTTATGTGTTATTTAAATAGTAGTTTTTATCTAAGATAAATCCTAGATATTTATCTTTCATTTATCAAAGTATCTGTGGATAAATTTTAATTTATCAATTTTTATATTATTGCGTTAGAGGTCTTACCGCAGCAAATGAAAGCACTATCGACTGCGTAGTAGCTTTTTACGCAGTCAATAGTGCTAACAGTAATATCAGAAATTTATAATGTACAAAGAGTAGGGGATAATACCGAACCATGCGGCAGACCCTCAGAAATTAACCTGTCACTAGACAGTATGTTACCGATACATAAAACAAATGAGCGTTTATCTAAAAAAGCTTTTTAATAGGTACATTGGATAGTTGAAGATATTAAGCTTAAAAACCTTCTTGAATCGAAAGCTTTTTCGATGTCAAGAAAAATTACCCCAGTGCTCATACGATTTCTTTTGTTTGTGTCAAGAAAATCAAGTACTCTTTTAGTTGATGTGCTCTTGTGGAATCCAAACTGTTGAACCCTCAACACTTTGAATATTATTTTCTTTAGAGAATTCTAAAATTCTCTTATTTATTATTTTCTCAAATACTTTATCCAAAGGCTTAGGATGCTAATTGTTCTATAGCTGGATGGTAATTTAGGATCCTTTCCTGGCTTAGAAATTGTCTTCAAAAAAAAAAAAAAAATCGATTTAACTTCAGCTAAATTGGCCTTCGATCTGCCAAGAATTTTATCGTTAAGATCATGAATAAATCTTGAGACAGATGTGCACATAAGTGAAAAATTATTTGAAGTAATGATATGTAAATTACCAAATACATCTGCTATTGAATTTGCCTTTTCAACGCCAGTTTTTAATACTTCACCGATTACATAAAGCTCAGTAAATGATATTTTTTCCTTTAAGGACTTTTGTTATTTTCCAAAATTTTTTAGAGTCCGAAGGCAAATTTGAAGCAAATTTTGACAAGGATTAATTTTGGACTTTATTAAGGTGGAAATCAATTAGTTTATTGTCGATACATTTTTGTAGTTTACGTTTTTATTTATTTCTCTGGTTAATTAATATTTGACTATTATCAGATATTATTCGCCCGAAAGTATTTTCTTTAAAGCCTGTTTAACTATGGAAACACAGAATCAATTTATGTACAACATAATTAAAATTATTTCTTTTAATTAATTTCAGTTCATAATATTTAAAACTAATTTCCTAAATATTAAAAATTTTTTCATATTTATTTGAAATGAATTATAATTAAGAAGACTTAAACAAAATTATTTCAAATTTCATTAATTTTTTTAATTTGTGCGCATTACTTCAGATATATTTTTTTTTTACAGATTTTTCTTGCAAATTTAATATTTTGATGCATTTATTGTGATTATTTGTTTACATAACTATTTTTATTTAGCTTCTGCAATTAAATCCAACAAAAATTAACTGAAATTTTGGCAAAATTATTGTTTAATTTTATAATATTTATAAAAATAATACTATTTTGTATGAAGAAACTTTGAGAATAAATTTGTATGTTCAATTCATACAGTTTGTGTTAAAATACAATCCAGAAATGTAGAAATATTTTCTGTGTATTAATTTATTAAAATAGAAATATAAATAAATATATCTGATTAATTTATATATTATATATTAATTATAACTTCAATTGAAATGCTGTCAGCAGTATTTGTTTTAATTTTCGGTGGTAGAGTTTCAAAAATCTCTCATTTAAAACGTATTCCAATCAATTGTTATGACTTGGGCATTTCAATGCGTAACATGAACGTTGTGTAAACAAGTTCAATTATATGGCATGTTGAAGCATTATATCCAAATCTAAAAGCTTGTCGTAGTTATTTTGACATCTTTGCAAAGCATTGACAGCATTAAAAAAAAAAAAAAAATTCCAAAGTATATTTCTTTCATTGGAAATGTCATTATTATTTTTGTCGCAGCTCTTGCCTTTAGCTGTTTCAGAATACATATTACCATAAGTATGGGAATTGCATGTATAATTGTGGTTCTTTCCTTCAAAATATATTGACTAAAAATTTAATTTGTTTCCATTTTCGAGTAACCTTTTATCAAAATTTTAAAAAAGATATAATTTTTGGAACATAAAACGGCCATAGAAAACAATTTTTATGCCCTTAGCCATAGGTGTAAAGTTTTTTGATTTCCTGAAGCCCCTGTATAAGCCAGGGACTTCGATTTTGCAAAGAAGAATTTTTTCTAAATAATCGGAGTTTGAATAAAAATTTGGATTTTTGGTGAAAATTTAGATTTTTTTATGAATAATCGGATTTTTATTGAAAGCCCGAATTTTTAGTGAATAATAAGTTTTTAATGAGTTTGAATTTTTGGTGAAGAATCGGATTTTTAGTGAAAATTTGAATTTCGGAGTTTTAGCGAAAATTCGGATTTCTAGTAAATATTTTTTTTGAATTTGAATTTTTAGTGCAAATTTGAATTTTGGTGGAAAAATTAAAAAAAAAAATGTTAAATAAAAAATTCAATTTTGTGCAAGAAATCAACAAATTTTTAAACAAAATAATTTTTAACAAAATTAATAACTATGTTTATTAATTTTGTTTCACAATGTTACAATGTTATTTTAAATTTCCATATAAATTTCCAAAAAATGTTAAATAATGTGTTATTTGAAATAATATATAACACAATTACTGTAATAACACATTTTGGGAATTGGGTAAATATATAATAAAAAATTGTAAACGATTGTAAAAATTAATAATGTAGAAGCGAAAAATTACCCAACAATTTGGAAAGGCTTAATCAACAATGAATTTTAGTTCAAAAATGATGATAAATCACTGCAAAGCATTGGTTAATTTTTTACTTGATACTATATTTCTTACTTATCTCATGTTTTATAGTCTTATACGCTAACCATTTAACCACAGGTATAGGGTATTTAGCCTTTTTTTATATGACGCTCTTGGTATATAACATTAACTTAAACGCATAATACCACAACCACCTAGGGTGGTGGAGGGTATAAAAACTCTAGCATTTTATTAGAAGCTTCGTCAATTTGAAGAAATGTGCTATTTAAATTGATAGTGGTAGAGTTTATAGTTTCTTTTAGTTAATAAATAGAGGGAGGATTTGTATTCATTTATTTTTTGAAAACATGCGTCTGAATATGCATTTAAAATACAAAATATACCCCAAAAATTGAAAAATTATGCACTTATTTTTTACATTTTTTTAATTCTATTTTGGCGTATAAAAATTTTATATATGTAGAAAGTGATCTTTCTACAGATGTAATAGGAGCGTATTTGAATAATTTTAATTCAGAAGGAGGAATATCATCTGAATGTAGAATAATTGAGTTTGACATTTTTATCTTCTTTAATCACAGTTTCCATCTTTAAAAGATCCCCATATGGTAATAACAGGCTGAGGAGGAAGTACCAAATTTGGATACGTTTTCTGCTACGCGAGTGTCAGTCTTCCATATGAAATCAACGAATCAATGTGATCAAAGTTATTGCATACTTCTTCAGTCACTCGGTATTTAGCTTATGTAGGTTACATGCTAAATCTTTGCTGATTTTACCATATATGGAGTCGAGTTCGGTAAATATAAGAGAAGAAGTTTATGTTATTGATACTTCGAACTAAATTTTCAGTAAAAATTATTCATTTTTTCAAAACACAAAAACAAAATATATGTAACTACATGTATCTTGTTGTTGCATGAATTAGGTTTTAGGAGATTGAATCGGGTTTTTTTCTCTCACATAAATATCTACTTCTTAATTTATGGTTTTGCATTTTACACTTTTTTTACACAGTTATACAATATTAATCAAAAACTTCGGTGTTGTAATTCAAAACTCCAACAATTACATTTACAATATATGGGCCGGTAATGTCTGTGGTTTCATCCATATAAAATTGGTTTTTAAAAACGATTTTATTTCTTCAAGTTAAATATGATACACTTTTGCCCTAACAATCGATGCCATTTTCAGAAAAATATGTGATTCGTATAGATAACTACTTGTTCCGGAAAAAAACATGCATTTGCATGAACATCCGCGCCCTAGTGATAAATTTAAGCTTTTATTGTACAAAACTTTTATACATGGTATCATTTGTAAAACAGCAGATATTAGATTATGGTCATGAAGTAATTTTAAATTAATAATTGTTCTTAGATTATTATATTTACAAAAGATTTTTCGATAAATAAAAACACCAGGTAACAACAAATTTATACAAAATAATTTTAACAACAAATAACTTCCTGCGTCTAAAAAATTTTCAAAAATTTTTAAAACTCGTTTCCTGGTGTTTGATTCGTTATCACAAATCTAGAACATAAGGAAAGCTAAAGAAAACTAATAAACAATTTAATGCAACTGATGACAATTTTAGTTCAAAAATTTTACTTAAGCCTTAAAGTCATATTTGTAGTTCTGTCGATACCTCAAAAAATGTATTTCCAAAATTTATTAATTTTCTTCACAATGACACTAGTTTTAAGCTGCTACAAAATCAGTGGTCAAACTATAACAAATTATACACTAATAAATGTTGCAACACCAATATCCAATAGCTTACCAGACACTCATACACGCTCTATGAATTGTTTCGATATCTATATGGTAACAATTAAGGAAATTTCCGAAATATTCGAAAACACTACACAACTTTGTATAACTACAGCCGAAAATGCCTATAAGCAAGCTGAAATGGACTCATTAGTACAACAGCAGAATTTGACTGACAGAGTTACAAATTCATGCAACTCAATGAAAACCTGCAAAGATAATGAATTAGCTTTTACCGATTTTGAGTGTTATGTTTCAGAGGTGAGAGGTAAAGGTTCTTATTAATTATTTCCTTTTAATATTATGATTTCTTTTGATGTCATTAGGGAGGTATAAATGCCAAAGATTTATATAAGCTTTCGTCTGATGCTTCTATATATTTGTACGATTTGAAAAGTGAATTTCGTTTAATCGATAGAAAACAACAGTCATGCATTTCTAAGGCTCAGAGAGAGTTTAATGAGGGAACTGATGAAGCAATGGACGATTTGAATAGATGTTTAAGGGGAAATTCACCAATACCGTCATCAGCAGTACCGCTCAGTCATTACAAAGTTTTGTAATTAAATGTTTAATGTTTTAATATATTATTTAGTTTAATTTGAAGTGTGAACGCTATATACGTGTCCATAAAATAAATTGGTTTCAGTTTGAAAATTTTAATAATTTATGATTTAATACATGAGCTGAAATTCTATACTTCTTTGCAAATTTATATTTTTTTAGTCGATTTAACGACGTCTGTCCATTTTTCTGGCCGGTTATCTGTTAATGTAAACCTTGTGAACTAAGTAAATTTGGGGTACTCGTATGGTCGGTTATAATCACTCCATTATTTCTCTTCTCAATCTTTCGCAATGCTTCTCAACCTTTCTATTTATGTTAACAGCAGTTAACATATCTGTATCAATTATTAACATAGTTGTAAACATACAACATTGAACGAAAAGCTTTCACAATTGTTTGTAAGTATGGCAACATTAAATGTTGAAGCTTAACATCTAAAGCTCTAGAATTCGAATATACTAGTTTGTCCATTAAGAACTTTGTAGAAATAGAGCTTTCGGGAAGCATCTATAAGGTAATGCAGTGTATATAAATTGGCAGTGAAAACACCATTGAGTCAGTCTAATTGGAGCCATCGTTAAGTAAAGACAAATTAACTACCTTGAATTGTATATTATTAAAGTGTGCTATATAAAGTGTGTAATTTAAGCGTGTGTGTGTGTATTAGAACATATAGTGACTATTTAAACTGTTATTGTTGCACATTTTCAAATAAAATAAAGAGCTATTAGAACTTTTAAACTACTGAACTGTTT
Organism: Protocalliphora azurea; assembly: GCA_932274085.1. Lineage (NCBI taxonomy): Eukaryota > Metazoa > Arthropoda > Insecta > Diptera > Calliphoridae > Protocalliphora > Protocalliphora azurea. Next base: position 77,075,098 of record OW026523.1, on the reverse strand, counting down.
TTATTTGCAATCAAAGTATCCGGTTTATTTAAAAGGAAGTAAACCACAGTTTTTAAAAGGTATATCTATATATATATATATATATATATATATATATATATATATATATATATATATATATATATATATATATATATATTGAATTTTATTTTAAAAAGAGTAATTAGAAAATATATATGTTGAGCTTTTTATAGTTTTTTGTTGGAATCTCTGGTCAAGTTTGAATGTAGTCTTGCAAATTTTATAGAACTTGCAAAATTGTATTGTGATACTAAATTATGTTTATAATTACAGACCAACACTAAAAAATTGATGTGGTTTAAGGTTACAAAAGATTTTATTTGTGTTGAATTCTGCCACATTTAAGAAATTTATAGGTGTCAAACCCTATTCTGAGAAGACATTTGTATGGAAGACGGACATATGTACAAACGGACAAAGTTAAATCGATTCAGCTGGTGATTGAAATCGATTGGTATATTTTAAGGTAATTTTTATCCTAGTTTTTATCTGCATCATACTGTACAATAATGTATTCGATTCAAGTAAGAGCAAGTAGATCAAGAAACTGAACTATTGTTAATATTCAACAAGGCTAAAGACCGTTAATATTTAATTTTTACACCAAATGTAATCTTACATATCCTTAGGTAAAAGAAATTCTATAAGGAAATAAGTGAAATAGGGAACAAATATTTACTATTTTCCATTTTCTTACTTATTCACGTAAAGGTTTATTTTTAAGATTTTTTTTAATTTCATCTTCATCATCATGATTTTAACATTGTGTTGTTATTGGAAGGTTCTTTTTTAAACCATATTTATCATTGGTAGGATGTTCTTCTTTTATGCTTCTTGCTCATTGCTTTTGAAGTACTTCTGTTGTATTTTAGGTAACGATATCAAAAATCCTATAATTTATTCCGATTCTTACCAGGAGTCTTGCATGTTCACTGAATTAAAAATCTGTATGTTTAGGAGAAATAAACTAGTTGCAATTTGTACAATTATGCGTAAATTTTTTATATTTTTCCGCTAGAAAATTTTGACATCTTTTACGGTAAGTTTTCACTATAATAAGTTGCTTTCTCTGAAAAATATATTTTTTCCAAACAATTTCCCGTTATATATAATTCTCAATAATAACTACAAATAAAATAAAAAATAACGTAAAAACAGTTATTTTACATAGTGCGAATTCATTACACGGACAGTCAGGTTGGGTCAACTTGACCCTTTTTGACGTTGTCAGTCAAAATATCCACGAGCTGTCACACTAAAACTAAATTGATAAAACTGATAAAAGTGGTACGTATTGCTAACTCCAGCTTTTGTAAACTTTAGCAGTGTCTTATATCTCGATGCAAACTTACATACAAATTAAAATTGTTCTGTTAAATTGACTCAATCCGGGCGACGACGGGTTAAAAAAAAATAACATATTCTTTTTCATTGATAATGTCATCGAAAAACTAACACACAAGATTTTTAATAATTTTTCTTTTTTTAATTTAATAGTTGGGGGTTTTAAATAGTCGGAAAATACATAAAAGTCTCCTCTATTTATGGACCAACTCTGCTGATTTTCAATAAGAAAATTTTCCTAACTTCATCCAATATATTGATATTTACAAATCTTCCTCAGTTTTCGGAGGCCTTAACAAAGTTAATTTCAACAGACATACGGCAGAACTACGTTATTTAAACTCTCCTCCAACCAGAATTTGCAAAAAAAAAAAAAAAAAAAAAAAAATTAATGATAAATTTATATACATTAAAGGTGTAAATTTGGTGAAAGGCATACAAAATATTTAAAAACAAGCTTCAATTCCACTTAAAACAACTAACTCGAAATGTACTAAAAAATTAGAGTGAACATATCCGATTATTAAAAAGGGACAAAATAGAAGAAAGTCAAGTGAGCCAAGAAGAAATAATGCGAATTTAATTTAAATAGTTTTGAATGAAAATGTATTGTTGTTAAATAACCTGATTAAGAGGAACCTTGAACATTCTCAAGATTAGACCACCTTTACTTCCTAAGTAGTATGCTGCCACGATTGATATAAGAATTTGTATAAAATTTTAATATCAAAAATCGAAAATTTATTTCTTAAGAGCCATTCATAATCAAATCAATGTGTTTAGATTAAAATAATTACTAATTTTAATTAGTTTGCTTGAAAGAAGTGTTTGATAAGTTTGCAACTGTTTGAGTTAAATTTAGTTTGTTTTGGACTTAAGGCGTTGTAGTTAGAAAATAAAAGGAGAGATTTTTCTATCATAACAAGTAACAAAACGTTGGCAGAGCTACTGCAATTTGTTTATTTATATCAGCATATTTGGGAACAACAAATTTTTCATCGCTTGAGCTCTAACAATTATATCAAAACGCTCAATAATATAAATAAATTTGGTTCACACGTGATAAATTCTTATCATGATAAGAATTTAACATAGGCTCTACGTAAAGAACTTTAAAGTTTTCTATTTTTATTTTCTAACTACAACGCCTTACGTCCAAAACTAAATTTAACTCAAACAGTTCCAAACTTATCAAACACTTCTTTCAAGCAAACTAATTAAAATTAGTAATTATTCTAATCTAAACACTTTGATTTGATTACGAATGGCTCTTAATTCGAAATGTATATTTAAAACAACGGTTCTCAAATGGGGTCCGCGATCCACAAGGGGTCCGTAAAAACGTTTTAGGGGGTCGCGAAGACCATATAATTAAAGACACAATTTAATTTTTTTTAGTATTTAAAAGTCTATAGTACAAAATTACTTATTTTTATGTTCTTATGAAACATCTCGAAATTTAGTGAAAATATTAGTAAATTGAAAAAATTCATACAGCTTTTAGAATAATTTGAAAACAATTCAAATCCATAAAATTCGACAACATTAATTTGAATAAAAGCTTTCTTTTTCAATCGATTGTTGCTCCTAATTGGACTTTAATGGACTCAGATATTCCAAAATAAATTTGGGAGCTTAAAGTCATTTTAGAATTACGTATGTGCGAGATTAAATCAATTATCGATATTTATGCTTTAGTAGAATTTAATAAGTTATCTTAAAAATTTAATAAGTTGTCTTAAAAATTGTGACCTATTGTTAGTTTCAAATGGAAAACAGGACAGCTAGTTCAAAAGCACTTTAACCACAATTCATGCATTTTATATATTTTTTAATACGTGAACTTGATTTATATTTGAAAATTATATAAAATTAAACTTCTCCTCAAATGTCAAATAAATAATAAATTCCTCAACAAGAGGAGGAATTTATTCACATATTGAAAAATTAATTTTTCAAATATTCGTTTTTATTTATTTATAGATTTCGGATTGATTTGAGACTAACTTTTGATATAAAAATAATTAAGTATGATTTTTATTAAACGCTTATTGTAAAGTAAAACCCAAAACTATGAATTGTCAGTTCAAAACTGAAATCAATCAAAAAATCTTCGAAAGTTGCAACACAATTTTTTATATTTTTTTAGGTTTAAATGACTGTATTTCCTTGCGAATTTAGATGAATGATTTAAAATTTTAGATTTCTTATTTATTTTGTTAGGTATACCAAAATGCGTCAACATTCTAAAGCATAGAAACTGCTTTGATGTGTGTGTTCATTTTAAACATTGTGGAAATTTTTTACAAGAATTTCAACTTTTTCACTTTATCATTTCAAATAATAAAGTCAACAATCAGCGAAAATGTCGTTAGATTATCTTAACTAATAAAAATATAATTACAGATGAAAATTACAAAAATTTCAGAACTGTCAGAAAAACTATGGACTCCAATATTTTCAAATAAATTCATTTGTCTAGCTAACGTAATTTTTAATTATATACAAAAGATTGAAGAAAATATCTTTTAGAGAAGTAAAACTACGACGCTTTAAGATTTAATATTTCGCATATATCATATTAAGAGAAGTGCATCCAATAATTCTCAAAAAAAAAAAAAAAAAAAATGTTAAACTTCCAAAAATGCATTTTTTTATTTACTGTTCAACAAAACAAAATGTAAACACTAAAATATTGATATCACCTTTTCCTGAATTAATTGCTATTTCTGACCTCTTTTACCCCAATGTGCATTGCTACCATATAATACAGACACAATTAATAACTCGTATAAATGCTTTTATCATGTCAATATTATACATACAAATATGCTTAGCAATTAATCATTAATTTCTTTAATATTAATGTTGGAGAAATGTGAATTATGTTTTTGTCTTTATAGCAATATTAGTAAATTTATGTGTAAGAAAAGGAAAAATGCATTAAAAATATATTTTATATGATAATAAAGCATCATGTATAACTGAAGTTTTTCAATTACTACACCCAACTTTTCTTTGAGTGCATTTTTTTACGTACACTAACACAACTAAATTTTTAATCATTGACATCCCTTGTTTAGCGCATCAAATGCATATAGTCGCTAAGATTCCAACAGAAACGAAAATAATATTTTTCTCTTTCAAAGTGGATTAAATAATTCCAAATTTATTTAAGAAAAAACTCTATATATTTTAATAATCGCTACCTAAAATAATACCATTGCATTTAAAACATACGTAGATTTAATAAAAAATGTTGAACTGTAAATATAAAGATGTTAGACATAAAAACATGAAAACAAAATTAAAATAACTTCCAAAATAGGTCAATAAAACATAAATTAAAAAAAAAAAACTAATTACGGAGATATATGAAGAAAAACCTTTGCTTTCTAGCCATGTTAAATTTTTTACAAAAAACTGATTTTTCAATATTGAATTTTTGCCAAGTTTTTTAAGGCCCACTCATCTAGGCATACTTGGTATCTAGGTATACTTGGCGAGGTACTTAGGAATCACCAATATATTTTCATCAGTCTGCAACCATACCGATACATATGGATCACATTTAGAAGTGAAACGAAACCAGGGTGCAGATAAGCATTTATCAAGCAGACTTTTAATATGAAATTTCTAAATTTAAGCAATCACAATGTCTGAAATTTTTATCAGTAATTTTTCTTTTAACAAATTAATAATTTATTACCACCAAATTTTTATATTGTGGTTGACCTAAAACTTGAACTCTGCTGTTACAAGATAACTGCTAAAAAAGTAATACGAAATTAAAAATTCTTCAAAGAACATAATGCATACAGTGCAATTACCTATGCAGATATAAAATTGCAATGACAACTTACTGAAATAATAATTTGGAGTTTTGATGATTGTCATTTTCCTTTGTTTAAAATTTGTATACAATATTTCATTGGGGTCTATAAAAACCTTCTACGAGCCAAATATCATTAACAGTTATCCAGTAATAAGCAAATAAACACAAGTTAAAGTTAAAGGAATACATTCTAAAAGTAATAAAAATGTTTTCCTATCAAAATATATTCACCTTCTTGGCTGCCTCTTCATTGATCGTAGCTGTGGCAACAACTCAAAGTCATATTAATTTCAATCTTTTGAATTTACTCGCTCGTTCTCAGGATTTTAATATCAATTGTTTAATTTCACATGTGTCGGAAATTCAAGAAATTTCAGATAGCTTTGAAGTTGAGGTGATCGCTTGTCATAATAATGCAGATAAACAACGTAGTGATGCTGACTTGGAGACTTTGGAATCACGAGAAAGTTTAGCAAATCTTACAGAAATATATTGTGAAAATATTATTCAATGTAAGGAGCAGTCAACGATTAAACTGGAATTTGAATGCTATAGAGATAATGTAGGTTAAGAAATTGTTTTACAAATTATTCTTACAAATTGCAATATTTTTTTACATTATGATATACTTTTTTTTACCTTACAGGGAAATGACAATTACAAAGGTTTCCAAAACATCTCTAACGAAGCTACTTCCGAACTGACAAAATATATGCAAAAAATATCTTCCATACGTTACGATGAAAATATTTGCATTAATAATGCAAAAAGAACATTTGATGAACAAATATTGGAAGCTAAAGAGAAATTGGACAAATGTCTTAAAGGTGAAGGATGGCCAACACCAAAACCTACTACTACTACAACATCAACACCCACAACAACTGCTGAAGTAACTACGACAACAGAACGTGAAGAAACCACTCCTTCGAATCCTGAAACAACAACAGCATCAAAAACTACGGAACCAGAGGAAACTACTACACAAAAAGAACAGTAAGGATTTTAGATATAGTTTCATTTTAGCATATGAAAATTGACTAAATAGTATGAAATTAAGATACATAAATCATAAAACACTTACTTTATGTAGTGACAATTGTTTTATCAATTTTTTATTTTTTTATTTCTTTCATTTATCAATTTGTTAACAATGGCTGATTTGTACGATATTGGTAGAAGAAAATGTTAAAATGTAAAATGTAATAAAATTTTAATAAAAGAAATATTTATAGTATACTAGTTTTTCCCGGTGCGCTTCGCTATCCCTTTATATGTGGTAAGTAAGCTTTGTATGGGGGTGCTCTCACTATAATAGTTCCTTAGATATTCCATAATGAATATTTGCGTTGTAAGGAGGTACCATTTCAAAAGTACTCGTATTTCTATTATCTTTTAATATGGCTAAAACATATTTTTTTTAATAAATATTAAAAACATAGTTTTAAGAGAAGTAACTCATAAGTAATGAATAAGAGGTATAAAAATTACATCCTAAAAATGACAACCATGGGTTAAAAAAGGAACTTTTGCAGCTCTTTCTCATAATCGTAAACGATATCTGCAAACTTTCTTTTGTACTAAAGACTTAGATATGCTGGCTTTAAGTCCTTTTGATCCCGCTATCAAACAAAAAACGGCGAAGCTGCTCCAACTCATGGGGTAAATTCCCCAAGTGACGGGAGCAGAATCGTTTGCCAATGTATGATATTTTTTATTTAATATTGCAATTGAAAAAAACAAATAAAAATTATTATATTTAAATGATTTTTTTTGTAAAATAAATAAAAATTCAATTAATAATGAAAATTCAAAATCAGTGCATTGCGAAAATGATTAGATATTTCCTTTTATTTTTGAATTCTGTAAATATTAGATCAGAGTAGCAAACTCAGACGTTTTAAACATCATAATTTTAACGTGTTTCTCGCATATGGTCCATAATTGTATTCAAAATTTCAAATTAAATATATATATATATATATATATATTTTTTAATAATTTTTAATAAATATAAGAAGAAACTTATACTCAAATGAAAAAAAAAATATTTTAAATTATATACTCGTATGTTCAATTCGATGTCAAATCGGGCCAAATTTAGGAATATTTTAAATACTTTTTGATTTTCATTCAACAAATTAATTCCAGATAAAAATTTTTAAGTCAGATATCAAGTATTTTAATGATAAATGCATTAGTTAATTTGAGAAAGCTTTTGTTTTCAATTTGAAAAAAAATGATATGAGTAAATTTCAATTAAATTTAAAACACATTTTAGAGACAAAATTTGTATGAAAAATTTGATTTAAAAGGCATTTTAAATTTGAAAAAATGTTTTGTGATTACGGGTGCTTGACTAAAGGATCATGTTTTCTTTTTTAATCGTACTTGCAGATAAATTATATATGGGATTAAATTTCATATACCATTTATATTTGAAAAAAAAAAAAAAAATGAAGAAATGAACTTTGAATCGCTACAGAATCTGAACTATTTCGAATTTGAAAATTTTTAGGCCAATTTCAATTTTTTTATTTATGTTCAAAAGTTTATTGAAACTGGAATTGGTAAGGTTGTCATTAACTTAATAAATAATAAAAATTTCGAAATTTAGAAGTGCATTCGGTACTGTTTATGACATGAAGATTGTTGATAAAAATGAATAGGATAACAAAAAACTCAAGTGCAAACAAAATCCTCAGTAATCCGGGAAACTCGATAATTATTGTATACTACTGTATATGAAAATCTTTTAATTTTCTAAAATTTTTACTCATAACTTTTATATGTTTTAAACACCAATAAAGAAATGCTTTAAATTGTATGTTCAAACAAGGTGTCTTCGCGACCCCTCTACAATGTTCGTATGGATCCTCATTTGAGAATCGCTGCACTGAAGAGTCTACAGATAGATAGTTGATCGCGACGTTTCTGGAGGATACGTTGGGTCGGCCTACCAGCAGTCTGACGAATGCTTTCCAGGAGGAGTCTTATGCACCAAAGATAACTATATTCACACTTGAAATGAATTTATTTAAAAACGTGCTGTCAATTATTATTCATTACTATCAAGATTATAACACGGAATAAAATCTTTATTACACTCCAAAAATTAAAAAAAGTTTTCACAGAAAATACCCACAACGGAATATTTAGTAGATTGTTGAAAAAAATTAATCACGTTTATCTCCGATTAAATATAAATTGCAAAAAAAAAATCAAAATTTGATGGATCTGAGATAAAGCAAAAGAAAACCAATTAGAGCCATACAAACTAATATTTCGTTTTCAAGATAATTGGCAATGGCAGATGTGTCCCTATGGTGAATGCTCCCCCTTCTACCCTACTCATTCTAATGAAAACACAATGTCAAAATCATGGATTTTCGCGTAATTTATGCCGATTAATCGGCATATATAATTCGAATAAAAAAAATATTTTAAAAATTACCTTTTCAACTGGTTTTAAAGATGTTTCAATTTAAAATCAAAAGGTTTTATTAGGCCGAATTTGTGTCAAAAATACAACGCGTAATAGAAGTTAACGTCGTTTTTTTTATTTAATTTCGGTTTTGAGGAGATAAAAAAAGTTTCAGTTTGAACTTGATTTGGAAAAATATATTGTTGGTTCTACTTACGAATGACAGTGCAGCCGATATATGTCCGTAAGGAGTTATATGTCAATAGATTCTCATCCTGGTTTAGATGGCTTGGATGAAACACGTCATATAGAAGGGAAAGAGAAGTAGTAAGCCTTTACTTTCGAAATAAATGTGCCTTATTAAATTTTAATGCACCAACTTTACAGACAATTATATGCGAACATTAGCAAGTTTAGGTAATACTTTTAGGCATATTTATTTAAATACCCAGAAAAAAAAGAACTGAAAAATAACTACAGAAATTATTTCTTTAACTTATGGTTGTCCTTCTTTTATGCTTCTTGCTCATTGCTTCTGAATTACTTCTCTTAAAACTATATTTAAAAAAAAACTATATTTATAAAATTTTCTTAATAGATAATAAAAATAATTTTCAATTTATGAAATTTTTATTTTCTTAGAAATTATTCACCTTTTTTCCTGCTAAAAATACATTTATTTTCACTTTTTTTGGAATAATTTTTATTAACTTAAAAAAAAATGCAAAGTATGTACTTAGTTATACTTTTGAAGTGGTGAAAAAATTATTTTTTAGAAGCACTTGCTCGTTTTTTTTTTTTTTTTGCTGGGTATTAAAGAATTAAGATAATACAGAGCAACAATAGATTTCTAAAAACACAATTGAAAATAGACCAAAACATTATTATTTTTTTCTTTAGAGACCTTTAATCTAGTCGATAGATATGTTGATATCTAAATATAGGTCTTCTTTTAAAAGAACTGGGCAGAATTATTATATTATATACGTTGTTGCTTATGATTCAAAAAAAAAAAAAAAAAATGTTCTAAACAAATAATTTTCGTTCTTTTGTCAACTTTTTTATTATTAAACAATTGATTTTATATTGCTAGAGTAGACTGTATTCTTTCATTAATTTCAGTTTATTTTATATTTATATTATTGTTTTTAATTAGTATAACATTTAAATGTTTTTTTATTATTAATTAATTTTTATATAAATTTCTTATTTTTACGAGACACCTATTCCCTTTAGTTTTCAGACATTTATTAGCGACTTTCAAAGAAATTATTCTGTTTTTTACTTTCATTTACTTTTCTTTCACTTATATTTTTATATATTCAGGATATATCTTTTATTTCACTCTTTTAAATTTAACTCCCTGACGCTTTCTTTAAAATATCCTCTTTATCTGTTCAAAACTTTTACCCGTGCTCTCAACGATGTTTTTCTTCTCCTCCTTCTCTAAACCAAAAACTCTCTTTTTGTACCTAATTTTTCCATTACTCTCTGGAATCTATTCCAAATGCATAACTTTCATATATATTCTTCAAAATAAACAAATAGTGTAAGGCGTAAATAATAATAAAATTTGTCCGCTTTTTCTAATATATTTTTTAGTGTCTCCCAACCATATTTTTCTATATTCCCTCCTAAAATCTTCTTTTATTCGACTTTCCTAACACATTTTATGTATTGGTATGTAACACCTCTACCAGGAGTTCAGAAAATTAGTTGGGTTGAGTGACAACCCTGTTTTTATATTTTACGCAACGTCCGTACGCAATACCCATATGTCGCCAACTTTCTTTACATAGTGTCTACATTAGATAATTTTTTATCAAGACAAACGTCAAACCTAACACGAATTTGTGGAAGGTGGCAACAGTTTCACAAAAACAACAATATGGCGTATTGTTGCGGGTGGGAAGAAGAATAAACCCCTGGGCCACGCCTCTGGTCATAAAAAAGAAAAATTTTACTATAGGGGAACGATTGGGACGAGGCTTAAAACGCGCCTCCTCATTGTCCCGGGTAATTATTATTTTTAGAGGGGGGGGGGCTACTTGTTTCGGAGCCACCACTCCAGCCCAATTCTGGTGGTTTTCTAAAAAAATTTAGCGAGGAGGGCCCTATTATAGTGGAGCCACCACTCCTATCCATGTCCCGGTGGATTTAATTATTAAAGATATAGAGAGCTGCTTGCGGCCAGTGGAGACACAACCTGCTGCCCGAGTCCCCATGTGGTTTAAAGAAATGGAAAAACGTTGGGGAGGGGCTAATTCATTTGGAGCCACCACTCCACCCCAAGTCCCTGCGGATTTCAAAATTGTTGTAGGAAAAAACCTGAAAAGAAAGCGAAAAATTATTATATGGAAAACGTAAAAGATGAGTGATAAATTACTTACCCTATTGTACATACTTTGAAGCTGTATTTTTGTCCAGAAACCTGAAAATAAAAGAAAAGAAAATTTGTTAAATAAATACTTACCAACCACTCGTGTATTAATTGTGTAGTAAACAGCTGTGCATGTATGTAGATGTGTAAAAGCTACGTTTAGTGATCATAGTAGATAGTATTAAAAAGGCACAGGGTTGTATTTTCATTGATAAAAAAATATTGAAAATTTTAAAATCGAATAAAAATTACAACAATTAATGAAATAAAATTATTTTGCGAAATTGCTGACAGCCTGGTAGAATAGGGGAAGTTAGCATAGGGGAAAATAGACAAAACAATATGGGAATAACTAATGATGAAGATAGAGGCTATAGTAATGAAAGTCTGCCAAAATTAAAATTTTTTTATATATTAAGAAATAATAATGTAAAAGTTATTTAAATTTGTCATTACCATATATGGTAATAATTTAAGGAATACCCGACGACATGATGTCTGCAAAATCCCATATATGTGAAAATCTAGCGGGAAAACAAATTTACATGTGTACATATGTATATTTTTTAATAAATGGAATCGCAGCGGGAAAATTAGTATATTATATGAATGGGGAAACTTAGGCGGGAAATTTAGCCGGCGAAAATCAGTTGGGGTATATAGGTAATAATATAAAAGCAGACAAAAGTGAGATGAGGAACATAAACAAAGTTTATTTGGTGCTGTGATGTGTAACGTGTAAAAACTTAGCTGTGGAAATAAAAAAAAATTAAAAAAAAATTACTAAGAAAAAATCAGAGTGGAAAAAATCAATTTTTTTGAATCTATTTTAATTTTTTTATTTTAAATAAAGCAGACAAGAGCAAAACGTAAGTTGTTTAACGGAAAAAAATTATTATTAAACATAGTGCAAATATTTATCATCATGTTTAAATTCATGTTTATAATTCAAAGTTCTTTCAAGAAGTTTTGTTTTTTTTAACGTTAATAATTTATAATCATTGATTAGAAAGATGTAATGTTTAATAACGTAATTAATATCCTTGTGGTTTTGTTGTTTGTTTTTTTTTGTTTGTGCTTTTGCCATAGCTGGCTATTATCGTGTCCAACAAGAAGAAAATTCCCCATAAACAAAATCTGGAGAGGAAAAAAAAGGAGACATAGCCAGGTAACATTTTTTTGTTATAGTTAAAAGAAATTCTGTCACCAAAAACAAACAAAAGAAAATTCAGTCGAGAAAACAGCTAATGATCGTTATATACAAACCGAAAACCAAATTCTTGTATAAAAGAAAAAAGAAGCAATTAAATATTGTAAATTTTTTAAAGATTGAAAATCTAAAGAAAATAACACATAATTGGTTAAGGCTATTAGCTTAGACTTTCACACAATAGCTTAAAAAATATATATAACACATGAAAAAGTTTAAAAAAGGAATATTTAATTTATATACTAAATTTAAATTATTAATAATAATAGTGAATTCAAGTTATAAAAAAATATATATACATATATAATATAAGATAGATTTAAGAATAGTGTTGTGGATTTGTGAAAAAATTGTGTCCTACGTGATAGTTTGTATCGACGTGTATGTGTTAGTTTTTTAATAAGAAAAGAAAAAACAGCCTGAAAAAAAATTAATAATTTGTATATATATGTATAAAAAAGGATATTAGGATACTTACAATTTAGTGCACAAATTAGGCGCGAAAAGTATCAGCAGAAGAAGGGAGCTTCAGGGAACTCCTTTATATTTGAAAACTTTAGACGAATATCCTAAATTGGAAGATATGTTCGTAATTTGAGCTTTGAAAGGAAAAAGGAAAATATTTTAATAAAACTATTGTTCTTTTTGATAAAAAGATACATATATATATACAAGTTCAAATAAGCAGGAAAAAATTATATATAATAAAAATTATAAAAAAAGTAACGGATAAAAAAAAATAAAAAAACGATATAAAAAAAAGAAAAGAAAAAAAGATTATTAGATTAAGTTGAAAAGGAAATTAGGATACAAAAATTATTATTTGTAGGTGTTATTTTTAGTATTATTAATTTGAATTATTATTATTCTTACCTTTTTATTAAGTTTTTTTTTTAAAGTTTAAATAAATTATGGTTTATCGTTGAATTGTTATATAAGAAAATGTTGGCTTAATTATTTAAGGTAAAGGTGATGATAGACCGGTAAGTGAAGGAAAGGACATTTGGGATTTAGGGTCGCTGAAGAAAATTTAAGTGGACATTTTCGCGACTAGGTTGGGAGGGCAACTAATGAGACTAACACCAGTCTCATACCATCGGTTCTTATGCTTTGTTAGGTGATCTTGATATTTTAGTTTTCGTTTTTTTATTATGTTTTGTTTTTTTGTGTTCGGGCACGCTTCAGGCGAGAAGGGTTGGTACCACCTGAGAGTCAAGGAGAAGCTATTCGCTTGTTCAACAGATCCGTAACAGTATTCATTATTGTTTTTTATATATGCAGTTTGACAACTTTAATAACTAAAATAATAATAATCAGCTGTTTAACTAAGGTTATCTTGTATATATTCGCACTGATTTTGACGTTTGTTTTGATAAAAATTTGCCTAATGTAGACACTAGGTTATAGACTTTCATTCAATACGACACTAAACACACCTAATCAAACATATCACAACATACACTCAGTAAGTAATAGAGTAAATTTTAAAAATTAATTTTATTTTAATAATTTTCTTTTACTTTCATTCTACATCGGTTTTACAGTAAAGTATGTATTTTATTTAAAACTAATATTTATTATTCTTTTCAAGTCACCACAAAATGAGCATTCATATATACACATATTCATATATACGGTTTTGTTCAGCAGCATATTTATTTAAGTTGGTCGGAAAAATGGTTCCACAGTGTGGAGGCCAGCCATATGAATAAGGTCGACCCTTTATATAAATAAAAAAACATATTTATAAATAACCAAATTAACCCTACTAACATCCAACAATAAAACAAAAAAAAGTAACATACTAACAAAACTAACATAAAAATATTATATTGAACCTGGAGTGCGGTTCCTCCAAATCCTGAGTGGCCCCTCCCCAATAATTAATGAGGGACTCGTGGTCATAGGTCTATTTAACCTCCTCCCGACGCTTCCTAGAAGTTTTTTATTTTTAATTTATTCATAATTTGTAAGCCTATATGGCCAAATTGATTACATTACATGATTTTTAAATTTTTATGGCAAATTTTTATATTTCTAAATAAAAAATTTATCTGAAAACTCTTAATACTATTATATGGATATGGACTGCTTCCAAAAAAAAAAAAAAAAATAAATAAATAAATAAATAAATATCAAACCATTATCAACAATGAAATTTCATTTAATGAGATAAATTAATTTAATGAGATAAATTAATTTTAATTTAAATTTATTAATAAAATGAGGAAAATGTCTTTCATCATATGGTATAACTGAGTTTCAAATTCTGCATATCCTTACAACATATGATAGTTGCATCATCAGTGAGTTGAATCACGGACATGTCAACTGACGAGATCTAGATAAGTTCCCAAACACAAAACGACACGTAATATAACCTGGTGACCCAAACTTTAAAGCTTTATAAAAAAGTAACACCGACCTTACTTTAACGTAATCAAGGAAGGAACAGCCTAAAAAGTATTGTATAAGCAGAAACATAATCTCTAATATTTATAACATATAATCCTGTTAAAATATTTTCGTATACGCTCCAAATTTGTTTCACTTGTACAATAATATACCTCGAGCCCATAAGAAATAATAAGCATTAATGTCGCATGTGCTACCAATTTCCGAATCTTCAAGGGTAAATAGTGATGAACATTATAAAGCTCACGTAATTTAAATGATAAACGATGATAAAAAATGTGTGTAATTGATGTGGTAATAAAATGTTAGTTTGTTATCTATTAAAAAACCTAGTGTCCTTATATAACTTCACTATATTGAGTACAATAAAATTGTAATCACCCCAGTTTATAATCATATTTAAAGATCTTTGAATTTCAGCAAAATATCCAACAATATTATTTCTCTTAACTGAGAATAGTAACTGTAAGTCATCTGCATAAAGACAACTAAAAGTTGTATTAACGGAATCAAAAATGTCATTTACATAAAAACTAAAAAGTAATGGTCCTGTTATAGAGCCCTGGGGACACCTCTTACAATACTCTTACAGTCAGAAACGTTTTCCTTATATTACACAAATTGACTTCTGCCAGACAAAAATGACTCAAGTAACGCACAAGCTGCTTTAGAAATAATTTGTTTAAAAGGACTTGATTACATACAGACTCAAAGGCTTCACTAAGGTTCAAACAAAACAGTATAACAATGTAACTACCTTCAATTCTTTCCCTTATTTCCGGAACAAGATTGGCCATGACAGTAGTAGTATAGCGAAATCTCCTAAAAGCTGACTGAAAATCCGAAATTCTACTCTCATAATTCTTTCTTTAATTTGCTCATACATTATCATTTCCAAAACTTTTGAAAAAAATTGGTAGAATACTTATCTGTCTAAAATCTGAAGGACTTTGTGGGGTTTTAATTTTATACCAGTAATCTTAGCATTTTTCCAGCAACTTGTATATTTTGAAGAGGTTAAAATATTATTAAAAATATAAAAAATGCATCCTGATATCATTGGAAAAATTAACTATAGAAATTTCAACGAAATACCATCTGGACCAATAGCTTGTGATTTGCATAACGAGTTAAAAATTCCCGTTACGGTTACATAATAAAACAAGAACCTTCCAGTGTTTGCATAAGGTACTATATTTTGGTAAACGTCAACATAACTCTTCTGTATAATCGCATCACCAACTACGCCAAATTTTCTTATTTGTTTCCACAAGTCTCCTTGATTTTGATTTGAGAATACTTGTTGGAGAAAATACTTTCTTTGTTTTCTGATTTCGTCTTATTTCTATATTTACAATAAATACGCCACCTTTCATTGCATCTATTCTCAGTATGTGCTCTATACATCCTTATCCTTTGTTACTGTGCTTCAGTAATTACTGGTAACTTCATCCAATCAATATTTCTTCTCTGTACAATTGCACTCAATGGAATATGTTTTTCATATAATGCGAAAATTACATCATTTAGGCAATGAACCTGCCCATTAATATCTGGGTTGTTATTCCACTAAGATCAAACATCTCAAAGTCATTAATACAGTTATCATAACTAAAGTTTTTATAATTAATTACTAATCTTCTTTGGGGCACATATTGATTCACAATTCTCATAGATACAAAATTGACCGCATGATGTGAACTCAGGGCTGGAAACTGAAATTGTCTCTCCATACAAACGTAGGTCGCGAAGACCATTTAATTAAATGCACAATTTTTTTTTGGTATTTAAAAATCTATAATACAAATTTACTTAATTTTATGTTCTTATGAAACCAATCTGGGTTTAGAAAAAAATTTTCATTCGAAAAACGGTAAACTATGTTATAAATAGATGGAAAACATAGACAAAAAGAAAAAAATAATGGCAATTTTCCTTGATTTTAAAAGAGTTTTTGAGACTATAGATAGAGATTTATTAATACAGAAATTATATAAATGGGGAATACGCGGAAATGAATTGGAATGGTTTAGATCGTATATAACAGATAGAAAGTAAATTGTTTGAATTAATAATGTAAGATATGAATATATATATATATAACGATTATGGGGTGCCACAAGGATCAATATTAGGTGCTGTACTTTTTATTATATACATAAGCGACATGCCAAACATATTAGAAAAATGCGAAATTGTGCTATATGCTGATGACACACTAATTTTTATAGAAGGTGATACTAATAATGAATGTGAAGATAATTTGATGCATGACATGAAAATTGTGAATAACTGGCTAAAAATGAATAAGCTTTAACTGAATGAAGGTAAAACAAAATTAATAAAAATTACTATGAATAGTGAATCATCTTTAAAAATTAATAAATTGAAATTTATATAGACAAAAAACTAAAATTTAAAGAACACATCGAATATATATGCAAAAAAATCGGTAAAAAATCGTGTTTTTTAAACAAATAAGAAACAAAGTATCAACACTAACGGCTATAAATATTTACAATATAATGATAAAACCACATTTTGAATTCGGTTCAACAATACTATATACCTGCTGTTTAAATACACAAATAGAAAGACTACAAAAATTACAAAAATAAGGCAATGAGATCAATCATAAAATATAACATTTATACACCAATAGAATATATACTAGAAACACTTAAATGGCTTAATATAAAATAATGACTTGAATTTAATACACTAATATTTATACAAAAAATTAAAATGGGAAACGCGTCGCAATATCTGATAGATCAATTAAATTATGTAAGTGATATGCAAACCTCTCAACTAAGGAATTTTGGGAATTTTAGGCTTCCACAGGCAACAACAACTGCAACAGAGCGGTCACTTTTTCTGTAAAGGACTGCATATGTACAAAATGCTTTCAGCTTATATAAAAGTAGAAGAAAATAACGTTATATTTAGAAGAAATATTATATCTTTTATAAAAAATAATAACTTCGAGAGGTTTTGAATATATTGAATACTATACTTAAATTATACTAAGAATAATATTGTAAAGTATTTTAAATATTAATAAATTTTTAAATAAATAAAAAAAATTGAAACATCTTGAAATTTAGTAAAAATATTAGTAAATTGATAAATTCATATAGGGGTCAAAAGTAACCAAGATTGTAATTATTTCGAATAACTGGTTCAGCATTATAATATTTTGAACAATTTTGAAAAAGACCATTTAGAATAATTTGAAAACAATTCAAAAAAAGCTTTCTTTTTCAATCGAATATTGCACCTAATTGGAATTTTATGGACTCAAATATTCCAAACTAAATTTGGCAGCTTAAAGTCATTTTATAATTATGTATATGCGAGATTAAATCAATTATCGATATTTACACTTTAGGAGAATAATAAGTTATCTTAAAAATTGTGACCTATTATTAGTTTCAAATGGAAAACAGGAAAGCCATATAAAAAATGCTTTAACCCCAATTCTTGTATTTCATATATTTTTTAATACGAGAAACTTGATTTATATTTGAAAATTATATAAAATTAAACTTCTCCTCAAATGTCAAATAAATAATAAATTCCTCAACAAGAAGAGGAATTTATTCACATATTGAAAAATTAATTTTTCAAATATTCGTTTTTATTTATTTTTAGATTTCAGATTGATTTGAGATTAACTTTTGATATAAAAATAATTAAGTACGATTTTTATTAAACGCTTATTGTAAAGTGAACTCTAATTAGAATTCAAACTTAAAATTTAAACCTTTGGTCTATGTTTAAACACTGAAAAGCATATTTCATATTAAACATAATCATCTTTGAAACCTTTGACTTGTTGCACAAAACTTATGGTGGGTCGATCTCAAGTTGTAATGTCTCAAGGAGATCGTCAAGGTGTTGCTTGTGTGAACCCCTGATTTAAAATTTACTATGAATAAGCGCCTGTTAATAAATTTGTTAAAAGATATTGTGTTAAATTGAATACTTGAGGAAAATGAATACAAGTTAATATTATTGGAAATTTCAAGGTTTATCATTATCAATAAAAATTTGTAAAAAAAGTTCAATAAAAAATCAAGGTGCTTCTTTTAAAAAAACGTATATAAGATTATATGGGACACAATTATGTATATTTTGCTATTATTTTAATAAAAGTTTTAACAAAAAATGTTTAACTGTAAATATAAAGATGCTAAACATAAAAAACATGAAAACAAAATTAAAAAATGGGTCAATAATGGGTTATATGAAGAAAAACTTTTGCTTTCCAGCCATGCTAAATTAAATTTTTTCAAAGTTTTTTAAGGCCCACTCCTCTAGATAATGCCCCCAGCCAAATGATAAGAGATTAGTATACTTGGCGAGGTACTTAGGAATCACCAATATATTTCCATCTGTCTGCAACCATACCGATACATATGGATCACATTTAGAAGTGAAACGAAACCAGGGTACAGATAAGCATTTATCAAGCAGACTTTTAATATGAAATTTCTAAATTTAAGCAATCACAATGCCTGAAATTTTTATCAGTCATTTTTCTTTTAACAAATTAATAATTTATTACCACCAAATTTTTATATTGTGGTTGACCTAAAACTTGAACTCTGCTGTTACAAGATAACTGCTAAAAAAGTAATACGAAATTAAAAATTCTTCAAAGAACATAATGCATACAGTGCAATTACCTATGCAGATATAAAATTGCAATGACAACTTACTGAAATAATAATTTGGAGTTTTGATGATTGTCATTTTCCTTTGTTTAAAATTTGTATACAATATTTCATTGGGGTCTATAAAAACCTTCTACGAGCCAAATATCATTAACAGTTATCCAGTAATAAGCAAATAAACACAAGTTAGAGTTAAAGGAATACATTCTAAAAGTAATAAAAATGTTTTCCTATCAAAATATATTCACCTTCTTGGCTGCCTCTTCATTGATCGTAGCTGTGGCAACAACTCAAAGTCATATTAATTTCAATCTTTTGAATTTACTCGCTCGTTCTCAGGATTTTAATATCAATTGTTTAATTTCACATGTGTCAGAAATTCAAGAAATTTCAGATAGCTTTGAAGTTGAGGTGATCGCTTGTCATAATAATGCAGATAAACAACGTAGTGATGCTGACTTGGAGACTTTGGAATCACGAGAAAGTTTAGCAAATCTTACAGAAATATATTGTGAAAATATTATTCAATGTAAGGAGCAGTCAACGATTAAACTGGAATTTGAATGCTATAGAGATAATGTAGGTTAAGAAATTGTTTTACAAATTATTCTTACAAATTGCAATATTTTTTTACATTATGATATAATTTTTTTTACCTTACAGGGAAATGACAATTACAAAGGTTTCCAAAACATCTCTAACGAAGCTACTTCCGAACTGACAAAATATATGCAAAAAATATCTTCCATACGTTACGATGAAAATATTTGCATTAATAATGCAAAAAGAACATTTGATGAACAAATATTGGAAGCTAAAGAAAAATTGGACAAATGTCTTAAAGGTGAAGTATGGCCAACACCTAATCCTACACCAAAACCTACTACTACAACATCAATACCCACAACAACTGCTGAAGTAACTACGACAACAGAACGTGAAGAAACCACTCCCCCGAATTCAGAAACAACAACAGCATCAAAAACTACGGAACCAGAGGAAACTACTACACAAAAAGAACAGTAAGGATTTTAGATATAGTTCCATTTTAGCATATGAAAATTGACTAAATAGTATGAAATTAAGATACATAAATCATAAAACACTTACTTTATGTAGTGACAATTGTTTTATCAATTTTTTATTTTTTTATTTCTTTCATTTATCAATTTGTTAACAATGGCTGATTTATGCGACATTGGTAAAAGAAAATGTTAAAATGTTAAATGTAATAAAACTTTTTCCTTTGTTTGCCTTGTATGGGGGCTACCTCTACCTATGGACTTATCCTTTCTATTTTCATTTCATAAATGTAATATGATAAGAAGTTTGAGTGCTCTCACTATAATAGTTCCTTAGATATTCCATAATGAATGTTTGGGTTGTAAGGAGGTACCATTTCACCTGGTCCCATCTGTCCCATTTTTATTCTAGGTGTGAAGGTAGATGAGAAAAGTATTCTCATAATATTTTAAGACTTTTTCTACAATAGAATTTAAACTAAACGATAATTAGTACATATCTGACCGACTCAGAATTACTTTCCGAACTGATTTAAAAATATATATATATTTTTTAAACCTTGTAATCAAACTGCATGTGGTAATTTCAATTTTGTAGCAAATAGAGTTTGGAACATAAGTTTAATTTAAATGTAAGTCACATTGTGATATTTAACATCCAAGGGTACCTCGCAAGAACATCAAGTGTTTCTAAAGAAGTATATTTTCACCAGTTGAAAAGTAGAATTATGTGCATATTTCGAACTTTTTTTAATAACTTCCAAAAAAGGTAAAAATAAATGTATTTTTAGCAGGAAAAAGGTCAAAAATTTTTAAGAAAATTTAAATTCAAAAGCACTCGTATTTCTATCTTTTAATATGGCTAAAACATATTTTTTTAAATAAATATTAAAAACATAGTTTTAAGAGAAGTAATTCATAAGTAATGAATAAGAGGTATAAAAATTACATCCTAAAAATGACAACCATGGGTTAAAAAAGGAACTTTTGCAGCTCTTTCTCATAATCGTAAACGATATCTGCAAACTTTCTTTTGTACTAAAGACTTAGATATGCTGGCTTTAAGTCCTTTTGATCCTGCTATCTAACAAAAACGGCGAAGCTGCTCCAACTCATGGGGTAAATTCCCCAAGTGACGGGAGCAGATTCGTTTGCCAATGTATGATATTTTTTATTTAATATTGCAATTAAAAAAAACAAATAAAAATTATTATATTTAAATGATTTTTTTTGTAAAATAAATAAAAATTCAATTAATAATGCAAATTTAAAATCAGTGCATTGCGAAAATGAGTAGATATCTCCTTTTATTTTTTAATTCTGTAAATATTATATCAAATTAGCAAACTCAGACGTTTTAAACATAATAATTTTAACGTGTTTTTCTAAATGTGTGCGCATGTAGTCCATAGTTGTATTCAAAATTTCAAATTAAATATTATGTATATATTTTTGAATAATTTTTATAAGAAGAAGGTCATACTCATATATGTTCAATTCGATGTCAAATCAGGAAAAATTTGGGAAAATGTTAAACAAATAAATTATTTTTTTCAAGACTTATTAAAGCTTATTAACAAATATCAGCTTTAAATATTTTTTGATTTTCATTCCACAAATTAATTTCATATAAGAATTTTTAAGTCAGATATCAAATATTTTAATGATAAATGCATTAGTTAATTTGAGAAAGCTTTTGTTTTCAATTTGAAAAAAATGATATGAGCAAATTTCAATTAAATTTAAAATACATTTTAGAGACAAAATTTCTATGAAAAATTTGATTTAAAAAGCATTTTAAATTTAAAGGTTATTTGTGATTTCCGGTTCTTGACTAAAGGACCATGACTTTTTTTAATCTGACTTGCAGATAAAACATATATGGGATTAAATTTCATATACTATGTATATTTGAAAAAAAAAAAATGAAGAAATAAATTTTGAATCGCTACAGAATCTGAACTATTTCGAATTTGAAAATTTTTAGGCCAATTTCAATTTTTTTTTTTATTTATGTTCAAACTTTATTGAAACTGGAATTTGTAAGGCTGTCATTAACTTAATAAATGATAAAATTTCGAAATTTGAAGTTCACTCGGTACTTTTTTTTGACATGAAGACTGTTGATAAAAATTAACAGGATAACAAAAAAATTCAAGTGCAAACAAAATCCTCAGTAATCTTGGAAACTCGATAATTATTGTATACTACTGTATATGAAAATCTTTTAATTTTCTAAAATTTTTACTCATAACTTTTATATGTTTTAAACACCAATAAAGAAATGCTTTAAATTGTATGTTCAAACAAGGTGTCTTCGCGACCCCTCTACAATGTTCGTATGGATCCTCATTTGAGAATCGCTGCACTGAAGAGTCTACAGATAGATAGCTGAACGCGACGTTTCTGGAGGATACGTCGGTTTATCAGCAGTATGGCGAATGCTTTCCAGGAGGATAACTTTTTTCACACTTGAAATGAATTTATTAACACACGTGTTGTCAATTATTGTTCATTACTATCAAGTTTATAACACGGAATAAAATCTTTATTACATTCCAAAAATTATGAAAGTTATCACAGAAAATTTCCACAGCGGAATATTTAGTAGATTGTTGAAAAAAAAAATAATTGTTAAAAAAAAAGAATATCAATTAGAGCCATACAAATTAATATTTCGTTTTAAAGATGTCCCTATAGTGAATGCTCCCCTCCTACCCTCTAATGAAAACACAATGTTAATATATATATATAATATAAAATTTAAAAATTACCTTTTCAACTGGTTTTAAAGATGTTTCAATTTAAAATCAAAAGGTTTTATTAGGCCGAATTTATGTCAAAAATACAACGCGTAATAAAAGTTAAGGTCGTTTTTTTATTTAATTTGGGATTTGAGGAGATAAAAAAGTTTCAGCCTTTTATATTCAATTTTCCATAAAAAAGAAATTGGAAGATTTTGAACTTGATTTGGAATAATATATTATTGGTTCTACTTACGAATGACAGTGCAGCCGATATATGTAAGTAAGGAGTTGATATGTCAATAGATTCTCATCCTGGTTTAGATGGCTTGGATGAAACACGTGATATGGAAGGGAAAGAAAAGTAGTAAGCTTTTCTTCTGCTGTAAAAAATTAAAAAGTGTGAATACCGCCTTTTGCATTTTAGGTAACGATATAATGATTTTATACTTTTCTGAAAGGTAAGTATAATTTCAAGATTAAAATCAAGTCCAATTACCCAATAGGACCACGTGCAGAAAAGTTGTTAAGTTTGAAGTAGAAACTTTAAAAAAAAATCTTAAAAATAACGCAATTTTATAGAACTTCTAACAGCCCGTCTAGACGTAACATAATATGTAAAATTTTTTTGTCAGAGATTGTCAAATTCACTCTCTGAGAGAATTATTTCATAGGTAGATTCAAATATTAGTATTATAAGATGTATTATGAGACTCTGTGATGAGATTTCTCTACACAACCTTCTTATAAGATGAACTGTCAAAAAATACACATATACGAAAGTTTGTTTGTGTGTGTGCATGTGTATTTTGGAAATAACTAAAAAACAACGTATTTTGTAAAATTGTTTCCTTTTAGTGTTTGTTTTACATGTTAAAAAACATTTTTACAAAAATTGTGCTAAAAAAGTGCGAATTGAAAATAATGATATTTTATAGGATTTATTAGAATACGTGTACCCCTTATTTAAGATTTAACATAATATAAACAAAATGATTTCTCTCCTCTGTCGGCGTTATCTTACATATTATATCAGCACTAATCTCAGTTGTAGACCTGAGGTAAAGTACTACCAGCACATGTCAAAGCTATTACTGCATCTTTAATTACACTGAAAAGAAAAAAAAAAATGATTTTATTTTTGAACAATTTCGTAAATAGCAAAAAATGTTTATTGATTTTTAAGGTTAAGAACATTTTTTTTTTGTCCATCAATTCTTTAATTATTTTGAAGCCCCCTGAATTTTAGTAGTAAGCAAATAAAATGCTTTCATTTGACATTAATATTAACGTAATTTATACTTCGAAGTAGTTGTCAGCGAGCTAAATGTGTTTAATTGGAACAAAATTTGAAAATTTAGTGAAAATTTAAAAAAGTGCATAAGATTTTTGCATTTTAAAATTTATTAAAGCCCCTTCCACGTGGAAATGTAATTTATTAAAAAATTCTGTTTACGCGGTTTTCGGACAATTTCTGTAAAAGTGGTAATTTTCAGTAGCGAAAAACATAATTAAATGTTTGTAAAATGCATTTACGCCAGTTTTTGATGTTGGTAACCCATGCCGGGTTACTTGACATCAAATTGTAGAGAATTATCTAGTATTTAAAATTCTGTTCTTTTAATTTAATTTCCCTTATGCGCGCAAATTTTTTTATCACCGTATAATTTTTTTATCACCGTATAACTTTTCAACAGTAAAGCGGTTATTTGTTATACAAGTTATAAATTTCTTAAGTTTTATCTCTTGACTGGTTAGAAGTTTGAATTTAAAAGATGTAAATTGTCAATGCAAAACTGAAATAAATCAAAAAATTTTCGAAATTTTCAACACAACTTTTTACATTTCTTTAGGTTTAAATGACTGTATATCCTTGCGAATTTAGGTGAATGATTTAAAATTTTAGATTTCTTACTTATTTTGTTAGGTCTACCAAAATGCGTCAACATCCCAAAGCATAGATCTACAAACAGAAACTGTTTCAGAAACTTTGATGT
Source organism: Protocalliphora azurea (assembly GCA_932274085.1). Taxonomy (NCBI): domain Eukaryota; kingdom Metazoa; phylum Arthropoda; class Insecta; order Diptera; family Calliphoridae; genus Protocalliphora; species Protocalliphora azurea. The sequence goes on along the minus strand of OW026523.1, from coordinate 77,050,027 downwards.
GTGTGTGTATTTTAGGCATTGTTGAAGTCTTCTTACAAAAATTTAAATTTTTTCATTTTATAATCTTAAATGATAAAGTCAACAATCAGCGAAAATGTCGTTAGATTATCTTAACTAATAAAGATTTAATTACAGATAAAAATTACAAAAATTTCACAAATGTCAGAAAAATTGTGAACTACAATTTTTTTCAAAGAAATTCCATTGTCTAGCTAACGTAAATTTTAATTATATCTTTTACAGAAGTAAAACTACGCCACTTTAAGATTTAATATTTCGCATATATCATATTAAGAGAAATGCATCCAATAATTCTCAAAAAAATGTTAAACTTCCAAAAATGCATTTTTTTACTTACTGATAAACATAAAAACAAAATGTAAACACTAAAATAATGATATCACCTTATCCTGAATCAATTGCTATTTCCGACCTCTTTTACCCCAATGTGCATTGCTACCATATAATACAGTTACAATAAATAACATGCATAAATGCTTTTATCATGACAATATCATCAATCATGTGAATTATGTTTTTGTTTTTATAGCAATATTAGTAAATTTATGTGTAAGAAAAGAAAAAATGCATTAAAAATATGTTTTATATAATAATAATAAAGCATTATGTATAACTGAAGTTTTTCAATTACTAAATCCAACTAAATCCAACGTACACTAACACAACTATATTTTTAATCACTGACATTCCTTGTTTAGACTCAGAAAAATTAGCGCATCATATGTATATAGTCGCTAAGATGCCAACAGAAGACAAAATAATAATTTTCTCTTTCAAAGTGGATTAAATAATTCCAAATTTATTTAAGAAAAAACTCTATATATTTTAATAATCGCGACCTAAAATAATACCATTGCATTTAAAACATACGTATTTTTAATAAAAAATGTTGAACTGTAAATATAAAGATGTTAGACATAAAAACATGAAAACAAAATTTAAAAAATGGGTCAATAATGGGTTATATGAAGAAAAACCTTTGCTTTCCAGCCATGTTAAATTTTTTACAAAAAACTGATTTTTCAATATTGAATTTTTGCCAAAATTTTTTAAGGCCCACTCATCTAGATAATGCCCCTAGCCAAATGATAAGAGATTAGTATACTTGGCGAGGTACTTAGGAATCACCAATATATTTCCATCTGTCCGCAACCATACTGATACATATGGATCGCATTTAGAAGTGAAACGAATCCAGGGTACAGATAAGCATTTATCAAGCAGACTTTTAATATGAAATTTCTAAATTTAAGCAATCACAATGTCTGAAATTTTTATCAGTCATTTTTCTTTTAACAAATTAATAATTTATTACCACGAAATTTTTATATTATGGTTGACCTAAAACTTGAACTCTGTTGTTACAAGATAACTGCTAAAAAAGTAATACGAAATTAAAAATTCTTCAAAGAACATAATGCATACAGTGCAATTACCTATGCAGATATAAAATTGCAATGACAACTTACTGAAATAATAATTTGGAGTTTTGATGATTGTCATTTTCCTTTGTTTAAAATTTGTATACAATATTTCATTGGGGTCTATAAAAACCTTCTACGAGCCAAATATCATTAACAGTTATCCAGTAATAAGCAAATAAACACAAGTTAAAGTTAAAGGAATACATTCTAAAAGTAATAAAAATGTTTTCCAATCAAAATATATTCACCTTCTTGGCTGCCTCTTCATTGTTCGTAGCTGTGGCAACATCTCAAAGTCATATTAATTTCAATCTTTTGAATTTACTCGCTCGTTCTCAGGATTTTAATATCAATTGTTTAATTTCACATGTGTCGGAAATTCAAGAAATTTCAGATAGCTTTGAAGTTGAGGTGATCGCTTGTCATAATAATGCAGATAAACAACGTAGTGATGCTGACTTGGAGACTTTGGAATCACGAGAAAGTTTAGCAAATCTTACAGAAATATATTGTGAAAATATTATTCAATGTAAGGAGCAGTCAACGATTAAACTGGAATTTGAATGCTATAGAGATAATGTAGGTTAAGAAATTGTTTTACAAATTATTCTTACAAATTGCAATATTTTTTTACATTATGATATACTTTTTTTTACCTTACAGGGAAATGACAATTACAAAGGTTCCCAAAACATCTCTAACGAAGCTACTTCCGAACTGACAAAATATATGCAAAAAATATCTTCCATACGTTACAATGAAAATATTTGCATTAATAATGCAAAAAGAACATTTGATGAACAAATATTGGAAGCTAAAGAGAAATTGGACAAATGTCTTAAAGGTGAAGGATGGCCAACACCAAAACCTACTACTACTACAACATCAACACCCACAACAACTGCTGAAGTAACTACGACAACAGAACGTGAAGAAACCACTCCTTCGAATCCTGAAACAACAACAGCATCAAAAACTACGGAACCAGAGGAAACTACTACACAAAAAGAACAGTAAGGATTTTTGATATAGTTTCATTTTAGCATATGCAAATTAACTAAATAATATGAAATTAAGATACATAAATCATAAAACACTTACTTTATGTGGTGATAATTGTTTTATCAATTTTTTATTTTTTTATTTCTTTCATTTATCAATTTGTTAACAATGGCTGATTTGTACGATATTGGTAAAAGAAAATGTTAAAATGTAAAATGTAATAAAATTTTAATAAAAGAAATATTTATAGTATACTAGCTTTTCCCGGTGCGCTTCGCTATTCCTTTATATGTGGTAAGTAATATTTGCTTTGTATGGGGGTGCTCTCACTATAATAGTTCCTTAGATATTCCATAATGAATATTTGCGTTGTAAGGTGGTACCATTTCATCTGGTCCCATCTGTCCCATTTTTATTCTAGATGTGAAGGTAGATGAGAAAGTTATTCTTATAATATTTTAAGACTTTTTCTACAATAGAATTTAAACTATACTATAATTAGTACATATCTTCTTTGAATAGGGGATACCTTCATTTAGCTCATTTGATGGATTCCAGGGATGCTGTTCTCAACCCTCACCTAAGTCCAATATTATTAGGAAGATAGGTCTTCTCCTTCCAGCCGCAGTAATCCTTACCATAGCCACTTGTATTTCCTTCAAATAATCATTTATGGCTCCTTTTTACAATTGTCCTCCTCGCACACACACATACTTACATTTCAATAATCCCTAGAAAATTAATCACTCAGCATCAACACATCGCAAACGTTCCAGACATTTATTAAATAAAAACCTAAAACTATACATTATTTTCCTTGAATTGTTAATAATTCTTATACGAGTAATACTACATTTAACTACACTATGCTATTAACAAATATTTCCACTTATATTCTTAAATAACTCATCTGTTAGTCTATTTTTTTAATATTGTTTAATTTTACTTTACCCCTAATACCTAGCTATACATTATTTCTCGCTATCGCGTTTTATTGAAATTCTCATTTATCTTTTCAAATCACTACCTGAAGGAGCTCACTATGGTTAATATAAAAACTGCCACTATACAGCAATCAATTATTCTTATATAGCATACGAGAAATTAAGTATAATCTTAGTTGCAAGGATAAACTTTTTTATTAAATTTTTTTAACCCTTTTTTTCCAACAGAACAGCTTCACAAATCAGAATTATGAATTTAAAAACTACTTTGTAAAAAAGCCTAAACATATACTATATAAAATTAACATTAAAACTATAAATACTTAAATCTTAACTATTCTGGCATATAATCACACAATAACAAAATAATATTAGTTTATACATCCATAACCCATAAATTGTCAATTCCTTCTTTATTTTCTTCCTTCCTCTTCTATGAACTGATATCGGGATCAGCTGTAAGCGGTTTTGATGTACTCTTCTGAGTATGTTATATGTTGTCTCCTCTTGGGACCACCATTGCTTCAGTCCAATGCATAAAAACACTAATTTTTTTTCTATAGAGACCTTTAATCTAGTCGATAGATCTGCTGATATATTGGTCTTCTTTTAAAAGAACTGGGCAGAATTATTGTATTATATACGTTGTTGCTTATGATTCCAAAAAAAAAAAAAAAAAAAATGTTTTAAACAAATAATTTTTGTTCTTTTGTCAACTTTTTTATTATTAAACAATTGATTTTATATTGCTCGAGTAGACTGTATCCTTTCATTAATTTCAGTTTATTTTATATATATTCTATTATTTTTGATTAGTATAATATTTAAATGTTTTTTTATTATTAATTAATTTTTATATAAATTTCTTATTTTTACGGGACACCTATTCACCTTAGTTTTCAGACATTTATTAGCGACTTTCAAAGAAATTATGCTGTTTTTTACTTTCATTTTATATTCAGGATATGTCTTTTATTTTAATTTTCTAAATTCAACTCCCTGACGCTTTTTTTAAATTATCCTCTTTATCTGTTCAAAACTTCTACCCGTGCTCTCAACGAATGTTCTCGTCCTTCTCTAAATCAAAAACACCCTTTTTTAAATAACTTTTCCATCACTATCATATTTATTTCACATTAAATTCTAATATATTTCTGTATACTTAGTGTTTCCCAGCCATATTATTCTATATTCCCTCTTAAAATATTTTTTTTTATTCTTCTTTCCTAGCACATTTTATTTCAAATCCTCCATATTGGTATGTAGAACCTCTACCAGATGTTCAGAAAATTAGTTAGGTTAAAGGGTCCATTCATCAAACCGTAAGATTTCATTTTTTATATTTTTCGCATCGTTCGCACGCAATACACATATGTTGCCAACTTTCTTTATAGAATTTAATTCATTACGACACTAAACACACCTAATTAAACATATGGAAACACAAAATGTAAAAAAAAAAACCAAAAAATTTTACAATTAAATTTTAATTGATTAAATTTTACAAATAATTATATTTTAACAATTTTCTTTTACTTTCTAGGTTTTACAGTAAAATCTTGGTGGAACCAGAGGTAAAAGGTAAAGTATCTATTTTATTTAAAACTAATATTTATTATTCCTTTCAGGTCATCACAAAAAGAACATTCATATATGCAGCGGTTTTGCTCAGCCGCAATATTTTTAAGTTGGTCGGAAAAGTGGTTCCACAGTGTGGAGGCCAGCCACATGAACGAGGTGGAACTTTACATAAATAAAATAACCGAATTAACCCTACTAACTGCCTTAGAAAAATTTTGAAATCCACCGCAACAATTTTTGTAAAATGTTAAATTTCTCTAATAGTAAATAATTTTGTAGTTTCATTTATTTTTCCTGGATTTTGGAAATTGCATTAAATTTAAGTTTAAATTTTACGGACCATATGATTAAAAATGCAAAATAATTTGTCTAAGTACTAGTTTTATCTGTTAATGAAAAATATTTTTTATTTTATAAATCACAAACTATACAAAACTTTTTACAAAAAGCGCTTAATTAATAACACAGGAAAAGTTTTCACCAAATTTTCTCATACAAAACATAATATTTATCCTAGATATTATTAAATTATACATAAAGAAAATTTTGCGTATTTTGAGACAATTTAATTTTGGAACAATAATAAAAATATTTACACATAAATTATCAATGGTAAATGTCTTAAACCGGTAATTTTTCAAATAAAATGTTAAAAAAAAACTTAATTGAAAATATGTATTATTTTATAACTAAAAATCATTTTGTTATTGTTTTGTTCCATTCTTTTTTTAAGATTTTTTGGAAAGTAGAAAAATCAAGCTTGTTATCCATATACTTTTGTATATATTTTGGTGAAGTATTGAAATAAAAATTTTTAACAACATTTAAAAAAATAAAATTTTTCAAGTTTTAATGCAATTTATTTTTATTATTTGTTTTATAAAAATTATTATCGTATAATTTTCCATTAACACATTTATTTCATTTTGCATCTAAATTTAATACAAAATATAAAATAAAAATAAAATAAAAGTAAAATTTTATTTCTCACTTAAATTTTTAATTCATTCAATCATCTACTTGATTGCTTTGATAAATTTTTTAATTCGAAAAATGTTTCTATTTTTCTGCTTTTACAGTTTTTAGTAATTTCTATAATCATTTGTATGAGAGGTGCAAATTTAAAAAAAGTTTTTAATTGAATGAATTATTTACTAATATATTTGGTGATTTTTGACTTTTTTCTGAGCAAAACAAACAAGATTTATTGGACAAAAATTTTAGAACTTAATCGATTTTATATGGAATGATTTACTTAAATTTTTTATTTTTTTTTTTTATTTTTGCCCCAAATATGTTTCAAATAAAGAATAAAATGATTTGCTTAAAAATATATTAAAAATAATTTTATAAAATTTTTGAAATTTTTAAATAATTATTTGAGTATTTAAACGATTTTAAACATTGACGTCTCATTTTATTGTAAATGAAATTGCATTTAAAACTTGATATCTTTAATGTTAGTAAATATAAAAGATTTAAATAAAGTTTAAAAGCTACGTTCTTTTGCTTTTTTCATTTAATTAAATTTAAATTTGACTTAAAATTTAGGTAGCTACCAGATTTTTAGTGCACCAAATATCATCAAAACTTTTATTTCGAAATATCTCAAAATTTACAGGGTATTTCGAATTTTTTAAAATTTTTTAGTTTTGTGCTTTTAATAATTTTGTTGTTTTTCTTACAATTTCTTAAGAAAAAAATCTCAAAATTTCGAATTATTTACGTTTCACGTATTTAAATTATAATTCATAAATATTGTGAAAAACTATCACCACATGTAGAGACTGACAATATTATCGTTGCTAGGTAAGTTATACAAACATTTTTTTCTTTAAATAATTTTTATACAATTTTTTAAATAATAAAAAAGATATCAGGTGCAAATTCTTTAAAAAAAATATTTTGTTGACGTTAAGATTCTTTATTTATTCTATGGATATGTAGTGTAAGAGGAATCACTGATAAATGTTCCAATGAGTGTAACCCAGAATCGAATTTTTGCTCTTGTTTCTTGTGTAAGCAAAATAATTTTCCTTATTTTACTTATAATGATTATCTTGTAGCAAAAAAATTTTCGTTATAGTACAGGAAAATATGGGTTTGAGTTCGGAATTTGATGGAGGCAAGCAATTTTTGGCAAATTTTAGCTTTATCTTGGTATCTTATGCATGCAAAACTGCACCACAAACATATAAACTTATGGTAAATTTAGATGCACGCAGAAAAAAAATATAGTTGTGTGAACAGAATCTAAGAGTAGCATGTTATAATTGGAACATATGATCACAGCGAAAAATAGAAATGATAGTTATTATGGTTCCATTTTGTCATATTGTGTCCGATTTTATGGATTGTTTTCGATGTTACGAGTGTGATTCAAGTTTTATATATAATTGAACAATCTTACTACATCATTATCCCATTCTATCAGATTAAGATTTGATGTTATTATATTATCATTTTATCTTATTATGTTATTATAGCACACTGTCATATAATTATTTCATTTTATCATATTATTATCCCATGTTATCATATAGCTATACAATCTTATCATATTATTACTGCATCCTATCATATATTAGAATAAAACGTATCAATAAAAAATTTTTATTTTTATAAAATTTTATCAAAAATAATAGAGAAAAGTGTTCATTAGCAAAAAAATAATAATAATAATAATAATAATAATAAAAACATAGATTAAAGTGCAAGATTTTTTTTAACTAAGCCCTTTAATGGTAGTTATTCAATATCTTATATGGCTTGAATCACATCCATTATAACCAAACCTCGTCTATTTATATTTATTCATATATAAACTAAATGAGAATTACAATAAGTTGTAAAGTAAACACTAAAGACAAAATATATTTAAAAGCAAACAAGTTATGAACTTTTCCACCAATAAGGATAAGTATTATGTTTATTTGAAACATTTTATTGCCATGGGAATAATAATATTAATATGGTTTAAAAACAGAATATGGTTTAAGAAGAAGGAAAAAGACTCAAAATATTTAATGGTTGGTGAAATAATGATATTTTTCATATTAATAAAATTTTGTTTATGGTAAAAATATTTAAACTTATGATTTTTGCAGTCAACCATATTACAATTTTTATTGAGTGTAAATATTAATTAAATTAAAATGACAAAATTTAAACAAAAACATTCTTATCATGAACAAAGAGTTATTAAAATTGAAGAAAATCAACAATGAGAACATAATGTTGTTGTAGTGATAATACCGTAACCATGTTTTTTTCTCTGCATCTATTTTTAAATGCCTGTAACTATAATAAGCATAAACAAAACACAACTTGTCTAATAATTATCAGCGTTTTTTAATTGCTGTTAAAAACAAAGATTAGTTCCACAAGAAAAATAAACAATACGTAATGAATTTTGGTCGCGGTATTTAAAATATTGTTTTTTCGTTATATTTTTATCATCACCATTATTTGGTTATTATGTTATGTTATAATTGAAAAAAATAAAATAAAATAAAACAAAAAGTACAGATAACCCTTGATTTACGCGATACTTCATTTCCGCGATTTCTTTATAAGGCGATTCAATAATTTTTGAAGTACAAGTTTTTATTTAACGCGAACTTGATACAACGCTTTTAAAAAATAGTGACAAACCTTGAATTGCATGAAATACAGAAATATGTTGAAATGAATTTATTGAAAAAAAAAAAACAATAAACAATAATTATTTTATGGAAAAATGGTTACAAATTAAAAGTGCGTAATTTATAAGCGAAATGTTTTATAGCTGATAGAAAAAATAATGCTTTTGATGGATTAAAAAAGCCAAAAAATATAACAAGATCTTAAATTTGTTATGAAAACACAATAAGAATAATCGAAATCCAAGATAATTTGATAGAGCAAAATTTAAAATGCGATTTGTAGGTCCCAAATCAACATTTTCAATTAATTAGTGTTTTAATTCATGCTATATAGAAAAATGCCAGTCCCAAGAACCATGTAAATCGAGGGTTACCTGTAGACGATAAAAACTTTGAAGTATCAATACAAATCAAAATCTATCGAGATAATCAAAATCTTATACATATTTCGAGTGTGTAATAATTAATTGTTCACAATCAATAGTAAATATCAATAATATTTTGCACCATTTGCCATAAATTTTTTTGTGTTATTAATAACTTATTAAAAAAATATCATAAATAATTTGGTGCGTCAAAACTGATTCATAGACATTAATGTCGTCATTTAATGCCATATTTATTTAAAGTTTATACAGAATTATTCCTTTATGCATTTTTAATCTATTTGTTTATAACAATTAAAAAAGTTTAAAACAACAATTTAATGTAACCATCTATAAGTATCACATCAAAATTTTTAAATGATAATAGTATGACAAATATGAGTTTGATAAGAATAATATAATGATATTACATTAAAAATTTATTAGCTTGAATATCAAATATCAAAAATACAAGAACAAAAAAAAAAGTATTCAATTAAGGTTGTTCACGATAGTTTGGTTATCAAGTTATGTGATTATGTAGTTATATTACTAAGATCAAAATACATTAAAATAATAACCAAATTTACTCAACTACCCTTGTTTATAATTATGTGATTATCTGTTTATTTGTAGTGCTGGAAAATTATGATAATTTAAATAAGTAATGCATTTTGTTGCTTGTAAAATTTTCGCATAATTACATAACCTGATAACCAGCCTATTGTGAATACCTTATTGTTTTTCTTAGTGATAACAGTGATTAAGGAAGGGAAAAGTGAAAAAAGATGTTGAGGCTAATAACAGTGAGTAATTGTGGAAAGACGGAATGAGTTATATTGAGATTTAGAAACTGCGTTTGGTTACATTTGTTTAATTTAAATATTTCAGAATATATTTTAGTTGCATTTGTGTACACTACTGATGTCTTTCGGATTTTCATCTGAAAAATACAATACATTTATATAAACTATAAATTATAAACCATAAACTGCTGCACATTGTGAGCAGATATGATACAGATTATTGAGAGTATTTGCTATGATGACATTAACCCTGGGTGCTATTATCATTGGAAAAATGTAATGCGTTCAAAAACGATCCATATAAGTGTTTCGTATATATGAAATTTTCATTGTAAACACGACTCTTTGTCAGAGACTACCAAAACTCTCCAGCAGATTTTGGTAGCAGTCCAGAACTTGTAATTGTTCCCACTATTTTTATACCCAAAAGTCACTTACTTAGCTTATATTTTGCTGTGAAAAGGCAGGTATTATTATTAACCAACATGATACTCCTTGAGGGTCTACATCAAAGTCAGGCCAGAGCCAAGGTCCCATGGGCTTCTGAGTCCCATAGTAGCAGATAGGACAAAGTCTCTTTTCAGAACTTGAAGCTCCTTTTCTCCCAGTATGGACTCCAAACAAACCGCAAAGGTTCTTTTCTCCCAGTATAGACATCAGATAATCCAGGTAATGATAAAACTTTGTATTTACTTAACAAATCAATAACTCTACCACAGAAAATTTCTATCAAGGCAAAAATTTCGAAGACAATTCTCAGCTAATCAGTGAAGCGAATTTTTAACTGAAAATTTATCTGAATCAGATTTTGTTATTTACGGCGATCAAATGAATTCTATTGGACCTAACTAACGGAGGTTCAAGTCTGGCCTTGAAATATGATCATGAAATATATTATCTGGGCCCCAAACAATATTACTTCATAACTACTTGAATATATTAATACCAGGTATTACGAATTCATAGATAAACCCCATAAAAACCCTTAGCGACCTGTAGGGTAAACCAATACATGAATATTTACTATCAATACTTGGTAAATGATAGCAAAAAGTCTTTTTCATTAATAAAACACTATACACATACATATTTATTCATATCTAAACAAACTAAAATGGCATTGTATTTTTACGAAGCCTAATAAAGATTTAGAATGAAAACACTTTTCTTTTGGCGCAGTATAAAAACGTTAAACGTTTTTAAAATTCCAATAGTTTCTGAAATATTTCGACAAGTGAATTTTAATTATAAGAAACTAAAACGAATACAAATTTACAAGGATTAAAAAGAAAATATAAATTTAAAATGAAAAGTGAAATTTTAATGGTGGTAGCCTCATTGTGCATGGCCATGGTAGCCAGCAACCGTGTTTTGCCCGAACAAGAAACCAGCTTTAGCTTGATCAATTTTATGGCCCGCTCCAATAGTTTATTGCAACGGAATCCTACACGTTCTTTGGATTGCTTTAATTATTATCTACCAGAGATTGAAAAAATTGCCAAAACCTATGAACGAGGATATCAGGCTTGTATACAGGCCTCCGAGAGTGGACGAGCCGATGCCGAAGCTGCTACTTTGGAGCAACGCACTGATTTGGCTAACCGTGCTGAAAATTCTTGTCAATTATTGAGTCAATGTAGTGCTATTACATCGGCTGAAAAAGTTTTTGAATGTTTTGTTGAAGGGGTAAGAAATTTTTTGTTCTTCATTAAGACGTTTTTCCAGATTGTACTTTTGTCAAGTATTAAGTACTAACTATTGAACGTTATATAAAATTCGTGTGTATTTTTATGAATTAATAATATTTGTTCTTTTAGGGCTCTGAAAATGCCAAAACTATGTATGTTATTAATGCTGATGCTTCTGAACATTTGGCCGATTTGCAAGAAGAATTCCGTTTAATCAATAACAGAGAATACAAATGTACCAATGAAACTAAACGTACATATGAAAAAGATTCCGCTAAAGCCTACGAAGATTTGAATAATTGTATTTTGGGTATTTCTGAGGTGCCCCAGCCCACTGAACCTCCAGTAGAAACTGAACCACCAGTAGAAACTGAGCCACCAGTAGAAACTGAACCTCCAGTAGAAACTGAGCCTCCAGTAGAAACTGAGCCACCAGTAGAAACTGAGCCACCAGTAGAAACTGATCCTCCAATAGAAACTGAGCCACCAGTAGAAACTGAACCTCCAGTAGAAACTGATCCTCCAATAGAAACTGAGACTTCTGAAAGCCCTGAATACATAATGCCTGAAGAGGATCTCTCTTCACTTCGTAAAAAAATCCGTGCTCGTCTCCATAATCGTAGATATTAAGATTATATTTACCTTTTTTTCCAAAAATCTAATGCACTTAAATTTTTGATTTTTTAATTTGTAACTATTAATTTTTTTGTTTATTTATTTTAAAATATTCCTTTAGGAACATTGCATTGATTTAACAAAATTTAAAACGTACTGAAGTTAAAATAGTTTAAAAAATATTTCTGGTTCGACAAATGTATTTTTAACATTCCAGGACTTATAGAATTATTAGCCAAAGTTAAGGCATAACCACAAATAAATAATATTTTTCATATAAAGGAATTTTTTTTTTTTTAATTTAAATTTACTATTTCAACAATTTTTATACCCCACACCACCATAGGTGGTTGGGGTATTATGCGTTTATGCTGATGTTTGTAACGCACAGAAAAAATCAGTCAACACCCACCTTAAAGTATACCAATCGACTCAGAATCAGTTTTTGAATCGATCTAACGATGTGCGTCCGTCTGGCTGGCTGGCTGGACGGCTGGTTGGCTGGCTATCCATGTAAATCTTGTGCACAAAGTACAAGTCGCAATTTTGAACACAATTGAATGAAATTTTGCACATATTACTTTCATAACACAAGAACGAAGCTTATTGAAATTGCTTATGATCGGTCCATTATTTCACCTAGCCCCCATACAAATGTCCTCCCGGAATAGGGGTTTAACGATCATAAATGCTTTAAATATAGCAATATTTTAATGAAATTCGGTGTGAGTATCAACTTTTTTTGTGTCAACTTTTGTGCCAAATTTCAAGAAGATCGATCAATAATTGACCATAGCTCCCATATGAAACTCTCTTCCGAAAATCACTTTAACGTGCATAAATCACATACACTTTTTAGTATCAAGTTTATATTCGACACAAATAAGTTTTATATAAATAGAAATTACAGTGACACTTTTTATGAGGAACGCTCCATAATTTACCATAGCCCCCGTATAAGTCACCCTAAAGTGCATAAATTCATATAAATGTTAGTATTTACGTAATATTTTGTATTCGTATATTTTACTTTACGCTTAGTAACTATTGGTCCACAATTGTACACATGTCTAATATGGAACCTCTTCACGAATTTTTGTGGACATAGACGATAGTGTGGGATATCATATGGTCGGGCTTGACCGACTATATCTTTCTCACTTGTTTTAAGTGAAATAGACTTAAGCTTACACAGTTTTTTGAACCTTTGAAATTTTATTTTTTATGCATTAAATTAAACTAAAAATAGTAGGTTTACAAAAAACTTTCATTACATATGAAAATAATTGAACATTAGGGGGGATATATCCGAGAGTGACATGTAGAATTTGATGTCGGATAAAAAAATTACCAAAGAGAAAATTTAAGCGGTTGTCAAACCATTAACTACGACATACCACATTATATAATCAGACTTAAAATGGCGACGCTATACATTTTTGGAAACATCATGAACTATTCTTCCACTTTAGGGGGTGACTGGCATAACTCATTTTTTTCTATTTTTATGGAGACCGACCCGCTATAATATATACTAGAGTATCCAAATTTTTTCGATTTTTCATTGTTCGAATAAAACGAATAATCGAATAAGGCATTTTTGTTTATTCGAATTATTCCATCGTGCAATAAATATTATTCGCATTGTTCGAATATTTCAAAATATAAAATAAAAATAAGTAAGTTTTCAAAAAATTTATTATAAAAGGAAAATAAAAACAACTTAAAACTTAATAAATAATTCTTTGTAAATATACTTTGTGTGTGCCAAACTCAAAAAATAAAAGTAAATTAACAATTTTTATTGTACATCTAATAGAGATAGACTTGTGTTAATACAAAAAATATACATATTTAAGGAAATCACTTATAATAATATTTAAAAAAAGAGAATAGCATTTAAATGGCTTTATTTAAGCCGATTTCGCTTTTTAGTTTTTATAAAATTTTATTTTCAAAAGGCTCTTTCGCTGATTATAGAAGTTGCTGAATTTGTTAAAAATACATTGAAGAGCATTTCCATCCGTTCTCTTCTTCGTTCTGTCTATATATAAAAAATCGTCAATAATGGTGTCATCGTTTTTTCTTGAACTTTTTAAATTTTGTAAACTTTCAATTGTAGCATTCAGTTCCGATAGCAAATCACCATTGAATCACCATCAAAAAATTTCTCCATCTCCATATGTTCATGTGATTAATTTTTCATAGTTTCTATGCCGAATAATCTTCCAAATATCTCATTTTCAAAATCGTTAGTTTCCGCTTTGGAGATATACCTAAAATATTTTAAACAGATTTAACATGTTTCAGAATTTAATATGCTCTTAACCCAAATAGTCAGCTCCACATATTTCGCATTATAGCTCGAATTTTAAAGTAATAAAAATTATTTTCAATATAAAACTTATAATTAAATAAAGTATATATTTAAAATTTGTTCTTTAACTAAAAATCATAGATATATTTTATTTGTACTAAAATGCTTTATACTAGTTATGTTATTTTTTATTGAGTAAAAAAAAAAAAAAAAAAAAAAAATACCTTTATATGAAAAATACTATTTATTTGTGGTTATGCCTTCACTTTGGCTAATAATTCTATAAGTTCTGGAATATAAAAAATACATTTGTCGCATCAGAAATATTTTTTAAACTATTTTAACTTCAGTACGTTTTAAATTTTGTTAAATCAAATTGCTTTAAACTTAAACTGTTTTTTAAACCTTTGCAATTTTGTTATTTATGCATAAAATGGAATACATACTTTAAAAATATAAAAATAATTGGGGATGTATTGCATTTTTGGAAACCTCATGAACTATTCTTTTATCCTAAGGGGTGGCTGGCACAACTTTTTTTTTTCGACCCACCCTAGTGTATATTTGACATCCATATTGGGTTGATATAATTTTTGCAAATATTTAATATTTTTTTTTTTAACTTGTATATTTTTCGAATTTTCGAAGTGTTGTTTGTTAATGAGAGTTAAAGTAAAAGAAGCAAAAATAAAGTAAAAAAAGCTTTAGTAGCCACAAAATATAAAGCTTTTAAATGGAGATAAAAAGTTGATGCTTTCTTGCGTAGCAAATTTATAAGTGTTAGTTTATGTAAAATTTAATAAAGGAAAAAAGCACAAGTTTGAAAATGAAAAGCGTTAAATAAAATAAAGATGGCATTTGCCACACAATAGCCTTTTATTGAATAAGTAGAAAACGGTCCGTACAAACATTTTAGAGGGGTCGCGAAGAACATTTACTTAAAGACGTAATTTAAAGATTATTACACATTCTTATAAAAAATCTTGAAATTTAGTAAAAACCTCAATAGTTTTATCAATTCATATTGGAGTCACAAGTAAGCAATATTGTATTATATCTGACTTTCGAATTAACTCGATCGAGCTTTACAACATTTTGAGCGATAAGCCTTTAACAAGTGTTATTGGGCGATCCCCACTATATTTGGTACTATAATTTTTATTTACACCGGACTACTATGCTAAGGGAAACTTTTGGACCTAAATAAACTTTTCTGGACTCAGGCAGTTATTTAATTGCTCCAGTAAATTAGAAGTTTTAAAGTCAATTTAGAATAGAGTATTTATGAGCAATAAAACAAAATGGGCGGTATTCACACTTTGATGGAAATATTCCATTTTTAATAAGTTACTTCTTAAACTGTGACATATTCTTAGTTGAAAATGGGAAACAGGATAGCCTAACCAACAGCACTCTTTAATCGAAATTTTTGAAATTTGATTTGAAATTGATGACGATATATTATTAAACTTCTTCTTAAATAGCAAATATTTGAGAATAAATAATAAATTTTACAAATACTCTTTATATTTGCTGAAACTGACTTTGATCCCTAATAAGTTTTGTGATAATACTGTTCTAAACAAACTTGTTACAGATCTGAACTCAAAAGACTTCGTAAGTCTGTGCGCCCTTCAACGGAATACAAATTCTGAAATAGGGATTGATACTTGTTGCAATTATGCGTATTTTGCGCTATATTTTGTTAAAATGCTCGAAATAGTCAACGCAGTAGATACTCTCAAAGTTTGGCGAAAATTTAGAAAAAAGTTAGTTTTTCGCGAGGCACATTCACAGTTTTATATAGAATAGCATGGATTATTGTGTGAACTTATTTTTTTGTTATTCCACACAATAAAATCGAAGGAGCATTAAAAATAAATTTAATAATTTGTAAAAATCTTACATACGTATATATATAAGATCGGGACCATAAATTTAAGTCAAATGTCATTGGTGGTTGCAAACGTGACACTTTTGTCAAAACAGATTTTGCTAAGGCACACCGCATGGACAGTGCGAAATTGACCATAGTTGACATGATTAGGTGCTGTATTTAATGTTTTACAGAAATATATATATATATATATATATATATATATATATATATATATATATATATCTTTTTTAATGTTAGTAAAACACAAGCTATTATATTTCCGTATAACATATTCCTAGGGCAGTTTTTATATCCCTGGAGGATAGTATCAAATATTATCTTAGATAAAAAACTTTCATTTAAACAACACATAAAATATATTTGTGCTAAAGCAATTAAATACAGTCGTGCCCTTTAGCCCTTACTCAACAGAAGATCTAAACTTAATTTAAAAACAAGATCTTTATTACAAAATGTGTACTTGGTTTTACAATGCTGCTAAAACTTACACAAGAGAATTGCAGATAATACGAGTACAAAATGAAAATCTGAAAATAATTCATTACCTACACCCTAGATACTTTACTGATCCACTGCATAGAAACTTTAACCATAAAATGTTTAATTCATTTGCAAGGGACTCTCACTCTGTCATTTGATGAAAAATGAAGAACATCTACATATGAAAAAATATGAAATTTGCTAAATAAAGTTTAAGGATGTATAACGTTTAAGAATGTATAAGGTTTTTTTTAGACAAATTTTCCTTAATACTGGATATTTAAAATATTTTTTTTTTTATTTTTAACTCTATAGAGTATAAATGTTATTAATTTGGATAACTATTTTGAAGAAATTATTTTTTATTACTCTTATTTAATTTCTAAACATTATATAACCAAACGCTTGATGATTCTGGCTCTTCTGTAGTAGGTTCTGGTTCTATTATAGTAGTTTCTATTTCCTCCAGTGTAGTTTCTACCTCTCCAGGTGTTGATGGTTCGCTTGGTATCCTTTGAGTTGTAGTAGTTGGTGGTGGTTCGGTGGGTACTTCTGATTGACCCGATATACAACTATTTAATTGAGCATAAGCTTCAGATGATTCCTTCTCATAGACACGTTTTGTTTCGTTGGTACATCTATATTCTTGAGCCTCAATTAAATAGTATTGTTCACGTAAGGAGGCCAATTCCTGAGAAGCGTTGGCATTAATTGCGTACATAGTTTGAATATTGGAGGAACCCTGGGAAGAGAAAAATAAATGGATCATCAAATAAATATAGAAAAATTTTAAATTTAAGTTCTAAAATATGAATCATGAATCATTGTCTACTTCATCTTACCCCATCGATATAACATTGAAATATACCCGACACCGAATCACTATCACTGCACTGACTCAATAAAGCACATGAAGCCTCAGCTGCATTTGCCAAATCATTACGTTGATCCAAAGTAGATTCATCGACTTTACCACGAGCTGCCACTGAATCATTTAAGCAGGCTTGAAAATTCGTTTCATATCGTTGAGCAATTTCATTAATTTTCGGTATATAGTAATTAAAACAATTTAATGAACGAGAAGGATCTTGTCGTAAAATATCACTGGAACGAGCCATAAAACTTAGCAAGCCAATATCGGAATCATGATCAAAAATACTGGTAGCATTGACACAAGACATCAGCACAGTGGCAAAGCTTAGCACAAAAATTAAGTATTGTCCCATAATTTGATTGAATAAATTTGTTTTCGTTTCAAATTTTATTAAACAACTGAATTGAATTAGTTAAATGTTATATGGTTTTTATAGTAAAATAATAAGAAAACAAAATTTCAAGTATTTGTTTAAATTTTCAATAGTTAATTAAATAAATACTTCAAGTCCAAATAGATATTAGGTTCTTAGAGAAAATTTATATAGAAATAACTTTGATAATATGAAATTGAACACAATTTGTTTCCAAGCAGGAGGGGATTTTCTTAGAATTTTATTAGATTTTAATTGATTTTTTTTACGTGGTTAAGCTGACTAAAAATAGTTCAAGAGTAGTGTTTTGTTCTATTTATATTTATGAAACTATTGATATGAAAAGTGAAACTGGAGGAGTACTAATAAAGGTTTGCTTAGTATGATGAACAATATTAAATAAAGAGGTAACTTATACGCTTGCATGAGACAAGAAAGCCTGAGGCTAATGCCTAGAGATCTCGGTTTGGTCTTTCAAGTAATCATCAGTAACCATCTGACAAACAATAGACCATATTAAAACATTTGATATTTCTAGAGATTTAACAATTATTCTTTTAATGGCTGAAATATAAGCTTGAATAACGCTCATCCTGAAATTAAAATTTTAATAACCATTTTTAATAACTGTCAGATTTTTAGCTACAAAACACAATCGAAAGCATTCAAAACAAAGTTCTTTTGCCCAATTATCTTATCAAAATACCTTAGAATATTCAAGGAAATGTTGGTATATTTGTCGAGAGAAAGTGTCACATTAATCAGATCTAAGGAAAAGCTCTTCGAATATGTAGTTAAGCACAGGCAGGTGAATTAGCCATAATATGCTTATATATTTTAGCGATATTTCTCGCAATGCTTCTATTATTACTAAAAAAGAAATCATCAATGATGCAAATTGAGCAACTGTAAAATCATAAGATCAGGTGGCCTCGAAGATGTGCTTTCTAAATAGTCTGAGAAAGTGGTATTTTTATGAAATCTTTTATAAGAAGTTTTATTACCTTATAAAGTAAGTTTTTGATTATCATTATGATCTCTTTGGGCGTGTGGAGATTGAGCGTTTTTATGTACTATTCTACGCATAATGGTGGCTGTCATTTCGTTTAGCGGCGTCTGCCACTGATGCCTAATCACTCGAATGAACACCATGTCAACATAATAAACAAGTATTACGAACGTTGCGCTGATTTTTCGGCGTTGGCCCCAAAAGTCCACTCTCCAACATTTGGTAGTCAAATTCTAGATGACGTGTTCAGTAAAACATCAACTAATATGCGTGCTCCAAAATAAATTTTTAAACCGATCCTGATTTCTCATATCTGAACCGATCTAATATGAATGGATTCTGCTTGACATGATCTATAAAAAATATGCATATCTTATTTGTTTTAGTTTACGAGACATTGGGCTTAAAAAATTAAAACTTTTATTTTTTAACATACATTAGTGAAGTTTTTTCGCTATAGCGGGTACAAATTTCACCCAATTTTTTTGAAATATTTTTGTTTTATTAACAACAAATGACAAAATCGTGCACAGAAAGAATTTTGAAAAAATCTGCGGAATCAAAAGTAATATGCATTTAAATATTTAAATCTTAATTTAAAAAAGTCGATTTTTTAATGTTTTTTTTTTGCCAAAAAAGTGGTCACATTATTTTCCTGTTACATAAAAATTTTCTTAAGTAACATATACAGTATTTATATTTTTCTGAAAAATAACTAAATACAAAATATTTTAAAGGAAAAAAAACTAAGAAAATTGATTCCCTCAAGAACCAGGGTCTACCGAACTAGATCTATTTTTTCCATAAGTTTCCTATTTTCGCCTTAATTTCTCAAATCGCAAAGCTCGAATGAAAAAAATAATAAATAATAATAAAATAATATTTTTTATAAGATCTAATATGTTTTTGATTTTATTGAAATATACATTTTTGCTCCCCGACATCGGTTGGGAAGATATAGCAAAAAAAAAAAAAAAAAATAAAAAATCCCATTTGTGGAAATTTTTGAAATTTTTTTTGTGAATTGCCGGATTTCTGTTAATAAATCTACAAAAATAACTTTGGTGTCGAATTAAGTGTCCAAAGTAAAAAAAGGGAAAAATTCGTACTTTTTTAAAGTTCAAATTCAAATGCATGTAACATTTGAATCCGTAAAGATCTTTCCATAATTCTTTCCGTGCCCAATTTTTTTTTTATTTATTGTTAATAAAATAAAAAAATATTTCGAAAAAATCAGGAGAAATTTGGATTCGCTATAGCGAAAAAACTTCACCAAGGAACGTTAAAAATAAAAATTAATCTTTGAAGCACAATATCTTATAAACTAAAAGAAATAAGATATAAACATATGAATATTTTCTTTAGATCTTATCCGGCGGAATTATTTCATATAAAAATCTTTGAAATCAGTTCAGATATAACGAATCAGGATCGTTTTAAAATATTTTCATACCCGAAGTGTCCAACTTAGGGACTCTGTGGAGCCGCCCCTGGTAGGTCTATTTAATCCAAACTAAAAACTCGACTACACCTCTACTATCAGTATGTATGTTCATTTATATCGGACCAGCCTTTCCGAAATTGTATAAATATTTCCATCCGCCTGTCTGTTCAAAGCACGATAGGGCTCTGGGCGGATCATCTAGGGGGACCAAATTATATGTTGTGACAAAAATAAAAATAAAATCCGTTAATCCGAAAAAAATGTAGGGCAGGCAATGATGCTCTCAGTTTTGTCCTGAGCAATTATAAAGTACTGCAAGCCATAAAATCATGTATAACAACGAAATTTCATAAAAATGGTCTCAGGATAAATGCAAATTCTTAAACTAAAAAACAGACTACTTTATTTTTCCATAGGAGCAGAGGACATGATATCCCCCATGCAAAGCAAATATTTATTATCGCATATCTAAAGATAACGTAACGTAAATTTTAGGATTTCGTGGCAATAATTTTCATATCAAATTCCATAATTTAAATGAACATAGGACGGGTAGGCCTTGGGACAGTCATAGCAAAGTAAATATTCATAATCGCATATCTAAAAAAACTATTGTAGCGTTAGTCTTAAAATTTTGTAGGAATAATTTTCATATCAAAGTCCATAATTGAGATGAACATAGGACGGGTAGACATAGGGGGAGTCGAAGCCCCCATACAAAGTAAATGTTGATAATCGCATATATAAAGAATTATTACAGTGAATGTCTTAAGGTTTTTCTGGAATAATTTTCTTATCAAGTTCCACAATTAAGGTGAAAGTAGGATGGGTAGATATGGGTGTAGGTCTATATTTTATATAAATATAAATAATTTTTCCACAGAAAATTTTTGTGGGTATATCAGATTCGTCCAAGTCGAATATAACCTTAGAGTCCAATCACAAGCAAGCGGTGGTGGTGTTGTTTCCAGTTGTCGGAGAGAAGTCCAAATTAAATGATGGCGGAGAAGAAGACGAATTTTTACATATATTTTGTTTTTGTTTATTCAACAACAAAATTCATGTGTCATGACAGCAACAAAACTACATGTATAAAAAATTATTTTCTTCTCTTAAACTCCATACATAAAAAATATAAAGCAAAGCTTTCTCTTTCCGTCTTATATAAATTTAATTAAACATACTTGATTTATTTTGCAACAACGGCAACACCGCCAGAGAGGGAGAGTAAAATTATCCGATAGTTTGTGTTTAAGCACTTGTTTTTTTTATTTACTGGGATTTGGAACGTTTGGAAGGGAAAAACATTTTTAGCAACGAGGCGCATTTTTGGCCAAGTTAGATTACATCCCAAAAATGGTTCTGCTTCCACGGATTTTGGTCCGGCGGCATCATCAGTCTATACTTATACAAAAATGACGTTGGTTAGGCCATTACCGCTAGTGGCCTCGATAATAATAAATTAATTTTAACCCTAGTTGAAAAATATGAACTACGAGAAATTGTGATTCCAATAGAAAGACGTTACAATGGAAGTTTTGGATGAGAGATTTGAGAGTTTCATTATATCTCACGGAGGTGTCTTGAATAGACCTCCAAGGTCGTGCAATCAACCTAAAAATTTTTAATTTATTGTTGTTAATAAAATTCGATACTGCTTAATACATTTATATATTAATACATACATACTATTAACAGTAAATAAATATGGTTAAAAAATGTTGTAATTGTTTTCCCATATAACAAATTCATCTTTGATAAAATCTCAATAAATTTAATTGGCAATTTAATGAAGAAAATGTGTGTGGTTGTTGTTATTGATTTAACGAAAAATAAACATATATACCTAGTACTAGGTAATATCCCCTTTACACAGGTATAACATAAAATAAAGTTTGATATCGTTTAAAATCATCTTTTCATTTAGGTCTCAGCTCAAGTTTAGGTTAATGCTCTTGACATGTTATCCACATTAAATAATAAAAAATAACAATATTTCATGATAACCGTAACTGTTTTTATTAAAACATATAAGATAAACGTAAAGTTTAAGTATCAGTTGTAGTAACTTTTTTATAACAGTTTAAAATATTATACAATAAAAACAATTTAATCTACCATAACATAACCTTCACCGAATGGCAAAGTAAAAATATGAAAAATCAACATATCAAATCGGTCGTAATGGACAAAACCGACTGTATAATAAACTACAATTTTAAGAATTAATTAAACTTTTTGAGAATTTATGTATTGCCTCATGAATTTAATAATGAGATCCGCATCCTTTTTTTATCATAACATATTTTTCAGTATTAAAATATTACATAATACCAAGGGCAACCAGAAATATGCAATATCATATTTTTTCCTGTGTTTCAAATGAACCGAATTGTGATCTATTTATCCGTTTTAGACGATTTTAAGAATTTTTGCATCTATTTGTTACAGCATATTTTGGTCATAACCGCATATTTTTGCATATTTTAAATTTATTTATTTATTTTGTGTTATTTTCATAGAAACCCTTCATTTTAAAGCATACTTTAGCAAATTAAATGATATATTTTTGAATATTTTATATTTAAGAGCATAAATTTGTACATATCACACTAAAGATCATAATTTTGCATATTTTACACCAAAAAAATTTTCACATAATTTTCCATTAGATTACTTTTCTTTTTATTGCCAAATAAGTTTTATAAATTTAATTCTTCAATTAGTTTCATCTTATAAATGGATAGAAAATTTGTAATTTCCTGATACAGTGAATATTTTGAAGTGCTAATAAAAATCAAGTCATTTTCGGTATGGTAAAGTAAATAATTGAAAATTTAAATACAAAAAATAATGTTTTGAGATATTATTAAATTTTAAGAGCATTTTTTTACCAATTTCTACAACTCATAAAATAATTTCTTTAGAACATATTTTTGGAAGGGAAAACATAACATAACATGGTTGCCCTCATAATAAGATAATAACTAGAAATGACTAGGTGACAATTATTGTTATTCTTAATTGACGAGTCGAGAAGGTATTGCAGGATATATATATATATATATATATATATATATATATGTTACACCAACTTCTCCATTTTAAACATATTTTAACTTAAATGTGGGATAAATTTAAACGTACATAACAATTTGGAACATCAATACAAAGTTAGCAAATTGTCGGTTGATTCTGGTACAAAATAATTGTTGTTCTTGTAGATTTTATTGTATTTTCATGTAAGCAAGAACTAGATAACCGATAATAGTTTTTCTAATAGTTAAGTCGTACATTATTAGCATTGTTCTTTTGATTATTTTTATTGTTTTGCCAACATATCAAATATATGATTAAATAAATATTACGTTGTAGTCAAGGTAGATGTAAAAGGTATAGTTGTTAACCCAGCTGTTTTTTTTTTTTTTTTGTTGTTTTGATTTTTCTTCAGATGTGTATTAAAAAAAAAACAAATATTTAAAATTTGTATAAGATTTCTTTTCTTCACGACATTTGCTCTTGACAGCGAGAAATACTCCAAATTGAGTTGTTGTGTTTATTGTCCTAATGACTTAACCTTCAATATCAGCCTTGGTTGTAGTTATTTTGAAATACACTGAAGAAAAATAAGGTTCAACATAAAATAAAAAAAAAAAAATATTAATCTGCCTTGAGACTCGATTCCAGGAATAGAAAGAATATCAATACAACTTCGATTTTAACCTTTACCTTTCTTTAATTTTGTTTATTTAGTTGAAAGTCAGAAAATTATCTTGAATTTGCTCTAAGTGTATCGCTTTTTAAGAATATCGAAATTCTCATTCATACTGCTTAAGTAACTACCATAATTATCCATTTTATTGTTAGCAGGTGTCAAGCAACAACTATAGTAAAGAAATACGTATATGATTAGAACAAAATAAATATTTAATAACAATATATTACATATAGTAAAATAAACCAACCAATAATGTATACATGTACATAAATAAATACGAGTACATACCTGTAATTAATAATGAAACTATTTATTGAATATATAAATATTTTATTAAAGTTGACGTGAAATTTGTTCTTGAATAAAATAAATATAAAAAGAAGAATTATGCATATTTAAATATTTAAAGAAACATGATGTCAATTGTTATGCAACAACACATAACAGATCAGTAGGATTATAAAAATTGACAGATCAAAACTAGTAAACACAAATAAAAGTTTTATGTCAAAAATATTTTATTCTTTAGATGTTCATTAAAATTTTAGCTATATACTAAAAAAAAAAACAATGTGTACATTTAATAGTATAAATTTATACTAATATTATTAAATTTTTCATAATATAGAATATGTGTAGGAACACAATAACGCCTGCAACGGAATGGCTTGCCTCCAAGTAAGAAAAAATAAACATAATAACAATAGCAGTAGGACAGCAAGATGATTGCCATAGTTTTGTTTAAAATATAAATTATCAATCTATTTTTTTGTTTTTTTTTTTATTATTTGCTATAATTATTAATTTTAGTATATAAATATTTTTATATTCCATTTGTTTGATTTAAATTATGAGTCGTCAAAAATCAATAACTTTTGAAAGGGTTAAAATTTTTGTCTGCGACTTTTTTATATTATTTTGCACAAAATTACCTATTGCCTACAATACAATAATTTTTATATATTTCCAATTTCGCCTTGTAAAATTACAACAAAAATGATAAAAATATGCTTGTTATGGCAAAATTCATTCAAGGCTTTTGAATTTTAAAATTTAAATTAACAGAATTTAATCGAAGATGGGATATTGTAGCACTAGCTAATAGAGGTAAAATTTCAACCAATGCGGACAATGCCAATGGAACGCATATAGAGGTCAAAGATCAGATCCTAAGACGGGCGTTCAGATGGACATAATTAAAACGTAAGTTTGATGGTTTTCGCAATATAGTTAAAAGTCATTTTTTTGCATTTTTTTCCTTGTTGAAATTATCAAATGACGTAAAAAGGATCTTAATATTATCCGCTATTGTGTCTTCCATATGTCTATAACTCTTCATAACATCTTTATACTTTGTTCCTAAATTATAAATAAACTGTTCTGGTAAATAAAAGATCTTCATACAATTTTGATATTTTTATTCAAAATAAAATTAAATATTTTATTTAAACGAAAATTTTCTTTGCCATTATGTCTATATAATAAGGTTTCTCGTCAGAATATTCATATTAGCCGCAATTTAAACACATAGACTAATTAGTGTTTTAATTATTTTCTGGTTTTATGTACTTTTTATGGTATCTTAAGGGGTTCCTTCTATTTTCCCTTTACAAGTTTATATTCTTATTTTATAAAGTAGAAAACAACACGATTTTTTTTTTTATTAAAAGCATTCCTACACCCAGCCTTGCACTTTCTTGCAGCTAAATTATATATGAAACATATCAAGATAACTTATACTAAATATAAGCCCATAAAAGTAGAATTTTTTGATGGTTTTCGCAATATAGTTAAAAGTCATTTTTTGCTTGTTGAAATTATCATAAATTGAAAATAGAAGTTGTACTAGACTAGACATTAATGTAGTATTCAAATAAAAGAACAAAAAAATTAAATGTGTCTAACTGTTTTAAAATAATGCGTACCAAAATATTAAAAATTTTCCTAACGAAAATTATTTTTTCATGCTAAATAGATTTAGCCGATTTTAAAACCAAATATAAAATAGAGATACAAAAAAAATTTAGAAATTGAATCATGTTTTACATTAAGATCACCATTAAAATTTATGCTTTTAACTAGTTTTGATCACTTAGACCCCAAAAAAATATTTAGTGCCAGACACTACGTAATGACAGGGCAACTAAAAATATGCTCTAAAAAAGTGCATTATGCATATAAAAAATGATTCTAAAATCAGAAAATATGTACTTAAAAATAAAAAAATATGCATTTAAATTATCTACTACTCACGCTAAAATAACTGCAAAAAAAAGAAAGAAATCCTTCAACACTTAAAAATAACCACAGTTAATACAATGTGTATCAGGAAATCACAAAATGTCTATCAATTTATAAGATGAATATTATTAGAGAATCGGATTGAAACCCGTATATGACAGTAAACACAAAAATTTCTCTAATGGAAAATTATTTAAAAAAATTTTATCGGGTGCAAATTATGCAAAATTTTTGTTTGAAGTGTAAAATATGCAAAATTATGCTCTTTAATATAAAACATGCAAAGATATGCCATCTAAATTGCTAAAATATATTCTAAAATAAGGTTTTTCTATGAAAATATGACAAAATATGCATCTAAGCCCAAATTATGAAAAAATATGCTATTATGATCAAAATATGCAAGAACATGCTGTAACATATCGATGCCCAAATTTTTAAAATTGTTTGAAACGCATAAATAACTAACAGTTTCGTTCATTTGAAACCCAGGAAAAAACATGATTTTTTATATTTTTGGTTGCCCTGGTAATGACAATCACTTTATTAAAAACCAAGATATTTTAGTAATTCCATATAGATTTCCAAAAACTTTAACTGGCGTCCGAAAACTTTGGACTTTCTTTTATTTGTACTCATTTGAAAGATAAAATCTAGTTTGGTAAAATAAAAAATGATTCAGTTCTTCAAACATACTCGTATGTCAGCTGTCAGCAACTTAGGAAAAGTTTTTACACAAATAAAACTTATATACATAAACTTGTTTTTTTTAAGAATTGTATAGATTTATTGTGGGAAAAAATCTTAGAAGAAAACTTAATACGTACTCTTATCTCTAGAAAAATAAAGAATTTGTTTTCAAATTCAGACACTTGTAAAAAATATATCGCAATTAGTATCTAATGATAGAGAAAAATGAGGTAATGTTGTTTTTGTTTTCTTCTAGCGATTTCTAACGATAAAAACAATTACAAACTAAATCATTTTACACCACCCTTGACTTTGACTTCTCACCTGAAATATAATTGCTATAATATTTTTCCCTTCTTGAAATTTCTATGTACATAAGATTTGAAAAGAAAAACAAAACTTTTTAAATTCATAAACTAATAAAACAGAAACTAAACACATTTGTTATAATTAAAAAAAATCATTACAAGAACCTACAAAAGAATTCCGAGTATTAGATCAGTTTCTATTTTTCTTCAAAACAAAAATATTTTTTATTTATTTGTCTTTCAAGTACAATAAATTAAAAAATTAATTCATATGATTGTTGTTGAATAAACTTGTAAAATACTGAGTCAACCAGCAACAACTATCAGTTGTTGTAATGTGGTCGCTAAATGATTTAAACAATTATTGGTTTATTGCAGCAATAAATATTGATTAATACTGATAGAGAGAAAAAAACATTTTATGTAATCATTGAATAAATGTGGTCAACACGATTTTAAAGATTTATTTAATTATTTTCTTTATGTCTTCGAAATAGAATTTACAGAATTTAATCGAAGATATTGTCAGAAGCAATGCAATGAATGATTGCAGTGAAGTTAAAATAAGACCGAGGGCAATCAAGACAAATTATTAATGCTGAAACAATTTTATTGATTTGAAATAAAATTTTAGTTTTTCATAGAAAAACATGCATGTATTGGGTCATATAAAAAGTATTTGCGGTTTTTTTATCACTAGATGGAGTTGATATCATATATGTCAAACGAACACGTGTTTAATAGGTAACATTACAGGTAAAATTTTAGGTGAAGACAGTTCTTCAATTCGTCGGTTGTGTAGAACGTTATACTGATTTGAAAAGGAGTAAAAAATATGAACAAATACGCTATATGATGCTTTCTACTATAAAAAAAACGCTGCAAAATCTTGCAGAAAAATTTGTAAAGTATAAATAAAGAATGCTTTCAGTGAACGCCGGATGCAGGAGTGGTTTTTTTCTTTCCGGAAATTTCGTTGTCAAAAATGCACATCGATCTCTTCGACCAATCACTGCAAAAACGAATAAAATTTTACAACTGGTGGAGCAAGACCGCCACGCAAGCATTCCAGAGATAGAGGAGGCACTTAGCATCAATCTCTTGACAGTTTGAATTTATTTAAAAAACGCTGGCTACTCAAAGAAGCTCGATGTTTGGCTGTCATATGAAAACCATCAGTAAAACGCTGCTGAAATGCAACGAAATAGAACCATTTTTAAAGCTAATCATAAAAAATGACGAAAAATAGATTCATTACGAGAATCATAAACGAAAAAAAATCATTTTCAAAGGCCGGTAACCCTCCACAAACGACTTCAAAGACTGGTTTGACGGCAAACAAGGTTATGTTGAATGTTTAGTGGGATTTTAAGGGAATTATCCACTATGACCTGCTAAACTTGGCAAAATGATCAATTCTGAATTTCAAGAAAGAGCGACCAGAATTGGACAACAGATAAGGTATTGTGTTCCATCATGACAATGTCAGATCACACACATTTTTAGTGACCTGCCAAAAATTGACTGCACTTGGCTGGGAAGTTTTGATGCATCTATTTATAGCCCGGACCTTGCACCGTTTGACTACCATTTGTTTCGGTCTCTTGATGGCAATTTTTCTTGGCAAATTTTTTCGCTGATTAACCACAGAAGCTCTACAGCGATGGAATTATAAACCTACCTGATAAATGGCAAAACGTCATAGATAATAATGGCAAATATTTACTTGAATAAAATTGATTTTCTATAAAGAAAATGTCAATTAAAAAATTTTCCAAAAAACCGCGAATACTTTTTATATAACCCAATACATTAAAGATCATGAATTTTTTTTGTTTATTGTATATAAAAGTGATCAATCTATGCATAGTATGATAGCTATATAATTTCTAATTTGTTTTGATTACTATATTTGTTCTTTCAAACAAATTATCATTTTTTTTTCTTTTTAAGTCCTTAATACAAAAATGGATTTATCTATGAATGAAACTCCAATTCCGGGAATTAGAACCGTTATATTTGTTATTAAAAAATCCTTCTATCAGGGGATTTACAAGAATATAAGTAGTTGATAATTTTTTTGTTGTATAAAATTATTTAATCTTAAAATGAATCAGACCATGAAAATAAAATTAACATTAAAAATAAAATCTATGCAAAAACAGAAAAATATATCACATTTTTAGGTTCGTTACAAATGATGTTTGTCTGGAAAATATTGTTATTTTATTAATTCACATTGTTTATTTATTATTATAAGAGAAAAAAATCGGTTGAAGTTTAGGTTTCTCATATAAAAATGTACTTTAGCGGGAAATATAAGCGATCACAGATTTTCGTACATTTTGCTCTACCTGTTCTAGTTTAGCTAGAAAATAAATTTTTAGGTTTTCTATATAAAAATCAAATTTTTCTAGGAAATATGAGTGATCACAACTCTTCTGATTTAACTAAAAAATTAACTTTTAAGTTTTAAATATAAAATAGACTTTTAATAGAAAATATGAATGATCACTGATTTTCATAATTTCTGCTCTCTTTTTTCTGACTTACATAGCTATAAAGTCGATTTTTATGTTTTTCATATAAAAAGCCATTTCTGGTGGAAAATATGAGTGATATATCTATCTTTTCTTGTTTAGTTATAAAATCGACTTTTAGGTTTTTCATATAAAAATCTAGTTTTGGTAAAAAACATGGTTGATCACAGAATTTTCATAACTCCTACTCTGTCTTTCCTGGTTTTGCTAAAAAATAAATTTTTATATTTTTAACTAAAAATCGATTTTTGAAGAAAATATGAGTGATCGCAGATTTGGACTATCATTTCTGGTTTAACTGTGAAATCGAATTTTATATTTCTCATTTCAAAATCGCTTTTTCATAAGAAATATTATGAGTCACCACAGATGGTGGTGTGGGGTATTATGCGTTCGTGCTAATGTTTGTAACGCATAGAAAAAATTATCCAACACTCACCTTAAAGTATACCAATCGACTCAGAAACACTTTCTGAGTCGATCTAACGATGCCCGTCCGTCTGGCTGATGTAAACATTTTGCACAAAGTAAAGGTTGCAGTTTTGAAGAATGAAATTTTGCACATAGGACTTTCATGGCACAAGAACGATGAATATTGAAATTGGTTATGATCGGTCCATTATTTCGCCTACAAATGTCGTCCCGGAATAGGGGTTTAATAATCACAAATGCCTTAAATATAGCAATATTTTAATTCGGTGTAAAGAAGTTTTGTATAAGTATCAATCTTTGTGCCAAATTTCATGAAGATCGGTCCATAATTGACCGTAGCTACCATATAAAATCACTTTAACGTGCATAAATCCCATACGAATGTTAGTATCAAGTTTATATTCGATAAAAATAAGTTTTATATAAGTAGAAATCACAGTGACGAATTTCATGAGGAGTGATAATTTACCATAGCTCCCATATAAGCCCACCTTTGGGAGTCACCCTAAAGTGTATAAATTCATATAAATGTTAGTATTAACATAATATTCTGTATTCGTATATTTTATTTTACACTTGGTAAAAGTATCGGTCCGCAATTGTTAACATATTTAATATAAAACCCCTAGAATTTTGATGGATACACACAATGGTGTGGGGTATCATATGACTGACTATATATTTCTTACTTGTTCTATATATCTTCTGGTTTAGCAATAAAATTAACATTTAGGTTTTCATATAAAAATAAATTTTTTGTAGGATACCGATCTTAAAACAATTCTTAAAAACTTTTTACCACCAATATTTATGATATATACATCAAAAGATAGCTAAATAAAAAATTAATATTTCCATATTTCTAAATTTTTTAATAATAGTTAATAGAAATAAAAATAACTCAAATAAAAATTTAATAGAAATATAAAATCTTAGCTGTTTATCGTGAATACTTTAATTCAAAATATTTATTAGAAATAAATTATTTTTATATTCAATATATATTTTTAGAAATAAAATAGTTTCGAATCTTTTGTTCTCTTTATAATACAATATTCAGTTACTAGAAATTACTTGGGAATAAAATTATTTAAGTATTATTCCATTTGTTAAGAAGAAAGATTAGAAAAATTTTCAACAGAAGTATTCGAATATACATTTATGAAATTGAAATCAAATTCCAACGTCTGCAAATAATTTGAAAATAAATTTTATTTCTTTAGCTCGAATACAATTATTCTTTATTTTATTTCCTATTTTAAAAATGAAATAAAATCTTCAAAGCAGATTTTATTTCATTTTAATATTTTTTTTGTTCATAGAAAATTTTTGAATATTTTTATTCAACATAAATTTGTTTGAAAAATTTTAAATTTGTTCCGAAAAATAAAAATAAGTAATATTATTTTTTAATACTGTAATTATTTAATACATTTAAATAAGTTTATTTCGATATTAGTCGCATTATTAATTCGATTCTAGTCATTTGATTTTCCCGTACAGTGTTTTTTAAAAGGTCGGAGAAACCACAAGAAACATTATTTGCTAAAAAAAAATCTATAACAATCGTTATATTATTCTTTTTAACTTAAATAATTGAAAAAATTTTATGAATTTTTTTATGGCTAAATAATTTTATTACTTTGTATCAAAATATTTATTTGAAATTTTTCTATTTGAATATATTGTTTTAAAATAAAAATCCTAAAATCTTGTTTAACTTTTTTGAATACATATGAATATTATTCAAGGTTGGAATATTCAAATATGAAAAAATTGGTAAACTTCTAGTAAAAAAGATATGTTTTACTTTTGATTAAATAAAATATTTTCTTTTTTAATTTGTTTTGTTCAATCAGATACAAAATTATATAAAAATTTATTTGATTTAGTATAAATGAAAATCCTTAGTTTTTATTTAAAAATTAATTTATTATGATTAACAAATATTTTAAATTAGAAATTAAAAATGTAAATAAAATAAAAAAATATTTTTATTTTTTATTTTATTCACAAGTAACAACCATGTAAAAAATTAAACTTTATTAACAAGTTTTCAATAAAATGTCGTTTTTTTTCGTTCACATAAACTTTTTTTTGGAAAATTTACGAAACACGTGTACGTGCATTTTTTCTTTAGCTATCTTTAGCTATCTTTAGTATATATCACTAATATTCGTTGAGAATTTTTTTAGAATTTCATCTGGAGTTATCAACATAAATGGCCGTGTAACATCATGTTCTAATCATTGCATGTTGAGGCGATTAATTTAATTTTGAAAATTATCATTTTGTAAAGTTTGACATGAAATAAAAGTAGATAAAATTATTAATAAATAGCCACAAGAATCATTCCTTATGGCTGTCTTACTTTATTGTACGGCTAGATCAAAGTTGAGCTTTTTTTTAATTTCGGAAAAAGACAAAAATTTGAAAGTAAATTTAAAAAATCTTTTCTTACGATTGATGGGGACCATAAATTGAAGTAAAATTTCGTTGGTAGTTGAAATCGTAACACTTTTGTCAAAACGCAAATCGCATGAACAGCACGAAATTAAATATAATTGGTATAATTGTTCAATGGAAATATAGAAACGCTTAAAAAATTTTGGAAAGTTCAAAATATTATATAGACCAAAAAGAAAAAAAAAATGTTTTTTTTTTTTGGTGCACAAAATCGTTAGTCAATTCAACATAAATTTTAGTTAATTTTTCGTAAATTAGTTAAATTGATGATGATTGATGAGGCCCTTGATAGGGGGTTACGTGGTGGTTGTGGTTTCATATGTTGACTGCTGTGTAATAACACGGTTACAAGTGTGATCAGGAAAGGGTAGCTCCATCCCTTAAGCAAAAGGAATGATCTTGGCCAGAAAGCATATGGGAGCATTGGTTGGCGTATCATTCTTCACCCGGTGCTAAGACCACTGTGAGGTAAGGCCGTCAGGGCAGGTACTTAAGTTAATCTTGAGCACATCTGCGCTCGTGTTGCTAATTGCACATTTAACGATCATATTATAAATGGACTCTAAACTAATATTTAGTGAGTGTGGTGGTGTCAAGTGGTTCTCAACTGGAGCTTTGGTGAGTGATTAGGTGACAATTGGTACTGAGGCAATGGCTATTACTGCAATTGCCATCAATTTCCCGCGGTGATAATATAAATGATGATAATGATATAAATGATTTTGGCGTTTATTTTTCATACAATGTTGGACCGCCGTATTTTACAAATATGAAATATACAACAATAACACAATCTATTTCATAAATACATCTCTTTTACTATCAATTAAATGAAATGAATGACTCTTTCAAATAAATTTGTTGGCACACAAAAATTTTGCTGGGATTTTATTTGAAATTGATAGGAAAATCAAAAATAATGATATAAAATTTGAAATAATAATAATAATAATAATTATAAAAATTATAATGTTATTAACTAGAATAATTAGGTAAATTAACAATACGTACACTGTTTGCTGTTAGTGGTTGTTTCGTTGTGATTTTTTTTCCTTTGTTTATTAAAAAATAAGATATGAGTATAAAACTATATTAATTATAAATGTTTTTAGAAACTTAAATAAACAATTTTTTTCTTTTCTTATATAAAAAATTGCACATGCTTGAATTTTTCTTGCAATATTTAAAAAGCTTAAAGATTATATCGTTTAATTAAATGTAATAATAAAAACTATAAAATGAAAAAATAATAAAAATTAAATTATTGCTAATTACACTCACTTATACATACACACATATTACGTTTAAAAATATAAATGTTTTTAATGCTTAATTAAAAAATAATATAATTTTTTCATTTTATCAAATATAATTTCTATAGAATTTAATCACTAGTCTAAAGCCGTTGTTTAATGCAACACACGCCTTCTTTCTTTCAACACATTACGGGTAGTTATTTAAAATTTACTCGGATTTTTCTTTTTCATGTCACCCACTTTACACTGTCAATCTAATCCATCCATTCGTATGTTTATTGTCATTGTCGCTGTTTGTGTAGTGTGGTTGGTATTGATATTTTTTAGTTGGTCACTGTTGCCAGATATTTGTCTGTCTGGTCATCTAACAGTTGTGACATTTTACCAAGCCCACTTCGTCACAATTCATGCACTTGAGTGCCACAAATTCGGCAGTGAAATGGTTTCGATGTACAGATTTCTTAGAGCCATTACATGAGGGACATGGCAGCAAACGATAACCACCGCATGTTTGACAGGTGTAGGTTGTTGATATTGACTGTGAAAAATTTTGCAAAAAATAATAGAATTTTAATTAGTTATTATGAAATTTGTTGTATTATGCGGAAATTATAGTGGGTTAGTGGGAATAAAAAAGAGAATCATACCTTGTAGGGTTTTAGTAGTTGCCTCAGTTCACCCGATTCATTAAGACGTTCTACTGTATCGGCATCCTAAAAAATAAAAGAAATAAGAAGATGAAAGGAATTACAAGATTTATAAGTTTATTAATTTTTTTTTATTAAATATCTTCTTAAACTAAAAAATATTCTTAGTTTTTTTTTTTTTTTTTTGACAATTATTTAACCAACTACAAACAAAATTTTAATCACATATTCGGCAGCATTGTCAACAATTACAATTCAGTGTTTTGGTTAAGACAATCAAGATATCAAGATTGTCAAATTTGAACAAATATAATAATGCAAAATTTTGTTTATAGTAGCTAAGAAGAAATTGTTTTACACTCTAAAGTATAAAATTTGTAATAATCTGTTTATATAATACATGTCACTCAAAATTTTGCAAAATGGTGCAAAAAATTATTTTTCGTTTTTGTAAAACATGTGGCAGGTTTTTTGTGAGTAAGAAAGTAAGAACTGACGTTTTTGTACACATTTTGTGGGTTTTTTTTTAACGCATTTACAAATGTCATTAATGTTAAACACAGACAATTGATAAAACTATAAATATAACAAATTTTTAAATGTTATCTTTAACATTTTTAACATACCGCTCCTCTGACAAATCTAACATATTTAACGCATCACGAACATTTCTGCAAACATATAAGTGTGTCACCAACACCACTCCCACTAGAATCACATGCCACTGATGAAAACATTATTGTTAATTTGCACTACGTAAATTTATTTTTATAATATTTTCCAAACACAACATTTGTAAGTAAACAAAAAAAGAGCTGTTTTTGTTTTAATAGACGAGTACTTTAAAAAATCTCATTTTCTTATGTACACGTCTGGGTACCACTCTCTTGTCTGAATTTTTACATGTCTTGTATAAACAGGCCATAAGTCTAAACTCAAATCCACTTAAATCCTAATAATGTTCTTTGTAATATCATATGTTTTAACAATTTGTATTCAAAAACTTGAAGAAAAATAGATTATTGTGGTAAATTATTTCAAGAAGAAACCCATTTTTCTAAAAATCCTATTAAGTAATGGCGAGTGGATCTTGGACAAATTGTTGGCTCACAAATCTCGGATCAGAAACGGTTTGGACAAAATTACGTAAAATGGAATCTTAGCAGACAATTGATAGACGAATATTAAACTATTTTAATCTTCTAATATCTGTCATGGTATTATTTTTCACAATTTCGCACTAACCTGGTTTTGCCGATGGCCTAACACCAATGACTCTTCAGAGAGGAAAAGAAAATTTTATTAAGGCTCTTAAATCAATGTGTTATACTCGTATAAATGTAGAAATTGGAGTGAAAGAGATAAAACGTTAATTTAGATCTAAGGGTTGGGTTTAGATAGGATGGGATAAGACGGAATGGTAACAGGGGTATATAAGACCGACTATCCGGATAAAAGACAGAGAGTAACTCAGAGTGAGTTAGACTGAGTTGACGTTTCAAGTTGTAGATAGTGTTTTAATATTTGATAATGTTAAGTTATTTTTAATCCTTGTAAATATGTAAATAAAGATGTGAATAATCAACTTACTTAAAAATATAAGAAAAAATGCGATAGAGGAAAATCACACAAAGCATGGTTGGAAAATTTCTTACTTTATATTGTACCAGTCATATAAATAAAATGTACTTTTTCGACTATAATTGTACCAATTTTGTCAATATATTTCAATTACAAACATTTACATAGAAAATTTTTAGATTATAAACATTTTTTATAAAAAAAATATATTATTAAAAATATTACCGGCAATTTTAAAATTTCAGCAAAAAATTTATTGAGTTTAACTCGATACGTTAGAGAAAATTATTACAATTCATTCTTTTGTTATAATCAGAACAACTAAAAATATGCTCTAAAAAAAAAGCTTTATGCACATAAATTATTAAAGAATAGGATTTGAACAGATTATCTAAAAAATTCTATTGGATGTAAAATAAGCTCAATTTTTCTCTTAAGTGTGAAATATGCTAAATTATGCTCTTTAGTGTAATATATGCAATATTTATTTATTTATTTCTTAAAAGTTCAGTAGATTGCAAGCCTATAATGCCCAATTAATCTAATAAAAATATGCAATATTATATATATATATATATATATATATATATATATATATTATATATATATATATATTATATATATATATTATATATATATATATATGCAATATTATATATATATATATATATTATATATATATATTATATATATATATATATATATATATATATATATATATATTTTTTTAATATATTATATATCTCAAGAATTTTCCCTCTTACACCTCAGGACTTTGATACCTTGTAGTTTATATCGTGTTCACCCAGTGTTAACACGAGATACAAGATAATTTTTCTTTCATACATTCCTATTTGATCCCACCATTAATTTAGGAGACACAGATTTTTTGATAAAATTTTTGCGTTTGGCCCCACTGTACAATAGTAATAATATACTAATATAATTTTCAACTTTACTTTATACATATCAAAAGAAGAAGAAAACAAGTTATTTTCCATTTAATAACAAAGCTAATGAAGCATTTCCCAAAAAGTTAAAAAAAAATATCACGACAGTATCAAACACCATGGCAGACAAACAAATGAAAACGACAAACATGCATCAATGTTGCATGAACGTACTTAAACTCTGGTGAACTAAAAACAAAACAAAAAAAAAACTAAAAAACAACAAACATGTAAAAACAGTAGTAAGTGCCATCATCAATATCATATCGTCATTATTCATTTATCCATGCAGCATTAGACTGTTTGTTTTTTTTTTTTTTATTACGGATTTTGAAAGTGAAACTTAAAAAGTGTTTAATCAACAAAACTCATACGAACAAAAAATAAATAAATAAATAAATTTGCTTTCATTTGAACATGAAAGATGATAAAACTGACGAAAAATTCATCAATGACAATATTTGTTTAACAAAGAAAATATAAAAGAATGATAAGCTATGACTTTGACTACATATAAACATCTAATAGATACAGCTTTACTTTATAAACATGTATAAAAAAGATGCTGATAAAAGTTTACATGTTACATATGCTCTTATACCATTTAAAAAGATAGCAAAAAACTGTTGTAACCTTCACTTGTTTAATATTGCTGTTAAAAGTTGTTTGTAATTATGTTTAGTTTTTCTTAACGCCAATTGTTTAACTGATAAGATAATTTACAACATCACTTTAAATTTAAACTTTAAATCGAGTCTCATTTAAAATGCATAAAATTAAATATTAGATGTAATTTTAATTGCCTATTGTCTTGATTTACAATTGTATATAATACTCGGTTTTTAATTATTTCCAATAAAAGCAAAGTGATTGATTGTTATTTTTTTTTTTTTTTTAATTTTATTAAGTGTTTTAAAACTATGCGGTAATAAGTAAATACGCACTATTGTTTGATTTATGTATTTTACTACATTGTACTTTTTTTTACACATGAGTTCAATTCACTTCGTGCGAAACAAACATGTGTGTAAATTTTAATAATAAATCCAAAGTTATTTTACACTCGAAAAAATTATTAAGTAATAAATTTATGATAAGATATTTGTGGGTGCTATATTGAAATGTTGCATACTTTTAGGAAGTTAAAAAGAGAAAATAATTACTTAAATATTAGTTTTTTTTTTTGTGCAACCGGAAAGTTTAGATATTGATATTTGTTTTTATAGTATTTATCGGTAATGACGTGGCTTCTCCAACTCGAAATTTACCCATAGATTTTCAACACAAACTAGAGAGAAAGAAAATAATCATGAGGTGTAAAACCGTATGGTCTTGAAAATCAATTCAAAGGACTAAAATACGAAACTGCATATTCTAAATTACACGCGCAGCATGTTGCACAGTATTGTTGAAGTCACGCCAATTTAATTTAGAAATGAAGAAGTCTCAAATTCAAGGGTCGGCATAAAAATCGTTCTTTAAACAAAAATAGGTGAACTAGTTGAAATTTAA
Organism: Protocalliphora azurea; assembly: GCA_932274085.1. Lineage (NCBI taxonomy): Eukaryota > Metazoa > Arthropoda > Insecta > Diptera > Calliphoridae > Protocalliphora > Protocalliphora azurea. The sequence goes on along the minus strand of OW026523.1, from coordinate 77,011,199 downwards.
CGTGCTAAATAAGAATCTGCTTTTTTTCTGTCACGTACTGATATTTTTTATGGGCATGACTAATATGACCCTCATATTAGGAATTCTACTAGTATAACTCTAAAACGGTTTTTTCAATTTAGATAATAAAACTCCAATAGATGCTAACTGAAATTATCTCAAAGTTATCTTAACATGCATTTTTTATCTTCTCAATAGTTTCGCAGTTATTTGGAAATTAGTGGCAAAATTGAAAAAATTTAACTTCTTAAAAGTTATTATATATTTGATCATAAAACTAGGTATATTACGATTAAAATAACATATATATAATAAAAATTGGTTAACAATATATTTAAATATATATATATATATATATTTAGATATATATATATAAAATATTCCAAATATATATAAGTATATATAATATATATATATATATATATATATATATATATATATATATATATATATATATATATATATATATATAGAAAAAATTATTACAAATTACTTTTTAATGAAATTATTAATTCATTTTTTATTGAAATTTTATTTAATGTAATTAATTTTCTATTGGCTTTAAGGATTTTAACAAAAATCTAAACCTTTAGAAAAATGTGCAGAAAAAAGAAAAACTCAATAATATATAAAAGTAAAATAACTTAAAATCAATTTTCAACCATTTTCAACTATTTGGGCTCATTGATTCGTTTAAAAAACTATAATACGAAATATAAACATATTGTTAGGATTTATTCAGTCTTCGGAGATATGTTTAATAAGTATGAAATTGAAATATTTGATAAGAGTTTTAATCGTTTCGATCCTCTGTAGATGCTGCCGACGTTGGTATGTGGGTTAAATTTAGCTCTGTTTCAGTGTTTTTCAAATTTATAGATTTCAGCCGGAATTAGTCAGAAATTGTCAGGAAAATAACAAATTTTGAGTACGGGAAGACTTTTCTGTAAATTCTGACTAAAACCTGCAAGTTTCATAAGTACTGGAATACACACATCAATTAATTTAAGATCTAAGTTTGTTCTATGAAAGATTATTTGTAGGTAAAAAGTCCATTCACATTAATTTTTTATTTTGTTTTTGACAATTTGTTCAGACGTCCGTCATATTCTTTAATGTTTTAATTGGTATCTCATCCTAGGTTGTAAAGGCGCTCTGATAGGATTATATGAAAATTTTTATTTGGGACGAGGTCCGATAGTTCAAAAACCTTATTTATGCGTAATTATCGGTGATTTTAATGAGGTATATAAGACGCCAAGATGAAACTATGTATTCGTTTATTATTCGTATTTATTTTTAATAATTTAATATATTACTACACAGAAAAAAATAAAAATGGACTTTAATTACGAAATTTCTTATATTAATTAAATTTTTGTTTGATTTTACTCCAATCACCAAAATGATATTACTAGTTAACTAGAATAATTGATTTTTGCTTAAATTTAAATTATTTTTTTAATCAAATTAATTAAAATTATGTTTGGATGTTTGTCTAAAATCAACTAAAATTTATATTAATTCAACTCTAAAATTAATTAAATTCTTCCTTCAATAAAAACGCCAGGGCTTTAATATAATTACTTATTTAATTATTGAGAATATTTATTAATACAGTACATGTAAAATTAGATGAAAGTAATATGAAAACACTAAATTTTATTGGAGAAAACCTACATATATTCCCCTCTTGGCGTAACTTAAATCCTTTTAAAATCACCTATAATCAAAAATGCAACCTTTGACCTCAGATATCTCATGTAGCTCACATGTGATTATCTGTGACTATCAATAGGAAACTATATATTAAGTTTCGTTTTCATCCATCAAATTTTTGTGATATACCCTTGTGTAGTGTAGTGTTTGTAATTTATGTATAATATACATTGAATGTATGCAATGTTTCAGTAAGAGTCCTTTCTACCTAAATTTTAATATATATTATAAATACTTATATTTTATTCCCGAAAAGTTATCACAAAACATTTCACTTCTGCTTTGACGTTCCAATTATCCTGAGTGCCTTTCCTTTGAACCAAGAATAGATTTTGAAATTAAATCTAACCCCCGCAACCAATGACAAGAACATCTACAAAAGTATTGAAACGATTAATAATCAAATCAAATATTTAAAATTCATACATACCAAATAATTATTATTAAACACGTCACCAGAAACTGAGAAATCATGTACATATTTCGTATTACTGTCTTTTAATAGTTACAATAAGCTTAAGCAGTTGAAAATGGTTGGAAATTGACTTAAAGTTATGTTATTTTTATAACTTTTTATTGACAAAATTTCTTTTTTTCTTAATATTTTTTAAGAGCTGTCGATTTATGTCAAAAAATTGTAAACCAATTAGAAAATTAATTACATTAATTTAAAATATAATAAAACTTCAAAATAAAATTAATTAGTCATTTTATTGAAAAATTATTTGGAATATTTTTTTCTGTATATAATAAAATTCATGCGTATTTGTTGATCGAAGTATTAAATTAAGTGTAAAATTTTTAGTTGAATTTAGGTAAACATTCAATCATAATACTAATTAATACGATTAAAAAAATAATTGAAATTTAAACAAAAATCAATTATTTTCAGTTAATTAATATTATTATTTTGGTGATTGGTGCACAATAAATAAAAAATTTAATTAATATAAATTAATTTCGTAATTGAAGTTCATTTTTTTCGGTGTATGCTTGGAGATTGCATTAATTATATAAAGACATATACAAAGAGAGTTTGGCTACCGTCACCACTAAAAAATATACTCAACTTGACTACCGTTATCACTTAAATACCGTTATTGAAATAATTGGAAATACCGTTACCGCTAAAAAAAAAGCTTTAACGAAATAGCTCAAAATATGGATAACGCTAAAATACCGTTTCCGAAATAGCTCGAAATGCCGATAACGCTAAAATATCATTATCGTTATTTCTTAGTTTGAAAAAAAAAATTATTATAAATAAATAATTAAATAAAACTTATAAAAATGTTGTGGTTATCCCAACCCGATCTTACAATACTTGAATAATATACACTTTCAATGTGTGAAATAAACAATTTTATCTTAAATAAGTACCCTTTTTGCCAATATTTCTTCGAGTATGCTCTCACCTATACATGTTTACAAAATTATTAACTAATATTTTAGTTTTAAGGGGTCATTGGTTTTTGTTATTGTTAATTTTGATATACGTCAAGTTTGCGCGAAAAATAATAATAATAATAAACAACACAAAAGGTAATACACACCGTATTCTTTGTATAATAATTGTATATTTGTATAATGAAAACGTTACCAATTTAATGATGAGAACTGTCGAGATAGTTTGTCATGTTAGTCAGTTTAATAACAATGTGCCAAATAGTTAATTACGTAGATATATGTAATACTACAATAAATTTTATTATGTGAGTGAGTGTAGAATTATCTACATATATTCATATTGGGGGTATGAATACGTTTTATTAGCATTTTGTGTTGAACGAACTGTACTCTGATTGTAATATGTTTGCTAATTAATGTTAAACTACGTTATGGGGTCAAGTGATTTTGAGAAGTCAAAATAGAAAGCGCTAAAAACATGTACATGATATGGAAAATGTAGAAAACTTTTTACATAAATGAAGTATAAATATTTCTACCTATAAATGTAATATCAAAAAAATTGTGGTCAATGGAATAAAGAATAAAGGAGGGCGAATTAATATAAATGTATATCATCAATTTCGTGAAAGAAGTCCCGTAAAAGGAATTTTTTTACCTAGTGTCTTTCAATTTCCATAAAAAAAATTGTCAACACAAACTCTACCAAATCATTTATCGATTTCAGTTTTTAGTTTCGCGAACTCGCTAAAACTTGCGAATTTATTTCGTTTTTTTTTTATCTGTCAAAAACCAAAAAATTTCAAAAGAATGTAATATTACATAGTAATATATTTGGAATGACTGAAAATTTTAATGATTGAATTTTCTGATGTTGGCATTAATACCAACATTTAAAAGATAACAATGATTTTATAAAAATGCATTTTAATGCAATAGCATTTTTTAAATATTTTTTAAATATCGCCCTTTTTTCAGTTTTTAAAATATCGCCCTTTTTTCAGTTTTCAGTTCTTGAGGTCATCTGGAAGAAATGAATGCAATACTTTTATTTTTCAGTCACAACTTTTCAGTTGTCGAAAAATTGTTCATAAATGAAAAAATATTGAAGAAATTTGTTTGCCTTTTAGGAAAAAATTGATATTTTGCTTAAGCGTTTTAGTTTTTGTGGTTTATGATATTAAGATTTATGTGCATGCATGCTTTACAAGAAGTAAAAGATTTCTTTATTTTATTATTTCAAGATTTATTTTTCTTCCAGAAGATTATCTGGCAGTATCTTCTTTTTTTCATCTAGATGATTATCTAGCAATATTGCCTATTTTTTCAGGCTTATTGATTTCTTATTGCTTAGATGTATCCCTTGTGATGCACAATCTCTCCCAATAGGGGAATCTTCCGCAATACGAATTTGATTATTGCGGCAATAAAATCTTTCTTCTAAGCAATACTAATTCGAATCACTTTCGTATTATTTTGCTTGTAGAGGTTTTAGAAAAAGAGAAATTGCGCATAGTAGATATGTACGAGTACGTCCCATAAAACTTGGACCTTTATTTTAATATAAAGATTCCATACTTTATAAATATGCTGAAAAATGAAAAATCTGAAACAGCATATTCAACGAAAAATGTATTTAAAATTTCAAATGCAATAAAATGAATTTTTTAAATATATTTTATTTATAAAATATTCGTATTGAAGCTAATGTAATGTGTTCGTAATTTAGTTTATTTAACTAAATTACGAACTTTATTTTTATTTCACATATTTGTTCCTAAAGTACAATAAAATAAACAGAAAATTTTATATATGCAACAAAATAAAACAATTTTTTTATTAATTCTCTATACGAAAAGGATAACAGGATATTTGAAATATTTTTACACTGAGAACTGGTTTAAAGTTAGCTTTTTTCTAGAACCGAAAGAGTTTTATAAGTTTACAAAAAAGACCGAACGGGTACTAACGATTCGGAAGAAAAATATAATAATTTTCCACAAAATGGAAAAATTGTTCAATGAAAATGATACCATAATGAAAAGAAATTAATCTACTGTACAAAAAGTTATAACTATATTTAAACAATAAAACTGAATTGAAAATAATTTTTGAATAGGAGGAGGTGCACGCAGATGGTTACAGCATTATCACTACAACAATATTATGTTCCCATTCTTAATTTTCTTGAATTTTAATAACTCTATGTTCATGATAACAATGTTTTTATAAATATTGTCAATTAATGTTTACACTCAATAAAAATTTTAATATGGTTGACTGCAAAAATTATATGTTTTTAAATATTTTTACCAGAAAAAAATTTTTATTAATATGAAAAATATCATTATTTCTACAACCATTGCAATCTTTTTCCTTGTTCTTAAACCATATTAATATTAACAATAAAATATTTCAAATAAATATAATACTTATCCTTTTCACAAACTTAGTAGTAAAATTCATAATGTGTTAGTTTTTAAATATATTTTGTTTTTAATGTTTACTTTCCAACTTCATTATAATTCTCATTTAGTTTATATTTGAATAAATATAAATAGAAAAAGGTTTGGTTAAACTCTGTATGATTCAAGTCATATAAGACATTGATTAACAACTTAATTATAATTCCCATTTAGTTAGAATTTGAACCACACATGGTGATACAATTAATTATAATGGACAAATAATGGACTAATGAACATAATATATCATAAAATGGAATAATAATATAACAAAATTAAATAATAACATCAAATCATAATCTGATAGAATAGGATAATGATGTAGTAAGATTATTCAATTATGTGTAAATATTATATTCAATTATATGAAAAATCAAACCATAAAATCGGACATAATATGACAAAATGGAATCATAATAATTATTACTTGTAATCATTTCTATTTTCTAATGTGTTCTAATCATAATATGTTGCTCCTAGATTATGGTCACCACAACTATCTTTTTTCTCTACGTGTGCAGATATTATAAGTAGATCCTTAATAGGTGCTAGATGTAATGCACTTATAGCATGAAAGAAACCATTTATCAACGATCTTTATAGATAGAAACGGCAAGAACTCATCAATAGCTATAGCTACATATCGAAACTAAATGTGTTCTAAAATAATTATTTTTCTCGGACGAATCTAAATTTAATCTCTTTGGACCAGAAGAGCGCCTTTTTGTATATAGAAAAAAGGTTGAAGAGTTAAATCGCATACATATACTTAAAACTGTTAAGCGTGGTGGTGACAGTGGCATGATGTGTGGCTGTATGTCGGTTGGGAATTTAGTACTTATTCATTAAATAATGGATAAATCTGTGTACCTGAATATTTTCAAAGAAAATATTAATAAAAGTACGGAAAATTATCAAATTCGTGGGGACTATTACATTCAACAATGTTTAAACAATAAACATAAGCCGTCTACATTTTCTAATTAATATGACTTTAATATTAAGTGCAGACTGGTAGTTATAAGCTACAAACATTCCCAGATGTCTGGGAATGTTTGTAAAATTACTTAGAAAAATAATTGTAAAATCATCAATTTTTCAGTAAAAATCAATTGGAGATTACACAAAAAAAGAAGGGCACTCTATGCCTAATCGTTTATAAGAAATGGAAACGTCTTAAGAAATATCCTACAAAATCGTAAATAGCACCTAAAAGCTAAATAATTCGTAATAATCTTTATATAGTATTCATGCCTTTATATGGTATTTGTGCCGCAACTTTGTTCAGTTTTTGCAAAAAGTTTAAAAAGTTTATTTTGGTTAAAGAATTGAATACTCTTTTATGTGTTTTTTTTTTGTAGTTTATAAGCACATAAGATACTATTAAATAAACACTTGCTTTTAGTATATATATATATATATATATATATATATATATATATATATATATATGTATTTTCTAAATATTTTCATTATTCATAAAATTTATTAATGCTTCATTTTCGCTTAACAATAAAAATAGAAAAAAAGACTTAAATTACAAATTATTCACTACATCATCAATAATGATGTGAAAATTTTTTAAAGACAAAAAATTATATTATAAATAACTACATTCAACACTTTGCTGCAACTATTGAGCATCTTTTTTTCAAAACAGTAGTAGCAATACATTTTTTATCGTATCTCCTATAAATTGTATAATAAAAATGTTAAGAAAAAGTTGTTAACAGCAGTTGACTAAACGAGTTAAAGTAAAATTATGGAGAAAGAGAGAAAAAAGTTATCATCTATCAATAAATTTATAAAATTGTTATTATTTGTACGAGTAACATGATCAAAATTAAACTGAACAAAAAGTAATTTAAAATTAATGATATTTAACTAAATGGACGATTAATAATGTAAAATAAATAGTAATTGGAAATAAGGAAGGTGTGAATATGAACCGCAAACTGTAAATGAAAGTGGTAAAGAAACTAGATCACAGCAATAATACTAATGGAAATCATATAAGGTACACTAGAAATAAAAAAAATGCAAATAAATATAAAATCTTTGAACTAAACTGCAATAATTGTAAACAATATATTATTTATAATTTTTAGAATATTGATATTTTAGACCTTGTGGCAAGAAGTGTTAAAAAATGTTATTTGTCTTTAAATTTTTAGTTTTAAAGTGTTTCTATCATTATCACCTTGACTATAGGCCATTGCGCTGCATGATCAAAATCTCTATAAGATATTATCTTAAACAAATATTATAATTAACATGTTGCTAGATTATGACATTAGAGAAAAGTTCAAAAATTATCATTAATCTTATACAAATTATAACCAATTACACTGTTCAACACAATTCATGTTTTTTCAGTTATTGGGTACTTCTATGGCCCCGACTACAAAAAAAAAAAAAAAAAATACTGGGAGATTACTAACAGCTTTACTTTTTGAAATATACAATTTTATTATTTTCACAAAAAATTAATACATATGTTAACAAAATTTCTATTGAACACTATCAAATGATCTTTTATAAGATTTCCTTGAATGAACGACTTTAGGTAAATCTCGTTGAAAACTCCAGCAGTAGTCTACCGTTATATGTGATGGCTCATCTTCCCTGAAAACGCTTTTCCATTTTCGAAAATCCTGATGAAATCTTTCATCCTGCTCCACACTAAAATCACCCAGATTTTGTGGAAATCTATCTAAATGTGAGTGCAGAAAGTGGATTTTTATGCTCATGCAAGTTCGATAACATTCATTCGTCAAACTCTACATGGTCGTCATATTTCTTTTTGCCTAGGAATTTACTCATAACTAAAATAAATGAATTCAAAGCTTTGGATTTGACTTCAGTCATTAATTTAAAAAAAGAAAAAATTGGATCTTTCACGAGTTGCCTAATCTGTGGCCCATCAAAAATACCAGCTTTAAATTTTTCTGTACTTAATCCTGGAAACTTGCGTGAAAGAAAATTGAAATATTCGCCACTTTTGTCAAGCGCCTTCACAAACTGTTTCATTATGCCGAGTTTAATATGAAGTGGTGGAAGTATGTGTCTCTCGTTGAACAGAAGATAAATTAGGATACGACCATTTACTTCGATTTCCAGGGTTAATTGCGTTTATTTTCACAATGCAGAAGTAGCAGTCGTTATGATGGTTTCGAGGTTCTCTCTAAATCGTGGATGTTACGAAAATTATTGCATCTTTTTTCCACTGCATCATAATCGTAGACATACCACACATTTCTGGCATACAATATGATGAACGCATGGCCTATCTTGATTACAAAATTTTATTTTAAATTATTGATGATACGCAGTTTTCACAAGAAACTGCGTATCATCACAAACAAAAAGAAAAAAGATTTTTTTTTGTTTTGTTGACCAGTGTTATAACTAGCTAGCAATTTGTAGATGATCAGTCAAACTGTTTAAAAGCTGTTAAATGTGGAACTATTTAAACAAAATTGTCGATCTAATGACTTGTTGTCGGAACAAAGAAACAGTCAATAAATTTATTTTTCTTCCTGAAGTGTTTTCATTAAGTTTTTGCAACAATTTAACAGCTTTTTAGTTTCATTTTTAAATGGCTAATATTTCTTAACCACCTATTTAGCAGAATGTAATGATTAAAAACAGTCAGAAATTCAATTTCATAAAACAAAACTTATCTTTGGCTTCATCTTATTCTTGGGCTTCAAATGAACCAAACTGTTAATTATTTTTATCCGTTTCACACAATTTTAAGATTTTTGGCATCGATTTGTTATAGCATATTTTTACATACTTTGGTCGCAACTTATTGTGACACACATTAAAAAGTCTCACGAAAAAAAGTTGCAAATATAACCCTCTAGAAATGAAGATTAGTCTGTTCTTATATGATTCCCAAAATATTACATTTGAATGATTAAATTTCTTTCAATATCATTATCAAAATTTCCATTAAAAGAAAATTAACTTCGAAATGCAATATAGGCATGCTAAGGCCTGGAATATGCACTTAAGTAATTGTTATGTCCCTTTTCAGTCAGACTTTTTGAAAAACGAAAAAAGCTAATAACTTCACAAGGGTGTACTTGTTTAATTGCTATATATATAACAATATATATATATATATATATATATATATATATATATAAAATTTATTTGTATCAAAAGTTCAAAGGTCAAAATTGGTCATATAAAAATCAAGCCATTATATCTCAAAAAACGATATTTTTAAAATTCTTAAAATAATATATATCATGTTGACGTAATTCTTCTCCTCATACGTTCAAAATTTCAAGGTGGACACTTACTTAGTTTAGAAGTTATAAAGCAAAATAAGGTAAAAAGCAAATTTTTTTATACAATTTAAAATATTTACAAAAATTAATTTCAAATTATGTTTTTTATGAGCTCAGAATAAATGAAATTTTATATTACGGATGTCAATTTCATAGCACAATTGTGCTGACTGAGTTCACACGTATTCTTACGCTCTTTCATTTAGTCGTTGCTAAGAGTGCAAAGAGTACAAAATACACTGGAAAAAAAATTTATGAAAATAAATTGTTTGGTAATTAATAACCATAAATTTCTTTAATATTAATTTTTTAAGTTAAAATTGAAGGAATGTGAATTATATTTCTTATATGCATTTTATATATTTATAAATTTAATGCAAAGAACGCAAAACTGCATTAAAAAAATATTTTATATTTTTTATTTACTATTCCCAACTTTTCATTGAGTGCATTATTTTTCACACTCACTAATACAACTACATTTTTAGTCATTGACATCTCTATTTTATATTTTGATTTTAGATAATATTTTGTTACATATAACTTCTAAACGAAAGGTGCAAAGTTTCATATTAGAAACTTCCACCAGTATGGAGAAGAGTCATGTTAACATTATATAATTTTTTAAGAATTTTAAAAATATCATTTTTGGCGAAATAATGGTTTAATTTTTATAAATCTAATTTGGACCTTTGAACTCTTGACATGTTAACTTTTTACATATCATTATAAAGGCAGTATACATATATATCTTTTAAATAATACTGAAATTTAAATTATACAATCTAACACGGTTATAACGAACACCGATTTTAACGAACTATGGCTATAGCGAACATTTTTCTTCGACCCCACTGATTTTACCTATATTTTCCATACAAATAACTACGTTTATAACGAAACGGTTATAGCGAAGTATGAAGTTATTAGTAAATTGATTATACTTTGGTTCACAACTTCTAAACAAAATTAGTGATTGCCTAAAAATTTACACGAGTAGGGAGAAGACTAATGTCAACATTATATATATATTTTTAAGAATTTTACCAATACCTTTTTTGAGAAGTAATGGTTTGATTTTTATATATCCGACTTTGATCTTTGAACTTTTTATAGAAATAAACACTATACATATAGTTATATATAACTATATAATATTATCTTTGTCTTTAATATGAAACTAAAACCAGAGATTTACCATGTATATTTTAGAAGTTATTAGCAATTAAAGTACTACACCTTTGTGAAGTTTTCAGCTTTTTTCCTTTTTCAAAGCGCCATATTTTTGGACCAGAAAGTGCCATAAGTCTAAAAATTTATAATTTAAGAAACACTTCCAAATAGCCAATAACTGTAGTGAATTTCATTGAAATCGGAGATGTCTAATCCGAAAATGGCTGTCTTCTGTCCGTTTTGATATTTAATCACCCTAAGGGATTCTGTTGGCTATAATAAGCAAAGTCTTTAATCGAAATTTAATTACCCAAATGGCAACCTGCTTAACCATAGCCATTAGAAAATATTATTAGGGTATTTAATAGCTGTGATAATGGAAGGGCTAGTTCTTGGTTTAAGATGAAATTTTCTTAACAAATAGAAGAAGCGGATTTTAACGTTATCATGTGTAAAATTTCCGTCATTTTTAGAGGAAATTTACAGTATAATAGAGTGTCCGTTTAAAAAAAATGTAAGAAGATATTTATTCTATAACAAGCTCAAAGTTATGAATTTTTTGGGACCTATTTCGAGAAAAAACTCGAAACTTTTTTGGGCAATTGGTAGGGAACTAAAGAGTAATTTAATTTTTTAGATCAAAATCGAAAATTGCAGTCTTTCGAGACATTTTACTGAGCAATGTAGTCAGAGTTTGGGTAATGCCGATACGAAATATTGCATTTTTTCAATAGGGTTTCTCACCTTTAAGATTTTTAATAGAATCATACGTACATACATACATACATACATACATACATACATACATACATACATACATACGTACGTACATACATACACAGATAAATACATACATACACACATAAATACATACATACATACATACGTACATACGTATACTAAGAAATGTACTAATATATACTAAGGAATTTTATAGAATTAATTTAGATAGCTTGTATCGCATGTTCCACAGATATATTCTGTCGAAAACTGCATTTTTGCACAGATAATTAATGTTAAGTCTTTGTGGACTATTGGAAACTTTGGAAAGTTGTTTGATAGTATAATAAATAGTTCTTTCAACTTTTTATCCTTAACCATGAACTGAACAAAATTTCGAACAACAGTAGATTCATTCCAAGTAATAGATAAAACAAAACAAATTTTCACAACTTCTCCATTCCCAAAATAGTGTCAATAAAAAACTAAATGTCTATCAAAAACTTTTAACCAAAACAAACTTGCAATAACATTTTTCATACATTAAATATGAATAACAAAAAACTAAGTTTAAGTAATATCATTTCTAGTTTTTCAGCAAAAAAAAAAAAAAAAAAAAATACCGTTATGGGAGGCAGCTTAGATTGCTGAATGGCTGGTTGTTTACAAGTTGCTAGCTTATAGTTGCAGCAGCAAATGTTACTAAAAAGCTTCTGGTAACGTCTTATATTACGAGTAATTTTTTTTTTTTTTTTATTTTTTATTATTTATTTTTGTTTTTTTAAACAACCATCCAACAAATCTTACATTAATCTTTAATGGTGTTTCTTTAACTTATACTAAAAGTTACTTAAAAATAATAATACCGCCAGCAATAATAAAACACCATAAGATAAGTAAAATGTCATATTTGTCTCATAGTTAAAATGATTTTTTTTTTTTTTTTTTTGTTTTTCTATTTTTTCTCTCCTTAATTTATAAGATTATAATAATGCTTAATTTTTGTTTTTATTTTGGTTTCTTTATAGCTATATTAAATTTGGGAATTATTAATTTTAATACTTACACCAATATGTTGGCCTTCTACATATAATTGAGGTACTTTTATTATATCCGAATGCATGCGTTCTTTGATTTCTTGTTGATATTCCACGCTCATAAACACATCACGTTCTTCAAATTTCACCAGCAGCGTTCTTAAGATTTGTTTAACATTTGAACATTTTGCATAAGTATCACGTATGATTCCCATACTTGTTGTATACAACACAACTTTGCCTGAGTCTTTTTCTTTGTAATTCTGAAGAAAAAAAAAAAAAAAATAAATAAAAATAATGAGAACAAAAAATAAATAAATAAATATAAATTATGGAAAATTAGATACAAGTTTTATATTAGTGATGTGAGTGTAAATTATTATTTTAAAAATAGATTTTCTTGGCAAATAATAATTTAGCTTAAGAAATTATTATTAAATTTAAAGTAATTTATAAAATAATTAATTAGGCATTTGACTCAGTAAAAAAATTAATTAAAAAATATTGAAATTGAAACTGTGTAATATCTGCAGATACATTATCCTACTCTTACATCATTCTCCAAGGACTGGTAATTAAAAAAATGGATCTCAATTTTTACAAATACTATAAGAATTTCTGCAATGAAGAAGAGAAATTAAGAATGCAATTCCTTAGTTATTGTCCTGCCACATAATGAGCTATCTAGTGGAAAAAAACTCGAAAAATTTATTTTAAAATTTAATAACTTTCAGCATTCTAGATATGACTCGTTTTTATACCCCACACCACCATAGGTGGTTGGGTTAAAGTATACCAATCGACTCAGAATCACATTTTGAGTCGATCTAACGATTTCCGTCCGTCCGTCTGGCTGGCTGGCTGGACGGCTGGCTGTCCATGTAAAGATAAAAGAAGATAATTCAATGAAATTTGGCACGTAACACTTTCATGACACAAGGACGAAGCGAATTGAAATTGGTGATGATTGTCCATTATTTCACCTAGCCCCCATACAACTATCATAAATGCCTTAAATATAGCAATATTTTAATGAAATTCGGTGTAAGAAAGTTTTGTATAAGTATCAATCTTTGTGCCAAATTTCATGAAGATTGGTTCATAATTGACCATAGCTCCCATATAAAAACCTCTTCCAAAAATCACTTTATCGTACATAAATCGCATACACATGTTAGTATCAGGATTATATTCAACACAAATAAGTTTCATATAAATAGAAATCATAGTGACAAATTTTGTTTTAAGTCCTCTTTCGGGAATCACCCTAAATTACATAAATTCATATAAATGTTAGTATTAACATAATATTCTGTATTCGTATGATTTATTTTACACATGTCTAACATAAGGCCCCTCCACGAATTTTGATGGGCACGCACAATGGTGTGGGGTATCATATGGTAGGGTTTTACAGACTATATATTTCCTACTTGTTTATTATGCAATTAATCTGCACACAATAGAACGACGACTACGTTTATACACACCTCTTACATATTTTATTTGCACGTTAGTAACTCAAGAAAAGTAATCGTGGTTAGTGTAACTAATTGCAAATAAAGCATATGGCGTTATCACTTCCTTTTACATTCATAGAATTTTCGATGATAACAGTTGTATTCTTCCTATCCGGCACGACAAATAAGAAAATATATTTCTTTATGTAATTTATGAATAAACAGTGAGTTATTTATTTGCAAATTATTTTTATTTGTAATAATTGTACGTACAGACATAATAATAGATTTGTATAAGACTTACTTTATACAAGACTTACTTTTGTTGAGTTTCATTAAAATATATGTGTATTTAAGCAATTTATGAGTGTTAGAATGCTATTCCGAGAGGATATTTGTATTGGGGATTGGTGGGTCCATTATATAGACCGACCATAACCAATTTCAATAGGGTTCGTTCTAGTCCCAATAGCAGATTATGTGCTAAATTTTTTTGATTTATTTTTAAAATTGCGACCTGTAGTTTACAAAGTATATAGGGATAGACAAACGGTCAGACGAACGACTCAGAAATGCCCACAAATAAATCAATACATGATAGAAAAAAAGTGAAAGCAGATTCCTGTTTACACTTCAAACTCCATCTAGTCCACCTATTTTTGCTTAAAGATGAAAAAATATATTTTTTTTTGCACACCAGTGTGTCTCTACTTAATTGTAGGTATACATGATAAACGATAAAAACTGAACATTTTTGCTATCTCATATCGTAAAAGAACTTTTATGGAAAAAAAATCTCTTCAATTTTTCATGAAAAAAATTTCCGACAATTTTTTTTAATAACTTCGAAGCTATTTAGTAGTTAAAAAAATAATATAAAGAGAGAGAGAGAGAGAGAGACAACTTGAAAACAATTTTGGTACGCATCTTTACCTATACCGCAACCATTCTCGAGTTATGGTAAAATATGTAAAATATGGTGTTGTCGCCTTATTAAGGGGCAAAGATTAAACATGTCCATGAAAAAAGATCAGGGTCTGATGGAAAAAAAAACTGAAAGCGGATCCGTGTTTAGCCCACCTATTCTTGTTTAACCCTTTTCGAGGCACTACAATAAACATGTGAAAATTAAATAAAATTTATATAAGTCTTTATTTATTACAAATATTTCATTGTATAAATCAATATAAAATAATTATTTATAGAATTTTTGCATGTTCGGCTTAAGTTCATTGAATAATTGTAAAAGTTTTATTAGACACTTGGCAGAATGGAATGTATTTTTTTAGGTAGTAAATCAGCATGATTTGTTATTCTTTAGCCACTTATTAAATAGCAATGAACAATGTTGTTATTATTTTTGATTTGTCCCTTCTGTTTTTTTTTTTTCAATATTTTTTTTTAGAAATACTTAACAGGGGCAGTCATCAAACAACACTTTACACCGTGCCTTGTTTTTAAGGTTGTGGCGGACCAGAAAATGCATACCATTCTGCCGAGTGTCTAATAAAACTTTTACACTGTATTCCTCTACAATTATTCAATGAACTATATAAAAAAGTTAAACAAAAAACTATAAACTAATTAAGCGTAAAATAATTTAATCATGCAAGGATTCAGAGCAAAGACATGGTAGATATTATACAAGAACACGTTTCATTTATGAAATTCACTAAAGAAAAATTTTGTTTTACTAAGGTAAAGTGGCACGTTCGTCGATGGTACTAACATTTTCGCATATTATGAATTCCGAAGTCTATTTTTATCAACGCAACAAACAGCTTAAAAAAATTTAAAGGGCGGATATACTTCTGGTACTCTCGGACTATCGTGTTTGGTACTTATTTCGATTTTTCTTTTACACATGAAATAATTTTTTTTTTTTTTATATATAAAATAAAAGCTTAAAATTCTATATGAGACTATATTTATACTATATCAATGCTCCCAAATTGTATAAAAATATTTGATATTTAATATATAAGTAAGTGGTATATATTTTGTACCAAGAAATTTCTATTTAAGTTTAGGAAAGAAAATTTTCGATTGCAAGAGTTTGACGAAAAATGCTGACACTATCTAAATTGCTGCATAAAATAGACCCTTTTGGTGAACACTTTCACGTTTTTACATTCGCACAATTTCAAGCTCAAACACAACTTTTCGTCCTTCAAAGTTATAGGTTATCTTGATAAATAACCCATACGACCACAAAACTCAAAAATAATAACAAATACAAGACTTGTACAAAATTTTAAATAAAGGTTTTATAACAAATCTCCTATGTTGCAATTTACATTACACAAATACATTCACTTTTTATAAAATCTTAAATTTTCGTTTTGGAATTTCTGCCAAAAAATGGATTTTTAACCAATGTTTAGCGAAGATAATTGTGCAAAACATTTGTTTTACTATTGTTTATACTTGATGTTTAAATATTGAAAAAATATATTAGCAAGGTACCAAAAATATGTAAAATCATACATTTTTCTGGACTTCAAAATAAGCAAAATGTTATATTATGTTCACGCACAATGGTTTTTTACTTGCTTTTATGAAAAACACAATAAGTTTAAACATCAACGTTCACATATCATTTTATTGTGTTTTTCCTTTTGGCCTGTTTTCGTTTGCCAAAATATTTGCACAAATTTTTCATTTAAATAAAAGTATCAAACACAAACACTTTCTAATTCAAAAAATAAAATTTCTAAACAAATAAAATTTGTGAACAAATATAATTTCTTTCATAATTTTTAATTTTTTGTTTTTAAACTGTTTAACAATTTTTATAAATTCTTTTTTCAATGAATATCTACCCAGCAAAAACTTTTTAGTTTTCGGTAATGACAACTACTTATTAAAGTAGTTTCTTGGTAATGAGGCGTCATTATTATTTGCCTACTCTGTATTACATTAATAAGTACTCAATAGTATAATAGCACAGTAATACTGCAATCACGTGGATGAGTTGGCTAGAGGATTAACAACCAGAAGGTTGTTGGTTCAACCCCATTCTGAAGCTGTTAGTTTTTTATAATAAAATGTCTAAAAAGATATTTTAAACTAAATGTCGCTTAGGATGCTATATGCGAGATGGTGTACTGACCCAGCAAAAACTTTGCTTTCCTGGTACTACTTACTTTTTGCCTGAATAACTAGTTATTTTTGTTCGAGTTGTCCACAAATTCATGTAGTTATTTTTTGACTCTAGAGGTACTCAAAAATATGTACCTAAACGAAAACAAAAATAAAAAAACCAAAAAATTTTGACGAAAACCAAAAAGTTTTTGCTGGGGAGTAAGACGTTAGTCAGTAAAAACGAATGGTCAGTGTGTGTCCAAGTTCGAGTCTCACTGACGGCAAAGTTTTTTTGTTTTTTTTTTTATTTTTGTTTTCGTTTAGGTACATATTTTTGAGTACCCCTAGAGTCAAAAAATAACTACATGAATTTCTGGACAACTCGAACAAAAATAACTAGTTATTCAGGCAAAAAATAAGTAGTTTATGTTTGTTTCCAATTATACCTGCTAGCTTACCAGGAAAGCAAAGTTTTTGCTGGGTATGTACTAAAAATACTGAAAATGTCTTCCCTGTATGGAAATTAAGTATGTTTTTTATGTGTTAAATAATTAAACAATTCGAACGAGATGTTTTTTGACTTTCAAAAATATATGAAAAAACAAATCAATTTGTTTGTGTTTTTTGAAAAAATGACTCGTTTTTCAAAAAACCTCTATATGTGAACATAGCATTTGTTATTTATCCGGTTCAGACAATTTTAAGAATTTTGGCATCGATTTGTTACAGCATTTTTTTTTGCATATTTTGATTATAACAGCATATTTTTGGCTTAGTAACATATTTTGTCATATTTTCATAGAAAACCTTTATTTTAAAGCATATTTTAGCAATTTAAATTACATATTTTTTAACTAAGAGCATAATCTTTCACATGTTACACTTATGGGAATAATTTTCATAATTTTTTTTTTTACATAATTTGGCATTAGTGAATTTTTTTACACTCACATTTCAAATCCGATTCCCTAATAATTTTCATTTTATAAATTGAGAGAAATTTTTTAATTTACTAATCCAATGTATAAGCTTTGAATGTTTTTAAGTGCAAAAAGATAAAAATAGTTTTTAGCAATTGCTAATAAAAGTCAAGTTATTTTAGAATGAATAGTAGATAATTTAAAATTGAGCCAAAAAAAATAATATTTTTAGAGCGTACCTTTTAATTATGGGATCATATTTTCTAATTTTAAGATCATTTTTTATGCGCTCAAAATACTTTTTTAGAGTATATTTTTGGTTACACTGTATATTAAGCTCAATTTACGGTGAGCATATTCAATTCGAAATACTATATTGAAATTTCTCAAATGATCTTTTTAATGAAAATAACATTTATAAATATTTATTTTACAAATTAAGCATCATATTGCAAAAAAAAAGTCATATTCGAAAAGAACATTGGGAAAACGAAACCTTAAGATATTTCCAAATGACTTGTTTTGCTCTTTTACTGAATGAGTGAAAATTTGCAAATAACTTTCTGATATTATGATATTATTATTTATTATTTATGATATATTCCCACAATTTTTTTTGAATAGTTTTAAATCGCTTTTAGACACATCTTTAAATAAGAAAATAAGAAACTTCAACTTTTTAAACTTCAAAAATAAGAGCCGATTATTTAGCTGTACTCATTCAGGTGAGTGGATATTAATGCGTTAAGATGCCTCACGAAGTTCATACTGCATGCTATCTTGAAGATTGGTTTTTGTTAAACACATAATCGAAAATATGTATTCTACAACTGCATTGCTTGTTATAGTCGTTATCATATTATGGACTACTTGTGCAAGTTCTTTATAACGACATGTACCCGCAGCATTTTTAAAATTATATATAGTTTTGTCAAAAATTCCAATTTTATTAACTACACAAAGATACAATTATTACATAATTTCCCCAAAAAAAATCCCCAAAATATTTTAAATATCCCCAACAAATTCTCCAATCTCCTAACTAAAAAGTTCATCATTTTCTGTAACAATAATTCCCCAAATTGGGGGTTAAAACCCAAAATCTGGCAGTCCTGATACAGAAAACCTTCACCACTAAGCTAATAACAGAGAATACAAAGAATGGAACTCTGTTATCATAAAAAATCTGATTTTAAGATTGTGTAAATTTCTATGTCAAATTTTATTTGAAACCACTTTCACCACACATCATAAACACACGTAGTTGCTCAAAATAGTATTAAAAAATGATTAGATATAATTCATCACAATTATATTCGCAGACTTTTATAAATTTTCATCCACAAATATAAATATAATTACATTTTTTGGCTTTTTTTTTTGATGAATATGAAAATAATTTAAAATTATTTTAAATTCGGTTTTATTTTTAATACCAAAAGTAGCAACTGTGTTCGTTCAATTTAAAAATTAATAATAATGTTATGTATTAGAGAAAAAATGTGTTGCGAGTGTAATTTTTCTTAAATTTTAAAGGAAAGTTATTTTTTATTTTGTGTTCTTTTTCTCTCTCACAAGTGTGTTGAATTCACACAGAACTTAAATGTGAGGAGATAGAAACGTTGTTTTTGTGTAAGATATTGAGCCAGTTTCTTTTCTTTGTATTCTTTGGCTTATAACGACTCTCTCCTAAGTCTTTTGTTTTGCTCTAAATAAACATACAAATATATGTTATATTTCATTTTTATTTTTTAATCTGTAATCATGTTTAATCATATTGTGTCAAAAACTTGCTTGTAAAAGTATTAATTAAAGTTATAAGTTACATGTGACAATAAAATTGAATCATTTTAATAATTCAAATGCGTGTTCAAGTTTTTTTTTTTATAAATCTCTTTTACGCAGTATACAAAAATTTAAATAAATGAAAGAAAGAAAATGTGAACAAAATCCCCATTAAAAAAACCACATGCAATTTCATTGAACCTTTAAATAAAGCTAAACATCTGTGTGACTTTCCCCAAACCAAAACCAAACAAACGAAAATAATTTAAAGTCTTTGAATAAATATTGTTGTTTGTATTTATACTTGCCACATGACTTTGTGGCGCATAAGAAAAAATACTCGAAGCAAATTAAATTTGTTATATGAGGAGTAATACCATGTGTGTAAGTACCATTTGAAGTTTACATAACATAAACTAAAAAAAAAATTATATAAATTTTCATTTGAAAAACCAAAGAAATCAAACACATAAATTGCGTGTAAGAATTTAATGAACTTGTATTATAAATACTCATATATTTGTTTGCAATTAAATATGACTTTATGTAGAGGAAAAACACACGTTTATGAAATTTCTGCTTAAACATTGGAAAAATATGGGGAGGAATAAATGTATACCACAATTTAGTTAAGGAAGCTTAGGTTAATTTTTTAATAATGAACATACTTTAAGAGTTTAACATATTTAGGTCTAACTGAATTAAAACAATAGAGATACGTTATATCTATCATATAATTGAGCTGATCTATAAAACCTAAGATTAATATCAAAACTTAAAAATCAGCCTTTATAGAGTGTTTCATAATCGTTACTAACCAATCTTCAAATCTCTCTGCTGTTGTTTGATGCTTAATTATTAATTAAAAATACATTTTCCATAGTTAAAGTCTAAATATAAAACATTATTATAATATGGTTTCTGAAAATTAGTTGTTTAATATTTATAGTAATTATTATTATTAATTTTATTAGTGTTGTTATTGCTTAAAGCTTGTGTTATTGCTGCAGCTGATTAACAATAATCATACCACACATGCATCAGCCATCAGCCATCAACCACACAAACAACTAGTTTCTAATACCAACTATATATATATATTTATGTAAAAAGTTAAATATGCCCGCTTGTCTATGCATGAAAATGTTTATTTTCTTGTTAGTATATCTATCCATCCCTCCGTCTGTCTGTCCTTATTGTTTATTTGTCTGTTTAACTATTTGTTTGCCTTGGAGGTGTTTAAATGTTGGTATTTTTTCTTTAAACATATTTTTTTTTCGATTTTGGCATGAACACTTTTTTTAAATTCATATGTTTATTAAGATTATTTGCAACTTGGCTTGTGGTAGTAGAGCCAGGCAGACAGGCAGTCATTCAATCAGGCTGTTTGGAAGGTAGGCAGGCACATTGAACCGGCCTTTTAAGTCACGAATCAAGATCATGGTTACTTTGGCAAATAAATACAACAAATACAAATAATTTTGTAGTATTTATTTATTAGTTAAACAAGTAAATTTGTTGTATAAAAAAGGCTCCTTGTACATTAGCCAATGTTGCAAATGTATATTTAAGCACTGTGGTTTGTAAAGAATAAATATTTTAGAAATAAAATATTTTTCCTAAAAAGTAAAAATTATACTTTTAGATAGAAAACTCATCTTTAGGATATTATTCATAAATATTTAAATTTAAAATTGAAATAAATATTTAAACAGTAATTTATTTGTTCAAAACAAGTCTTCTAATAACATAAGTCAACTCTAAGAAATATCGCAGATTTCGTGGGAATACTCATTCCAATCATCTTAAAAATTATAGTTTCATTCAATCTCGTCTCAAATTTAACCCATTGACGACCAAGAAAATATGCTTCTCCAAGGAGTTTTTATGTTATATAACAGTCTAGGTAAGAGTAGATTAAATATGTCAATTATATTTTATCCAGGAGAAATAGTCCTCCAACAATGTAGTACCAATTAGGTCACTAACTTATCCGATTTAGTCCTAGGTCTTTTTAAAGTTGAAAATATTAAAATTTCCCTTTTTACCCATACACAAGACCACTTGTCTTGGTCACTATTATCAATATTAAAAAAAATATTTTTTCTCGTTTGAAATATAGTTTAGATGGAAATCAAAGCAATTTTATGCATTTACTTTATATCATAAGCCTTTAATTCCTTTTTGCACTTTTTATGCGTTATAAGTAAATTTTTGCTTTTTTGATTAAAAAATCAAAGGAAGTTTGTATATCGTCACCTAAAACGTAAAACGCCGTAACAACACTTCTTAATTTTTAAAAGTAGAAGCAAAAAACATTATGAAAATGGAAAAGGTCATAACCACAATCTTAAGGAATTAAATTAATTTTTTTTAATCTAAAAATAGATAAAGTATAAAACACTATTCAAACCAATTTTTTTTAATTGTCTCGCTTATGAAGTTGATGTTACGGTCTTATGATTTTTGTTAATATTGCTGTCATTTTTGAAGATATGAATATGACATTTTTGTGTAGATGTAGTTTGGGTCAGTACATTATAATCTAGTAAAAAACTAACATTTGATTTTTCAATGGTTACGGCCCTTTGCATTTTAGGTGACAATATATTCCACTTATAATTATACTCAAACACCTACGTTTGTCTTTGTTAGCAATAATTTTCATACATAAAGAAAATATATCGACAATTTTTAGTTTAATTTTTGATTTTACCATTGTAAAAGATAAGAGTTGTCAATGCTAAATTATTCAGAAAAAATTGATTAGCGAAAAATCGCAAAACCAGTCTATTTGTTTTAATTGATTTTAGTTTACAAACTTTTACCGAAAATTAAAATTTCTTACAAACCAATTTTTTTCCTGGGTTGCATGAAACACACATTTTTTTCCCCTTGATTGCAACTAGTTCCTACTATTTTCATAATAAATTATAAAAATTCTTATCATAGAATACAACTAGAAATTTATGTGAGAGGAACTTCGAACTAAATTAAAAAAAAAAAACATTACTCATTTTTTTTATTGCATGAATTAGGTTTTTGACAATTGAATCAGGTTTTTTTCTCTCACATAAATATCTACTTATTAATCTGTGGTACTCATCATCAGATCTATTTTCTATACACAGAAAAAAACTAAATTCGGGGTTTGCAAACAAATATTTGGTAAAATTTGTTTTGATACTTTTTAAATAAATTTTATTCTAGTATCTATATTTTTAAAATCAAAATTGGAAAGAAAACGTTTAACATTTTTTTCTCGCTTTTAATATCTTCTTGCTTTAATTTATCAGTTTAAAAAACACAAAAGGTAAGGAAAAAGCTTAAGGACAGCTTAAGGAACTTCTTAAGAAAACAGCTTCAAATGTTTTTCCGAGACAATTTTTTCAAAGCTGAATTGAATGGTCTGAATTACTATAAAACGAAAAGGTTTGCTCCTTCAAGAGACTAGGCGTAACTAGCTGGTGCTGCAAATATATAGCAGACCATACTATTAATTCTATTTTTGAGAAGACTGGCTATTTTTTCTACTTATCTTTCTGAGATGGTCCTAAAGCTGTCCAAGTCTTCTAAAACTGTGGTAAATAACTTTTGACTTGATTTATCATGAAACATTAATCAAAATTTTAAATGGGGTAAGCCTTTACACGTCAACATATCGTTAATTTGAAAGAAGTAAAAGCAAAACGATTCTTGTGTTCCGATATCGAAAAAGTTGTGTAAAAACTCAAACCAACTGCCAATTGCTAAGCTGTTGAAAAATTCAGTCCCTTAATGTTTTATAGACCTCAGTGAACCTACTGAAATAAAATTTATGATATTTTCAATGTTTGATGCTGTGTGGCATATTTCAGGGTTTCCTAGTAAAATTTAAAAAAAAAAAATTTATTATACTAAAGGTTGTTATTTCTCCATATTATTTCTCCATATATTATAGGATAATATTTTTTATTAGAGTTTATTACAAACAAATACTATTTAATATTGTGATCCTTTTTAAACCCAAGTGAATCTTTTTTGGTCCATAAATTTTTAGCTTTCGAAATATTTTTTTTTTTTTTTTCGATGCGCCTTTATATTTCCAACTCCAACTATTTATGCCAAGTGTGGCCGGTCAATTTCGTACTGTCAATGCAATGAGCCTTAGCAAAATGTGTTTTGACAAAAGCATACCGTTTTCAACTATCCACGACATTTGACTTAAGTTTATGGTTCAGATCAATTACATTTACCGCCGTTCCTATATCTATATATGCAAGAATTCGAGGTATTCTCAGGAAAGTTTCAGATATGAATTTTTGTCAGTGCATTGACGTTATATAATAATTTATTTGAATAATAATTAGTAGTCAGAATCGTTTTGCTTTTGTTGCAAAAATTCCAGCTAAAGAAAATATCAATTCACTTTCCACTAAAATGGAAAAAGTATTGATCTTACTTTGTCTATTATGTTAATTATCTTTAAAACTTTAATTTTGTATTTCTATGCTATTACTTGACAAATTGTTCTCGATATAATTTTGACTCTTTGCTTTTTTTTAATAATTAATTAATTGAAGCTATTGGCAACCCAATTTTTTTTGTAAACATTATCCTTGATTTAGAAAGTTCCCGTTTTCTGGAAAGTTGAAAAGTCCAGGAAAACCCAAACCCTAGACACATTTATAAACACACCCTATTTTCATAAATTTCAGAGGATATAAAAATCGTATAACATTGAAATTTTTATATATGTTAAATTAGTCCAAATAAAATATATTCCGATTAAAAGCATTTTTCTATTTTAGATTTTACTACCTGTTTTTAAGAATAATATAATTTGACAGTGTTTCAAAACTATAAACGCACTTAATTAAAATCTTCAAAATTTATTATACTGAATGAACAAATTATAAAAATTGGAAGAAAACAAAAATTATAGAACAACTGACGAACCTCACCATCTCCCCTATGGTCCTACTTTATATATTGTTCCCAATACTTTAAACTACATTTTAAAGAAAAATTATAAAAATGAAGGATAATTCTGATTTCATTACCCTTTTGCTTAAAAAAAATGACATTTTTATACAAATAATTAGAAACTAGATTTATTAGGCATTAATTTGATCTAAAGTTTGTTTAAATCGGATAAATAAGTCCAAAGTTGAGGTTAAAAATTGTGTTTTGTTTTCTTTTTGTTCAAAAATTTTTGCTTTCTCCCAATTATATTAAAAAGTAATAGGTATGACCAGTTTTAAATTTATTTAATTGAAAAATTCTTTATTGCATCCTCTTCACCAATTTCATTCTCATAGTTTTCTGATTAAATCGAATGCAACAATATTGCTCAGGTATTTCCGTTTGAGATTTACTCCGAAAACCATGTGTGAAAATTCAAGAAATTCTATTTTGCAAAAGTTTAAATAATTTTTAAGAAGAATTTCGTTGTCTTTTGTTGAAAAATTAGCACATATCTTCGAAGGAAGGAAGTATTCTGTCTTCTAACATTTCGTTTTGCGTTTATGGTTGCAACACATAGTGTATAAGAAAAAGTAACAAAATTGATAAAAAAAATAGAATAGTGAAATAATAGAGAAATAGGAAACTTGGAAATAAGTCAATAATCTCGACAACAATAAGACTTAAAATTCTTAGAACGAACAGATATATATGTATATATATATATATATTCGACAGCACCAGAATTGACTGAATTTTGAATTTTGACCGTAACTCTCCCTAGAATCGTTCACTGGGTTAAAAAAGGTATTGTGTGAAATATTAGTGAAACCCGTGTCGAGTAGGATCTGAAATTTTAATGGTGGTTTATATGGGAAAAATATGGCTTTATTAGAATTTTTAGAAAAATCTTGCTGTTAAGTACTTTGCTTTCTAATAAGATGTTAAAAATCATAATCTACACATAATTATCTATCAAACAAGATATAAAGATAAAAAGTCGGTTAAAAAATATTTAAAAAAATATTTATGTTATAACGAATTCCCCAGACCATTAATATGTTTTAGAATACTTGTGTAAGGAGTGTAAAAGCCAATTTTTATTTTTCGAGAAATGTTAAAATAAAATAATATTTTAAATTACTGAAAAATAGTTTTTTGTTTCTACAGGATAATTCAAACCTGTCTCCTTGATTTCATGCTTTTAAAAATTTTATTAAACAAATTTCGAAAAAGTTCGAATAAAACTATGCAGATTTATAGGCAACACCATAGGAAATAAATTACAAAAGAATTAGTTTAATAACTTGTACTACTAAGCCGTACCAGCGATTTGAATTTTACGGATTTCGGCAAAAAAGGCTTTTTTTTACAAGTTTTTAGTTATAAATTATTTTTTTTTTTTTCTTTTTTTGAACTGATATTTAGACTAAACAGAATTAGCACACAATAAGATAAAACATATCTTAGAAAATAAATTATGAAGTTTTTAAGAAAATTAGACAAGGATTACCTTTAAAATAGGAAGGTTAATGGTCAAAATTTCAAATATTTAAAGTTTTTAAGGAAAACATCACGAAACATTATTTTTTATCTAGAATTTTGATATACAAAAATGATTTAAAAATATTTAATAAACACTAAATATTCTTAAATTAGCCATTTTTAATAATTTCCACTTTACACCAACAGTTCCCATTTTATGAAAAAAAGTTGATTTGAAAAAGAAAACGCCCAAAATAAGTAATACCAAAACATTAGACAATAGTCCATTCTATAAACAGTTCTACTGCATTGTTCAAAGGATTATTGGTTGGCATTTTATTAAAGTTAAATTAAGGTATACTTCACCTTTCCCCACTCTCCCCTAAATATTCAATTAAGCACAAATTCTTTGTTAATGGTATAAAAAGTGAAGTGATAACTCTTTTTGCTCTTCTGGCACTACTCTAACAGCATATTAAGTAGGCTAGTTGTTTAGCAATTAATACTCTTAACTACCCACTGTTAGCTAACATATATAAACATTTAACTAAAAATATTTTCTTCTGCTAGAAAAACACAAAAATCTTTATAGAAAATATTAGCAAATACTGGTTTTAACCTTGTCCACAAAATATTTATGTTAATAAAATTTGTGCACAATTTTCAGCATAAAAAAAATCTAACAATTGTACATGTTAGAAAAATCATTACATTTACACACATATAAACCTTCTTAAATAAATTTAAAATAACAAACAAGTTCTATTAAATTCCAACACAAAGTGACAACGACACAATTAAAATGGTACACGACCCAGAAACCCACAATTGAAATTATAGACTCACAGATTAATGAGTAAAATATATATATATTTTTTTTTTTTTTTTTTTGAAAAACCTCCTTCGAAAAAATAAAACTAGAGCTTTAAAACAGCATCAAGCTAAAGGAAAAAAATTTCAGTGAAAAAAAAAAATTTTAAATTGAAAAAATTACAGCCAACGGTAACAGCAACAACTTAAGTTAACAACAAAATACATAAAGATTTTATTCATAAATTTTAAATAAAAGTGCATTTAAGCCATGGTCAACGTTAACAAAATTATTACTATGACTTGGTCGAAACACACAAAAACATATAAAAAATAATACAACTTTAGCCAACTTCATACAGTTCAGACTTCATTTACTTCAAACTGAAATTAAATTAAAATTGTAGTAATTTGTTTGTCTACACAACATAGGCGTTACATTTATGCAACAGCAATAATGAAAATTTAAAGAAAAAAATCTATTAAATAAAGTTTTATTTATTTGAATTTAAACAAATTTGATTTTAAACACTATATTCGTTAAAAGAAAATTGTTATTTGGATTTTATTTATTTCTTGTTTGTAGGAAATAAAGGTTTTGTTTGTGAGGCACTGAGGCAGTCTGTTATGGTGTTTTATTGTTTTTATAACTGACTCGTGTCGAATTTATGGTTGGGTCATGAAATAAGTAAATGGGTTATTTAAATAAAAAATAATAATAATAAATAATAATAGAAAAAAATTAATAATAAAAATATTTAAAAGTTTGTTGAACTATTTATACACAGAAAAAAATATTTTCGAAAAAATTTCAATTAAATTATAAATCAGAATTTTGAACTGATTTCAAATATATTTATAATTAAATAAATTACTTAAAATCAAAATATTCTAACAAATTAAAACAAATTTTGCATAATAAAAATCTAAACAATAATTTCAATTACGAATAATATATATTCAATTATTTAATTAATTGAAATTTAACCTATTAGAAAAATGGTATAAAATTAATTAATTTATTAATTGATATAATACTAAAAATAATTGAAAGAAAAAATATTTTAAAATTTGAATGTTGGTTACTGGGATAAATGATATAATTGAAAAATTGATTTTAATAGTTTTTAACTTTAATAAATCTTTTAATAGACCATATTTTTTCTAGTTACACAGAAAAAAATATTTTCGAAAAAAATATCAATTAAATTATTAATCAGGATTTTAACATGATTTCGAATATTTTTATAATTAAATAAATTACTCAAATGAAGTATTTTGATAAAATTAATATTAAATTATTCAAATTATCACTTATTTTGTTTTATGTTTGATTAATTTATTAATTGATGCAATAATAAAAATAATTGAAAGCCCATAAATTGTTTTATTTTAATAAAAATTATTTTAAAATTTGAATTTTGATTACTTCAATAATTGATAAATTAAAAAAGTATTGGAATAGTTTTTAAATAAATTACTCAAAAACGACAAATTGACATCGATTCAAAATCTATTTTGACAAATTAAATTCAAATTTTACATAGAAAAATCTAAAACTCAGTTTCAATTACGATTAATATATATTCAATTATTTTATTAATTGAAATTCAGTCTATTAAAAAAATGGTATATTCAATTTTTCAAATTATCAATTATTTTTATTTATGTTTGATTAATTTATTAATTGATACAATAATAAAAATAACTCAAAGCTGATAAGTTATTTTATTTTTAATAAAAAGTTATTGAAAATTTGAATTTTGATTACTTGAATAATTCATACAATTAAAAAAGTAACTGGAACAGTTTTTATCTTTGATAAATCATTTCTTAGACCATTTTGTCTGAGTAATTACAGAGAAAAAATTATATAAAAAAATTTTCAATTAAATTATTAATCATAAATTCAAAATGCTTTTAATTATTTTCTAATTGTATCAACAAATTGTGTACTCAAATATAACATTTTCTAACATGTTGGCTAGAAATTGAATGATTAAATACACAAGTTTAGTAACTGAATATATAACTTTGTTCATAGGTTGAATTTCAAATAAGAAAGTAATTGAAAACGTAGATTTCGTAATTGAAATTGGAATTTCTGTGTAGATACTTTAAAAATATATCTACTACATAGTTCTCTGCAAAATCCAAAATATTTCTTAAACCTTATATTCTTACCTGTTAACAGGTTCACACTGGTCAATTTAAAATTAAATTAAATTTTCGTTTTTACCTCTTATAACATCTCTTGCCGTAATATTTTCTTACCTAAAAAGAGAACAAAAAATAAAAATAAAAATTATTTATTTAGTTTCAAGTGTAAATTTACCTTATTTAAAAAATAATTTTTAAGATGAGTGAAACTATTTAGTTTCAGTAACATTTTTCCGCTTTAATAACCATGACAATTACAAAGTTCACGTGTTTGTTTTTTTTTTTCTAATTTCGAAAACTGAAATCTTAATTATCCTAAAAAATAAAAATATTGACTATGTTATATTCGGCTTTGCGGAATCTATATACCCACCATCTGCAACCTTTTAAAATTTCTCCTTATATAAAGTGAGCGGACCACGCCCATTTTTAGTTTCCGAGTTTACATTGGTTCTTGGACTATTTGTACAAAATTTTGTGATGTTTCACCTTATATGGGCGGTGGGCGAAAAGTAGGCGGACCACGCCCACTTTTTATTTCCGAGTTTACGTGGGTCTTTTAACTGTTTGTACAAAATTTCGTTGCTTTTTATTAAATATATCGTCTGAAAAGTATAAACTGGAGTTACGATGGACGCTCTGTTTTCCTAGTATTTGGTTCATAACTTTTTTATTTATGAACCGAATTTGCAAATTTTCAATACAAAACAAAACTCATATAAGCAAATATTTGAGTCAAATTTCGGCCTTCTAGGATAGGGCCCATGTCGGCCCTACCCTACCTCCAACAGACAGACGGACAAACGGACGGACATCGTTGGATCGTCTTAGATTTTCACGAGGACCTAGAATATGTATGTATGTCTTATATTATTCTTTCGACATGTTACACACGGAATGATAAGTCCAATACAGCCCCATCTTTTTTGATGTTATATTGGGCTATTATACCCACCATCTACAACTTTTTGTGCCACTGTAATTTAAATTTACCTTATAAGGAAGGTGGACGATTTGAACTAAATTAGTTGTAGTACATGCTTTTGTTTCAGAGATATCGGTGGAAAAGTATGAACTGAATTTGCGGCGAACATCCTGTTTTTCTAGTAATTGGCCCACAACTTATTTACTTATGGAACGATATAAGACAAATGTTGGAGCCAAATTTTGTTATCCTAAGTGGTTCACCCCGAGCTCTATCGTGCTTTCAGCAGACAGATGGACAGATGGACGGACATAGCTAGATCGATTCAAAATCTTACCAGAACTCAGAATGTACGTATATACTTTATGGGGTCTTAAATGATTTTTTCGACATATTATACACGAAAGGACAAGTCCAATATAGACCTCATATTTTGTGATGGTAGGTATAAAAAAACGAAATAAACTCATTTTGTAAAAAATATTTATGTTTGAAATTTCATTTATATGAAGAATAAATAATATAAAATAGAAAATTACACCTTACAGTGGAACTTTTTAAAAGTTTAAAATTTTTTTTTTAATTTTTCATAAATTCTTAATATTATTTTTTATAAAAAAATAAACATTATTAAAAAATAATTAGTTTTCCAAAATAAGAAATAAAATAAATTTTAAACATATTGGATGCATATAAACTATGAAGAAAATTTTACAGACGATAAAAACTTCATAAAATCATATAACTTAAAGATAATAAATATCATGATAATGTTACATATACATATGTTTTACAGAAGTATAAATATCACCATCAAATCTTATAATAAGCGATCGACATAAGTCCTATAAGAGACCCCCTCCAAAAATTTTAAAAATGTATGGTGTAGGGTATCAAATGATCGAACTTGACCAACTACATATTTTTTACTTTTTTTCGAAATAAATTTGTTGAAATAATTAACGGAATCGTATCAAAAGATCATTTTATTATTAAAATGATGAATACGCCATTTTACTTGTTCTCAATTTAGTGCTTTAAAATTGACAAGATAATAAAATTTTTTCAAGTATGTGTATCATTATAATAATTGATTGTATTCTATTTATTCAAAAAGACCTAAAAATTCAAATCAAAATTAGTATGAAGAAATAAAAATTCCAAAAAAAATTTTTTCTTTATTATTTTTATACAAATAAATGTAAATTTGTTACTAAAGCAATATTCTGCAAAAAAACGCATATTGAAAAATCAGGTTTATAAGCCTTTATACACGTCCATGCTTCATATATAAATTTTCTTATAGGATATATACAAAATGGTATTTCTTATACAAAATTCAATTACTTTTCATAAATGTTAAACTGATTTAGTATTTTTTAACTAATTAGCTCAAAATTATTATCAAATGATATAGTGATTATACTATAGTCTAAGAGGTTCTTATATCAGACCAGTTATTAATTAAATACCATTTCTTGTATATTTTAAAAATGCTTTTTTTTTCTTTTATAAGACTTACATACTTGATGTTAACATAATTATGGAATTTGTTCACTTTAAAGTGATTGGGTCAAATATGGAAATCATATAAGGCCTTAAGGACGCGCAACTTTGATTTTTTTTCTTAAAGTCTATATTAAGACCTTGTTTAGCAATTTGTTAATATTTGAAAAGGAATGTCATAATTTACATTGGCTTATTATTTTTTTCACAATATCATCAGTTATTAAAAAAAATATATATATCGGCAGAAGTTAATTTAAGAAAAGTGTAAGTAATGTTTTTTTTATAAATTTGAACTGATTTAGACTTTAAGATAAAATAGAGTTGGGTAGAAGAGGGAGCATGTACCATAGGGGCGCAACTGTCATTGACAATTATCTTGAAAACTAAGTATTAATTTTTGTCGCACTACATGATTTTCTTTTCCTTTATTGCAGATCTATCATCTATCAAATTTAAATTTCTTTCAGTTTACATTTGATCGAAGGTATAAGTGATTAATTATTTTTTCTTTCGCTGAGTGTATTTTCTGTGAGAACTTTTTTTTTGTTCAATATTATAAACTTAATAGTAATGAACAAGAATTGATAACATGAGCTTTAATAAATTCACTTAAAGTTTTATGTAAAACTACGCCTGGGGAGTATTTGTCAGATTGCTGGGAGGCCGATCCAACTTATCCTCCAGAAACGTAGCAATTAGCTACGATGTATTTAACAGCTGTTGATTTTTTTTCTGTACATATTGACTCTCTAGTGTTTACAAAATTTAAACTAAAAATTATTTAGTGATTTTCGCAATGCACTGATTTTGGATCTGTATTATTAATTGATTTTATTTTATTTCTTTTTATTTATTACAAATTCTATTCCAACCTAATTTTAACTCAGCATAGTAACATAGACAATCAGCCCCTTTAAGTGCATCAGAAAAGAGCCGCTAGTGGGAATCGTACCCACTACCCCCAGATTGATACACAGGCTCACAACAACTAAATTTTTATTTATTTTACATAAAATTCAATTAAATACATTAATTTTTGCTTGAATCATAAAAATAAAATAGAACGAAGAAGGAAGATATAGTCGGTCAAGACCGATTACATAATACCCTACACCATTGTGTACGAACATAAACATTCGGAAAGGAGACTTACATTACACCTGTGTTCAATGTTACTAAATGTAAAATAAAATATACAAATACAGAGTAATGCGTTGATACTAATATCTAGATAATTTTATATACTCTAGGGCGATTCCTGAAAGGGATTTGATATGGGAGCTATGGTAAATTATGAACCGTTTCTCATAAAATTTATTAATTTTGTTTCCATTTACATAGAACTTATTTGTGTCGAATATTAACTTGATACTAACATTCATATGGGATTTATGCACTTTAAAGTGATTTTCGGAAGAGGGGTTTTTATGGGAGCTGTGGTCAGTTGTGGACTAAACTTCATAAAATTTGGTATAAAGATTGAAACTTGTACAGAACTTCAAGTCCCATGTGCACAAGATTTACATGAACAGCCAGACAGACGGACGGACATCGTTAGATCGATTTAAAGGGTGATTCTGAGTCAATTGGTATACTTTAAGGTACAAACATCAGCACAACGTATAATACCCCTATCACTTATAGTGGTGTGTGTTATAAAAACATAATATATAAGCAAGCGATTATGCTCCATCAATTGGCGAATTTACACCATGGTTTGGGTTGCGCCGTTGTTGTTCACTTCAGAAATCATAAAGTTAACATTACGGAAAGATAGGCAGGATCAAAATGACTTAAATTAAAACCAATATATATAAGTATTTTGGGCAAAAGAAAGTTTACAGATATCGTATACGGTTATGAAAAGAGAGCCCTTTAAACAAAGAAGTAAGACTAAAATAATGAATTTTGCTCACATCTAAGTAAAATTTCTCCCAATGAAGCAACTGCAATAAATGTATTAAATTTTAATTATTATTTATTTTTTTTACAAATTAAAAGAAGAAATTAAAATAATTTGTATTTGCATGTGGAAAATATTTTCTTTATCAACTCGATAATGTTTGTAAACAAATCTCTTTTATAAATATAAAAACTAAATGAAAAAGTGAATAAAAAAGTCTTTAAATTTGTAGATATTAAAAAAATTGGAAACAATAAAACTATTTTTTATCCAAAACTCCGTTTTAACGACTTATTTCAGTTTTTAATATTAATATCTGATTTTATGGTTAAAAAGTAATATAAAAAATTGTTTTTTTATCTGGCTGGATAAGTGAATGTGCTTAAAGCTGAATAGTTGTATTATGTTTAGAAAGGTTACGGTGATAATGTGGCAGCTACATTTGATTTTCAACAAACACAAAAAGTTAGCTCGAATTTTCTTTGTTTAAAGCTCAGTTCAGATTACGCAAAGATTTGACACGAAATACTACAATTTGTTTTCTCGTAATTTTTGCGACTAAAGATAAGTTCACGCTATTCTAATATTTGAAAATTTTTGCAAATATTTACTTTGCGTAATGTGAACACGAAATATTTTTACGATCAAAACGATTTTAGATAAACAAAACTATTTACCTTTACCTAAAAATACCTCTAGTGTGAACATTGTGTGAACACAAGTTTTAAAATATTTGACACTATTTTGAGCGAATTTTTGTTTGATCTTACAAAGAAAATGTAAGATAGAACAGCGTCAAATAATAGCTGATACTGTGGACAGCTTGAGTTAAAAAATTGTTGTTTTTATCGACATAAGCTTTAAATTTACAAAAAGAAGTGATCAATTTATATTTTATCTATTAAAATAGATTTTTTTAAATAAAACTATCAATATATTAAAATTTTTTTATTATTTAATCACTTGTTACTTTATTTACTTGTTACCTTATACAGCTGAAAATGGCGTGCAAAGAAAACAGTATTGTTTTGTGAAGATAAAACCGTTATATAATTGACAAGGAAAGGAAACATAAATAAATGACAGCAATGTGAACAAAAAATCAACTCTGTATTTAGTCGAAAAAATTGCAAGAAAATACGATGAAATATTTCATGTCAAATATTTGCGTAATCAGAACTAGTCAAATATTTGACCAAAAATATTTTCTTATTTTCCTTTTTTTAATGGGAAGACATTTTTTACTTATTTGCTCTTGCAAAACATTTGCAAGACAAAACAACGATAAACAATATTTTTGAAAAACCAGTGATAACGCAATTTTCATCAAATATTTGTCAAATATGAACATAGCTTTAGCTTAAATACAAAGTTGATTTTATTTGACATTTTTTGTTTGATGAAACAGCTATCAATTACGAGAAATGCGAAAAGGGGAAAATAGTTTAAGCATGTTTAGATTAGATATACATTATTTACTCAAAAATATTTGATTAAACACACAACTACTATAAATTAATTTGTCATCAATTATTAAATTAATTTATAGGAAAATCTTATTTTTTATTTTGCTTAATCAATTTAGAACAATTTTCTGAGAGAATTTCGGAATATATGGATGTCAAGGTAATGCTTGCGGCATTTTTATTTAATGTAAATCGAAAATGCTATTTTTATTTTTTAAATACAAATATTTATAAAATTTACGAAGTAAAATATTTAGATAATAAAAAAATACGAAATTCTTATCCATCGATTATTTGTAAGATTTAATACTCATATTAATAAAAATTACTTTAAAAAATATATATTTAAATTTTTTATACACAAGAAAAATCCTATTTCCTTTCCTCTTCATTTACAAAACAGCTCTGGCTTCACAAAACAGTACTATTTTCTTTGCACGCCACTTTCAGCTGTATAAAAAACTAACAAGAATTATTATGATAAAATATTAATATATTGATATTTTTATTAAAAAACTATATTTTAAAAGATAAAATATAAATTGATCACTTCTTTTTGTCAATTTAAAGTTTGTGTACATAAAAACAACAATTTTTTAACTCAAGCTGTCCACTGTATCAGCTATTGCTTGCCTCTGTTCTATCTTACATTTACTTTATAAGATCAAACAAAAACTCGCTCAAAATTGTGTCAAATATTTTACAACTTAAGTTCACGCAATGTTCACACTAGCGGCCTTTTTAGTCAAGGGCAAATAGATTTGTTTGTCAAAAATCAGCTGTTACCTTGTTTAAATCGTAAAATCATTTTGTGTTTACATTATGCAAAACGAATATTTGCAAAAATCGTCAAATAGTAGCGTAGTGTGAACTTAGATTTATTAACTGTCAGAATGCAGACAATAAAAAATATATATGAAAGTATGGTTTCAAGAAAGTGTTTTTTCTTTTGCCTTAGATCTACAACATTTTTTTTTTTTCTATATTTAATTTCAATTTCTATTTAGAAACCATAGACTTAGACAGATAAATAGTATTTTCTCATTTGCCTTATTTGATCTAAGAAATATTTTTTTCATTTTCATTTGGAAGTGTTTGATCGTGCTTATGTGAAAATTTCTTTTTTTGCTTACTTTTTAAACTAATCTAATTGTGTTTGTTTTTTCTGCTTATGGTTTGAAAATTATATATTTCGTTTTTGGTATTATTTCTAATTTTTCATACGTTTATTCTTTGTTTGCATTTAATACCATGTTTAAATTGATATTAAATAAGATTTTATAGTTTGTAAGTCTCACTTTGAAGTTTGATTTATTTAACAACATATGAAATAGAAAAAGAGGTTAACAGAAGCCAAAAAATACACAAAATGGAAAAAGAAAATTTCTAGAAAATGCAATAAAAAATTATAATTGAAGAAAAAACAAGTTAATTACGTTCTAGATAATTCGTGGAAATTTAAAGAGAATGTAGGTATTTGTAAAAAAGAGTTAGATTTAGTTTTATTTGAAGAAAGAAAAAAACTTAGAAGATTAATGTATTTAAAAGTTATTAAATAAAATTGTTTAAATTTTAATTAAGGTTTTGGGGTTAATATTTTGTCTAATAATAATTTTGTAATATTTTCCTTTATATATTTTTATTATAAACATAATATCGCACGTAAGAGCCTTTCTTAATACAAAATATTGATTTGAAACAAAAGACTTAAGCAACAAACTTAATATTGGAATATTAATGTTTGTATCTTAAATGTTTTATTTTGCTGAAGTAGTGCAAAATTCTCCGTAAAGAAATGCAATATTCATTTTATAAGTAGGCATGTATATCTTTTATAATTTTCTCTAATACCACGTGCTGGAAAATATATCTTCATCAAAAGAAAAGTGTAACCTCTAAATAATTTTATATTTTTATTTTTTATTATCAGAGAGAAATTAAATTACTGCAAAACTACATTTTTATATTACTCAACTACATTATACTTCGAAAAAGTCTTAAAGATACCGAAGCTTAAGAACTTAATTATAATTTCTTATATGTAAAATCTTAGAAAGACATTCTCTTTTTATTTATTTTAAAGTTTTTTCTCCATTTATTTCCAACTCGATTTGTTACCAACCAACGCATAATGACAATAAAAAAATATTTTCATTAAACTGCATATCTATCCTGATAACATAGAAAACAACTAGAAGTCCAACTTGCTCTAAAAAACATAACTCAACTGTCAAAAAAACAGAACTCTTTGTATGTATTAGTAGAATTTTAGAACTAATTTATACGCGTGAAGAAAACAATTTTTTCTTTTGCTAATTGAATTAAAAGAGTTGGACTTCTAGTTGTTTTCTACGCCTGATAATAGCTTTATTTATTAGTTAAAATAAAATAAATCAATTATGGTTAGCTTTTTTTTTTTTTTTTTTTGTCCATTTATTGATTTTAATTTAACGAAAAAGAAACATGTTCTACCAGTTATTTAAAAATAATAAAAACCTCTTTGTTAACATAATAAACGACTACCAAAAGTCTGATTGATTTCTTTTTTTGTTGGTTTATTTGTGGTCATTAAGCGGAAGTTGATATTTGAAATAAAGTAAAATCAAACAATCAATCAATAGCAAATTAATTATACAGAAAAACAATTAAAATTTATTACATCATCTAAGCAATTATTTGCTTTGGTAGGTAGGCCTTTTTTATAAAAAAAACATTTTGATTCTGCCCCAATATACAGTGTTCCAAAAAAATTTTCCATTTAAAATTTAAATTGACGAAATTCATCGAACATTTCTTTAAAAAAAATTTATAGAAGTTTTTCTATAAGAAGAAAATTTGTCGAAATTTTCTTATAAATAGAAAATTTATCAAAAATTTCCCATTTAAAAAATTTACATTTCTTCTCAAAACTTATCGAAAATTCTAGTAAATTTTCGATAAATTTTCTGTTAATAGGAAATTTTCTATAAAATTTTTTAAAAGAGAAATTTTTGACAAATTTTCTGTTTATAAGAAAATCTTGAAAATTTTTAAGCAAAACATGAGCCAAAATTTTATATAAAAATTAAATTTATCGAAAATTTGGTATAAAAATAAAATTTATCGAAAATTATTATTTATTGACAATTTTCAATATATAGAAAATTTATCGAAAATTTTATATAAATAGAAAATTTGTCGAAGATTTTCAATAAATAGAAAATATCTCGAAGATTTCCTATAAATAGAACATTTCAAATAAATAAATATATTCGATAAATTTTCTTATCGAAAATTTCCTATAAAAAGGAAATTTATCGAAAATTATCTGTAAAGAGAAAATTTATCGAAAATTTCCTATAAACATAAATTTTATCGAAAATTCCCTATAAATAGAAAATTTATTGCAAAATTTTCTAAAAAAAAATAATGGAAATTTATTATAAAATTTTCTACAATTGCAAATTTTCTATAAAAAGAAAATTTAACGAAGATTTCCTGTAAATTTCTATTCATAAGAAATTTCAATAAATTTTCTATTTATAGAAAATTTCTGTTAAATTTTCTTTTTTTAGAAAATTTTACAATAGATTTATTCGAAATTTTCTATTTATAGGAAATCTTTTATAAATTTTCTATATATAGAAAATTTTCTTTATATAGAATTTTCGATAAATTTTGATAGGAAATTTTCGATAATTTTTTGTAATGGTAAATTTTCTATACATATTCTGTTTATAAGAAAATTTCGATAAATTTTCCTTTTTTAGAAAATTTTCTACTTCTATGTTTTTTTAAAGGAAATATTTGATGAATTTCGTCAATTTAAGTTTTAAAATAGAATTTTTTTGGTATACAATCGAAATTTTTTTATAAAAAGGGCCTACTTACCAATAATATAATTGCTTTAATGATGTAATAATTTTAATTCCTTTTTTTTATAACTTTCTGTAAATAGAAAATTTCGAGTATATAGAAAATTTTTCGAAAATTTTCTATAATCCGAAAATTTATCGAAAATTTCCTATAAATAGAAACTTTATTATAAAATTTTCTATAAATAGAGCACTTATCGAAGATTTCCTATAAATAAAGAAAATTTATCGAAAATTTTATACAAATAGAAAATTTATCGAAGATTTCCTATAAATAGAAAATTTATCGAAGTTTTCTTATAAATAGAAACTTTATTATAAAATTTTCTATAAATAGAGCACTTATCGAAGATTTCCTATAAATAAAGAAAATTTATCGAAGATTTTATACAAATAGAAAATTTATCGAAGATTTCCTATAAATAGAAAATTTATCGAAGATTTCCTATAAATAGAAAATTTATCGAAGATTTCCTATAAATAGAAACTTTATTGTAAAATTTTCTATAAATGGAACAGTTATCGAGGATTTCCTATAAATGGAAAATTTATCGAAGATTTCATACAAATAGAAAATTTATTGAAGATTTTCTATAAATAGAAAATTTATAGAAAATTTCCTGTAAATAGAAAATTTATCGAAAATTTCCTACATATGGAAAATTTAAAGAAAATTGTCTATATAGAAAATCTAACGAAAAACTTTTATAAATAGAAAATTTTCTTTTAATAGAAAATAATTTTTTTCCTTTTATAGAAAAGAAATAATGAGCGAAATTTTTTATAAAAAGTAAATTTATCGAAAATTTTCTATAAAATGAAAATAAATCAAATATTTCCAATAAAATGAAAATATATCATATATATATATATATATATATATATATATATCGCTTTATAGAGAAAATATTTATCGTAAATTTTCTATAAAAAGCTAATTTATCGAATATTTCCTCTAAAAAAAATATCGAAAATTTCCTTTATAAAGAAATTATCGAAAATTTCCTACAAAAGGAAGAACTATTTTCTGAAATAAGAAAATTTATCGAAAATTTCCTATAAAATGAAAATAAATCAAAAATTTTCCAATAAAATGAAAATATATCGAAAATTTCCTATAAAATGAAAATATATCGAAAATTTATCGTAGATTTGCTATAAAAAGTTAATTTATTGAATATTTCCTCTAAAAAAAAAATATCGAAAATTTCCTTTATAAAGAAATTATCGAAAATTTCCTTTATAAAGAAATTATCGAAAATTTCCTACAAAAAGAAAAATTATTTTCTGAAAAAAGAAAATTTATCGAAAATTTCCTATAAAAAGAAAATTTATTAAAAAAAAAATTATCGAAAATTCCTTATAAAAAATATATTTCCTATGAAAAGAAAATTTTAAAATTTCAACTCGTCGAAAAAAAAAAACAAAAACAGAAACTATATTATAGTTGTCAACACTCTTTTGCGTGTCTACTGCGTATGAGTCTACCAGGAAATTTATGTTTTAAGTTTTTATCTTCACACTAACCAAGTTTGTTTCTTTGATCTTTTAAATTACGTTGGTGTCTCATAATCACATGTAAAAGCTTGTCTTTTTTCACCTTTTAATTTATGCTATTTTCTGCTTATATAACGTCATAAATTTTTAATTTTCAAAATATAAGTTATTATATTTTACAACTTGCTTTGCAACAAAAAAACAAAACATGTAATGTGATAACTTAGCATGTAAATGCAATAATGTTGCAAAGTCCCAAAGAAATTATAAGCATAAGTAAAGAAACATAACTGTTGTTTTAAGAAAACTATTTTTGCAGTTTTATTGCACTGAAACATACATTTCAAAAATTTCACTAAAAGTGCACCTTAAACAAAATAAAAAAACACTTTCTGCTTTAACATTCCTTATAAACCATTAAAAACTAATTAGGTGTTTTTTTTTCTATAAAGAAACTTTTTAAAACCATTTTAAATATGTTAACAAAAAATAAACTACCTTAAAGGTTAATCAACTTTTAAGAGATGATACAATTATTTAATTTGTCTCTTATTTTCTGTGTCTGTTTCTTGTTCATGCAGAATGCCATTAAAAATGCTTTATATGGTAAGAAGAAAAAAAAAAGAAAAAGAAAAAAGACGAGGGAACCCAAAATAAGCAAAATGTCATAATAACATTTTATTTAATTACCAACGTTTATTTACCGCTTAATATAAGTAAGTTGCAACTATACGTGTTACTTATCACTTAGTGGAAATAAACCAGTTTTGGAAACACACAAAAAAAGAAAATCTGTAGTTGTGTTGCATACAACATATATAACCGTTATTCATTAAATAAATTATTTTGTTGCCAACTTATTTTCCGTTTTTCTTATTTTTTTAATATCTTAATATTGTTATTGATTCTTTTTTTTTATTTTTTAATTTGCAATTTTTTTGTTTATTTATATTTGTTATAACCAAAAACAAACTATTTTAACTATTTTATTTGACTTATTTAATGTCTTTGAATGCTGCAACATTTGTTGGCAGCTGATTATTAATCATGGCCAAATATTTGCAATTCCCACTGCTTTGAGCGTCATCTTTGATGGAAATTATTAGGAAAAGCTGATTTAATAAAAAAACTGGTTAATTTTTGTTAAATTTTACTTTCGGTTCATTTTATTTCATTCATTAGCATTTACTGATCATTATTTTTACATTTTAAGTGAATTTTTAGCTGTGAGTTGGTTTGCTTAAAGTGTTTATGAAAAATTGATTTATTAACCTTTTAATGGGTAGGAAAATTTAATTAAAATCATGTTAGTGAGCTACATACATTAGATTAATGAACGGTTTGATCTTACCTAAAAATACATCAATAAATGAATGAATAAATGAAGAAGGGAAAACCCCTTAGATTAAAGTTTCACAATTATAAATCACACAGATTATCACAGATTAAGCTTACTTTTTCAACAATTATTAGTTTTTATCGAAAATGGCATTTTTATATAAAAAATATATTTTTGAAAATAAATAAAATAAATCCTATATTAAGATTATTTTCTCCAAAAGTTTTTTCCGCGTTACGAAAGACTTTAAATAAAAAGTTCATATAAAAGCTATTATCTCAAAAAATAATCCATATTTTTAGTTCAGTTTTTTAAATTAACCAAGATTGTTCTGTTCCAAAAATTGTCTAAAAGGAAGCTCTTGTATCAGGTCTTC
Organism: Protocalliphora azurea; assembly: GCA_932274085.1. NCBI lineage: Eukaryota > Metazoa > Arthropoda > Insecta > Diptera > Calliphoridae > Protocalliphora > Protocalliphora azurea. The sequence goes on along the minus strand of OW026523.1, from coordinate 76,968,860 downwards.
TTACATATACGCGAAGTTCATTTTTTAGTGTTATCATTTACTTTTTTTGAAATGAAACTATTTAACTATATTAATCTCTTAATTAAATAATATTAATCATACACCACCCCATGGTACAACAATTTAACAACAATGCAACAATAGCAGTAATTTTTTTCATAAGATTAAAATGTCAAACAAAAGAAAAGCATTTACAAATTGTAAACAATGAATGTTGAAATTTAAAAATAATAAGAATAAATTGTAAGAATTTTCTTTTTTATGTTTTGTAAATTGAAATAAATTAGATATTTCTATACATCACATTTTTCTTATTAAAATTACAAATATCACCAAACGAAAAAATTGAATTTTATTCATAAGCAATACCAATACATGGAAACGTAAACAAAATTTGACATTTCAGTCTTACACTAAAAAATTAAGCAAAAAATAATTAACTAATCTTACAATATCACCTTGTACTGGCTACAACATGCCAAAATTTGTTTTTGTTTTAAATGTAAATTGGACGAGTCGTTTTTGCGCTCGTGTTATAAAAACAGACATTTAAAGTTTTTTATTTTTTTTTTCTATTTGTCAGATTTGACACTTAACTATCGTCTGACATCAAACATCGACCAATTGTCCTGTTTTATATATATCGTCTTAGACAATGTTTATCTAGGATGATGATATTTGTTTATATGGGAGCTATGGTCAATTATGATTTATGCTTTTTGTATCGAATTTCATTAAAAAAATCACAATATTTAAATTATTAATGATCTTTAAACCGGTTAAACAATCAGAAGTGGTGTAGGGTGTAAAAAGTACTAATTATATGTTTTGAAAAAAATGAAAATAACGGACGAATATTGTCCTTTTCGAAACAAAGAAATAAATAACCTAACAAGAATTTTTCTGAAAAATTTGAACCATTTTATACAAAAATACAAAAGAGATGAAACAGATACAAAAGCAAATATGCACTGTCGTAAATATCACATACTTTTTCGGTAATATCATCTATACAATTCATAGAACCACGATTGGAAATAATTTCAATTTTCATTTCATTATCCCACAATTCGAATCAGATAAATGTTTTAGCAAATGGTAACTGCCAACGCCGAGTATAGATATTGGAAGGGTCAGGCCCAAGGACTTCGTCATTATCCAAAATGTATGCGGTAGTGTCAGTAGGCATGGGAGCTAATATCAAAGTGTTGCACTTACTATTTAGCTTAATTTGTTTCTCTAGGGCACCATAAGAAATGTTTTTAAATATTTGTTGTTTCAACAAAAAGGCCTATTTACTATCATAGTCTAGAATACTTATACCAATGGGACTATTACGTGGATTAGATTTCTTGGTTACTGAGAAGGATAACAGTTGATATCAATGAATTTTCAAGATATTATTGGCAATAGCTTTGATAACATTTTTAAATTTCTTAAAATTAATTGCTTTCTTTTCGGTAACATACAACAAAAACAACTTTTTAAACTTTGTTTTTGTTTTAATGGAAATTTTCACTTCTTCGTCGCGTTTTCAAGAATAGACACCAAGAATAATTTTAATTGAAACTTTATTTATTAATTGTTTGATTTTATATTTTAGAAATATTTGCTTTTATACAAACGTTATTTTTACTTATCACATTGCTGTATTCAGTGTTGCCAGAAGGTGAGAAAAAAAAAGCATTTTTTTAATTCTCATTAGTTTTTCATATATATTTTTTTAACATATTGTAATAAATTTATAAATAAACTATAAAACAGCTGCCATTAAAATAACTCAATAAAAAATCACCCAAACAAATTTCAGTAAAAACTTTGGTAATAAAGGGTGATTCAAGTAGAGATACTTTTTTCAATAGCTTTTTTTTGACAGATCACATGTGAGACGTGCCATGCTGTCATGTTACTTTTGTTTAGTATTGTTTGGCATTTCATAATGGAAAGACTTACGCCTGAACAACGTTTACAAATCGTTCAACTTTATTACGAAAATTCACGTTCTGTGAGGAATGTGTTTCGTGCACTTCGCTCAACTTATGGTCAACACAATCGGCCTACTGAGCGTACTATTCGCAACACCATCACCCATTTTGAGACCCAGCATTCATTATTGGATAATATTCGACCGAATAGACCACGTCCAGCACGCTGTGGAGAAAATATAGCGCCCGTAGCTGAGAGTGTACACGAAGACCGTGGAGAGTGGATTCGGCGCCGTTCGCAGCAATTCGGACTCAACGAATGGACCATCTGCGACGTAGCAACGGCCAACATTTGATAGACATAATCTTCAAAAAATAAATGTCAAAGAATGTTCTTCCAAATGATAATAAACATTCCCCATTAAATTTGAATTTTCTGTGTTTTTTTCTTTTGGACTATAATTCCATTTTGATTATACATTTCAAAATTTGTATGTGATTTTTTACATTTATAAAATTTTTTTAGTTATATTCATAAATAATTTCTATGGTTAATGAATTATATTAGAAAATAATTGTATTAATTGATATAGTAGTTCCATAAAATTAGTTAATTTATTTTTAATTTGAAGAATGAAGCGCCGCAGACGAAATTTTTTGTCAAATGAAAGAATCCACACTTTTTGTGTGAATAAATATACAAAAATTCTTAAGTAGATGATTCTGTAAAAATAAAATTAGTATTAACAAAAATTATTATAAATTAAGAAATTATTTTCTACTTTTGCTAAAATACTAACATTTTAACCTTTTTATGGTAATTTTAAAAATTAAAAAAAGCTAGAAAAAAGCTAGAAGCTAAAACGAAAATTTTGAGGCTAAAAGCAAAATAAAAAAGCTAGATTTAGCCTTAAAAAGGCTAAACTGGCAACATTGGTTGTATTTTACTAATACATTAAAAGAAAAACAGTATTGATTAACGATATTTTTCAAAGTCTAGTTAAATTTTACTAGATTTTAGTAAAATCTCATTTTCATATTCATATTTAAAATCTAAATATATTTACTCTTCAATCAGTTCATATCGTTTATATGTACCTCTCATTTTGCTTTACTAAACAAATAATTATCACAATGGTATTTATCCGCTATTACATTGACACTTTTGCTAATTTTTTTTTTTTTTTTTGTTTTTTTCAAATAAGAAAAACTCAATTCAAAAAAAGCTGATTTCAAACAATCAACCACTTTTAGCTTTTACCATTTTTTTAAGCAATTGCCGGAAAAGTGCCTGCTATGGAGTTACTTTATATAGAGCTCCAGCCAACAAAAGTCTGTTACTGTTAGCTTTTTTAGAGTATTTTGGACTTTTTTTTTACGAATTCAAACAAAAGTTTAGACATTTTTTACAATTATGAAATTAATTAGTAGTAGAGGGAAAACTAATTACAAAACACAAATATTATACGACTTTTATTTCAGTTCCTTTGATTGATTCATGATGACGGTGAGTAATTGATTTCACTTTTGTTATTTTAATTGTGACCAAAACTAATAAATGACAAAAGAATTTTGTAAAACACACTCGCACTAAAAAGGGGAAATTGCAAGTGATTGGTAAATAACTTGGAACATGCAAGTATTTGTAGTGGATATACAGGTGGCCTGCCGGGTGACAGGAAATAATTAATATAAAAGTGTTGGTTAAAAGTTGCTATTGATGCACACTGAGTGTTTAGCAATGAATGAATCAATATAAAAAGAAACAAGTTTGTTTCTTAAGTCTTTTGTTTTGAGTTGTATTTAATGACCAAGAATACAAGAAAATAAAACAGCAAAACAAATAACTTTGTCCATGTTAAAAAGGAAGCAATAAAATTTTGTATTCTAGACATTCAAGGGTATGAGTCATATGATAAAGTTTAATAATTACTAAGGGTCTGATTTAGTAAAATAAAACGAAAATTCGTTTTGACAATTTGTATTGAAAATAACAAATAAATTTGAACTTTGTTTTTGTTTTCAATACAAAATTTTGAAAGGAATTTTTATTTTGTTTTACAAAATGAGGGCCTAACACTAAAGTTTGTTTAAAAGCAAAAAGAAATATTAGAATTTTAAAGAGAGGACTGTACAAAATTCATTAAAAGATTATGTGATAAATAATTAAATCTTAATAACAAATAAACTTATAATTAAGTATTCTAAAATCAATTATATAATATTCAATTTCCGAAGATTTATACAAAATTCAAATTATTTCTTAACAAAGTCGCTTAAACCTATTATTAGTTGTACGTGTCGAACATATAATTTCACTAATTTCAGTAAGTCATGAGTAGGCGATTTTAATTCTTTTGTCTTTTTTTTTTAGCCACTACGCAATAAAATAGTAAACAAACCATAATTTTTTGTATAATAAAAGAAGTCATTAATATAAAAACAAACAACAAATTGCTTTGAACTTAACTCAAAAATTCAAGAATTGTTTATTATTTCTTTGTTGGTTAATTTCAAATAAGCACAGCTTAAATTTTTGTTATTTATTTAAAGAAAAAGCTAAAGCCCAACCTCATCTAATTGATGGTAGTGAAGATAAGTTTTTTTATAATTTAAAAAATTAACCCTTGGGCATAAAATTATTTAGCGGGTATTTATAGGTGTGCTAATTTTTTAATGCTGTTTATGTAATGAAATTCAAATGTTTACAGATTTCAAAACAAGATATTTAGAATACTATTTCATTTACACCGAAAAAAATAAACTTCGTATTCTATTACTAAATTCTTAAATCAATTATATTTTTTACTGAAATTGCAGCTATCACTGGAAAAAAACAAATATTCAAATAAATGCTTTATTGAAAAAAAAAATAATTTTTCCCTATTGAAATATTTTTACTAATTATAAATTTAAATATTTTAAAATCTTCATAAGATTCAATACTTTTTTAAGTAAAACAATTGAAATAATATTTAGTTTTTAGGAGATATTCAAACAATATTTCTTGTTGAATCAACAAAATGTTTAATAAAAATTAATTTGACTAATATAGCAAAATTTTATACAATTTTTTAAATAACTCATCCTCAACACATAAATTTTGTAATATAATCTAATATTACAGATTGAATATCAATGTTATGTTGTATTGTATTTTTGTTTCGTGTACTTAGACAAAATGATTCTTTAATAATACTGTGCTTAAATATAGATATCTGTATAATAAAAAACAACAAAATATTTCTAATAAATTTTAACTTCTTTCACGTTAAACGAACAAACTAATCGACCTAAAAAAGAAGGACGCAATCATTATTAAAACTGAAAAAAGTTTTAATTGAACTCTAATTACTTATCATTTACAAGTTAGGGATATAGTTATATTTCAATACGAAATTTAATGTGACTGCATGCTTCCTTAATTTAAAGACTCTGAAACTATCCAGCTTATATCGATTCGTATAGATAAATAAATCTAGAAAAAACAAATATTTAATATAGTAAGCATATATTATAATAAAGGTATTTTCCGAAAAGGGTAGTAAATTATCATGTGTAGATCAATGATTGTTTATATTAAAATTTAAAATGTTTAATACTTATCATAAATTCGTAATTTCTAATCCATTGATAATTTGAATAATTCTATTACATGCTTTTTAAGTTATTTATGGGATATGAAAGCAATGTCCCATTTTGAAAACCCTAAAATATTTGTCTGATATGCCTTCAAAATTTAAATTCAAATTTGGAAAGACTACTTTATATTACGTCTAAGCAGAGTGCCTTCTATTATGACTTGTTAAAACTGGGCACAAAGATCATGGGAAATTTGTACCGAAAGAAGCATTGAACCAAAAATGGTCACAATATGCTATTGGGCACAAAATCATAATTTTCCATTATTACAACTGTGAACCTTTATACTCTTTTATGTTCTTTTTAACTATTATTTGTTTTGTTTCATTCATATTATATTATTAAAAATTGACTGGATTCGTTTCTGGGTTCAAACGTGTAGAAAAAGTATCGAGCTTTCGATGGATAATATAATAATAAAAAAAATATAAAATACGTTTTTAGATACTCGTACTTACATATAATTATTTTATAACCAATAATACAGTTTGTCATCTTTAAGTGTTTCCGAATCATCTGAAAGATAAGCAAAATTTCAATCATTTCATTAGGAAAATCAGTAAAAAAATAGTGATAACTTACCTCCAATGAGCCTCAAATATTGGATTATGTTTTTTTTTGTTTTCCTCATTTTTGTAATTTTATTTTTATTATTTTTCTAGAATATATATAATATATATATATATATAATATATATATATATATATATATATTATATATATATGTATATATATACATATATATTATATATATATATATATATATATATATATATGTATGTATGTATATATATATATGTATATTTTATATATATATATATATATATATTCTTGGTTTTAAAGTTATTTACCAATAAAACACAGTGTTAAAATCAAATATTTTATATTATTTAATTTTATTTACAGCCAAATAATGATTTTTTTTAAACATATTTTAACCATAACTTTTTCAGTGTAGTTTATTTTTAATTTCAATTGAATTTCTTTTTGAATTTTCATAAGTATTGACATTTTTTTCTAACATTATTCTAAGATTTACAGAAATATAATTATTTCATTCGTTATTTAAATAAAACCCATTTTTTTTTGTAGATTTTTTAGCATTAAAAAATACAATTATTTTTAAATTTTTTGTTTAACAAAGCAATAAAGTTCAAAAGCCTTAAAAGAATAAATAAAAATAGTATATTTTTAGAAGAACAAATATTTGATTTTTATATATATAAAAAAATACAACAATGAAAAGAAACAAATAACAATTTGTTTTGTAAAGAACAAGTCATTAGTAATTGTTTATTTAAACAAAAGAGCAAATAACAAACAAATAAACAATTATTAGCACATACTTCAAATTTAAGCAATTTATACAAGATAATCATGAAGGTGTAGAACAAGATTTAAATGAATCTGGATTTTTTCGTATTTTAAAAATGATGATTAATATTATAAAAACAACTTTAACATTTAAGGAGCAAAAAAAAATATTAAATTAAAAATTTATATGGTCCTTCGAAATTAAAAGTCGAACAAATTTAGTTGTTTCTCTTTAATATGTTGAGACTTAAACCATCTATATTTTAAATCAAAGTTTTTCTTTAACTCAGTGTATTATAAAATCCTATGACGTTTTTTACCAGACAAATAATAAATGTGTATTTAATGGAAAAATTTGAAAAAAATGAACCTTAATTATTTCAAATAAATTCTCTTGTGTAGCTGACACAATTCCTAATTCTATACAAACAAATTGAACTTAATATCCTAACAAATTTGCAGTGAAAGTCGGTTTTATTATTAAATGGAATTATAAGGTGTAAAAAAATTTTAGGTTTTCGATAAAAGAAATCCTAAAATTTACAAAAAATCGATCAAAATCCCAAAAATGGTATTTTTTGGAATTTTGTTCATAAAGTCCACATTTATTTTTAGTCTGGTAAAAGACGTTTGGTTTCTGGAACCGTATGTAGTTTTTTAAATTTCAGTTTTGAAATTTTAGAACGTAAGGACTAAATTAAAAAAACAACAAGTGAAACCTTCTATACCAATCATTCTATATACATCTATATACTCGTACCAACCATCTGCAACTTTTTAAAATTTCACCTCATATGGAAGGTAGGTGGTAAAGTGAACGGACCACGCCCATTTTTTTCTTTTTTTCCGAGTTTGTATCGATCCTCGAACTATCTGTCAAAATTTCGCTGTCGTACATATTTTTGTTTCAGGGATATCGGCGGAGAAGTATGAACTGAAGTTCCGGCGAATAACAAATATTTGTTTTCAGTATTTGACCCATAACTTTTTTGTTTATAAATCGATTTTTTCCCATTTTTAATTCCAAATAGACCTTTTATAGGATAAATATTTGAGCAAAATTTCATCCCCTACTTGGTACCCACCAAGCCAAATTCAGTTTTCAACAGACAGACGTATAGACGGACGGATATAGCTAGATCAACTCAGAATCTTTTGTGGTCTTAAATGATTTTTTCGACATGTTACAGATGGAAAGACAAACCTAATATAACTCTCATATTTTTGATGGTGGGTATAAAAAATTTATTTAAAATAAAGGCTGTGCACGAAAAAGTATCTGCACACTTTAAGGTTTATAACTAAACTTTTATAGAAAATATGAGCGATTACAGAATCTCGTCCTTTTTGATCTATATTGGTGTAAAAGCAAATCTTAAAAACTATTTCCCACCAATGTCTATGATATATACATCAAACGATAGCTAAAGAACAAATAATCATTCCATATTTATTCCTTTTTTAAAAAATCGTTAATAGAATAAAAATAACAGAAAAATTTACGTTAAATATTGCTGACTATTATTATAAAATACAAGGAATTTTAATTTTTCTGGACTGTTAAAACAAATAGTGTTGCTATGTATCAAAGTAGGACAAACCACTAAACTGTCCAGAATTCTGTCAATTTCTGTATTCTAATAAAATGGAGTTTTAAAAGAAGTGGACCCGTTCGAACAAAAAGTAACCGAAAAATTTTAAAATGTTCTATAGTTTTTGTCTAATTTAAAAAAAAGCTATATCTCATAACAAAAATGTCTTTAAGAATTATTACAACGTTGTATAGGATTTCATGGAAAAATTTATAATAAATTGCAGTTAAACTCGAAATATTTTGGAATAATTTTATTTATTTATTTATTTAATTAATTTAAAAGTTTAAAAATTTACTGTTAACATTTGAATAAAACATAAAATCATACGGTTGAAATGCTTCATTATTCTACTTCCCAAAAAAAGTTTCCAAAGAAAAAAATTTACAAAAGAATTAGTTTGCTGTATAAATATTAAAGAGCCTCACGAAAATAGTTGCAAATGTACCCCTCTATAAATGAAGATTGGTCTGTTCTTATATGACTTCCAAAATATTATATCTAAATATTTAAATTTACGTGAACTGGACCATTTCCAAAATACTTCTAAAAATACGTATTTCATTCAATATCATTATTAAAATTTTCCATAAAAGAAAATTAACTTCAAATTGTAAGGCCTAGAATATTTATTTAAATAATTTTTATGTGTCTTTTCAATCGAGGAACGTTAAGATTTTATTGACATTTTTTTTTTCGTCATATTTTCCATATTTAAATAAATAATTTTATATATTTCTGATACTGGATCTTAATGGACCATTAGAATGACCAATTTTATGCATTTAGTTCCTAAAAGGTTTAATTAACAATTTTTGCAAATAAGTCACGTGGAAATATTAATTGTACTTACTTAAGAAAAATATAATAAATTCTTTTAAAACCGCGATTATAATCTAATTAAAGAGATTTTTGAAATTTAGTGACTAGTTTATAAGAAGTTATAGTTTTTATAATAAACGTATGCTTTTGGTGACATTTATTTTCTTAACTAACCATTCATTTGATATAAAAATTAACTTAATCAATTATGGAGCGGAAATCCCAAATATTACTTGTGCAACTAAATGAAGACATATATGTATATGACCTAAAATGTAAATTACTATTGAAAATATCCAATTTATTCAAATTTTGATAGAATAGTATTTAAAATAAAATCATAGAAAATTTTACTAAAACCTAATTAGATTTTTTTTTAAATTTTTCCGTTATATGTTGTAATTTCTTTTAAGTTAAAAATTATGTACACTGCTAATCGAAAACTATATTTTTAGAGGTATTTTTTGAAAATGGTCGAGCTCACGTGAACGAAATAATTAAATTAAAATATTTTAGGGATTAGTTTAGAACATATCAATCTTTAATTTTAGGGGGTACATTTGCAACATTTTTTGTCTCCATACAAATCAATGCACTTTAATAAGTACATACCTTTATAAAAGAACGTAGCAAAAGCACCTTAAAAGCAAGTAAGAAAGATATAGTCGGTCAAGCCCGACCATATAATAACCCACACCATTGTGTATGTCACTTTTACTAAGTGTACAATAAAATATACGAATACAGAATATTACGCTAATACTAACATTTATATGAATTTATGCACTTTAGGGTGATTCCCGAAAGTGGGCTTATATGGGAGCTATTGTGAATTATGAAGCGATCCTCATAAAATTTGTCACTGTGATTTCTACTTATATAAAACTTATTTGTGTCAAATATAAACTTGATACTAACACGTGTATGCAATCTATGCCAGTTAAAGTGATTTTCGGTAGAGGGTTTTATATGGGAGCTATGGACAATTATGGACCAATCTTCATAAAATTTGGTACAAAGATTGATACTTGTACACAACTCCTTTGCACTGCATTTTATTAAAATATACTTATTTTTGAGTGTTTAACCCTTATTCTGGGAGGAGATTTGTATGGGGGCTAGGTTCTAACCACTTTCAATAGGCTTCGACCTTATGTTATGAAAGTCTTACGTGCCAAATTTTATTGAATTATATTCAAAATTGGGACCTGTACTTTGTGCAGTTTACATGGACAGCCAACAAGCCGTTCAGCCAGCCAGACGGGCGGACGGACATTGTTAGATCAATTCAAAAAGTGACTCTGATGATTTTTTCTATGCGTTACAAACATTAGCGCCAACAAATAATACCCCAACCACCTATAGTGGTTATATATATAAAGTATAAAAAATATATAATCTCTTCAAGAAGGCTTATACGGTACTCTATTACATTTTTTTCAGTGATTTTTTCATTGTAGTATAGTGTAATTATAGACTGATTATTATTTATTTATTTTTTTTTTTCTTTTTGGAATTGACTCTAATTCTCGAAATAAAATGTTATATACGAAATTATTGAAGTTACACCACATACTGCAACATTTTTCTAGAACGAATTATCTGATTAGGTTTGATAAAATAACAAAAGAATTATAATTCAAACTATCTCTGTATCAGCTGATTCAAAATGTAAAATTTTCTACGTGTAAATGACTACTAATAGTGAACAAAATCCAAAGTAATAGACAAAACTGTCATTACTTTTTATTTTAAATGCTAAAATTGGTTAATAATTCATTAAATGCAAAACAAATCACTGTGTTATTAGAGAAAATGTAATTATTTTTATTTTAAAATAAATGTTATTAAATTTTTATAGTTTTTAGCTAAAAACTTTCTATAATTTTTAACTAATTAATAAATATTTTTCTGGCGAAAATAATGCATAAATTTATTGTTTTGACATTTGATATATTTAAATGAAATTTTAGATCCTAAAACTCCATAAATAGAAAAATACCTAAATAATTCATGACATTATGATTTCCAGTATATTAATACTCTGTTCTAGAATTTAGACTATAAATAGAAGAGCTTGGAGTTTATCTTTCTAATAACTAATAACATTGCTATGAGGGAATAACTTCAATGACTTCAAATCATCAAACGTATTTATTGCTTCTTTAACTTAATCCATACTATTCCCTCTAAAATATTTATTTCGTTCAATTGATAACAAATTTCATTACAGCAATGAAATTTGTTTACCATTTAAGCAAATAAACATTAAATTTTAGCAGTAAAAAACTTTTTATTACTATTTCTTTTTTTATAAACCGTGACAAATTCAATGACATTAACCTTTTAAGATTCATCTGAACTCCCAATTTTTTTCCCTCACCAAATAGGAATTTTAAGCCAAAAACTTTTTGTTGCATTAAAATTTACAACACCAAAAGTAAACACAGGTTGGTTAAACAAACAACATCAAACCATAACAATTCAATACAATTTCAACAGCACCAACTTCTTACATATATTTAAAGATAAATGACTCCAGCCATCTATACTATTTGCACAATTGAAGAATGCAACTTCACCAGAGAGTCACTCACTCGCCACTGAGTCAGTGTGGTGTTCGATTGTTTGTTTGGTGTTTTGGAGTTGTGTTGTGTTGTTAATGGGGCCTAAAGTTGTCATACAAGTGACCTGCTTTCTCTTTTATGTTGTATTCAATATTTCGATGTATTTTTTTTTTTTTTTTTTTTTTTTTTTTTGAAAAACAGATTGTATTTAGTTTTTTTTTTTTTCTTTTGTTGGCCGCTTCATACGATGATTGCACTAATACTAAAGCAATTGTTTGTGTGCGTATATAGAGTTTATAATTTAACTGTTAATACTTGTAGCACTACCAATCACCAACAATCGAACTGTTTTTTTATTTATTTTTTTTTTTTTTTTACTTTTTTATTTTTCCTCCAGTTTCAATTCAGTTTCTTCTTATGCTTCTTCCATTCAGTTGTTATCAATGACTGACTGTTTAGCTTGCTATTGGACTTAGATGGGGATGTAAGTAGTCATTGTGGTTTTGCAAGTGTTAATACCAAATTGGTGATCTATGATCAGCTCTTATTATCTGCAGTCATTCTTTAACTAGATCTGTCGGCTCTCTAATACACAGAACGCAATCATACACTTGTTTTAAGTTGCTTTATTTACTCTAGTTATTTACAACTACATGCTTAAATGTATATATATATATATATATATATATATATATATTCGTTACAAAAAAAATAATATTCTATTGCTTAAACTATCTGTCCAGCTGTAAAAATCTTTTAAATCCAGTTTTTATCGAAATTCATCTAACGAAAATATTTTATTACTTTTGTGAAAAAGTTTATGTTTACATTCGTAGTTCTGCTTGAGTGGATTTTTTGTTTATTATGGAATTGAAAATGCCTCAAATTACTAAATACTTGTATAGTGATGACATCCATGTAACAGTTATGCTTCATTAAAAATTGTCTAGTCGAATTTATTTTAGTTGGTTTTTCTTTTTCTTGTAATTTTTTCTAATAAGTTAGGAAGTACTTGACAAATTATTATTGATTTTTTGAAAAGTAGTTTTAGTTTTAATAAAATTGTGACAAAATTTACATAAATATATTTCATTATTATTAGAACCAGATTTGAAATAAAAAAAAATTTTTGATTTAAAGTGTCACAAGATGGTGAATAAAGCACATGAGATATTTAATAAGTATGCCCTAATTTTAAAATTTTATGTAGAGGTCTTTGATTGGAGATAAAAAGCACCTCTATGAACTAATTTCAGTGATGCCCTAAGACTGAAGATTATTTCGCATTAAATAAAGTAAATTAGTAATTTAAGACTATAGTTAAGTGAATGAAGTTAATTTGAAACTAATTTAAAACTAAAATAAAGGTTCCTATATGAAACTAATTTGGGACTATTATAGGACTATAGCTATAATTAAAGCTAATTTGGAACAAAATATAGTCCAACGATAGAAGTTTTTGAATTTTATAAAGACCTATAATTGAAGCTAGTTTAGGACTTTATAAAAGTATACAAACTAAGCTAATTTTGGTTTCAATTATGAGCCACAATTAAAGCTAATTTATGTTAAAAATTTAGGACAATTGTAAATATTTTGTGAAATGAAATAAAAACCGTCGAATGAAGCTATTTTGAAACTAAATAAAGACCTGTTAAAGCTAATTAGGAACTATATAAATACATATGATTGATGTTAATTTGGAACTAAAGAAAGATCTAAAAACGAAGCCAATTTGGTACTAAATAAAGACTTATCATTGTAGCTTGAGACAAGATAAAAACACACAAAAGAGACTTAATAAAGACCAATAACTTAAACTAATTTAGAACAAGACAAAGTTCTACTATTGAAGTCAATTTGGGACTAAATAAATATATACAGTTAAAGCTAATTTGGAAATTAATTAAGAAATATGATTAAAACTAATTTCGAACTAAATAAAAACCTAAGTCACTAAACTATTTGTGTACTAAATAAAGTCTTAGGATTGATGGTGATTCCGGACTAAATAAAGATTTGCGAATGCTGACAATTTGGGACTAAATAACAGCCTATGATTGAATATAATTTGGGACTAAATAAAGTCTTTTAAATGAATTTAATTTGAGACTCAATACAAAATTTAACAGTCCATGATTAAAACTAACTTAATACTATAAAAAAACTTTAATAAAACTCAAGTTTAAATCTACGATATTTACGAAGCTAATTTTGGACTATATAAAAGTCTATAATTAAAGGTAACTTGGGGCTATATAAAATAAATAATAGTTTATGATTGACTAAATAAATATCTATGATAGAAACTAATTTCGAATTTAATAAACACTTTTAATTAAAGCTAATTTGGAACTAAATAAAGGCCCATTAATAAAGTTAACTTGGGATTATATGAAAACTTTAATAAGCCCAAAGATTAAAGCTAAAACACTCATGATGGAAGCTAATTGTGAGTAAGTAAATATCTGGGACTAAACAAAGACTTTCAATCGAAGGTAAAAATCCATGATTGAAGCTAACTTTAGACTATATAAAAACTTTAATAATTCCTAAGTTTAAAGCTAGTTTAAGTCTAAATAAAGACCTATGATTAAAACTGATTTGCGACTAAATAAACATCTGCGGTCCAAGCTAATTTGGGATTAATAAACACTATTAATTAAAGCTAATTTGGAACTAAATAAAAGCACATAATTAAAGCTAACTTGGCTCTTTATAAAAACTTTAATAAACCCCATTAAAGTTAATTTAAGTCTAAATAAAGGCCTATGATTAAAGCTAATTTAGACTAAATAAAGATTTTTTTATTAAAACTCAATTGCTACTAAATAAAAGCCCACGACTTGGGAATATATAAAAACTTAAAAAAACTCCAAAATTAAAACTAAATGGCGTATAATTGAAGCTAATTGTCCTTAAACAAATATCTACAATCGAATTTTATTTGGGACTAAATGAAAACTTTCAACTGTACTTAATTTGGGACCAAATAAAAGTCCATTATTGAAACTAAATTAAATCTATAAAAAATTTTAATAATTAATTTAAATAGAATGATTGAAACAAATTTTTATCTAAAAAAAAAAACATTTAAACTTTCTGATTTAAGAATTGATTGAAGAACATTTGCGACTCTTTAAATACTTGCAATTAAAACTGTTCAAGGGCTGTATAAAGACTTATGATTAAACATTTGGTGGTTTAAAGAGATCTACTGTTAAATTTCATTAAATTAAGTTTCAATATTTCAATATAAATTTCAAATGAATTTAGGGCTTCTTATATATCTCGTTTTCTGGCTAAACTTTATTTCTCACAAAGATTACTTTCTTTCAAAATTTTTAATTGAAATTTAAAATAAAATATATTTATTTTGGCCTAATTTAAAACAAATAACAAAAGTTCTTTTGGGTCATCTATAATTAATAACCATTTATTTATTACACGCTTTAAGATTTAAGAGATAAGTTTTTGCTTATGGAACGAAGCAAACCCTTCTAAATATTTATTTTATTTATTTTAATTTTTTCACATTTTTTGCTTAAATAGTCAAATAATGCCTCGGGCTATAAATTCACCAGTTCGCACGCACAACAAATTTTAGTAAATTTCAGCATAATCTTTGTATTTATTAACAAATTAATTAATTATACATTTTTTTTTTTTTTTTTTTTTTTTTTGCAAAACAACAAGAAAAAAATTATTTATGGGAAATTAGTAAAATATTCTTTTAACTCTTTTTGTTTTAAATTTTTGCTTAAAACAACAATTTTAATAGTTCATTTACAGTTCTTAATATTTAACCTAATTTATAATAAATTTTGAAATGCTCATAATCTTTTCCATAAAATTATAGTTGTAAAACTATTTTATGTTTAGCACAATAAATTTAGAGAGAAAATAATTAATAAAACAAAGAAAATAACTATTAAGATAATAAGGATTTATAAATACTTAAAGATATTTTTTCATCATTTAAAAACTCAATTTTTTTACTAATTAAGAACTCTAATAAAAAAAAGTGGCCAAGCAATTGCCACTTTTAAATATTAGTTGAAAGTGTAAATAATAATGTAACAATTAATTTTAATTATACAATAACAAATTGAAAATTAATATTAATTTTTAATTAACTAAAATTTATTAAAATAGCAATGAAATTTTTTTCTAAATACTTGAAAAAAAATAATGATGAATCTAAGCAAAAAAAAAAAAACTAACATAAAAACCTAGTGACCACAAATAACCATTTAAAAGTGCATAATTATTTTAAAATGTTTAAATAACAATTTTTTTAAACCCAACCAATTTTTTTCTATTTTCTTTTGCGTTTAATTTCCTTGTTTCAAAACATTAAAAATTTTTATAATAATTTTTTAATATTTATTATGTTTTCAGTCATTAAGAAAATTTAAAAAATTGAATATTTTACATACATTTCTTAATACTTTTTGTTTAAAGAAATATCAGGTTTATGTTTTATTTTAATTAAAATTGATTTAACATTAAAGGTTAATCTTGTGATTAAATCTTCAAGATAAAATTGATATAAAATTTATTATAAACCATATTATTTTGATATATGATTAAAATTTTATACAAATTTTATCTTGATGATTTAATTACAACATTAACCTTTCTCTTGAAAGAAAAACAACCTTTAATGTTAAATCAATTTTAATTAAAATAAAACATAAACCTGATATTTCTTTAAACAAATAAGTACAAGAGCGAATCAATAAGTCCATGACTTTTCGAACTTCCCTCGTAGTTATATGAAACGCAATACTATTTCCATCAAGTACCAGCTGTTAATAGACTACTGTCAAATTTTGAGCAAGTGTCGTCATTTACTTTGCGTTTAACAGCTGTTCAAAACATACAACCTCGTGTATTTTTCTAAAAATGGAAAAAAGTGAATTTCGAGTGCTCATTAAACATTGTTTTTTGCGAAAAAAAAAAAACCGTCAATTAAATCAAGGAAAAGCTCGATAAATATTATGGGGACTCTGCACCATCGATTTCAATGGTAAAAAAGTGGTTTACTGACTTTCGTTGTGGTCGCACAAGTACAAACGGCGGTAAACGTTCTGGACCGTTCTGAGGTCAGTACAACCGAAAATGTCGAAAAAATTCACGATGTGGTGTTGGCCGACCGAAGAGTAAAAGTGCGTGGGATTGTTGATGCCATAGGCATTTCATATGGTAGTGTGGTTTCGATTTTAAATGATCAGCTGGGTTTAAGAAAGTTGTATGCAAGATAGGTGCCGCGTTTGCTCTCAATTGACCATAAACGTAAACGTGTGACAACTTCAAAGGATTGTTTGGAGTTTTTTAACCGCAATTCCGAATGAGTTTTTGCAGCGTTTTGAAACTGTACATGAAACATGGATCCATTACTGTACTCCGGAGACCAAGCAGCAATCTAAAGAATGAGTTTCTCCGGGTGAACCTGCTCCGAAGAAGGCCAAGGTAAGTTTGTCGGCCAATATGGTGATGGCAACAGTTTTTTGGGATGCACGCGGGATAATCCACATCGATTACCATCAAAAGGAAAAAACAATAAACGGCGAATATTATGCCAACTTATTAGACCGATTTAATGAGGATTTAAAAAGAAAACGACCCCATATGGCCAAGAAAAAAGTTCTTTTTCATCAAGATAATGTACGGTGCACACGTGTGCAGTCTCAAAGGCAAAACTCTATGAATTGGGCTACGTATTGGTACCTCATTCGCCATATTCTCCGGATTTAGCCCCTAGTGACTACTTTATATTTCCAAACCTAAAGAAATGGCTCGGTGGAAAGAGATTCAGCTCCAACTATGAAATTATTGACAAAACAAATGCCTATTTTAAGGAACTTGAAAAATTCTATTTTTTACGCAAAGTAAATGACGACACTTGCTCAAAATTTGACAGTAGTCTATTAACAGGTGGTACTTGATAGAAATAATGTTGCATTTCATATAACTACGAGGGAAGTTCGAAAACTTAGGGACTTATTGATCCGCTCTCGTATTAAGAAATTTATACAAAACTAGCTAACCCGGCAAACGTTGTTTTGCCATATAACTTATTTCTAGAGAATATTTTGGTTTTTAATTAAAAAATAACGACGATATTGTAAGTGTGTGGATATGGTTGGGTGTGCTGTTACGCTTTTTGCTTTATTTTACGCCCTAAATGTTAAAATGTATGCCCTTTAGTTCCATCAAGACTTGAATCTATCATTTGATAATTAATTAAGAACACATGGGTAGGGGAAGCTTTTACCCGTTTTCCCTTATTTTTCGCCTTAAATATTGGAATTTCCAAAAAATGTATATCTTTAAGTTCTTTTCACATGTTATAGTGTCTGCATGCCAAATTTTAAGAAAACCAGTTGATTAGTTAAGAAGATATAGAGAGAGGAATCTTTTACCCCTCTTGCCCTATTTCCCTTCCTAAATAATAAAAATTATAGTTCCTTCCAGAAGTTACACTATTTGCCAGTCAAATTTTAATAAAATCGGTTGATTAGTCCTATTTTGCACCCTAAATAAAATAGTTCTTCCCAAATGTTACACTATTTGCCTGCCAAATTTCAAGAAAACGGTTTATTAGTTAAGAATATATAGGGAATGGGAGCTTTTACCCCTTATGGCCTATTATACGCCCTCTAGAGATATGAAATATGCTTTACAACCTATTCTCATACCTAACAAATACATATATATATATATATATATATATATACAATTTCTTAAATTTTCTTAATGACTAAAAACATAATAAATATTAAAAAGTGATTATAAAAAAGTTTTAATATGAATACAGTAGGGTTGTCTACTGTATATAAATTCTACTTAAAGATGATGATGAAGAGGGGGTTTTTGAAGATAAAAAGGGGGTTATCAATCTATAATTAAGAATGAATAATTAAGAACGATAATTAAGAATGAATATAATTACTCTTTTGTTAAGATCAATTATAATTGAAAGCTTTGGGAATAAAAAATAAGATCATTCAACTAGTGGTCTGGCTGGTTCTTATTACAACAATTTCTCCCCTTTTCTTGCAGGGAAAATTCGGGAATGTGGTAAGTATACTTTTGTTTTCAGTTCAACTTCAGTTTTTTATTACAAAAGATTTCTTTCTCAGATTTAGGTAACTTAGGTTAAGGTAAATAATGGGAATTATTTTAGAGTAAGTATTTTATTTATTTATGACGCTCGAGACGACTCGATGGTAGGACGGTAAGTTGGTAAGTGATTTTAAAAATAAAGGTCAATCGTTTTTAAAGCTTTCTTTTGGGTTTTCATCAAAACCGATAACATTATTTTTTTTATTATAAAGAAATCAACTTGTGGCATTACCACATTTTTCAGTTTTCAGTATCATACACTGCGAAAAATTATCATATATGAATTTATTATAATTAATATATAAATTATAATTTAAATGTCTAACTTGATTGAACATAATGTTTTTAAATAAAAAAAAATGAACGCAAAAAAAAATAGAAAGAAAATATTTGGGTTTAAAAAAGAATTTTTATTTAAATATTTTATAATAATTATGCATTTTTCCTCCAAGGCCTGAATCGAAGCGGGTTTCTCCGCATAAACTTTAGACTTTACATATCCCCTCAGGAAAAAGTCTATCGGTGTGATATCACGCGATCTTGGTCCGGCGTCGTCTTGCTGGAACCAAATGTCGCTGAGATCACGAGCTTCAGTTTCAGGCATCAAATGGTCGGTTATCATGGCACGATAACGGTCGCCATTGACGGTTACGTTCGCACCGGTATCATTTTTAAAGAAATATGGACCGATGATTCCACCGGCCCACAAACCAAACCGTTGTTTTTTCTGGATGAAGTGGCAGTTCTTGAATCTCTTCATTTTGGTCTTCGTCCCAAATTGAACTTTTCAAGAGCCCATAGAGCGAAGCGATGTCACTTGGGAAGGTCGAGCGGCTTCAGTTGTTGCTGTATTTTGTACGTTTTCAATATCAGATCTCGACGTAAAATGCGCCAAGTCGTTCCATATGTCAGTCCGAGTTGCTGTGAACGGCGCCGAATCGACTCTCCAGCTACGGCCGCTATATTTTCTTCACAGCGTGCTGGACGTGGTCTATTCGGTCGAATGTTATCCAATAATGAATGCTGGGTCTCAAAATGGGTGATGGTGTTGCGAATAATACACTCAGTAGGACGATTATGTTCACCATAAGTTAAGCGAAGTACACGAAACACATTCCTCACAGAACGTGAATTTTCGTAATAAAGTTGAACGATTTGTAAGCGTTGTTCAGGCGTAAGTCTTTCCATTATGAAATGCCAAACAATAATAAACAAAAATAACATGACAGTATGATACGACTCACACGTGATCTGTCTAGAAAAGGCTATTGAAAAAAGTATCTTTACTTGAATCACCCTTCATAAAGAAAAAAATAAAATTTCAAATTTATAGAAATTATTATAATAAATAATTTATTAAAAATTGTTAAAAGATGCTTTAATATTGAAACTATGTATTATCTGATCGAAGAAATAGCAAATAGAGCGAAAATAAAAAAATATCCAAGAAATGTGAATGTCAACAAAAACTATATTGGGAATAAAAAAGATATGTAAACGATGTAGTTTTTGAAATTTTGTTTTCCAAAAAAAACAATTAATTTTCGTTTTGGTATAAACGACATATTAATAAATTTTAGTCAATTAAAAATTAAAATTAAGATTTTTTTCTTTTTTATATAATTTTTGTTCATATCTTCGAAAGAGATTAAAAAATTATGTAAGAATAACTTGCATTGAAATTTGATTAAAACCATTTGATTATGCAACGGATAAATTAAAGTATTATGATGAATTGATCTGTTGGCTAACGAATGAATTATTTTGATCGATACAAAAATACATATTTTTTTAAATGTTTGGGAAAAGTAAAATAGTAATGAAAGTATTACCTAAATACTTGAAAAAATTAATGAATCTAAGAAAAATAACTGATACAATGTTACGAAAACTAACATTAAAAACCTGGTAACCACAAATAATCATCTAAAAGTGCATAATTATTATAAAATTTTTAAATAACAATTTTTTTTATTTTCTTTTGCGTTTAATTTATTTAAAAACATTAAAAATTTTTTAATATTTATTATGCTTTTAGTCATTAAGAAAATTTAAGAAATTGAATATTTTATATAAATTTCTTAACACTTATTTGTTTAAAGAAATATCAGGTTTATGTTTTATTTTAATTTAAATTGATTTAACAGTATGGATTTTTTTTCTTTCAAAAAAAAGGTTAATTTTGTGATTAAATCATCAAGATAAAATTGATATAAAATTTATTAAAAACCATGTGATTTGAATTAGAACCCCTGTCTGTGTCTTTAAAGATTTAACACTACTTTTACCAATAAGTATTTATGTTAGCAAATTGAATTAGTTTTAGTTAAGATACTTTAAAATTGAATAAAATCGTTTGATTATAGAACAAGTAAATTAAAATATTAAAATGAAATGATTTTGTTGCTAATTAATGAATTCCTTTGATCGAAATTAACGTATTATAATGAATTGATTTGTTAACTGAATTATTCTGATATACACAAGAATACATATTTTTTAAATTACAGAAAGCGACCAAAAAATGTTATTCTCCGGGGTGCTCTGTTCACGGTGTTCTGAATCTACATATGTACTTTTCTTAAATAACCTTAGTTTTCATGATAAATCGTTATATAAAAAATTTATAAATTTGCACCACATATTGCAACATATCTCGGAAACGAAATGTCTAATTTGGTGCAGTAATATAATATTTAAGTTATACTTACACAATTTTTTAATCTCTTTAATAGCTTCGAAAGTATGAACAAAAATTATATAAAAAAGAAAAAGATAATTAATTTTCAAAAAAATGTTAAAAATTGAAAACGGTAAAAAAAGAAATGTTTACTTATTTATTTTAAAGCTAAATATGTTGCAAATACAACAACCCATATTTCATTAAAATCGATTTATAATTTTTAACTTTAACTATTCGCTTCACTCCTTAAAAAAGACACCTTCACTGAATTGCGTATAATGCAGATATGTATCCATCGAGCTTAATGCAAATAACCTTACAATACCATGATGAGTTCTTGTACTGATGTTTATAACACATTGAAGAAGTTATCCAATACCCACCCTAAAGTATACCAAACGATTCAGAATCACTTTTTAAGTCGAACTAACGATGTCCGTCCATCCGTCTGGCTGGGTGAACAGTTGGCTGGCTGTCCATGTAAAATTTGTGCACAAAGTACGGGTCGTAATTTTAACGATTATTCAATGAAATTGAGCATATGTGACTTTCATGATATAGGGACGAAGAAATTGATTACGATCGGTTCATTATTTCACCCAGCCCCCATACAAATGTCCCCCCGGAATAGAGTTTAAACACTCAAAAATATCTTAAAAATAAGAATATTTTAATGAAATTCGGTGCAAAGAAGTTCTGTGCAAGTATTAATCTTTGTACTAAATAATTGACCATACCTCCCATATAAACCCCTCTTCTGAAAATCACATTAACGTGCAAAAATCCAACAAATAAATTCTATGTATATAGAAACAACGTTGCCAAATTTTATAAGAATCGATCCAAGTTTACCAAAGCTCCTATATAAACCCACTTTTTGTTATCGCCCACAAGTTCATAAAATCATTTAGATGTTAGTATCAACGCATTAAATTGGTCATAGGTGTAACATAAATCCACTTCCAGAATCTTTATGCTTATACACAATGGTGTAGTTTATCATATAGTCGTCTTGACCGACTACATCTTTTTTTCTCGTTTTATCTGGAATATATACAACTTTATAATAAAGGAGAAAACGGGAATATTCTTATTTATTTTAGATTTTTAAAGATTTTTTGGAAAAACAAAAATTTTTAAACTGTAAGAATTTTTTCCTCTTTTTTTGTCGTTAAAAATAGAAAACGTTAAGTAAATGTAATTTTTTCTTAATTATTATTAAGCTTTTTTACAAATAAAAAAAACCCATATTTCATAAAAATTGATCCCTAATTGTTGACTTTATTCAAAAATAAGTGATGATATCTCATAAAAATACTATTTTTCTTACTCCTTAAATTGGATACCAACGATTTTAATGAAATATATCTCGTTTTATATGTTCTGCAGAAAATGTAAGCTTATTAAGATTTAACATTTTTTGAAAATCAGAAAAAGGGGTCGAAAATTACTATTAATGAAGGGAAAGGTGATATCAATATTTTAATTTTGCTTTTATATAATAATTCCAAAAATGTATTATTGGAATTTTTAGATGTCTTTTTTATACAATTCTGACATACGTTCTTCCGTCCGTCTGTTTTTTATTTTTGGAAATTTTCTATGTCTAGCCCTCATTGCTCCGCTCCTGAGATGTAAGTAGCGTCCACCCTCCAAACTTAAAATTTTAATCCCCTCTGCTACATCTAGCGAAACTTTATGTAAATCCAACCAACCGATTAGAAGCTACGGATTTATATCCAAAAATATTCGATTTTGCCTCAATGTGTAATATTTGGTAAAGTTATAAAGAAAAAAGTCTGCACTTAAGGTTTTCTTTCTTGATAAATACAACTGTCCTTTTTCTCAAAAATTTTAATTTCTGAATATGCGCACGATTTTTTTAATAATAAAAAGGACAATATATTGTACTATTTTTCTGAAAAAGATGAACACAAACAACCTATAACATTTTAGTTTCCATTCCATCAAGGATAAAAATAGTGTATATTAGGACAATTTTGAAAAATATAATAAAATATTTGGAAAAAAATTAATTTTCAAATACTTTAAAAAACTGACTAAAATACCTGTAGTTAATAGTTCCATTTAAAAATTTTGCTTTAAGAAAGTTTTTATTTAATAAAAAAAACGACACCTAAAATTTATGAAATTTGATTTTTTTTTTTTTTTTGTCCAATATTTAAAAAAATGTTTAACTTTGACAGTTGTCAACATCGCTTTTATTACATAATTTTGTCCATTATTACGAAAAATTAATTTTAAAATTCGATTAATCGCCACTTTTGGCACATTTTATACCAACGTGCTTTGTAAGAAAATATTTTTTTTTTTTTTTTTTTTTTTTTTTACACAATTTTTTTAATAGCTCCGAAACTGTTAAACAGATTAAAAACTGATATATACATAAATCGCAGATAATTTAAAGTGGAATTTTTTAGAATTTCATTATCATTTCTTTGATTTTTAATGTTAATTTTAAAAACATGAGTAATTTCATTTTAAAAAATTTTAACTCTTGGTTACCGATTTACATAAAATTTGCTTCATGTGTAAAGCAGAATACACAAGCATGTAAATTTAATTTTATTCATTTTTATTTTGAAAACTGTTTCAACTCTATAGATTTGAAAGTGATTAATATATTTTTTTTTAAATGGCCGTAACTTTCGTTATATAAAAAATATAAAAATATTTTTTGCATTGGATTTACCAAAACTTGTATGTCATATAAAAATTAAAAAAAAACATTTTTTATCATCTTTTTTTTAATTGTCTTAGAGACTTATATTTTTTTATAGAAAGTCTTATCTGTATACTTACTACAGAGAAAATTTCAGAGTGGTCAATATTTTTTAAATATAAATTGGAATGACTCACATACAAAAATTTTTTTTTTTAATTTTTATATAATATTAGTATCAATTTAATAAATTGATTATTCTTTAATTTTTGCTTTTTTTATTTGAATTTATTAAACTTGTTTCTGTTTATTTTATTTTTTTATTTATAAAGTTATTTTTGTTTATTTAAACCATAATTTTGCGTAATTATATGTCAAGTATGTAAATTTTTTTTGGGTGTTTTTTAATATAAAACAAAATTATAAATTTATATTTATTAAAAAAGTTGATTTCTTTGAAGGTTAATAATTTAACAAATTCATTAGCAACATTTATGATTTTTATATAAGCAAAATTAACTTTTTTTAAGCTTAATTTATGGTTTGAAAAAAAAATAATAAAAAAATAAAATATGTATATTTTACAAAAATAAGTGTAAAAAGGAGGTTTGTAAAATTTTTGTTAAATTATGTTAAAAATTTTATTTAAAAATCCTTTATTATGCAATATATTAACTACTATTTTTAAATACTAAAAACAATTTTTTTTTTTTGTTTTATTTTTATAAATTCTCAAAAAAGAAATCCACATATATATTTTTTATCGTGCTTTTAAAGCTTAATTATAATCTGATAACACACAAATTTTTAAATTGTTTAGTGTAATTTCTTTTAATAATAGTTATTTTTAAAAATATTTTTAAAATTATTTTTTATAATATTACTCAAACGTCACGTAATGCCTTATCAGATTGCTTCATAACAATCTGCTATATATCAACATTAATGAAGGGCATTAAATTTTTATGTTGTCATAATTTACAGAAAAAATAATTATAAAACAATACTAAATAAAGTAAAATATTCATATGTGTATGGTTATTATTAAAACAACAGATTAAAATCTTTTCTTAAGAAAATGCATTACAATGGTTATTTTTGCAGTATAACTATAAAATTTTACTCATGCAATGCTCCGTAATGTAAGTACATAATATTTTTGTAAAAAAAAAAAAAAAAAAAATGTAAACAAAAATAAAATCAAATACACTCCCCTTAACAAGTGTGTGTGATTTGACAAAAACAAATCAAAACACAATAAATAAACATATGTTTTGTAAAATTATGTATATAAGTGTATACAAGAAACATTACAAAAACAATGCTCATATGTATGTAATAATCTCGATAAGAGAAGGTCTATCAAACTTGATAAATAAAAAACAAACACACAGAATAATAAAGTGTAGTAGTAGCTATGTAATACAAAAATAATAAATCTGTTGATGGTGATTTAGAAATTTTGACAGGTGTTGAAAATATATATATTTGCTTTTTTCTTTTCAATAGTACTACTTACTTCTTACCTCAGCCGCTTTGCTACTTACTTGTTATATGCAGTTCAAGTTATTATTTTAGTATTACTTAATATTTTTTCTACCATTATTTCTTAGCCAACACTGCAACTAGATTTTGTTCGTTGTTTTTCTAAAGCTTTTAGGTGTTTTTTTTTTAATTTTTTTTTTGTAATCATTTTGTTAAAAGTGTTTT
This sequence comes from Protocalliphora azurea, assembly GCA_932274085.1. Classification (NCBI taxonomy): domain Eukaryota; kingdom Metazoa; phylum Arthropoda; class Insecta; order Diptera; family Calliphoridae; genus Protocalliphora; species Protocalliphora azurea. The sequence continues at coordinate 76,942,792 of OW026523.1, read as the reverse complement.
ACACACAAAACAAAAATGTTATGTTAGGCCAACATCAATTAAAAAACTAAACAACAAAAAATTATATGTATATTACATAATTATACAGTTTTATGTTATTTTTGTGTTAACAAAAAACACTTATTATTCTTTAATAAAATAATTATTGTTTATGTCATCGATCTATTTTAGATTGAAAAAATTATAATAATGATTAATTAATAAGACAAAAGATTGTATGAGAAAATTTAACAAATTGGGCTAGACAAGACTATAGACGAGGTTGAAGAAAAGACTATTGGCTAGACTATAGACTAAACTGGACTATATGCTAGATTATTGACTAGTCTAGACTATAGACTATGCTATAGACTATACTATAGACACTAGACTATAGACTAGACTATAGACTAGACTATAGACTAGTCTATAGACTAGACTATAGACTAGACTATAGACTAGACTATAGACTATACTATAGACACTAGACTATAGACTAGACTATAGACTAGACTATAGACTATACTATAGACACTAGACTATAGACTAGACTATAGACTAGACTATAGACTAGACTATAGACTAGACTATAGACTAGACTATAGACTATACTATAGACACTAGACTATAGACTAGACTATAGACTAGACTATAGACTAGACTATAGACTATACTATAGACACTAGACTATAGACTAGACTATAGACTAGACTATAGACTAGACTATAGACTAGACTATAGACTAGACTATAGACTAGACTATAGACTAGACTATAGACTAGACTATAGACTAGACTATAGACTAGACTATAGACTAGACTATAGACTAGACTATAGACTAGACTATAGACTAGACTATAGACTAGACTATAGACTAGACTATAGACTAGACTATAGACTAGACTATAGACTAGACTATAGACTAGACTATAGACTAGACTATAGACTAGACTATAGACTAGACTATAGACTAGACTATAGACTAGACTATAGACTAGACTATAGACTAGACTATAGACTAGACTATAGACTAGACTATAGACTAGACTATAGACTAGACTATAGACTAGACTATAGACTAGACTATAGACTAGACTATGGACTAGACTATAGACTAGACTATAGACTAGACTATAGACTAGACTATAGACTAGACTATAGACTAGACTATAGACTAGACTATAGACTAGACTATAGACTAGACTATAGACTAGACTATAGACTAGACTATAGACTAGACTATAGACTAGACTATAGACTAGACTATAGACTAGACTATAGACTAGACTATAGACTAGACTATAGACTAGACTATAGACTAGACTATATACTATAGACATATCATTAATAACGGAGGAGGAAATAACCCAGATTGCTAGAAAAATAGGAGACAGAAAAGCTCCGGGCCCGGACAATATACCGAACAAGGCGCTTAAACTGGCAGTTAAGAGAATGCCAAAAATCTTCGCTGAAATATTTGATGAGTGTTTAAAGGAAGGTATTTTTCCAGATCAGTGGAAGAAACAGATGCTGGTGTTAATTCCAAAGCCTAATAAACCACCTGGTGATCCCTCGTCGTATAGACCAATTTGCCTTATGGACACCATAGGCAAAATACTCGAAAAGGTAATATACAATCGACTGCTACCCATAGTTGAAACTAAAAGAGGTTTATCTGATCGACAGTACGGATTCCGTAAAGCGAAATCTACCATTGACGCTATCACCATGGTCAAAGAAATAGCTCAAGGTGCAATAGGGGGCAAAGGAGCTAAGAAAAAGTATTGCGCTGTCATCACCCTTGATGTGAAGAATGCATTCAACTCTGCTAACTGGGGACTTATAATTGAAACGCTACTTAGACTTGGAATCCCGAATTACCTAACAAGAATCGTAAGTAGTTACTTCTCGAACAGAAAATTGTGTTACTATACAGATGATGGAATCCAGACATACGATGTAACGGCAGGCGTTCCACAGGGCTCTGTACTTGGTCCTTTGCTATGGAATATCATGTACAATGATGTCCTCATGCTAAAAATACCAGGAGAGGCGAATATAATAGGTTTCGCGGATGATATCGCCGTGACGGTCACGGCTAGATATATTGATGAAGTGGAGATGATTGCAAACGAAGTCACCCAAATAATTGGAAAATGGATGAAAGGTGCTGGACTTGAACTAGCAGAGCACAAAACAGAAGTCGTTCTAGTCACAAGTCGTAAGAAACTCGAAAACATAAGGATCAAAGTGGGGAAGTATGAAGTGACATCCAAACCCAACCTTAAGTATCTAGGAGTTATTATAGACTCAAGGTTAAACTTCAAAGCACATATGGAATATGTAGGTCAGAAAGCATCAAATGTAAGAGTTGCAATAGAAAGAATGATGCCAAACGTAGGAGGCCCCCGGCAATCTAAGAGAAAAATAGTTACCACGGTAGTAAGCTCGCTGATTCTTTATGCGGCTCCTATATGGACAAGAGCCCTTAAAATAAAATCGGTAACAGAAAAACTCCTATCAGTGTATAGGCTATGTGCGTTGCGTATAGGCAGTTCTTTTAGGACAACATCGGAAGATGCAGCGTTTGTCATTGCGGGAATAATTCCAATAGACATTCTAGCCGACGAAGCCAAACGTATGTATGAACGTAAGCAAAGAGAGGAAGATATTACTAGTATTAAACGTAAAATAGAGAGAGATACAACAATAGTATTATGGCAGCATCGATGGGAAAGAAGTTTAAAAGGAAGGTGGACCTACAGACTAATACCAGACATTCAGGTTTGGCTAAATAGAGAACACGGAGAAACAAATTACTATCTCACGCAATTTCTTTCTGGTCACGGAGGCTACAGAAGTTATCTACACAGGTTTGGTTTGGACGAATCGCCGATATGTCCCTACTGTCCCAATGTAGTTGAAGATCCTGAGCACGTCATGTTCTACTGCCCGCGTTTTAATGAAGCAAGAGAACATACAGAAGAAAAAGTCGGTCACAAGCTGAATGCTGAGAACATCATAAACATAATGATAAGCAAAAAAGAGCACTGGGAAGCTATAGATTGCATGGTAGCTGATATCCACAAGAAATTAAGGATGGAGGAGGAAAGAAGAAAATTCTTCTTATCACACTCGATAGAGGCTAACTAAGCCTATCCGGCCTTGCGATGCAATATCGTAACAGACAGTTCCGCAGGGCACAAGGATGACGAAGGAGGTGGTTTTAGTCGGTAGGAATCCGACATAACCCGTTGAGCCTTAAGTGGCATCGGGTATCATATGGAAGATTTCCACCTGCCTAATAGAAAAAAAAAAAAAAAAAAAAAAAAAAAAAAAAAAAAAAGACTAGACTATAGACTAGACTATAGACTAGACTATAGACTAGACTATAGACTAGACTATAGACTAGACTATAGACTAGACTATAGACTAGACTATAGACTAGACTATAGACTAGACTATAGACTAGACTATAGACTAGACTATAGACTAGACTATAGACTAGACTATAGACTAGACTATAGACTAGACTATAGACTAGACTATAGACTAGACTATAGACTAGACTATAGACTAGACTATAGACTAGACTATAGACTAGACTATAGACTAGACTATAGACTAGACTATAGACTAGACTATAGACTAGACTATAGACTAGACTATAGACTAGACTATAGACTAGACTATAGACTAGACTATAGACTAGACTATAGACTAGACTATAGACTAGACTATAGACTAGACTATAGACTAGACTATAGACTAGACTATAGACTAGACTATAGACTAGACTATAGACTAGACTATAGACTAGACTATAGACTAGACTATAGACTAGACTATAGACTAGACTATAGACTAGACTATAGACTAGACTATAGACTAGACTATAGACTAGACTATAGACTAGACTATAGACTAGACTATAGACTAGACTATAGACTAGACTATAGACTAGACTATAGACTAGACTATAGACTAGACTATAGACTAGACTATAGACTAGACTATAGACTAGACTATAGACTAGACTATAGACTAGACTATAGACTAGACTATAGACTAGACTATAGACTAGACTATAGACTAGACTATAGACTAGACTATAGACTAGACTATAGACTAGACTATAGACTAGACTATAGACTAGACTATAGACTATACTATAGACACTAGACTATAGACTAGACTATAGACTAGACTATAGACTATACTATAGACACTAGACTATAGACTATACTATAGACACTAGACTATAGACTAGACTATAGACTAGACTATAGACTATACTATAGACACTAGACTATAGACTAGACTATAGACTAGACTATAGACTATACTATAGACACTAGACTATAGACTAGACTATAGACTAGACTATAGACTATACTATAGACACTAGACTATAGACTAGACTATAGACTAGACTATAGACTAGACTATAGACTAGACTATAGACTATACTATAGACACTAGACTATAGACTAGACTATAGACTAGACTATAGACTATACTATAGACACTAGACTATAGACTATACTATAGACACTAGACTATAGACTAGACTATAGACTAGACTATAGACTAGACTATAGACTAGACTATAGACTATACTATAGACACTAGACTATAGACTAGACTATAGACTAGACTATAGACTAGACTATAGACTAGACTATAGACTAGACTATAGACACTAGACTATAGACTAGACTATAGACTAGACTATAGACTAGACTATAGACTAGACTATAGACTAGACTATAGACACTAGACTATAGACTAGACTATAGACTAGACTATAGACTAGACTATAGACTAGACTATAGACTAGACTATAGACTATACTATAGACACTAGACTATAGACTATACTATAGACACTAGACTATAGACTAGACTATAGACTAGACTATAGACTAGACTATAGACTATACTATAGACACTAGACTATAGACTAGACTATAGACTATACTATAGACACTAGACTATAGACTAGACTATAGACTAGACTATAGACTAGACTATAGACTAGACTATAGACTAGACTATAGACACTAGACTATAGACTAGACTATAGACTAGACTATAGACTAGACTATAGACTAGACTATAGACTAGACTATAGACTATACTATAGACTATACTATAGACACTAGACTATAGACTAGACTATAGACTAGACTATAGACTAGACTATAGACTATACTATAGACTATACTATAGACACTAGACTATAGACTAGACTATAGACTAGACTATAGACTAGACTATAGACTATACTATAGACTATACTATAGACACTAGACTATAGACTAGACTATAGACTAGACTATAGACTAGACTATAGACTAGACTATAGACTAGACTATAGACTAGACTATAGACTAGACTATAGACTAGACTATAGACTAGACTATAGACTAGACTATAGACTAGACTATAGACTAGACTATAGACTAGACTATAGACTAGACTATAGACTAGACTATAGACTAGACTATAGACTAGACTATAGACTAGACTATAGACTAGACTATAGACTAGACTATAGACTAGACTATAGACTAGACTATAGACTAGACTATAGACTAGACTATAGACTAGACTATAGACTAGACTATAGACTAGACTATAGACTAGACTATAGACTAGACTATAGACTAGACTATAGACTAGACTATAGACTAGACTATAGACTAGACTATAGACTAGACTATAGACTAGACTATAGACTAGACTATAGACTAGACTATAGACTAGACTATAGACTAGACTATAGACTAGACTATAGACTAGACTATAGACTAGACTATAGACTAGACTATAGACTAGACTATAGACTAGACTATAGACTAGACTATAGACTAGACTATAGACTAGACTATAGACTAGACTATAGACTAGACTATAGACTAGACTATAGACTAGACTATAGACTAGACTATAGACTAGACTATAGACTAGACTATAGACTAGACTATAGACTAGACTATAGACTAGACTATAGACTAGACTATAGACTAGACTATAGACTAGACTATAGACTAGACTATAGACTAGACTATAGACTAGACTATAGACTAGACTATAGACTAGACTATAGACTAGACTATAGACTAGACTATAGACTAGACTATAGACTAGACTATAGACTAGACTATAGACTAGACTATAGACTAGACTATAGACTAGACTATAGACTAGACTATAGACTAGACTATAGACTAGACTATAGACTAGACTATAGACTAGACTATAGACTAGACTATAGACTAGACTATAGACTAGACTATAGACTAGACTATAGACTAGACTATAGACTAGACTATAGACTAGACTATAGACTAGACTATAGACTAGACTATAGACTAGACTATAGACTAGACTATAGACTAGACTATAGACTAGACTATAGACTAGACTATAGACTAGACTATAGACTAGACTATAGACTAGACTATAGACTAGACTATAGACTAGACTATAGACTAGACTATAGACTAGACTATAGACTAGACTATAGACTAGACTATAGACTAGACTATAGACTAGACTATAGACTAGACTATAGACTAGACTATAGACTAGACTATAGACTAGACTATAGACTAGACTATAGACTAGACTATAGACTAGACTATAGACTAGACTATAGACTAGACTATAGACTAGACTATAGACTAGACTATAGACTAGACTATAGACTAGACTATAGACTAGACTATAGACTAGACTATAGACTAGACTATAGACTAGACTATAGACTAGACTATAGACTAGACTATAGACTAGACTATAGACTAGACTATAGACTAGACTATAGACTAGACTATAGACTAGACTATAGACTAGACTATAGACTAGACTATAGACTAGACTATAGACTAGACTATAGACTAGACTATAGACTAGACTATAGACTAGACTATAGACTAGACTATAGACTAGACTATAGACTAGACTATAGACTAGACTATAGACTAGACTATAGACTAGACTATAGACTAGACTATAGACTAGACTATAGACTAGACTATAGACTAGACTATAGACTAGACTATAGACTAGACTATAGACTAGACTATAGGCTAGACTATAGACTAGACTATAGACTAGACTATAGACTAGACTATAGGCTAGACTATAGACTAGACTATAGACTAGACTATAGACTAGACTATAGACTAGACTATAGGCTAGACTATAGACTAGACTATAGACTAGACTATAGACTAGACTATAGACTAGACTATAGGCTGGACTATAGACTAGACTATAGACTAGACTATAGACTAGACTATAGGCTGGACTATAGACTAGACTATAGACTAGACTATAGACTAGACTATAGGCTGGACTATAGACTAGACTATAGACTAGACTATAGACTAGACTATAGACTAGACTATAGGCTGGACTATAGACTAGACTATAGACTAGACTATAGACTAGACTATAGACTAGACTATAGACTAGACTATAGACTAGACTATAGACTAGACTATAGACTAGACTATAGACTAGACTATAGACTAGACTATAGACTAGACTATAGACTAGACTATAGACTAGACTATAGACTAGACTATTAGAAACTGGATGAAAAGTGTGGGGTTGGAACTTGCCGAACATAAAACGGAGATTGTATTAGTTACAAGCAGGCGTAAAAAAGAGACCATGAGAATAACGGTTGGAGAACACCAGGTGACATCAAAATCCCATCTCAAATATTTGGGAGTTCTCATAGATGCCAGACTTAACTTTAGGACACATATGGAATATACTACTAACAAGGCAGTAAATATTAGAGCCGCTCTTGAAAGAATGATGCCGAATGTAGGAGGACCAAGGCAATCCAAAAGGAAGATAATATCGACGGTGGTCAGCTCAGTTATACTTTACGCTGCTCCCATATGGTCAGTAGCTCTGAAAGTAAAGACCGCAGCGAAGAAGCTAAAATCTGTATACAGGTTATCGGTCCTACGAGTATGCTGCTCTTTTCGAACAACATCCGACGAAGCGGCCCACGTCATAGCGGGAATGATTCCTATAGATATCTTGGCTGACGAAGCCAAACGCTTGGACGAAAACAGAAGAGACCCAAATCAACTGGACACTCGTGTACGTAAAATTGAAAGAGAAGCTTCTATAAGGCAATGGCAGAGCAGATGGGAAGACAGCCGCAAAGGAAGGTGGACCTTTAAACTAATCCCGAAAATAGATGTATGGCTAAACAGACGACATGGAGAAGTTAATTACCACTTAACGCAGTTTCTCTCAGGCCACGGAGGATACCGAAGTTACCTGTGCAGATTCGGGTTGGATAACTCCCCATATTGCCCTAACTGTCCAAACCAAGAGGAAGACCCAGAACACGTCGTGTTCTACTGCGCACGCTTTCGCCACGATCGACAGAAAACTGAAGAGGTCCTTGGATGCCAACTTAATCCGCAAAATATTGTTGACATCATCCTAAATAGGAAGGAAAATTGGGATGCAATATCCTCAATGATTAAAAGTATTCATGATAAACTTGGAACGGAAGAGAATCTGAGGAAATCCCAGACACCAGAAGTAGCCTAGATAAGGCTCTCCTGCCCTGCGATGCAATATCTTTGTAGACAGTTCCGCAGGGTTGCTGAATGACGAAGGAGGTGGTTTTAGTCGGTAGGAATCCGACATAACCCGTTGGGCCTCAAGTGGCATCGGGTATCATATGGAAGATTTCCACCTGCCTAATAGAAAAAAAAAAAAAAAAAAAAAAAAAAAGACTATAGACTAGACTATAGACTAGACTATAGACTAGACTATAGACTAGACTATAGACTAGACTATAGACTAGACTATAGACTAGACTATAGACTAGACTATAGACTAGACTATAGACTAGACTATAGACTAGACTATAGACTAGACTATAGACTAGACTATAGACTAGACTATAGACTAGACTATAGACTAGACTATAGACTAGACTATAGACTAGACTATAGACTAGACTATAGATTTGTCTTTAGATTTGACTATAGACTATACTATAGATATAAATTGTGTAGTTTTAATTTTATTTATCTTATATATATACATTAGGGCGAGTTAATTTGTTCGACTTAGATATAAGCGAAAATGCGCAGAGCAAAAACGAAAAAATTTTCGAAGAAATTAAGGCTCTAAAACTAAAACCTAGCTCCCGCCTAGAGACATAAAGATTTTTTTGTTTTCTTGCCTTAATTTTATTTTTCTAGATTTTCTTTCTTACTTAAATATATTTCCTATTACGTACTAAAAAAATTGCATCCAAGCTTCGAAGTATTACACCTATTATTTACATGAAATCGTAACTTATAAAAATATACTTATAACTACAAAAATCAGGAAATTAGCCCATTTTCAAATATATTAAAAAATTACCTTTGAAAAAATACGTTTATAATTTAAGTAGTATTAGTAAATAAAATTTGATTAAATTTCGACTACTTAAATGCAAACATTTCGTGTATAAATAGCTAAAGACTTCTTTAATACAAATAATCGAAAAAAAAATTGAAATGAAGTTGTTGCGCAAATTGACTGAAACACAATATTTAAGGGAACTTTATCTAAATCTCTTGTCTGTATAATATATCGATTAGAGTTTTGCCGATAACTTCCAAAGCCACTTTGTGATTGTCCCAGTCCCAGAAAGCTATATTAAGCACTTGTATTCTTCTTTGAAACTACACTAATTGTAATGCTTTTCAATCTGATTTATATAACGCAATAACAATTGTTTTTGGTTTTAACGGATGCTTGTGAATTTTAAAAAGGGTAGTATAATTTCCGGTAGCTCTTTGTAAAGCATTTTCTTTGCAAAATTTGTGATTACTCTATTTTTCAAATTTGCAATTTAAGCTAATCTTTTGTTCCTGTAGATGGTTTTGTACTTTATGCTTTCTTTATGTTACTTTGAAGAACTGTCAACTATAATTGAAGGATTCTAGATATTTATGCCGATTTTCATAATAGTTTTATTCGATTTTTTCGTGATTAACATAATGGACAACAGTGTGCAAATTTTTAAACTATTTACCTATTTTTACATAAAGTGGTCACATTAAAGTTACCTTTACTTTGCTTAAATTTCATTTATAAATATCGTATAATAAAGTTTCTTCAAAGGCGACTTTGACTTTTTTTAGTATTTTGAAATGGGCTAAATTGTTGCCACTTAATGTGTTTTTATAAATGACGTTTTCATACAAATAGTAGCTGCAGTACTTCGAGCCTTAGCTGCAATATATTTAATATATTATGGGCAATATATTAAAGTGATAAAAGAATTGTAAACTTTTTTCTAGAAAGATAAAATAGAGTCATTTCTTATTACACCCTACATCACTATAATACCCCAATATGCATTTGTACTGATGTTTGTAACGCATAGAAAAAGTTATCCAACACCAACCTTAAAGTATACTAATCGACTCAGAATCACTTTTTAAATCGATCTAACGATGTCCGTCTGGCTAGCTGAATGGCTGGCGGGATAACTGACTGGACGGCTGGCTGGTTGTCCATGTAAACCTTGTGCACCCTGTACGTCCTTTTATTATACAAGGACAAAGCCTATTTAAATTGGTTGTGGTCGGTCCACAATTTCACCCAGCCCCCATACAAATGTCCCCCGTGTCAGCAGGTGTAATATAAGTCCCCTTCCCGAATCTTTATGCTCGTAAAAAATGGTGTAGGGTATCACATAGGCGGTTTTGACCGACTATATCTTTCTTTCTCGTTTTAATTATTTACATTTTTAAGATTTTCTCTTTTTAATGATATTAAATTTTTTCTATCTAAATTTCCAAATAACCCTATAAAATCAAAAAGCCTACACTTATAACAACGATGAAAGTCTTTGCACAATTAGCGTACTACAATATATGATACACCTCCATTTACCATCAAACATGTTGAAACATGTCATAAACAATTCAATTACAAAAAAAGAAAATACTAAACATAAAAAATAAAAATAAAATCAATAAGCAGAGAAGGTGTTTAAAAAACTAAATACATAACCCACACCAATTTTTAAAAACTTAAACAATTAATAAAAATTTAGAAAATATGTCTGATCTAGTTCAAAGAAGTTAAAAAAAAAATACAAATAAATTTTTAAGCTAACGACAAACTGTTTGTTAAATTCATTTTAAATAATGTGTTTTTGAGATAAATCAGTTTGCTTGCAAAGGGTATTCTTTGTTAATAATAATATTTGTTTTTTGTTCACCTATTCAGTTTTTTTAATATATGCCAAAATGACTGTCAAATAAAAAAGTTATTTTTTATTTAAGTATTAATATTTATTAATAATAAATTTTGTCGATGTTGGTTGCTGTAGCTTATTTGTGTGTCACTCAAAATTATTTGTCAATTTGTAAAATATTTGTGTTTTTGTGACATTAATGCGTGGTAATCTTGGAAATTATTGTACGTAATTCTTTTTTTGTAGGTATACACAAAAACTTTAAACATTTGTTTAAGATTGTTAAATCGTTTTGCACTCCTTTAAAATAATTTTAACAAAAACATAAAAAGCTCTACGAAAAAGGTCTAAAATTTTAAACGAAAGACTTAAGAAAGAAACGTTTTGTTTTCAGTTTTTAATTAGTTTGTTTCTTAAGTCTTTTGTGTTGTTTATAATTAAGTACAGACTACATATGTAAATTGTTTAAAAGACTATATTGTGGACTCCTGACATACTTGAATTCTTTAATAATCCAAATGCAAAATGAGGCAAAAATTTTTGCAGGATTTCTAAGAAAATATATTGGTATATGCATTAATTCTCATCGTTTTTTAATATAAATCTTCCCAAAAAATTTCTAACATGAGGCCGAGTCATGAGAGAAAGTCATGGACTCGTGACTGGTCGCATATTCTATATCTTTTTGTTCAAAGCACAGGTCTTTTGAAAAATTCACAATTATGTGTAAGACTTTAATGGCTAAAAATTTAAGTTGGTAAATGGCGATCAAATTTTATAGAATAAAAAACTTTTCAACTATAAATTTTGTTTTTTTGTGCCACCAAAAAACTTAACATTTTACTTCATTATTCTTTTTTAGTTTTTGAAATATAAACAAAAATTTTTATGAATCTATGGTTCGAAAATTTAAGGGAATATTGAATAGATTTTAATAATCTAATAATTGTTTACTTGTTATCCTCTAAAGTATTTCAAAGAAATAAATGCATTTTAATCAAATTTATTAAAATGCATGTTCTGAAAAACACGAAAGGTTAAGCTATGTTGATTTTGATACTTAGAATATGAATTTTATTTAAATAGATCCAATTATATACTTTAATATCAAAAACTTAGTGATGTAAAAACTTGAAACTAATCTGATAAAGGGAGCCGTATCGAAAACCGATATATATTTTTTTACAAAAATAAAATAAATACTTTATTTTTACTTGATTTCAGTTCATAATAGCTTTGCTTCATTACTTGTAAAAAGTATGAAATTATAAGAAAAACGCCAAAGTTATTAAACGAGAAAAACTAATATTTTTTTTTTTTTTTACTTGAAAAATTGCCTTTTTAGAAATTTGCCGTTGTTAATTTAAGTGTAAATATTTTTATTTAGCTTTTAAAATAAAATTGTCTCAAAATACGCAAAATTTTCATTATATATAATTTAATAATATTTAGGACAAATATTATATTTTGTATGAAAAAATTTGGGGAATACTTTTTATTATTACTTAAGCACTTTTTGTAAAAGTTTTGAAGAGAATTTGATTTATAAAATAAAAAATATTTTTCATTAGCTGATAAAACTAGTACTTAGGCAAATTATTTTTTATCGAAAGATGGACTTTTTATCACATGGTCCAGAAAATTTAAACTTAAATTTAACGAAATTTGGAAATTTAGAATTTCGGAAACACATGAAAAATAAATGAAATTATAAAATTATTTACTATTAGAAGAATTTAACATTTTACAACAATTCATAAATGTATTATGGTAGTTATTAAAAAAAGTGAAATAAAAATAGTTAAAATTCTGCATTTCCTATATTTTTTATTAAATAAGTGTCAATTTTTAAAACCCATTGATTTAGTTAAAAATATTCGAAAGAAGATAAAATTTTTTGGATAGACAATATTGAAAATAAATTCATCATTCCCTTTCCTATTTATGACAAACTATTTTTTTTTTCCAAAATAATTTTTAATTTTTTTCTTTTCCTATTGCAAATTTTTCTTTCTCGTTCAATTTTTCTTAGTTGAAAAATTCATTTTAGTGGAGAAATTTCTTGTCGCATTGAATAGGTCGTAAAACAAAGTAATAATAATAAAATAAAATTTCTCTAGCAGGCTTCTATTCCTCGGGAAACACTCACGTGTACTAGATAATATACACAAGAACTTAATGACTTTATTAGATATTTTAGTAGCTCAGTTGATTCTTTGATAGGCATCGAACACTTATTCCGCCAAAAAAAAAAAAGTAAACGAATTTATTATATATTTTATACCTCTTCGTTGATCCACTAAAACGTTGCTACTAGACTATATATTATATATTATATATTATATAATATATGTTATATATTATATATTATATATTATATATTATATATTATATATTATATATTATATATTATATATTATATACCTATGTACTATACCTAAGACCAGACTACACTAAACTATAGCCTAAACTATAGACTTATTTTCTGCTGTTAAATCTTTAATATTAAAATTTTATAACTCGAATGTATTTAAATAACAATCGTTCTTATTTGTTTTCTCTACTTTAAATAACAATTTTTTTGTTAACTAACACAAAAATATAAAAATTTCTTTTATAGCGTTATTCAGTAATTAGGTTACTTCCTTTTTCATAATAACCAACCAAGAAAAGTGTTAAATAAAATATTAATAAATATTTTCAAGTAATTAGCACATTTTTCTTTTTTTGGAATTTCTATTATTACCAAAAATATTTAAATATAAATTTTTATAAGGAAAACAAATAAGAAAAAACTTTCATTTTATTAATAAAAATCGTGCTGAATAATAGCAACAATAAAAAAACCTCATTACAATATAGACCAAAATGGTGAATTAAATCTATATATGTATGTATGTATATTCTTTAAATGAAACTACAAATATGACAATAGCACCCAAACATAAGCAGACAAAAAAAGTAAACTAAAGAAAAAAGTTTAGTATTAATTGTTTTTACTAATATTTTGAAATACTTTATAGGCTACTGAACTTATTTTTATTTTATTTCTTTCATTTTAATTTTATTTACTTTTCTTTATATGAAATCATATTAAAATTATCATTTTAGTGCTAAATAAATAAAATGCATTTCTTTTCCAAAAGAAAATTCCATGTAAACAAAATGGGAGAGAGAAAGAGATGTACATATATACTGAGATCATGTTTAAGAAGATGAAAAAATAATAAAAACAATTACTATTTACTAACTGTTTAAAATTTTACAAAAACAAATATAATAAAATAAAAAAAAAACAAACAAACAGATCGTGCTGTTCGATTGAAATAAATAAAAGAAAGAAAAGCATTTTTTTATTGTTTTTGTATAAAAAACAATAGCTAACAACTAAATAATATCTCCATGTTTAAACAAAAAAAAATACTTTCACTTTAAAAACACCAGAATAATCGTAGCACAATATTAAAAAAAAAATAATAGTAACAAAATTAAATGATTTCAATGATTTTATAGCAAGTTACTAATTAAATATTAAAATTAAGTTGTTAAAATGTTAAAAGTAAACTGACAGTGTAACAAAAGAATTTGGCATACCATATAATTTTCTTTAAAGATCACAGTGGGGTAATAATTTAATTTATGTTAAAATATTTATAATTTACAAGGGATTTAAAAATATATAAACATTGTAGAGATTTGTTAGTTTTTAACAAATATTTTATCATTATTGTTTTTGTAAAATTGCTTACGTTTAATTTACAAAAATAAATTTGGAATTTTTACACAATAAAATATAAAAAATAAATAAAATTAAAAACAAAAAATAAAATATCATAAAATCTAATTTATTTATTTATTTTTCTTTTAATCTCTAATTTGACAACCGTCATTTTCACAAAAGATGCGTCTATATATATAAAATTCTCGTGTCACGGTGTTTGTAATTCAACTCCGAAACAACTTGACCGATTTTTATGAAATTTTGTATATGTATTTGTTAGGTGTGAGAATAGGTCGAAAAGTATATTTTATATCGCTATATAGCGTAAAATAGGCCACAAGGGGTATATCTTCCTAACTAATAAACCGATTATCTTGAAATTTGGCAGGCAAATAGTATAACATGTGGCAGGAACTATAACCTATAATTTTTATTATTTTATTATTTTTAATTTTGTGTTCGTTTTTTCTTTTTAAAGGACTTTACAGTTTTGAAGGATTCGCGAGGTTAATTTTTTTATTTTACTACTTTCTAATTGCTATTATAAGCCGATATATGTATCACATGAAAGAGCAAAATTTTGGCATTATATCGGTTTACATTTTGTTAAAATAATTCAAATAAAAGTTGCAAAAAATGTCCTTTAAATATAAAAGATGATAATAACCAGTTTCAAGTATCAAAGTTTTATGGTTTTAACTTTATTACTTTAATCCACACCACGATTTGAAAATTATTCCTAAGACCAAAATTACAAATTTAATTTTCAGTTTATTCTTCGATTTCGAGCATGCAAAACCAATATTTTTTTTATTCTTTATTAAAATGTATATTTAAATTTTAAAGCTATAGCGTGACAATACTCTACACGCGCTTGGAATGGATTATTGGGAGAGGTCCTTATATAGAAACTCTGATCATATATGGACCGATCTTTGTCATACTGCAGTTTTTAAACTTATATAAAACTTATTAATGCAAAATTTAATACAAAATTTGCCATTTACATATATGAAATTTGGGTGATTTTTTGGAAACTATATTTAATTATAAAAAGATCCTCATGAAATTTGGTAATGTTATTTATAGTTATATAAATTTTAATTGTTGCAAATAAAATCACAAAACAAATTATTTATATGTCATTTATGCGTGTTAAAGTAACATTAACATTAAATTAACATTAAAATAACATTGGTGTTGTATGAGAGATATGATCAATTAGAGGCCGATCTTTTCGAAATTTTATACTTAAATATAAAGTAACCATGCTAAATTTGATTTCAATACTAATATTTTTATTGTATTTATACTCATTAAAATAATTTTCGGGAAGGGTTTTCACACGGAAACTATGATCAATTATACACTCAACACTTTGAAACTTGATTTTATATCTAACATGTGCATATTCAAGAGAAGTATGATCACTAAAGCATATTTCCGGTAAACATTTGTATGAGAGCTATATGAAATAATGGAACGATTTCAATGATTTTCTATGAGCTTCGCCTTTAGGTTTAAAAAAATAACTGTACCAATTATTATTACATAATATTTAAAATTACAAAAACACTGACAGGATATCTTTAAAATTCTATAAAATTTCAACTGTTGAAGCTAAAAGGACCTAATGTGGGATTCAGAAATTCCATTATGATGTTTTTAAAAAAAATATAACTTCAAAATAATTTATTAGAAAGCTACAAGGATATTTAGCAGAAAATATTTAAAGGACATTTTTGATATTATAAAGGACCTGAAAGATGAAAATTAAAAAAATTACTGGAAATTCTAAGCAACATTCTATAATTTGTTACCCATATCGTCATTGCCGAGTAACTAAAAAATTTTAAAATAGTTAATTAAAAAAACTATTGATTTTGAAAGTCCTTTTAAAAGGACTGTGTGCAAAATGCTGTTGTATGGTGTAACAACCCAAATCGTATCAAAAAAAAAGTAAGAGGTGAAACTGTCTATGACATGTATTTACCAAGGATCTTTCGATTCCCATAATAATTTATTCACACATACATACATAATATACATATGTATACTCCACGCAGCCTTTTATTAATTTTAGTTTTTAGTTTCGCAAAATAGCAAGAACTCGAACTTTTTTTTTTACTTAAAAAAGCATAAAAATAAAGTTACAACTTTAAAAAGCAATATCTCTGGGATAACCTAATGGACTTTGATAATTTAAAATGCATTTAAATTGTGTTGTTAATGAGCATAATAATTAAATACCCTAAAAAAATTGATTTTAATGCAACTGCATTTTTTTAAATAATTTTTCGTTTAATGTGTTACCTTAGAATTTCAAGCGAAAAATGTCTATATTTGGAAGTCCTTTCTTGGAATAGGCTATAAAATATTTTACCTCAGAACTTCAGGTGAAAATTTTCTATATTTGTGAGTCCTTTCTTAAAATAGGCTATAAAATCTTTTCCCATTTTAGCCCATATTGTTGCAGATTAATGCAAACCTACTTAATAAATTTTCTTTTATCATTTAATTTAGTAAAAACTTAATTTTATTTTAATTTTATGCAAACATCGACAAAAAGTATCATAATAGTGAAAAATTAACTGTTTTTAATCTTATTTATTTTATTTGCAGTTATAAAGTGTTAAAGAGTGGCAGAGAAGGGGAGAGATTTAAAATAAGTAACGGAATCAATAACTGTTAACAAATAAACATATGTATGTGTGGATGTATAACCACAATTAATAATTGCACATTTATAGTGAGTGTTTTGTTTTTGTTATTTTTTGCAAATTTAGTGTGTATGTAGTTTGTTGACAAATCTCACCATAAAATCAACAACAAAAAAATAAAAATACAACAAAAATAATAATGATTAATTTGCCAAAGTGTCTGTTGTGTTGGTTTTGCTAAAATATCTTAAAGAGAAAAAAAAACATAGAAAAAGCTAACAAAAATACAACATTAAATTGTCAACAATTTAAAATGGTGTTTTTCTTTTAGCGAATTTTGTTTTTATAAAAATTGTGTTGCAAATTTTTGTGCTTAATTTTTTTTATTGCCTGGGAATGTTTCTTTTTTATTTCTCTGTTTATATTTAACACACATTTGAAATAATTTAGAAAGATTTTGTAATGAAGTAGAAAAATGTCGTTCATTTTGCTTGAGGAAATAATTTAACAACAAATATTTAAAACAAAATTAAACTTTAATTTTAAAAAATAATAAGCCATTAACTGTATTTTGTATTTCTTCAATTTAAAAAAAAACGTCAGTAAAAATTTATGACAGTATTTCACTTAATTTTTCATGCAAATGTTAACCTCAAAAATTCTGTTTTTTGTTTTTTTAATTCAATACAATGATAAAGAGTGCGCACAAAAAAATTGATGCACACTTTAAGGCTAATAACTTTTACTATACATGGAAAAAATTAGTATCGTTAACTTATTTACATATATCATTATTCTCAGTCACCATCTGCTAAATTTTTTTACAATATCAAAATCAGTTTTTCTTAAAATGGCAATGCGTAATTCAAATTAATAATGAAATCCTCAGTCGAACAAATAAAACAATTGCTTGGATTGCAGGTGTGTCGCGAAATACAGTTTTTTTGGGTTATAAAAAATATAAAAAGCTCATGACCACTGATCGGAAGAAAAAGTGCATGGCCACAGACAAAATAATACGGCTTAAATCTTTTATCAGAAAAGTTACAAAAAAGCTGCTCTGAAGACCCACAAAGCATAAAAAGTTTCTGATAAAAACTCTATAAAAAAAAAGTGAAGGCAAAAGAGAAAAAGAAAATTATTATTGTATTCCTTTCAAAATTGGACAGCATTTAGTCAAAAAGGATAGAAAAAAGTACGTACGTCGAACGTTTATTTATACATACAGGAAAAGAAGTAATTCATTCATAAATAATACACTCTCCACCTCATTACCACGGAAAAGATTTATTCTTGTCATTAGAAAACGCAAAGTATCCTAATTTCTCTGGCCTAATGTCGCTTTTTTTATTACAGCAAAAAAGCAATTGAGCGTTAAAAAAATATTTAAAGGACACTAAGGGCTCATAAAAAAAATAAAATACAGTTTTTAAAAGAAGTCGACGCATTTAAAAAAAAAAAAAGTAAAAAATCTATAGTCGATCAACCCCGACCCTCAATGAGTTGTCGAGTCGAAAAAAATTAACCAAAAAAATTATTTTAGAATTTAATAACAAAATTTAGATCAAATAATAGCTAAGACCATAGATTAACATAGATATGAAACTCCATGTCAAAAACATAAGTCGGTTGTCAAAGAAACCTAAGTCCAAGAATGTATTAGTAAAAATTTTTATTGAAAACAAAAACAATTTTGGCTAAAACTTTCAGCGTAAAATAGGATTACTTAAAACCAAGTAATTTTTCAATTATTTTTAAAATTTTAGGTAACAAGAAACTCGTTTGGAAACAAATTCGTATGAACCGATTTATTATAGTCTATAGCTTGGATGTATCAACGTTTCAGAAAGCCCAAAAATACGTATTCATTGTTTATATACCACAGTCATTAAAGAACTGATTTAGATGATTTTCAACAGCAAAATTCTTGGGACCTTATTCGATATATCGGTGTATAAAACAGGCCAGTCAGTTATCAGGAATCTTTAGAAAGTTGATTTCAACAGTCATAACGACGTATTGACAGGTAAATAGATAGACATCATAAGTTTTACTCCCTTACCTATAACCACCCATAACGTATCAAAACAAGTTAGAGGTGAAACTGTCTATGAAATGTGTATCAACGAAGAATTTACCAAGAATCTTTCGGTTCCCATAATAGTTTAAAAATAAGTGCACACATTTAAAAGGAAATGGACACATTCCAACAAAAAGACAAGTAAAAATCTATAGCCGGGACATAACGATACCTACACCATTACCTACAAAGGATTAAATGCTTCCAAAAAAAAGAACATTTTCACTACTTCAAAAGTAGGACTAAGTGCATATTTTAAGCTTTTTTGGAAGTTATTAATAATTACTTCCAAAAAATTTAAAATTGTATTTTTAGCGGGAAATATGTTAATAATTATTAAGAAAATTTAAATTTCACAAAGTATTTTTTTTATATTTTAATAAGGCTTAAATCATAAAAAAATTTATAAACATAGTTGAAAGAAGAGCATCCTGCCAATGACAACCATAGGTTAAAAAAAGACAATAACAACACAATGTTAAAATCATTACTTTTTCATAAAAGCGATTTCCGAAGAAAGTCTTATATGGTACCTGAGATCAATTATGGACCAATTCTTGCTAAATTTGGAAGAGTGATTTATACACCTATAAAACTTGTTTATGTCAAATATTATATGGATACTAATATTTATTATTAACTATTATTCATGTTAAAGTGATTTTCGGAAGTGGGTCTTATATGGAGGCTATGTTCAGTAGGGTCATAACTTTTTCCAAATATCCAAAATATTATATCAAGTTCTTCTAGAGCATTTAAGGGTATAAAGGAATGTGACATTAATTAATTAATTGATCGTTAAAAAAGTTCACACACCAAACTCGGTAAAAATTTTCATATCAATATTATTGCTTTAGTATCAAAAATATTATAAAAATTTGCTGTGTCATCTTTGATATAAAATTGTTTACCTGTGTAATTTCTGTAGAACCCTGATATAAATATAAAATTTATAAACGAAGTAATTCAATTAATTTGTGTTAATTTTTAACGATATTTTTCATTAAAAATTTTA
This sequence comes from Protocalliphora azurea, assembly GCA_932274085.1. Taxonomy (NCBI): domain Eukaryota; kingdom Metazoa; phylum Arthropoda; class Insecta; order Diptera; family Calliphoridae; genus Protocalliphora; species Protocalliphora azurea. The sequence continues at coordinate 76,922,087 of OW026523.1, read as the reverse complement.
TTATAGAATATATGCAAAAATGTAATAAATTGGTTAATAGTATAATTTTTATATTTAATTCGATAATGGATAAGTTTTAAGTATTTTTTCCAAACGGAAAAAGGCATATAATAAATACCATTTAAATATTTTGAATTCTATATGAAAAGATATGAAAACAAATATATAAAAACAAAATTTTCAAAAGCATTTTAGAAATCGTGAAGTTTTGTTTGTCAGAATTGATTTAAAAAACTGGTTTTAATTATCTGGACAATATTGGGTATAAGGTATTTGAGGTCCAAAACTAATTATAACCCTAATGTTCAGTTATGTACCACTTCTAATCAAATTTTGCTTTCTGCTTTATAAGATTTATTTGAGTTACAGAACTCCTACACGTTTACACTAACTTTAAAATTTCCTATTCAATTTATAAAAATATTTTCTTATAAGCTAAAAAGTTTTTCACAATAAGCGAGCAATTACCAATATTGTTCGTGCTTTATATTTAAGCGGCCTCTTAAACTACAACCCGAAACTTAACAATACCTGCTCCCGATAAGTAGTTAATATATTACTAACCGATTACAAGAACCTCCGAATTTTCCTTGTATTCACTCTTACCTCAGTCCGTAGCTAGTGTATTGTATTTTATGGTAGCCGAGTACAAGAACCGCAGAATTTTTCTTGTACTCGTTGTAACCATAGTTCGTAGCTATTACATCGTCTTTAGTTAAGTCGAATACATATATATACACGTTTACGTTTATGGTCAGTTGAGAGCAAACGCGGTACCCATCTTGCAGACAACTTTCTTAAACCCAGCTGAACCACACTATCATATGAAATGGCTGTGGCATCAACAATCTCACGCACTTTTACTCTTCGGTCGACCAACACCATATCGTGTATTTTTTTCGACATTTTCGGGTGTACTGACCTCAGAACGGTCCAGAACGTTTACCGTCATTTGTACTTGTGCGACCACAACGAAAGTCAGTAAACCACTTTTTTACCATTGAAATCGATGGCGCAGAGTCCCCATAATATTTATCGAGCTTTTCCTAGGTTTGATTGACGGTTTTTTTTCGCAAAAAATAATGTTTAATGAGCACTCGAAAATCACTTTTTTCCATTTTTAGAAAAATACACGAGGTTGTATGTTTTAAACAGCTGTTAAACGCAAAGTAAATGACGATACTTGCTCAAAATTTTACAGTAGTCTATTAACAGGTGGTACTTGATGGAAATAGTGTTGCATTTCATATAACTAAGAAGGAAGTTCGAAAAGTCATGGACTTATTGATGCGCCCTAGTATTTATGATAAATGTATGCTTCTGCTGACATTTGTTTTTTTAACTAACTATTTATTTGGCATAAAAGTTAACCTAACCTATTATGAACCGGAAATTTCAAAATATTACTTGTGCAACTAAAGGACATATGTCAAAAGCATTGAATGAGACCTTTCTAATGATGCCCTAAAATATAAATTACGATGGAAAATATTTAAAATATTCAGACTTTAATAAAATTGTATTTAAAATAAAATCATAGAAAATTTTACTCAAACTTTAATTTCGCGAGAATGAAAACTAATTTAAATTTTTTTACTCATTATGTATTAAGCGTCATTTGTCTATCATATGTTGTAATTTTTTTTTTTACAAAACGTTAAAAATTATGTACACTGTTAATCCAAAACTATATTTTTATAGGTATTTTAAAAATGGTCCATCTCAAGTGAACGAAATAATTAAACCGAAATATTTTGAGGATAGTTTAAAACTTATCGGTCTTTAATTTTTAGGGGGTACATTTCTAACATTTTTTGTCTTCATACAAATGTACATATGTTTTTTTTAAATAAATTGTTACTTTAAAAACCGGTTTTTTGTGATTAGTCGACATTCGAAAAATTAACATTTTGAAAAAACTGACAGTACTTAAACAGAAAAGACCGGCATCATATGGAAACTATGCCCAACCTCCTGTAATTTGATTGTGTATCTAATAAAAATATAAATAGTCCTATCTATCTCGAGTTTCATATAAATATATACATATTTAAGACAACTTTCGAGAAATATTTGTATTTATATTGGGGCTATGTAAAATAATGGACCAATTTCAACCATTTTCTATAAGCTTTGTCTTTAAGGATGAAAAAGGACTGTGTCAATTATTACTAAATAATATTTAAAATTGCAGCATATATTTCGAAAAGAAAATTTATGTAAACAATAACAGGTCATTTTTAAAATCTTACAAAATTTGAACTGTTGAAGCTGAAAATTAATATACACCCGAATTTTTCTTGCACTGATTGTAATTAAAATTCGTAACTATTACATCGTATTTAGTGTAGCCGAGTAGAAAACCTTAGACAAGCTGTGCCCTACCTCAGCTGGAAAATAAAACTGCATTACAGTATCATATTATCTTGATACTAATATTAACATTAAATTCATCCACTTTAAAGTAGTTCTCGGAAGCGGAGTTATATGAAAGTTTACCGATCTTATTAAAGCCTATTTGCTTATATAAAGCTTATTTGTGCTTATTTCGTGATATATTTAAAGCATTTATGGAAGGTAATACAGAAAATATTAAATAACTATTTGATTAAAAACCAATAAAAAAAAAACTATTTTTTTAAATTTAAAACCTAAATATAAATATTCAGCCTTTAGTAAAAATCTAATTTCAAGATTCATACACTGGATTCATTTTAATAACTAGAATTGTATGCACTAATTTAGTGCAAAATTAAACTTTTTGTTACAAATTCCCTATAATTATTAAAATTCTGTACAGGACTTGAGTCAAATAATATTAGCGTATACAAAAATAGTCATGTTAATGGCACAAGGTTTTGCTATTTTAAACGATTTTGAAATTAATTCCTTTCCATTTAATATTTTTAAAAGGTAAGAAATAGAATAAATTTATTTTTAAATTTATATATATATATATATATATATATATATAAGTGCATATTTAACTCTAGCTATTAATGAAGGTTATTTTGAAAACAAAGATTTCCTGCATTAAAGTTATGCAGATACATGTTTTGTTTTTAAAAAGAAACAAAAATTCAAATAAATCACAATTTAATTTTCGCATTTGAAAAGAAATATAAAATTCAACAAACAAGGAAATCAAATTTTTTTAAAACTAAAAAACAATATATTGAATAAAAACAATATAAAATTTAAATGAAAATTGCATGAAATACGAGCATTGAAAAAGAAACAGCCATAACTAACAAATTTAAAAAAAAGACACATAAATAAAATAAAATAAAATTGAACAAAATTACGCATAAAATATATTAAAACATATATTAAGTAATATTTTTTAGGGAACTTGAAATTAAAATTCACTCAAAGAAAATAAAGTACTTTCATTTTCTATGATTCAAAAAAAAAAGCCAAAAAGAAATTCAAACACGTACTACCGCATAAACTATAATAAATATTTATTTAGTTGTAAAAAACACTTAATATTGTATTTTACCTTTAATAAATAAATAATTAAACTAAAAAAAGATGAGACTTTTTTCCATAATGAACAAGAAATGAACTGAATATATTGGAGTTTGTTGGGTGTGTTTAAAGCCACCAAATTGTGTGTTATTTCGATCACTTAACAAGTGCTTTTTACTCATATCTTCATACAATACATATGTGTGGTTTAGTTGGTTTCATATGTGATTGGCATAAAATTAAGTTTAAATTTAATTGCTTCATGGTTATATCTTTGTTGTTTGCCTGTATTTTTCTTTCCATTTTTCTCATCTTTTTTTTTTTTTTTTTTTGGTTAAATTATTTTGGAAAGGTTTTTAAGTCATTTTTCTTTTTTTCTTTTTTGGTGAGAAATTTCACTTTCATTTAAAAATTTTAAACATGCCGCTTAAAGTGGCATTTCTCATATACATTTTTGGAATTTCTTATTAGTTGTAGTTGCTAAGTATGATGGCAAGATGTTTGGTAATAAAATCTTTTATTATCAATTTACCATAAATTAAACTCACCTTACAGCGAGTTATTCATCAATCATGAAAAAGGGCTATAATAAATAAATTAACATAAATATTTAAGGTTTGATAAGGGGGAAAAAATATATAACAAATAGGTAATATTTCGTACTAAATTCAATAACCAATTTAGCCAAATTTACACAACAAATTTAAAAGATTAAATAGATATTATATTATTCGCCTTTATCCCTAATAGCATTGTCACAGTAGGATAGAATCAAAATATTTTCGAAATATATTTATCTGAAATTTTTAGTCGTATACTTCGATTGACTTAAAATTTTTAAGAATTTGAGTTTACATTTTAAAAGTACTCCCCACAAAACCCCAAAAAAATCGCCAAAATTTCATTTATAATTTGATTGTAAAAAATTAAAAAATCCCTCCGTTATATTAAAAAATCCCTTTTTTCCCTTTTTCTCAAAAAATGTTTGCTTTAAATTTTCACGTTTCAATAAAACTTTTGACTCGAATAACTTAAGCATATTTTTGAGAAATAATGTTAATATTTAGATCAAAATAAAATTTAAACAAGTATAGGTATTCCAATTAAATTTTGGCACAATATAAATAAACTTGTCCAAAAATTAGTGAATTAAAAAAAAACTGCCATTTTTTTATATTAAAATACCCAAAATCCTAGTCCAGGATAAACTTGTTTTCAAAATTGACTTTTGCATTGAAATGGTCACCTTGTCGTTACCAGAGGCATGGCTTATAAAATATTTTTTCTGTGTTTAACGAACATATGTAGCTATGTAATCAAAATATTTTATTTTTCATAAAAAAATAAAAAAATCATGAAAACTGATGAAATTCAGATAGGGCTAGCGGAGGGACCATTGTCCCAAATATCTTCGAATTGACTTTACATGCATTTATGTTAAATTTTCTTTTGAAAACATGAAACAAATTTGATGATCCAGAGGAAAAAAATAATTTTAAAGTAAAAAATTATTAACACCTTTTTTAAAGACAATTTTTAAAGGTTCAATTTTAAAATAATATAACTTTTTTCTTAACTATATATTTATATGATTGTTGCATTAATATTATTTAGAGTCCAGGAAGTATTTAAAACAAAAATTTTAAGACTCAAATTGAGCCCCCAAAGTTAAAAAACAAACCCAAAAATGAGTCAATATTTTGTTTCGGTTTAAATGTTTTTTAAACTAAAAGAGATATGGCACCCAAATAAGCGTAGTTTTTTAGATATTTACATTAACTATCTGTGTACTTTTTACAATCAATCATTTTATTTATGAAGTTTTGCTAATTTTTTTTTAATTAGATACCCGAAGTGAACAACTTTGAATCTCCACTCTCTGCCTCCAAGACCTACTAGGAACCTATGCTCCTCCAAATCAGTTGGAAAATACCTCATGTGAAATTTTATTCAAATATATCTAGCGGTTCAAAAGTAATGGAATTAAAAAACAAACCCAAAAAATTTTCAATATTTTACTTCGGTCTAAATATCTCCTAGACTAAGAGAGGTATGCCACTCAAGTAAGCATACTTTTTGAAGAGATTTACAATGACTATCTATTTGTATTTTTCTACAATCAAATCATACATAAAGTTTTGGCGAATTTTTTAAAAAATTAGTTACCCGAAGCGAATATATTTGGAGGTCTACTTCGGCTTAAATATCTCGTAGACTAAAAGAGATATGCCACTCAAATAAGCGTACTTTTTGTAGAGATTTACAATGACTATTTATTTGTATTTTTCTACAATCAAATCATACATGAAGTTTTGGCGATTTTTTTAAAAAATTAGTTACCCGAAGTGAATAAATTTGGAGGTCCACCACCTGCCTTCAAGACCTGCTAGGATCCTGTGCTCCTCCAAACCAGTGGAAAAATAGTTCAGCATCAGAGATATGAAATTTCATTCAAATATATCTAGCGGTTCAAAAGTTACAGCATTATTTAAAAAAAATCATCAAACTCGAGAGAAGAATGTCGTAAGAGCAAAGGTATGTTAAGCATAAAATATAACAGAAAAAAATACCCCTTTTGTCCCTATGCTAATTACCATTATAAACCCTATAATAACCTTTACTGCCTATTTTTATAACACGAGCGCAAAAACGACTCGTCTAACTTACATTTAAAACAAAAACAAAATTTCAAAATTTGTTTTTGTTTTAAATGTAAGTTAGACGAGTCGTTTTTGAGCTCGTGTTATAAAAACAAAATTTGTTTTTGTTTTAAATGTAAGTTAGACGAGTCGTTTTTGAGCTCGTGTTATAAAAACAGGCAGTTAGCTTGCACCTAGATAAGCTTCCAGTTCGTCGTAAAAAAGCTTTATGGTTGTGGAAACAATGAAAGATTATATGCCCTACTGTTTTCGGTTACTCAAACTCCTCGCACATTCTATAGAAATCCAATAAGTCGTGTTGTCCAATTTACTCAATCTATACCTAATCGGACCATGTCTAGTTATTATGCACAATTTGATTCTTAAACTTTTTTTTTTTTTTGATCATGCTGAATAGTAGTTTGATTACTGATATGTCAAGACATCGCTAATAGCAAACAAACATTCAGATAAAATATTTAGAGTTTATCTAAAAACCATCGTCATGAAACTTTTTGTATGATTGATAACTTCGCTTTCAACCTAAACAATTTCGACAGAATCGGACGAAATTTTATTTTTTGGTGTCTTAGAAAAATATATAAAAATATAAATCGGATGACAAACATAAAATTATCAACCATTTAAAAAATTTCCTATAGGGTCCATTGGTTTCGAAAAATTAAAATAAAATAATCGGTCAATTAAATTAAAATCTCTAATTTCGAGTAAAAATTTATTCGAATAAATTATGTCGATTAATCGAATAACTCCTATAAAAAATATATTTTAAAAAAGTAATTTCTTAACTAGTTTTAAAGATGCTTAAGTTTTTTAAAAAATTTTGCTTAAAAACAACTGTTGAAAAATCTAAAGATTTTAGTAAGCTGCCAAGTACACAGAAAAAATATGGCTGAAATATTTTTTAATTAAACATTATTTGGTTATAAATAAAATTTTATAAAAAAGATTATTAGATTTTAACATTAAGTTTTATTAATTTCAAATGACTTTAAAGCCAATACACAAAACAAAAACAATTTTATGTATTTTGACAATTTCAGGAAAATAAAAAATAAAATTATAAAAATGAGGAAATCAAAAAATATAAAATCCAAAATTTTAAGACATTCGGAAGTAAGTTATTCCTATTTCCTTATAGAAAATTAAAATTTAAGCATCTATAAATAACTATACGTAAGTAATATTCTTTTATTATCCCTTATCCTTATTATCTTGTGAGTTAATTTAGAAATTTCCGTCCTCCATGCTGTCTTCAAACGAATCGATTGTGTTCGAGACAGATCTCTCGTGATATTTTCATTCGGATTTTCCTTGATATAACGGATAACTGAAGATAAAGGTACGAGTAGTTTTTCAATCACAAAAATTAAATCAAATTTATAAACGTCACTTTAAAAAATCATTATGTAAAATTTAAGATATGATTAAGAAATAGGATTCACTTTCTTATATTAAATTTTCCATAGAACATAAAGTGGAAGATTTTGAACTTAATTTGTAAAAACATATTGTCGGTTATACGAATGATAGTGTAGCCGATATGTCTAAGTATGGAGTTGATATAACAAAGGAGTCTCAATATAGAGGATGAGGTAATTATGACTTGGATTAAACTTGTGATATAAAAGAGTTTTGAACTTAAAATTGCCTTAAGCAGTGAACTTATACTTCTTACTAATATCCGCTGTATTGCTCTATCTAAAATAATTTTGAATTTTTTTCGAGTTCATAAATGTGCCTTATTAGATTTTAATTTTAATTTAATTTTAATACGGATAAAGCAAAGGAAAAAATGTACTCAAATTTTAATTGCATATTATTTTTCAAAGACTATTTCAGAAGGCCGATTTAAGCCATTATTGTAAACTAAATGATCTCATTTAATAAAAACATATTTTTGGTGGTTTAAACAATTTTTAGGTTTTATTTCAATGAATTGTTGACATTGTTGTTTTTTTCTTCTTGTTAAAACACTAAAACAACACTTAACACTTGTTTTGTTTTGTAATAATTATTAGAAAACGAGCAAAATATTAAGGTAAAATTTACTTTAATAACACGAGTAATTTGGAAATTTTATTTGATTGTTCGATAAATTTAAAAACTACATTTTCGAGTTATTTGATTAATTGGACCAATAAAAAGTCTAGTAAAATGAATAACATAGTTTTACCTTAAAATTGTGGGTAAATTCATTTCAAAAATATTGTTAAAATTAGCAAAAATATATTTACCTTAAATTTTATACTAACTTTATGTTTAATGATTTTAAAACTTTACTAAAACCATTTTTTACCACAAAATTAGTTTTTTTATTATTTTTTCTTAAAACATCATTCCATTTGTAATGAATAGAAACATTTGTTTTTATTTATTTGTTTAATATTTTTTTCAAACATATTCGAGGCTAAAACAATTTACAGAAAATTATTGTTTTTATTTTTATATTTATTTAAACATTTTTTTTTTTTTTTTGGCATTGTTATGCTAAACTGCCAAATAGTCTGTTTAACGCTGTCGCTCACTGTTCATTTGCTATTTATAATAATTTTGACACAGTTTTAAATATTTGTCATAAAATCTATTTAACAGTTGTTGACAACCTGTAGGTGTTTTTAAACGATACTGACACTTAGCAAAAAAAATATAAAAATGAATAAATTGTTTAACAAAAAATGTATAATAAAAATGTTATGGCTTTTAAACAATATTATTCAGTAGTTCCATATAAGACAGGGTCGCATTTAATGTTTAAAAGTTTTGGGGAACTTTAAAATGGGGGTGCTATAAAATATTTTTTTAAACAAAATTTATTACTGAAAAAAATTTAACAATTTATGAATTTATAAAAATAGTAATTAGATATAATATATAGAGCTTTTTTAAAAAGAAAAAAAATATACATTGTTTTACAACTTAATAATTTATGAAGCGTTTTGTTTAGTAGTTTTGGAAAAAATTTTTTTGAAGGTTATAGAGAATGTAAAGATCTAAGGCAGAATTTTTGAAATTGTGTTTTATTTGAATTTTTGAAAATCTCTATTGAGAGCGTTATGATCGATTCTTATAGAAAATCTATGTTTTAAATATTAAATATTATCGTTTTCTTTTTTTTGCACTTTATTGTAAATTTCAAACCATATTTTTTTTCGAGAAAATTTGCAAAATTTGTTAAAAAAAAATGTATAATATCTGAGAAAAGCGTTTCGGCTTAATGTATTTCATGTAATTTATTTGATTCTCTTTGAGTCTACCTTTAGAAAGCTTTTTCGGGATTTTTTTAAGTTTTTATTTTTTGTTAAAACAAAATTTTATTAAATTCTTGGTTACGCGAATAGGTCTGGCAAGACCTTTTTCAACTTCAATTACGATTTAATTACATTTTTGAGTTAGCAATTTAAAATGTCTTAAAATTTTGTTTACTGTAAACCTTAAAAAAATTAGTTTGTGAAAACTAATACAAGAACAATTATAAGGATTTTTCATGTTCCTATCATATTCATACCATATGAGTCTGGACTAGGGATCGCAATTTCCCAGACTTTTTGAATTAACGGGATAGCGTGATCCTGGATTAAAAACTATAAATATCACTAATCTCATTAGTTGAACAACTGAAACTCAAATAGCATATGAATTTTTGCATTAGCAAATTTAAAACAAGATTGTAAATACACTGAGAAAAGGAAATTTTATCAATTTCTAAATCAGCTGATTAATCAACTCGAAGGAAAACAGTCATCTCATATATGTTATGAGAGAGTTTTTGCGAATATCAACACGATATTAAATAATCAAAAAAAAAAACGTACCTAAAATTATGAAACAGGATGTTTCACGGTCACTTATGTTGTTGATATTTTTCTGAAATTTTTTGTATTTAATATTAATGATATATAAATAAAACGATAGCTAAATAAATAATTTCGTAGTTTTACAAAAAAAGTTTAAGCGGACAAAAAAAATTAAATTTTATTTAAATATTTTTATTCTATTTTTAAAAAATTATAAAATATAACTACATTAGCTTTTGCTTTACTATCCTATAATGTATATATCATTAATATTCGTGGGAGAAAACATTAAGATTTGCTTTGGGATTATCAACAAAAATGGCCGTATAGCATCCTGTTCCAATCGTCATAGGAAATTTGTCCTAGATCTTATAAGTAATGAAACCTTTCACAATTTTACGTATGCTTAAATGTAGCACTCAAAAAAGAATTTTGAACCAATTTAAGCTTCTGTCAGTTGTCAATTAAATTTCTTTACAATATCTCTTATAAAACGTTCAGACGATCTTATGCATAATAGAGAATATATTCTGTTTAATCATTTGTCGGACTTACGAGTACTAATTACTTTTTTTAACTTTCTTAATGTTTTGTAAAATTTCTATAAGACAAATTCCACATATCTATATTACTGACAAATTTATTACGTATTGTACGAAATTCCCGGGAAATCGGGACATGAAAAATTGCAAGTTGCAAATCGTGAATTGCATCACGGGAAATCCCATAATGCATTCTCTAATCTAAACAGACCTATTTTGATTGTAAAAGAATTTATTATAAGCTTAGATTTTTCATATTTGAAGCGAATAAATCATTTATTTATCTTTAAGCCTTTGCTTTATCGTTTTTGTCCCCAATTCGTAAGATGTCTTTAGTAGCACGATGAAAATAATAAACTATAAAGAAGCATTATATTGGTTCTTAGAAAGATTTTGACTTGAATATATTTGATTGGGGTTTATATTGGTTAGACAACAAAAAGTTGCTAACCATATTTGATTATATTTATTAAATGTAATTTAAGTATCGTTACTCAGCATCCGATTCGAAGGACCATAAACAAATTATAATCTGTAGACTTTTCAATATGCTGCTGCAATTTGAGGATCTTAATTAGAAGCACCAGGATTTTGAGCCAACTTAGAAAACCAGGCATCATCAAAGCTGAGATTACAAATGTGGATGCAGCTTTGTCAATCAACAGCCGGTTCAGAGGACCATAAAAAATAGCACTTAGCTATTGTAAACTATAATTAACACGTAATACTTGAGTCACGTTGAAATCAAAATATGGTGCCCGTTTTGCACTGAGGTAATTTTGAGGATCGAATTTTGGTGCAGCTTGGAGAACCTAATGCCATCAACACTGAGGTTGTAAATATGATTACAGCTTTTTTAATCAATATCCGGTTCGCAGGACCATAAACAAGTTGCACTTGATAATTACCTTGTTTTTTTCTATTTTTAGAGACAGAGAGCAGATTTTGTGGACTATAATTAGAAAAAATACGTATTCTCCGTATTTTCTATGACTCCACACTCTTCATCAGAATTCATGGCGTGTTTACTTCAAACACCTTATCTGTAACTGAATGTTTGTTGGGTTCGGTATCCTAATGAAATGTTTGGTGAATTTTAACTTGATTATTTGAAATAATAAAGTGAAAAAAGACAAGATTTAGATAAAGCGAATCCCCAATTAAAAAATAAACAAATTAAGTAACAAAATAATAAACAAGTAATAAAATTTTTACGAATTTCGGTCACAAAGTTCACATTTATTCTAGGTCTGCTAAAAAAAAGCTTCTCAAAAAATTAAAAAAAACATATTAGGGTTTCTGAAACTGCATCTCGTTTATTAAACCCAGCTTTAAAATTTTGGAAAATAGAGGCTAAAAACTAAATTTTAAAATAAAATTGGTCAAATTCTGAAGGATCTAGACTTAGGGCTATTGACTAATTAAACAGGAATTCTTCGCTTAATTCATTTTAATAAAGATATCTTTCAGAAAATGTTTAAAACAAATTTTTATTTGGAGAAGAAAAATCACAAAGAATCCTTATTTTAGAAAATTAAAAGTTTTTTTTTTTGGATTTATGTAAGAGAGGACAACACTGATTCTGCAGCGGGGGATTTCTAAGCCGATATATATATATATATATATATATATATATTGATATTTCATTGTTTTTTAGAAGCAAAAAAAATAGCCGATAAGCCGCCTTAAGCTGCCGCCAATATTATTTAATCGGCTAGCATTTCTGTTGTTCCACACGTGATTATGGAGCTCTCGCGTTTAGTTTACGAGATAAACTTTAATATAGAAAATGAATGAAGTTGCATCACATATTGCAACATATCTCGAACGAATTGTCTCATTTATAAAAAAAAAAAATCTAATCTAAATTGTTTTCAAATCATTTTCACATATTTCAGTAGTTTCGGAGATATTAACAAAATATATATCGAAAAAAATAAAATTTTTAAACTTTTAGGTTTCAAAAAATCATAAAAATTTCAACACTTCTAAAAATATTGATTTTTCTATTTTCAAAAATCAGTATATGTTATAATTAAAACGAGATATATATTATTAAAATCGAGGCATCTCATTAAAAAAAAATCGATTTGTCTAACTCCTACTGAAATGTTATTTTTATTTCTTTAATAATTTTGTCTTTTTTTATAATTTTTAAATGCGACACAAAATTATAGATTTATTTTCGAGATATTTTGAATCTGTAACCTGTAAACGAAACTGAAAATATCGGTATATTTTCTTTCGGAATAGCCTTTGATAAAAATGATTACATAAATTACATAAATATCTTTAATAAAGTTTAGGTAAAATTTTCATTCAACGCATTTTTAGTTTATACTAATTTCACTTTTAAATACAGAATTTTCCTCCCATTTTTTAAAGTATTTTTGACATCAAGGTATCTGATTAATTTCCTTAAATTAAAAAAAAATGCAAATCTCCCACTTACCTTTATATTTGGTTGTTGCAATTGCAAGAATGTGGCTATTCCATTGCGCACACGATTCTTGACACCACGCACAGTACCCTTGGATGAACGTATAGTCGATGTATTCGAACCACAACGTAAATCTCTATAGCCAGCAAAAACATCATCGTGCAAACTCTTCGTATCATAATCCGAAATACTCAAAGAATCACCACCATTCGTTGCAGCTCCCATACCATTATTACCAAAACTACGGAAATTATCATGTTCATTAACATGGAAATTATAATATTTATCAGCCTCATAGGTACGAGGCATAGAATTCATTTTCGTATCAATAAAAGTGCCATCCTCCGTATTCAAAACAAATGTTTTGGAGGGTAAAGAAGCACGTTTCAAAGAGGAAGACATATTGGAAGGAAGATTATTAAGATTTTTACGTGATTGCATAAATTCATGAGATTTAATATAATCTTGATTGTTATGCGTTTCATAAAGATTAGATTTATTTTCAGTTTTGAGAGTAGGTAAAATATCATCTTCTTCTTCGTTTTCGGCTTCATAGTCATTGGAGGAGAATTTAAGATTTTTAATTTCCCTTAAGAGAGAATCGGGTAAAAGCGTTTGAAGTTTTTTAGAGCCATTCGTAGAGGGAGATTTCAATTGTATGGGTGATGTGGAAGATTGACGTAAAAACTCATTCGAGTGCAAAGAGTCACAGCTAAGAGAAGAGGCCTCACTTTCTTCACTATCGGTAAAGGAGCATTGTCTTTGTTGTATTTCTAAAGTATTGGAGTCGGAGTTAGCTACACGTATTTTAGTGGTTTTCAAATGCAATTCCAAGGGCGCTATGGAGTTGTTGGAGGCTGTGGAAGTGGTTGAAGCTGAAGAGCAGTTAGATGATTTTTTTATTTGTAAATTGGGTGAGGATTGTTGTTGCTGGCCATTGCTTTCCAAATCACTGCCGGTACCACTATCCAAGGTATCGCAGGGTGAAAATTGGCCACTAGACATCATGTAGTATAAATAATTATTGGAATTTGAGACATTTAATTCTGTTACCGTAGTACCCGTGGTCGCCGTTACCGCTCCGGAAGTATTCGAAACGTTCGATAAATTACCGTTAGTATTATTATTCGAACTGACCAACGTTACCGTGGCATTACTGTTATTCAATGGTTTTTGCACCATGGTTGTTACGACGTTCAATTGTGACTGCGTTACACTTGTGGTATTTTCTTTTTGATTTTCTTTGTTTTCTATAATTTCACTTGTTATATTTTCTTTATTGTCGATTGGTTTCGGTATCGAAGTAGTTTCGTTTTCAAATTCTTTTTGTAAATTTTCTATTTTCACTACCGTTATTTGTTTTTCCGTTAACGTGTTAATACTATTATTTGGTTTGATTTGTATTTTGACCACGTGATTAACTGATTTTTTATCGTTTGTCAAATTTTCAAAATTATTCAAAACCTTTGGTGTTGTTACTTTCTGGTCATTAGCGTTTGTGTTTATGGTCAGCAAAGTTTTTGACGTAGTACAAGTTGATGCATCCGCTTTTGTTAAAAGACTGTTAGAGTTTTCTTCATTCAATGATCGTTTACCATGGCTAAAATCTCCAACAACTTCTTCTCTCTGAATCAGACTAACACCACTACTAATATCAATGCTACTATTGCTATTGTCATTATCATCTCCTCTATGAGCTACTTCATTATGATTTGGAGTTTCATTATCATTATGAAGTTGCTTTCCATTATCATTATCTTTGTGCTCTTCCTCATTATGATTAGAGAGTTTAAGTTTTAGTTGGCTATTAGTAGTGGTAGCAGTTGTGGTGGTAATGTTTGTTGCAGAGTTTTGACCATTTTCTCTATGTTTACTGTTACCATTTTCATTGTTGCTGTTGTTAATCTGTTGTTTTTGTTGTTGTTGCTGACTAGCTGTTTGGCCACTTTCTTCTTCATCTTCCTCTACTCTTTGTTGTTGAGTAGAGTATTTGGTAAAAATGTTTATGGCTTTGTTGTCTTTGTTGTTGCCGTTATTGTTTGCTAAATTATATTTCTGCTCTCCTTTACACTTAACTTCATTATCAACATTTCTCCTCTCTGTTAAAACGCCGTTATATTCCAGTTTAGTCGTATCTATTTCAATATTTTCTAACATTTCTTTTATTTCCTTGGAAGAAATATCATTGGAAGTGGATGAGCAATTTATTTGTAAAACATGTTCATTATGTTTAACTTCATTATTTCTTTGTTCATAATTAACATCCAAATTATCATTATGATCATTATTACGCTTAATATCAATTAACGTTTTGTTATTTTTTGTTATATTATTATTTCTATTATTTAATGTTAAATGCTGTTGTTGTTGTTGTTGATGTTGTTCATTAGAATGTTGTATTTTTATTATATTCGAATTTGTTGAAGAGGATGCATCGTAAACTTGTTGCATTTGATGTTCATCCGTATGTTGGTCAATTATTATTGAGATTCCTTGATTGGGTTGTGTTATAGAATGTTCCATGCAATTTATTACAGTTTTTGTGGCCATTTTGTGTTTGTTTTGGTTGATTGTTGATTGAGGTGTATAATTATTTTAGAAAATTTTAATATTTGTTTTTTTTTTTTATAAAGACTGTTCTTTAAACTAGATTGTTATATACAAGCATATTTTTTGTTTTTCATTATATGTGACTTAATTGTATTATTTTGTAGATTCTTTGGACAAAGTTTCTTAAAATATTTGGTTTCAATTCGTTTGCTAATAATGTGTTAACTTTGAAAGTTTTAGATTAGATGAAATCACTGAAATTAGAAGAAAAAAATTAAAATTAGAATAAAATTTTTTAGATATTTTATATAATATAATATTTTTTATGTAATCCTGTTTCGTAAACTGTGTTATTTTGAAAAATATAAATATTTTATTTTAAAGTTATCTGCCTGCGAACGAGAACATAGCTTTTGAATGACAAACCACTAAAGGATATTGTTTCAGTTTAATAAGATTTTTTTGCTAAATCCTTATTGAGGAATTTGCCTAATTAATATATTTTGTAAAAAACATCGAATTTGCATGTAGTCGGCATGAATTTCCCAGTGTTCGGCATGTCATGATCCAATAGTCGGCATGGAATTTTTATTAAGAAAATATAAAAATATTGCACAGCTAATCTATACTATATGCCTATTATCCTATAAAATGGAGATATTTAAAATTTTTATTGAGGAAAATTAGTGTTGCTGGATTCTTTAGCGCACCAAAACTCATGCGAAAGAATACACTTTAGAGTGCCCCGATTAACCTTTTTTTTGGCAAATGATGTAGGAACACAACTCAATGAGCTAACTACTGAAAAATATTAAATACTTTTAAAAATTAATCTTTAGTTCCCTACCAGTGATTGAAAGTCATGAGTCAGGTACATCTTGGTCAAAGAAGGATTTAGAAGATTTATATCAAAATATATGCCAAAAAGCTCCTAATTTGGGGATGTTGTGGAAAAACTACTTTAAAAATGTCTTCTAGCCCTTTCATGCCCAATGTTGCGTGCACGTTGTCTTTACAATTTTTCTTATAAATCTTTCATTTGGAATTAATTTCGGAAATTTGAAAAAAAATAACAAGTACTTTTAGTTTTATTTCAATAAAAAGCAGAAAGACTAAAATTTTGCAACGAAATTTATTAAAGACTCAGAGAAACATATTAGGAAAGTAAAATATATTAAAATTAGCTACATTTCATTATACTTCAGGACACGCTACCAGGACCAATAATTAAAGTTCTTATAAAGAACAAAACAAACCACGTATTGCTTTGATACTGATATCAGTTATTATTTGGACCTATATCTATGATCACATAATTAAAAAAAAGTCCAAAGACCGATAATGATAATTTGACCATCAAAATTCTAGTAATTTCGGTCTACAAGTTATTTTTTAATGAATTTTTGCGGGAAAATTTTTTAAATACTTTAAGATTAATCGAAATTTCATTGAAATCATTTTTCAATACTTTATTCACAAAAGAAGAAAAAGTATGAAATATTGTTAGTATTTTGCCAAACACTATTACATATTTTTTCATAACAAGCTGAAAATTAAAAATGTTTTAAATCAATCTTGAGAAAAAAAAATGTGAAACAATTTTGCCAAATGCACAAGACTCATGAATTTCAATCGTTGATGAGAAAATAAATACAATTTTTAGTATTTTTGACTTATTTTTCCAATAGGAAACATTAAAATTTTTCTCAAGGGCACAATTTAAATAAAATGCAGTAATATAAACACTGAAAAAAAAGCTTTAAATGTCCACTAAAATAATATGCTATTTCGAGACCTCTTGGTCTAGTAGATTTAATAAAATAAGAATAAAGAGCTGATGCCGTCTTTAGGATGCATAGAAAAAATCGAATTTGCTTGTAGTCGGCATTCTATGCCGACTGTAGGAAATTATGAAACTCTTTTGTTCCTAAGTCGTCAGCCACTATAATAAGAAGTGCAAACTTATTTCACTCCATTGTCCACATTCCAAAATATTGTTTAAATAGATATCTAAATTCTAAAATAAATAAATTTCCAGCAAAAATAAATAGAAGTCCTTTTTAAGGAAGTACTTTTCCATTACTTCCAAAGTTTCAATAAGTGTGCGTTTTCCTGTGCTTAAGAAGTTATATAAACATCATCCAAAGAAGCGATTCACATAAATTTTTTATGATATAAAACGTTGAGAATTTACAAATAACAATAAACAGAAAAAAATCATACTCGTATATTTGAAATTTTTTTTCATAAATATTGTGAACCAAACATGACTTTTTTCCCAAACTTTTTTCATAAAAAATAAAATTTTGTTCATAAATACTATTAAATTGTTCATAGTGAAAGTTTTAGTAATGTTGTTAAATCTTTGGTTTAGTTTTATTGGATTTGATTGCAAATGGTAAATGAAAATAGTTAGTTATACATGAAAATAATAACAACAAACGCCTTAAAATGACAAAATTGCTAGGAAATCTGTAAAAAAACAAAAATAATGCTTAGAAATTCGCATAATTTCGCTCGCATTCTATAGCACATCATTTTGATAAAAAAGTGCTTCTCTTCTGTTCCTATAATGTAGCTAAAAATTTCACATTTTTTTACAAATTGAAAATATAAATGAAAATTTAAACAATTTATTTTAAGTCTTTTTGACTTTTGATTCCTTTCAAAAAATGTAAAAAACTGTTAATATTTTAGACATTAAACTTAAATATTATGAACTAAAATCAGTGAAAGTAAATTCTTATATTTATACACAAACTTTTTTCTGTGTAACTAATAATAACTGTTTTAATCAAAATAAAAAATATTATTTTTTAATAAAAGTATTTGGTTTATATAAAAATTAAAAGTAATATCCTTTAATTCATAAAAATAAACATCAAAGGAATCAATTTTGCATGAATTCCTACTCAGCGAATAGGTATCAAAAAAGAGAACATCTTTCAATGACAAGCCTATGTCAAATTCATTGGAAATGATCCAAATTTACACTACTTCTGTGACAATAGAAATTTTCGGTTAAAACACAAATCTGGCAGCCCTGATGATGATTTTATTATATCCCTCCGGCCATCTTTCTAAAAAAAAATAACCTTTGACCAATGCGAATATTCTTTACCATTGCACAGTGGGGCAGAATCGAAATTTTTTGGAAATAAATCTGTAACTTCTCATCGGCTGGTTGGATTTTCATGAAATTTGGTATAGGCGTAGCGGAGGAGTGTACAATGTTAAGTTTGGAAGGGGGGCACAACAAACAAAATTATCTATTGAATAAAAAAATTTGAAGTAGATATCTTTACCGAGTCCATAAATAAACGATTTTGAATTTGAAAATTGCAAAAAAGACGACTTTTTGTGTTTTTTTAGCCGGAAAAGTATCTACACTCATTTTTATCTAAAATAAAACTTTCTTTAGCAACATATAATAATTTTGCACTTTTCTGAAAGGTAACTTCACAGAGATGACTTTAAAATAAAAAACAAGCCCAATAACTTAATTGATCATGGTACACACCCAACCAAATTCGACCCATTTTATATGAAAGTTTTGACTTCAGACCATTTCTTCTCAAATCCCAAAGCACGAATCGACAAGCGGAATATAAAATCGGTCGGAAATACTAGGACATATATGAAAAAAAACTGAACCAAGAACATACAAAATTATGGTGCTTAAAAATTCAAACGCAAATAACTTGAAAACTATAAGAGATAAATAGGACATGTAAGCATGTTTTTTATAGGCCTTATCATGGCCTACAACAATATATAAAAATATTTGAAATCGGACGAGAAAATTTGGCAAGCGATTAAAAATTTTTTATGTCAGAGGTACCTAACTTTGAGCCCCCTTAGCTCCGCCCGTGAGGGGTTTGTTGTGCCCCCCTTCCAAACTTAACATTGCACACTCCTCTGCTACGTCTATACCAAATTTCATGAAAATCCAACCAGCCGATCAGAAGTTACAGATTTATTTCCAAAAAATTTCGATTCTACCCCACTGTGCATTGTTGAAATTAATAAAAGTTTTCAGTAGAGATATTTTAAGTTAAAAGCTATAATTTCAGCACCCACATTCCTCTAAATTTCCAAAATGTTTAAAGTAATTTTAGCATTAAACATAATTTTCAATAAAAGACTAACGAACAATCTGGGAATGTATTTAGCTCATATTGAACAATATTATAAAAAATATTCTTAAGATTGCTAAAAATTTACAAATTTATGATCAGAAACTAACAAAGTTCGATCCCTATCGTTTAAGACACGTGAAAAGTTACGTGTTAGTTTTGCCCCTAAGAATATTATTAGTTGCAAATTTCTGCAAACGGTACATATACATATGTATGTATGTATGGATATATGTATGTATGTATGTATATATGTATGTATGTATGTATGTATGTATGTATGCATGAAACACAGTGTATGCGAAGTAAAAATTAATTACATATTGTTATTAATAAAATTATACAGAATTAGGTCCTGGTTCTATTTTTTTTTTTTTTTCTACGCTTTGAAACTTTTTTAATTATATTTTGAATTTTATGACATAAGTTATAAAAGAGTTATGGTTTCTTTATATAATATAATATATGCAATTGGATCTTTTTTTTTTTTTTTTTTTTTTGTATACACAGAGAAAAAAATTCATTTATTTGAAAACTTGTTTCATAAATATTATGAATCGAACATGGCTTTTTTTTACCAAACTTTTTTCATAAAAAATAAAATTTTGTTCATAGATATTATTAAATTGTACTTAATGAAAATTTTGCAAATTTTGCAAAAATGCTGCTAAAATTTTAATTTGGTTTTATTATATTTGAGTTTAAATTCTAATTAAAAATACTTATATGTGAAAATATTAATAATAAATCCCTTTAAATGACAATTTTCCAATAAAAAGCTCTTAAAAAGTAAGAAAGTAAGAAATTTGCTTAAATTTGCTGCCATTCTATAGCACATGCATTATTGTAATAAAAAATGCATCTACTGTGCTCTTCTGCCCCTAATATGTGCCTAAAAATCATTAAAAACCAAAAACACTGTAAAGAAAATTTCAAAACATACATTTACAATTTGAAAATATAAATGAAAATTTAAATAATTCATGCAGATAAAAAAAACATGGTTACAGCCTTATCACTACAACAATATTATGTTCTCATTGTTAATTTTATTGAACTTTAATAACTTTATATTCATGATAACAATGATTTTGATTCAATCTTGTCGTTTAATGTTTACACTTAATAATAATTTTAATACGATTTACTGCAAAAATTATATGTTTTTAAATATTTTTATCAGAAACAAAATTTTGTTAATATGAAACATATCATTACTTCTGCAATCATTAAATATTTGCAGTCTTTTTCCTTATTCATAAACCATATTCTGTTTTTAAACCATATTAATATTATTATTCCTATAACAATAAAATGTTACAAATAAGAACAATACTTATCCGTTTCACAAACTTAGTGGAAAACTTTAGTACTTCAACTTCAAAGTAATTCTCATTTAGTTTATATATGAATAAGTATAAATAGACAAGGTTTGGTTACACAAACCATACGGTGGTACAAGTGAATATAACTAATAATATGTAAGTATATTATATATATATATATATATATATAATATTTCTCAATAAAAATTGTTGGAAAAATAATATGGAATAATAATATGACAAAATGAAGTAATATGATAAGATTGGATAACTATATGATAAAATGAGGTAAAAATATGTGATATAATATAACAGGATTGTTCAATTATATGTAAAACTATAATAATAATATCATGAAAAAACAAACCATAAAATCGGATAAAATATGACAAAGTAGAATCATAATAATTGTTACTTATAATCATTTCTATTTTTCGCTATGATCATATGTTTCAATCATAATATGTTGCTCTTAGATTATGATCACCACAACTATATTTTTTCTCTGCGTGTTTGTTTAAGTCTTCTTGACTTTTGATTCATTTCAAAGAAGAAAAAAATATAAAAAAATTGTTAACATTTAAGGCATTATTTTTTAATATTATGAACTTATGAATTCTTATATTTGTGCACAAACTTTTTTCTGTGTAATAAGTAAATTTAATAAGTTTCTTTAAATTAATTATTTGAATTTTAATTTCTCTACTACCTTTAAATATTTTCAATGGCTTTTTAAAGTACTACTAAAGAAAACCAAAACGAATGGTTTTTCTTTTTTTTTCTGTAATTTAAGTCAATGCGGAAGTTTTATAGTTTCTTCGTATTTTTTTTTCTTCTTCTTTAGTTTCTTGAATTAATGTTAGTTTTACACGTTTAGTTTTTTTTTATTTATATTTTATATAAATAATTTTTTTTTATTATTTCTTTTTTTTAAACTTGTAAACACTATTTTTTTCTATTTTCTTCTTGGTGTTTTATTTGGTTAAAAAAAAAAAAAAATATTAAAAAAAAATGTAAGAGTTAGTGACTGAGTATTCCTCGAAAATGGTTTTAAATTACCATTTAACTTTGGTTTATTTAATGATTTAATTGGTGTGAATAACTGTCGATCATTTTGTCAGACTGTCTGTTTTTGTATTTATCTTGCACTATTTGCTTGTAATTTAGTCGGCTTCTTCGGTGTTATCTTTACTTATGTATGTTGTGTGTATGTATGTATGTATGTATGTATGTATGTATGTATGTATGAATGTCTGTCAGTATGTCTATCTTTTTGATCATTTCTATTTTCATCTTGTAAATTTTTACGTGTCTTGTTGCAATTATTGTTTTTAAGTTGTTGTTCAACATAAAATTATTTATTTATTTTATTTCTTTTTGCTTACTATTAGTTCTGTTAAAATCTTGTTAGAAACAAATTAGTTTTTTTTATTATTAATTAATATTTTTTTATATTCTAACCAAACTGTGTGTGTACGTGTTTTGTAAAATTTACTCATAATTTATAATATTTTATTTATTTTATTATTTTTTTTTTTTTTTTTTTTGTTGTTATGACTTTCTTCACGTTCAATTTAACGGACATGATTGATTGTTTAGAAATTTTATTTTGTTTTCAAATTTGGTTTCAATTTCCATACAAGTTTTCTTTTCATTTTATTTAATGATTTTTTTTTTTTTTTTTTTTTTTATTATGGAAATTCTAACAATTAGACATTCATATAATGGGGGTAACTTTATATACTTTAAGGAAAAATAAGTAAAAGCAAGAATTTAATATTGAATAATCTCGTAATTAATTTCCAATGAAATTAATTAGTTAAATGAAGAAGAATTAAATATTTAGGATTTATGATTTAAAAAATAACTTTAAATATTTTATTAAAACGTGGTGCTTCTGAGACCAAGTAAAGAAACTGACTCAATTTCCTAGAATAACAACATTTATTCTCTTTCCTCACATATAAAGTTCTGTGCAGGACTGTCAGATGGGGCGATTTTTCGCCAAACGTGATGATTTTTAATTGCTTTTGGCGACTGAATTTTCCGTTTGGCGACATGGCAAATTTTTTTACGATATATAACATGATGGCGATTTGTTTGACTAATTTTTAAAATTTTGGAGAAAAATTATTAAATTTTCTTGCTTCAAGTCGACTATTTTTTAGTATTTAACTATGAAGCAAAAAGAAGAGCCTTAATTTGTAAATAGCTTCAACTTAGTTTACGAAATTTTATTCCTAAAAATGTATTTTACAATACCTATGTATTAAATGTTTGATAATTTGTTTTCCATCATCTTTCAAATATATAAAAACAAACGTCAAAATCAGTGCGAATATATTTAAGGTAACCTTATTTAAACAGCTGATTATTATTTTGGTTTTTACAGTTGCCAAACTGCATATATAAAAAATAATAACGAATACACCATATTGTTGTTTTTGTACAACTGTTGTCACCTTCCACAAATTAGCGCTAAGTTTGACGTTTGTTTTGATAAAAAATTGTTTAATGTAGACTCTATGTTAAGGATATTAATGATTTCGATTACAATGAAAGAAACGTTCAAGAATAAATTAATTCTTTTAAACAATTTAAAAGTTTAATAGGATCAATATTAGAATTATTCTTTAAAAAAAATATAATAAAATCCAACAAATTTTAAGAGTTGAATAAAGTAAAATAGGGATTATATGTCAGAACAGTGTATTTTAAGTTGTTTTTTTTTATCAATTACACTCAAAAATTAGACTGATTTTTTTAACAATGTGGGCACTTATAAACTTAAACTAAATCGACGACGCTGAATTTAGTAATGTTAACTAAAGGGTGATTCAAGTAGAGATACTTTTTCAATAGTCTTTTTTTGACAAATCACGTGTGAGTCGTGTCATGCTGTCATGTTATTTTTGTTTAGTATTGTTAGGCATTTCATAATGGAAAGACTTACGCCTGAACAACGTTTACAAATCGTTCAACTTTATTACGAAAATTCACGTTCTGTGAGGAATGTGTTTCGTGCACTTCGCTCAACTTATGGTCAACATAATCGGCCTACTGAGCGTACTATTCGCAACATCTTGGATAATATTCGACCGAATAGACCATGTCCAGCACGCTGTGAAGAAAATATAGCGGCCGTAGCTGAGAGTGTACACGAAGACCGTGGAGAGTCGATTCGGCGCCGTTCGCAGCAACTCGGACTGACGTATGGAACGACTTGGCGCATTTTACGACGAGATCTTAAATTGAAAGCGTACAAAATACAGCTTGTGCAACAACTGAAGCCGCTCGACCTTCCCAAGTGACATCGCTTCGCTCTATGGGCTCTTGAAAAGATCCGCCGTTTTCGAGGCAAATTTTATTCAGCGATAAGGCCCATTTCTGGCTCAATGGGTATGTAAACAAACAAAGTTGCCACATTTGGGATGAAGAGCAACCTGAAGAGATTCAAGAACTGCCACTTCAACCAGAAAAAACAACGGTTTGGTGTGGTTTGTGGGCCGGTGGAATCATCGATCCATATTTCTTTAAAAATGATGCCGGTACGAACGTAACCATCAATGGCGATCGTGCCATGATAACCGACTATTTGATGCCTGAAATTGAAGCTCGTGATCTCGGCGACATTTGGTTTCAGCAAGATGACGTCACTTCACACACATCGCATCAATCAATGGATTTATTGAGAGAACACTTCGGTGAGCACATAATTTCTCGTTTTGGGCCGGTCGAATGGCCACTAAGATTGTGTGATATCACACCGTTAGACTTTTTTCTGTGGGGATATGTAAAGTCTAAAGTTTATGCGGACAAACCCGCTTTGATTCAGGAAAACATCACGCGTGTCATTCGCCAGTTACCAGTCGAAATGCTCGAACGAGTCATCGAAAATTGGACTCAACGGATGGACCATCTGCAACGGCCAACATTTGATAGACATAATCCTCAAAAAATAAATGCCAAAGAGTGTTCTTTCAAATGATAATAAACATTCCCCATTAAATTTTAATTTTCTGTGTTTTTTCTTTAAAAAAGTAGGGAACCTCACAATGGATCACCCTATATTTTAAAAAGCGCTCGTGTTTAAGATATCTCATTTTTAACGGCTAAAAAAGGGTTTAGGAAAATCAAGTTTTTTAGCTTAAATTTAATAATTTACCCCCATATTCACAAACAACTTTCAAATTTAAAATGCATTTTAAATCAAATTTTTCCTAAAAATTTTGCCTCTAAAATGTATCTTAAAATATAAATTTGTTTGTGAATACGAGGGTTACTTTTTTTTAATTTAAACAATATACACAATTAAGATTACATTGATGTGTATAATAATGAATTCTTATTATAAAATATAATAAAAATTCTAATAAACAAATAGTGTCAAAAAATATTACTGTAATTCTGTAAAAAGGCTAACTAGTGTTGCAAATGAGCAACTTTTCAATCGAAAATATAAAAACATTTAAAATCGGACTAAAACTGATTCAATTTATAATTGGAATATATATTCAACCGACCTATTGCATATTGTATACATAAATAATGTCCCTTTTATTTCTAATTTTCAATTAATTCGCTACTTTCATAATAAAGTTTAAACCCAAATGTTGCAAATACAAGCTCTAACTTCGAAAAACGTCTGTACTTGAATTAGTTTTACCAGTAGGGTGTTTTATTATTAGCTATTGCAATTATCATTGGCTGAATTAAATGAATTTACATTTACAAATTATACGAAATTATTAAAAATTGTAAGACACTTAAAATTTTAGTTAATTTTTTAGTATTCTTTAAAAAACCAAATAAAATTTGAATTTGGCGACTTATGAATAACAATTTGGCGACAGAGGCTCAAAAAAATCTGACAACCCTGATTCTGTGTGAATTCAACACACTTGTTAGAGAGAAAAACCACACAAAATAAACAAAACTTTCCTTTAAAATTTAAGGAAAATTATTATTTGCATAATTTATTACACTTTAACTCCCGCAACACGAATATTTTCCACAAACCGAAAAAAATACTTTTTTATATTTTTAATATTCCTTTTTTCTATGTTGGAATTTAAATTGAGCGAACAAAGTTGCTACTTTTGGTATTAAAAATAAAACAGAATTTAAAATAATTTTTTATTATTCATTAACAAAAAGCCAAAAAATGTAATTATATTTGTATTTGTGGATGTAATCCGCATCAAAAGATGAAAATTTATGAAATTGCGAATATAATTATAATGAATTACATTAAATAATTTTTGAATACTATTTTGTGCAACTATGTGTGTTTATGATGTGTGGTGAAAATGGTTTCGGCACTAATACATATAAATAAAATTTTACTAACACAAGCTTAAAGTCAGATTTTTTTTTAACATCAAAGTTAGGTTTTTTTTGACAAGCCTTCCATTCTTTGTATTCTTTGTTCTGAAATTTGAAAGTGCCCTTTAAGGAAAATATAAAAAAATATTTTGTGAAATTTTAAAAATTATTATTAGCTTTTTTCTCTATCTAAACTATATTCCCAAAAATAATTTTTAACAAAAAAAATTGCTTGAAGTTTGTTATCTCTCTTTTCTATGTTCTTACAATAAAAATTTAATTAATTGCTTTATTTTATTTTCACATTTTAATCTGTACAAAAATTATTGAAAAGAACATAAATATTCAATTAAAGTTTGTTTCTGTTTTATTCCAGTAACAAACAAATAAATAAATAAATAAATAACTTGGCAAATTTTGTGATCTACAAATTAATTGACAGCGGGGAGCGAAAACTTCACATAACAAAACGTGTTACAAACAACATTTTTTTGTTATTCGTCTTGTTAAGAATTGGCACAAGTTCTTCTGTCATTTCTCCTGCCTGCCTCCTTGTTAATAGATTCTTCATATTTTAATTTGTATATAAATAAGTAAATCGCATAAAACTCGTTATTATTTTGAAATTTGTAGAAGGTTTTTTTTTTTTTTTTTTTTTTTTTTGTTTTAAATAAGTCAAAAGAAAAACAAAACATTAACATTTGATTATAATATACATACTATAGATGAAGAGTAATATAAAGGAGTGGTTTCTTAAAAAAAAAACATACGACAAACTTTAATTATATCCGAGTGATTAATTAAAAGATCTAAGAAGACAAACGTGTGTTATGTAAATAACTATAATTGAAGCTACACAGAAAAAAATATTCGAAAAACATTTTCAATTAATCTGTTGTTTCATTTTGTGTTGGTATTTAATTATATTAATAATTAATGAAATTAACTTTTTAAAGAAGTGATACTTCTTCAAAAAATTTAAAACAAAAAAATATTTGGAAAACACAATAAAAATCAATAAATAATAAATAAAATAATAAAGAAAAAAACTTAAGAATTGTTTAAACTAATTTAAAAATTTTAATATGCGGACAATCTGTTGAAAATATGAAATCTTAATTAAATTAAAATAAATTAAAAAGTTCTTCATTTTTTAATCTAGTGAATTGAATTTTTATAGTTATTGGTAACTAAAACCATTTAATATTTGTTAAATTAATAATTGTTCAGTTTCATTGCAGAATTTTCCATTATTGAAACAAGAATTTAGTATCAAATCATTATTACTCTATAGCGATTTCGAATAATCTTTAAAGAATACAAATGTAAATATGCTTTAATTATACCCCATATCACTATAGGTGGTTGAGATATTATGTGTTTGTGCTGATGTTTATAACGCGCAGAAAAAATCATCCAACACCCACCTTAAAGTATACCAATCGACTCAGATTCACTTTTTGAGTCGATCTAACGATGTCCGTCCGTCTATCTGGATGGCTGGCTGGCTGTCCATGTAAACTTTGTGCACAAAGCACAGGGCCTAATTTTGAAGATAATTCTATTTAGTTATAATCGTTCCATTATTTCACCTAGACCCCATACAAATGTCCTACCGGAATAAGGGTTGAACGATCATAAATGCCTTAAAAATATCAATATTTTAATGAAATTAGTTGTAAGGAAGTTTTGTATAGGTATCAATCTTTGTGCCAAATTTCATGAAGATCGGTCCATAATTGGCCATAGCTGCCATATAAAACCCTCTTCCGAAAATCACTTTAACGTGCATAAATAACATACACATGTTAGTATCGGGTTTACATTCGATACAAATAAGTTTTATATAAATAGAAATCATAGTGACAAATTTTATGAGGTTCGCTCTGTAATATACCATAGCTCCCATATAAGCCCATTTTCGGGAATCACCCAAAAGTGCATAAATTCATAAAAATGTTAGTATTAACGTATTATTCTGTATTCGTATATTTTATTTTACACTTAGTAAAAGTATCGGTCCACAATTGTCCACATGTCTTATATAAAACCCCTCCACGAATTTTAAGGGACATGCACAATGGTGTGGGATATCATATGGTTGGGCTTGACCGATTATATATCTTTCTTACTTGTTATTTTTAAATATTTGTAAAAACATAATCTCACATGTCTCTTATTTTTCTTTTTAGTGTGGATATTTCAAATGTTACACCACAGCAGCCGAAACTTTCTGAACCTAACAAATCACCCTCCCGTTTTTACACTACTTAAAGGGACTGAACGCTGAAGAGTTTTACAAAAATCTATATATAAATGTTACTTAATGTATTACATTTTTTACAATTTTTGCTATAAAGATTTTAAATAAGTGTTTATTTTATTTTTTATGCAATTTTTATGCACAGATTAATCGATTCAATTAATACATTGATTAATTTTTATTAAAATTCCAATTATACCTGCTATTTATTTGAGTAAAAAATTAATTGAAATTTATATAACAAAAAATCGATTATTTTTCCCTTAATTAATATTATCATTTTTATGATGGGAGCAAATTTAAATGAAATTATAAATAAGAAATTTTGTAAATGAAATATATTTTTATTTTTTATTTACTTTTTTTTTCTGTGTAAATATAGATTATATGAAAAGGTTCAGCAAAAATAAATAGAAGTTATTTTTAATATTCATGTGCTCTTCATATGCTCGGGAGTGTAAACTATGGAAATTAGTGAAAATGAGTATAAAATTTTGTAAAATGTTTGATTAAATATATATAAAATTTCGCACAGGTATAGTGGAGGAGTACATGGATGTAAATTTTGAAAGCGGATCTCATGAACCTAGGACTATGTTGTCTCAAAGTCGGACGCCTGTGATATAAATTTTTATTGGAATGAATTTTTTTTTTTATCTGATATTAATGAAATTTTAAGTGAATATGGACTCAGTTTTTAGAAATAATAAAGTGTACATCAAACTTAGAACGAGACAAAGGAAATCCCACAATTGAAGATATTTTTTATCCATGCCGCTGAAGTCCACATTTGTCCATGAATTGAAGATTATAATATATTGGGGTTTCCTGAAATGGCTTCTTTTTATCAATCGCAGCTTTCGAATTTTAGAACAGTTAGAATGAATTCAACATTTTGATGTAAAATGGGTCAAATTTGGATAGATATAATCAAAGCACTTTCGATAGTAAAATTTTGTTTTCTACCTAATCATTTTCTCCAAAAGAATACCTTTCATAAAACTACAAAATTATTATAATTTCCTTATAAACTTTCTATTTGTCAGTAAATCCACTTTTAAATTTAAAAATTTTGACCTCTATGAAATTTTCTCTGTAGCAAATATACCGATAAGCCTTCCTACAAAAAAATATAAAAAAAATTAAAGATGGACTTTTTTCGATACAAGTCACTAAATAAAATTCTTACGAAAAGATATGTTAATAAAAATATTTTCAAAATTTTTATATGGCATCTTAAAATACAAGATTTGAAAAATGCACTGAAAAAAATTATTTTGATATCTTTTATATAACAAAAGTTATGGAAATTTAGATAATTATGTTAATCACTTTCAAAACTATAGAGTTGCCACAGTTCTCAAAATAAAAATGAGGAAAATGAATTTTACATACCTCTATATCCTCCTCCATACATGCATCAAATTTTATCTAAATCAGTAACCAAGAGTAAAAATTAAATTAAAAATTGTAAGAAAAAAAAGTAATGCCGTTTGAACATTTGCATACATCTTAGGGGAATGTATGGAAGATGTTGAAAATGTAAGACATTTGTTCACATTTGCAACATCTAACTACTACCTCTCATCATTTTTCATCAATGAAAATGTCACATGGTCGAAACAAAATGCTTGACGAAAAAAGAAAAATTTTAAACAATAATAAATTAATACTACAATTTACATGATTTTTGTTAATATTTCTATTTTTTGAAAAGTTTTAGTACAGATGTTGTTTACATTAATTAATTAATTAATTAATTTCACATTTACAGTTAAAAGATAAACAAAATTAATGAATTTCAACACATTTTATTTGGTGACTGCTATTTAAGTTAAACTCCAATAGTACGAGTATGAAGACCTACAATTAAAACTTAAATTGGACTATATATAAATTTAGACTATATAGACATAAGATACATGCTATACTAAAACTAAACTAATACTATACAAAAACATACGATTGAAACTAAATTTAGACTATGTAAAGTCCTAAGACTGAAGCTAAAATTGCATTTTATAAGCTATAAGATTGAAACGATAATTGGGTTTTTATAACCCAATTACCATACGGTTGAAGTTAAACTTGAACAATATAAAGTCCTACAATTGAAGTCAATTCAGGCTATATAAAGATCTGTCATGGAAGCTAAACTTTGACTATGAAAAGAATGTCACTGCAGCAAAAATTTACTATATAAAGTATTACGATTGAATCTATACTTAGGTTATGTAAAGAAATAAAATTAGTACTGATT
Organism: Protocalliphora azurea; assembly: GCA_932274085.1. Classification (NCBI taxonomy): domain Eukaryota; kingdom Metazoa; phylum Arthropoda; class Insecta; order Diptera; family Calliphoridae; genus Protocalliphora; species Protocalliphora azurea. The sequence goes on along the minus strand of OW026523.1, from coordinate 76,891,318 downwards.
TTGGACTATATAAAAATGTAATGAAAATCTGTGTAGATCAGAGACCTACAATTGAGTAAAAAAAATTACTATAGGGTAATTCCCGAGCAAAAAGTTTGCTTTCCTGATAAGCTAGCAGATATAATTGGAAACAAAAAATAAACTACTTATTTTTTGCCTGAGTAACTAATTATTTTTTGTTCGAGTTGTCCACAAATTCATGTAATTATTTGTAAACACTATAGTGATACTCAAACATATGTACTTAAGCGAAAAAAAAAAATTAAAAAGAAAACAAAAACCAAAAAAATGTTTCGTCAGTATATTTGAACTTGAACACGAATTAACCATTCGTCTTTAATGACTAACGTCTCGCACTTAATTTTCTAAGTGAGTTGAACCAACAACCTTCTGGTTGTTAATCCAGCGCTCTAATCAACTCATCCATATGATTGCAATATTACTGTGTTATTATAATATTTAGTACTTATTTATATATTACAGAGTAAGCAAATAATAATGACGTCTTATTACCGAGAAACTACTTTAATAAGTAGTTGCCACTACCGAAAACCAAAAAGTTTTTTAAAATTTTAAAAAATTTGGACTACACAAAGACCTAAAATTTAAGCTAAACTTGGACTATTTGATCTATAATTATAGCTAAAATTGGACTATATCGAAATCTATAATTAACGCTAGCATTGGACTATGCAAAAGCAAACAATTTAAGCTTAAATTTAACTGTATAAACCCCTATGATTAATTCTTATTTTGGACAATTTTTAATATACGGTTAAAGTTTATTTTAGACTATATTTTATGAAAGCTGATTCAAACTTAGGAAAAAGATTTATTTAATTTAAATCTCTGTCCTAAAATTTTTATACAGCTGTATTTTTCAGGCTGTATTTGCGGCGGTGAATTTGAAATTCTGCCAACCTTTAAAGTTAAATATTTTTTTTTTTTTTTTTCATTCGTTATTCTTCTCTTTGCTGATGTTGTTTTTTATAAAACGACACTTAAGAAGGACGTGTTTACGATTAGTCTGAATCTATATACAAAATAACAAAAAGAACAACAATAACAATAACAATTGTTGTTAAAAATGTGTATTTAATTTTTCAAGATGCCAAATAAACCTGTTCCATAAATTCATGTTTACATATTATTATGTCTTCTTCTTGATCTTTTTCAACAGATTTGTTGTTATTTCTTATTTAATATATATGCCGATCATTCATTTACAATAACAACACTTATAAAAGAGGTGTAGTTATAGTAGTTTTTTCATGATTAACAAACGAGAAAGAAAGATATATATATATATGATACCCTACGCCATTGTGTCGGGTAGGGACCTATATTACACCTGTAGCGTTGATAATAACATCTAAATTATTTTATAAACTTTAGGACGATTCCATCAAGAGGGTTTATATGGGAGCTATGGTAAATTATGGACCGATTCTCATAAAATTTGGCAACGTTGTTTCTACTTACATAAAACTTATTTGTGTCGAATACTAGCTTGATATCAACATTCGTATAAGATTTATGCACGTAAAAGTGATTTTCGAAAGAGAGGTTTATATGGGAGCTATGGTCAATTATGGATCGATCTTCATAAGATTTAGTACAAAGATTAATACTTCTTTGCGCCGAATTTTATTAAAATATTCTTATTTTTAAGGCATTTTTGAGTGTTTAAACTCTATTCCGGGGGGACATTTCTATGGGGGCTAGGTGAAATAATATACCAATTTCAATAGGCTTCGTCCTTGTATCACAAAAGTCCTACGTGTCAGATTTCATTGAATTATTTTTAAAATGGTGACCTGTACTTTGTGCACAAGGTTAACATGAACAGCCAGCCAGTCGTCCAGCCATCCAGACAGACGGACGGACATCGTTACATCGATTTAAAAAATGATTCTGAGTCGATTGGTGTACTTTTAGGTGAATGTTGGATAGCTTTTTCTATTCCCTTTTCTATACCCCAACCACCTATAGTGGTGTAAGGTATAAAAAGTTATGTTGCCTTCAACATAAGCAGCACAACATTGAAGAGAAGATGACATAAAAAAAGTATTAAAACATATTTTTCATAATAATAAATATAAAATATTAATTCACAATAATAAATATAATATAACTATGCTTTGTAGTAATTAGAATTTAGAACGTAATCTTTTAAAGGATTTTTAGTTTTTTTTTTTTATTTTTATTTTATTTTTTTTATTAATATTTAGTTATGTTAACTGACATATAGTTAACATAACTAAATATGTAATTCTTCTTTATTTGTTTATACAATTTGCATCTTTGTATTTTTTTTTTTTTTTTTGCTTTTTTTTTTTTTTTTTCTTATTATTATTTTATTATTTTTTTTCTTATTAAATTGTTTGAAATTTTTCAATTACTTAAAATTTTTTGCTAATAAGTTATGTTAACTTTTTAGTAAACTATAATTTATGTTATTTTATTATACAAAACTAATGAGACAAATTTGTTCGAACTATTATTATAAACAAATATTTACTTAGTTAAAGTGATTTGTGAGCCACGCTTGAAATAAAATATAAAGCTACGAAAAGAAATTCAAGGATTTACAAATATATTATGCAATATTTAAAAATATAAATGGGTAAATATTTAAATATGATTACTTTTTATAATATGACTTTTGCTTCAATCACATGGATTTATTAAGTCCCAATTTAGCCCTAAAAGCAGGTGATTATATAATTTAAAATTTGCTACAATTTTAAGTAATTTTACAGTCTAAGTTCAGTTTTAATAGCTTGACTTTACATAATCTCAGTTTAGCTTCAATGGAAGATTTTAAGCTTCAATTGTAGGACTTAATATAGTTCAAGTTTCGCTTCAATTGTAGTTCTGTATAAAATCTCAATTTAAAATTTATCGCAGGTTTTTTTAGTCTAAGTTTAGCTTTGATCAGAAGTCCTTAACAATCCCAGCTTAGATTTAATCGAAGGTCTTTATATTTAGCTTTGTTCAGAAGTCTTTAATAGTCCCAGTTTAGATTTAATCGAAGGTCTTTATAGAGTCTAAGTTTAACTTTGATCGTATGTCTTTAATAGTCACAGTTTAGATTTAATCGAAGGTCTTTACATAGTCCGAGTTTACTTCCGATTGTAGATCTTCATATAGTTTCACTTTAGCTACGATTGTAGAGGTTAATATAGCTCGTAGATTTTTATATAGCTTCAAGCACAGGACTTTATATAATAATTTAAAATTATTTAGCTTTAACTTTACGTCTCTTTAGCTTTAATCATAGATCTTAATATAAGCCCTATTTAACATTAATCACAAGCAGAATAAAGTATTTAATAATTTCTTTTAAATAACTTTTTATTTTATTTTTTCTAAAAATTTTATTATATTAACTTTGTTCCAGTACTTGTCAAACTTACAAGTTTTTGTCTGGATTTACAGTGTTCCCGTACTCAAAATTTGTATACATTTGTTGTTTTTGTGATAAATTCTGACTAAAACTTGTAAACAACTGGAACAGAGCTATTATTAATGCATATAATTATATTTCTTTGTAAAAATTTACAGCTTTAAAAAAAATCATAAAAAAGAAAAACATTTTGGAAAACAATTTTCACACAACAATTAAATATAATTTTGTGGCTAATGATCTTCAATTCAGGTTACCTATTGCTTGAATGTACGGTTTTCAAGAAGAACAGTATCTAAAGATTTACTGTATGTATGTATGTATGTATAAATCAATGTATGTATGTATGTGTGTATTTATGTATGCATGTAGAAATTTTGTTAATTATTTGATAAGTATGTATTGTTGTAACAGCAAGAACTTTTTAACAATTTTAGTCTGGTGTTCTACATAGAGATCAAGTCCTAGAAGTTGAGGTACTTCTACTGGTTGTGTCCATAAATCCGTTCGACAAAGAGATGTAGCGTTAGTTGGATTGTTGAATATGTGCTGGTATCATTGGAGGCCCCACCACATGCTGAGCATATGTTGGGGATGGCATAGTCTATATGGGACCAGTAAGCATTAAAGCTATTGCTCCATCCCAACCTTAGTTAAGCCAGTTGAGTAAGTATATGTGATTTATGTTTGGTGTTATTTTTAAGTGTTCCTGAATTATTGTATATTTCCGTCATTGATGCCGAAATTATTAAGAAACCGCTTCTCTTTGGAAAATTATTTCCGTATAAAAGGTAAATAAGCAATAATTTAGAAAACGCCTATTTTGTTGAAATATCGTTCTCTAGATTATAAAGACTGGCTGGCTGGCTGTCCATGTAAACCTTGTGAACAAAGCCACAATTTTGAAGATAATTTAATGAAATTTGGCACGTAGGACTTTCATGATACAAGGATATAGCTTATTGAAATTGGTTATGATCGGTCCATTATTTCACCTAGCCCCCATACAAATGTCCTCCCGGAATAGGGGTTTAACGATCATAAATGCCTTCACGAACCACTTGATTAAAATTAGATTATAAAGACTATCACAGATCAATTGTTTATTATCTGCATTGGTACATAATGCTAAAATGACAGTGATTTGTCTCATCTTCAATAATAGTAGTATAGTATAATATATATAGTATATCTATTTAGTTTTAATACCACATAAATGTAAATCACTTACATATAATAAAGATATTTTTTAATTTACATCAATATGTAAATTACTTGTATTTAAATACGCAGATTTTGCTGCGAAATATCTTTCAAATAATATTTAAAATAATACGCTGTTACAAAATGACACTTTTTACTTTCACTCGAGAAACGGTGAACTGTGAGTTGTAAACGTAAACGTTCTTGACATGACAAAACAATTTAAAAAAATTTCAAAACACTCCCTAAATTTCGAAATATTTCCAAAAAAAAATAAATAAATTTTAGGGTAATTCCTGCACTACAGATCTCGTAGTTTCATAAATTTTAAGTCATTTTAAGATTTTTAAATTGATTTTGAAAGCAGATGCACATATCTTTTCAACTAAATTAACATATTTTATATTTCCTTACACTATGGTTATCACACAACTTACAGAGTTTTAGTTATTTAATAACTTTTCATCTAAAAAATTTATATATATATTATATCTTTATGTTTAGATTTTAATTTCAAATATAATTTTTCAGAGGAAAATTTTATAAAAAAAACCTCTGATATAATTCATTATTATTATAACTATTTACTATAACTAAATACTATAAGTTATTCATTATATACATTAGTATATTTTATGATATATGTATATATGTAACGCTTACTAAATCAAGTAACAAAAATTAATTAAATAGACTACAAATTAGTGGGTTATTAGATTGCCCACATACTAGTATAAAACTTTCTGTCATGATGCGTATTCTGTCGTGGATCGTATTTATATTGTTTTCGTTATGGAGATTGTTAGTGGAGAAATGCCAGGATAAATTTATCATCATCTTAAGTAATTTGTTTTGATAAATTTGCAATTTACTAATGTGGGACTTTGCACATACCCCTCAAAAAGGATAAGTGTATAAAATAATGGATTAGAAAACTATTTTAGCTAAAATTATTTCATTCTTGCGACTTAAAAAAGATTTTCGCCCTATTAGCGAATATAACATATTTTTTGCTAAGTTAAATTTTTCTATTTGCCTTTGGATATACAAGTCAAAAATTAATTTTCTATCAAAGATAACTCATAAATATTTTACATTGCTACACCATTGCACAGCAGAGCCAGCGATTCTTAATTGGTTTGTGGGATAAAAATAAGAATTTCTTTTACGACTAAAGAAAACTGCTTGAGTTTTACTTTCGTTAATTTTTATTTTTTAGGTATGAAAATAATCAACAAGCCGGTCTAACGCAAATTGTAAATTATCTACAATATTTTGGCCAAGTTCCATCTTTTATATACACTCAAATTAAATAATGAATTATTCATTTATTTATTCATTTCTCTGATTGTTTAATTTAATTTATTGAAAAATTCTTCATATATTTTCCGACAAAATATTATTTTTTTATATTTTTTACTTGGTTCTTATTTTTTGAGGTTAAAACTAAAAATGTATGAAAAGTTTTAGTAAGTTATTACAGAAATAAAATCGAATAAGTTCTATAGTTTTTGTTGAATTTAAAAATATTAAATTTGGTTATGTTCACAACAAAAATGCCCTTAAAAATTATTGCATCGTTGCATAGGATTTTATAGAAAAAAAATATAATAAATCGCAGTTAAACTCGAAAAATTGTGAAAAAATTTTATTTTTTCCAGAAGTTGTTTGAAAATTTGATTTTAATATTTGATCAAAAAAAACCAAATATATACGGTTGAAAATCCTGTTTCTTCTACTTTCCAAAGAAGTTTGAAAAGGAAAATAAACACAAAAAATAACAGAATTAAAAATACATCTATACAAGAACCTACCCAAAAACATTTTCATTTTTTGCGAATAATTCGAAATTCTGAGGGTGTATTGCAAATTTTTGAAACAGATTTATAACGTCCTTCAGAAGGTCTATAACCTACAATATATCATTTGTCGAGTGATTTTTCACTGTAACAGCGTGTAATCAAATAATTATGTAATTTTAATGCCATTTTTCGATTTTTATTTGCAAATGTGATTTTGTGCAAAAGTATATATTAAATTATTGCTTTATGTATATCGATTAATATTTAAATTCACCTAAAAAAATTTTAATCATAAATACAATTTTTTTAATAAAAAATTAATTAAAATTTATACAAAAAAAATCTATTTTTTCACTTAATTAATATCAAAATCAAAAAAATTTTTAATTAATGTAAGCAATTTCATTAGAGTAATTCCATTTTAAATTTTAAAATTTTGACCTTTCTGAAATGTTCTCTGTAGCAAGTATACCAAAAAAATATAAAAACAATTAAAGATGGACTTTTTTCGATATACGTCACTAAAGAAAATTCTCACAAAAAAAATATGTTAATAAAAATATTTTCAAAAATTTTATACGACATCTTAAAATACAAGCTTTAACAAATCCACTGAAATAAAATATTTTTGATATCTTTTATATAACAAAAGTTATGGCCATTTAAATAAATATGTTAATCACTTTTAAAGCTATAGAGTTGCCAAAGTTCTCAAAATAAAAATAAGAAAAATTCATTTGTATTCTCCTCTACACATGCTCTAAATTTTATCTAAATTGGTAACCAAGGGTCAAAATCTTTTAAATTTAAAATGGAATTACTCATTATTAAAAACAATTTTTATTTTTTTCTGTGTAAGATTTTGTATATTCCCAACCATAGGTCTTTTAGATTCTGTTTAGCTTCAGTCATAAATCTTTATGTATCTTCAATATTAGTTCTTTATGTAGGATCAGTTTATATTCAATCGAAGGTCTTTATATAGTTTTAATTTAGCTTTATTTGTAGGCCCCTTTAACTTCAATCATAGGTCTTTATATAGGCCCAGCTTATCTTCAATTGTAAAGATTTATATATTCCCAATTGAGTTTTAATTGCAGGTATTTATTTAGTTACAATTTAGCTTCCACCGTTATGCAGAAAAAATATGATCAATTAAAAGTTTTATCAAAGATAAAAATTTTTCCAATTATTTTTTTAATTGTATCAATTTGATACAAAGTGCTTAAAATTCAAAGTTTCTAATATTTTTTACTAAAATTAAAACATTATCGTCTTTCAATTAATCTTTTATTGCATTAATTAATTAAATAATAAAATATAAATAAAAATAAACGATGATTTGAATTTAATATATTACAAAATTTCGTTTTTGAGCAAATTATTCGATTAAAGGCATTTTCAATTTCTGACTAATTGATTGATAATTTTATTATTTTATTAAAGTTTCAACTATTTAAAATACTAATAAACTTCCAGAGATTTAGATCATTATCTAGTAATTTGTTCAAAACATGTCAAATTATTTAGATAATTAAGTCTTTTCGGCAACCATTTATTTTTACTATTACTACATAATCTCAAAACTTTTTTAAAATTTTTCCGTAATTTAATTATTTAAAAAAAATATCCAAACACAATTACCTTCACAATTTGCATAATGATTCTTAAAAAAATAGAATCATTATTATTCTTAAATTATTAAAATCCGGAAACTTGTTCGTACAACTTGTTTTGTTAACATCACAATAGAATATATAAAAAACAACAATAACAACAATCATTATTAATATTTATACATAATTTTTAACAAATTTTGCCGTAAATCATGTTAAGAAATTTTGCATGATTTCATTAAACATCAATAAAAACACAAAACAAATAAAATCAAAACAAGTATTAATTTTTTATAAATTTATTTTTAAATAAAAGTAAATCTTTAAATAAAGATGACTCCTTTTTTAACTAACATTTAAATTTAACACTATTTCAACCAAGGGGTTTATGCACAAAATTAGGTCAAGTTGGTAGAGATGACATTTAAAAAGAGTATTTGAAATGTACACTGGTGCATATTCCTATAAATGCATTTAAAATTTTTGTTTTTCTTTAAGATATATTCGTTTCTCTTAACCAAAAACAAAGTTGTATTGTTACAATAGTTTTTTTATGTAAGAAATATTTGTTTTTTACTTTTGTTGTTTTCTTTAAATTAGCAATCAAAACATGTTGGTGATCATTTTAGTGGAACATTCCTATAAACGCAGTCGAGAAAAATTTGTCTAAAGGTTATTGCAAAAAGAAATATTAAAAAATTTTAATAGTTTTAGTTGTTTTTTTTTTCACTTAAGGTAAGTTTCTGATGACAACATCTCTGAAAATATGTTTGTTTTAATTGGGAAATTACATCAGCTGCCCAAAGGAACTTTTCTTACTGACCAAGAAAAAATTCAAATTAAATTTTTTTTGTCATCAAGACAGAGAAATTGGACGAAAAATTAACCGTTCGGAAGGAGTTATTCGAGGCTTTTTTAAGAAATACGGTGTGCGGAAACCAACAAAGGTGATCTACAAAAATTAAAAAAAAGGCAAATTAATAAAATAGAAGAATAAGACACACGCAATAAATTAAATGCTACATAAATAAAAAATAAACATGACTTTCCTGTCACTTCTTGTCACTTGAACACATTTTGGGAACAGATGGTAACATAAAATGGAAGAAATCAAACTGTAAGACAATGTTAAAACAGCATCAAAAGGAAAATCGTTTAAAATTTGCGCGCAAATATATGAAATGGACAGATGAGTGGAATTCAATTTGGACTGTCCCGATTCATATTCTTGCTACTGGCATGATTTGAGGTCGTATGAAATTCGCATATCGAAACACAATTTCGGTAGAGGTAGTGTTATGGTTTGGGCAGCCTTTTCTGCTGCCTGAAAATCAAAAAATATGTTTTGCCCCAACTAAAATGGCAGGTCAATTTATAATTAACTGTTGGAATATGTTCTTCTCTCATTTATAGATGAAAAAATGGATGATGATTGCATATTTTAACAGGATCTTTTGGAATGGCTGGCTTACAGTCCGGATTTAAATCCAATGGAGAATCTGTGAGGGTACATGGCCCGTAAAGTTTACGCATGTAATGCACAGAATGAAACCACAATGACAATAATGGAATTAAAACTAAAAATAAAGCAAGCCTGGGAAAAAATTGACAGTGATTTTCTTCAAAAATTAGTCGAATCAATGCAAGACCGAATTTTTAAAGTTATCTAAAATAAAGGTTCATCAACACATTATTAATAATGCTAATTTGGTTCATTAGTATAGGAAAATGCCATAAAAAGTAGCATTAGACTATAATGCAAAAAAAAATAATGTAAATTTTAAGTTTTTTGTTATTAATTTTTTAAGTGAAGTCAATAAATAATTTACAAAATTAATTTGTAGCACCTTAATTATTTTTTAGCCCAATTTTTTGTAAGCTGATTAAAAAAATTGATATGCGTTTATAGGAATATGCACCAGTGTATCTTTTGTCTGCAAAGTATTTTTATTTTTATAATTAATTTATTATTGTTTTTAATTAATGCAAAAGCTTTAAAATTTAAATAGGAATAAGTGAAACCATATTTTGAAATTTATGTATAATAATACATTGAAAAACAATAAAATTGTTTGCAAAAAATGTAAATATACATATATAACTTTTTAAAATGGCCTTTGATTAAGGAAGTAAGGTTTATGAAAATGTATGTTAAAAATGATATCTGTCAAGCGATTAAATAGATTAAAAAATATATTTTAAAATATTTGCAGATATTCAATAATTTTTAGAAAAAGTAAAATGTATAAAATTTAAATAAGAACAATAGGTATTTATGTATATAAATATCTATTATACAAACTAATTTAAAAATATATTAAGGTGCAGAATTTTATTTGAGACTGTGTAAAGATATTTCAAGCTACTTTGACTTAATGATTGAAGTTAAATTTGAGATTCTATAAAGATCTACGATTGAAAATAATTTGGAGCTGTATAATGACCAATGATTGCCGCTAACTTTGGGTTATATAAAGATCTGCGATCGAAGCTTAATTGCTACTATATAAGGACCTACAGTTAAAGTTAAATTGGATCTAAAATTTTAGGAAAATCCAGACTAAATAAAAATCCGCGATTAGGGCTATATAATATATGTATATAACACCGTTAGAAACTATATTAGAATTAAACCTCTGCGATGTAAGCTAAATATGGACCATATAAAGATCTGTAATTGAAAATAATTCGGAAATGTAAATAGATATGCGTTTAAAGCTTAATTGCTTAATTAATTTATGATTTAAGCAAAATATTAACCATAAAAATATTAACTATTAAAGCTGAATTGTGATTTCATTGAAAGCTATATTACTTCCATTTGAAGCTATATTGGGATTATATATAAAGTTCAACGATTAAAGATAAATTGAGAATATGTAAATTCTTACGATTGAAGCTAAACAGAGCTTATATAAAGACCTATGATTGATGCTAAAAGAACTTACAAGTAAAGCTATTTTAAAACTAAATTCAGACTATTTAAAGATGAAAAAATGGAGCAATACTAGGACTAGGATTGAAGCTAAATTGTTACTATATGAGACCCATGATTAAAGCTATATTGAGACCGCAATTGAAACTAAATTGACACTATAATATAGTCTAAATTATTACTATATAAAGTCATATATTTGAGACTAAATCGAATCTATGAAAAGGCCAATGATTGAAGCGAAATTGATAAAATATAATGACCCATAATTAAAGCTCAATTAGGGTTATAAAGACTAACACTCGAAACTGAAACGGGACTATTCAAAGACTTACGATTAAAGCTAAATTTGGTCTATATAAACCTACATTTTAAAAAATTAGGACTAAATTAAGCTAATTTGAGAGTTAATTGAGTTAATAAATTAAGATCGAAGATTGAAACTAAATTGGAAAAATATAATGACTTGCAAATGAAGCTAATTTAAGATCCGAGCTGAATCGGTTCTATTTATAAACTTACGATTGAAACATAATTTGGACTAAATAAAGATTTATCTTTAAAGCTAAATTGGGATTATATAGAAGCCATTGATTGAAGGCAAATTGAAACTACTATTGGAGTTAAATTATGACTAGGATTTAATCTAAATTATTACTATATAACTCCTATATTGGAAGCTAATTTGGAACTACAAGCTAAAATTAAATTAGAAGTTTATAAGACTGACGATGGAAGCTGAATCAGGAGATTTTAATAACTTACGATTCTAGTGAGTTTTGGACTTAATAAAGAAGATAAATTGAGATTATATAAGACCTACGATTAAAACGATATTGAAACTTTTTAAAGACCTAGATTAAAGCTAAATTTGGATTATAAAGACCCACAACTTTATAATCCCAACATAATTGGGACTACAAATAGATCAAAGATTGAAGCTAAATTGAGAAAATAAAATAACCTGCAAATTAAGCTAAATTAGGACTATATAATCCCTACGATCGAAGCGGAATTGGGACCATTTAAAAATATATAATTGCTAGTCTTGGATTATAAAGAAGCTATTAATTAAAGCTAAATTGAGACTACTATTAAGGTTAAATTGAGGCTATAATTTAATCTAAATTATTACTATATAAATCCCTACATCGGGAGCTAATTTTTGACTACAAGCTGAAGCTAAATTGGGACTATATTAGATCTACGATAGAAGCTTGAGATTGAAGCTTAATTTAGTCTTAATAATGACCTACGATTGAAGCATAATTCGGACTCTGTAAAAATCTACGATTAATTTGGAGTTTTTAAAAAGCTTTGATTAAGGCTAAATTGGGACATTGTAATGATCTGCAATTGAAAAAAAATATGACAATATAAATATCAATGATCGAACTATAAAAGATCTACTATAAAAATATCTACTACTGCTGACAATTTTGAAATATATAAAAACTTCTGTCTCAAGTAATTTTTGAACTATATAAATAGCTACGCTTAAAATCGATTACAGTGTTTTCAAAAGTCGGAAAAGTCTAGTAGGGACTATAAGATGAACTTTGATTAAAGCAACTTTAAAACTTACAATTAAAGCTACATTTGAACTAAATAAAAACCTAGAGAAACTCGCCTCAAATGCAAAATTTCGTACTGGCCCTCACAGTGAATTCAGTAAAACACTTGCTTAATTTAATGCAATTAAATTTATATATTTTGTTTTAGTTTTTTTTTTTTTTTTTGGGGGGGGGGGGGGGTGGTAAAAGTATTGAATCAAATTTCAAACGCCACCTTCATAAGTTTGTTTTTTTTTTATCTGAAATCAAAATCTCATAATTACCTTGTTAATAAGTTTGTAATAAATTAGATAATCCAATATAGACAATCACAAGCAACTGTAACATCATCAGCAACGCCAATAAGATCAGTGATTAGATACAAGACTAATTAAGTTTAAATATTTTTAACTTAAATCCCCCAAAACACACTAAACTCTTATATGTGGCTTAAATATTGAATGTTATTTGTTGTTGTTGTTTTTATTGTTGTGATTATTAATTTTAAAATTTTTAACACTTTTGTATTACATGCACACATAAACACCTATAAACAAAAAAACTATTAATTTTTTCCTCGTGTTTTGTTTTATTTTAATTTTCACACTGCGTGTTTTGGTTTTTTCTTTTTTTTTTCTTTAATAATTTATCAATTTCTATTTTATTTACTTTTTTTTCTTTTGTGTTTGCTTCTTTAGTTGGGAATTAAAATTTCACATTTTACGTGATTTTTTATGTTTTTGTTATATTTTAGATAAAGTAAAATATAAATAAATCAATAAATTTAAACAAGATTTATTGTAATTATTGTTGTTGTTATTTTTATTTTCGATAGAGATTTTTCAAATCCACAAACATTCCTGGAGTTTAAGAAAACTTCATTAATAGAATGACTTTCAAAAATTGGCAACAAAAATTTTCACAGTTTGCTAAAAACACTCTCACACATATCACACATACACGCAGGAAAATGTTTAATGGTGGTTTTTTATTATGCTCACAGGAGCTTTAAACAGCAAAATAAAACTAAAATAATTTCGCACACCAACAAGTGTATGTTGATCTTAATGTTTGATTTTAAAAGCTAAAGAATTTTCTTTTGTTTTCTTTTGCCCACAAATTATTTTTCTTGTATTCATAAATTGTTGTTTTTTTTTTAACATTAGAATCGCAAATTTTTCTTTAATCAAAATATATTTGTTACTTTTTCAAAACTTCTTTTCTTATTGAAGGCGCGCGTTTTAACTCATTCAGTCAATATCACGTCGGCAACTAAAACAGCATGTTGTTGGTTACTGAAATGTTCCATACTACTCCACGTTTTGCCTGAGAAACCAACAACAAACAAATAACAGCAGCAGCAAAACAAAAAGTTATTCATACGCTGGCGTACTACGTTACTTCAGTGTACAAGTGCTTTACTAAAAACAACGCCAACAACAATACCAGCGGCAGCAAAAATACAACAAAAAAAGCAATATTAACTTAGCACACCGAATTACTACACAGGTATGCCACCAACCATAGCTACGACATACCAACAAACATTCATATAATTCAGTCAGTTAACAAAAACACTGATTGAGTCAAGCTTTTTAGCACTCTAAGTACTCAAGAAAAAAAAAATTACAGAAAAAAACAACAAGTACATAATACATAAATACTTATACAAAAATACCTACATACCTATACAAAAATACCACTGTGGATCTGTAAGTAAACTTGTGTTCACAGATTATAATTTATGCAGTCGTTTGAAGAAATGTATTCATATTTAAGCTACAAATTCAAGCTTCTTTTTGGACTTTTAACAGATCGACAATTGAAGCTAATTTTGAATTTAAAAAATTTACGATTTAATTAAATTTTGGACTTTAAAAGCATTCACGATATAAACTAATTATCTACTTAAAAGGATTTACCATTGAAACTAACTTTTAAAAAGCTACAATTGTTACCAATTTTCAACTTTCAAGATTTTAAATTCAAGCTATATGGTTTAATTTAAAAACAGCTAAGATTTACAAATTTAGAACTTCAAATGTACCACACAAGAGAATGCAACATAATACAAAATTTTATATATGAAAAAGTTTTTAATGCACTTTATTTTACTTCACGAACTTCTATCATATGTGAGAGAGTATTTTTAAAATATGTACCCTGTTCTGTAACTTGTAAGAAGTTTTCGAAGTCTATTTCTCATCACGATTTTAACAGGATGATTGAAGCAATGTTCTAAGTTAAAACACTTTAAATAAACCTAAACTGGATGATAAAATTAATAATTCTGTTTTAAATAATTTGCATAACATAGCCAGTCTGAAATAAAAGAAAAAAAATATTTTTATGTGTGAATATTAGTTTTCTATTTACTAAAAGTAAATGTAATAAAAAAGAGACGAAATATAAAAAACGGATAAAATTTAAATGCAAATATTACTCGCATTAAATTTATATTACAATTTAAAAGTTTTACTCGATTCTTCACAGCATTTTCGAGTTATTTGATTATTCGAATAATGCAAAAGTCGAGTAAAATGAATACCCTAAGAAGTACCTACTCGTTTTTTTATTTTTTTAATACAGAGGATAGAAAAGTTAAGTGAGGAATATAGAAAAACTGAGGTATATTCTGAATAAGCTGTAATAAGGCTCTCTTATAATTTTGTTGATGAATCAATCGTTCTTCAAGAAGAGATATGGGCAAACAAGGAGACAGGATAAATACAACCTCTCCTCTTTGGGTCCCTGCGCATAGAGATCAATATGATAACGAACAGCCAAAGCGGGTTCTGCTTTAAATAGTGCATCAGCTGTGTCCTTAGTAATAGAGCCGTGTACTATATATTAAATGTTGAATCTTAACAACACTCTCTTAAAAGAGCTTACAATGTGTAGCAAATTAAATAATTCCATAGTTTCCCAGGATATGTGGCCCACATATAATGAAGAAAGGGCTATCGGAGAGACATTAACGTATTAGTAACCTAATATTATAAGTTTTAATATTTTGAAATCTTGAAACATTTATTATGAAGAAATCATAGTTTCTGATATCTGCCTACTTTACTAAATAACTTTACAAAAACATAAACAGCAAAAATTTTAACTACAAAAAAAAAATCCCAAAAACCCTCCGAAACAAAAGAGCATTAATTTAGTGAGATTTTTTTAATTTTTTTCTTGTACTCGTATGTTAAAAAAAAAATAATAATAATAATTTTTTTTTTTTTTTTTTTTTTTTTGTATTTTATGTGTTATTTTATTTTGCGACTGCTCTCAGTTAAAAGACTTTCGGCTACGTAAGCGACTGCGCAGCAATTACTTAAAAACGCTGTCGTTAAAGGTAGACTGCCTTTAAGGTAGTCAAGTCTGGTTGTTGGTAGTACAAGTTGGAGTACATTGTCTTAAGGCTTTAATAAGTTTTTAAAATTGTTATTGTTGTTGGAAGGTATGAAAATGTTTTTGGTATTTTTTAGGAGGTTGTTTTTTTTTTGCCATTATTCCTTTTGCTGTTTGAC
Source organism: Protocalliphora azurea (assembly GCA_932274085.1). Taxonomy (NCBI): domain Eukaryota; kingdom Metazoa; phylum Arthropoda; class Insecta; order Diptera; family Calliphoridae; genus Protocalliphora; species Protocalliphora azurea. The sequence continues at coordinate 76,875,276 of OW026523.1, read as the reverse complement.
TTCTTAATGTTGTTATTGTGTTAGTTGTTGTTATTGTTTATAGATGTTGCTGATTATCTTAAATATAATTTTGCAATATTGCATGCAGTTGCATACACATATGTTTGTATGTGCATATGACTGACAACTGCATACATGTATCATGCCAGTCTGTAGTATGCAATCATTTATTTATTTCTTTCCATTTCATTTTCTTTGTTCACTTGGGCGTTTGGAGTTTGTGCTTGTGTTATCAAACACAAACAAACATCATTCAACTCAGGCATCATCTAATGCTTGAGAATTTAATGATTCATGGTATGAGAATCAAAAAGTTGCCAACAAAAAATTAAAAAGAAATACACAAAAATTATTTCTTGCGTGTAACCAAAGCCTTAACTATAAGAAGAGTTAAGGTCTAAAATTGTATTGTTTTTTTTTTATGAGACGAAATCAATTACTTTTGACAAAGATGAAATAATTAACAAGTTAAAATGTAATATTCAGTCTGGCCGAATCTATATATCTATCATCTGCAACTTTTTATACCATTTTAATAATTTCCCTTATATGGGAGGTGGGCGGTGAAGTAGGCAGATCCACGTATTTTTGGTTACCGAGTTCATATTATTTCTTGAACTATTTGTACAAAATTTCGTTGACGAACATACTTTTTTAGAATATACGAGGGCGGATCAATAAGTTCGTGACTTTTTGAATGAAACACAGTTTTTTTTTTGCAAAACAAAAATTTATTTTTCAACGTAATCTAATTTTAACTCAACACACAGTCCAACGTTTCTCCAGTTTTTGTATCCCTTCCACAAAAATAGGGTTTTTCGAGGTCCTTAAAAAATAGGCATTTGTTTGGTCAATAATTTCCTCGTTGGAGCTGAATCTCTTTCCACAGAGCCATTTCTTTAGGTTTGGAAATAGGAAGTAGTCACCAGGGGCTAAATGCGGAGAATATGGCGGATGAGGTACCAATTCGCCATTGATGAAAAAGAACTTTTTTCTTGGCCATATGGGGCCGTTTTCTTTTTAAATCCTCATTAAATCGGTCTAATAAGTTGGCATAATATTCGTCGTTTATTGTTTTTCCCTTTTGAAAGTAATCGATGTGGATTATCCCGCGAGCACCCCAAAAAACTGTTGCCATCACCTTATTTCTTTAGACTGCTGCTTTGTCTCTGGAATACAGTAATGGATCCATGTTTCATTCACAGTTACAAAACGCCTCAAAAAAAAATAGGAGTATTGGCGATATCGTAATAGTTAAGCTCAAAGTTGTTCTAGAAAATTGAAAAATAAATATTTAGAAGTGATGTAGGGACATTTTGAAAAAAAGAAACAATAAAAAATCTCCGAAATCAAGGCAAAACGTAAACTGGTGCAAATTCCTATAAACGCATTTAAAATTTTTCTTCTTATTTGAGGTATATTTGTTTTCTTAACCAAAAACAATATTGTGTTGCTTGCTTTTGTTGTTTTCTTTAATTTAGCAGTCAAAACATTTTGGTGATCATTTAAGTGGAATGTTCCTATAAATGCAGTAGAGAAAAATCTACCCTAAAAGTTATTGCAAAAAAAAGAAACTTTTCTTACAGACCAGGAAAAAATACAAATTCAATTTTTTCCTGATCAAGGCTGTTCTAGCAGAGAAATCGGACGAAAAATTACCCGTCCGGAAGGAATTATTCGAGGCTTTTCTTAAGAAATGCGAGGTGCGGAAACCAACAAAAGGTAATCAAAAAATTAAGAAAAAGGCAAATGAATAAAGTAAAAGATTAAACTAGCCGCAATAAATTAAATGCTACACAAATAAAAAATAAATTTGACCTTCCTGTCACCTCCAAACATGTTGCACACATTTTGCGACAGATGGTAACATAAAATGGAAGAAACCAAAATGTAAGCCAATGTTAAAATCGTTTAAAATTTCCTCGCAAATACATGAAATGAACAGATGAGTGGAATAAAGTAATCTTTTCTGATGAAAAGAACTTAAATTTTGACGATTCCTATTCATATTCTGACTATTCATATTCTTACTATTGGTCGAACGAAATTCGTATGTTAAAACACAATTTCGGTGGAGGCAGTGTTATGGTTTGGACAGCCTTTTATGATGCAGGAAAATCAAAAATATGTTTTGTTCCAACTAAAATGAATAGTGCAATTTATAATGTTGGAAGATGCTCGAGAGATAAAAAAAATGGATGAAAAAATAAGTGAGGATGGCATATATCAACAGTATAACGAACCAATCTAAATCGTGGTTTAATGAACATTTTATTCTACTATTCCGGATTTAAATCCAATAGAGAATCTGTGGATTTGCTAAAAATTAAGCAAACCTGAAAAAAAATTGACAGTGATTTTCTTCAAAAATTAGTCGAATCAACGCCAGACTAAATTTTTGAAGGTATCCAAAACAAAGGTTCATTAACACATTATTAATAATGCTAAATTGGTTCATTAATTTAAGTGTGTTTATAGGAAAATGCCATAAAAATGGCATTAAACTATTAAAATTACAATGTAAAAATTTAATATATATTTTAAGTTTTTTGTCATTAATTTTTTAAGTGAAGTCAATAAATAATTTAAAAAATTAATTTGTATGTAGCACCTTAATTATTTTTCAGGCTCACTTTTGGTAAATTGATTCAAAAAAAATTGATGTGCGTTTATAAGAATATGCACCAGTGTATAGGAAAATTAAAAAGTTATTATCTTGCTTCAATTACCTTATGAAGAAAAAAACCTGAAGATCGTAGCCCAAAACGTAAGACATGACCGTCGAATAGTTCGATTTAGCAAAAGCGATCGTTCTGCACAATTTATTTGCTCGAAGCCCCCGAAAAGTGCCACTGCACACAAAAATCAGGCAGATGCATGTTTAAAATTCGCACAAGAACACATCAGCTAGCCAAAAGAAAAGTGGAGGTATATATTGTGGTCAAACGAAAGTAAAAACGTTTTGTGTGATGGAACTGGTTCCAGGCAATATGTCCGATATGCTCTCAATACTGTATTTTAGGCGCAGTATACAAAAAAACCGTTAAGCTGGTGTTGCCAAAGTAATGGTAAGGTGGGGGGGGGGGGGGGGCTTCTCATAAAACCGAGTTCAAATCATACATCACCATGTGTAATATTAATATAATGTAATATTGTCTTATGCAGAGTGGAACATGCCTTTAAAATGGCTCTTCCAACAAGATATAACCCGAAATATAAAAGCAAATTTGCAAAGAATTGGTTTCGCTCAAATCCTATAAAACACATATGAAAAGAAATTAAAAAATGCGTAGCAGAAGAATGGTCATCAAATGCTGGTGAATTATGTACCATAGTACAAGATGCAGCTAAAAATTCCAGAAAAACGTTGTCGAGATCTTATTGACGCCATGCCATGTAGATGTGCTGGTTTTCAACTAAAAGCAAAAGGTTTTTACATTTTAGTGAATACGTATTGCCTTATTTGCAGTTTTAGATCCAAAGTTATATAAAACTGATAATACTCCTATTATTATGAACAAGCAATTTTGAATTATTTTTATTTCAATATCGTATATATTTTAATTTACTTAGAAGTTAGTATTGTAACTCAAAAACAAACTTATTATTAAAAAAATAAAAAATAAATATTTTTTTTCTGTTCTAAGGAACGGGCAAAAAAGATCTAAGACAAAAACTATAGTTTATACGGACAACGTAGCAACTGCTCACAGTGGTTTGTTACAATATAACGATGGGACAAAAATAGGAGGAGTTGTCGTAGTCTGTGGCCAATTGTGGACAAATTCTTGTATTACGTGTAAAATAAAACATAGTTATACAAAATATTACATTGATAATAATATTCGTATGAGCTATAATAAATTATGGACCGATCTTCATAAAATCATTAAGATGTTAACTTGATACTAACATTTGTATGGGATTCATGCACGTTAAAATGATCTTCGGAAGAAGGATACGTTTGAACTCAGCCAGCACAATGAACTCAGCCAGCTATGAAATTGACATCCCTATATTGGGGTCATGTATAACGATATATGTAGGAGCTGTTATGATGAGGGGAGTCTATCACTCACCTACTTTGCTCATTTTCGGCATCGTCGGAGAGAACGAGACGTCTCCCAAGTGATTTGATGGTTTTAAAGATCTGAGTAGTCTGGATGTTAAGCGAAGCTTAGAATTTTTAAGAGTTCGGATTCATGCCATAGTTTTGGGAATTACACAGCATAAACATAAAGTGCATTACTACTAGCAAGTTATATTGCTACTAGATGGTAACTACTTAAAATTCAGGTAAAAAATTCAAAACCTTTGTATGCCAATGTCCAAGAATTCATGGGTTCTCATCATTAAGTTACGTATAAACAAGTTAGAGTATTATATTTGGCTGTGCCGAACTTTATATACCCTTCACACATTTATGTTGAAACATTATATAAAAATGTAATCTACATATTTTAAGTTTCTGTATGTCGAACGAAAAATTCGTTCGACAATAAAAATATTTTATATTTATTTCAAACAAATATAAAATTTTTTTACATTATTTGTTGCTTTCCATACATTTATTCGAAACGAATTTTTCATTCGACTTAGAGAAACAGTCAATAAATAAAAAGGGACATTTATGGACCGAATTGATTGATTTAAAAATTCGAAATTAAAAACAAAAAAATTAAAAATGCAAGAATGAATAGCATATATAGGAGCTTCGAAAAGTGTAATAACGCGTTTTTGCCTATATATCGGTTAATACTGGATCGACTCATTTTTCAACACAAAAATTCAGGAAAAAATGTCCGAAATTTCTGTGAAAGAACGAAGTCCGTAGCTTATACGGGTCTCCAAAAAGTTCTAAAATGCAATTTGGCCGATAACTCGGTTCCTAGTGGACCTATTGAGTTCAATTTATCAGCACAAAAATCATAAAAAAAAATTTCCAAATTGTTTATGCAAGAAAGAAGTCTCTTGCTTACATTAGGGGTTTCAGAAAAAAAAATGGTTTTTTTGGAGATATATGTGGGCTTCATAAACGCCATTTCAACCAACAGATAGACGGACATCATATAAGGATGCAGAAAATACAAACTTTTTTGCTCTCCAACGAAAATTCTAGAAATTACCAACGGATTTGTAAACTTATGCACAGTACTGTGCAGAACAAAAGCAAAAAAATAAGGGTAAACCTAAGAATTGTTAAATTTTTTACTATATTTATTGTACAATAAAAATTGTTTTACAAAATTCTATACATAATTAAGGATTAACAAAAACACAAACTTAAACTTTGTCTATTAACAAAAATGGAACTACAGTTTCAATAAGAGAGTGTGCTCAACAATAGAAACATGTTAATATTTTGTTTAGTTTAGTTTTATATATTCTCTTATTGTTCTGCATATTATTGTCTCTAGAATAGTTTTGATTAAAATTTTTTTTACTACACAACACTTTGGACTGCACTAATTTTAAAGTCACATAAAAGATCTTTCATAGGGGTCTTAGAATTAATCTGCTTGATTAGATAAAATATATTTCCCACCTTACCCTTGCTAAAATATCGAATTAAACAAGTCATTTCTCTATGCAGAATGTAATTTTTAATGTTTCTTAATAATTTATAAACCTTTAGGAAAAGCATAATTTTTATATCTTGACGGTGTACCGCGATGCCATACGTTACATATCTAGTCAGAGTGGGTATAATTAAATATTGTTTTCAATTAAATAAAATAATTTCCTTTTTCAATATGCTAATATTTGTTCAGTTAAGGTAAAAGGTTTCTGATATAAAAACAGTAATAAAAAACTATATCTATATTAAATATGTTTTTCGGTAAGCAGTACTATTTGGCTTGGCCTGTAACTTCAATAAATGTGTTCAAAAAAATTTTGTGCGGACCATATATTAAATTTTAAAGATTATATAACCAAAGCACGTTACTATATTATTTTTAATCATAACTGAACAAAGATTTTGTTATTTTTTTCAAAATTATGCTTCCGAAATTTATTTGAATAATTTAAGTAAACAAAGAGAAAATAATAAAAAAGGAATGAAAAATAACGCTGCACTCAGATATTTTCACTATTAAACTGTCATTAACTTTAAATTTGGCACATTTGTAACATTTGAAAATGTTGTTGCTTTTGTTGTGCACACTTTTAAATATAGAACGTACAGTTTTTTCTCTTTTTTTTTTCAAAGAAGAAATGGATTCACAACTTCTAAAGTGTAAATTTTTACTAAATTTTTGCTATGCTAACAATTTCATAAAATTTGTTTTGTTGTAATTTGAACACTGAAAAATAAACCATCTTTTAGGAAAACACATAATTTTGTTGCTTATGTTCTGCACAGTACTGCATACCCTTTACATCTGTGATGAAGGGTAGAAAAACATTCAAATAACAACCACCACACAAATAACTATAACCAAAATAACCAAACTACATACTAATAATTAAACTTAAACATTTATTACTTATTTACATATTTAGTAATATGTGTTTTGTTTTTTAAAATAATGAGGTAAATAAGTACTGCTCATTACTTTGTAACTTGTTATTATTTTTTGTTATTATTTTAATACTGCTAAGATATGAAGTGGGAGTCAAAGAAAAGTGATGCGTACACACAGCTACTCCTTCTCAACTGCCAACCTCACCCACTATCCTCTAAGGGCTTTGTGTCCCCTGTTTTCGCTAACGAGGCTTGTAACGTGGTTTTGTTGTCGGCTGAGGTAGCTCAGTTGTGTCCAGGGTCGACTTACGGGATCCACGAACCTTAAGTGAGAACACAATTTGTTTACCCTTTTCGGGGTTTGAATATTTATTTAATAATTCAATGTTTTAGTTATCGATAGTATTTATAAATATTTTTTTGTGTTAGATAAATTACTAGCAGCATGATGATACGCAGGGATTTAGTCGGGTACTTCGCAGGTAAATCGGGCTCTATTACTGGTAGATGCTGGATCGAAGATTCGGCAGTACGATGATACGCAGGGATTTAGTCGGGTACTTCGCAGGTGAATCGGGCTCTGTTACTGGTAGAGGCTGGATCGAAGATTCGGTTCCCTCGGGTATTATGCAGCACGCCGGATCGTTTACGATACTTAAAGATATCTTACGAATACTAATTTAAATATTACAATTCCTTAAATCTAGGTTACAAAATTTAGCCTTAGTCTAAGAGAAACAGTCAGCCGAAGCCGCTATACCAAAACAGTCAGCCGAAGCCGCTGTGCCAAAACAGTCAGCCGAAGCCGCTGTGCCAAAACAGTCAGCCGAAGCCGCTGTGCCAAAACAGTCAGCCTAGGTTGCCGTGCCGAAACAATGAACCGAAGTTGCTGTGCCGAACCCGACAGCCGAAGCCGCTGTGCCAAAACAGTCAGCCGAAGCCGCTGTGTCCGAAACAGTCAACCGAAGTCGCTGTGCAAGGTATCGCCCTGACGCTCGGAATTGTTCCGAGTACCAGAGAAACAGTGACTGATTTCACAATACCAGGTGTCTTGGGAACAAGGCAGATTATATTGTAAGATCAGCTGTCTTAGTTTTTGGCAAATTCTAGAGCGCTCGAATCGCGCCTACTTCAACCAACCTTAGAATACTTATGTGAAAAATCAAACAAACTAAATGAGAATTTTTAATTCTCTCTAACATATGACGGTTGGTAGCTAAAGTAAATACGTTCATGTATTGGTGTAAACAAATGTAGTTACAGACGAGCAAAGGAGTGAAATGTTAGTGGGGTACAGATATATAAAAGAATATAATAATAAATATAAATATTATAGGTATGTAACAAAGTTTAAATAGCTGTTACTATTAACTTTGCTACAGGCTCTGGCGACCAACCTTAGGTGGTATAACCGTATCATCCGCTAGGTAGCCTCTTTACAGATATGCGTGCTACAAACGGCCTCGTTATTGGTGGAACTCTGTTCTCTCATAAACGTATTAACAAAGTGACTTAGGTATCCTCTCATTAGCGGATTGAAAATCAAATTGACCACATCGCCACATCAACAGAAAGTGCCGAGGATCACTTCTTGATGTGAATAGAAGAGAAGCAGATACTGCAAGTGACCACCACTTACTTATTGCTACTGTCCATCTTAAAATTGCAGAAAAGAAAACTGGATATTAGAAAGTTAAAACAGCCAACCATATTCGCCGCATATGTCGAAAAACTCTCCGGCACCTCACATGCAGCTGAAGGACTGGGATATTACGAAACACATTGATCCTGTGTTGACCACGCAAATAGCCTGATAATAATCAATGAGTAATCCATGGAATGGCGCTCTCCCCTTTAGCTAACATTCATTGACTTCGAGAAAGCTTTCGATATTCTCTCACATACAGCAATATGGGCGGCGTTACGGAGCAAGGGTGTCTCGGATAAAATAATAAAACTCATAAAGAATCTTTACTATGAGGCCAATTCCAGAGTACTGTACGAAAATATAATTGGTGGCATAATTGCAGTCAGGAAGGGCATTAGAAAAGTCTGTGTATTATCAACTCTTTTATTTAATATCACCTCTATTATTTAATACCGTTCGTACCAATAGAGGCGTAAGCTGGGGACTGCTTAGAAGACCTCGATTACACAGATGATATTTGCCTTCTTGCTCACTAACATGCAAGACAAACTCCATACAATAGAGGAAATGTCCGTAAGAGTGGGACTAAAAATTAACCACAATAAGACCATCAACTACTCAGCCATTCGTCTTACAGTACCAACTTGTAGAAGATATAACTTCTCTTTGCTATTTGGGTTGCACTATTACAAAAACCACCGGCACATCTCAGGATGTGAAAACCAGATTGGCTTTTGCTATGCCAAATTCTTTATGGCGATCCACCCAGTTATCTATCAACACCAAACTCAGAATCTTTAACTCCAACGTGAAGTCTATATTGCTGTATGGCAGTGAATCTTGGAATGCTGCACCCAAACACATCAGTAGCATCCAAGTTTTTGTAAACAGATGTCTCCGTAGAATTCTACTTATATTCTGACCTAAAAAAATAAGTAATATCAATCTTTGGAATACCATCCACCAAATACCCATCCAGTTGGAGATACGTAGACGTAAGAGGCATTGGATTGGCCATACGCTTAGAAAGCCATTCGACGACATTAGCAGAATTGTCATCGACTAGAATCCCCAGGGTCAACGACGTATTGGAAGGAGGAGACAACTGTATACCGAAGTAAGAATTTCAGGACGCAGCTGGAGCGAAATAAAACATATAGATGATTGGAAGAACTTTGTTGTAGCCCCATGTTCTTTATAGGAACTACAAGATATTATATATAAGAGATCAAGTAACACTTTATACACTACAATTCGCTAGCTATTTCACAAATATGCACACGGAGTAGGGTTTTTATCCCGAGAGTTTGCCGGGAAGTTTTAAAAATTTTTCACTTCCCGGAAAATAAAAACTACCAGAAAATTTGCATTTTTAAAAGCATTTTTAAAAATCAAAAATTCTATAAAAAATAATAATTGACCATAGTTGAGCAAAAATACGGTTAGATGGTTTATTGCTTTGCATCCAGTTCAATGTAATTAACTCTAAATAGTTTATTAAAATACCATAAAAAATAATTCCGAACTAAAAAATACTGCATTGGACAAAACTACTTAAATATTTCAAAATTTTCCACGTTTGAAACCACTGCTATTAGAACACAAAAACTTAGAAAACTTCGCCAATTTTAGATGAATGCACGGCACAGTTTTGTAACATTTTTTATTTTGATCTTTCACCTTCAACAATTTTTACACATTAATTTTATATTTTGGAGGAATCGATGTGAAACCAAGTGAGATTTCAAAAAAAATTATTCTCGAAGATATGATTATTTTTGATTTCTTAAAAATTTTTCTGTGGCTGTGACGAACGATATCCAGAATTCTTTCTTTAAGTTGTTATTGTCGATGATGAATAATCAGATACTTAAATAGTAAAACCCTTTTAGTTTTTTAAAAATATATGTACAGTTGCGAGCATAAAAAAATCAACGCTATGCTATATGATTTTTTATCGTATGGATAGGACTAGAACGTTATTAAATTAGGCAATTGCGTTTTGATTTTAGTCTTTGTAGTCTCAGCCAGCTATGCCAGCTATGTATGTTATTTTGTTGCAAATTGTTGCAGATAAGAATAGTTATTAAAAAAAGTTGTAAAATAATGTGAGCAAAAAGACTACAACTCTTAAAAAATCAACGGAATTTTTTAAATTTGATAAAAATAATGTTTGAAAAATGCTGAAAACTATAATTTAATTGCATTACTACCAATACACTTAAAATTAATGTCATTTGAACTATAAAGTATATTGCTAATATTTAAACGCAATATATTCCTCACTATTTACCAAAAATAGTTTAGAATTACATTACAATGATAGTACTGAAATAATATTGATGTGTAGTTCTAATATTAAGATTATTTAAAATTATCTTATAGACACAATATTGAAACGATCAATCATATAACAATAGATATTTGATATTACCCTAATGAACACATGTGGCTATTTAAAGCTACTACTGCCACCAATCGTTGATTCAGTGATGTAAATATGATGACGGGAAACCCTCCTAACATACCAAATATTATTTACTAGAATCAAAGTAGCAACTTTATTTTTGGAGGCAGGTCCTTTAATGTTTTAACTAGTATAGTAGTAATAAGGGCCGATTACGACAACTTGAATTAATTTGAATCTAAACGCAAATATTTCGATTTTAGACTAATTTCCTATAGTACAAAAGTACAAGAGTCCAATAATCACGAAGGATGAAATTTTAATTATTTTACATAAAGAACAGTGTCAAAAAGGTCTAATTGTTAATTGTCTTCCCTTGTGTTAGAATTTGCTCCATAATCAAAATCAAGGAATATTTTAACAGTACGTTATGAAAAAATTATATTTAGCCATTAACTTCATTAAAATAACAATCTAAACTAATCTCATTATTTCGATCGAAGGTTCATAAACAATTATGAATTAACAAGTTAAGCCAAACTATCATAAATACGAGTATTTGATGGCCTTTGTTTAGAGAATCTATGAGAGATTTCAAATTAATAAAAAGAAATAAAAAATAGTTCCAAAAATATCTATCATTATGGAAAAATTTGCAAAATATTTATTATAATTTATTATAATTTAATTTTATTATAATTTAAAATTATTTGGTAATATTTATATTATCTGTAGATTTAATGGCTTTTAATCTACACGCAGAAAAAAAACTTGATTACAGCATTATCACTACAACAATATTATGTTCTCATTGTTAATTTTCTTGAATTTTAATAAGTCTGTGTTAATGATAACAAGATTTTTATTTAAATTTTGTCATTTATTGTTTATACTCAATAAAAATTTTAATATGGTTGGCTGCAAAAATTATATGTTTTTAAATATTTTTACCAAAAATAAAATTTTATTAATGTGAAAAATATCATTACTTCTACAACCATTATTATTTGCAGCCTTTTTCCTTGTTCTTAAACATCAAATAGTGTTGCATTTTTTATTCTCGCTACTGTATGTAGGTGTGCATATACTTTTAATATAACAATGAATTTCCAAATAAGCATTTAGAAAATAAAGCGTGATCCATTTCGAGGTTCCCTACTTCTTTAAAGAAAAAAAAACACAAAAAATTCAAATTTAATGGGGAATGTTTATTATCATTTGAAAGAACATTCTTCGGCATTTATTTTTAGAAGATTATGTCTATCAAATGTTGGCCGTTGCTACGTCGCAGATGGTCCATCCGTTGAGTCCAATTTTACATATCCCCACAGGAAAAAGTCTAACGGTGTGATATCACACGATCTTGGTGGCCAATCGACCGGCCCAAAACGTGAAATTATGTGCTCATCGAAGTGTTCTCTCAATAAATCCATTGATTGATGCGATGTGTGGGAAATGGCGCCGTCTTGCTGAAATCAAATGTCGCAGAGATCACGAGCTTCAATTTTAGGCATCAAATAGTCAGTTATCATGGCACGATAACGGTCGCTATTGACGGTTCGCACCGGCATCATTTTTAAAGAAATATGAACCGTTGATTCCACCAGCCCACAAACCACACCAAACCGTTGTTTTTTCTGAATGAAGTGGCAGTTCTTGAATCTCTTCAGGTTGCTCTTCGTCCCAAATGCGTCAATTTTGTTTGTTTACATACCCATTGAGCCAGAAATGGGCCTCATCGCTGAACAAAATTTGCCTCAAAAACATCGGATCTTTGGATCTTCTTGGAACTTTTCAAGAGCCCATAGAGCGAAGCACAAGCTGTATTTTGTATGCTTTCAATTTAAGATCTCGACGTAAAATGCGCCAAGTCGTTCTATACGTCAGTCCCAGTTGCTGCGAACGGCGCCGAATCGACTCTCCACGGTCTTCGTGTACACTCTCAGCTACGGCCGCTATATTTTCTTCACAGCGTGCTGAACGTGGTCTATTCGGTCGAATATTATCCAATAATGAATGCTGGGTCTCAAAATGGGTGATGGTCTTGCGAATAGTACGCTCAGTTTATTAACACCCATATTCACAAATAACTTTTAAATTTAAAGTACAGTTTAAAATCAATTTTTATACAAATTATGTCTCTAAAATGCTTTTTAATTTAAAATTTGTTTGTGAATACAGGTATAAATGTATATTTTATTTGTAACCCAACAGAAACTTTTAATTCATATTTTTATTTCAAATATAGATTTTTTTAGTTTTCATGCTTTTTAAATAATATTGTATTTTTCCTGAATACCCGCGAATGCGTTAAATAAAATCCTAATTCCCGGCAGTTGAAAATGTCATTAGGAAACCCTAACACGGATTCACTTGGAAATCTGTTTTGAGGTCTTAGTTACACAATAACTTTAAATTCATATTCTGTTTTCTTCAAGTCTTTTTTATACTTTTTTAAATTGTTATTCAAACACAAGTTATGTATGTATGTTTGTGTACAAATAACTTCTGTTCAGTTGTCTATAAATATACATATGTAAATAAATTAAATGAAAAAAAATCTTAAATTATATTACCTCAAATTCACGCAGCAAAAACTTTGCTTTCCTGGTAACTTGTCCACAAATTCATGTAGTTATTTTTTGACTCTAGGGGTACTTAAAAATATGTATCTAAACGAAAGCAAAAATAAAAAAAAAACAAAAAAATTTTGCCGTCAGTGAGACTCGAACTTGGACACACACTAACCATTCGTTTTTACTGACTAACGTCTTACTCAGTACACCGTCTCGCACATATCATCCTAAGCGACAAAAACTCTATTTAGTTTGAAATATCTTTTTAGACATTTTGTTATAAAAAACTAACAGCTTCAGAATGGGTTTGAACCAACAACCTTCTGGTTGTTAATCCGGCGCTCTAGCCAACTCATCCACGTGATTGCAGTATTACTGTGCTGTTATACTATTGAGTACTTATTAATGTAATGCAGAGTAGGCAAATAATAATGACGCCTCATTACCAAGAAACTACTTTAATAAGTAGTTGTTATTACCGAAAGCCTAAAAGTTTTTGCTGGGCATTTTATCAATAGTACACTGAACTCGAATTTTGTGTTTTGTTTATTGGTAAAACTTCTTTTATCAATTATTAACTCTTGCCACTCGTACGATTCTCTATTTTTGGTTGATAGTCAAAATAAAAAAAAACATCTTAGTGAGATTTTTACAATAAGAAAAAGAAGTACAAAATTATCGTTTTCACTAGTATTGGTAGAAAAATAAATTCTTTCCTACAAACATTTGGAAGATATCTTCCTGGAAGAAATTTACGCAATATCTTCTATTAATTATTTGGACGAAAATCATCAAAGCAATATTTTTCTAATATTGCATTTTTAACGCTTTAAAGAGAATTAGGCAATAAACAAAACAAAAATATAAAAAATTAAAATTTGTTTATTATTTTTATCCTCAAAATATCACCTTTTTCTCAGTAAGGGGATTATCACCTCCGCAATATATTGATGATATCCCATTGAGATCATCTGGAAGAAATTAATGCAATACTTCTATTTTTCAGTCACAATTTTTTCAGTTGTAGAAAAATTGTTTAAAAATAAAAAAATAATGAAGAAATTTATTTGACTTTTAGCAAACAATTGTTACTTTATGTGAGCGTTCCAGTTTTCGTGCTTTATGATGTTGAGATTTATGTGCATGCATGCTTTACAAGATGTAAAAGTTTTCTTTATTATATTATTTCAAGATTTATTTAGTGATAATTTTTCTATATATTTATTACATCTTTCAGAAGATTATCTGATTATCTAGTAATATTGCCTATTTTTCTTCCAAGCGTATTGATTTCTTATTGCTTAGAAGTATCGCCTGTGACGCACAATCTTTTCCGATGGAGGAAACTTCCGCAATACGAATATGTTTATTGTGGCAATAAAATTTTTCTCCTAAGCAATACGAATTCGAATCACTTTAATATTATTTTGCTTATAGGGTTATATAAAAAATTGTTTTGAACATAGGCATGAGCATTGATTGAAAGCTCAATTTTTTATTTTAAAACATATGCTAATATATAGTGATTAAAATTTTTGATATATAAATAAAAATTTGATTGCTTTTTATTAGCTATAATAAAGCAGAAACCTCTATTTGTTCTTTATAATAAACATTTTTTTTTTTTTTTTGCAAATTTAAATTTCTAATGAAATTCATATCTATCGACACTATCAAAATATACACGATCTTTTGTTTTAATAGCCATACACAAAAAACCAAAAAACCAAAAAAAAAAAAAAATGTTTTTAAGAAAAAATCATTCTGTTTGTCAAAACTCATACATTTGTTTTTACTTCGCTATTGCTTCAGATTTTATGATAATTTGTAAAATCATTAAAACAAAACTATCTTATTTAACAAAAAAAAAAAACAATATTCTTCTCACAAACACCATTATGTTTAACAATTAAAATTTGTTATTGTTCTTATTTGTTTTAAATTCTTATCTCCAAAACAAAAATTTAAATTTCAGTGAACTTCTGAAACAAGTCCATAACTCTTACGGGCATGAGGCTGAACAAACCCTAAAAATCGACTATTAATATTTTTATGGCTGTTGAAAATTTTAATTTGAACAAAAAAATTAAATAAAAAAATACGTATTTAAATGCTAAAATAACAAACCTCTTGTGTATTATGACAATAGTTATAAAAATTTTACTTTCAAATAGAATCTTAACAAAAAATCTAGATAATAATAAAAATTTACATATATGATTTTGTCGAGTGAAACATCCGAAAAGTAAATTTGTTATAATCATAATTACCATCTGAAATATATGCGCAAAAAAAAGCGATGTTAAACTTTCTTTAAATATTAATAACTATACCCTACAGTCTGCAAAGTAGGAATGGCGTATTTTTAAAAACTGCATATAATTATTAGGGTGGTGCAAACAAATTATTGCAAATTTTAAAATTTAAATATATAACAGTAAACTTAAATTTCAAACAAATTTAAAACAATCGTTTTAATTAATTTTTCATATAGTCTGGAAAATAGTTTGCTCTATATGTAGTCTGGACTATATGTAGTCTAGTCTATAGTCTACACTATAGTCTAGTCTATAGTCTACACTATAGTCTAGTCTATAGTCTACACTATAGTCTAGTCTATAGTCTACACTATAGTCTAGTCTATAGTCTACACTATAGTCTAGTCTATAGTCTACACTATAGTCTAGTCTATAGTCTACACTATAGTCTAGTCTATAGTCTACACTATAGTCTAGTCTATAGTCTACACTATAGTCTAGTCTATAGTCTACACTATAGTCTAGTCTATAGTCTACACTATAGTCTAGTCTATAGTCTACACTATAGTCTAGTCTATAGTCTACACTACAGTCTAGTCTATAGTCTACACTATAGTCTAGTCTATAGTCTACACTATAGTCTAGTCTATAGTCTACACTATAGTCTAGTCTATAGTCTACACTATAGTCTAGTCTATAGTCTACACTATAGTCTAGTCTATAGTCTACACTATAGTCTAGTCTATAGTCTACACTATAGTCTAGTCTATAGTCTACACTATAGTCTAGTCTATAGTCTACACTATAGTCTAGTCTATAGTCTACACTATAGTCTAGTCTATAGTCTACACTATAGTCTAGTCTATAGTCTACACTATAGTCTAGTCTATAGTCTACACTATAGTCTTTTTTTTTTTTTTTTTTTTTCTATTAGGCAGGTGGAAATCTTTCATATGATACCCGATGCCACTTGAGGCCCAACGGGTTATGTCGGATTCCTACCGACTAAAACCACCTCCTTCGTCATTCAGCAACCCTGCGGAACTGTCTACAAAGATATTGCATCGCAGGGCAGGAGAGCCTTATCTAGGCTACTTCTGGTGTCTGGGATTTCCTCAGATTCTCTTCCGTTCCAAGTTTATCATGAATACTTTTAATCATTGAGGATATTGCATCCCAATTTTCCTTCCTATTTAGGATGATGTCAACAATATTTTGCGGATTAAGTTGGCATCCAAGGACTTCTTCAGTTTTCTGTCGATCGTGGCGAAAGCGTGCGCAGTAGAACACGACGTGTTCTGGGTCTTCCTCTTGGTTTGGACAGTTAGGGCAATATGGGGAGTTATCCAACCCGAATCTGTACAGGTAACTTCGGTATCCTCCGTGGCCTGAGAGAAACTGCGTTAAGTGGTAATTAACTTCTCCATGTCGTCTGTTTAGCCATACATCTATTTTCGGGATTAGTTTAAAGGTCCACCTTCCTTTGCGGCTGTCTTCCCATCTGCTCTGCCATTGCCTTATAGAAGCTTCTCTTTCAATTTTACGTACACGAGTGTCCAGTTGATTTGGGTCTCTTCTGTTTTCATCCAAGCGTTTGGCTTCGTCAGCCAAGATATCTATAGGAATCATTCCCGCTATGACGTGGGCCGCTTCGTCGGATGTTGTTCGAAAAGAGCAGCATACTCGTAGGACCGATAACCTGTATACAGATTTTAGCTTCTTCGCTGCGGTCTTTACTTTCAGAGCTACTGACCATATGGGAGCAGCGTAAAGTATAACTGAGCTGACCACCGTCGATATTATCTTCCTTTTGGATTGCCTTGGTCCTCCTACATTCGGCATCATTCTTTCAAGAGCGGCTCTAATATTTACTGCCTTGTTAGTAGTATATTCTATATGTGTCCTAAAGTTAAGTCTGGCATCTATGAGAACTCCCAAATATTTGAGATGGGATTTTGATGTCACCTGGTGTTCTCCAACCGTTATTCTCATGGTCTCTTTTTTACGCCTGCTTGTAACTAATACAATCTCCGTTTTATGTTCGGCAAGTTCCAACCCCACACTTTTCATCCAGTTTCTAATAGTCCATACTACTTCATTCGAGATTAGCTCCACTTCGTCCATATATCTTGCTGAAACCGTAACTGCTATGTCATCTGCAAAACCTATAATGTTCGCCTCTTCCGGAATGTTAAGCTCTAGAACATCGTTGTACATTATATTCCACAATAGTGGACCAAGCACAGAGCCTTGTGGAACTCCTGCAGTGACATTGTATGTTACGACTCCTTCGTCGGTTTGGTAACAGAGCTTTCTGTCTGTGAAATAGCTTACTATCAATCTTATTAAATACGCCGGTATGCCGATTCCGTTTAGCTTTTGAATTATTATTCCCCAGTTCGCAGAGTTAAACGCGTTCTTTACATCAAGCGTTATGATAGCACAGTACTTCCTACTTGCTCCCTTGCCTTCTATCGCCATTCGTGCTGTATCTACTACCATACGGATTGCATCGATGGTCGATCTAGCTTTTCGAAACCCAAATTGGTGGTTCGACAGACCATTTCTTTCCCCTACAATGGGTAGCAATCGATTTTGTATGATTTTCTCCAGAATTTTCCCTTGTGTGTCGAGTAGACATATTGGTCTATAGGCAGAGGGATCGCCTTGTGGTTTATTAGGCTTAGGAATTAGCACCAAATTTTGTTTTTTCCAACAGTTTGGAAACACTCCTTCCTTTAGACATTCATTAAATACATCCACGAACGGTTTCGTTGCTGTTCTAACTGCCAACTTAAGCGCATTGTTTGGAATTCCATCTGGTCCTGGAGCTTTGTTGTCTCCGATTTTCTTTGCTATCTGAAGCAGCTCCTCTTCTGTCACCAACGGTATGGATTCTATTGGGTTCATTCTTGTCGCCGTACTTATATTGCGTCTATGTTCCGGGAACAGAGTTCTGATTATCTTCCCTAGTAAAATGGGACAACTTGGCTGTGGGGACTTTCTGCCCTTAAGGCGCGAGGTTACCACCCTGTATGCCTTTCCCCAAGGATCATTATCTGCCTCTAAGCATATATTTCTGAAGCTATTTTTCTTGCTTCTTGAAATAGCATGTTGAAACTCTCGCCTTGCGGTTCGAAATTCGCGGCACGCTTCTTCGAACTCTGGTCGTCCCATAAGACGTTTGGTTCGTCTTCTAGCTCTTATGCACAGCGCGCGGAGGTTATTGATTTCCGAGTTCCACCAGTAATTTGGGGGACAGTTCCTCGTCATTCTTCGTTTTGGCATAGCGACGTCACATGCGCTTTTGATTCTTGATTCCATTTGTTTCACTTTCTCCAGTGCTGTACCATTCAGCTCAAAGTTGTTTTCAAATTCCTGGGTAAATACTTCTTCGTTAAGTCTTTTAGAGGCCCAACCAATATATTCCGGTGCATCCCCTTCACGAGAAGGATGTCTACTACGCGAGCTATGGACTGAAAATATAATAGCTTGATGGTCACTGTGAGTGTATTGTTCGCTGACTCTCCAATTCATATCCCTTGCCAAGGAACTACTCATGAATGTTAGATCCACGACAGAGCTTCTTCCTCCAGTAGAGAATGTTGGTGTATTTCCACTATTTGCTAGCACTAGGTTATGCCTAGAAATCGCTTCGAGTAAAATACGTCCTCTGGTATTTGTTTTTCGGCTACCCCAATCAACAGCCCATGCATTAAAGTCTCCTGCTATAATTTTTGGATTATGATTATCTGAGTCTCTTAGCAGATTATCTAACATCTTCCCAAACTCTTCAATTGTCGCACTAGGAGGGGCATAGCAACTGTATATATGAATACCTCCAACTTTGGCTCTTACAAATCCGTCTTCTGTGTGCTCGGATATTTCTTCTATTCCTTTATTTCCGCATGCCCAAACTGCAGCTTTACCTGTTGGATCTTTCACCCATACAGTATTGCTCATGTCTCTATATTGTTCACAAAGAATGGCGACATCAACTCTAGTTTCGCAGATAGTTTGTGAAAGCAAGTCCTGCGCCGCCTGACAATGATTGAGATTCAATTGTAAAAATCTCATTTACGCAATTTACTAAGAGCCCGCCTAAAAACAGGACATCTTCCGCTTCCAGCTACGTGTTTTGTATCCGCGTTTTCTACTTCTTTACAGAACATACAATTTGGATCCTTGGTACAGTCTCTCGCAATATGTCCACCTTCTCCACACCTTCTACAAAGTTTCGACCTGTCGTGAGAATTTGTACACGATGAGGAAATATGTCCAAATTCCAGGCATCTGAAGCATTTTTTGACAAGCACCTTTTGCCTTAAGCGACATACTACCCATCCAATTTTGACTTTCGCCACTTCAAGTGCTTTACGGCCAAGTTCTATCGGTAAGATAATACTTGCTATCTGTGTGCCACCGTAAGCCCTCCTTAGACTCCTTACGTTAGTTTCCCTTATTTCAGAAACTCCTAGCAAGTTGTTAAGGGCTTCACTAATATCTGCCCTTGTTGTAACCTCATCGATATCTTTACATTCAATCATAATCTCCGGAGTGTGCGATACGATATTTGCCTGTAATCCTACCGATCTTTCCACCTTTCCCTGGAAGTCTTTGACGTTCTCGGTTTTGGACTTATTAATTTCTAAAAGAAGATCTCCTTTTTGGGTTCTCCTTATGCGAGAAACGCATTCACCCAAATCCTTAAGGCTTGGATCTGACTTCATATGCTTTAAAATATCAGCATAACTTGCTTCTCCTTTCGTTGAAATTATCATAACTTCCTTCATTTCCTTTCTCTTTCGAGGTTTCCTTTTGGGTTTCACCGTTCTCCACGCATTGGTTGCTTCGCTGGTGCTGGATTTCTCTGGGGGAATATCCTTCATAACTTCCAATTTCTTTTGAGGTTTGCTTTCCTGCTTCTTTCTCTTAGATAATTGGGGTTTTGGCGATACTTCTCCTGATTCTCTACTTCGTTTGAGATCCTTTTCTGGTGGCCACGTTTTTGGGGTAGTTTGTGTTGCCAGCTCCTTTTTTTCAGGGACGTGAGGTGTTTTATCGCAAGACACTTCGTCTCTAACTTTATTGTACATTACTTTTATGGCTCTAGCCTGCTCCTTTATGGCATGATGTACATTAGACTTGCCCTTCATAAATTCTATCAATCCTGTTATTAAGTTTCCAAGTTCTAGGAAATGAGTATTCCCCGAGGCCGTCTGCACTTGAACTGGAGACTGAATAATAGGCGTAGTATGCTCTATCTGCGTAGTAACATTTGGTGTTGATGGTGGTGACCTTGGAATTCCGGAGTTTCTTCGAAAAGGGTTTTCCACATTCCACCGCTCCTTATTTGTGTTGCCTGTAGCTTTAACTTCTAATTCAGCCAGGTGTGCTGCCGAGTTAGAAGTATTGCAGTAACATGATTTCGACGACCGAGAGCCTGCTTTCACACTCTCCAAAGCCGCCGGTACTGGGTTTATTACTCCCTGCACCGTAACATTCAATTTATTATTTTCCATTTGAGTTTTTTTTCTAGGGGTTTGCGTTTTTTACCTAGCCGCCAGGTGTTGTACCAGCCGCTCCTAACCTGGAAACAGACGCTGACCAGGAAGCCGCCCAATTTGGGTACCGTCGCGCCTGGATTTTCGAATATGGTGACTAGGGATCCACGAAGTTGTCAACCTTCTAACTACCCCTCTCTAGAGGGGTACCCATGTGGATGGATACCTAATTTAGGGCGGTATCCATTCGCCCTGTCACAGGACTTCGACAAGCTTATGCATCATTTTAATGCGCTCTCCATACCTGCCAAAACTAGGGTCCGCGGGGTCGTTACTCCCGTTATCACCTCCTGGTGATACCCTTGCGGGTATCTACACTATAGTCTAGTCTATAGTCTACACTATAGTCTAGTCTATAGTCTACACTATAGTCTAGTCTATAGTCTACACTATAGTCTAGTCTATAGTCTACACTATAGTCTAGTCTATAGTCTACACTATAGTCTAGTCTATAGTCTACACTATAGTCTAGTCTATAGTCTACACTATAGTCTAGTCTATAGTCTACACTATAGTCTAGTCTATAGTCTACACTATAGTCTAGTCTATAGTCTACACTATAGTCTAGTCTATAGTCTACACTATAGTCTAGTCTATAGTCTACACTATAGTCTAGTCTATAGTCTGCACTATAGTCTAGTCAGCACTATAGTCAAGTCTATAGTCAAGTCTATAGTCTGCACATCAAGGGTGATAACAGCGCAATACTTTTTCTGAGCTCCTTTGCCCTCTATCGCACCTTAAGCTATTTCTTTGACCATGGTGATAGCGTCAATGGTAGATTTCGCTTTACGGAATCCGTACTGTCGATCCCATAAACCTCTTTTAGTTTCAACTATGGGTAGCAGTCAATTGTATATTACTTTTTCGAGTATTTACCCTATGGTGTCCATAAGGCAAATTGGTCTATACGACGAGGGATCACCAGGTGGTTTATTAGGCTTTGGAATTAACACCAGCATCTGTTTCTTTCACTGATCTGGAAAAATACTACTAGGCGGTCTAACATTTGTTTGTACTCCTCAATCGTTGCACTTGGGCGGGCATAGCAACTGTATATATACACCTCCAATTTTGTTTTGTTTCCACAAGCCCATATAGCCGCTTTACCGGACCTGTCCTTCACCCACACCGTATTGTTCATATTTTTGTATTGTTCACATATAATGACGACATCAACACAAGTTTAGCAGATAATCTGTGAAAGCAAGTCCTGTGTCGCTTGGCAATGGTTAAACATTAGCGCATTCTTTTGAGAGCCTGCTTAAATACAGGACATCTTCCACTACCTGCCACATGAAGAGTATCTGTATTTCCTAGTTATTTACAGAACATACATTCCGGCTTATTAACGCAGGTCTTCGCAATATGCCCAATAATTCCACATCTTCTACACATCTTTGACCTATCTTGTGTACACGTACAGTTTGTTTCAATATGACCGAATTTTATGCATCTGTAACACCTTTTTAGTGACACCTGTTCCCTAACCCGGCATATTACCCATCCGATACGTATTTTACCCATTTTTATCGCCTTCTGCACTATATCCATTGGTAGGCTTATAATAGCGGATTGGGTGTCTGCGTAGCTTCTTCTTAGGCTTCTTATGTCGGATTCTTTTATTCCTTCAACTCCAAGCTGATTCATGAATGCGTTACATATTTCTTCTTTTGTAGTCACCTCATCAATGTCCTTACACTCAATACGAATTTCCTGTTTGCGGGTTCTGATATCCGCTTGTAAACCAGTGCTCTTTTCCACCTGTCGGTGGAATTTGTCCACCTCATTCTTGCTGGAAGTTTTTATTTCCAAAAGTAAGTCTCCTGTTTGGGTTCTTCGTATACGTGAAACATTTTCTCCGAGATCCTTTAATGTTGGGTCTATCTTAATTTTCCGCAGTATGTCGGCATAGGTGGTTTCGCCCTTTGTAGAAATAATCATCGAATCTTTACGAGCTGCTTTTTTTCAGGCTTTTTTACGTTTAACCTCCTTCCACTCATTTTTAACTTCCTTGTTTGCACCCCGCACATCCGCAACATTTTGCTTTTCCTTGTTGGGTTTTTGGTTCACCTTCTTGATTCTCTTAGGCGCTATATCCCTGCTCCTTTTCAGGTCTCTTGCCACAGCCAACGAATTGGGAGTTGTTTGTGTTGACTGCTCTTTACTTCCCAAAGTCTGTTTATTTTCTTCTGTTGTTACATCCTCCCTAGCTTTGTTATACGTAGCTTTGATAGCTCTTATCTGCTCCTTAATAGCATGGTGCACGTTGTTCCAATTTTTAACATACTCCAATAATTTATTTATTAAACAACCTAGTTCGGCAAACGAGTTGTTCGGAGAACTTTGAGCTGGAGACTTGCTGGTTGATTTCACTGACGTCGTTGGTGTGGTGTGACTCGCTATTAGTGGTGGTGATCTCTGCATTACAGAGCTTCTTCTTAAAGGGTTCTGTACCACTACCTCCATATCACAGATATTGCATGTAGCATTGTGCTCTATCCCAGCCAGGTTTGCTACTAGAGTAGAGTTTTTGCGGTAGCTGGATATCGACAACTGAAAGCCCGCGTTCGCACTTTCCAAAGCCGCCGGTACTGGGTTTATTACTCCCTGCACCATAACATTTAATTCATTATTTTCCATTTTTGAGATTTAATTAGTAGTTTGCGTTTATTACCTATCCGCCAAGGTTTTATTTCAGCCGCTCCTTACATGGAGAACAAACGCTGACCAGGAAGCCATCCACTATGGATACCGTCACGCCTGGGTTTATGACTGGGGAAACCACGAAGTCGTCACTCTTCTTACTATGCCTCTCTTGAGGATACCTCTGTGGCTGGATACTTATTTTGGGGCGGCATCCACTCGCCTCTTCACAGGACTTCACAAAGCACATGCGCCTTTTTGTAGCACGCTCTCCATACCTGAGTACTTGGGTCCGCGGGATCGTAAATTCCCGTTATTCTCTCCAGAGAATACCCTTGCGGTCCGTCTATAGTCTAGTCTATAGACTGCACTATAGTCTAGTCTATAGTTTGCACTATAGTCTAGTCTATAGTCCGCACTATAGTCTAGTCCATAGTCTGCACTATAGTCTAGTCTATAGTCTGCACTATAGTCTAGTGCATAGTCTGCACTATAGTCTAGTGCATAGTCTGCACTATAGTCTAGTGCATAGTCTGCACTATAGTCTAGTGCATAGTCTGCACTATAGTCTAGTGCATAGTCTGCACTATAGTCTAGTGCATAGTCTGCACTATAGTCTAGTGCATAGTCTGCACTATAGTCTAGTGCATAGTCTGCACTATAGTCTAGTGCATAGTCTGCACTATAGTCTAGTGCATAGTCTGCACTATAGTCTAGTGCATAGTCTGCACTATTTTCTTTTTTTTTTTTTCATTAGGCAGGTGGAAATCTTTCATAAGATTCTCACGATTGTAGATTAACCATGAGATATGTCGGATTCATACTGACTAAAACCTCCTCCTTCGTCATTCAGCAACCCTGCGGAATTGTCTACAAAGATATTTCATCGCAGGGCAGGAGAGCCTTATCTAGGCTACGTCTGGTGTCTGGGATTTCCTCAGATTCTCTTCCGTTCCAAGTTTATCATGGATACTTTTTATCATTGAGGATATTACATCATAATTTTATCTCTTATTAAGGATGACGTTAACGATATTTTGAACACGACGTGGTTTATTGGGTCTCGGAATTAGCACCAAATTTTTTTTTCCAACAGTTTGGAAATACTCCTTCCTTCAGACATTCATTAAATACATTCACGAACTGTTTCGTTGCTATTCTAAGTCTATAGACTGCACTATAGTCTAGTCTATAGACTGCACTATAGTCTAGTCTATAGACTGCACTATAGTCTAGTCTATAGACTGCACTATAGTCTAGTCTATAGACTGCACTATAGTCTAGTCTATAGACTGCACTATAGTCTAGTCTATAGACTGCACTATAGTCTAGTCTATAGACTGCACTATAGTCTAGTCTATAGACTGCACTATAGTCTAGTCTATAGACTGCACTATAGTCTAGTCTATAGACTGCACTATAGTCTAGTCTATAGATTGCACTATAGTCTAGTCTATAGATTGCACTATAGTCTAGTCTATAGACTGCACTATAGTCTAGTCTATAGATTGCACTATAGTCTAGTCTATAGACTGCACTATAGTCTAGTCTATAGACTGCACTATAGTCTAGTCTATAGATTGCACTATAGTCTAGTCTATAGACTGCACTATAGTCTAGTCTATAGACTGCACTATAGTCTAGTCTATAGATTGCACTATAGTCTAGTCTATAGACTGCACTATAGTCTAGTCTATAGACTGCACTATAGTCTAGTCTATAGACTGCACTATAGTCTAGTCTATAGACTGCACTATAGTCTAGTCTATAGATTGCACTATAGTCTAGTCTATAGACTGCACTATAGTCTAGTCTATAGACTGCACTATAGTCTAGTCTATAGACTGCACTATAGTCTAGTCTATAGACTGCACTATAGTCTAGTCTATAGACTGCACTATAGTCTAGTCTATAGACTGCACTATAGTCTAGTCTATAGACTGCACTATAGTCTAGTCTATAGACTGCACTATAGTCTAGTCTATAGACTGCACTATAGTCTAGTCTATAGACTGCACTATAGTCTAGTCTATAGACTGCACTATAGTCTAGTCTATAGACTGCACTATAGTCTAGTCTATAGACTGCACTATAGTCTAGTCTATAGACTGCACTATAGTCTAGTCTATAGACTGCACTATAGTCTAGTCTATAGACTGCACTATAGTCTAGTCTATAGACTGCACTATAGTCTAGTCTATAGACTGCACTATAGTCTAGTCTATAGACTGCACTATAGTCTAGTCTATAGACTGCACTATAGTCTAGTCTATAGACTGCACTATAGTCTAGTCTATAGACTGCACTATAGTCTAGTCTATAGACTGCACTATAGTCTAGTCTATAGACTGCACTATAGTCTAGTCTATAGACTGCACTATAGTCTAGTCTATAGACTGCACTATAGTCTAGTCTATAGACTGCACTATAGTCTAGTCTATAGACTGCACTATAGTCTAGTCTATAGACTGCACTATAGTCTAGTCTATAGACTGCACTATAGTCTAGTCTATAGACTGCACTATAGTCTAGTCTATAGACTGCACTATAGTCTAGTCTATAGACTGCACTATAGTCTAGTCTATAGACTGCACTATAGTCTAGTCTATAGACTGCACTATAGTCTAGTCTATAGACTGCACTATAGTCTAGTCTATAGACTGCACTATAGTCTAGTCTATAGACTGCACTATAGTCTAGTCTATAGACTGCACTATAGTCTAGTCTATAGACTGCACTATAGTCTAGTCTATAGACTGCACTATAGTCTAGTCTATAGACTGCACTATAGTCTAGTCTATAGACTGCACTATAGTCTAGTCTATAGACTGCACTATAGTCTAGTCTATAGACTGCACTATAGTCTAGTCTATAGACTGCACTATAGTCTAGTCTATAGACTGCACTATAGTCTAGTCTATAGACTGCACTATAGTCTAGTCTATAGACTGCACTATAGTCTAGTCTATAGACTGCACTATAGTCTAGTCTATAGACTGCACTATAGTCTAGTCTATAGACTGCACTATAGTCTAGTCTATAGACTGCACTATAGTCTAGTCTATAGACTGCACTATAGTCTAGTCTATAGACTAGCCAATAGTCTGCACTATAGTCTATTCCATAGTCTGCACTATAGTCTAGTCTATAGTCAGCACTATAATCTAGTCTCTAGTCTGCACTATAGTTTAGCCTATAATCTGCACTATAGTCTAGTCTATAATCTGGATTTTTATCCTGTTATATAGTGAGGATTATTGCCAGCACTATAGCCTAGTTTATAGTCTAGTAGATTATATATAGTCTGTAGTTATTGTAAGTTAGTTTATAGTTTGCTTAGTAGTTCATTCTATAGCTTTAAAGTGTTTTAAGTTATCATTTAACTATTTACAATTTATTAACTTAAAATCTTTCCAAAATTTTTTTTTTAATTTTGTTTTTCTAAAAGAAAGCAATTTCATAATTGATCTTTTGTTTATTATTTTTTCTCTTAACTGTTCGTGTCTATGTTAAACATTTCCGGTCTAATGTTTAGTTTTGCATTTAGTTTACTTTTATAATTTTCTTTTTACTTTTTTCTAAATCTTACTATAAACCTTAAATGTTTTTCATGAAATTTATTTATATGTAGTTATTGCAATATTTTTTAATCATAAATAGTTAAATCTCTAACTGGCAGTCAAAACCCCTTTCAGTTAATATTATTAATGCTACTTACCGTTCAATTTAAATTACAATGAAATTGTAAGTACAAAAAGTACTAGAAATGGGCAGGTACTCATTGTAGTAGTAGAAAAGAAAATTATTTATTTTTTTAATAAACATTTCTTTTCTTTCAACAGTTTTCTTGGCAATTGTTTTCAATTGTATAGTAAGCAGCTGCAGGGAGAGCAACATTAACTTTTTATCGCCTTCATCCTATCTTTCTTTCATTGTGCATCTTTGGCAGCTTCAACAATTAACAATAAAAAATTACAACAACTAAATCTGAAATAACAATAATTATTTATTTTTTTCTTATGTTTCCACTTTATGCTCTGATGATTAAGTAAAAAAAAAAAAAAAAAAAAAAAAAAAAAACTGCAATATTAAAACGTAAAATTATAAAGAGGTAAAAGAAATAGTGAGAAGTGCGAGTCTGTACGATATTTTTTATTGATCGACTGTTAAATGATCACAATTTTAGACATTTTGAATTCAAATAATTAGTAACTAAAAAAGATACTATTTGTAATACACAAATATTTTTGACTAAGAAAAAAGAAATGCACTACATTTAGCTAAAGTCCAGACTACCGACTAAAGTATAGTCCAAACTACAGACTAAACTGTAGTCCAGACTACAGACTAAACTGTAGTCCAGACTACATACTAAACTGTAGTCCAGACTACAGACTAATCTATAGTCTAGACTATAGACTAAACTATAAACTAAACAGTAGTTCAGACTATAGACTAAACTATAGTTCAGACTATAAACTAAGCAATTGTCCAGACTGTAGACTATGCCATTGTCCATACTATGGACTATGCTACATATAGTCCAAACTATAGACTAAGATATTAACAAGAATATAGACTAGACTATAAACGAGGCTATTTTCTAGGCTATAAACTAGGCTATTGTATAGGCTATAGACCATGTTATTTTCCAGGCTATAAACTACGCCATTGTCTACACTAAAGACTAGACCATTGTTCTGATTAAAGATTATGCAATAGTTTAGTATAGACTAAGTCATAGTCAACACTATAGACTAGGTCATATTCCAGACTTGGCTACAGACTGTGTTATAATCAAAATTATAGACTAGGGTATAGTTCTATCTTTATCTAAAGTTTGGAAAATGAGTACTTTTTTGAATTTTAGATTTTTAAACTGGTACTTTTTATGATTTTTTTTTTTTTAATTTTGTACTTATTTTGGAAAACTATGTAAATTTAGTTAATTTTTGACAGTTATGAGGTGAATTAAATTTCATTAGCCCATAGGGCTACATAAATTGACAAATGAACAGAAAATTTTGACAATTATAAAATAAATAATAAAATAAAATATTTTAAATCGTTGGCGCAATTTAATGTTTAATTTATAAAAGTGTTATTTTATATATATTTTATATATTAAATTTTCTAAAAGTTTGTGAAATTTTATTAAAAAAATATGTCAAAATTTAACATGGGTAAAAGTTTTCATTTGGCAAAGAAAAAGTGTAAAATTTGTTCGCCATAGGAAAATTGAAATTTTCAAATCATAAATTTCATTTATGATTTGATTGAAAAAAAAAATCAATCAAATTAGGAGGTCCTCCCCCTGCCCTGAGACCAGCTAGAAGATTGTGCTCATCCAAAACAGTTAGAAATTACCTCAGTTACACACAATTATAAAAAAAAAACATGCTGAAACAGCTGTGCACTTATGTATGTAGAATTCTGCAGCAAACATTTACCATAGAAATGAAAGAAAATGTGGAAATTTTGCTAAAGGAGTCAACTTTCAGTTAGCTTTTAAACGAATGTTTAAACTATTTTTGCAAATAATTAAGAGTTCATTAAATTTATCAAAAAACGTTAAATGTTGATGTTTAGTGTTATTAAAAAAATTGTATTTTAACTTAAATAAAATCTATATAAATAAAGCTAAATATTATTATGAAATTTTAGTATAAAATAAAAAAAGTTGTCCTTAAAACAAGAACATAAATAGATTTCCACTTTTTTATTACGAAATTCCCAAAATCCCAGTTCGAGAGGCGTGGTTTATTAAATATTTTTTGTGTGTTTCGCGAACATATGTAGGTGTAATCAAGGTGTTTTTTCTTTTTTTTTTTTATTTCAGCTTCGACACGTTTGAGCTCCACAAATAAATAAAAAAATAAAATTAACAAAATTCTGATAGAGCTAGCGGGGAGACTGTTACCCTAAATGCCTTCGGATTTGCTTTACACGTATTTACATTGAGCATTCTTTGAAAAACTTAAAAAAACTATATGGTCCAAAGTGAAATAATGGATTTTAAAGTGGAAAAATGTCAACACCTTTTTGTGAAAAATCACAATTTTTTAAAATTTTTTACCTCAAAATAATATAACTTTTTATCGGAACCACATAGGTATATGATTCTTACACGAAAATTATTTAGAATCCAGAGAATATTTTAGAAAAAATTTGGGACTCAAATTCAGCCCGCCATGTTATAAAAAAAAATATATATGAAAAAACATGTCCAAAAATGGGCCAAATTTTTCTGTCTAAATATCTCTTAAAGTAAAAAAGATATATGTAAGCATATTTTTGTAGAAAACTATAAGGATTATCTATGTGTAAATTTTGTTTCAATCAAATCATAAATTAAATTTTGGCGATTTTTTAAAAATGTTCATACCCGCTTTGATCAACTTTGGAGGTCCATTTCCTGTTCTCCAGGCACGCTAAGAATCTGTGCTCCTCTAAATCAATTGGAATACACCTCAGGATTGTTAATGAAAAATTTCATTTAAATACACCTAGTAGTTCTAAAGTTACAAAATTATTTCCAAAAAAAAATCATTTTGTGACAGTGCTGAAACTATAAAACTTTGTTTTTGATCAATTATTTACACATATTGTTACTGATCAAGCAAAGGAAAAGAACAAATTAGAAAAAGAGAGAAATAAAACCATTTTAAACAAGTTTGCAATCGTAAATTGACTTGTTGTCTCTGTTTGGCAGTACTAAAGCAAAGTTTGTGGACTACAATTAGACACCAGCAGAATGGACTACGTATTTTCTGTATCGCTACACACACTTCGGCGCCCGCTTGCAATTTTGAGGGACTCAATTAGCAGCACCAGGAGGTTGGGGCAAGTAAAAGAGATATTGAACCTTACGTCGTAAACGCTGTTATAGATGTGGTTCCAGTAATCCGGTTCGAAGGACCATAAACAAGTTTGCAATCGTAAATTTCCTTGTTGTCTCTGTTTGGAAGTACCAAAGCAAAGTTTGTGGAGTATAATTAGACACCAGCAGAATGGAATACGTATTTTCTGTGCCGCTACACACTTCGTCAGCATTCGTGGTGTCTTATCCATTTTGGTTTCGTTGAAACCTAAACACATTTGCTTCAGTTTACTATTCGTTTTTACTTAAATTTTTGTTGATTTTAAGAAAAACTAAGTTTTTAATTTAACTTCGACTGTTATTCTTGATTAAAAGATCTTCATACTAAAAAACCAAATGAAAACAAAAAAGAGAAAATTAAAAACTTGATCTCTAAAAACAGATATCCACCCCAGTTAGCCATGTCCTGAAGACCTCCTCGATGATAGGTGCACGATTTGTCGTACGACACATTGACGACAGATTCAAACAAATATTCAGCACAACAACCAATGCGACATTGTCATCTACAATTTCGTCAGCTATATTTAAAAAAATGTTATTGGGTGCTGCTAAGAATTGATACCAGAACACCTTCTTCTTTACTTCATTTTACTAAGTTGAATAGTCAAACCCGCCAACCACTTCATCTACAGCAATTTTTTGTCATTAATGGTTTAAATTATGTTTTTGTCCATCTGGTGGAAAGAAGTTTGGCCAACTGGGTAGTTGGCCAGTTAAAAAAAATTTATCAGATATGATTTTTTTTTTCGTGTACGAAATATTAAAAGAATAGAAGTTTCGAACAAAACCATAAATTCCATAAAATAGATTTTATAAAATTATAATTTATTATAACAAATATCCAAATAAATTAAAAAAAATCTGTATATAAAATAATAAATATAAGTTAATTTATTAATAAACAATCTTAAATTTTGAAATAAGAAGACATAGTACTAAATTTCCCTTAGAAAAAAAATATATTATGTACAAAGTCAGTGTGACGATCGCTGTCCGACTATATTTCTTATTAAATATAATTACTCAGGATTTTTATTACTAACTAATACATATTTATATTTTAAATAAATAAAAAAATAAAAATATGCGACTAAGAATAGTATATTTAATACCGAACAAATTAAATGCTTTTTTTTTTGGCACTAATTCAACAACATTAACTGATTTCGGTTCCAAATAGGAATTACCCAGTCTTACTAGACTAAGAAAGCAGTGAAATAAAAAGCATTAACTAACAACGTTTTTCTTATTTGATAAAATGGAAATCAAATCTACAGAAACATATTTTTAATATCTTCGAAATGGTTATTATAACCCAGCAAAAACTTTTTGGTTTTCGGTAATGGCAACTACTTATTAAAGTAGTTTCTTGGTAATGAGGCGTCATTATTATTTGCCTACTCTGTATTACATTAATAAGTACTCAATAGTATAATAGCACAGTAATACTGCAATCACGTGGATGAGTTGGCTAGAGCGCCGGATTATCAACCAGAAGGTTGTTGGTTCAACCCCATTCTGAAGCTGTTAACTTTTTATAACAAAATGTCTAAAAAGATATTTTAAACCAAATAGAGTTTTTGTCGCTTAGGACGCTATGTGCGAGATGGTGTACTGAGTAAGACGTTAGTCAGTAAAAACGAATGGTTAGTGTGTGTCCAAGTTCGAGTCTCACTGACGGCAAATTTTTTTTTTTTTTATTTTTGATTTCGTTTAGGTACATATTTTTGAGTATCCCTAGAGTCAAAAAATAACTACATGAATTTGTGGACAAGTCGAACAAAAATAACTAGTTATTCAGGCAAAAAATAAGTAGTTTATTTTTGTTTCCAATTATACCTGCTAGCTCACCAGGAAAGCAAAGTTTTTGCTGGGAAGTATCAGAATAATTTTTGAACACGTTATAAAGTAAAAAAAATTTGTTTGGATTGTCACAATTTTTTTCGGGAATTTTAAAAGCATTTTCTTCTATATAGTTTAATTCGAAAAGTATCACAGCCAACCATCAATGAAATTTTGTTACAGAGTCAGAAACCTTTGTTCAAAAATTTATCATTTTCGTCTACTAATGAATTTTAAAAAAAGTATAGAAAATTTCACTATTTTTTTAAATTTTCGCATTTTTATTTTAAAAGTTATAGGGCAAAAACTTAAAAATGTCAAGGCCATAAGTGTAAAAATATTTAAATGTGCTCATTAGAGTTATAGCTTTTTTTAGACCTCAAAATATCATAGCGCCACCTTATATCCAACATTGTCCTAATAATAAAAACCGAACTTTTTAGTCGATTTGGATAAAAAACTTCACGCACCGAAAGCGATTTCTAAAATGCCTTTGTACATTTTTTTTCAATACTTTGAATTTAAAAAATTTTTATATAAAGTTCTAAGTATTTAAATCAACAGTTCTCAAATGAGAGTCCGCGACTCCACAAGCATATTCGAGGGGAGTCGCGAAGAGATCCTAAAAATATTCTTTAACACACGATTCTTTAATGTAAATGTTATTTAGAAGTTTAAATAAAAATTCCAATGAAAGCATGAAACTATTTAAAAATGGAAATCATCAAACATCACCAAATTATAGACAAAATTAAAAATATATATTTTTTCTAAAATGAGTTCTTTTAAGAATCAACTGGCACTAGCTGCCAGAAAAAACTATGAAGGAATCAGTGCTTTGCTTCTTATGCTTGATAGAGGCCACAATGATCAAATAAAGAAAGTGATGTTGTCAAATGACACAATATAAAGAAAACTTTACGATGAGTCAGGAAAAGCAATTAATTAAGAAGATAAATAGTTCACTTTAATTTTCCACATGAAACCCTACTTTCATTTTTTGTAAATATAGTATGGCAGGAATTTTTTTATAAATTTCATTTCAATATTCTTTCCAAATTTTAACCATAGAATAACATTCTGTGGAATAAGATTGTTAAAATTTGTTCGAATGGTGTGACTTCTCAATGCTGAGTACACAAAACTTTTATTTCGTAGAGAAGTTTACGGGATATAAATAGAAAATTTGTTTAAACGACTTTATAATTTAAAGACAGAAAAATCCTTTCAATACGATATAAAATACCAGATTTATTTCAGAAAGTGTTAAAATGTAACTCATGTGTTAAATTTAATTTTGAATCATCAGATTTCAAAGCATTTTAGTTGAAGTATAGTAAAGTTTATCCCCTTGTTAGGTCCGAAGCCTTAAAACTATTACAACAATTTTTATCAACATATATTTTTTGTGAAACTATCTTTTTCACTCTTTTGTCCATCAAAACAAAGAATCAATCTTTTGTGGACACAGAGAATGATATTATCCTAAATAGTATCTTCATATTAAATACCTCATGAAGCAAAAACAATGTCGCAATTATTAATATTATTTTTAAATTATTTTATCTGATTTTTAAACTAGTCATGGTTATAGTGGGCCGCGCTTCCATTACAATATCAAAAGAGGCTCGCGAAGCAAGACCTTGTGAGAACCCCTGATTTAAATTGTAGAACTTATGTATTATGTTTGGATCAAAATCGCTATATTTTAAATTCGTCTTTTACCGAAATAAGCGAAATATTGTGATATGGTTATAAACATTTTACTTAAAATTTTGAGACTATTGAGCTCTCTGACGCATTTAAAATACTATTTATCTTATTGTAAAGATTAATATCTTTTGAATACTCTTGAATGAATATTTACAATTTAATTATTTTTATTTTACCTCAAATTTATTCTTTCGACTACGGGCAAGGGCTTTAATTCTGAAGTAAACCAGAAATCAGCTATTTTTTCTTTTTACCTTTTTTCAAAACTTAAACATTATTGCTCAGCCTTGTATTTCGCACATTTATTGCGAAATAGATTTCTTATTGGTCCACACGTAACACCAGGTCTACAACTGAGATTAACGCCGATATAATATGTGGCATAACTCCGGCGGAAGAGAGTAACAATTTTGTTTATATTATATTATCCCAGGACCAAAACTGAGATTAACCCCAGGTCTACAACTGAGATTAACGCTGATATAATATGTGAGATAACGCCGGCAGAGGAGAGTAGCTATTTTGTTTATATTATGTTAAATCTTAAATAAGGGATACGCGTATTCTAATAAATCCTATAAGATATCATTATTTTCAATCAGGCACTTTTTTAGCACAATTTTTATAAAAATGTTTTTAACATATAAAACAAAAACTAAAAGGAAACAATTTTACAAAAATTACAGTTTTTTTAGTGATTTCCAAAATACACATACACACACACAAACAAAGTTTCGTGTATGTGTATTTTTTTGATAGTTCATCTTATAAGATGGTTGTGTAGAGAAATCTCATCACAATAGTCTCATTATACATCTTATAATACTAATATTTGAATCTACACGTGAAATAATTCTCTCAGAGAGCGAATTTGACACTCTCTGACACAAAAATATTACATATTATGTTACGTCTAGACGGGTTGTAACGCTGATATAATATGTGAGATAATGCTGGCAGAAGAGAGTAACTATTTTGTTTATATTATGTTAAAACTTAAATAAGAGGTACATGTATTCTAATAAATCCTATAAGATATCATCATTTTCAATCAGCCACAGATTAAACATGTCCTTTTTATTTAAACAATTCGCACTTTTTTAGCACAATTTTTACAAAAATATATATTTTTTTAATGTAAAACAATAAATCAATTGTACAAAATAAAAAACATTGTTTTTTTAGTAATTTCCAAAATACACACGTACACACACAAACAAACTTTCGTATATGTGTATTTTTTGACAGTTCATCTTATAAGATAGATAAATCTCATCACAACAATATTACTAATATTTGAATCTACACGTGAGAGTACGAATTTGACACTCTCTGACAGAAAAATCTACATATTCTGTTACGTGTAGATGGTTAAATACTGAATAAGGTTTGCACGTATTCTAATAAATTCTATAAGATTTATTTTCAATCATTCACAGAGTAAACATCTCCTTTTGTATTTAAGAAACTCGCACTTTTTAGCACAATTTTTATTAAATGCACACACACACAAACTTGCTTATACGTGTATTTTTTTACAGTTGGTTTTATAAGATAGAAGTGTAGAGAAATCTCATTACTGCATCCCCATAATACACGAATTTGACACTGACAGAAAAATCTTGCATATTCCGTTACGTCTAAATGGGTTGTAAAAATTCCAATGTATTTTTAACAAATTCTTATACAGCATTTTCTCCAAGTGTTTCATAAACAAACAATGACAAATCATAGACATTGGCCAGCCAACTTTAAAGATGACTGAGCCGCCGCCGACGTGAAAATATCGGCTTAACATGATTTTAATATAGCCGCCGATTTTAGTAAAATGTTTAGTAAATTCAATGTAAAACCTTTAGTGGTCATTACATTCTCGAAATATAAAACTTTAACATTAATTTTTTAGAAATTTATGACGTCGGCAACATTTCTAGCATAACTGCCGTCTCATGAATTTCTGGCTATGAGATGTGATACAACTGACTGACAGCTGTTACTGCGCTGCACTGATGTATGAAACGACGTATGACCATACCAGCTACATAGCAGCTTATGGGTTGTGTATGAGCAATTGTAAATGCAGCCTTTGAACAAACTTTCATACACATTTGATTTACATGCAGTGTTGCCGTTTTCCTTAATTTTTACAAAAATTGGTAATTTAATTTTCCAATGTGGAGATGATGACTTTTTTCTATTTTGGTTATTTTTTTGTTAAATGAAAATTTTATTAGTTTTAAAAATGCTATTTACTCTGTTAATCTTGCCAACAACAAAAAGAGATTGTGCTAAAAATTCATCATATATTTAAAAACTAAAGGTTCCTTTAACTTCTCAATCCAATTTTAACTGACAATGAAGAAAACAATTTAAATCAATAGAAAATGTAATGATTTTCTAATATTTAAACATAAAGTGAAATGAATTGGGAGATTTTTGTGCGAAAGTTCTAACTTAATTACAAAATAAATTACTATTAGAATAGAAAAGTATATTCGGTGAAGACCAACTATATGATATCCTACACTATTGTGTATGTGCCTTGAAAAATAGCATTATATGGATACTATGGTTAATTTTAAAAAATGGTATTCATATTAACAAATTAGATAGGTTAAGTCCCTATAAAAACTAACTAAATTCTTTTTTTGTAAACACATAATTGTAAAAGTCAACCTTATTTCCTATTACTGCTCGACCCAACTGTTTTGCAATTCTAAATTTATTACAATCTGATTTGCTTTTGATATCCTATCATAAGGACGTGGGAATAATTAATTATTATTAAACTTTATATCCGGACCACTTACAAAATTGGATTAGGAACACAATTTGGTAAATATTGTTCTAAACAGTTACATTTTAGATAATTTTTTCTCCTAAAGACTAAATAAATTTTATGATTAGTATGCAAGGTATTTAAAATCTGAATACATACATTAAGATTATATTAATTTTTATATAATAACTTTGAATTTTTTAATTTGATTATTTTTTCCCCGATTTGGTTGTTTTTCCAAATTTTGGTTAGAAAAATATGTTTGCCCTGGCAACACTGTTTACATGTTAGAGCAGGTATGAAGTCTGTTTGAAGGCAAATATCATAAATACTAATAATTTCGCTGCTGCGACAGCGAGCAGTATAAGTAAAATCAGAAAATACAATTCTAACAAAAATTCAAACGGAGCGAAAACCAAACAAAAACATTGTAAAATTTTTTCTCAATGAATCCACAAAAATTTACATTTTTTTAAGAAAAAATTAAGTAAAATAAGCTTTAACCATTTAGAAAACTAATTAGGTGTGTGTTCCAATAATAAAATTAAAATAAATACAAGAAACACAAAATAAGTAATTGTGAATGATTAAGTAAAGAGTAAATAGAAAAACAGAAATAAATAGTTATTAATATAAAATTAAATTGAAAATTACAAAGAAAGTAAGGCAAAAAAATATAATTCTGTTAAAAAATAAAGAAAATATTAACCATGACCATGACTTTTAAATAGATTTTCTGTGAAGTGCCGTCAACCATCAAGGATATTATCGTTCTTCTTCAGTTCTTTGTTTGTTTTTGCTTTGAAAAGCCATATACAGAAGCCGTATAAAAGTAAGAAAAAAGGGGACAATAACCAAATTGGGTGGTTTCAAATACCAGCTAATGATATCACCAGCCATCAGTCATATGTCCCTTCTATTGGAGGTCTTTAAAAATTTATCAAAATTGTGTTTGGTTTGCAACTGTGGACACAATCCCAATCCACTCCGGCTGCCACTGTCTCGCGCACACGTAGCTGGTTTGGATTTGGATTTACTTCGGAACAATTACTAACACTGACACAACATTTGCAGAGATTGTGTCGCTCACATAGATCGGTAAAAATGTCATCCTCACAATCCTCTCAGTCGGAAGAGGATGATATGAGAAGGGGAGCAAATAAGTATGTAGCTGTTGATACCATAGTTAAGTTTCCCTGTCAGAGAGTAGATATAGAAGCTTCGCTAGAGTCTGATGACGATTATGAAGTAGCTGGTGCTATGATAGATGTGGAAGGTTTCTGTTATGCTGACTATTGTATTGAACAATATGCCCAAAGTGTTTTGGATTTTAGTTCACAATATGGCATAGATTTAAGTATATCCTATACGGTACCAAATATTACAGGCAGACCTTCTAAGTATCCGGAATATGGAGATTTTCCACAAACTTTTGCTATGGTATGTTTGAATAAAAATGTAAGAAAGAATGTAATTTATTTATATTTTAGCGTACTTATGGCGACTGGTGGGACAAGTCTCCTTCCCGCGTTCTCGAAATATCTCCTCAAAATTTACCCAAAGTACCCGCTGAAGATTTTATAGTCTTGTACTTTGAAGACTATGTTATTCCAGATGAAATAGCAATTTTTGAAACTTTTAATCCAGGTGCAGTCGTACGCATTTGGGCGTATACAATTGCCAAGACTTGGATTTGTTTGTGGGAGGATAATGATTTCTTTACACGACCACCGTATGTGGCAAATAGAGCTAGACGTTTTGCACCACCTTTAAAACGTATACAATTACCAACCAAGTGAGTACTAAATGTAGGAAATTTTGGAAAAAGTACTAAAAGTAGCAAATTTACGAAAAATGTACTAAAAATATAAAATTTTTGCAAAAATGTACTAAAAATATGAAATTAAAAAAAAAATTATTAAAAATTTTACTATTATTATTATTTTTTAATTCACTTATAATAGCAAATTTTTAAAAAATATCCTGAAAATAGCGAATTTTTGAAAAATTCACTAAAAATAGCAAGTTCTTGAAAAACTTACCAAAATAGTAAATTAAAAAAAAAAGCACTGAAAATAGCAAATTTACTAAAAATTGTTATTAAGAAGTACTTTTGAGTGAAAAAGTACATTTTAGTGAAAAATTATTTTTTTCATAGATTTAAATACGTAATTTTGTATTTGCTCTTAAAAATTAATCGATAAAACTTGACGTAAAATTGTGTTTCAGAAATAATTTAAAAAGTTGTTAACATTTTAATTTAATATTTTGTATATATATACAAACGTAAATTTATTGTGCCTTTAAACATATTTTATATAAAAAAGGAAAATGTTCAAAGTTGTTAAGAAAATGAAAAATAGGCAAACAATGCAAAATAATCAAGATTTGCAAAATGTGCAGCAACAATTTCTAAAAGAGAATTCCATTAATCCGGCAAAAGTTTCACAAATCAAAAATATAA
The DNA here is from genome assembly GCA_932274085.1 of Protocalliphora azurea. Lineage (NCBI taxonomy): Eukaryota > Metazoa > Arthropoda > Insecta > Diptera > Calliphoridae > Protocalliphora > Protocalliphora azurea. Next base: position 76,836,030 of record OW026523.1, on the reverse strand, counting down.
AAAATCTTAAGGAAAAACCATCTAATCCTACAAGCGTAGAGGAACATACCGATCAACAACTCTCAATAAATAACGAAAATTATATTGAGAGTCTGTTACAAATTATACGCAATACTTATCCCAAAATTGTTCACTCACCACAATATCAAAATGATACTTTAGCGGGCAAGCAAAGAAAATCGTTTGAGCTTAAAGAAAAATCGTATTGCAAAGTGAATTGTGATATTGCTGGTCATCCTCGTAGGCTTCTCTCAAAACCCAGTGTTAATTACCAAAAGCATTCCTTAAAGAAAGTAGCTACAGTTATCAAATTGAATAATAGACAAACTAAAACGAAATCAACATCTGATTTAAAGAATTGTAGAAGTAATTTTACATTAAAAAATAAAAGTAATAAAAGAAATACTAATGAAATAGCAAATAATTACAATGATAACACTGTACATAGTACAGATAAATATCATGGTTTTGTTGGCAAAAAAATATCAAAACTTAAAAATGTCTGTTCTGCAAATCAAATAGAAGAAATTCGTTTAGATAGCAATAAGAAGAAAATTAGAATTCAAAATGTTCATACAACAAAATATTCTAAAAAGAAACACATTTTTAATCCATATGAATCTCATGTTTTAATGGAAAACCTTCGTAATGCTGTTATGCACAGTATTAAAATATTGCTTAGTACTCCCTGTCCTTATGGTAAATATAAGTTTTAAAATTTTAATCTTAAAATATTAATTTTTAACTATTTATTAATCTATTTAAATTTAAAATTAAGGAGTTATTTTTTCAAAAATGTCTTACTGATATTATGTATTAATATTTAGCGAAAATAGTCTTTTAATATTTAATATATAAATATGTGCTGTCATAAATAAGTTTACAAAATCTTCCAAAATTGTTACGTTGGCTTAACAAGTTTTGACTTGCATTTAAAAAGTGTATTTATTAGAAAAAAGGTCACTATAATAAAAGAAAAGGTTTTTAATGAGCCAGGAAAAAATTGAGATAGCTAAAACTTTTTGCCTGTGGTAGATTGATCTCATTGCTAAAACCATAGAAAAAATGGGCAAAAATAGTTATAGTTCGTAAATCCATTGTATGAAGTAAAATAAAGTTAGGAGGATGGTTGAATATGGGGGTATCATATGCTGGTTATAATTTGGGGAGGTTATGATCTATACATTACCAGTAAACATCATTGCATCATCTCAATCTAAATATCTTCATTTCCTTATGTATTTATTTTGGAGATGTTATTTGTAAGTAGCCTGTTACTTTTAACAGCTTGGAACATTTCACCACTGGATATCACTCAGCGTTTCAGATAACAGTATATGTATATATATATATATATATAAAATTCCGGAAGAATTTTCTTAAATTTATTTTTAAAATTCTCAAAAGACAAAGCTGATCAATAAAACAGTATGTTAGTTAATACCCCCATATTCATAACATAATTATTACAATATGTTATATATCGAATACTCTTTACTCGAGATTCAACTGGAAATTTCCAAAACACATTCGTTAAGAGACATATTAATTTTGTTAATGGCGTGAATAAATGTTCAAAAACTATATTAATAGATATTGAAACATTTGTGTTTGGTATTTTTAATGAGTTTGTTATTTCAGTAATATTTCAGAATAATTCATCAAATCGACTAATGAATTGCCGATTTCATTACCATTAAATTAAACAATGGTACTTAAAATTTTTTCATTACTATTATTCTTAATAATGGTAATGTTTTTTAATGATATCTTTTCGTTAATAATTATTAAAAAAAAATAAAATAAAATCATTATCATTAAATAGTGACCAAAATGTATAAATTCATTATCATTATTTAAAGGAATTTTTGGTACAAATCAAACTATTGTTTTCTTTTTTATATGTAATTTCTTCTATTTGTTAAATATATTTTTGCATAATTTTTAAAATTATTACAATTAATATTCCTCAAAACTTGCTGTTATGGAGATCTAAATGATTTAAAAATCTTATTTAAAACGATATTAAACTAATCTAGAAGTATTAGAAACATATTAAAAAAATTGATTTTATACAAACAATGCTTTTTCGTAATCATAATTAGTATTTGAGTATTTTTGTAATTTCATTACCATTAGTTAAAGGGTTATAATTAAAAAAATCACTATCATTAAATGGTAATTATATTTTTTACATTATCATTATTTTCAATGCTAAATGAAAAATTCCCATATATGTTTCAAATAATAATTGAAAAATCTGGTATCGCATTTCTTAATATATTTTAATGGTCTATTAAGTGTATGCTCTTATTTTCGCAATAAATTAAAATGTTATATCCCTATGTACTAATATATTCATATATATTTGGAACCACTGTGCAGCATTGTTGAATCCGTTTAGGTTGGTGTTGTCACCTTAATTCATCCAGCATACAGAAAAGTTTCTAATAACTTATTGCATCTATTCAATTACACAACATGACCAAAAAAACATAATGTTAATTGTCATATGGAATCGTCTGTCAAGTGTCCTTTTCACTGTATATTCTAAAGAAATATTGCATAATTCATCAAAATTTCTATTTTAAGATTTGTTAGTTATTTTTTAAAGTACCGATCATTTTGATACCTAAAATTACTTACCACTAGTTTTACAAAAATATTATTTGCCGTTGTTTGGCCTTGCAAATGTTTTGTAAGAGAAATCAGCGTCAAACAAAATTTGATAAAATGATTTCCCACTAAAAAGGAAAAATTAGGAAATATTTTATGTAGCTGCCGTTTATTTGAATATTCTTGCAAATGTCAATAACATTTTGATCAGAGACTTTTTCGTTTTGGTCAACGTACGAATATTTTCGATGTTATGGTCAGATGGGAAATTCGATAGATTTTATGTCAAAATTCATCATAGAAGTTTCAAATTTTATTTTTCATTCTATTAACAAATTTCAAATTTTTAGAAAATATCTGATTAAAATTGTTTGTGTGAAGAAGAATTTCTGTGCAAAATAATAACTATTAGGCTTAAAAAAACATGTCATCAATGACTACTAAACAGCGTCTTCAAAAGACCATTGAAAATAAGGAAAATACACTAAAAAGATTACTTAAGAAAATTCAACAATATGACAATAAAATACCTGTAAATATACGCTACCAAATAAAAGGAGCGAAAAGCGTGGAACGCATAAAACTTGACCTAGAGAAAATTAAAAACAAAACTGAACAAGAGCTGCTTAAAAATCAACAATTTCGTAAAAATTGCTATAAATATTTATTGCAAACTATAAAGAAAATATATTTGAAAAATCGACAACAGCTGGAAAATAAAGGAAACTCTACAGAAGGAAATATAAAATATAAGAAAATATTAGATAATTTGGAAAATTACAAGAAAAATAATAACAGACGTTTTAAGAATAAACAGGAAAATACTGATTCTAAACATCCTAGATTAAAATTAAACTGTACTCGAAAAGCTAGTGTTTTGTATGAAAAGAAATTGTTGCAAACTAAACCTAAATCTTGTTTAAAAAATTGCTTCAATAGAAAACAAGATTTGTCAGTAAATCTGCAGAATTATTTTCCTCATGAACTAAACTATTCTACTTTAGTTAGAAATTCAAAAAAAAAATTCAATAAACCTAACAAAATCTGTTAGAGATTTAAGCGGAAATAATTCAAATTTGGATAAATATCCTGTTAAGCCTACCATCTCAACATCTAAAGATTCCTTTATCGCCATTAAAATACCCAGTCGCTACAAACAACATTCCAACAATAATTCTGTAAGCAATATATTTTATCACCAAGTTCACTCTGCGTTGCAAAACAATCAACATCAACGAGAAGAACGTCTGAAACGTTTTACAGAAAATGTACGAAATGCTATAATGTTGGGCCATGAGAAAAACTCTTTGTATAGTAAAAAAGTTGATGGTGTTATTAAAAATTTATTTCAATTAGCAAACAGCTGTTGAAAAGTATGAATTGTTTTCTTTAGTTAACTGTGCGATTGAAATTTGAATAAATAATTTACTTGAAATTTTAATGTAAAGCTGAAATGTTTGAAGAAAATTTTTGAGTTATAGTTTTCTCAACAAATGATTAGATTTTGTTACTGTAGGACACATCTATTAAGGCATTTGCGCTTTTAAGTTAAAATATCGCTTAACGATTTTTTTTTTTTTAGTTTTATGTTTTCCAAACTATATAAGTTTGAAAAATCTTCCAAAATTTTTGAGTTTGCTTAAATTAAATTAAATTGTTTTTTAAAGGCCTATTTATTTGCTAATAGTAACAAAAAGTTTTTAAAAAGTCAGGATAATATAGAGGTAGCAAAAAAACTCTTTGGCTGGGTTAGATTGATCTCATTGCTAAAAACCAAAAAAAAAAAAAAAAGTTTCTAAAAACTGATTATCTAAAGTTTATAAATCTTTGCTAAACATGGCAAATTTTAACTATTAATTTAGAAATCTAAATCCGAATGGTTAAATAGGGAGTTCCTCAAGAAGATAAATTGATCTCCCTGATCTTTTAAACCTGCAACATTACCAGATCATGATTTGATAATTACATATACTGATGACTGCGCAATTAAACTAACCTACTTAACGATAATGATAGGTATTTTGACAGATCACTGTCCCATAGAGCGAATGACAGGGAATTGGAAGATAGGTTCCTCCGGTCTTTGCAGGATGTGCGAAGATAATGAGGAGCTAGAGACGGTAGAGCGTATTATATGTCACTGTCCATGCCCACAACTAAGTAGGCAGTAGTGGCTAGACAGTCTATTCGTTGACGATTTGGATAGCATATCAAGTATCGATCTGGATAGATTGATAGGATTCGTCATGGGAATAGGCTGGCTAGGAGGGTGTCGTTGGCTTAGAGCGAACGATATAGGGCGGTAGCATTTTTCCTTTCCAAGTCTTCTTTTCTTGGTCTCATCATTTTAATCTGTTTCTTTCCTGGTCACTCTGACTTTACTACTATTTTTTCTTTTCCTCTTCTCTATATATTCTACGAAGGGACTCACAATGGATCTCTAGATCTCCGAGTGGATGCATGGGTACTCTTCTGAGTACTGTGCAACCTTTCTCTACCTACCTACTTAACGATAGAACAAATGAATAACTTCAAAAGCTTCTTACCAATTGTAAAACTGAAAAAGGAAAAAGCGAATAAAATCTTCATATATTTTGTCACTCTTGAAGAACTTTGCCATAGATTTTTCGTACAAAGTTTATGTATAATTAATTGATCTGGAATGCATTAACACTTTTATCAAGAACAATAATATCTATAAAAATTGAATCATTATATTAAAAGTCTTGAACGATTTTCTCAAATTATCCTAAAATTTATACCAAATTAAAAACTCTGTTTAAGTTGGTAAAATTTTTAGGAATTTATGTTTGATTTCCAATGAACCGTTTGATAAATGGAGATCTACTACGCTTGGGTCATTTTGTGTTATCTGTAGAGAAAATAGTAAAAAAGGAATTGTGATAGAATAAAAAGTTAAGAACTAGAAAGTGGCAAAGATGTAGCAGATTTCATAGTTAGAGCTGAAAGGATAGAAAGATAAAATCTAGTAGTTACAGACAGAGAAACCCGCCAAATAGATGAAGTCTTCAATTAAGAATCATTCTTATAGTAATTGTACATTCTAGAGCATTGTGTATTTCTAGAATATTTCTCAATTATAACTCAGTTAGGTTAGACTAACATATGAATGATGTTAATGCTGTAACAATTTCATTAAAAATTACTATGTAATATTCAAAATCCGTTTGATTTTCAGCATAAATCTGTATATTCCGGAAGTACTAGGGAAGAGGTTTAACTATATAAAATTAAGCTTAAGTTAATGTTCCTCTATACAACGAAAATAATCTGAAAATTATCCATCGCCAAAGGTAGATCTTCTTTTTTGACCTTTGGATTTTTTTTTCTTGGAATTTGCACTCCATTAACATTAATGTTAATGATAAACTTTAAGTCCATTGTGATTACAATGCTGATGAGTATTACAAATTAACAAAATTTTATGCAATTTATTTTCTTAAGCAGCCAGTAAAGTTTTTGAAACCATAAATTGTCAGTAAATTGATCATTATCAATTCGCAATTTTTTCGTCATTTTACAACGTGGTTAGTTGGCTCTATTTACCTTCTTTAAAATCGTTCTGACTAGAGCTTCAGGAGCTTAATTCATGCGCTTATTATCTTTGAGTTACCAGAATCTACTATATATTTTACCCATGAAACAATAACACCTACTATTGTACCATTTACCACAGTAAAGACTACGATATTCTCCAAATCGTGGAATAGGCTTTTAATTGGAGTCATCTATGTAGAAATTAAATATTTTCTAAAAAAAAAATATTTATGATTATATTCTTTCCTTTAAACAATTCGTATAGATTTTTATTTCACCATAATATTTTTAAATTTTGCAGGACAATAAGACTGGAGTTTAATCATCAACGCCTCCATTATTACACCGAAATTGATGCAGTTCTTTTAATTGGTAAAAAATTCAACATGAGAAATACGCAAATGCTATTAGACTGCTATGAAAGACAACGAAAAGGTAACACAGAATCGTTGAATAAAAATAAAATTTCTATATTTTTTTATTATATCCCTAACAGGTTCTATTTTATGTAAATTACAAAATATGAAATTCAGACCCATTTGCAAGGATAACTATCAAACGAGATTGCAACATTTTCTAATGCATGATTTGAATAAATTTATGTCAACCTTAAATGATGTACAAAATACTGAATTAACAAATACCAAAGACTCGGAAAAAACAACTACAACACCACAAGTAGATTTAAAAGATATGCCGGTAATGCTATTGAAACTTTTGCTATAAGATAAGGCAATGATAACTAATTTATTTATTTGTTATTTTTTATATTCTCCAGTTTGATATAGTCTTAAAAATATTTAGTTATTTAGATTTAGTTTCACTATTCCGTGTGGGCCAGGTATCACGTTTCTTTTACGATGTCTCTTCACACCCCTTGTTATACAGTGAATTGAATTTGAAACCTTATTGGCATTTAGCAACTACGGAATTACTTTCAACGTTGGCCAAAAGAGCAACGATTTTAAAGAAATTAGATATGTCCTGGTGTGGTTGTACCATACAAACGATATCGCCAACCGAATTTAAGAAGTATTTTGTAAATGTTGATTGTTCTATATATTTTATTTATGTTGTGTTTCTATTGGCAGATTTATACAACAACGTGGTGATTCTTTAACTCATATACGTTTAAATTCCGCCAAGTTTTTAAATGCCAGCTGCATAGAAACATTGGGCATTGTCTGTGATAATTTAAGAGGTATTTTTGTATTCTGGTTTTAATAAATTTATTTTTTAAATAATATACTTTTAATTTCAATAAACTTAATACTGAATAAAAATTTCTATAATATTTTAAATAAATTTATTTTTTTAGAACTTTCTTTACGCAATTGCTCGACTAGTCCGCCTTTGTTGAATTTTTCCTGTTTGGCAAATCTAAAGAATTTGGAACGTTTGGATTTATTTCAAACTGTCATTGAATCGGATTTACTCTTGACCATGCTGGAGAGTAATCCTAAATTAAAACATTTAAATTTGGGTAATTTTATTAGAAAGAAAAATAAATCTTAAAAAAATAATAATTTTTAAAATTATTATTATTATTATTGTTATTATTATTATTATTATTATTATTATTATTACTATTATTATCATTATTATTATTATTATTATTATTATTATTATTATTATTATTATTATTATTATTACTATTATTATTATTATTATTATTATTATTATTATTAAATTTTAGCTTTTTGCAATGTGGCCGTTAATATGGATGATGTAGCTTTACATATATCCCAGTATAATAAACAATTAATATCCTTGGATTTATGGAAAGCTCATTTCCTTTCCGCCCATGGTCTAATAGCCCTTTCGGAATGTCATGATTTAGAGGAAGTCGATTTTGGTTGGTGGTGAGTATCTTTTGTTCTTTAAAAATAAAAATATTCAAACTAAAAACATTTCTTTTTAAAATTGTATAGCTTACGTGAGGCTACTTTGGGCGATAGTTTAAAGGAATTTTTAACAAAATGTCCCAAAATAAAGAAATTATTTTTGGCGGCTGTTCGTGGTTTAACCGATCGTGATTTAGAATATATTGCAAATTTATGTCCCAATTTGGAGCAGTTGGATTTAATGGGTGTTTTAGGTATATCCAAAGAGAAATATTATGAGTAAGTTCTGAAATTATACAAACAAATATATTTTTCCTAATTTCTTTAAACCTATTTTTTGTAGTATATTACAAAAATGTAAGAAATTGCAATTAATGGACTTAAGCTTTTGCGATAATATAATGGATTACGAGGTATTTATTTTTTTTTTTTACTATATATATATATATATATATATATATATATATATATATATATATATATATATATATATATGTATATATATATATATATATATATATATATATATTTATTTATTTATATTTTTATATATTTATTATTATTTTTTATATATTTTTCTACAGGTGGCTATGTGGTCTCGTAATTTTAAAGTGAATATCAAGTGTTGTCATGTACCTAACGATTTTAATTAAGAAATTTACTAACAATTAAAAAATTTTAGTTAATTACAATACAATTCATTATTAAATCTAAATTAGTTTTTAAAAAATTGTTATTGTGTGTAGATAGTAAAATAAATTTAAATATTAACGACCTCTTTCCTTCGATACTACCATTTTTAGCGACTCTGTTTTCTTTTATGCTTTTAATGACATCTCTCTTGCTCTCTCGACGTTTCATTCTTTTGTTAATATATTACAATCAGGGATGGAAAATAAACATAATTTTTAGAATCAAAATAAATTTCAAATAGTACTTTTTTACCTTCAGAGTACAAAAAGTTAATTTTGATAATTATTTTTTATTTACTGCAAAACTCAAAGAACGTAATTTATATATCTAAAACGAAGGACTTAATACGATACGAATTTTAGGTTAAAAAGAGCGGCGTCTTCACGCCTCCACCCAGAGACCATCCGATATATTGTGATCCCTTTTATAAATACCAGAGAAAGCTAGCAAAACGAAGAAAGAGAAGATCCCTAGTAAAATAAGAGTAGAAAGAAAGGAACAGAAAGAAAGGAAACGAAATATAAGAAAAGAAAAGTGTGGAGCCAAACACCCATCAATCAACCCCGACTACCTCTAAGCCACTTTATCCCCATTACGAACACTATAAGGTTGTCGAGTTCACTACCCGCAACCTACTCCAATTCGTGTAGAATATGGCTTCCAAACCACTTCAGTCTACTATGCTGAAGCCCTGCGCAATAACAGAGTATGTGTTCCACACATAATATACAATATGGGGTAGCACTGAAATCAACGACAGAGGTGAGTGTCTATTAGATTTCTTTAATACAAACCACTTAACTATATGCAACTCTGGCAACGACCCCACATTCGTTTTTCCGAGCTCGGTGAACCGTAGTGGATGGGAAGAGGTGCTAGACATTAAACTTACGAAAGACAGATCTAATTTATCAGTTGATAGGTGAGAGTATCCAAAGAGAAATCCTTTTCGGATCATTGCTGGATACTTTTCGACATTGGATTCGTCTGCAATGAAACAGTGTCAACTTTCAGAAACCCAAGACGAACAAACTGGACTAAGTTCAATGGGATTCTCATGCACAAACTGAAAAGAATACCTCCAGTCGAAGCAATGACTGAGGGTCTTGATCAAATTGAGAGCACATTAAGCAAGGAAATTGTTAAAGCTTTTAATATATCCTGTCCAATGACGAAAGCTAAAAAGAGTTTCCCCCCCTGGTGGAACAAGGAACTCTCGAAGCTACGCAAGGAGGCATGCAATGATTTCAATATTAGCTACATGACAAAATCGTGGTAGCTGTATCACGATAAGCGTAGAGAATATAAGAAAGCAATAAAGATCGCAAAAAGGAATCTGCAAGACTCAGTAAGGTTTTGGCAAATGGTCATAACAGCCCATCCTATAATAAAAAGATGGATGGCTCATGGTCAGAGTCGTCGGCGTAATCCTTGGACATTTTACTTAATACTCATTTTCCTGGCTGTACAGATGTTACGAACCAGGAGATGGGGCATACTAAATCCTCGCAAGGAATCGAGGATGACATGATTTCCGTTGAGAAAATTTCATAGGCAATGGATAGCTTCTCTCCGTACAAATCTGCAGGGCCTGATGGTATTATACCAAGGATGCTACAAAGTGCAAAGGTATACATCATACCCTTGATATATAGAATCCTTAAACTCTGCCTAACCCTCAACTATGTTACCCGGAATTGGAGGAGAGTGAAGGTAGTGTTCATTCCAAAAACCGGAAAAAAAGTCATGAGAATGCAAAGGACTTCCGTCCGATTAGTCTCTCATCTTTTCAGCTGAAAACCGTGGAGAGACTCATTGATTTACATATAAGGCAGCGTCTAGAGGATACAACTCGACTCTCAGGAAGTCAACATGCCTACACTAAAGGTCGCTCCATGGAGACAGCTCTTCATGAGGCCATAAGGGTCATTGAGCGATCCATAGAATTTAAACAATACAACTTCTATGTCCGAATTTCTGGACATAGAAGGCGCTTTTAACTATGTCACGACTATGGCGATACAGAGAGCTCTGCACGAACTAGGAGTGAGGATTATATCACCAACTGGCTGGTGTCAATGGTAGAGACAAGAATTGTCATTGCGAATTTAGGCAACAGTGTTAAGACCAAACAAGTTATGCGTGGAACTCCACAAGGAGGTGTGATTTCTCTGCTGTTGTGGCTTATTGTCACTAATACCATCCTGTGCAAATTGGAGGACAAGGGAGTGAAAGTCGTGGCTTACGCGGACGATGTGGTGATACTAGTATCAGGACTGTTTCTGAACGTGATAAGTGATATCATGTCAACTGGTCTGACTACACTCAGTGACTGGGCCAAAGAATGTGGACTAGGAGTGAATCCGGGCAAGACAGAGCTGGTACTTTTCACCACAAAAACCAAGATTCCGAGCTTCAGACTACCACGGTTAGAAAACTGTGAACTCACCTTGTCGGACAATGCAAAGTACTTGGGCATTATTTTGGACTCCAATCTTTCGTGGAAGCTAAACATTCAACATAGGGTTAGTAAGGCTACGGTAGCATACTACACCTGTAGAAAGATGTTCAGTGTGAAATGAGGTTTGAGTCCAAAATTGACAAAATCGCTATACACTGCAATAGTACGGCCCATTCTTGTATATGGATCTCTTGTTTGGTGGACCTCTGCTAGAAAAAGATACGTGGTGGATCAACTATACAGGATACAAAGATTCGCTTCCATTGGCATTGCATGTGCATTACGTACTAGTTCATCAGAAGTTCTGAACACTATATTGCACCTAACACCTATAGTCCTACACGTTATTGAATCAGCAGTCAATAGTGCGATAAGATTATCTGCAACGGAAAGCTGGAGATCAAGAACGTATGGGCACGCGAGGATATTAAGTTTAATACCCCCGCAATTCAATCAATTTACTGACTATATGATTCCCCAGATGGACTTCGGAAATACTGTAAAAGTACTATTCCCCACCAGGAGTGAACGGAGAAGGGGAAATCTTCTTGAACAATATGGAACGAGGATATACACTGACGGCTCAAAGATGAACTGCGGTGTCGGCTCTGGTGTCTTCTCTAACGATCTTGGAATTAGACACTCATATAGACTCCCTGACGAGGCAAGCGTATTCCAGGAGGAAATACTAGCGGTCAGGGAAGCGTGTAAACTAATTCGCGATAGAAATATTCAAGGGAATATTGGTTTATTTGTCGACAGTCAAGCGGCAATACTATCGCTCAAATCACCTAAAACTACCTCTATTCTAGTCAGACAGTGTAAAGAGGAACTGCTAGGACTAAGTCAACTGTATAACATTACTATAGTCTGGGTTCCTGTGCATAGGGATTACTATAGCAATGAAGGGGCAGACGAATTAGCCCGGGCAGGCTCTGCTATGAATGCCTCCTAATCGATTTCTGTCGCAATCCCGTTAGGAACAGTCAAAAGCAGAATCCAAAAATACTTTCTAGAAAAGGCGAAAAATAGATGGCGAAATCTGGACAAATGTAGAGTGGCGAAAGAGACGTGGCCTACCTACAACGAAAAACGCTCAATGCACCTCATTGGCTACCAACGTAAAGACATCTCGAGACTAATAGCATTGCTTATAGGTCACTGGATGATCGGGAAACATGCAAGCAGACTTGGTATCCTTACAATGAATATTGTCGTAGTTGTGGCAATCGCGGGAAGGAGGATACAGTATATCATCTTCTATGTGAATGCCCAACCTTGAACACAATCAGACATAAATTTCTGGGAAGGTACCGATTAGATAATCTCTGTGAGATATCTGACACTAGATTCAGTGACATTATTAAATATCTCAATGCTACAGACTGGATCTAATTAATTTATGTTCTCATTGATCTTCCCTACACTTCTATCTCATGTGGTCCCATCAAAACGGATTCTAGTAAGTCTAATTGATTGCCCGTAAGGTTACGGGCTACCACGTAAACCAACCAACCAATTATGTGTTCCACTGTCTCTAGCTCCTCCACATTAACGCACGTCCTACAAAAGTCTGACGTGCCAGTGTCCCACTTACTGGTCATATTCCCTATTGCGAGGTGACCAGTAATGATACCAACAATGATCCTTAGATTCCCACGACTCATTCCCAAAAGATGCATCGAATCTGCTGGTTTAAGACTAGGCCATAAGGTTCTAGATACCTTGCAGTCCATTCTACTCCTCCAAGCATGATTCGTTCTTCCTAGGGTCCATTCCCTTAAGGCCATGAAATATGACCCAATTGGAAACCTAACCGATACCTCCCCAAAAGACCTGTCCAGTTCCGAGCCCTTACTAGCTAGCTCATCGGCTATTTCATTGCCGAGAATATCGCAGTGACCAGGAACCCAACAGAGTCTTATTCTGTAGGCATCCATTAGTCTTCTAAATTCCTTCCTACACTAAAGCACCAATCTGGACCTGACACAATATCTTGTCATTGCCAAAAGTGCTGCCTGACTATCCACATAGATAGTTAATAACAATACGATACCCAAACCATTAAATGATTTTATTCAAGTTGAATATTATAGTAAAATAAGATCTTAATAAAATGTGGCCATGTTATTGAAATAAAAAAAAAAAGAGAAAAAAGTCGCCCAAAATCAATTTCTTAAAATCGAGCACTTCAGCCTTAGCTTTGTTGAAATATAATTCATTATCTGATGTCTTTGAAATTCGGAACGTTTTCACTTCAACTTGATTTACAGAGCATAGAAGCTTATAGTTTTTAATACTGATTGTACATATATTTTAAAGTTTATAATTTTATAAATTTAACCTACAACTCAAAAGTTTCTATAATGTAGTTTGTTTAAACTATAAACTTATTTGAATTTGTTTAATTTTTTGGGAACTCAAAGAAACAGCATTTAATCGGAGATAATGTTCATTACAATTTAATTATTACTTCTGAATACCAATTGTAAGAAAAACATAGGTTTAGGTGTTAAGAAAAACATAGGTTTCTATTCGTAAATTATATATCTCTAAAATATATTTTCATTAAAAAATTTTTATTTCGAATTGTGGAATATCAAGCTAATCGTTTGACAGTATTAAATAACTCGAAGGGTACTTCGGTACTTTTGAATGCTAAATTGTATCAAAAAAGTACTAAAGTATCAACTTTTCCATCCCTAATTACAATCCATTACTCATTCTTTCAGTTCATATTTTTGCCTGTGTATGGAGAGCAATTATCATTTTTTCAACACAATTTAATAAACAAAAAAAGTAAAAAATTAACAAAATAAAACAAGTCCAGTGTGTGTTTTTTATAAAAAAAATAAAAGTATAAACCACGTAAATCTGAAATTAAGATACATTTGTGTTAAATGAAAAATTTAATCGGTGAAATTATTTTCATTGAAAAGAACAAAAAATATATAGTAATTAAGAACAAAAAGAAAAAACAACGCAAAAACACAGGTGAATCGAATGAAAGAAAACAAAATGTCAAAATAGTTTTTTGTGCTTTGTTATTGTTTTGTATGTTTACAGTGTTGCTGACAAAAGTGTGAGTGGTGACAGGTGCCTTTTTGGAGATTAAAAATAGTACCAAATATTTACTAGGGGTGGAATAACTAGAATTTTGTTTTTACTGTTTACTTATAAAGATTATTTGTGGTATAAGGATTATGATTGTATTACCTGTAAAATTATAGACTTTTGTATTTTAGTTTGGAGGTTTATAACAAAATATAGGCGGTACATAAATACTCACATTACAAAATATTCGTATATAGTTTTTAGAAATATTTTATGAACACTTTTGATTAGAAATTCAAAAGGTCTTAGAAAACTTTTAAGGTATTATTTTATAAAAAAAGAATTCACTGAGCGCGCGATGTAAATTAATAAATAATTAAAAATTTTTAAAAAAATTTACGATGATTCAGTAGTACTTTTACTTCTGAGTAATGTCCCACTCGTTCTTAGCTTCCGTGTTAATGGCCTTTAAAGTTTTGATATATTTTTCTGAATATCTTCATTAATGATATGTGATATGACCATATTCATAAAATCAGCGAGGTCGGTGTTCGACATACATAGAGGAGAAAGTCTTTTAGCCCAGCCGAAGGCCAGCAACACAGAAAAACCTTTATTAACGTAAAACAATATTTAAGTTTAAATTTAATTTCTTAATTAAAAAATTGCGTAATGAAAAATGTTTATTTGTTAAAATACCCTCTACTGAATATATATATATATATATATATATATATATATATATATATATATATATAATTGGCAAAAAATTCCAAAAAATAAAATATTTAAAAAAATTATATAAATAAAACTTTAATAATGAAATATTTACGATTTCTAATGAAATATTTACGATTTATAATGAAAAATTTACGATTTATTTATGATTTAAAGAGCATAAATCAAAATCAGCGGAAGCTCTTACAAATACCTTTTTGATAAGATATAACATGACCATCTACATTAACTACTTGGGAATAAAATTGGCACTTTGTATTGATATAGCGGAAATTAAAAAAATATATATTCGAAGAAAGCTTATTCAGCGATGCCGGTGTTCGACATACCCAGAGAGGAAAGTTCTTAAGCCCGTCGAAGACCGTCAACACAGAAAAATCTTTCTTAACTTAAAAAAAAAATATATTTTAATTTTAATAGTTCTGGTGATCTTGATATGTTCCATTTAAAGTGATTTAGGGAGTTCAATAAGTTCATTTTTTTATTCAAAAACGCTCAAAACATTTCCTAATTTACAACTTCCAGTAAAAATTCCCCACATACATTATTTCCCATTGCTTTTGTACGTCTACTACAAAATTTTTGCAACACTGCAAGGCCGACGAACGAATGACATTTCAAATACAATATCTCAATTTTTTTTCTTCTAACTTCGTTTGTCCTACCTTTTCTCTTTACAATTCGTTTGTGGAATTTCACCGTGAAATGCGTTGCAATTTCAACAAATTTTTATGCAAAAAATAATTATTGAACGCATATAAAAATTAATAACGTTAATGTGCAACACTTTAACAATAACATAACATAAAAATCAATAGTAATTTAAATGAAAAACTAAAGCATAAGCAGAAACGTGGTAATACACGATAAAGAAGAAAAAAATCAAATAATCATTTTTTTAACTAAATTTGGTATAAAAAATTTAAGTGAAGAAGCAGAAAATCGAAGAATAAAAAAAGAGTCAATTGAGTGAGCCAATATTAAGAAACAAAACCGAGTGAAGAAGTGCAGAAAAATAAATCAGAAGTATAGTTTTATAGAAATAGAACAAATTGAAAAAAATTCTTTTGTTTCTCACATTTCTTGGTCGTGCTGTCATTTTTGCAAAAAAAAAAAAAAAAAAAAAAAAAATTAAAATTCAATAAATAAACGGGTCAATTGTGGAGTGTAAACGAAAAGTGTCTCCTAACAGACATTCGGAAAGAATTTATAAGAAAAAAGAACAGAAAATGAGTTAAATGAAGTCAAGAAAAATAAATGGAGGAAAAAAATAAAACACCGAATTCAAGCTAAGCTCTTCTATAAGAGGCAGCGTGTAAAAGGAGTGTGATTACGGCCAGTTCTTTTTGATAAATTTGTCTTTTCTTGGAACACACCTTTTTTAATTTTTCCAATATTTAACACAGAATATCTTAGTGCATCGATTCATTTAGTAATTAAAATTTTATTCAATATTGTTTCTTCTTTTTTAATTTACATATACATATTTTGTGATCTGTAGATTTAATCCCTCTAAAATATAAAATTATTTATAAAACTTGTTCTAAACTGCTAAACCGAATAAAACAACAAAAATATAATAACAAATTATTTGACGTTTGCGTAAACGTCGACGTTAACCGTCACCTTCATACACATCAATAACAGCAACAAAAACCACTACAAAATAATATTGCAAAGCAGCAACATTATTATCAAGACAACAACAAAACAACGACAAAACACTGCTGCTCACTAATAATAACAATAATAAATAATAAAAAAAGAAAAAAATACAAACAAAAACCTCTAAAACAAACATTTAAACTTGACTCTAACAACCTCTCTGCAGCAGCAGTACCAACAACAAATATAATAACTGTTACTCAAAATGGATGAAGATGACAATAATTTGGCCAGCAATAGAGTAACAATAAGTAGTGAAAATGACGATAACGTCGAAGAAGCCCAGGAAGATTTTGATGATGACGATGATTTACTTGACACAATAGAAGTAACTGTGACAACAGATGGTGCCCCCTTACCACGTGATGATACAGAAGATATTGAAATTTTAAATCTATCTCCTACTAACCAGCAGCAGCAACAGACACAACAACCAATTAACACAACTGGTGCCGCTAGCTCACCCAATAATGTAAATGCTCCATGGCCTTGGCAAAATGAAGAACCTTCAGTAAATGCTCCTCCCCCACTTAATTTAAGTGAAGATCGCCATAATTGGCCTTGGGAAAATGATGAGGCTGATGATCCCATTACAGCTGGATCACTTTCGGATCCATCTACTTCAACACGTGCAAATGCTATAATTTCAGCAATTTCAGTGATATCTTCGTCGGGACATAGTGCTGAAGCGAGTGCTGCCACGGGTGATGAGGCAGCCGGGTGCAGCAGCAGTGGAGGTGTTGTGCCTAGCTATTGTTTTGATACTTCCTCATTTTGTTATCGTACTCGAAAAGAAGTGGCAGCATTTATTGTAGCCGAATGCTGTAGTGGAGGTCCTACGCCGGATTTGAATTATATTATGGATAGATTTTTTAATCCAAGCACACCTATCGACAATCCGGACAATATATCTTGGATACGTTGGCTTATTGCCGGTGGCAGAACTATTAGCGATTTTGTGAAAATTGGTGAGTTTCTTTTTAGAAATAATTTAAAATATAATTTATAACTTCAGTTAAATTTATGAAAGAATTTTGAAATTTATAATTAAAACGTGTAATGTGAACTTAACGTGCAATAATTTCTCTAAATATTGGGTATTTCATATTTCCTGATACCAGAACTTTTTAGTTTGATATTAATCACACTGTCTGTAGTTTTCAAATTGACATCGGTAAAAATTTTATAAAATGTATGCCGCAAATAGCCAATAGACCCAGAGACAGTTTTCACTTAAAGATTAGCGATTAAATTAAATTTAATCGTTGAATGTTGTATTTGAGTTTTCGATATCCTCGTTTTATTTGTTATTTTAATCGGTCAATGTATGAAATGGCTTTGTATGATTTTATTGAATAAATATAATAAAAATTAATAAACGTTGAGGGCTTAAACTTGTGATAAAAAGTTCATATACACACATATAAACAGATGGTGACGACATGTTTGTCGTTTATACATGTATAAATTTAAAGAAATCTAAAACTATAAAAATTTGGAAAATTAATATAATTTAATTATTATATTTATAAGAAAAATCTAATTTCTAAAATCTAAGTATTCCAGAGGAAATAAATCTTCGTCTTCATAGCCAATTTATCAATGACTGCGAGTGGTTGCATTTTTGAACTTTTGGAAATTCCTTTTGTAAAGATAAACAAACCCCGTCTTTATAACATATATTTCTTAAAACTGAATTTATTATCCCAAATATTTATGGAAATTTGGAATAATAAAAAAATACTCTGCAATTTCTTCTTGTTAAAAAGCCAGTTGTTTTGATAACAACATGTGATATCATATGCTACAAGATTTAATAACGTACTTAAAAACACAAATATCGAATTAGATTAAATTTTAGATTAACTAATATAATTTTTAATTGGCATTTAATCTAGAAGTGAAAAACTGGCTCTCAGAATTTGAAAGTATACACCATAGAATACAACTAGAAGTTTATGTGAGAGACAAAAACCTAATTCAGTTGTCAAAAACCTAATTCATGCAACAACAGAATACATGTAGTCATTACATGAGTATTTTTTTTTTTTTTTATTTAGTTCGAAGTGGCTCTGTAAAAGCGTTAACTAACTTCTGTAAAACGGATGGTATGATTTTAAAAGGATTGCGTGTCTTGATAGAAGATTATGCAATTTTAAAAATTTTAAATTTCATTTTTTTTAAAGAAATTTTCAGGATTTTGGAAAAAAAAATACAACATGGGCAGATAATAGTTGGTGGAATTTATAGACAAGATAGACATCTATCATAATCAATAGTAACAATCTTTAATCTTTTGATAAAAAAATATGAAATTTGAAACTTTTAAAATGTGAACAAATTAAAGTCTTTATAGACTTTAACACTTTAAAATTGGAACTATATTTTAAATTTTGATTTTTTTTATTAAAAAATTATGTATTTTTTTTTCCTTTCTGTCAATGAATTTTTTTAGTTATTTGTTATTGTCATTATTATTGTTGCACTTGGCATTTGGCCATAATATACAAGCCTACACTAAAAAATGCAATAGAAACGATTACTAAAATAACAATAATACAACAATGAAACAAAAAAAAAAGCAACAATATGGCATATTGAAAAAGTGTAGAAGCACACAAAATAAAATGTTTATATTTGAATTTCACTTTATTAATGATGACGTCAGCATATAAATAACAATATTATAGGAACGACTACTCGGCAGATTTAAGTCAATAACCTAGCTAGAAATATTTTCGTGTCTGTAATTGCAAGTTGAAAAAATTAAAGTGATATTTACAAAAATCACAAAAATCTAAATAAATAATAATCAATTTTATATTGATTGGATGATGATCAAATTAATATGCATTTTAAAATACTTCGATGATCTTAGTTCTTATTTATTATAAGTAAGCTTTAAATATTCCAACCTATGATCATATCGATAATGCACATGCTCTCCTCGTACATACGGAGATCTATGCTGATATGCCAAGGCATAGACTCAAACTATGTGAAGTTCAATTTTGAATGCATAATTCAAGAAGGAAATATTATGTTAACATTGACATTTTAATCCTTGATTTTCATGTAAGACTCTAAAACATAATTCCGAACTCTATAGTAATATATATATATATATATATATATATATATATATATATATATATAAAAATCATAAATATATACAACTATTTAAAAATCATTAATAATTCGTACAAATATAAATTATTATCAGTAAATACAAAACAAACAAATCGATTTTTATTTAAAACTCTTAGCAATTTATTATTATGAGAAAAAACTAATGTAAATAATAAATATGTCCAATTTATTTTACCACAAATGTTGGTTAAAAATTGATGTCTACTGCTGCTGCTGTTGTTATATCTACATGCATCTGGTGGAATTCTTCATTCAGTCTCTTACTAACTGCATTGTATAGAGTTTATTGACCAACTGTTTGTATTAATTATATGTCATCATTGTCTTCAACTTTTGCATACAAAGTCATTGCGGTAACTTTGAATGAACGTAAGAAAACAAATACACTACAGAGAAAAATTTTGAATGAATTAAGACTTTTTAATAAAATAATTTTTCACTTGTAATAGTAATTTTATTAAGGTTTTTTTTTATCTAATTCTCTTTTAAAGATTTATTTGATATCAAATCTATTAAAAAAAGAATTTATTGCAATTGATCTTATTTTTAGCATTAATAACATGAATGTAAATTGGTATTCATTAGTTAATTAATAAACTATTTATGTTATTTTAAAATAAAGATCTATTAAATGTTTAAAACATAAAATAAATTGGGTCGAAATCGATTACTCTTGTAAATTATGTATTGCTAATATAATGACTACATATTTTAAAAATAATAGTGAGTATTTCATAAAGGATTGTGATTACATTCACAATTTATTTATAAATTATACTTCTGCTGAAATAAATGTTTTAATTTACACTTAAACAATGTCAACAAATATTGTAAATTGTTGACTGGAGTCCAAAAATTTCCCAACAAATGTTAAGCATCTTGTCTTTTTATCAGCTAAAATTAAGTATAGAAAGTTTTTTTGTAACCAATCTTGATTTTTAGGAATTTTGTATGTTGAAAGTGAGTTCTGTTGAAGGAAATTAGATTTATTTCCAAAATGGCTATTAGAAAAAGGTTTAAATTCCTCTTCTGAGACTGTTAAGTAGTAGACTGCTGTGTTTACTTTAACACCGAAGTATATAAATACAATTGAAAGGCATTCGCACAGTCGGTCGATCAAAAAAGTTGGTAGTAAATACCAATCTTCTAAACTACTGGTCGGATAAAATTAAAATGTATGAGAAAGTTGTAGAGGGCGAACTGTTGTAAAAGGAGATGTAGTAACTTCTATAAATTGAAAAACCTTTTTAAAGAGATATGATATCTCTTAGTTTAAAAAGACATTTGCGCTTGAATCTGAAATTTTCGATTTTTTGCTCGATTTTTTTTTTTTTGTTTTTCTCAAATAACTTCCATAACATCCTAAGATTCTTAATCTATTCCAAAATAATGTGTTAAAATTTTTTTGAACTATCTCAATTCATCTAGCCGAAAAAAATTTTCAAAATCAATACTTTAAAATGAGTGCGACAAATTGTAGTTTTTTACAAAAAATTAAAGAATACTTTTTTCTCAAAATTTAATTAATAAAAAATATTTTTTTCATATATTTCGCAAGACAAAGCTTCAATAACAGATAATAAAAAATTTTTATTTGATCCGAGCATTGGTCGAAAAAGGTAAAATTTTTAACGAAATTTCAAGTTCATCGGGCTAGAAAAAAAACGTTAAGCGAAATTTTTCAAATATAATAAATTGTTTCAATAACCAGATATATATAGATTGATTTTATACCAAATTGGTTCCTCAAAAATATAAATAAACTTTATACATATTATTACAAAGGAAATATCTTTGTTTTTAATATGAAACTAAGGCTCGAGATCTACTATATATAGTTCAGAAGCTATTAGCAAATAACCAACTTACAACTTTGTAAATTTTTTAGCTTTTTTTCGTTTATCAAAAAGACATATTTTTGGACCAAAATCGGTCCCGATTCTAAAGGCTTATTATTTAGGAAACACAACAAACAATGCTTGTAGTAAATTCCATTGAAGTCGGAGATTTTTTAATAATTTTTAATTATAAAAAACAATTCATATTTGAAGGATTGAAGTCCGTCCGTAGCTTGTAAATGAAAAGTATATTTTTAATACAAAAATTCTGAGAAACGTATCAATCATACAATCAAAGTCACATTTTTGAAAAATAATTCGAATATTGTCGTTATAAAATATTTTGAAATAATTATTTTGTTGCCGTAATGCCTGAAATGTGTAGATTAATTTATTTTAATTTCTAAAGAACATCGGTATTTGTTTCTGATATAAAAAGAAAAGTTCTTATGTACTTTCCATTTAAAAATTTTCACACACATTTTATATTTTTCAAAACTGATTACACAGCTTCTAAAATAAATAATTACGTTTAACGTTGTTAATAACAGACAAAATGTTATCTTTAAGATTGTATAAAATCTTGTGATACAAATGCAGCTTTGATAAGTCGCAAACATCCAAAAATAATGTAAAAAATTATGACAAATTCTTTAAGATCATTAAAAATTGTAAACTATTTGCATAGTTAAAAAATCGTATAATCTTTAACAAAAGACTCTTATATAAAAATAGAAACATTTTAAAGAAAAATTAGCGAAAATCTGTCATAACGATTAAAATTTTATGAATCTCCAAAGTTGGGCATCTCGATCTTTTTTATCCAAAATGAACAAAATTTGAGCTTGTATAATTTTTATGTATTATCAGATTGAACCAAAATTGGTATTATTGAAAAGGACTGGGATTCTATTTTATCTTTAAATCATAACAATTACACACCTACTTGACACAACGACCTCTAAAATAAAAAATTCCTTTATCCCTGGATATCCTAAAAAAGTAAAAAAAGTGTAAAAAATTTTAACTTGAGACCTCAATGGGATCAGAAGTTAAAACAATATTTTTTTGGTAACTAACACACTTTTTCAAATAAATTAAGGGGATTTTAGGTATGTTAATACATTTATTAAAAATTCAATATAAAAGATGATAATTTATTAACAAAAATCGTATCTAATACTCATTTCTGATTCCGAAAAAATAGTTCATTAGTAAATTGGAAGTTTCAGGGATTTATAAACAGATCTTTAACCCACTTTAAACCAATCAAATTTTATACATGGAATTACAAAGACAAAATCTACTGAAAATTATCATTATCGATTCATCACTTAGACCCCATAAAATATGTCGTATTTATTAAAATTCAGCACATATGGTCATTAAAATACGTAAGGCGTACAATTTTTATAAAAGTTCTTATTTTTTAGTTAATATTTTTTTCAAATGATTTTCGTTTATTTATTTATTATGTCAAAGGGAAGGTTAAGTAAATCAATTCATTAGACTTAGGTAAAATATTAAGGATCTAATAATATGGTCCAATTATGAAAATTAGCTTGGTCATTAAAATAGGTACTGAAGCCGACAAGGATAAAAAGATAATCGCTATTATTACAATAGTTATTTATTGTCTTACGTGTCCTATTTGGAATAATTTTTATATTCTATGAGACAAAAATTGATTTATTTTCGCAAAGTCTCCCCAAGAGTATTTTTATTAAGAATCTTATAACTTGTTCTGAAATTCTGATTTATTTTGTTGAATATTTTAATTTATGATTTTCTAGATCTAATTGAAGGATTTCAATAGGGATTCGATTAAGTTATTGACTTGATGGATTCAAAGTTTCATTTACAATATTTTAAAAACAAGTTATTTTTTGTTTTGAGGAATGCACTGATATAACTATCAGCATAAGATAAGTTAACTTTTTTTATCATTTTCTTTAGGTTTCATACAATAAAAAAAACAATACAGGATATACCAGTACAACTTCTGTGACGGAAATTGGTACCATAATATCTATTAATGTTAAAAAATTGGTAGACAAATTTTAAATAATCTTTGAATGTTAAGTTACACTGAAGAAATAATTTATGTTCGGTGAAGTTACAGTCTAATAACGGTGAAAATTTATCCCCAAAACCGTTGAACATTTAATTCCAAAGTAATTAATTTGACCATCAACTTGGAATCATTATTGAACTTTTCAGGAAGATCTAAAAAAAATATACAAAAAATTTCACGGCTATAACTCTAAAATTTCAATAAAAATACAAAATTCTTCATACAAAACATTTGGAGAAAAGTTCCGAATTTTATGGATCATAAAATAGAAAATATATTTTTAAAAATGGGTGGAATACATAGGAAACTATGTAATTATAATAACCAAAGCACAAAATTTAATTTTTCTTGTGATAGATAATGGTTTACCACATTGTCATCATTCCGTATCAATTTTAATTGTCAGGTGGATTTTGATTTTTGGTCGATATTAGTTGATACGTATGGCTTAACTTCTATCTAATTAAATAGTATCGTAAATTGTTCTTAAAATATACTAAATAATCAAAAGAAAAAAAAAATGGATTTTAATAAATATTATTAAAAAAAATTTCGATTATATGTATATATATATATATATATATATATATATATATATATATATATATATTTATAACTATTTTAATGTAAATATTGTACAATTATAAATCGTTGTACCAAATTTCATTAAGATCAGAAAACAGCTTAAACAGGCCTAAATCTTTAATTAATATTTATATCAGTATACAATTTGATATATATAAGTTTTATATAACTATAAATTTTTATACAAAATTTTATAATGATTGGTACATTATTGACGAGGGCTCCCATATAATCCAATTCTCGAATTCGCTTAAACTTGCAAAAATCTCACATAAATATCAATATCATGATGAAAATTGACACAATTAAGTTTTGTGCAAATATAGATCACTCTAGAAAATTTCATAATCATCGGTCCATAATTGACCATAGTTCCCACACAATCCATCACAATCACTTTAATGCCCATACACACGAATGTAGAGCATTATATGGTCGAACTTATTTTCATTTTTCCTACTTGTTTCTATACTAAATAAAAAATATCAAAACACTTAAATTTGTTAGTAAAATTGTACTAAATTGCTGTAGAAAAATTATTTTATATTCTGATCCCATTGAGATCCCAATTTTAATTTTTTTTGTACTATAATGACAATTTGATTGTGAACATTGTAAAGAAAAATGAACCACAAAAAAAAAAAAAAAACAGAATATCCAAGAATAAAGCAATAAACGAAGCCCAGTCCTTTCCAATTACAAAAATTTTGTTAAAATCCGATAATACACACAAAAGTTATCCAATCTTAAACTTTGTTAATTTTTAACAATAATGCTCGAGGTACGTTGAACAATATGGAACTGATTCATATGCCATAAAATGTACGATAACGAGTTTAATATACACCACAAATTAAAAAGAATCGAAGATGTACAATTTTTAAAACTATCATTTTGGGTCGAAATTTTTTGGAATTACCCTATGATGTTCGTGTATTAAATACATAGTGTTTTATACTTAGATTTCGTTCAAACGAAAACAAATATAAAAATTGATACATTATGAATTGCGTGAAACTTTATCCCTATAACGCACTGTGGTCCCAAAATATTTTTTTCATAATTCAGTAACGTATGAACCGTTGGAGGTATCTAAATAAAATTTCACATAGTCAGAGCTGATGTATTTTCGACTTGATTTGGAGGAGCACAGGTCCTTAGCGGGTCACAGGATTCCAAAATTGGTCACTTCGGGTTTGTATTTTTTTATTTTTAATTCGCCAAAAATTCATTTATCACTCGAATGTAAAAAAGTTTTACATATAGGAAATAATTATACATATCTATAAAGCATGCTTACACATGTAGGTTGTCTCTTTTAGTTTAAGACATATTTAAGTCCAAGAAATTTTTATTCTCATTTTTGATCTTATTTTAAATATCCACTATATTTCTTTCCAAATTCTAAATAATATTGCTCCAAGAATAATGTGAATATATCTATCCGATAAAAAATTATATTAATCTGAAGTTTAAACTTTTCCGAACCCGAAAAAACTTCAATTTTTGACTTTAAGTATATTTTGAGAAATAATGTTAATATTTGGACCTAAATATAATTTGAACAAGTAGAGTTATTCCAATGAAATTTTGGCGCAATATATATAAACTTGTTTTAAAATCAGGGAATTTAAAAAAACTCGAAAATATCCAAAATCCCAGTCCGAGGAAAACTTTTTTCAATAACTGACTTTTTCATTAAAATGATCGGTCCCTCGTTGTAAAAGGCGTGGTTCAGAATTTTCTTTTTTATGTTTAACCAACATATACGTTTTGTTGATCTCGGCTATAGTCGAGAACAAAAAAAAAAAATATTTTAGAAGTTGAAGAATTTTACATTTTTGGATTTTTTTTTTTTTTATTATTTTTTAAGAAGATTGGCTCTAGTTCCACTCGTATGTCTTACCAATTCTAAACTTTTGAGACATCGAAATGATGTTCAAAGTTCATCACATAAATCTATGTTTTTTGAAGCAAATATGATTTTTAAAACAATTTTGAACAAGAATTTTGACAATCAAGTATTATCGTCACTTTTTGAAATTTTTGGGATTTCCAATAGTGTTTCTCTTTCCATGCAATATTTAAATACACATTAGCAAAATTATCGATTAAATAGTGAACATATAGCTCATTTACTGCAATAACGTCACAACTTAAAAATCCCAAATTTCGCGTTAACATCACTAATGCATAGTAAATAATGTGTTTTACTGACAAAGTCTTGTGTATGAGTTTTTAAATTTCACGCAAAATCACGATAAAAATATTTTGTCCAAATTTCATAATTTATTGTGTATTTCTTGCAACAACGTATTACTTTATTTGTGCGTCGGCTATTGTGCATAAAGATTCCTAGAAAATTTATTAAATTTAACCATAATATTATTTCATTAAAAATTAAAAAAAAAAAAATGAAAACTAAAAATGTGCCTTTTGAAAAAATTGAATTTTTTAGTTATGACGTTGTTGAAGCAAATGAGCGATATGACATAATTTAAAAAATATTTCAGGTAGCAACAGTAAAATACCTGAATAATAAACAATAAGAATTAACAACAAACTAAAAATGCTTATCAATAAAGAAACAATGAATAAAAAGGTATATAATTGCAATTTTTTCGTTTTAGCCTTTATCCCTCTATGCAATATAAATCTTATTAAAACAAAGAAAGTGAATAAAATAGAAAACGAAAATAAATAATATTTATTATATATATTTGTTTAAATCTTTTCAATGAAAACAAAAATCAAAAGATTTTTAAATAGTTTGTTTAAATTTCTTGTGCATGCTAATGTATTTTAATTTTAATATTCAAACGCATAATAAAAATTTAATTTATTTTTAAGCATATGTAATTGTATATTTACTTAAGATTATCTATAAAATAATTCATTAAATTTGTTTTCATTACACTTTTTTCTTTTTCAACAAATTTATATGAACTTAAACGAAAGAAAAAAATCTGATCACAGGCGGAAATTGAACAAAGTTTCCGCTGAGTTGATTTTCAGTTCAATTCATTTAATATTCAACTTATTTTTTGCTCTAGAGCTCTCATTTACTTTTATGCACTGCAAACACTTCTAAACTGCAGTGTTTTTATATTTTGGTTGTTTTTTTTTTTATAATTATTGTTGTTATTGTATTAGATATTTGTTGCACATATAAACCAAATTTTTGTTTTTGTTGATTTTGTTGTCTAAACAGTGTCGCCGATTTGACGCAGTTGATATATTTATGTATATACGAAAGTCACAATGAAAATCATTAAAAAACAGCAGAAATTTGAACTGACTATTTAAAAAAAATTTATAATATTATGTTTTAATTACTTTCTTCCCTATCTGAAAAAATTACAGCCGATTATATATTTATTCTCTTTTACAAATTTAAAGGAAACATGTAGTTTTTATTTAACTATTTTTCTTGTTGATTTTAAATTTGAAAATTAATAATCATATTTATTGTAATATCTTCGTACCGACCCTCGTATGTACTTACAAAAACCATAGTTAACTTCTCATGACAATTGTTTAAAACCAACAACAAGAAAAAACGCAACGTTTCAATGTTACAGTTTAATTTATAATTGTTTTTGTTTTTCCCGCTAAATTTAAGGTATACTTACTTTTTTCTGTTCATTTATTAAAATTGTATCATTTATATAAAAACAAAATTAAAACGTCATCCCTAATTTGAAATAATTTTTCCTGAAAAAGTGTTTTAAAAAGAGAAGAGATTTGTTCCAGTTTTATATGAGACAGGTTCGTTAAGTCAATTAATTGAGATCAGTAAAAAAAAAAGGCACAATTCAGTTTCATCTTAAAACAGAATTTAAAACATCTCGGTCTAGTTTTACATATAGCAGTGCTTTCGGTGAAGATACTCCATTCGTATTGGGTTCTTTTTGGATCTCTCAAACAGTTAGTGAAGTTTGCAGAAATAGCTGAGAGTTAATCTATATCATCATCAGGGAAACCAAAAATAAGCTCTAAAAAAGTGTTTTATGCGCAAAAATGCTCTTAAAATCGGAAAATTTTCTCTTAAAATTTAAAAATATGCTCTTAAAAATTATTTTTTTTTTTTTTTTTTTGGCTAAATTTTAAATTATGAACCATTTGTGCTAAAAATAACTTGATTTTCATTGGCAATTGTTAAAAATATTTTCATATTGCGCTTAAAAATGTTCAAAGATATAATACATTGTATTAAAAAATTAATATATAGCTATCATATTTCTTCGAATATGCAATAGAAGTGAAATTTTGGTTTAGCTATTATAGCCAGCCTTTTACCAACATTTTCCCAGTTATTTACAATTTTAATGGTTTTACGTTTATCAACGTTTTCCATTGTTTTGCTATATATTATTCAATAATTTAAAAAAGTTTTTCTCAAATTCATTTTTTGCATTTGTTCGATGGAAATTATTTAAAGATATATAATATATTTTTTCAACCATAATTTCAAAATTCTATGATTTTTTTTTTAATATTAACCCATGCTTTAAGCATTGTTTAATATTGTTATAATAAATTACATTATTTATGATTATTTTATTATTTAAGTCAACGAGTAATTTTTCCTCTTTAGAGTTTGAAGGAGATTTATTCTCACAACAAAATGGTAAATCGTTATGAGAGTCATGAATTTCTATGGGATATATTAAACTGACTTATAATATATACCCGACATCCGACTCATCTGGAATTGTCTCCAAACAGAAGTTATCAATATGATCTATCCATTCGAAATTACTTTCTGGTATAGCTTCTGATATTGCCCACCCATGTAAAATATTAGCATGCAAATACATTAAGTATTTGGAAGGCATTTTTTGGGGTTGAAGTCAGTTAAATATTTGTTATTAGATTTAGAATATCTTTGAGAACATTGTACTATACCCCCTCTTATTTCTTTTTGTAAAAATTTAATCATTTAAATTAGTAAATTAAATTTACTTTCATCCTCCGAATATAAACTTCTTACAATTTTGAGTTTATATTTAGTTGAATTTTAAACTGAATTTTTTAAACTCGACAGCATAAATTTATAGGAATCAAGAAATCTAATTTCTATATTCCCACCTTTATCACTACTTAAGGTTTTTAGAAAGTGAAATATATATAATTCCTTGTTAAGTGGAATTATATTAATTATCTATATTATTTAATTATTTCACAAATAAATGGCTCGTATGCAGAAAAATGTTGAAAAATTACAGGAAATAAGTTTGGTAATTTGTAATTTATATTACAAGAATTATGAGCTGGTGCTCTATATTTCCCACTTAAATGGGAGTGATTTCTTATTTTGTTTTCATTTATTATAGTTTTCGAACAAATGTAGCAGGTATTGTTTGACACAAAATCAAAATTTTCCCTCTGTTAAGGGTGCCCTTAGTGAATCTCTCCGAATGTTTTTCCAATGCACTTTTATTATGGAAATGTAAGCAATAATTGCAAACAACTATTGCTTCATGATGTTACGTCACCTGAGACTTGAGAAATCTGTAAAAAATATATTCCATAGAAATTCAAAAATGAAATAATTTGCGTTATAAAATATTTTCTCGGCATTTTACTCTAAAAAGAAGGTCTTTTTTTGACAGATCACGTGTGAGTCGTGTCATGCTGTCATGTTATTTTTGTTTAGTATTGTTAGGCATTTCATAATGGAAAGACTTACGCCTGAACAACGTTTACAAATCGTTCAACTTTATTACGAAAATTCACGTTCTGTGAGGAATGTGTTTCGTGCACTTCGCTCAACTTATGGTCAACATAATCGGTCTACTAAGCTTACTATTCACAACACCATCATCCATTTTGAGACCCAGCATTTATTATTGGATAATATTCGACCGAATTGACCACGTTCAGCACGCTGTGAAGAAAAGCGTACAAAATACAGCTTGAGCATCAACTGAAGAATCTCGACCTTCTCAAGTGACATCGCTTCGCTCTATGGGCTTTTGAAAAGTTCCAAGAAGATTAGACGTTTTCGAGGCAAATTTTGTTCAGCGTTGAGGCCCATTTCTGGCTCAATAGGTATGTAAACAAACAAAATTGCGCATTTGGGACGAATAGCAACCTGAAGGGATTCAAGAACTGACACTTCATATAGAAAAAACAACGGTTTGGTGTGGTTTGTGGGCCGGTGGAAACATCGGTCCATATTTCTTTAAAAATGATAGCGGTGCGAACGTAATCGTCAATGGCGACCGTTATAGTGCCATGATAACCGACTATTTGATGCCTGAAATTGAAGCTCGTGATCTCGGTGACATTTGGTTTCAGAGGGCAAATCCGCTTCGATTCAGGCCTTGGAGGAAAATATCACGCGTTTCATTCGCCAGTTACCAGTCGAAATGCTCGAACGAGTCATCGAAAATTGGACTCAACGGATGGACCATCTGCGACGTAGCAACGGCCAACATTTGATAGACATAATCTTCAAAAAATAAATGCCAAAGAATGTTTTTTCAAATGATAATAAACATTCCCCATTAAATATGAATTTTCTGTGTTTTTTTCTTTAAAAAAGTAGGGAACCTCGAAATGGATCACCCTATACAAAACCTTCTTCTCGACATAAAGTATTTTACTTAAAAAAAAGTCTATTTGTTCATGTTTTGGATGATAATCGTGAATAGTTAGCTACCTTGTAGTAAACTGAATATAAAGCATTTATCAGGAGAATCCTCCCTTTTTTAAAAGTCAGACCTTCTTAATCGGGTTGTTTTCCTCGAGATAATACAAATAAAATGATTTAATATTTCAAGCCCAGTAAAAGTTTAACCTGAAAGGCAACTTTGATGGGACTTTTCCTATAGGATTCACCAAGAAAACGGGGACTAAAATAATAATAACACAAGTGCTTAAGGTTTTCGATCTGTGCAACCAGAAAAGAAAATTTGAGAAAGAAAATTTACGAGAAATAAAATGACACATTTTATTTGCAATAAGGGTCGGCAAAAAAATTTTTTATCCTCCTCTAAACAAAAATAGTCGAACTATGTCGAATTTGACTTGCTAAACATTAATCAGCTTTCAGTTTTTTTTTCTATCAACATTAATAAGGCAATTACACGAGTATATTTAACTATAACACAAAAACCGTTGGTACAATTTAGATAGATGAAAAACGTTATAGAAAAAAACAAATGAAAGCGAATTCGTGTTTAGCACCTGAAATTCTATACCTATTCTTGTTTAAGAAAGTATTTTTCTGCCGAACAGTGTAATTAATTTATTTCCTTCTTTTTTTTGACAAGTCAATCAAATATTAATAGCTGTCGAACTGAATGGTTTGTATTGTTTGGAATATGCTTCAAACAATATGGAACAACCGTATTCGCTTATTATATCCTAGTGCCAAAATTATTTCTTTTCCGGCAAATTTTCGTGTAGCCAAGAAAAAATCGAGATAAGAAAGATCCTTGAATTGTCAGAGTCTGCTAATGCTTCTGCTGGGAAATGTAATCGTACGACAGAGATTCTACTAGCTGGAATAAAGCGAGCCGCTGCTAAATTTCGTCTCCGCGTCGTAGACGTTGCAGGAAACCGATAGATTATTGCATGCATTCTTTTCGTTAGGTCAAACAAGAATGATGATTATGGGTAAGTGATCTGTTCCTAGAGAAACTACTGCTCGCAAGGTTGCACAGTTGATCAGACCAGGACTAGCTATTGTAATGTCGTGCTAGCTAGCGCAATTACCCATTACCCTTGTGGGGGCATCGTCGTTGAGTGTTCAGAAGGTGGATTCGTCTATTTGTTCTGCAAACGCTTCACTTCTCTGGTCTTCTAAACTTGAATACCAGAGCTAATGGTGAGCATTAAAGTCCTCAAGAACCCGACGAATTTCTCCATCTAAGAGTGTCTGATATCGGGATGGAAGCCTGCTAATGCTTGTCGATGTTCCTGGATTAAATCATATTTCATTTCCGTTATATTCTGCCGAAATCAATACCTTTTCTCCAACACTTATGTATTTATATATCTTCTTCTATCTATCTATATATATGAAACAAGATGTGTGTATGTATGTAACGTATGGACTCCAAACCGGCTGGGCCGATTTTGATGAAATTTTCAGGGAA
The DNA here is from genome assembly GCA_932274085.1 of Protocalliphora azurea. Classification (NCBI taxonomy): domain Eukaryota; kingdom Metazoa; phylum Arthropoda; class Insecta; order Diptera; family Calliphoridae; genus Protocalliphora; species Protocalliphora azurea. Next base: position 76,803,646 of record OW026523.1, on the reverse strand, counting down.
TCTTCAGAATATTAAGCGGGTGACACTGTGAAGTCTGATTTTTGATTTTCAGTCTGCAGGCTGAGGGGCGTGGCAAAATCCAATTTTCATATTGCACCGCCAATGACATATACATATATTTATTTTTTTGCTTTTTATTATTTTATTTTATTTTTTTGAAAGCCGTTGTCATGTTTTTCAAAACGAGATATCAAACTCTTAAATCGGTTATGTAGTTCCGAAGATATTTACAAAAAACCTGTGTTAATAATGATCCAATATCAAAATTTTAAAACTTTCGAAATGTTGCATTCAAAAATCCAAGTTTTCGGTTTATTTACAAAATATTTACATCATTTAAATCGTGTGATAATACAACACTAATGTTTGCTTAGGGTCAGCAACTCGGACCGGGTCAACTAGTATTTAATATTACTTTGCTTATGTCTGCAGCATTTTTTTTTTTTTTTTTTGCTGAAATGGTGCCATATTAGATCTTAAAAAAACAACATCTATGGGCCATCTATAATGCGGGCCATACAAAGGTCACATTTTTCCTCGGCTCTTTTGTTTCCGAAACCCTTAATTCTTTTCTTATTGTTATTTTTGAACAAAAAACTAAATATAAAAACAACAGTTCTTGACAATTTTCTTAGTACATTTTTTTCTGTGTAATTTTAATTAAAAAATGTTAGCAAATTTTCTTTATTGTTTTGTTTATCCTGTAAATATTTTTTTCTCATTAAATTTATATTCTAAACTCACACATATTTAACCTCATTTTTTTGTTTCTTACTTAGTTGTAGCGCTTACAAAAACGACTAAGAAATCATATTTTTGTTGTAGTGCTGTTCAGTTAGCAAAGAAATAAGCATAAATATATACAAGCATAGTTAATATTCTAAAGAACATTATGAAGTTATTTGAAATGAAATATTTTGCTATAACATAAAAATAGACAAAAAAAAAAAAAAAAAAAAAAATAAAAAAAAAAAAATAAAAAAAAAGAAGAAAAAACTTACAGAACGAATACTCAAACTCAAACTAAAAGGGGCAAATAACAAACGCACGTGTTGTTATAATAATCGTCCTACTTAAAGTTTTGCAAAGAGAACAAATAGCACAATTTTATAAAGAAGAGAATATATAACATAACTGAATAGAATAGAGAGTTACGAGGTAACTAAGAACTTCCTGTTGAATTACAGCACACAACAGCTAAATAAACAAACATCCAATGAATCAGCTTAGCAGCCCACTAAATAACCAACCAACCTGGTTGCCAGCTAGTTCTTCCCGTACCATACTAACTTTTCCGCACTATTATAATTTTGCCTCGTACTGACTTTACCAGCCAGATCAACCAATTTGTTGAACAGTGTAAAATGTTTTTTTTCATGCCAACATATCAATTTTTGTCCTACACTTTTTATATAAATATATTTTTTTGTATTTGTTGTTTTTTATGCTTTAGTTTTTTATTTGTTGTTTATTTTTTATTTTTGTTTTATGTGTATATTTATTTATGAAGAGTTTATTAGTTTTGTTTTTATTTATTTCACAATATTAAAATCAGTCTCATTCTCATCCCGGTTTCTTTCTTTTTCATGTTTTTTTAGTCGTGTGCCATTTTTTGTATATCTTTTGCTAATTATCGTGTAACTAACTCACTTTTTTTTCGTTGCGAAAAGTTGCAAGGAGGAAACGCACCTAATAAGTGATTTTGTGTGATCTCGGAAAAAGCATTTACTATTGATTAATAATATCAAAATTTATTAGACTTTTTCAAGGTTTGAGTCTTCTTAGTCATAGTCATTTTCTAACTTTTGCATGTTTTCAAATGAATGAATGCATTTATTTTAAGAAGTATTCAGTTTTATGCCCTCATAGGGCCTATCACCCATAAAAATTAAATCGATTTCCTATCATACAGTAATCAAAAATCTATTCGAGGTTTTACAAAGATTGAGTTTAATTTCGTATAAATTGTGGCAGCGCGCAGTTTCATGATTAAATGATTATTAATTATGTAATGCTGATGAGTTGGCTTTGAAATAACCTAAGGCTATCAGACCAATTACACTGGCATTTTAAATGTTGAAGATACTGCGACTGATCGATGTACATTAGCGTAGCCCTCTGTCATATGGAGGAAGAAAAGTGATGAATTTCTCGGTTTCACCCCTTAGAAATATGCGAATCGTCGAAAAACCAAGAAATATAAAGTTTTAGATTGATCGATTTAGAGGTGGCTCAAAGCGGTCGAAATCTTAAAAACGATAACTTATTTACATTTTTTTTCACTTTGAAATTTTTTCGCTTTATAGAGGTTTTATGTTGAACGCACGTGCGGTCATTAAAATAGGTACTCAAAAAAATTTTAAAAAAGCGAATTTTTTTAAATAATATCTTTAAAATCCATTTGCTTTTGATTATTTATATATCTCAGGAACAATTTAAAATCCATTTGCTTTTGATTATTTATATATCTCAGGAACAATTTACAATATTATTTAATTAGACAGAAGTTAAGCAATAAGTATCTACTAATATCGACCAAACATCAAAATCCACCTAGCCATTAAAATTAGTACGGGACAATTACAATGTGGTATACCATTAATTATCTAAGAAAAATTAAAATCTGTGCTTTGTTATTATAATTACATAGTTTTCCCTATATATTATATTTTTTGTAAATATTTTTTTAGATCTTCCTGAAAGGTAATTTAATGATCATATGTGTATGTATACACATTTTTTACAAACTAGAAGTTTATGTATAATTCTGGTAAAATTTACGCGCAATATCAAAACCTACTGAGTTATTTAAAAGAAATTTATGAAATTTTCAATATTTGATGGTATTAGTGTAGTATATTTTAGGGCTTCCGAGTAAAATATTAAAAATTTTCTTTATACTAAAAATTACAATTTTTAAAAATCTTGCGAAAAGTGTGGTTGGTATTTATTAGAGTTTATTACAAAAAAAATTATATTTAATATAGTGATTGTTTTTTAACATAAGTAAATTTCTTTTTTGGTCCATCAAATTGTTATGTTTCGAAATTTTTTGATGCGCCTCTACATTTCCGTTAAGCATTACAAACACCACCAAACAATTGCCTTAGCAAAATTTGTTTTAACAAAAGTGTCCCGTTTTCAAGTATCAGTGACATTTGACTTAAATTTATTGTTTCGATTAATTATATTTATCGCCCTTATTATATCTATATGTACAACATTTGTACTAATTACAACTTGCTATTAAAAATACAAAAACAAAAAGTACAATTTTTGCGTAATTTTCAATTCAATTTTCGTCTAAAAAGAGAAAGGTTCAAATTATGGAATCTATACGGTAGCACCGTTCTTAGATATTAAGGAATCTTTGATAGTATCAAATATTGGAAGGTAGTAGTTTATGTGTTATCTCTCAACGATGAGATAATTCATGAAAGCAGAGTCAAACCAATTATTATTTGTACTCAGTCCGAATAATCAATTGACTAAAAACAAACCCAAAGTGGAGAAGTTTACGCTACCTTTACTAAGAAGTATAGACGTCTCATTTCCTACTATACTTACAAAAACCCCGTAGATAAAAACTGGAGATTGCTACCAAATATTATATACTGGATTTACCGAACGGTTATAAGTTCAATTATTGATATTACACATGTAATTTAAAATATTCCTTGGGCATCTTTGAGTCATTTCTAGTGAGGTCGTGACAAGTATGTCAATTCGATTCTGATTGAAAGCGATCTACATGGACATGTCCTACTCCAATTGAGATCTATGGGGATCGATTTCGAGGATAGAAATATTTGGATTGGATGCGATAGACTACAATAAGGTTGTGTAGTTAATACGTCAGGATCCATTAAGATTATAGGCAAACTGTGTTGGTCTCTATGTCTTACACTCTCAAGTTCTAATAATCTTAAACGTAACAAGCGATGAAGAGGTAAGAGAACTGTAAAGAGATTGATCTATCTTAGATTATGATAGACGAATTGTTAACTACTTTAGGATTCTAACTAACTAGATATACCAGACACCAATCCGTTGGTAGACATGAGTAAGAGAAGCCTAAGGGTGTATGATCGAGGATCAGTATTTGGGATAACAGATGCGAAATTTAGCTTCATTAGCATTCTAATGAAACAAATACTTACAAAGAACTAAATAACTTTAAATTTTTTCAATATTTTACTCATAAAAGGATTAAAAATACATATAAAATGTATAAGACTTTTTGAAAATACATATGCAAAAATTGTCCGATTTTAACAATTGACCAATTACTTAATTGAAAGATAATTTAGCTGTCTTTAAACGTGATAAAAATTTTGTCAATTATTTTCTAAATGTTTACGTAAAAAGAGAAAAATTTTGAACTACCTAAAATTGGCTTTTTTAAGTTTGACCATTTAAAGTTTGTACAGCATACAAAAAGTTTTCTAGCATGAAGTTACTTGGCATTTTACTTTTACTTTAGCATAAATTATTTATAAAATCTAATTTAATAATGATTGGTAGTCAATACATATAATAAAATCGGATATTTCTCGTATTTTTTTTTAATCGGACATTTTCTGTGAATATAGATTTGATTGAAATTAGGTCAGCCTGCATTGGATGTTAGGAATACTAAGATGCTAGACTCTTTTGTTATTTTTGGTGTATTTTGAGGTAGTAAAGTTAACGTATCTTACAATAAATGCTATGACTGATATTGACATCACACTTTTTATAAGATTTTTTGGGTTATGAACTTGATAACTTGTAATTTCTAGAAAGGAAAACTATCATTATATTTCATAAACATAATATACAAAACTTGAGTAGTGCCATTCAATTTTATTCTACGTGTAAGGTTATTTTTATGACACAACTCATTTTGTATGAACGACATTTATACAAGACTAGATGACCCGGTCCGCATTTGCTGCAAACATTAGTGTTGTATTACCACACGATTTAAATGATGTAAATATTTTGTAAATAAACCGAAAACTCGGATTTTTGAATGCAACATTTCGAAAGTTTTAAAATTTTGATATTGGATCATTATTAACATAGGTTTTTTGTAAATATCTTCGGAACTACATAACCGATTTAAGAGTTTGATATCTCGTTTTGAAAAACATGACAACGGCTTAAAAAAAAAAATAATAAATAAATATATGTATATGTCATTGGTGGTGCAATATGAAAATTGGATTTTGCCATATCCCTCCGCCCGCAGACCGAAAATCAAAAATCAGACTTCACAGTATCACCTGCCTGAATATTCTGAAGATTCCCTGAAAATTTCATCAAAATCGGCCCAGCCGTTTTGGAATTCATACGTTACATACATACAACCATCCTGTTTTATATATATAGATTTCCCTTTAAACGGTAAAAATTTAGATTAATTAGCAATAAAATTTTATGTTTAGTCTCCGTAGGCCCATTTGACTTAATATTTGTCCATTATAATTATTTTTTTATTGTTATTTTATATTTTATGATAATATCTTTTATTATTATTATTATTATTATTATTAATATTATTAGGTATTATTTTGCTAGAATATGTAATTAAAATATCCGTATGTGCAAAGAAACCAAATTATAATTTTCCTAACTGCTTGCGGATATCAAACTAATTAAGATCTAAATTCAATCTAGACTGGAGGGACAATAAGTGCTCAAAAGATAGGATTTCATAATACATAATAAGTGTTTCGCATTAAGATCTTTTACTAAATAAGGTAATTATAAAAATAAACAAATTAAAATCTGATGCCACTTTATATTAAATAACACTTGAATTTTTAATGTTCAAAATTTGAAATAAGTTTAGATTGATAAAATTTTGCATTTTATACGTGAAAGTTTAAAAAATAATTGACAAATTTTGTTTAATGTATTTAAAAACAGCAAAATTTTTTTTCAAATAAGTGATGAATAGTTAAAATATGATATTGTTTGCAAAAAATGCAGCTTTTCAAATTTCAAATATGAATATTTTGCATGGGCGTACGAATTTTTGTTTAATTGTTATTGGATTATGATAATTTTTGGATACATTAACATAAAATTAATTTATTCAAAAAGTTTATTAATATTTTTCAATTCTAAATTCTTTCTGATTTTACATCTGGCATCGTTCATACCCCTTTTGTACTCATTTTATCTCCAGATAATTTTTGCTCTATATATATATATAAATATATGTATATATATTCGTTCTCATTGAATTTTGTTTTACTCGTATCTTTTTTGCTTACATGTGGGGTATTAAAGTTTGTGTGTATTTTCGAGTATGACGATGGCATGGAGTTTTGGAGCATTGAACTTTAAAACGTATTTGAGCTTTTTTGTTTGTTTGTTGTTATTGTATTTCGTTTAGCTACTCTTCTTGTTTTTGAATGTTTTTTTTTTTTTTTTTATTTGAGTTCTTGATTTAAAAATCGATTTTGTAAATAATCCAATTCTTAATTATTTAATATATTTTTTTAAAGCGTTTATTACTATAGTAGTATTGATTATATTATGAGTCTTTCAAAATTTATTATTTTTTTTTTTTATTAATTTATAATATTTTGTTAAACTTAAATTGCAATAAATCTTAAAATTAGTTTGCGTGTTTTAAATGTTAAAGAGGAGAGATTTTATTTTTTAGTAAGTACATTCTTGATAGTTTAGAAAAATTGTATAGCAACTTGAACTTTTTATACATGTATACTATAAAGAATTTCAACATTTTTGGAACTTATAAAATTCTTCAGACGAATCTTCTTAAAAAAAAATGTCATGGTAAACTATGATATAATAATCGAATAACATATACGGAAGTCCCAACATCGAGTTTTTAAAAGGGTTTAAAGATGAATACGTCATTTAAATACGTCTTACGCTGTTAATTGATTTTTAAAATTAACAGAATTATTTTTAATAAAAAAAAATTACTCTGGTGCATATTACTATAAACGCACATCAATTTTTTTAATCAACTTACCAAAAATGGAAAGGTGCTACAAATGAATTTTTAAAATTATTTATTGACTTCATTTAAAAAATTAATAACAAAAAACTTAAAATGTGCATTAATTTTTTTTTTTTCGTTGTAATTTTTGTAGCTTAATGCAATTTTTATGGAATTTTCCTATATACGCACTTAAACTAATGAACCAATTTAGCATTATTAATAATGTGTTGATGAACCTTTGTTTTAGATAATTTCAAAAATTCGGTCTGGCATTGATTCGAATAGTTTTTTAAGGAAGTCAATTTCTTCCCAGGCTTGTTTAATGTTTAGTTTTCACTCCGTTATTGTCATTATAATTTTATTATGTGCATTTCTTACGTAAACTTTACGGGCCATGTAAAACTACAGATTCTGCATTAAATGTAAATCCGGACTGCAAAACGGCCAGTCCATTAAACCACGATTTAAATAAATGGATTGCAGCGTTATCCTGTTGGAATATGCAATTTTCATCCATTTTTTCATCCATAAATGAAAGAAGATCATCTTCCGACAGTTCATTATAAATTGCACTGTTCATTTTAGTTGGAACAAAACATATTTTTGATTTTCCTGCTTTTTTCCAAATCTTAAACGATTTTCCTTATGATGCTGTTTTAACATTGGCTTACATTATGGTTTTTTCCATTTTTTTTACCATCTGTTCGCAAAATGTGTGCAACATGTTTGGAAGTGACAGGAAGGTCAAGTTTATTTTTTATTTGTGTACCATTTAATTTATTGCGGGTGGCTTCTTCTTTTACTTTATTAATTTACCTTTTTGTTAATTTTTGATTACCTTGATAGAAATAGGGAATGCGGACCCTATTTCTGCCCTTTCTGAAGAAAGCCTTGCATAAAAAATTACCGTTATATTGCGAGTTATATACCTCAAAAAAAAAAAACAGGAATATGCACCAGTGTATATCAAAATTAAATTTTAAATAAATATATCAAAATATATTTATAAAACATATTAAAATATAAAATTATACAAAAAATTGTCGAATATCTCACTTTATACATAAAATTTCTATCAACAAAAATCTAAAATTTCAAGAGGTCCTAATGGGTATTGGGAGCAGGCATGAATCCGATAAGCGGAAAAGTGGGAGTAGCCTAGGACTAGTAGATTTCGGAATTAGACATAGAACATACATTTCTGGACTCTACTTGTTCTAGGCTTATTTCCTTATGTCCACTGCACAGTGGGGCAGAATCGAAATTTTTTGGAAATAAATCTGTAACTTCTGATCGGCTGGTTGGATTTTCATGAAATTTGGTATAGGCGTAGCAGAGGAGTGTACAATGTAAGCCTCTCAGGGGCGGAGTTAAGGGGGCTCAAAGTTAGGTACCTCTGACATAAACGATTTTTAATCGCTTGCCAACTTTTTGTTTCTCGTCCGATATCAAATATTTTTATATATTGTTGTAGGCCCTGATAAGATGTCCTATTTATCTATTATAGTTTTTAAGTTATTTGCGTTTGAATTTTTAAGAACCATAATTTTGTATGTTCTTGGTCCAGTTTTTTTCATATATATCCTAGTATTTCCGACCGAATTTATTAGTTTTTTTTTTCCTATCTAGTTAAAGAACAAAATTATCTATTGAATAAAAAAAATTTGAAGTAGATATCTTTACCGAGTCCAAAAATAAACGATTTTGAATTTGAAAATTGCAAAAAAGACGACTTTTTGTGTTTTTTTAGCCGAAAAAGTATCTACACTCTTTTTTATCTAAAATAAAATTTTCTTTAGCAACATATAATAATTTTACACTTTTCTGAAGGGCAACTTCACAGAGATGACTTTAAAATAAAAAACAAGCCCAATAACTCAATTGGTCATGGTACACACCCTCCCGAATTCGACCCATTTTATATGAAAGTTTTGACTTTAGACCATTTTTTCTCAAATCCCAAAGCACGAATCGACAAGCGGAATATATTTTAAGAATCCTCAATATGTTGTTAAAAGTTTTTAATCAAAATCTTCGGGCCTTCGGAAAAATGTGGATTCTATAGCCATAAATGTAAAAAATCCCATTTTTGGGAATTTTGACTAGTTTTTTGGGAATTCAGGAAAACCCTACACCTGATTGAAATTTGGTTAACGCGCTTTTATTTACATTAATAAGATCCACATTTCTTGCAAATTTCATTAAGATATTTTTATAAACAAATATGTTATTACAATTAAAAAATTTGTATTTTCTCCAAAAAACCTAAATTGGGCCTTTTGTTTGGTTTATTTCTAAATAGTGAAAGAAATTTTAAAAATATGTATTCCAAATTAAGCTTATCCTTTTGCAAAAAGATTCAAGTCAATATATGACTATATTTTTACAAACTTGCAACTTTTGCCTTTAGTTTTGCGTGAATAATTACTTAGAAAATTATGAATATTTCTGTATACTTTTAATAATATCTATACACAAAATATTTTTATAAAAATAATTAATAAAAATTATTTATTTTTAATAGCGTTGCCACATTTTCCAAATTTAAGTAAATCTTTATCCTTTCGCTGTTATTTACTTTTTCCAACTGATCTGAAGATAGCTCTACACATGCTTCCTTTTCGGTTACCGAAATAGATCTTAAATTAGTTTGCTTTTTTTTTTCTTTAATATCCTTGTATGATGGTAGAATTGAGTGTCCCTTTTTGAACAAATTTGATATTTGTTTAGGCTGAGGTCCAGTTCAAGCATTAAAGCAATTGCCTCTTTCTTTGTAAAATTGGATTGTGATGTTGGAGTAGGCACACTTTCGGCATTCCATTTAAGACGTTTTGGTGATGCAGTTGGCAGTATTTCAGCAATATTAATTGAACTCTTAGGTTGCTTCTCCTTTTTTAACATTTCTTTGGATGTATCAGAAACTTCTTTCGAAATTATAGAAAGCTTATGGGCCAGTCTTTTCTTCTTAGATCTTGTATTTAAATCAGCATATGTATTGCAGGGTGCTCCAGTTGATATTTTGCACACCGATATTTATATATCAGTATCCATCAATCGGAATGTTTAATTTTTAATCTGTTAGTACGCTGATTCAAGGACTTCATTTTTACGTCATACAACTTTAAAAAGCCCTCTATCTGAGATTTGCCAATGACGCCGACTCTTGCATGATATGTAGTTTTTATGAATTCCACTATAGCTTCTAAACGATTAAGATAATTTTTAGATAAACTGCACAGAACGCAACACAATTGTTCATGTTTCAACTCATAAAAATATAGATTTTGAACCAACGGTAATAGATAAATGCTGCAGCTAGGTATCACCGGAAAGTATACCTGTACATTGCCACTAGATAGAATATATAAATTTTTAACCATCAACAATAGATAAATACATTTGTTAAATTTAGGTAAACACCATAAATGTAAACTAATAAAATACTTATTGATTAAGTTAAAATAGACATTTTTTGTTTGTTTTGTTATTTTAAATTCATTAATAGAAATATATGAATGCTTAGAAGGACGTTGTATTAATCTGTAAGTGGGGATGTGACGGACTATCAGCCCTTCCTGAATACAAGCATGCTAGTGGAAGTAAGAAAATGACGGATTATAAAAGCGTATTTATAGCATCTTTGGTGCCATTAAGAATGCGATCTTATTCCTTAAAACAAAGTAAAAGTGTAAAAATTCATTTGAAGATATATGGCTTAACACCACTTCAGGATCAAAACATTTTTGCAGACCTATTTGGTTCGAATATACAAGGGAGTCGAAGACAACAACAAAGGATTTAGTGGAATATATTAAAGATGAAATAAATGATTTACAACCTCTTTCAATAACCATAAACCAATACACGTTCGATATATCCTTTCAACTTAGTATAACAATAATTGATGGAAAGGTTAGTAATGCCATTACGGAAACATCTTCTTTTTGGAAATGCTCACTATGTGATGAGACGAAATCACAATTTTCGGATATTGGTAAAGCAAGGAGTATTAATGAAGAATTTCTGTCTTTCGGAATATCTCCACTTTACGCCAGAATACGGTTCATGGAGTATTATCTGCACATAGCATATGATTTAAAGTATAGAAGTGTGCCAGAAAATTTAACAAAACCTACTAGAAACAATGAGGATTTAAAAACACTTAGAATATCTGAGAAAAGTAGAATCCACGATGAATTCAGAGAAGAGACGGGATTAAACATCGACAAGCCTCTGCCGACTGGTGGTAGTACAAATGATGGAAACACAGCAAGAAGGTTTTTCGGAAATTTCGAAGCTACATCAAAAATAACTGATATTAATAAAGAGTTACTTGAAAGGACTAACATACTATTAATGGCAATTAATAGTAAGTACAAAATTAACTCTGCTCGATTTGAAAAATATGCAACAGAAATATCTAAACTATCCATGGAAAGAAATGACACCAACAGTACATAAAGTATTGCACCATGGCGAAATTACAATTGAACGAAATATTCTTAAACTTGGAGAGCTTACAGAAGAGGCTCAAGAAGTAAGAAACAGAGATTTTAAGCACGTTCAATTATTCAGCTCCAGGAAATGCTCCAGAACGTCACAAAACGAGGATATTTTTAATAGCCTATTGTTATATCAGACCCTGTACTATCATCAATGAGAAAACGTTGGATTTATTATGAGCCTTTATCAACTCGAAATAATGAAGACTTGAAGGACCTTTATTATCTTTTAGATATGTATACAGATACAACAGATTATTTTATAGAAAATAAGTAGTATAAGTTTAAAATATTAGAAAAATTGTCTACATAAACTTAATGTAAATAAGTAATAAAAAATCGTATTAGAAATAGAATATTTATTAAGGAAGATGATAAATACCAAAAATAATAATATTGATTAAGTTAAAATAGACATTTTTTGTTTGTTTTTTTAAAATAGAAACATATGAATGCTTAGAAAAGGATAAACATTTACTTAAATTAAAATTAAAAATAAAAAATATTTATTAATTATTTTTATAAAAATGTTTTGTATGTATATAGATATTATTAAAAGTATACAGAAATATTCATAACTTTCTAAGTTATTATAATAGTAAAGCTAAAGGCAAAAGTTGCAAGTTTGTAAAAATATAGTCATATGTACAATAAATTGGAAATATAAAAGTTTAAAGGCTCATATTTCTGAAATGCAGCATGATATTGACTTGAATCTTTTTGCAAAAGATCGGAAATTATATATGCTAAAGGATAAGCTTAATTTGGAATACATATTTTTAAAATTTCTTTCGCTAACTAATGAAAATTCCCAAAAATGGAATTTTTTACATTTTTGGCTATAGAATCCACATTTTTTCGAAGTCCCGTAGATTTTGATTTTAAACTTTTAACAACATATTGAAGATTCTTAAAATATATTCCGCTTGTCGATTCGTGCTTTGGGATTTGAGAAGATATGGTCTAAAATCAAAACTTTCATATAAAATGGCTCGAATTCGGGAGGGTGTGTACCATGACCAATTGAATTATTGGGCTTGTTTTTTATATTAAAGTTACCTTTCAGAAAAGTGCAAAATTATTATATGTTGCTAAAGAATATTTTATTTTAGATAAAAAAGAGTGTAGATACTTTTTCGGCTAAAAAACACAAAAAGTCGTCTTTTTTGCAATTTTCAAAGTCAAAATCATATATTTTTAGACTCGGTAAAGATATCGACTTTAAATTTTTTTTTTTTTCAATAGATAATTTTGTTTTTTAATTAGTTAAGATCGGTCGGAAATACTAGGATTTATATCAAAAAAACTGGACCAAGAACATGCAAAATTATGGTGCTTAAAAATTCAAACGCAAATAATTCGAAAACTATAAAAGATAAATAGGACACGTAAGCATGTTTTTATAGGTCTTATCAGAGTACAACAATATATAAATATAAAATATTTTAAATTGGACGAGAAACAAAATTTTAGCAAGCGGTTAAAAATTTTTTATGTCATAACATTGTACACTCCTCTGCTACGCCTATACCAAATTTCATGAAAATCCAACCAGCCGATCAGAAGTTAAAGATTTATTTCCAAAAAATTTTGATTCTCCCCCACTATGCGATGTGAGATAGTGTTAAAGGATATTATTTTTTATAGGTCTATAATTTAATGTATTCGCAATGGTTTAGCACTAAAATTTTTATTGTTTTGCATAGTTTTTTCGTAAACTCAAAAAATGTAAAATAAATATACTTGACCCTATGTTTTTTTGTCCCTACCTGTTTGATTTTATTAACCAACACCGTGCTACTCTCTTTAATAATTTATTATTATTTTTTTAAGCAATTAATACTTTTTAAAATAGGTCAGTTTTTATCTTGTTCCCAATTTTTAAAATTATTTTTTTTAATTTATGATTTTTAGTAGCAATTTTCTTATGACTCGATTGTGGTATAAAAAAGTTCCTTAGTTATCGAAGATCTTACCTTATAGTGCACCAGATGTTTTTTTTTTTTTTTTTTTTTAGAAAAGGATATAAAAAGTAAAAAATTTAAAGGATCAGGATCCTTACACTTTCATTTACCTTTTTTCACATTATCTTTATGAATTTAAACAATATCATTTTAATGCTCTTCATTTTATTTAAATATTTCGTTAAATGGAATATGTTAATATTCTTCATATACAAAATCTTTGATTTTTGCACTTAAAACATTTTTAAGCACCAAGTCCAGCACATACTTCAATACGTGATGGGAAACTATCCAAGAAGTATCCGAAATTCGACGCGGCCATTTTTACACATGCACCACTGGTATACGATTGTGTCAAAGCATTATCTATTGCCGTCTTAGTTTTGGTGAAAGATGTCAACAAATTGGCCATTTCAGCTTTAAGTTTGTTAACACATTTCGTGTTGGGTGTCTCATCAGCATCAAGTTCTTCATTATAGCCACCATTATCACAAGGACCATCATTGATTTTATCAATTTTGTCGGTAATCCTCATAAGTTCCTTAGTTTTAGCAATTTCATCTCTTAGATTATTAACAGCTTCTTCACCACAGCCATTCTTGATTACATATGAAAATTCATCGGCGGCATCATCTAAATTAATAACAGAATTAACCATACAATTTACCCCTTGTAAATTTTCAAGACTTTTTTCGACATTTTGACTAAAATTGTCAATGGGTAATCCCAGAACCAAGCCAATGAGAGCAATGGTCAAAATAACAAGTGCAGTTTTAAAAAACATTGTTGCTGTCGATAGTTCAAGTGTATTTCAAATGCTTTGGTAATACTAATTCAGTAACTGTTTTTTCTGTGCTTTATATAGTGAAAATGTTATTTGCATTTTTAATTATTTATTATTTGTTTAAGTTTGTTTGCATAACAATTGATTTTGTGGGTGAACAAATTAAATAAAAAAGAAAATTAATTAAATTCTTTATAAAAAATAATTGAAATTTGTCGAATTTTGAACAATTGCTATATTTGAAGTATTTGTACTTGATTTAATTAAAAATAGTCGTCACTTAAATCAATGCTACTGTTTACTTTTTCAAAGTTAATAAATAAGAAAGAATTGATTTTGTGGGTGAACAAATTAAATAAAAAAGAAAATTAATTAAATTCTTTATAAAAAAAAAATTAATATTTGTCGAATTTTGAACAATTGCTATATTAGAAGTATTTGTACTTGATTTAATGAAAAATAGTCGTCACTTAAATCAATGCTACTGTTTACTTTTTTAAAGTTAATAACGAATGTTGTATTAATTTTGCAAAAATTTTAAATAAATATTTATTTATGAACAACAATAATATTCTTAAATTAATATCTTTAAAATATCTTGTGAATAATATATATATATATATATATATATATATATATATATTTAAATTCCTTTAAATTAAAAGGAATAAAAAAATACTTTTAGAATTTACCATTATTGGTGTTTGAAGATTAGAAGAGTTTTTATGAAGAAAATCCATGTGTTGGCAAAAATTTAAAAATTACAAAATTATTTAAAATCTTTGAAACTAAATATTAGTGAGCAATTACAGCATGAAAGCATAGCGGAGACACACACCCTAAAAGTCCTTGGTAGGATATTATTAATAAAAATTATAATTAATAAAAATTATTAATAAAAATTATAATTTTTTTCATTACTAAATGAGCGAGATTGCTTCTTAAATTATTGATTTAGATATATTTAAGGATTTTAGATAGAATTTATATTATAGGATGTACTTGATTATTTTAAAACTTTCATATTATATTCTAAGGGCCACATTCCCATCTGACTTGATGAACGATTCAAGTCGTTATCCTTCCACACTCTCTATAAGAGTGGAATATTTTACTCAGATTAGGGTACAACAATTATTTTCAGTAAATCCAAGCACAAAAACTTCACATTTTTCTTTTTATTAAAATATTTCAGATATTACCATTCCGACCAAAGGCACTCACATACTACAGCTTGTTAATTTATTCTTTTCAATCATCTTTAATCGCTTTTTGCATCTTTTTTTTCATTAGAAAGATTCTTGTTTTTTAATAAAATTACATTTTTATAGTTTTCAAATATTATATTGTTCCTATCATAATTTATGGTCTCATTAAGTTGTTTCCTCTTATTTGGAATATCTTCATCATCCCCAATATAAAGTAAATATTAGTTATCGCGTCAGAAGGCGTAGCGAATTGCAACGGAAAATACTAGTAAGTAACAAATTAATATAGTTCCTAATAATTTCTAAAAAAAAAAAAAATAAATAAATAAAACTCGATTCGTTATTTATTTACAATGTATAGAATCGAAAATTTTGAAAATAGTCAGTAACTCGCAATCAGCTGGTTGGATTTATATAAATTTTTACAAAGGCCTAGCAGAGGAGTGTACAATTTAATGTTTGGAAGGGAGCTTAATGTGGATTCATGACATTTTGTTCATGCTTTTTATGCTTTGCAAAATAGGTCAAATTGGGGAGGGTTTGTACTTAGCCCTATTGGATAATTGGGCTCTTTTATTTTAGAGAAAAAATAATGAACACTTTTTCTCCAAAAAAAAAAAAAGCAGATTCAAATTTGTTCGTTTATTTAGTATTCCAAGTCGTTTATTTTAGGACTCGGAAATGATATTTTCTTTATTAAATAGGTCATTTTGTTGTTTGACTAATTAAAAAAATCTAACAAAATTGGTAGAAAATTTTGGTCCATATATGGAAAAAAACTGGACTAAGATCTTGGAAAATTGAGATAGTTGAAATTTTCGTAGAAGAAAACCAAAAAGCAAAAATTATCCGAAAAATTGATACCAATGTAACATTGATTTCTCAAAAGAATATTTATTGCTTGCAGGTCGAATTTCAATAAATTATATTCTCCAGGGCATACATGCATACATTTCTGATCATGATCATAGACTGTCCAAAACTTAACCAGTATTATTGAACATAATTTTTTAGTATCTCTCGATGCAAAAACGTTTAGCAATAAAAGAAGGTCAATGCCAGTGGATTCCATTTAAAATATATAATTCTAATGCGATTATACGCGGCACATTAATAAAATAAATATTTCCGTATCTCTTCCTCTTCCTCACATGGTCTGCATGAGTGCTAGCAAAATGAGCTCTAAATTCTATAAGCCCAATGAGCATGCCTTTTGAAAATTGGCATAATAAAATTCAGAATCTCTTTTCTTCTCACTATGTTTGGGTTTCCCTATTTGATGCTAACAGAGTTGACATTTTAGCTCTTTTACAAATAGTAACAAATAGAAGACAATTTAACAATTTTTTTTTTTAATGACGCTAATTTGGCGCGTTTTAATTTCAGAAATATATCGAATAACTAATAACGTTTGTTATTACATCCACTAGCAAAAAATTAAAACAAGTTTGTCACTCCTTTTAGAATTCCTAAAATTCACAAACATAATTCTTATCTTTAAAAAAAGTTATACGTTGAAATATGTTTTCTCTAGCCCATCGAACAACGGATTTAATAGCGGTTTTCTAGATTTTTCTAAAAAAATTTCTTATTTTCTAGGAATTACTTTAATATTTAGGAATTTGGACTGTTTAAAATAAAAATCTTGCATTCAATTTCAGAAATATATGACTGAAGGTAACAAGTTTCTGAGCAATTAATTTTGCCTGTTATCAATCTGAACCTTATTAATTCACTTATAAATGTCTATAAAATTCCAACCAGCCATATATAGTGCTGTTATTTATTGAATAAAACGTAAATTGTTAATTTTAAATAAAATTTATTATTTGTAGCAAATATTAAAATATTAAATATCTTAAAAAAAATCTGTTTAGTGTTTTTTAATGCGTTTTGGATTTTTTTTTTCTTCGCGTTTTGACAACTCTGGATACCTGTCTTTTTTTCCAATAATTGTATTCTCCTAGTTTTTAACATACTCATCTACTTTTACTAAGAAATAGGAATATACAAATATCAGTAATGCATTGCAATGAAGTGCACAAGACTTCATTATAAGCAAAGCGATCCAAAAGTGCAATGCGTACGAGGGATGCTATTTATGTTTGGCGAAATGGCAAAAATACGCAACTTACGTTATATCTGACACCGGCATCATAAAGTGTGATGATTTTAAGGTCTTATGTTCTCAGACAATTTTTTATACGAGGGCTATTTCTATATGCTATAGTTATTTAAAAAATCGTCTTCGTGAAAAAAATTAATTTTAAAATAAAAAATTTTCTGAAATCATTTTCTGTAACTTTCGATGTGAATTAATTGAAAAACAATATATTTTTAAACCCTAATCAACCTTTAGAAATGAAGCTCTATAGGGACCCAATTTATATCACTCGTATGCGGAATCCAGTCATGAATTTTGCAAAAAAAAAAAAAAAAAAAAAAAACAATCATGCTGTGCGCGCACCGATTATGCAACACTGACATAAGACATTTCATGGGATTTAGAAATTCCTAAACATTAGTTCCACTAAAAGCTATTTAATATTGCATAAATATTTGAGCGTCCATAATAGTTTCTTTCTTTTAAACCCATATTCTCGTAAGTTAACAATTGTTTAAAAAAGATGCGCGTTGATTTTTGCAAGGAAACGAAAAAAAAAGAATTCTTGAAAACGTATTTAAATGTTACAGATGATGAAATCTGAATATATGCGTATTCCGAAACAAAAAACCCGTTAAGAATATTACACCTTCAAAATTTGCCCAGTCTACACTGGTCAAAAATTTAATTTTTTTGGCAGAAATTTCAAAATAAAAATTTAAGAGATTGTAAAAAGTGAATATATTTTATAAATTATAACAGACCAAGTAATCAAGAACTTATATTAAAAAATATAATGTGGCAACGTTGAGAGTCTGACAAGGCATAATAGTTGGTAGTTAAATATTATTTTTAATTTTATTATTTTTATTTTTTTATTTAAATGGAGTTAGAATTATAAAAGCTGTATCTCAGAACCAGAAAAATATATAACAAAATTGTATAATGTAAATTGCAGTCCGGGAAATGTATTTTAAGACCTGTATTTTAAATTTTATGTAGGTCGCGTATTTGTTGTTATTTTTAAGTTTTGTGGTCATGTGGGTTATCTATCAAGATAATTTATAACTTTGAAGGAAGAAAATTTATGTTTGGGCATGAACTTGCACGAATGTAAAAACGTGAATGTATTTACTTTGGCGTTTATTTAATGTAACAATTTAGTTTCAGCGTTTTTTGGCAAATTCTTGCAATCGTCAATCTTCTTTCAGTTAAATTTTGCTAAGCCTGAACGGAAATTTCTTGATTTTCACAATCAAGTAGAAGAAAATATTATGTTCTAACTTATTGGATAGTTTCACTAATCAATAAAAATATAAAAACTTGCAAAATAATTTTAAAATAATCTAAATGAGAACAATCAAATATCATATTTAAAAAATATAACTTTGTAGTAAAATTATGTATAAAAGAATTTAAGTAAAAATGCTTAATATTAATAAATATGTTAATTTTAGATAAAATGACTTCGACATAACCTCAAAAAGACGCTAACAATGCTTTTTGAGTTTATGCCAAAAAAAGTGGATTTTTTACCAGTGTGCAGTCGAGGTATGTTAAGTCAAACAGTATCCTTTTTCTCAAAAAATCCGGACTCTTTGGTAGTGTACGTTTGCAATATCAAAGTACTGTTAGTTGTGAATGGTATGCAAACATTTGTTTGCCAAAAGTCTTTAAAGAAGTAAGGAAAATTAACTGCTGACCTCAGATCATTCTCCACTACGACAATTCTAGCTTTTATACATTGTTTGAAAAAACCGCCAGTATTATCAGCGCAAACATCAACTTGTAGGATTATTCGCCATACAAGCCTAATCTGTCATCCAACAACTTCGTTGCATGACCCAATATTAAAATAAATTGCATGGCCAAATTATTTCAACTGTTATTGTAACAAAAATACATGTTTTTGAGGCGTTTCAATCAAAGTGAAAAAATTTGCCTTAAGATTTCATTCAAATGTATAAGAAAAGGTATTGACCGTAATGAAACAATAATGTCGTTTTAAAAAAGAAATCTTATAGTTTTACGTTTTTCTCAAAATATAAAGGCACCCCTCGTAATATCTGTATCAGTACCAATTTCGGTGACGAAATTTTATTTTTTATTATTTATTATTTTTTGGACCCCTAATTTGGCTTAATTCTTTAAAAACAAACTAGACCCTTTTGAAACCATTTTTGCGTTTTCTAAATCCCAATTTAGCACAATACAAATTTTTAAATCCCATCACTGCCGCATACATTCAGTTTAATTTAGCCTTGGTCATGTTAACTTTCAAGGCATCGGTCGATTACGGTTTATTGGTACAGACATGCGACCTCAGAATCAAATCACACGATCCTGTAAAATAATAATGCTGTATCAATAACTGAATAATAAACAACAGATTTGGCAAACGCCGCCAAAACAACATGGTCACTAGATGATCTTGAAGGCGAAAGTATTACGAACTAACTTCCCATGCAAATTTTTTATTTTTAAAATAATTGAAAAGATATTTTAAGTAAAATTGCAATTTTTTTTAATTATTTTTTTTTTTTTAATCTAGTATATTTACCGAAAAGTTACTGGAAAATTCTAATTAATTAAGTATACATACTTATATTGCATATCAAGTAAAAATCACCATACATTTTAATGGTTAATATTTATTAAAAAATTTTTGAAAAATACAAATTTTCCAATTTTCAAATTACTTTTTATAAAATTTAGCACAATAAGTAACTAATTCCTCAAAGATTGGCAAATTCGATTTAAACGTAGTCGTAGCCATTTTACTGCACGTTTCTGTAATGTCATCTTCATTATCATTAATATATTTCTGAGTTCTGTCCACAGCCGCATAAAGCTTATCCATTTCTTTTCTCATTGAACTGGCACACAAAGATGAGGAATTTTTCTTAGCATCTGTCTTCTCATTGTATGCAGCATTCTGGCAAATATTATTATCTAATTTAATAATATTTTCAGTTTTTGTGGTAAGACTTTCAGTATAGTCCACGATTTGTGCTACTTCTGTAGACGGCTCAACGTTGCAAATATCAATTTCATAGGCATAATCTTTTGCAGAATCCTCCACATTGAATACAGCGTCTACCAAACAATTTATGCCACCCAAGGTTTTCGAAGCAATTTTTACATTATTTTGGAAATCGGTACTACCGCTGGCGAGAACCAGCACGGAGGTAAATAGTAAAATGGTAGTTTTACAATTCATAGTTTTCGAAACGTTTTAAACAAGTCACTGACAATGTGATACTGAAATTTTGAGGGAAATTGCAACGTTTATATAGTGTTTAGTTTATTGAATGGTTTACGTATTTTTATTTAATTTAATTATTTTTATCAAATAATGTTTAGTTTATTTAGAAGATAAATAATATTTCAATTTTAATACTTATTTACCTATTGTTTTCTTTTCTTTTTTTAATTTTTTTTATTGACGTAATGTTGAAATATTTTTTTAATTTACAAAAAGTAGTTCTTGAAAATAAAGAATATAATATTACTTCAGTGGAAAGTAAACATAAAAAAAATTAAGTAAATTAAAATTTTGTATTAGTGCGCGCAAAGGAGTTATAATTCATTGTATAATAACTTAAACATGCAGCACGGTTTGGGGTTACACGCAATATTTTTTTTTCCCGGGAACAAAAAAATCAATTTCCCGGGATTCCTGGGAATTTTTTAAAACTTTAGTTATAAGAAAAAATGTCATAACTTTTTTTTTTATTAAATAAAACAAAACGAAGCATTATAAATCGTACTGAATTAAAGAAAAATGAATTAACACAAAAGCATAATGCTTTTAAGATTAAAAAAAAATTTAAATTTTTTATACAAATTAAATTAATACCTTTCATAATTCATGTTAAAAACTGTGTCTCATATTTTTACGTTATTGTGTTTTTAATGCTAAAACTTTTTAAAAATATACCCTAATATATTGGATAAATTTCATTATAAATAGCTTGCCGTTTATTTCCACTTTATTTCTCTAATTTACATTATTTTTATTATTATTATTTTTTTTTTTTATTGACTTATTCTTACTAAATTAAGCATAAATCTGGAAAATACTAAAAATTGTTCGCAACAACGTTTTTTGTATCAATCATAGTGTTCAGAAATAATCTCATATACGTATGAATACAACATGGGATTAGTTTTTTATAAGTATTTTGAAGTTATAATATTTACATCAAACATTTACAGGTCCATTGCTTTAATAAGAGATGTTGTGTTAGAATGAAAAATCTCACAACCAAGTAATTTCTTTATAATAGTGAGTATTTGCGAAATACAACTTATTTAATGTTAATTTCCACAAATCTATCATAAGTGTTATTTGTAAATAAAATAAAAAATGAAAATACTTTTAATTTTATTTCCATATATTATTTCTGATTTCAAATATCTGTTAATCAATTTATTAAGTTTTAAATTAAAACATTAAGGATTTCTATTTATACTAAATCAAATGAATTTTTATATAATTTTGTATCTGATTAAACAAAATAAACAAAAAAAAATTATTTAATCAAAAGTGAAAAAGTTCAACAAGTTTTTAGAATTTTTATTTGAAAGCAATATATTCAAATATAAAAATTTCAAATAAATATTTTGATATTTTTATTAAAAAAAAATCGAAGAAACAAAATTATTCAGCCACAAGAGGTTTAAATAAAAAAAATCATATAATTTTTTCAATTATTTAAGTTAAGTCTAACGTAGTAGCGATTGATTCAAAAGTTTTTTTCAACAAATAATGTTTCTTGTGGTTTAAAAAAATCTGTACAGGAGAATCTAATGACTAAAATTATTGAAATAAACTTATTTGAACTTATTAAATAATTGCACTAGTAAGAAGAATATTACTTATTTTTCTTTTTCCAAACAAATTTAAAATTATTCAAACAAATTTATGTTGAATAAAAATATTCAAAAATTTTCTATGAATATAAAAAAAATAATAAATAAAATATTTCAAATCAGATTTTATTTCATTTTCAAAATAGTAAATAAAATAAAGAATAATTGTATTCAAGCCAAGGAAATAAAATTTATTTCCAAAGTAGTTGAAGACTTTGGAATTTGATTTAAATTTTATAAAATTATATTCGAATGCTTCCGTTGAAATTTTTTCTAATCTGTCTTGTTAACAAATGGAATAATATTTAAATAATTTTATTCCAAATTAATTTCAAGTAACTGAAAATTGTATTATAAAGAATAAAAAATGATTTGTAACTATTTTGTAAGCCGTTTATATCAAAACAAAAACTAGTTGATTTCTGAAAAACAAAATTTCAAAAACTACATCGTTTACATATCTTATTTATTCCCAATATCGTTTTTGTTGACATTCACATTTCTTGGATATTTTTTTTATAGTATTTCCGCTCTATTTGCTATTTTTTTTTTCAATCAGAGAATACATATTTTCAATATTAAAACATATTTTAACAATTTTTAATAAATTATTTATTGTAATAATTTCATAAACAAAATTTCTATAAATTTAACGTTTTATATTTCTCTTTATATATGAAAGCTTTTTGTTTTAAAATTTGCTATACAGGATAGATCATAAATATTTATTTTAGTGGCTTTTATTTAGTTTTCAATAAAATCTAGTTGAAAATGGTTTTTTATTTGTATGGAAAAATCAAATAAATTTATGTAGTTTTTTATTCAAAAACCGAATAAAGCTAAAAACTACTAGTTTTTGTTTGGTGTAAATGGCATATTATTTCTAAAAATATAAATTGAATATAAAAATAATCTATTTTAAACAAATATTTTGAATTAAAATATTCATAAAGAAAAGCTATGAAATCTATAATAAAACTAAAACTTTAACGTGGCAAAAATAAAGTTGATTTCATGTGAAACAAGTAAGTAAATTCTTTAAACCATAGATTAACGAATAAATAGATATCTGAGAGAAAAAAAAACCTAATTCAATAGTCAAAAACCTAATTCATGCAACAAAAACCGTTCTAATTTTATTATATGCAAGTAACATGCTTAGAGTAACGTCAATTTTTCATTGATATAAGATGTTAAAAATAGCCTTTCTTAGTCGAGATCATAGTTCAAAAAGCTATTATATCTGGTCATCTGAACATGACCAATCGACAAAAGTATATGAAATTTTTACCGTCTGTTTTAAGAATTGCAGTTACTTAGATTTACATGTATATTGCAAATTGATTCGAAAAACGGAATTTGTTGAAATCTGACAATCCTATATGTTTAATAACTTTTTTTTTTTTTGATAAATCATCCATCTGGAGGTTGCCCTCCTGATATTAGATTATCATTTCTCTAAATTGCTACTGATAAGAAAGATTCCACACATGAACAGTACGTCTAAAGAGCGAGTTTTCCCTCCAATGTGTTGTGCAAACGACTTGCTAACACAATCCCTAATTTCATTAGAACATTCCATTGTAATACATTTGAGTACCTTGCTGTTACCAATAAACACGATCGGTCGATTTCCTGTGTGTTGTTGATAAACTCCAAAGCACTGGTCAATACATGACAGTTGTATTACATTTTCAGTCAGTAAGAAGATCAGCTGAAGTGAAGAATGTTTGGAATTGTTTAAAATTCACATAAAATTTTAGTTTAGTACAACGGATATCGTACTGTATTCTCGTGCCCAAAACATCAAGAGCTTAATATTTATACCAATTATTAAGGCAAATGAAGTACCATGATCGGCCACGTGTCAACACTGAATCTTACAAAAACGACATTATATGCGCGAACCAACCTTTAAAAGTTTTGGGCTAAAACTGAATGGATATGAATGACAAATGTAACTGTAATATATATAGTGATTTGAAGTAGATGGTGATTAAGAAAAATAAGAAATGTAATATGAGAGAAAACGGATTTTTTCGTTATCCCAGAATTGATCTTGAATACATTTGATGAGACCCCATAACAACACGTAAAGTTCGATCTCTAAGAAAGTTCGATATGAACAAAGAACTGTATTTTTGAAATGTTACGAAGATTGGAGAATGAAATCGTGCACTAATCCGAGTTACCAAAAGGTACAAGAACATTAAATTCATGTCTCTATAGGTTTGAAATGAGAAACAACTCCAGAGTGTTGTTTTGGTGCTCTTAAGCACATAATATATGTTTTAGTTAATTAAATTTCTACTTGCCTGACATACTTATAGCAGATATACAAAATATGGTGAAATTAATCTATTTCTCCATTATACGTCATTAATTTGAATCCTGATAAATCTTAACAACATCATATATATATATATATATATATATATATATATATATATATATATATATATTAGATCACTCATACGAGGGCGGATCAATAAGTCCATGACTTTTCGGACTTCCCTCGTAGTTATATGAAATGCAACACTATTCCCATCAAGTACCACCTGTTAATAGACTACTGTCAAATTTTGAGCAAGTGTCGTCATTTACTTTGCGTAAAAAATTGGATTTTTCGAGGTCCTTAAAATATTCATTTGTTTGGTCAATAATTTCATCGTTGGAGCTGAATTTCTTTCCACCGAGCCATTTCTTTAGGTTTGGAAATAGGAAGTAGTCACTAGGGGTTAAATCCGGAGAATATGGCGAATTAGATACCAATTCGTAGCCCAATTCATAGAGTTTTGCATTGCACGTGTTCACCCGTGCATTATCTTGATGAAAAAGAACTTTTTTATTGGTCATATGGGGCCATTTTCTTTTTAAATCCTCATTAAATCGGTCTAATAAGTTGGCATAATATTCGCCGTTTATTGTTTTTCCCTTTTGAAGGTAATCGATGTGGATTATCCCACGTGCATCCCAAAAAACTGTTGCCATCACCTTATTGGCCGACAAACTAACCTTGGCCTTCTTCGGAACAGGTTCACTCGGAGAAATCCATTGTTTAGACTGCTGCTTGGTCTCCAGAGTACAGTAATGGATCCATGTTTCTTCCACAGTTACAAAACGCCGCAAAAACTCATTCGGATTGCGGTTAAACAACTCCAAACAATCCTTTGAAGTTGTCACGTTTACGTTTATGGTCAATTGAGAGCAAACGCGGCACCCATTTTGCAGACAACTTTCTTAAACCAAGCTGATCATTTAAAATCGAAACCACACCATATCGTGGATTTTTTCGACATTTTCGGGTGTACTGACCTCACTCAATTGGCCATCCCGAACGTTCACCATCATTTGTACTTGTACGACCACAACGAAAGTCAGTAAACCACTTTTTTACCATTGAAATCGATGGTGCAGAGTCCCCGTAGTATTTATCGAGCTTTTCCTTGGATTGATTGACGGTTTTTTTTTCGCAAAAAATAATGTTTAATGACTCACTTTTTTCCATTTTTAGAAATATACACGATTTTGTATGTTTTAAACGCAAAGTAAATGACGACACTTGCTCAAAATTTGACAGTAGTCTATTAACAGGTGGTACTTGATGGGAATAGTGTTGCATTTCACATAACTACGAGGGAAGTTTGAAAAGTCACGGACTTATTGATCCGCCCTCGTAAATACAATTTTTTTGCTCCACCGGCAGTTTCTGGTAGACAGGCTTAAAAAAAAGATATGTGTGGAAAAATTGGATTAATCGGGTGTAAACCTATCCATTGTCATAGCTTCCAATGGACAATACTTTGAATAAAATACATTGAAACTTTAACTTAAAACAAACATTCATTTTTCATTAAACACTGTGGAAATTATTGCATATATACCAATATATTTTCTTGGAGAGCTTGAAATTTTTTTTCTTTGATCATTTTCCGTTTGTATTATTAAAGAATTCAAATATGTGTGGGGATCCGAGAGAAAATGGAAAATTCCTGAAGGGGTCCGCCAGGTGAATTATTGTGCGACCCCTGATATAATTGAATACAGTATTTAATAGAATTGAAACTATTAATGCAAAACGTCTGATTAAACACGGATTATATATATATATATATATATATATATATATATATATATACTTATATATATATATATATATATATATATATATATATATATATATATGTAATCCGTGTTTAATCAGACGTTTTGCATTAATAGTTTCTATTCTATCCGTGTTTATATATATATATATATATATATATATAAACTTTAATTAGTTTTTGATAAAACTGCTAGCTAAAATACTTATTACTAAAACATATTCCTACATACACCGTCATTTATTTGACATTTAATCTTTTTATAGAAAAAAAAACAAAAAAATATACACTTTCAAATGAGTCAAAATTTAAGGTCAGTCCACTGTTCTCCATTATCAATCAAACATCAAATAAATGATACCAAACGGTGCATGTAGAAATACCTTTCAGTAATAAGTATTTTAGGTAAAAGTACCATCAAATATGTCTTGAACTTTTTAATTCACGGAGCAACTAAAAGTGACCTTATAGGTTTACCGCGCAACTTTTCCTTAGACTATTTATATTAATGTTAGATCTATTTATTAAATATTTAAAGTACTTTTGTTGTGATTTTTAGAAAAACAATTAAAATGTTTTGTTTTATTTATTTATTATTTTTTTTTAATCGTAATTATCAAAAATATTAGCACAACTTTTCACAGATTCTGTAAAGACTGGTAAATTTAACTTCAATATTGTAGCTGCCATATTACTGCAGGGATCTACTATTATTTCATCGTCTTGTGTCAATAACTGGAAAATTTTATATACCATATTAAACACTTGTGACATTCCTTTCTTAATAGCTTTGGCACAGTGAGGTGGAGGTTGTTTTGAAGCATCAGTGTTCTCATTATATGCAGCATTTTTACAAATATTATCATCAGCATTTATAACAATATTAGTTTTAATGTTCAAAATTTCACAATAATCCACAAGTTGTGAAACGAAGTCGGTCTCCTCCACTTTGCAAAGTTGGATATCGTAAATAAAATTATTAGAGGTATCTTCTAAATTAAATACAGTATTGACTAAACAATTAATACCACCCAAATTTTGTGTTGCAGCATTTACATAATCTGTAAAATTTGCTTTATTGCCGATATTTACGTCAGCATTGGCTAAAGCCAAAATCGAAACAAATAATAAAATTGTTTTTTTACTATTCATGACCGTGTCTTGCTGTAATTTTCCTTGTTATACTGAAAAATTAATCAAAAAATTTATCGTTTATATACTGACCAAATTCAATACACTTTAGACATTTCAGTTGTTTAAATATTTTTATCAAATAATTATTGTAACTTAAATAAATAGAAATATAAAGAACTTTTTGTTTAATTGGGAATAAATAAGTTTTAATAACAATTCCAAATTTGTTTCTATGAAATAAATATTAAGGGTCTTCATGAACTTCCTCGCAAACTGTGCAATGTGTGCAAGTTTGCATACTCGAAAATGAACTGTCAAAAATTCTATGGAAAATCATTTGCACAACACTTATAAGTTTGCGCGCCTATTTAGTTTCGCATGACCAACTAAAATTTAAAATTGGTAATAATATTTTCATAATAAAGTTTAGTATTTCAAATTCATAGTCAAAATTAAACAATATCTACATTTTCTAAATCAAGATTTTTTAATTCACACATTTTAATACTTTGTTTTTAAAGCTAAAGTTCCTCCACAGGTT
Organism: Protocalliphora azurea; assembly: GCA_932274085.1. Lineage (NCBI taxonomy): Eukaryota > Metazoa > Arthropoda > Insecta > Diptera > Calliphoridae > Protocalliphora > Protocalliphora azurea. The sequence goes on along the minus strand of OW026523.1, from coordinate 76,775,467 downwards.
TTTCCAACATTCTGAAATTTTTTAAATTTCAAATAGATTTTGTGTTATGCTGTTTGATGGCAATGATTGTTAATAATTTTTGTTGAAGATTCTTTAGCTGTACCAATAATTACAATAAGTTTTTTTATTTGTTTTCTAAATAAATTAGAACATTCTATTGTCGGAGCTCCTTTATTTTCGTATCTTTTAAATTGTAGAAACTGAGGGCATAACAACAAATGCCTCTCATTAACAAAATCGCCTATATCGTTTACAGAGTTAATTAAACAACTCATGCCACCTACGTTTTTGACGGCAGAATCCAAAAGTTTCGGATAAGTTTTATAGTTTTAACGCTTATTAATAGGAAAATAAGAGGCCGTTATTTTACTATTCACAGCGAAACTTAGGTAATTCTGAGGTTTCTCAAAAATATGGGTCACTTAAATACTCGTTTTTAATAGGAAAATAAATATTTTCATTGGTTTTTATTATTTGTAAAATCTTGAAAACAATTTAAGTATTTATATGTTTTATTATTTAATAAAATAATATTTCGTAGTAAAAAAAAATAATATCGAAATTATGTCAGAAAATGAATTTCAAATTATTAATCGTGTATATCACCAACATCTTAGCATTGGGATTAGCTGATCCTATTACGGATCCAACAATTGATTCCACAAAAGTTACAGATCTAACAACTGATCCTACAGAAGGTACAATGGAAGGTAAATTTAGTAGGAACGAAATGTACGAGAAATTCGCTCTAGTTTTTGCTTCATTGTTTTTTATATAGAGCAACTTTTTCAAACAATAAAACTTCACTTGATACACTGAGCTAAATAAGTAATCTAGTTTAAAGTTATTAAAACCATAAATGTCAATAAAAATACATGAATAACAATTTATTTTGCGAAAAATCCTAAAAATTGAGGTAATCCTCCTCACATTCGTCTTTTTTTATTTTCATTTTGCGATTGCCTTTTCAAACTTAAAATTGTAAAAATGTTACAAGTGATCAACAATTTATTTAAAAAAACGTTAAAATGTTGGAGAAATTAATTGGTGGTCCATGGTGCCAGAATTGTGACAATAAACCAGCCGAATGAGTGAAGTGTCACTTCAATAACACATACATTGTGAGGTAAAAATAAGCTCATCAAGGACCTAACCTGTAACACTTGGGATATATACAAAAAAACCTTCCTGAATTAATATAAAACTATTGATCGGTCAGTGGTTAATTACGCAGCTTCAAAGTGTACCCCTTTGCTGAGTGACAACCAGTGGAAAAATATTCAAAGCTGCCAAAATTCAGCCTTAAGATGGTGATGGACTTTAATAGACTTTACTTTTTAATAGATTTACATGACTCATCCTGTATAAGTTGGCGCAAGATTAAAATTACATAGGTTACAACAACAGCACGAGGAAACGAAGTTCTTGCCAGCTTTTATTGATCTTAACAGAGTAGCAAAAAACAATGTGTTTACTGTTTACCTTTTGAATATCATACTTCGAAGTTTCCCACAGTCTAGAAATTTGAACGAATGATACCGTATTGACCGTTCCGTCCCCCACCAATCTGAGGTGAAGGTGCTCTTGATACCCTTTAACCTTTTCGGTCCTTTTGGGATAATACGACCCAAGAAAATTTTAATAATCCTATTTGTTCTCTAAAGTAAAGAAAATCATGCTTTAAAATGTCTCTGTCATAGTTTTGAGTTGTAAATTATAAATTAAATAACGAAACTAAATTTTAAACAAGTTGTTTCATAAAATTTTATAATTATTTGATGAGGTTTTCTTGAAAAATTTTTTATATTATTATTTTTTTTTTTATCTATCCTACCCGTATTTTTTTTACTGGGCTTATACTTATGTATAATTCGTATTATATTCAGGTAGAAATGTCGCAGCTAAACAAAGATGTATGAAGTTCTTATAAGATTTGTTCAGATTATCGATATTAGACATATTTTGTACCATTTGTATAAAAAAAAATCATAATATATATTATGATTTTTCAAGATAATAAAGGAACAGTAATCCCAAAAATTCGTCTGTTATGTTCTGTTCGTTATATTGACCTTCTCAACGGAAACATACACCAGAGTTCTCATTAATCAATAGACAAATTTCAAAATAAAATACCGTTAAATTCATAAGACACACTATATATGGCAAATGAAATTATGAATCTACATCGTGATTTTTAGTACTGAATAATGCAGGCACTAGCACTCTCCTGGGCTTGAATAGAAAGAGCTTAAGAATCATGATAGGGGCCATAACGGGTCACTGTTTGATAGGGAAGATGAGGTCTAGATGGGACGCTAGCAATTCCGATTTTTGTAGAATGTGTGGAGACGTCGACGAGACCGAGTCTATTGAGCACATTGTGTGCCATTGTCCACGATTGCAGCATCGTAGGATGAAATAGCTGGGTAGCCAATTCCTCGGCGGGCTAAGTGACGTTCGGGACGCAGATCTTGTAGACGTCATAGGCTTCGTCATGGGAATCGACTGCTTAAGGGAGAATCAGGGGTATAACCTTAGAGGGATTGGTAACATTGCTAATCCCCCTATATGATTCGTTCTCATTCCTACTCTTTTATCTTCTACTCTCCTATTTTCTGCATTCTATATTCTATATTTCACAGCTATTTCAACGAAGGGACTCACAATGGACCGGGATCGATCTCTGGATGGAGATGTGGTACTTTCTGGTATCACATCAACCTTCTCTATCTATCTATCTATCTATCTATCGTGATTTTTAAATCTAAAATTAAAATTATGATTTATATTAGCAATTAGTTCGTTTGCCCAAATAACTGCCTATGGATTAATGAAATAGTCTCTTAAGCCTTTTTTACAAACATATAAAAACTAGCTGCTTTTATAAACCGACAAAGAAGAACTGAAGGAAACTGGAACTTCCTAACTAAAATTGTGAAAATGATAAACCGTGTTATTTCAAAATATTGCATCTAAGTATTTTTAAATTAATTATATATTGTTTATATTTGCTAAATAACCTTATTATATTATTAGTATTTTTTCATAATACTGTAATTGTTTTTCCATGACGCTAATCATTGGCATAACATATTTTAATGTTATTTCATTCATATTGACTCAATATTATTCCCGTTTAAGTCTACACGTGTTTTAGATTAATTATTGCATCTATCATATATTTGTTTAATAATATTGATAATTTCACAAAAGATCAAATAGTTTTCAAAAAAAATGTATTTGTTATAAATAACTGGAAATTGTTATTAACCAACTTGAGTTTTTCCAACAACCATCATCAGTCAGTAATTTATCGGTTAAAAAAGAAAATAAAATGAATTTAAAATTATTAATTGTGTATATCATCAACATCCTAGCATTGGGATTAGCTGTTACGGACTCAACAATTGATTCCACAATAGTTACAGATCTAACAACTGATCCTACAGAAGGTACAACGGATCCCACAATAGTTACAGATCCAACAACTGATTCTACAATAGTTACAGATCCAACAACTGATTCTACAATAGTTACAGATCCAACAACTGATTCTACAATAGTTACAGATCCAACAACTGATTCTACAATAGTTACAGATCCAACAACTGATTCTACAATAGTTACAGATCCAACAACTGATTCTACAATAGTTACAGATCCAACAACTGATTCTACAATAGTTACAGATCCAACAACTGATTCTACAATAGTTACAGATCCAACAACTGATTCTACAATAGTTACAGATCCAACAACTGATTCTACAATAGTTACAGGTCCAACAACTGATTCTACAATAGTTACAGATCCAACAACCGATCCTACTATAGTTACAGACCCAGAAACTGGTCCTACAACAATTACAGATCGTACAACTGATCCAGTATCCGATAGTACAACAGAAACCTCTACTACTGCAGAACCAACCACTACACCAGCACCAACATTCGCCGATATTATAAATACATGCACACAAAATTTACTCGGTATCAATTGTATGGTCCAAAATGTCTACAATATTGAAGATGTGACAGAAAACTTTCGGTATGAAATTGGATTATGTAGCTCCAAAGATCGAAAAGAATCCGCTTCAATATTAGCCAAAGTTAAGAATCTTGAAAATTACGCCTCTAAAATTAAGCAAGCAAATGATAAAACATGTAGAAATGCAAATTATAATCCAAAAACAGATGCTAATAAGATTCCTTCCGCTAAGTGTGTGAAAAATATTACCAATAACATGAATAAACTAAATGAAAGTGTTGAGATAACGCTCAATAAAGTTAACAAATATTTTGATAAAAGCACTAATGGCTGCACTAGTATGGCTCTGTTGAAGTTCAAATTAAATTTAAATAATTTCCGTTCAATTGTAAAAGCATGTAGTAAGCTGGCCGCAAATGTGTAAAAATTATTAATTTTATAGTTCTTGAAGAATCTTTATCGGTTCAATAAAAATAAGGTTTAATAAAAAATACCATTACTGTCTAGATTTATTTGAAAATTAATGTATGTATAGATGTTACGCTGTTTTAGTATCTGTAATATACTAAAATGTTCTTTAGATATGTTATTTATATGTAAAAACTAAAATATTTTCTTCAAATCAAAGATTTTTAAAACTTTTGGTCAATACAATATTTCTATGCTAATATTAAATAAAATTCGGCACTGTAGCGAGGGAACTTCTCACATGAATTCTAGAAATCTCAATGCGCCAGTTGATAATTGAAGACATCTAAATGGTCATAGGGTTAAATTTAGTTCTACGATCTTGCTATTTTAACCTGTAGAAAAGGTTTTTAGAATCTCTTCTGTTGCCTCTAATCTCTAATGTTTCTTCAGGAAACATTTTCTGCTAGCCACTTATTAACATGGTTACAGAGAATCCCATATCTTAACAACAGCATTGAAATTGAAAAACTTTCAAAAAGCAAATAGACTCCTTCTAACGCTCTATTGCTGAAGTTTTGAATTTATCCGAAACATTTGACTCGGTTGATTTTTTTGTGCTGGTTACTTATTCCATTACTTGTCAATTAAATCAGTGGCATAAAAGAGTTTGTGGTGTTCAGAGGACAAAAATCAAGCTATAGCGTAAGATAAAAATTTTCTTGAATATTATTTATTTATTTATTAAGAGTAATATTACATATTACATATAAATATATTTACATTAATATTTATCTTGCCAAACTTCCTGTACTCCTCCAAGAAATCTCTATGGTATCGTATGTACATGATTGTTCCATTTCACGTTCGTCAATTGTATCTCTTTTCACTTATTGACGTAAGGATGGCAGACGTATTCCTACGGTTCAAATTTAGAAATTTCAAAGGGTTACTACAAATGACTCCTTCACTTTTCCTAGCTCACTAAATACTTCAATAAAATGTTGAAATTTTGAAAACTAGGGATGTGCGATTGATCTATTAATCGAGTATTCTGAATAATCAAATTTCAGATTAATCAATTTAGATTAATTAGAATTATTGATTAGTCGATTAACTGATTAAGATTAATCAAAATTTTGAATAACCGGTTAATCGCACAATCCTATTAAAAACTCTTGCTCTTGACGAACGGGCATAAATAGACGATTGTAGCGACATAAAAGACTATTGGTCGCTCTCTTCTTAATTATACTCTTTAATTATAAACCCCTTTTCTTTCAAGGACGCCATATAATCTGACGTGAATTTGTTGACCTTAACAAATGTACAGACTATTTAATTTACACCTGGAGTTCTGCTTCCACACCGGAGCAACGAAGCCACTGACAAACCATTCGTTGTATATGTAGCCAACATATAAAACCATATCCCAAGTTCTTTGAGGATCTTTTTTTTTACCTAGGTACAGTTTTATCACGTTCTTCCAGATGGTGAAAAGTATTTCTGTGTACTTAGTTATTGAAAGCACTGGTTGGCAAAAAATCGGCCCTTAAACACGAATAGTTGGATGTTCTTAACAAAAATCTGTTTTCAGTTTTTTTTTTTAAGTTATTTTAAAAAGTGATGCACAAATCTTGATTTAATTCACAGTTAAGTGAAAATACACACGTATACCTTCTATTAAGTGGAGATTATGCGCAAAAAATATCATTAAACAAAAATAGGTGAACTAGATAGAATTTGACGAGCTAAACACGAATCTGTTTTCACTTTTCTCTATCACATACTATTTTTTTTTTTTTTTTTTTTTTTTGTTTACAAGCGTGACCCTATTCAGCGGTCACCGCCATACCCCTCACAAACTGTTCAATTGGTAAGAGATGAAGTATGACGTCCAGAACCGCCTGTGGTGTACTTCTCATTGCACTTGTAATGCCAATTGAAGCACACCTTTGTGCCTTCGACAAAGGGTTCCTATTACTCTTTCATTCCAGTGCCTGCCACCACACAGAACAACCATATGCAAGAATTGGTCTCATCACCGAGGCATAGATCCAATTCACTACCCTCGGTTTGAGTCCCCAGTTCTTACATATGGAGTTTCTGCAGGTATAGTAGGCGTTAAAGCCACGTTTGAGTATCTCTTGAATATTCCTCTTCCAAGTCAGCTTACTATCAAGAAATACTCCGAGATATTTCGTTGAATTCCGTTCCCCCCATTACAGGTAATCTGAAATTCTGTACCTTGTACCTTCTAGAGAGCAGAACCGGCTCCGTCTTTTCAGGATTCACTCCCAGCTCTCTATCAGTGGCCCAAGAGGACAGCTCACCTAGGCGGACTGCATGATCATACTGATTGTGGGTAGAAATTTCCCCGCTACCAGTATGACCACATCATCAACATATGCCACGATTTTCCGTCCCCTCCTGTCAAATTGACGCAGAATCACGTCGACAGCCAATAGCCACAACAGGGGTGAGAGCACTCCCCCTTGCGCTGTCCCTCTAATCACCAGTTTCCTTAAATGTACTCCACCCAAGCTTGAGTTGATGATCCTGCTGCATGAAGAAGTCATGTACCTTAAGATCCACCAGCGCCTGCTTAATAGCGTCAATCTTGATGTTATTGAACGCTCGCTCAATATCCAAGAACGCGGCCATGATAAATTTCCTGTACCGAAGTCCTTGTTCTATATAGCTCACCACTTCATGAAGCGCACTCTCAACAGACTTACCCTTCAGGTAAGCATGTTGAGCACTACTTATGCAGTTGGTGCCAATGGACGATCTCAGATATAGATCTATCAGTCTTTCTAATGTCTTCAACAGAAAAGACGAGAGGCTGATAATTCTATAATCCTTGGGTTTCGAGTGACATGTCTTACCACCCTTAGGTATGAATATGACCCTTGGTATGTGTCCGTGAAGCAGACATCCAGTGAAAATATCCACAAGTAGTAGACGAACCGCTACCGGTGCATTCTGTAACATTGCCCGAAAGCGACCATCCGGGCCAGGTGATATATAAAGCTCGAATGTATTAACCGCCCATGTTACTCTCTTTCATCCCGATGGCGGGCTCTGTAAAGAAGAGCTCTTCTCTACCTGATCCTTCCAACTAAGGGTCCCTACAACCTGGAAAAAAGAGTTTCCAAAAGTACATTAAGTGACTCAGAGCTAGACTCCGTCCATGAACCATCCGATCTCTGGATACTACCCGGAGCACTAGGATCCTTCGGCAGTATCTTCCTGAATCTGGATAGTTCATTGACAGAGTCAATGGTCTCGCTGAACCTAATCCACGAAGACCTTTTAGCTCGTCTAATGTCCTTTTTGTACTTATTGAAATTCACCCTGTAGGTACCCCAGTCCTCATCCTTAACAGTTCTATGGGCCCTGTTATACAGCCTGCCGACTGTGGTCCGTTGAGCTCTCAACTCCTTTGACCACCAGACCGGCTGTTTTCTTTTATCCGGATAACTCAGCGGACAGGAGAGCTCATAGCTTCCGATTTTGCAAGGTTTGAATATTCGCTTGTTTTTGTTTAAAGAAGAAAAAAAATTATTTTGCCCAACAGTCTATCTCCACTTGATTGTAAGTATACATAATTGTGAATAATATCAAGATTTGAGTATAAATTTTGATGATATATAGCTTATTTTATTCATATTATTACCAGCTTTATGATAAGGGATTAAAAACTGCATTCATTTCTTAAAAAAAAAAATTTCAGGAAAAAAATTCTTCAATTTTACATGAAAAAATTACTTTTCCGACACTAATTTCTGAATAACTCGTAAATGTTGGACAGATTAAAAAAATAATGTTAAGGTGACTTAAAGACAATATTGGACTGCGTATTCTGGTCCAATTGTCTAAATCGGACAACCCTTTCACGAGTTATGGTAAATTATATTCTTGTATCCGCCTTATTAAGGGGGAGATATTAGACATTCTCATAAAAAATCACGACCTGATGGAAAAACCTGGAAGCAAATTCGATTTTAGCATGTCAAATTAAATCTAGTTAACATATTTTTCTTTGAAGGAGGACGAAAAACATTTTTTCGCTGACTAGTGTAATTGCAAGTTTTTAAAATATTCAGAACTTTTAAATATGTCTATAAATATTGAGTGTGTGGCTAAAAGATCAGTTTGAAAGAAATAATACTAAAATTTTATAAATTTCTTTAAAAATTTTTCTAAATTTAACTTTTATTTTATAATTTTTTTACTTAGACCAAAATATTAAAGTATTATTTTTTCTTTTTTTTTTCAGTTCGAAGTTACGATAATCATGCCAAATGTGGTCTAGTTTGGGTGCCACATGTTGTAGCCTATCGATGTCGTACCTGCGGAATATCACCCTGTATGTCCATATGTCGAGACTGTTTCAAAAAAGGCGATCACACAAATCATGATTTTAATATGTTTCTCTCACAAGCAGGCGGTGCCTGTGATTGTGGTGATACATCCGTAATGAAGGCTGAAGGTTTTTGCAGTGATCATGGTATAAATAATCGTGTTAACAAAGAACCAGTTCCGGCCAATCTTTTGGCTGTTGCCGAGGCTATAATGCCAAAATTGTTATTTCGTCTGCTGCAACATTTTCGCGAACACAGTGATGCCACTTCGCAATCATTCAATGTGGTGGCACAATTATGTGAACTCTTCACTAACATGCTAATCGATTTAAATAATATGGGCGAAATAATGCGTAAAGTAATGACGAGGGCACTGATAAGTCAAGAGGTGTATAAACAGTTTGCTGATATCAATTGTCTTAGTACCAGACATGCTCGAGTCTTGAAAAAGAATCGCGAAAAATATGAAGAGGCTGTTAACCGTTTTCCCCGACCAGAACCATCCGATGAGTATAAACATTTGCCGGCACTGGGAGAGAAACTAGTGCATACTACGTTGTTGGAGGAGTTTATATTTTGGACATTTAAATTTGAATTTCCACAAAATTTGGTGTGTTTTCTACTCAACATGTTGCCTGATCAAGACTATAAAGTACATTTGACCAGAACTTTCGTTATGCATTACAGTCGCATACCCTCGGTATTGGAATTGTCAAGAGATCCGGATACGCTGAGTAATCGGGTAGTACATATGAGTGTACAATTATTTTCCAATGAAAGTTTAGCATTAAAAATGGTTAATGAACTATCGCTGCTGCATGTGATGATAATCAGTTTAAAACTAATGATGTCCAAGATACTCATACAGAATACTTTACATGGTAAATTTCACAATAAATTTCTTATAATAATTATTAAAATAAATAATTTCTGTCTTTTTCTTATTCAGATCCTAAGAAAAATTTCCATTTCGTTATTGACTGCACCCGCCAAGTTATGAAAGATCATTGTTATTGGCCTTTAGTGTCTGACTTTAATAATGTTCTTTCTCATGAATCGGTGGCTTTGGTTTTCCTACGTGATGATAATCTCATTGATATGTGGTTTCAATTTCTTTCCATGCTTCAGGGCATGAATGTGAATGTGCGCGAGACCGCCTCACATGTAGAATTTGAACCCAATTCATATTATGCTGCTTTTTCATGTGAATTAGAAGCCAGTGCATATCCAATGTGGTCAATTATCTCTCATTTGCAGGATGGCAAACATGCCCATTTAGCTAAAAAGATTATTACCTATTGTGTTAATATGCTGCATGAATGGTTGGATGCCATTTATTTTCCAGAACCAAAAATTTCACAAGTAAGTTTTGTTATTAGAAGTTTCTTGATAACTTTTTAATTTTTGTTGTTTTTTTAGGAAGAAATGCTGCAAGCTTCATTTCATTTTCCTTTACATCGTTATTTGGCTGCTTTTGTTTGTCAAGCGGTTACTAAAATGGGCATGTCTTTGTCAGAAGTTTTACCCACCAGATCTTATATTTTACCTTTATTGATGATGCATCCCTTAAGAGTACAGGTGAGATTTTATTTTAATTTTTTTATCCTATATTTTTCATAATTTAAGATATCTCAGTCTAATTGATTCAAATAATCTTGATTATTATGTTATTTAATGACATTATTCTCAAAGAATTCATCTCCTAAATCCCTTGTTATGTTTTAGGTAGGTAGGTAGGTAAGGAAGGGTTTCCCAGCACTCATAAGAGTGCTTGTGCATCCACTCGGAGACCTAAAGGTCCATTGTGAGTCTTCATAAAGAATATAGAAAGAAACTACAGATGAGATATAGAAAAGAGCAGGAAGGAAAATGATAGAGAAAAAAAAAGCTGAGATCAAGAAAAGTATAGAAGAGAATAGAAAGAATCAGAAAAGGAAAAGTACTACCGCCCCAGGTCGCTCGCTCTAAGCCAACGACCCCCTCTTAGCCAGCCTATTCCCATGACGAATCCTATTAGTCTATCGACCTCTATTGTCTATATACTGTCCAATTCGTCAAGGAATCGACTGCCTAACCATTTCTGCCTACTTACTTGTAGACATGGACAGTGACATATGATATGTTCCACAGTCTCTAGCTCCTCATTATCTTCGCACATTCTGCATAGACCGGAGGAACCTCTATCCCAATACCCTATCATTCCCCCTATGGGACAATGACCTGTCAGAATACCTAACATAGTCTTCAGGTTTTCCCTTTTCATGCTCAAAAGTAGATTTGTATCTACTTTTGGGCATGAAAACTTGCTCTATCAAGTTTGGGCCATAGGACCCTTGATAATCTGCAGTCCGTTCTACTTTCCCATGCATGATTGATTCTATCCCGAATCCACTCCCTAATTAACTTGAAGTAAAAGCCTAGAGATGGTCTCACACCGCTTTCACTTACAGTCCTATCCAAAGCTGAGCCGTTCCTAGCTAATTCGTCAGCTACCTCATTGCCATTTATCTCGCAATGACCCGGTACCCAGCAGAGTCTGATATGGTAATCTCTCATCAATCTCCTAAGAGCCTTCTTACAGTCGCTAACTAGCCTAGACTTGACAAAGTGTCCTTTCAAGGCTTTCAGCGCTGCCTGGCTATCCACATACAGAGTTACCTCTGTATTCACTTCTATGTTCCCTGCAATCAATTCTGTGGCCCTAAGAATACCTAGAATTTCCGCCTGAAACACGCTACAACTATCCGGTAGTCTATACGTCTTCCTGATGTTTCCCTCAACTAGATACACACCTGCACCAGTGCCTGTATCCATTTTGGATCCATCAGTGAATATCGATACACCACCGAATAGTTTCTCCCTATCTGACCATTGGTTCCTACTCGGAATAATCAGTATAGGATTTTCCCCGAAATCGACCTCCGTGCACATATAGTCCGTGGATCCAGAGGGAACCAGGGCATGTCCACCAAGATTAACCTCGTTTAAAAGTTTGGAATGTCCTATTCTGATTGATCCTGTAAGTCCTAGTTCACTAAGTCTAAGCAGGCTCCTTGCAGCCATTCCCATCACGAACTCCTCAATGGGTAGGAGATGCAGAATGACGTCAAGTGCCGCCTGAGGTGTGCTTCTTACGGCATCTGTTATGCCAATCGAAGCACATCTCTGGGCTTTAGACAGAAGATTCCTACGACTTCCTATTCTCATTGCCTCCCACCATACCAGACATCCATACGTCAGAATTGGCCTCACCACCGAGATGTAAATCCAATTTACTACCATCGGTTTGAGTCCCCAACTCTTACCTATGGAGTTCCTGCATGTGTAGTAGGCGTTGAGACCTCTCTTAAGCCTCTCCTGAGTGTTCCTCTTCCAAGATAATTTACTATCAAGGAACACACCAAGGTTTTTTTCCTCTTTTGCCAGTCTTAGTTCAGTCCCCCCTAGTACCGGTAGCCTAAACTGCTCAATCCTGTACCTTCTGGTGAAAAGAACTAGCTCTGTTTTCTCCGGGTTGACCCCTAAACCCTTACTAGTGGCCCATGAGGACAGTTCGTTAAGTTCATACTGCATGACGTCGCTGATCGTGGAAAGAAATAACCACGTCATCAGCATAGGCAACGATTTTCCGCCCTCTTGCGTCAAATTGTCTTAGAATGACATTGACGGCTAAGAGCCATAGCAAGGGCGAGAGAACTCCTCCTTGCGGAGTTCCTCTAGTCACTATCTTCCTTATGCATGCATCTCCCAAGTTCGAATTAATTATTCGGCTATTCAGCATCAAAATAATCCATTCGATTAGGAAGTTTTGAATGCATAATGATTCTAGTGATTCTCTAATAGCCTCAATCTTAGTGTTATTGAAAGCTCCTTCTATATCAAGGAACGCTGCCAATGTATACTCCCTATACTGCAGGCCGCGTTCAATGTAACTCACCACATCATGTAGCGCGCTCTCAACAGATTTATCCTTTAGATAAGCGTGTTGAGCCCCACTGATGATATGGTTGTCAATTGTCGTCCTCAGATAAAGATCGATCAATCTCTCTAATGTCTTCAAAAGAAAAGACGATGGGCTGATCGGTCTAAAATCTTTAGGTTTCGAGTGGCTAGCCCTACCCGCCTTAGGTATGAAAATTACCTTAACCTCTCTCCACCTTCTTGGAATATATCTCCTAATCAGACATACACTAAAAATCTCAGTGAGAAGTGTTAGTTCCGTGTCACTGATGTTCTGCAACATGGCTGGAAAAACAGAGTCTGTACCAGGTGACTTGTAAGGTTCAAAGGTGTTCACCGCCCATGCTACCTTATACTACTTCACTAAGTTCCCTATCAGGTACACATTCTGAGAATCCCAAGATTCGTCCTGCCTGTGCATCTGCCTCTAAGTTCCTACAGCCTGAAAAATGAGTTTCCATAAGTAAACTCAGAGACTCAGAGCAAGACTCCGTCCATGAGTTATCCGCACGCTGAATATATCCAGGAGCACTAGGATCCTTGGATAAAATTCGCCTGAATCTGGGTAACTCATTAACAGAGTCGATGGACTCACAGTAGTTCCTCCATGAGTCCTTTGCCCTCTTAATGTCTGCCTTATACCTATTAAAACTTTCCCTGTAGCTGTTCCAATCCTCACACTTGCGTGTCAGTTCCGCCCTATTGAACAGCTTCCTGACCTTAGGTTCCTAAGTTCCTTGATCCACCATTTAGGCTGTTCCCTCTTTCCCGGAAATATTACCGCACAAGTTAGTTCAAAACTGTTCCTAACTTTCCCTGTGAAGTCCTCCACTAAACTCTCAACTCCCTCTGATGACAATTGCCATCCTGGAGCGGCGTTTAGTTACCTATCCATAATGGCCCTAAAGGAGTTCCAGTAGGTTCTCCTGGAGTTTCTATATGATTCTCCCTTTGGCCTCGCGAAATTTAAACTAATTGATATCCTGTTATGATCCGAAAAGGAACATTCACTATCTACCCTCCAGTTCGTAATGTAATCGCTCCTAAAGTTCGTCAGTGTTATAGCTATAACTGCCTCTCTATCTTTAGTTCTCTCTCTCATTGATATCCTTAGTGAATGGTACAAAAAGTGTATACCCTTTGACACTTAATCCACATACTCTGGTGTTATTGATCCAGGGCTCTTGGATTAAGGCCACATCCACTTTGGAGTCGATAAGGTTTATCGCTAGTTCGATAGAGGCTGCTTCACAGTGATGCAAATTAATTTGCACCACTTGCAGCCTTGTTGGTACTGTCAGATTTCGGATACCGGAACCTGATAGTGCCCAGACCGAAATTAGCGATTCCCCCCATAGACTCCAATTTCCTAAGGGACTCCTGGTCTATAGCAAACCTGAAGTCCCTTCCAAGGTTCTCTTTACAAGTCAGAGAAGCTAACAACTTCCACTGACTAGTATCCAGATCCTCGTTCTGGTTGACCAGTACTGTCAGTATAGTTTCCACAGGTTTTATGGGTGGTGGAATCCACACTGTCACTACTGGTCTCAGGGGCAACTCAGATGCGAGTATCACATCCAGTTTCGCCTCTGAACAAAAGCTGCCACACTTGGCAATCGTGGCCTTGAGAAAGTCAAGTGATTTCTCATTACCACAATTAACAGTTTTGACACCCTTTGACCAGTCCGCGCCTTTGAAGGACACTTCATCCGGCCTTTCTTTCATTAAGGCGATCTCGTCGATTAGCCCATCTTCAATCAACCTCCATAGATCCGTGCTAATCCTCCCATCTGGGTCAGCACGGTCTATGACAGCCGCCTGAAGATATGCCGGCTTCATCGACTCCTTCGCCTTTTTCGAGGTAGAAGGCTTGTCGTCACCAGATCTAACTCTCTTAGTGATTACCTTTTGGGGGCCCTTAAGAGATCCAGACGGTGTGTGACTCGCCTTCTTGGCGGTAGGGACTGATTGGTCATCGTCAGACCTAGCCCTCTTAACGACCTCCTTACGATGATCCTTAAGAGAGTCAGATGGCTTATGACCAGCCTCACCTCCAGCATTCTTTATCATCTTCTTTTGAAGACCTTTAAGAGAGCTGGGAGTGTTGTTTGCCGCACCTTTCTTGCTGGTAGAGGGTTGGTCGTCTCCAGACCTTGCTCCTTTGGTGATTGATTCACCAGAGTTGCCGGATGGTTTACGATCAGCCCCCTTTTTGGCAATGATAGCCAGCTTCCCAGTTTCAACCGATCGTTCCGAAGATGTGATCAGTTTATTTGGTCGGCCGCTATCATTGTCTTTATCCTTGGACTTCAGTGCGACGCCTGACACGTTTCCTATTCTCTCCCGAGCATTTTCCAGAGTGGTGTCAAATATCGCATTCAGTCCCTCGGGATAAGACATTCCCAAGACAGCTGAGGTCGAGCCATAGATTTTTTCAAATCTAATAACACACTTCCTATGCCTCTTGATAAGGTATTTATCCCTACCACTGACTGACGACAGATCCCTCTTGGCCATCTTATTAAGAAAGATCAAGGAGGCTCTGACGCCATTCTTCGCTTTTTCACCGCGTCTTCCCGAACTAATTTTGAACTCACCTGTCCATCATCTCGTGCGGGTGACACCTCGGATGCTGGAGAACTCCGTTCCTGAGCGTGAACTGCAATCATTGTTATTTCATGTTCCTCATCAGAATCAAGAGTAAGATCCTCTAACTTCTCCGTAGTGCCCGTCCCCCCGAGATAGTCTCCAGGTGAGCCCAAGAGGTCGTCCGTTTCGGCCAGTTCACTCAATAATTGTTCCTCCTGAGCAATTATGTCCTCGTGAATTCTTAAAAGGTCAGAGTGAGTGTCCGAAACTCCTACTGAAACTGCCCTATTCTTCCTCTCCACATCCTTTGTTTTAAAATATTCCTTATTACTTATCTTGGTCCCACGAAAATGCACGTACTAAGCGAATCATCTCGCGCAGTGACGGCGTGCGCGGACTAGGCTTTTAAAATTACAACCAACCCGTGCCATGGGCGTTGGAGGGGAGCTGTTAGCGATTAGTTTCTTTTAGCACTAACTAACCATACAGATCCTCGGCACTGCTACCTCACCTTGATCTTAAAAGTGCACTTAATTTATTTGGTCCGCGAGAACTTCTATGAGTTTCTAGGTTTAGATGTAATGCGTAGGACCCGACTATAGTCAGTACATGGAGATCTGTAACCAATGGTAAGTGATATCCAGTTTATTGACTACAATCGGATCAGAAACCTTACATCCGAACCCCCCTATCCGCCACCTGGGGACACGTCCGATGGGAGTAAATAAGTAAAGACTCCACACGGAAGTATATTGTCATCAATATGTTGCCGAAGGTTCCCGCCTGCCTGTGAAAATAAACATTCCGAAGTTTTGTTAAAGCTCACCAGGCTTTCTTTCTTTTACATTAGAGTAAAATTTTGTGGGAAGACCACTGATGATGATGAGCAAAATACTGGAAAAATATTAAAAAAAAAATAATAATAAAAATTTATCTCCAGTTCCCTACCAACGCGCACTGGGTTAGAATACGTGAAAAATGTTTTTTTAATACTATTTTACTCAAGTTTGAATGTTTCGAATTGTAATGGTCTTATTCAGTAATATTGATATATGTATTCATTTAACCCTTTTGTAACAAAAGCAATATTTTGGTATCACGGTTGATAATAGGTTAGGTAAATTCTTATGGCAAATAAATTTAAGAAAATAAATGTCACAAGAAGCATAAATTTGTTAAAAAAAAACAATTAATTTGTGTAAAATAGCGAATAAACTTCAAAGACTTTCTTTTATTCGATTATTACTGCGTTTTTAAAAGAATTTATTACATTTTTTATAAATTCATTGATATTTAAATGTAATATATAATTCAGTTCAACTTATTTGCAAAAATTGGTGATTTCATTTTTTGGGAGCTAAATGTATAAAATTATAAGCATTTTTGAGTGATATTCCTACATTAGAATCACATAAAGCGGTTTCTGGGAACACTTTGGTATATGCACATATGTACGTGAAAACACGTTTTCTTCGTTTAAGCTCTGGTGACATTTTTATAAAACTGTTTTAAATATTAAAAATCGATTTATTAAGATGAAAAGATAATAGTCAAATTAAATTAGTAATTTTATTTTTAATCGATTCGATTTTTTTTTTATTTATTATAATTAAAATTACAATAAATCTTTAATTGAAGCACTGATAGCAAAGGCTATCGTTTTAATATTTCAATCATTATTTTTTATGTATTAATTTCTTATTAAAATATGTATTTATGTATTTTAAAGAGGTTATACCTTATATATAAGATTGTATAAATTTAACATCTTTGCATATAAAAAGTATGTATTTTTCAAAAAAAAAAAAAAAAAAAAACACTCAAAATTAAAGCAAATTTAATTTTTATTCGGTATATGAATATGAGGAGCAAAATCATAAGTCATAAGTTTTGGTGCCAAAAATCCTCCATAACCCGGTCTACCTTTGTGATAGAGACCAATACCAGCCAATGGCACCGCTGGCATTGAGACAACATCCTGAATGTCTATAAAAGGTACAGTTGTTTGAGCAACATCTATTGCAAAACTTGTAGGTGAAAATTTTAAATATTGATTATGTTGAGAATCCGGTTCTGATTTGCTACTAGAACGTATCGGTATATCAACATCATTAAGATCAAATTTGGATCTAAAATAAATATAATTGTAATTATTACTTTTTAGAACGATATAAGTATTAAAACAATTTTGGAAAAATTATTGAAATATTTACCTTCTATATTCACTAACTATGTTAGATTTCCAGTAACTATTTTCCTGGGGATTTATCAACTGACCAGTTTCAAAGTTAAATTCACTTAATCTTGCCTGTAAATTTAAATGTGCTTCTACCACTCGAAAACGTACACCTGTCACTACAAAATTATTATCATCTGTTTGTATATCATCCAAGTCAATCGAACGAGTGTCATAGGTTAAGGTATAATAATCTTGATTATTATTAACACCTCTTTCGTAGAGAGTATAATTATCAACTGGCTTCCAGGCTAGTGTAGATTCGTTAATCATACCTCGGGGTAAAAGTTGTCCTTGTTGTATTTGCAAATGGAAAACACGATTTTCCTTAGTGAAACGTAAACCGATGACAACTCTGATTAATAAGAAAAATATTTTTTTATTTAAATATAAGTATGTTTGTTAACGTCTTACTTGTTGTCATTGATATTCGAAAGAGCTTCTCGTAAATTGAAATAACGATCCGTTTTAATGCTGTTTTGATCATCACATAAGCAGTAACAATAATTACACTCCCAGAATACGTAACGCATCCATGATAGAGCCTGAGATAATTTTTAACGAAAAAATCGTTTCTAAAAATATGAAATATTTAACTAACCTGTGCTTCACCACGATCACAACTATTTTTATTACCAGCAGTAACACCACCATATTCAATATATTCATAACGTCGAAGCTTCTCAAGGGGCTTAAAATACACATTAATTAACTTAAAATATATTAATAAAGTATGCGTTAATACCGAAGGACAAATTGTCATAGACCAGGCAGCATAAGTACAATCATGTATTTGTCCTGTACAACGTTCTTGATTGGCACAAAACTGATCCATATAGCAACCCTCATTCTTTGTGCGTCCATAAGCTGAACACGATGCCATACAATCACGATTAGTACTCATGTCAACTTCATTCTCAACGTAGCCCTGTAGTAGACGTGTCACTTGATCGTATGTCTTACCCTCAATGTGATAAGCAGGATCACAACGCCACACCAGCCGATCGGCACGTTCCATTACTTCACGTAATAGGCGCACAGTTTTTTCAGTACGTTTTTCATAATTATTACGCATAATTTGGGCTTCTTGTGTAAAATTGCCTTGAAAATATTACAAAAATATTATTTGTTCAAAAATATATTCAAAGTTTTATTCAGCTCACCCTTTCCATATGCTCTTAAGATCATCCATGAGAATTCTAACATAGTATAAGCTTTCAGTTCCGTTAATGCTATATCGGTATACAGTGAGTATATAAATTGTTGGGTAGATTGTTGGTTCAAACATTTATCTTCCTTCTAGAATTTTTTAATATATGATTTTAATTCAAATTTTTTTTTTTAAGATTTAAGTTCTTCACTTACCCCATAACTCGAGACCATTATCTCAAAAATATTTGTACCCGGTCTACTGGACCTATCATCCGTACCAAATATAGTCAAATGCAAACGATCCATTACATGATGTACAGAAAAACCATTGGGCGAAGCAGTCCATTCAGCGAATGTCAATAGTGTTGAATATTCCAGATTGTCTTGATGTTTAACATATTGTTGCAGTTCCTCAAATCGTGTCGTTATAGCATTCATGGTATTGGTAATATCATGTTGTTTTGCTAGCAAACGCATATTAATGAAATTATTAACTGGTTCAGCATGCTGCAAAAATAATAAATTAAATGTTTGCATTTTAATATTTATGATTTCTATTTCATTTTTATAAAATAGAAATCATATTTATTACTCTATTCCAGTTTTTACATACCCTCTCTTCAGTAAGTTTGATTTCCTTACTAACGTCGCCTAAGCGTGATACAATCAAAGGCATATTATTCGATCCATGTGAGACATTTTGCGCAACATTCCAGATTTCTGATATAGATGTTGTCACCTCCTTCACTACATTGATGATGTCTTTTGCTGCTAGAGCTACACCAATAACTTGTGCAATAGTAGCCGAAGAGGTTTTTGGATTGGTTATTAGTATAAATATGAAGAGTGTAAAGCTTAATATTTGCCACTTAGGTCCTCTCAGTTTCATTTTGTTTAAAATCTTTTTTAGTATATCACTAGATGTCTATAATAAGTTATCAGCAATATTTAGGTGCAGTTTTTACTGTCCTAGATAGTATATCTGGACACTTCTTAGCAGAGAAAAAAGTCATTATATATATATATATATATATATATATATATATATATATATATTTAAACTAAATATAAAATAAAAACAACCTTCAATGCTATAGAAGGTTACATCTCATTAAAATGGATATAAGGGTTTGCCAGTATTTATATAGAAACATTTACAAATTTGTCCAATTAGATTGTTTTACTCACATACAAAACTGTATTGCACGAGAAATAATATTATTAAAACTTTATAAGATTACGAGTACATAAAATTTAATAAAAGTCTTTTGATCTTTTGTTCTATTTTTATAAAATTTTATTTATTTATTGCTTATTAATTCAGCTTGTAAAACACGACTGTATTAAACTTACTGGAAACACGGACTGCAGTGTTATGTGATTCTGGGGTTTATTATCACCTCAAATTGCATGTTATGCGGTTCATACCAGGGATGAAAAATTCATTACCAGTCTATCACTAGATACAACAAATGAGCGTTGATCTAAAAAATTTTATTATGTTTTGCAGATACATTGGATAATTGAAGGTGTTAAGTTAAAACTCTAGCACATCATATCATATGAATCGAATACCAGTGCTCTTATAATTTCTTTTGTTTATTTTTATTTTATTTTGTTATTATTCTTATTTTAAAATTAACGACTTCTTTTAGTTGATCTACTGTAGAGTGCTCCTTGCGGAATCCAAACTGTTGAGGGTTAATATTATTTTTTTATTTTGATTAGAAAAATTTAAAATTCTCTTATTTATTATACTTTATTCAATAGGCTTAGGAGGCAGATCGGTCTATATCTAGACGGTAATTTAGGATCCTTTCCTGGCTTAGGAATTGGAATAACTTTTACCTTCTTAAAAATCGTTGGAAAATATCCTTCTATTAAACAAGAGTTGAAAAGTTTACTTAAAGTTTCATAAAAGCAATAGGATATATTTTTAAGGATAGTGCTATTAATGAAATCTAAAATAAGAGCTTTATTATTTTTCAATAGAAGTACAAACGATTTAACATCAGCTAAATTGTTAAACTTCACTTTATATCTTAGGTCAAGAATTGTATCGTTTAGATCATACGTGAATAATTAGATTCCATAATCAAATTTGAAATAAATTTTTACCATTTCGGTCTTTGTTAAGATGGAAATCAATAAGTTTATTTAATAGCTTCCAATTAAATTTTAATTGATTTTTATAATTTAAATCTCCACATCTTTGAAATTTACGTTCAAATTTATTTCTCTGACTAATTAACATTTTAATAATATGAAAGATTTTTCGATGCCAAGTGTTTTTACGACCGACACGTATTTTCTTAAAGTCTTCTTTAAATATAGATATTAATAAATTAAAACAACAATCTAGATTACCTGAATTAGAAAGAGGTTGGTGAATATTCTGACTCCTAATTTCACTTTCCACTCAGTTTCTGATCACTGAACAGTCTGCGGGATAATACAAGGGAACTAAGTATGATATATTTCGAATATGACCAGAAATAACTCACTTATTGGTACATGGTCCTACTGTAAAGTAGACTTGAGTTTGTTAAAAGAATGCCTACTGTAGATGAATGCATAGTGTTGATATTTTGTCCAAAGAGAGTATAATAATTTGGGTAATATATGTAGTAGCTGGATTGAAGGCAGTGGCTTTAGAGCTTCCTTACCAGCCGAATTATTTGACACAATTCCAATCACCGAAGATAAAAATATTGTTCGAAAATGAAATTAATTTATCCAAATCAGCCTTGAAATTGAAAGTGTGAGCTGGATTATAGTCACCAAGTTGAAATTTAAGGTACGGTTTCAGAATAGTCACATTTAAAAGGAGAATATCGATTTTCCTTTTGCGCAAAAAGATATTCCAGCTGAGCAACTAATGACTTGGGTATTCCAGTGCATAACGCGTACATTGTGAATACAATTTGAATGTTGAAGCATCATACCCAAAACTCGTAGCCTGTCGAACTTATTCCGACATCTTTGCTAAGGATATTTCCATAAGTCTTTCATTTGAAATATCATCATTATTATTCCTTTCGTGGCTTTTGTTTTTAGCCACCTTAGAATACAAATTACCATGGTGTTCTTGTCTTGATAATTTAGGAAAATCATGATCGTCTTGTTTAAAATACGAAACATTAGTTCTTCTGCTGGTCGCCCTAGATCTAAATGTTACTCGATGTCGGATTTCTAAATATTCTTGATGACTTGAGCACTTTGAGTCACCAGCTTTATGGTTAACGCTCTTAAGGTTCCTTTTCTTGCAGTTGTAACATTTGTAAATTATACTACCGCCACTATACGATTACAATTTCTAGCACCATGTTCATACATAACACACTTGGTGCATTGTGTGGGATCTTTGTTTCCCTTTAGATGCTTCTCCAATACACAAATATATTACAAAAATATCTAATTTTCATAACCTCTCTTTTTGAAACATGTTGACGGTCAAACTCGATCAGATAGAGCGCGTCATCTACACTAAATCTTTTTGTTTCTATTTCCGTCATGCTTACAGGTTTTATATTATGCGATTGTCGTTATATACAGTTTTTGTAGGCCAAATAAAACCAATTAAAAAAATGTTATCGTTCTTCAACACATGAGTATAAAATTGGTATTTTTTGTATGTAAGAACACTTAAAGCTTCATTGTACAGCAATAGCGAACTGGATAAAATTTTCGTTCCAATAGTCGTTTATATGTATACTTATCGCCAATTAATCTGATGAGTCGAACTATAGAAGGATTCTCTAAAAGAAATTGATTCTTCTTCATCGTCTTCAGTTTTTGGCACCTTGAATTTAGGGTCATTGCCCCAATGTTTTCTTCTCTTTTGAGCAAACATTGCCAAACAAAAGAAAATTAAACAAAAATAAATAATTATTTATACTTATTATTTAAAAAATTTAATAATAATCTTAAGACAGAGATGCCAGATCTAATAAAAGTTCGTTTCTAGGGAAAAAACTTCCGGTGATACAGCTTTTGCTGAGTTGACAACCTTTGGCCGAAGATCCAATTGTCGTGGGAACTATCGACTACTGGTAATCTTGAATCTAGGGCTATGTAAATATTAGACTGAGTTTCGAAAGACTTAATTAAAGCTTAGCTTAATTTCCTTAAATTTCTATTCGGAATTAAAAACATTATTTTACAGCCTCGATTCAAAGGTTTTCGTTTGAATAGTTATAATTCTATATTGAATCAATTCATAATGAATTATATTTAACCATTGAATGATTACATTTTTTTTTTATTAATTCAATTAATTCATTTTAGCCAGATGAGGGAATTTGTCCCAAATAAGGATTTCACCTTTCATTTGAGGACAGGTTTTCATGTGGAATTTCGTAAAATATTGATATTTTTTCATTATCGAATTATAGAACATTTTAAATAAAATTTCTACTCATAGAAAATTTTCGATAAATGTTCTATATGTAAAATTCTGTGGCCAAAAGGAAAAACTACTTAAGTTATTTCGTTTTCCATTTTCTTAACTTTAATAATTGTTATATTTCATTACATATTGTGTAAATTTTTTACAAAAATCTGTCCATTACTTTAGGAGATAGTAGTCTGCATAACAACATATTTCGTTTTTTTCTCGAAATGTAAAAATTGTGTAAATTAATATGTGCTTTTTTTCTATTTTTCTTATATTAAATTTCATGATTGAATTTAATATTCTTATTTGAAATATGTAGTTTTTTTAAGACATAAATTTTAGTTTCATAGTATTTTGTAAATGGAATAAGTACATAATTCAACGTATTCAAGATATATTTAAAAATTCCTTTTTTGAAAAAATGTATAACTTGAAATAACATTTAAACAACATACTTATACATATCTTTTTGAAAAATATACCATATAATTTTCGTACGAATTGCGAACATATTTATACGGTAGAAAATTCCAACTTGTATACCTACGACCTTTAATTTCAATTGAAAACCTAAAAAACGGTCGCCTGAAAAGTAATAAAAATCAATTATGTAAATATGTATGTATTTATTGAACGAAATAAACGGTTACAATTCAATGAAACAATTTTTGAAACATTAAAACAAAATGAACAACATAATTTAGAACATAGAATACAACTAGAAGTTTATGTGAAAGGCTTCGAAGTGCCTAAGTTTCCAAAAAAATTACTCATTCTTTTCAAAACACAAAAACAAAATATATGTGACTACATGTATTTTGTTGTTGCATTAATTAGGTTTTAGACAATTGAATCACGTTTTTTTTTCTCTCACATAAATATCTAGAAAATATCTATGCTTTAAAATCACAAGTATAAATCAATAAAGTTCATTTCCAACACTACTTCTCAAAGATTATTATTTTTTACATGTCTTTGCCAGTGTTGCCACATTTTCATCTTAACACAATTTTCGAAAGAATCTACCAAAATTAATAGAAACCTATCAAAACTTAATTTTGGAGAAAAAATTGTAAGAAAACCACTCCAATAATTGACAAGTTGAAAATATTAAAGAAAACTGATATCCGTTCTTTGCCCACTACCAGTGATAGAAAATTGTAGCCATAATAGATTTTTCGTAGCAGCAGAATAATGTGATAACGAAAATCAGTTAAATACAATGCTGCTTATATACCATAGTTTATCCCAAAATATACAAATAAATAAATCGGCTGAAATACAAATATATGGATATGTTAAACTTGGGAAAATATTGTGGCAAATAGTCCAAAAAATAAACATTTTTTGTCGAAATTTAATATTCTCATTTTGAGTCAAATTTAGATTTTATTTGATTAAGAAATATAATTTAATATTTTAGTAATTAGCTTCAATAATTTCTTTCTAATTTGGTTTATTCAAAGTTGTTTTGTTTTTATAATAATATTTGAAACATCAATGTGACTATATTTATTCTGAAATCTACTACAGTATCGTTCTTAACTAAAACCTATAAAAGATTTAAATTTATTTAATATAAGATATGTTAAATGTAACCCTTCTGATTTTACCATATTGATATTATTTATTAGGGCTAATATTCATAATAAAGGAATAAAGGCATGTCATTTACTCTATAAAAACAAAAGTGTCAAGCCATCTATTTGACAGACATAAGATTTTGCGAGCTATTTTTTAAATTCTTTTAGTTAAGATAATTCTTTCACAATTATAGAAAACCTTTTTTCTGTACTTATACAAATTGCTACTAAAATTTAATTATTATTAACTATTTTTTAACATCTAACAAAATTCGATTCAGCCTACCTTCTAACCAAAGGAAAAAATTCTACCAAATTTAGTAGAAAAAGTCCAAAACGGCAACGCTGGTCGTAGACAAAGTATGTACAAGTAGTTCAATTCTCTTTTGGTAATATTTCTCTCTCTCTCTCATATACGGATGTGAATTGTGAAACTAATACAAAGAAAAAACATAGAAATTTTACAAATATTTGAATTATTAAGGATTTTTACACAATCACGCACTATTTTATATTTTTTCTGGAACACCATTAGCCCACTTTTATTTTGAAAATGGTCCAATTCACACAAAATACAAAATATTTTTTATTCATTTTTGACAATTTGTTTTAGAAATTAAAATATACAAACAAATTGAATTTTAAAATTTTTTGTATATAACTATGTGAATGGGGGAAATAAAACAGCACCAACACCATTAAATTTTTGTTACTAACATATACTTAGAGTTAGGTACTTTTTCACTAACACACTCTTAGAGTTAAGTACTCTGCCAAAGAGTCGGATTACTTGTATATACTTTGGTCGTAGCCATAGAATACAACTAGAAGTTTATGTGAGATTCACCTCAAACTAATTTAATCCAATCTTAATTAGTTTAATTTTTTTTTTTTTTTTAATTTTTTGCAATATTTATTTATAATTTGAATTATGAATACACGACTGTTATTTTACAGTTAGTTGTAATGTTTGATGATGGTGTTACTAACCATCAAACTTTCTTTGATTTGTAAGATATCATAAATTTAATATATTGTCTTATTTTTACCAAAAATTCTATCTTTTAAACCTTTAATTTTCAATAAACGAAAAGGGCTATCTGAACATTTTATAAAACACATTGATATTATATTAAGAAAAGGACTATCTACCATAACTTCGCGACTTAAAAGATTTATTTCTATGTGAGAGGTTTAGTAGACGTATTTTCAATAAATCTTAGAAGAACAGATTGCAAAGTATTGAAAAGTGAGTGAAGGAAACAGTTTTTATGCCCTCCTGAACAATTAAGGTTTTGCATATAGCACTTTTTGAATATAAGCCTTCGATAACTTATGTTAACCGTTTTATCACAACTTCGTCGCGGATAAAGTGTTTTCTACAATGCATGTGTTTACCATATGTTGGCCACTTTGAGGGTCACTCATAACCGTTGTAGAACTTTTAGGTAGAAACCTAAGTTCTTCAAGAAAATATCTCAAATAGATCGCTTCTTTTGCTGATTCTGCTAATGCTATATATTTCGATTTA
Source organism: Protocalliphora azurea (assembly GCA_932274085.1). NCBI lineage: Eukaryota > Metazoa > Arthropoda > Insecta > Diptera > Calliphoridae > Protocalliphora > Protocalliphora azurea. The sequence continues at coordinate 76,749,255 of OW026523.1, read as the reverse complement.
ATTTTCTCAAATTTACGCCGATATTTTAAATTTTTTCAACATTCTAATAACATCTAGTTTCACAGCAACGATTATTTCCGCACGAGCACCATGATCTTTATCTTTATAGCCACTTAACTGCTTCAATGAATTTTCCATAGCATTTTCATGTTAACAAAACATTTTTTATCTTTTTATTTCCGAATTTTAGGAATGTGCTCATAACAGTAAATTTGTAAGTTTTTTTATTTTTTATTTTTAATTCAACAGTTAATACAAAAAGCCACTTTTGGCCAATTAAATGTATTAAAAAGAAATATACATTTTATCAAATAACTATGACATTTAGGTTAATATTTACTTAGATTTACATATTCAATTTATTAAACAGACGTTCAAATACAAAGTTCTCCACAAACAAACAATATCTCTTTAACAGAAAAAATATAATATGTGAGACTAATGAAAAAAATATAAAGATTTAGAAAATGGAGAAGTTTTTTCTTACAATTAGCAATAAAACAGGAAAAATATTTAAGCACTAAAGGTAGATTATTCCATATTCTAGCATCTCTGACTAAAAATGAAAACGAAAAAATTTGATAACGAATAAGCAGTATATCAATTTGTAGACCCCGTGATGAATGAAGAAAACTAAATTTTCTAAATAATTCCATATTTTAAGATCTTAAAAAAACACAATAAAGTTCTTAACACAACGTATTTATCATAGGTACATCCTAGGAAGTCAATAGCAAAATTAGTAACATGATCACAAATTTTCAAATTATACTCAAATCTCAAATTTCTATTAAATATTCTCTCAAGTCTAGTCAGGGTATTATTGTTAGAACCCGTAATAATTTCAATACAACAATTGATATTCGACATAAGTATAAGCTACTCATCTTTTAACAAATTTAGGTATATAAGAACTTATTGAATATAACCTTCTCAAGATGATGAAAACTTTACTATAAATATAACTAACATGGCGATCAAAATTCAGTTTTGATCTAAATATAATCCAAGCACTTCAAATGATAGTATTGAATAGATATACCAGAAATATAAATATTAGGGTGTGATACCACATAGTTACCCAAGAAAAATTTTATAGCCTTAGTCTTAGTAGGATTAATGGAAAGATTATTAGCTAACATCCAATCTGATATTACACATAAATGATCATTAATAGAGGTCTCAAATGAGTTAAAAAGTTTTCCACCAGAAAACAATAAATGTACATCATCTGAAAATACAAATGACTTACAGAATTGATTACACATTAATTCAATACAATCATTGAAAAAAAAATATATAAAAAGCAAGGGACCCAGGACTGAGCCTTGGGGCACACCTGAAGTAACAGACCCAATATTAGAATTAACCTTATTAAGTGAAGTATATTGAAATCGTTCAGAAACGTAGGAACAAATAAGTTTAAAAGCTGTTACAGAAAAATTTATACTTATCTCTCAACTTACATAATAAAAGATAATGATCAATACAATCAAACGCTTTGCTTAAGTTCAGCGAAACTATTACACATTGCTTATGTTCATTTAAATTTTTTCTTATAGAGTCAGTCATAGTGATCAATAGTGTGATAGTATTATGGTTCTTACGAAACTCAAACGAATTTTGATGTAGTAAAGATGTCTGATCTAAATGCAATAGAATCATTAGGTTTTTCATTAGGTTTTCAACAATTTTGGACAAAGAAGGTAATACACTTATTGGTCTCAAATTATCAATACTACAACTAGAATCCTTTGGAATAGGCACAATTCTTGATAATTTCCACAATTTAGGAAAGAAAAATGAAACAGTAAAAATAGTATTAACAACATACAACAATATATCCGATATTAAGGGATAAATAAGTTTAATAAAGTTCATGGGAATCATATCAAAAACTTGCGTTATATTTTAATTTTTAAGTTTATAAATTAATGGTTTGGTTTTAATAAAAAGGATAAAATATTTATAATCATCTGACTTCGCAAATTCATAATAATAGCCGATCTATATAGTATTACTTAAAGGGACTTAAATAATTACGTTTTAAAATCTAAAAAGTTCTTCCTTTACACATTTTTTAAAGAAATTTGTTTGCTATATATTATTCTCAAAACTTTACAGAATCAGAAACTATTTAACTTTTAACTTTTTTGCTTGCTTTATTTATAAATCAATAAAGTTGATTTCCAACATACATAAAAAATGGCTATATTTTTTTTGTTAAATTTTCAATTTATAGAAAAAATTTAAAAAATTTCATTTATAGATATTTTCGTTAAATTTTGTTTTAATATCGATAAATTGTTCAATTTAAAAAAAAAAATGTTTTTTTTTTAATTTATAGAAAATTTTCGATAATTTTCAATTTATTTTCAATGCTTTAGGAATGATTGGAAGATTAAATATAATTAGATTTTAAAATTGAATTAAATTTGAAATTGGAATTAAAGAATTAAGTCTTTCGAACCTTTGATATTAGACTCTGCAATTTCATTGAATTATTGGCCGACATTACATTTAAAATTGTATGTAAATTTCAGAGCTGCGGATTTTTAAGGTGAATTACTATTTGCTCATAAAAGTCTCAGAATTGTCTATAAAGTCATTAAATGTTTTCTATTTCTCTTTTTATTAAATTTAATTTGTCAACATTTTTCACTCGCTTATCTCTCACTTTTTACATAGTATATTGATCTCACTCGTTATCTATAGAAATCTGACATAAATAAAGATCTTATACAATTAATTGGTTTAACTTTTTAAAATATAAATTATTTCTCCCAAGGTATTCTATTTAGAGATTGTATTTTGATTGAATTTTCCTTATTATATTTAATCTCCAAAATGAAATTTTATTTTTATATCAGACAAAATATTATTTTGTTTGTCAATCGATTTTGTAGAAAGAACTCATATGTGTTTCTAATTCCATAATTGCCTCTTTGACTTGTATTTATATTTTATAATTAAAAAACGTTTAATCTATTATTATTTTTAATATTTCTTTTTATTATTTTTAAGATTTTTTTATTACTACATACTACAAACTTATTTCGCTTACAAACGAATACAGTATTCAAAAATTATAGCAAAATTATAAAATGTATTTTTTAAATAAATTTTCAAATATAATTTTATTGCTATTATTTGGCTATTTTTTAATGCTTTCATTTTGATATTCTTCACAATTATGCTTTTTTTTATTTTAAATATATTAATGCTTAAAATAATGAATAATATTTTTATTTTATATAAAAAATTAAAATATCAATTTATTTTGATCGTTTTACGGCGAAATTAAAATTTTCGAGATTTAATCAAAAGAAGTTTAGATATAATGAGATAGATACATATATAATTTTATATATAAAGACTAAAAATAAAGGAGTTTAAGTTTTACGAGGTGTATGAATATGGGGAGCAAAATCATAAGTCATAAGTTTGGGAGCCAAGAAGCCACCAAAACCAGGTCTACCTTTGTGATAGATACCAATACCAGCCAAAGGCACTGAGGGCTTTGAGACAACATCTTGTACATCGATGAATGGTACAGTAGATTGTGAGGCATCTTTATACATACTGGAGGCAGAAAATTCTAAATACTGATTATGACGAGAATCCGGTACTGATTTGGCAAGTGTGCGTATGGGTACATCTGGATCATTTAGTTCAATTTTAGCTCTAAAAAAAAATAAAAAAATTATTAATTTTTCAACATAGAATTTATACACTTTTTTAGATACCTACCTTCTATCACCACTAACGTCTGTGTTATCGTTAGATTTCCAAAAACTATTTTCCTTAGGATTAACCAATTGTCCGGTTTCAAAATTAAACTCACTTAATCTAGCCTCCAAATTCAAATGGGCACCCACTACCCGAAAACGTACACCGGTGACCACAAATGTATTATCATCGGTGTGTATATCATCCAAATCAATTGAGCGGGCACCATAGGACAAGGTATAGTAATCACGATTGTTGTGAACACCTTTCTCGTTTAAGGTATAATTATCAACCGGTTTCCAGGCCAATGTGGATTCGTTAATCATACCTCTGGGTAAAAGTTGACCTTCTTGTATTTGCAAATGGAATACACGATTTTGTTTAGTAAAACGTAAACCAGTTACAACCCTAGAGTATAAAATGAGAAAAAAATTATTCGTTTTTTTATTTAGCTGGTTTTAATTTTTAATGATTTACTTGTTGTCATTGACATTGGATAGAGTTTCACGTAAATTGAAATAACGATCCGTTTTAGTGCTATATTGATCATCACACAAACAAAAACAATAGGTACAATGCCAGAACAAATAACGCCACCATGAATCAACCTGATAAACAAACCATAATTTCATAAGTTAATGAATTTAATATCTGTTTCATTGTAATCGAAATTTTTTTAATGTTAATGTTAACTTACCCCTGTTTTACCACGTGGACAAGTGGTGGCCTTTCCCAAGGTAACACCATTTTCATATTCAATAAATTCATAACGGCGAACACTATTGCGGGCCTTAGAATGATTTTTATATAAAAATTATTAGTATTTTCTTTACTAAAGTGGGGAGAATCTACTTACTGAGGGACATAATGTCATATCCGAATCGACATAACGACAATTGTGTATATGACCTGAACAACGTTCTTGCCGAGCACAGAATTTATCCTTAAAACATCCTTCGTTTTTGGTGCGTTCATAATCATCACAAGTTTTCCAGCATTCACGATTATAATTCATATCAACTTCATTTTCTATATAGCCCTGTACCAAACGTGTCACCTCTTCATAAGTTTTACCCAAAACATATTTCTCAGGATCACAACGCCAAACAATACGATCGGCTCTTTTCATTACGTCACGTAGCAAACGCACTGTTTTCTCAGTACGTTTTTCATAATCACTACGCATTAGTTCGGCTTCTTGTGTAAAATTTCCTACAAAACATTATTAATTATTTAATTTAATAATTTTTATCTAAAATGTGTTTTTTCATTTTCATAATCATACTTACCCTTGCCCAGCACTCTTAACATCATCCATGAGAATTCCATCATGGTGTAACCTTTAAGTTCCGTTAATGCAATATCCGTATATAATGAGTAAATAAATTGTTGCGTAGATTGTTGATTTAAACATCTTTCTTCTTTTGAGGCCTGGAAATTTTTAAATAAAACGGCTCATAAATTTGTTTGAATAATTTATATTACAAAGAAATGTCTTTGTTTAATAAAGGTGGTCGGTCAGTCATTTGTTATGTTGTTTTTTAATAGTTATTTCATATGTTTGTTTATTCAATTATTATTTGTTTTTTAATATTGTTCTGAAAAAAATTGTCGTATAAAAATTCACAGATGTTTTTTTTTATAACAATTTAATATTGGTAGTCTCAGGGGAAATAACTATGTTGCGTCATTTATTGCAATTTTTTATGTATAATTGTTTGACATACTATTACAGTAACTATTTTGTGAACTAATATGTATTCAGCACCGACTTTATTTAATAAATAATCTATAACCTATAAAAAGAGTTTAAAAGATTTTAGACTACAAATGATGTATAATGATGTACAAGATTTCATAAATCTTAAATGAATTTCCAAGTATCGATGTTGGAAATATCATAAATTTTCATTCTACTTCCCAGAAGTTGTTTTGGAATAGAACTAATAAAAGTAATTACTTTAGTTTGATATTGATATTATTTTCAATTTACTAGATTGCTACAATAATAATTATTTACGATTTATTTTAAGTATTTGTTTGGTAATAAATTTATAAATGAATTAATTACAACAGATCACTAAGTTCCAAAGTTTAAACAATTTAATTTTGTTTAAGATTTCTGAAGTTTTACACCTAAAAATTTAATATAGATCACTATAGATAGTTAAAGACATTAATTTTTTATCAATTATCATCTACCTAAGTTTTACTTTATACCCTCCCCCATCTCTTTCATTTTTTTTACTCTCGATATATAACTGCTTAGTAGAAAGCTATTTCTAATTAAATTTTACTTAATTTTTGTATTTTTAAGTAATATAAATTTTCCTTAAATTGTATCTTGTAAAGCAATACAAATAAACGTTTATTGTTATTATACTAAGTCTAAATTTCAATTAAGGAACTCTTAAGAGCACTGACCAACAACTCAGCAAATAAACATTTAAATTACTAAGTCTATTAACTTTTTTCCTGTTGTTTTGATCAGCTCTTTTGCCAATTGCTTTGATTGGATCAGATTTCACTTTACACGATTGCAGACTATGAAAACGTCTCACTTTCTTAACATATTATGAAAGCACAGATACGTAATGTAAGAAGATGTTTTCCCTTGGAAGAGTGAATAAAATTGTAGAAGATAAATCTTTTAGGGCAACTAAAAATATTTTGGACAATTTTTGGCAATGCTTCGTTAGAGCATATTTTTGCATATTTTTAACTTAACATCATATTTTTGCATATGTTACTTTTAAAAGTTATTTCTAAGGCTTATTTTAGTATTTAAATGTATTTTTGCATATTCTACCTTTAAGAGCATATTTTGTCTTTAGTGCGTTTTCCCACATTTTTCCCCTTCTCTTTCAAGTCTTCAATTGGTTGAGTAAAGAGACAAAACCCAAAAAATATTTTTAGATCTAGCATAATTTTTTTTTTTTTTTTTTTGTTAAATCGGAAGCCAAGATCAAGTTTAATTTGGTATTATAATTTTTTTTTTTTATAAAAAGATCTATAACTAAATATAATTTAAGAACTTAAAAGTAATAGCAATGATTTTCAAACAAAAAAATCTAAACATTTTAAGAGATCTATTATAAACTTAATTTAATTCAAAAAATATCACCATCTTTCCTCTCTTTTATAAACTTTCTAGTTTTAAGAAAATACTTTATTTTCAACAAATTCAAATTATCGTAGGCATAAGAAATAAAATATTTTCAAAAATAAGTTATTGTCTAAAACAAGTGATCAAATCTCTTTCTATACTAGAACCTAAAGTGTGTTTTATTTAAATTATATACATATTCACACGCTATATAGTTTTTTTTTCATGCATTACTATCTTACGCTTTCCATCAGTTTACATATATTCCATATTCTTTTTCTATATTATATTTTTATTATAATATAAATTATTAACTAACCATCATAGCACGATAATACATAGTCTGTTTGACCATTATCAATTCCGTATCCTGAAAAATACGTCCCATTGAAAATATCTTATCATTACGTAAAATATTATCCATTATATCATCCAAATCTTTGGAATGTGTAAATTCAACACTATTCTCTTGTGAATTAATGAGACGCATAAAGGCTCCAAATAATATTTCAATTTGTTGTAGATCACGTTCCAAAATACTCCATTCATAGTGATTTAATATTTCATATTTTCCCATAGGCCATGTGGAATTCATGTGCTCATTGATAAACTTACGATGTGTATCAACTATTTTGCGCATTTGTTGTTCGGTATTGCGATTGTTTTGTGATCGATTTAAATGTTGCCATAGTGATTGTTCCAAGCTTAGATATTGATCACGTACTGCATCGATTTCAATGGGTGGTATAGGACGTACGGGGACATAGGATATAGCAGAGGTTTCTGCTGTCGAGGTGTTTAGACATAAAAATAGTATTAAAAGTTTTGTTAACATCAAGATATTTCCATTTAACGTGGCCATATTAACGGGGTTTATTCACTTTTTAGCTGTGGTTCATACGTGTCTATTTATTTATTTTTTTTTCTTCGTCTTCTGTTGTGTTTGATTTTGTGTTTTTTTTTTTTATTTATTTCTTTATATGCAGAAGTTCAATAAAGCTATTAAAAAATACTTTGTTGATAATTCAATAAACGCAAAAAATATTTGGCTATTTAACTGATTAAATTTTTTAGAAAAAAAATCTTTCATATACCAGCACACAAAATATATATTAAGCCGTAACATTAAGGCTATAGTTTAATGATTCTTTTTAAAAAATCTGTCAGTAATTATGACAGAAGGTGTAATGCAATAAATTCTTTGCTAAATATAGGTCAAATTTATCTATAAGAAAGTAGTCTTTAGCTTTAACTTAAGTTTTTCTCGTAATAAATTTCTAACAAAAACATTTCTTAAGTTTTATCTGAAATGGTTCCATAAGAAATTTCTCCTTTTCTTTCCTATAAGAAATTTGTCACTAGATTTAGCTTAAACTTTCCTATAAGAAATCTATCGTTAGCTCTAGCTCAAGCTTTTCTATAAAAAAAAAAAACGATTCGCTAAATCTAGCTCAAGCTCTCCTATGAAAAATTTCCCGCTAGCTCCTATAAAGAAATTCTCCATAGATATACATAGTTCAAGCTTTCCTATAAGAAATCCCACGCATTTACTATCTAATGCTATTCTAAGAAATCTAATGTTAGCTCAAGCATAAAATGGAACATTTTAAAATATACAATTTCTTAAGTATTTAAATAATTCTTTTTAAAAAGTTTTACTTTCAAACAACGTAATCAGCAAAAAATCGTAAAATAAACAAACAAAAACTATGTAGATATTTAAGAAGCTCACAAAAAAATAAAATATTTTGCTATATAAGCAAATTTTAATCTGATCCGTTTATATATAACATGCAGTTGAGTTAAAAATTGAAATTTACTTTTAACAAAAATGTTGTTGTTTTGTTTATAATTTTAATGACTTCCTCAACTACAGAATGAAAGAAAATAAATATCTAGAATTTAAACAACAATAACAACAAAAGGCTGAATTGCATATTGTAATAATATTCACTAAATAAACCACCACTTGCTTTTATGTATTTTGTATTCCATTAATTTAAAAATAAAGCCTGTAAAATGTAAAATTTTTTTATAGTTTTTGGTTTAAACAAATCATTCTATTATTGTGTGTTGACTGGTGACCTTTAAAGGCGAACAAAGATTTTAAATTATTTTGATTTATTATTTATTTATTTATAGTAAAAACTTTTAATTTGTTTTTTTTTTTTTTTTTTTTTTTTTATTGTACTTTGATTTAATTTAATTGTTTTCAGTTGTTGTTTTAATTTTAAATTGATTCTTTAAACGACAATTAAATTAGTTAATTTTGTCGCTATATTAAATTATTTTTTCGTATTTGTTTTTTCCATTCTTTCTTTTTGCGATTTAGTTTATATATTTCTTTTTTTCGTTTACTTTTATATAGTTTTCGAACGTATTTCAACCGTACACAACGCGTTCCAAATTTACAATAAGAATGTCTCTGAGCAAATACTTAATATAATTGTTGTGAACAATTCGACGTTCTTTTTTTGTTCAACAAAAGCACAGAGTTGCCATAGTTTGTAAAAAATTAAATTTTTAGATATTATATATGCTTTAATTACAAATTTTGCAGCTTGTAACATTTTTATTTAATTTTGTTTCTTCAGTAGAGAAATTATAAAAAAAATATATATTTTTATTAAGAAATTTACTAAAAGAAGGCAATTTAATTTACACGGCAACTCAATTTTGTATCTCATCTTTCATTCTCTTTTTAATTCTTGGTTTTACTCCCACTTCGTGTATTGTGTCTGTTCTCATTTTATTATTATTTTTTTTCTTGTTCTCTCTTTTTGCAAAACCCTAACCCATTGATTTTGTTTTCGTTTTAAGTTGAGAAGAGTTTTTCCTCAGTTTGTTTTTTTTTTTGGCTTTTGTTTACAATTGTTTTGCTTACAATTTCTTTGTGCATGTCAAATTTTAATGGTAAAATTTCTATTTTTATTATCTTGACCGGAAAAAGGTGTTAAATTTTTATAGAAATTAAATCTAGTTATGCGAAATAATATTGAAGTTCAATACATTAGTAAATTTAAGATATTTTGATCTAAAACAATGTTAAAAATTAAGCCAGATTTTAATATTTTGAAAATGTTATTATCAGAACAAATAAAAAACTTGTTTTATGTGCATTTAAAATGCTTAAAAGAAAACCAAAAATATGCTTATGAAATACATATCGTCTCCTAAAATCCAAAAGGCCGTAACCACAAATGCCTTTTGCATTTTAGGTGACGATATAAAAATAAAATCTTTGAATTAAAAGTGATACAATCGATTTTTAACAAATTTCTATTAGTAACTTCTAAAAAATTTATTGCGTTTAATATTTCAAAATTTTATCGTTTAGAAGGCTAAAATATGTTTAAAATATGGTTTTTGTATGAAAATATGATTTAAAAAGTAAAATATTATAGCAAAGCCAAAATATGCAAATCAATTAAACTTGTCCAAAATGGATAATAATATTTATACAAGAAAATATGGCAGAATATCCTTTTTAAAGTAAAATATGTGTGTAAAAATGTGCTTTACTTAAAATTGTCCAAAATTGATAATTAATTCACAGCAAAAATATTTTTGGTTGCTCTGATTATAATACATTGTTTCACAATAATTTCAAAATCCTACAAAAACTCATAATTGAGATTTTTTATTGATACTAATTTCTCATTTGTATGTATACCTGAGTTTTAGAACAATATACGGTATTAATTGTTATACCTGTATTTGTAATAATCTTAATCAAATTTTATTTTTAGGTCAGAAAAAAACTAATCTTGATAACCCAAAATAGAAAAAGATCCAAGTTTTTATAACGTTGTCTCTATATTAGACAAATTTTTATTAAGGCAAACGTCAAAATTAGAGCGAATGGATGTGGACTTTATTGGGTCAATTATGGTCTGATCTTCATGAAATTTATTATATACAACTTATTTATGCCGAATTTTATTGAAAAATGTACATATTTAAGGCATTTATTAGCGTTAAACCGTATTCTGGGAGAATATTTGTATGGGAGCTAGGTGAAATAATGGACCAATCATAATCAATTTCTATAGGATTGTTCATACATCGACGGACAGCTAGTAAGCCAAAGGACTCAGAAAGTGATTATGAATCAAATAGTACAGGTCTTCCTTAAAACGATGTATACGGATTAGAAAAAGATCGTTTTTTAATCAAAACAAAAATTACTCTACTAATAAGGTTCAAAATTTATTGAGGTTTTTACTGATTGGAAAAAAAGACACAAATTCTCAACAAAATAGAAACATCTGCCATTGGAGGGGGCCATATGATTAGCAATTTATGTTGCAGAAAGAAAGAAATTGCTAGAGTATGTGGTTTGTTTGGCATAAATAGCGACCAAAATTGCAGCTATTTAATTGAAATAGAACGTTATAATTTTTAAAAAATAGCAAAAATTATAATAGAAACGCTCGTTTTTCTATAAAATCTAATAAAAAATTGTTTTTAAATATTATTTTACTTTTACTAAAATGATTTACTATCAGTTAATTGGAACAAAATTAAAACGAAATCGGCGAAAAATTAAATCGAATATAATTTCATACAATTAAGGGAACACAGTAAAAACAATATGAATTTATTTCCACGTTCGATTTAGTCATTTCGAAATACAGAACATGGCCGATAATCTTTTATATAATAAAAAAAAAAAAAAAACTAATGCATGAGATTTTCACTTGCTTTTAAAATCTTTTACATTGTAATGTCATTTTACTGTCATTCATTTCGAGATTTATTTTGTTCGCACATAATTTTGGTGGTCTAAAATATCTTGTCTTTTATTTTGTTTGATTACTAAGAGATTTTATTCTTTACTTGGCTCTTTATTTGGTTTAATTCTATAAAAACTATACTTGGCACTTTTAAACCCTTTTTGACACATTTTTGATCCAAATTTGGCACTAAATATAAATTTTCAATTCCCATCACTATTGAGAAGAGCATAATTACACGATTTCTTTTGTTGCTTAAACTCCCTCTTTTTTTCTCACTCTCTCTTTGTTTAATCTGCATTCAACAAAATGTTGTTTATGTTGGGCTATGTAGAAATTATAACAAAAAATCTGTATTGCAAATGCATTTTTCTTTATTTAGGTTCTTCAACCACCCGCTAAGTTGGCAGACTAAACGGACAGACTACAAATATACTTTGGTATATTTTTTTAGCATAGTGGGTATTGGGTTTAAAAATGACGGTGCCACATTTTTTTAGTTATTTTGATGAGTATAATGATGATACTTTTGTACATTTAAATAGGTCACTGACACTTAGTTATATATTTTTATATATATATTTTTCCATATATATCCGTTTTATAAATGTCAATTTTCTTTTTTTCATAAAGTCATGTTTTTATTAAAAATTCTTGATGATTCATATCTAAATTGCATATTTTATAAGCTATAGTTATTTACATATGTATATTTAACTAGTTTTTCTATTTAATTTTGTTATTAAATTTATTAACATTAAACTGTTTTGTGTCTGTTTTACTAGACAACAAATACAAGTAGGGTCTTTTTTTCTCTTTTTATAAATAATCTCTCTCTCTTCTTTAAAAATGTACATATGTAAAGATACAAATAGAGAGAGACAATTGCTTTCCAAATCAAAGTAGATTTTTTTCTTAGTAAAATTTATGTTGTCTTCTTCTTTTAAATATTTACATTAAGCTCAGAGTTTTAAAGGTATAATAATGATGATTCATGGCTTTGGCTCAAAAAGAAAAAAAAAAAGACTTTCTTTGTTATAATTTAGTTTATCTTTATAGGCATATGTTTCCCTTTTTTCTTACAATCTTTGTTTAATTTATTAAAATGTTGAAAGTTATTTTATTGTTCAGTTGCTCCCTACTTATAGTTGCAATATTATATTCTTTGTGTTTTTGGTTTCATAATTTACTTGTTTGGATAAAATAAATTAATTTGATTTTAGCAAAAATTGTTTAATCTTGTTTTGAGTTGAAATTGCATGAGTCATTAAAAAAAAAACAATTCACATATTTGTTTTTTGTTGTTTTAAGAAACTCTGTTTATATTTCTTTTACTATAATGGTTAAAGAATGTATGCGAAAAAATTTGGTTGCAAAATGGTGTGAAATGTTCACGATTTTATTGTTGTCATTTTCAATATTATTTCTAAATTTATCACGGAACTTGTGTTGCAATAAAATTCTCAAACTTAGAGAATTTCAACTTATGAAAAGAAAATGGCTTTACTTGATCAATATAATAAAAAAAAAATAAGAAACTTTTTTTTCAAAATAAGAAACTTTAGCTATTCACCAATTTATTTATAATATCGCTTCTTTATTTTCTTTTGGACTATATTAAATAATTTCAATATTTAAAAGTATAAAAAAAGTGTGAGAGTCAGTTCAAACAAAATTTTCAAATAATTTACTCATTTTTTCAAAACACAAAAACAAAATATATATGACTAAATGTATTTTGTTGTTGCATGAATTAGGTTTTTGACAACTGAATTAGGTTTTTGCTTCTCACATAAAATTCTAGTTGTATTCTATGGTTGTATAGTTCTTAAATTTTCCTTTGTATCATTCAAACAAACCCTATTATACCATAATTAATAATAAATATTGTCGAATTATTACTATCAATTTATATACATATATAAACTTAACAATTATTATTTAAATTACTTTACAAAAAAGTAATTACGAAGGCCATCCTTAGAATGGTTTTAAAATGGATTTTTACATAAAAAGTAATTCGTAAAGAACACAACATGATTGAACATTTAATCCATAAAGCCCTATTGATTCGATACTTTATCTCCGGGCTACCATTCAACTTTGACCAATTCACCCAATTTCCATTAATTAACTCGTAGGAATAAAGATCAATTTTTGTATACTTATGTAAATATACGAGTCCAATGAATAAAATAATTCATTACATTTGCCGCATATACAAATAGATTTGAAAACATTAAATTTGTTGGTTTTTTTTTTAAGTTAACTTCAGTTCAATTTCATTATAAACTTTGAAGAACCGCAGAATGTCAGAAAAGTTTAGCAGAACTCGCAAAAACTGCCTTACTTATAATAACTATTACCATAGGTGTAAAAAATAATTTCTACAATATCCTCCTGCAGTCCCATAAAGAATTTACTTTCTGAATGCTTACAAGTAGAAGTAGGCGTAGTAATGATAACCGTCCGTGAGTCGATGCAAATAACATTTTTCAATGTTTTACCTCATAACTTATGGCCAACATTTCAAGCATATTTGAACTCGATTTATTGGCCTTATCATCCGAACCGAACATAGTCAAATGTAAACGATCCATTAAATGATGTACCGAATCAGCATTGGGCGAAACAGTCCATTCAGAAAATTTCAACAATGTCGAAGGATCCAATTTATCCTGATACACTTCATATTGTTGCATTTTCTGAAAACGTGATGTTATATGATTCATGGTATCGGTGATATCTTTACGTTTCGCCAGTAATTGTAAATTACCTTCAATGAAATTATCAACTGATTGTACAGCCCAGGCAACTTGTTCGGCATGCTGTAAAAACACAAACAAATATTAAATATTTGTTGTAGATACCTCTTAACCATTTCTAACTTGCCTGTTCTTCGGTAAGTTGGATTTGTTTACTAACTTCTTTGAGGCGTGATAAAACTTTACGTTGCTTTTCACGCATCAAAGGGAAATGTATATTTGATCCCAGTGGAGAAGTTTGCACAATATCCCAAGCTTTTAAAACAGCCGTTGTGACTTCTTTGACTACATGAAACACATCTAAAGCATCGTCAATTAAAGCTGAGGTAGATTTTGGTGTGGATACTAATAGAAATGTGAACAGCATAAATCTTAAACATGACGTTGTTAAAGCACCTTGCAGTTTCATTTTGTTTATAAATTTCGTAAATATATTATAAGAAAAATATGTATATATATATTGACAAGTTTAAAACACACACATACACACTTATACGAAGAACACTTTCTTTACACTTAAAACTAGCTATTTTTTAACGATTTCAATTATATTTTTTTAAAGAATTTTACTTTTATTTTATGTTGTATTATTCGTACTTTATTAGATTTACAATAAAAAATAATCAAGTTTTAGAAAATATTTTTACTGTTCACATGTGTGTGTATTGACCGTATCTCACTAGACCCCGTCTTTTGTTGTGTGACTTGTTTTATTTAACGTCACCTCAACTCGAGTGTTAAAAATCATTTGACTTATTTTCTTTAACGGTTTATACTCCAAAGCATTGATATGATTTTCATTTGTTTGCATATATGTATATATATATATATATATATATATATATATATATATATATATTCTCTCGTATGTCTGAGTTCATATCAGGGATGGAAAATTAAAATATTTTTCGGTATGAAAATAAATTTCAAATAGTACTCTTCTCACCCTCAGAGTACTAAAATTCAATTTGTTTACAGTTTTAAGGGTTCCCAGCTTTTTTTCAGCCTTATCCCCAAATAGCAAAATCTCAACCCCAAAAATCCCCAAATAGCTGCTTAGATTATCACCAAAATACCCTACTAAAATAATACCTTTATTTTAGAGATTAGTATAAACACATTACTTTTTGTTCGTACTGCAATCGAAATTATTTGCAAGTTTAGATAGATAAGTAGTCAATATTGAAAAGGAAAGTTTCCTATAGGTTTTCAAAAAAATGAGATTATATGTAAATCGTTTTAATATTTGTATCAATAAATTTACGTCAATTTTATAGTTAATGCAAATACCGAAGATTAAATTTTTATTTCTTCAAAGGTATGAAAGCATGGTAAATTAAGTTCATTGATTCAATTATTTTTGATACATTTTAGTGCACTTTTAAATAACTAATTATATTAAAAATATATATTGAAGAAAACGTAAAATACAGTTTTGTCCAGTTAAACTTCAACTTTCGCGAAAATTTTGGCCACTTTCAGCAACATGCAATTTATTTATTGTTTCTTCCATCTTAAAATGAATCTATATAAAATTTCATTAAAATTGCTTCAGCGTTTTAAGCGTGATTGCGTCATAAACATACACATTCATTCTATAATAATATGGATAATTATTATATTATTGATAACTATTGGAGTGGCAATAATAGTGTATGAATCGACCAAACATTACCCTCTCAGCCAATTCATAAATAATCATCTTGTTGCAAAGATTGGAACTAATTTTTTAACTTTATGGTATCATATTTAGTATAACAGTTACTTTTTACTATTTTCATTGCTGAATATATATATGTATATATATATATACATTATTTTTTCCTAAGTCATAAAGAAAAATTAAGAAAATAAAACAAAAATTTCAAAAATTACCAAAACCTGAAATTCATCTCCTGCAAATCCCTTTTCACTTTGCTTTAGTTTTTTTTTTTTTTTTTTTTTTTTTAATATTAAAACAGAAGCTTTTCGGAATGTGCTCTTAATTGATTAATAACTAAATCTGTGCAAACGAAAAACTTCGTGGAAAAATATCCTCAAATTATCACACTTAACAAAATAGTGTTTTTGTTATATAAATTTATATAACTATTAATTTATTTGATTTTAACAATAATATTTTTAGTTAACCTTTACCGATATTTTCGTCTGAAGTGGCACAACTGATTTATTAAAGAATTTTCTAATTTAAAAGTTTTATTCACGGGACACTTTTGGCAGCATATTCTTCTCGATAACAAGACACTTCGCTGTATACTTTTTTTGAAAATCAAAAAATTTTATAAGTGCCGGTAATATCAATAAAAATGCCATTTTTTTTCTCTTCAAGATTTATAAATATTTATTTATATTTCATACTTTTAAACTTTTAATATTTTTTAAATCGCATGTGTATTAATAAAGATATCCAGAAAAATTTATACAAATTTTATTTTCTTCCAAATTGTGAATAGGAAATAAATACCTAATGGCCATTCATTCTTTCAAATTCCGAAAATGTAACTTAGACCAGGGATAAAAAATTATAATATTTACTGGCGAAACGTAAGCACCCTAAGCGGAAATCATGCCCCTAGACAAATTAAATTGTTTAGGGTAGCACAAATAGTATTTTTTTCACCCTCAGAGTACTAAAGTTAAAATTTCTGATAATTTATTTTTTATTTAAAAAATCTTCAATGATAAATTCCTTAAAAGCGACACTACAGTTTTAGTTTTGTTAAAACATAGTACATTACTTATATCGAGCTATACTCTTTTATATATATATATATATGGTGGGAACTCGAATCCCGGTATTTATTCAAAGAATAATGTTAATCACAATTTTATAATTACTTCAGAACACCAAGTTTAAATCTGAATTAAATTTCTTTACAAAAAAAAAAAAAAAAAACTACAATATTATTATATTACAATATTATTATAAGTTCCTATTCGAAAATTATATATCAAATATCTAGACAATATATTTTTATTTAAAAAGTTTATTTTTTGATTCGAATTGTAGAATAACTAATCGTTGGAGAGTATCAAATGACTCGAAAGAGTACTTCGGTACTTTGAATTTTAAATAGTATCAAAAAAATAGGATTGTATCAAATTTTCCATCCCTGACTTAAACTATCTCATTGTCTATTTTAAAATCAAACTCTCTTTAAAAGTTATTTTATCTCTGAGTTTTGGACTGTTGCTCTGGGCTGCCAGTTTTTGGGTTTTAACCCTATATTTGAGGAATTTTTGTTGCAGATGATGAACATTTTGGGTTGGTGATTAGGAAATTTGTTGGGGATACCTAAAATATTTTGGGAACTTTCTGGGGAAATTAAAATTGGAACTTTTAACAAAAGTATATAGTTTTAAAGATGCTATATTTGCATTTTTCCATATATTATAAAGAACTTGCAAAATCAGTCCTTGATAATGCTAACGATACTTATAAGCAACACATATGTAGAACGAATTTTTTCGATTATGAGCTTAAAAACCAATGCATGTAATGTAAACTTTGAGGGGCACCTTAACTGATTAATATCCGATCGTACCTGATTGAGTGTAGCAGAATTATCGCCTGGTTTTTTTTTAAGTTTAAAGAGTTCACTTTTTTTCTTTTTTATTTAAGGAGAAGAACAAAACATGTCATTTGACAATTTCTTAATGTTTCGTTTTTCTCAATATTTGTTACGAATTTGACTTTTTTGGTAATATGATATTTTATTTGATATTTAATTGATATTTTATTTGTAAAATATATTATGATGAATATTTCCTTACTTATTTAGTAAAAAATATCTCATGATACTGCCCACAATTAAATATATTCCCCGTAAAGAGAGCTTAATATTTTTTTTTCAAGAATTTTTGGCATAAATCAAGATTACCGGAGCTACGAATTTTCACGATTTCTTTTCAATAATATAAAAGTTCTTTGTTCAGGTAATAAAATAAAACAAACAATTTTCTCCACTCCGTTAGTTTTCAAATTATAGGTCCTAAAGTTATGGTATAAGAATGCAATTTTCTCCTTCCTCCTTTTATGAATATGAACGATGGGTATCATTGGAAAGGTCTCGAAAAGTTAGACAAAATTATATTTTATTTATTTATTTCTTTTTTTATTTTTGATTTTTCCCCATATTGTTCATATTCATTAAAGGAGGAAGGGGAAAACTGCATTCTTATATCATAACTTCAAATATCTATAACTCGAAAACTAACAGAGAGCGGAGAAAAATTTTTATGTAAATTTTTTAAACCAAAAATAGTGCTTTTGAGGAAAAAATTTTTTGTTAAAAAATCAACAATTCCGACAATATTGATTGGCCATTGGTATAATTAATAAAATCTGTTGGCAAGAATTTAATCCTGCATGTTGTATAACTTTAGTTATAAAGTTATGTATAGTGCAAATTCTTTAATTTAAATTCAAGGTGGTACAAATATATCTTCAAAGCAAAAAATAATAATTATTTTAAATGATAAAATGTCTTTTTTTTTTGAGTGGGGGTTTTTGGGGAAATTTTTTTTAAATTTTGGAATTGCCCAAAAAAGCATCTGGCAGCCCTGCTGTTGCATAAGTTTCTGCTTTCTTCAATTACTTTTGATCAGACTGAAGCATCAAACAAAAGAAAACAAAAAAAGAAGCATGTGCAAATTGTAAACAATGATTGTTGAAATTGAAAAATAATAAATTATAAAAAAATATGTTTTTAATGTTTTTATAAATTGATATACATAAATTAAATATTTTTATACGGCACTTTTTTCTTAATTAAAAATACAAAAAAATTGATTTTTTTTTACCAATACATGCAAACGTAGAAAAATTAAAATTTTAGTCTTACACTAAAAAATTAAGTCAAAAATACTCAGCTTAGCTTATAATGACACCTTGTACTGATTACACCATGCTTTTGATTAATGGTGTTTTTAGGTGTCCGCTTTCAATTAATTTATATATATATATATATATATATATATATATATATATATATATATATATATATATATATATATATATATGCAAGCTCGGTATTCACGACTAGTTATTATCGCGACGGCTCAATTTTTAAAATTATATTAAAATTATATATATATATATATATATATATATATTAAAAGAGTTGGACTTCTAGTTCAGCGAAAAGCAGAAAGAGAGAGGGACTTAAAAATTTAAGTGTGTTTGTCTATTTTGTTTACGCTCTTTGGTGCGAATGTGTTTGCTATATCAAGAACACAAAAAAAAATAATTTTTTTCTTGCGTTCTTTGTTGTGTGTTTTGTTTTTACTTAACCATGCGACACGACCCTGCTTTGTTGAAAGCTAGAACACAACTAAAAGATTTTTTGTTTTATATTCATAATCAATTGTTTAGCTTCGTTAACATTCGTGTTGTGTATGTGAAAATGCCGAAATCACTCTGGAGTGCTATGGGCGCCTTTGCAGTTCTAGATGTTTTGTATGCTTCGAAGTTCGACCTAAATGTAAAAAAAAAAATTTTGTTGTTGCATGAATTAGGTTTTTGACAATTGAATCAGTTTTTTTCTCTCACATAGATATCTACTTATTATTCTATATTTTAAACGTTAAAACCATAGAAAAGAACTAGAATTCCAACACTTATTCGTTCAGCAAAAAAATACTCTGTTCACACGTATAAATTAGTTCTAAAAAAAATTCTACTAACACATACAAAGGTACCTTCTTTACCTTTTTAACAGAAAATCACAAATACTTTTATGCATTATTTTAAATTTTGTTACCAAAAAAAAAAAATAATAATAATAATTTTTAATCAACTTGAATCAAAGTTAACACATAATGGGGAGTTTGGCGAAGTAATCCCAGGGGGAACAGATGCGGTTCAAAACTAATCACGTGGCAGGTATTTTAGAGTTTAGTGATCGGTTTTAGTTTCGGCACTTTATATGGAAGGAATCTGTCACTTACATAGGGTTGTTTACCCACCTTGGGACAAGTCACTGAACTAACCCAAAAGGACATTAGTGTCATTAATATAATAAAAATCTGGTAAAAAATCGGTAATTGGTTATTATTATTATTTTTTTTTTTTTTGTGTATATATTAATATTTATTTTTTTATAATTTTCTTTTTATGGACACTGAAATAATAATTTATATAATTGTAGCAAGCATATTATTAGCCATTAATAAGGTGGTCTGATTTAGATAAACAAATTATCAAAAGATGCAAACTAAAACTACCTTAAAACTCGTAATAGATATTGTCAGGTTTTTTTTATGATTAATAATTTTAATCTTTAACTCAAGGAAAAAATGTTGAAAAATGCGTCCAATATATTAACAAAAGTGGACCAAAGTTTTGTTATATTCTAAAACTTAAATTTTTATATACGAATACCTGCATAACAATAAAAGATAAAATTGCAAAAAAAAAACATGTTTTCCAAAAGTCGTAATAAGTCAATCGCAAAACAATAATTGGCAAGAATCTCTCATGTCCTACTTTGAGACCCCATCTTTGAAACCTCCATCTTCGATATGATTTTAACGTACGGTATGCACGGGAAATTTTTAGTTTATATTAGCATATATCGGTACACGTGGATAAACTTTTATTATAATAAATCACTTTTTTTCCTCGAAGTATATATGTTATCAAAGTTGAATGGTATTTTTTAATTTCATTGTTTGGTTTTATTTTTGCTTCAAACAATTAATTAATTGAGATTTCCATGAAGAATAGCGCTTCTTCTTTAAAAAACAAACGTAAAAAACAGCAAAAAAAATAATTAAAATGACGTTAGATAGCAAAACAAATTTACCTTCGCTTGAGCTCTGACAATTATATCATGACGCTGCAATAATATAAATAAATTTGGTCTACACGTGATAAATTCTTATGATAACAATTTGACGTTTGCCATTGTAAAAAAATCACTCACGTAGATCCTACGTAATTTTCTATGTCATTGACAATCTTTTACAATGTCAGAGTTCATTTCGGTCCTGCACAGGACTAGGAGACATAAATAAAATTCAAAACACCTTAATCGAGGAATTCATAAAGAAACGAGAGGATATGTTGAAAACTGAGAGAAAACTGCCAATTACACATGTCAAAACTAAAAAAAATATCGTGGAAAATGAATTGTATATTTAATGGAATACTCATTTCAATCACCAGAAAAATTTTAGTTTCATGCATAGGATATAACAATGGATGGAAAAGTTGATACGATAGTACATTTCTTGATACTATTTAACATTCAAAAGTGCCGAAGCACTCCCTCGAATCATTTGAGACTATCAAACGATTAGCTTGATATTCCACAATTCGAATTAAAAATTTTTAAATGAAAATATATTTTAAGAAGAGAAATTATATAATTTTTGAATAGAAACCTGTGTTTTTCTTAACACATTTGATTTAGATTTACAATTGATGTTCAGAAGTAATAATTAAATTGTAATGAACACAATCTCTGATTAAATGCTGGTTCTTCGAGTTCCCAAAAAATTAGAAATGTAATTTAAGACAACTGAAATAAGTTTACACGGCAAACAAACTACATTATAAAGATATTTGAGTTGAAGGTTTAATTTATAAAATTGTAAACTCTAAAATATATGTACATTCATTACTAAAAAGCTTCTAATTCTCTGTGAATCAATTTGAAGTGAAAATGTTCCAAATTTCAAAACCATCTGATAATGTATTATATTTTAACAAAACGAAAGTTGAAGTATTCGATTTTAAGAAATTGATCTTAGACGACTTTTTTCTGAGAAAGTTTATTTCAATAATGGGGTCATATTTTATTAAGATCTTATTTTACTATAATATTTAACCTGAATAAAATTATCTAATGAATTGTTGTCGTATTTAGTCCTTTGTTTTAGATATGTAAATTAAATCCAAATCAAAGTTTGAATTTTAATGTCAAATCATTAAAAGTTTGAATTTTAGTACTCTGAGAGTGAAAAAAGAATTAACCTAAAGTCTACAGCAGAGATTTTTCTATCAGAATAAATATCTTCCTATCATGATAAGAACTTATCGCAAGTGGGCGAAATTTATTTATATTATTGCAGCATTATGATATAATTGCTAGAGCTCCAGCGAAGATAAATATGTTTTGTTATCAAACGTTATTTTGTTGTTTTTTTACCTTTAGTTTTATTTTTATTTTTTTAAAAAGAAGCGCAATTCCTCACGGCCATCTCAATTAATTAATGAAATTAAAAACAAAAATTTTTACTATTAAATTTTGACCACATACCTCGACGAAAAACGAAAAAAGGTGATTTATTATAATAAAATTTGATCTACAAGTTCCCATATATGCTGATATAAATAAAAAAATTGCAATAGCTTTGCCGACGTTTTATTTGTTGTTATGGTAGAAAAAACCCTATGTAATGCATGATAGTAGATCACAAACATTACAAAACAATCAAAAATATACTGAAAAAAAAATGTTTGAGAAAAAATTTATTCTTAAAAAAATAAACATTTTTCTACAGCAGCAAAAAAAAATGCTAAATTGTTTTGTAAAGAAAATGCATATTTTCGTTGACATTTTTTCTTGAAAATTTGAGTTCAAAGGACAACTTTAAATTTATACAAAATTATTTGTAATCTTTGAAAATTAAGTATAAATATGACTCATGTTTTAAGACAACTAATTGCGTCAAAAATACTTAGGAATACGTTCATGATCTAAAAGTACTTTAAAAAAAATGTTAAAAATCATAACATCTTAAAATTTAACCAAAATGGCAACACTGTAAAACTGATTAATATATAACATTGATCGTTATAAACTTTCATGCTATTTTCTTTTTTTTTTTACTTTTTATTTTCTGGGCGAAAATAACTGTTTCTTAACTTTTATTGTTTCGAGTAGAATTTTTTTATTAAAGATCCTTATGTTGTCGATTTTTTTTACATTTTACTATTCTTTTTTTTCAATGTGAATATTGTATTAAATTTCGATGGTTTTCTAGTATTTTTAATACTCAAAAACATAAAAATCAGAAAATGCATTTTATTTGTACTCGAAAAAAATATATAAATATCCCAAATAAGTTTTTCCTTCTATTCGAAAAAAATAAAAATCATAAAATTACAGTTATTTTTTTAAAAAATAAAGTTACAAAGTAACTATTATTATGATAAAAGTCATAACAGATTCAAATATTTATCTGGTTTTTCCCATATTTGCCTTTAACAAAATTGTGTACGTCTGTTATAAGATATTTATTTTTGTTTGAATAATTTCCATAAATTTTTCTTACTTTAAAAATTTTTGTAATTACAGCGATGCCACACGAATTTTTAAAAGAAACAATTTACTTTTTAATAATTTTTTTAAATGCAATTTACTTACACCATAATATTTCGCTAGTAAACTTAAACCATTGTCCTGTCCATTTATTCGGCCCACTAATGTCAAATGCAAAATATTTAATAAATGATCCACTGAATATGAATTGGGACTAACAAACCAATTTGCAATATTCATAATAGTTGAAGCTTCCAAATTATGTTGATGTTTTTCAAAGATTTTCATATTTCGATACATAGAATCAATACGATGTCGAATTGCTTCAATTTTATGAAATAACATCATGGCCTGGTTGTTGTTGATAAGAGAATTGATTGTAGAACCGTGAAAGGCTGACATATAATGTGAATGCTTTAATTAATTAAAAAAAAAGATAAAAAAGGAAAAGAATTTATGCATATAAGTTTTGTATTAAAATAAGTTAATGTTGTTTAAATTTTAAATTTTTTCTTTTTAGATTAAAAAAAGGTTAAAAAATTCTTTATTAGGAATTTCAATATTTTAAACAAAAGGCTACCAAAAAAATTCTCTTAAAGTTGTATTTAAATTAAACTAATTAAAATATTTGATATTTAAAAAATGCTTGATTAGATTTTTTTTTTTTTTTTTTTTTTTTTGTCGCAGAAATTTCATATTAGAGTATTCATTATATTCGATTTTTTCATTATTCGATTAATCAAACAACAATCGAGTAAGGCTTATTACTCGAGTTATTCGTGTAAGTTATACCTTAAAATTTTGCTCGATTTCTGAATGTTTATTAAAAAAATAAAACAAGTATAGATATGTACCTAATCATTACTACAAATTACAAGTTCCTATGTTCTGTAAATCGAATTCCAATAAAAGTGAAAAGATTCCGAATATCAAAGATATTAGGTAATGTATCACATTTTAACAAAAATGAAACTGAAGTGTTCGCTTTTAAGGAATTGATCTTCGACAATTTTTTTCCTGTTTAATTTTATTTCAAAAACCTGAATAAAATCATTAATGATTTTATATCGTATTTACTACTTCATTTTAGATATACAAATTGAGTTTTGCACTAAATAAAAAATAAATAAATAAATATGAACATTTTAATTTAGTACTATTATAAATTTATTTTGATACCAAAAATACTTTAAATTTCCATCCCTGGGTTGTATTTATATTTATATGCTATTATAGGACATATGATTTTAAGACACTATGTGAATCCCCTAAATATGTATATGTTTTTCCAAATCAAGTTCAAAATCTTCCAATTTTTTTTTTTTTTTTTTTTCTAACGGCAAATTGAATAAAGATTAACTTTTTTTCTTTACATCCTGCAAATAAAAATAAAACCTTTAGTTTTAAAAAACCCATTACAGTTTTGCAATAGTTGCAAAATAAAAAAAATATATAAAATTAAAACATCTTTAAAACTAGTTAAAATAGAAATTTTTTTTAAATATTTTTCACTCGAATTATTCGATTAGTCATCATAACTCGAATAAATTTTAACTCGAAATTATTAATTTTATATAATCGGACAGTTATTTGATTTTAATTTGTCGATTTTGTACGCATACTTAAAAATATTTTCTTACTTTTTTAGCTGTTCGCTCAAGTTCTTTTTCTAGCAAATTAATTCTCGCCATAACTTTACTTGATTTATCCTTAAGTGTTTCGGATTTCGAAATTTCTTTAGAAAAATTTGAACCGAATAAATATGTTTCAATCTTGCACATTAATGTTATGACATCCTTAAGATCTATAAAATTATCTGGCATTAGTGCCAGGTTTGTAGAAATAATTGTTACAATGTAAAGTATTTTACTATATTTCTTTAACTCCATAATTTGTTTACAATTATTACGAATTGTATCAATGAAGCGCTTAAGACAAACTGATTGCAATGAATCTTCTTGCAAATGATAACAACAATAATTAAATAAGTATATATTATATGTTTATATTAATATAATAAATTGCGGATTAACTAAAGAGTATTTTAAAACTTACCAGACTCTTCAATGTTAACAATCATTTATTTTAAATTTCTCTATTTTGCAGAGTTTTTTCTATGAAATCTTGGCTGGTATTTGGGTGCGCAATGGACTTCAGATTAAAGGTCAAGCCATGACCTATATACAAGCCAATTTTTGTAATTCAATGGCTGATATGGATTTATTCTTTCTGCAGATTTGTGCCACAAATTTACCGCAATATTTCTTTTTACAAAATTCCATTGAACTATTCGGTGTAACGCAATGGCTGGAGACGGCACCACTCAAACAGCCCCAGAAAATGGAACAGACTTCAATGCTTGAAGGTTTCTTAACATTCCTAGCTACATTGGTAACCAGTCGTACAAATCTGGGCAATGATGAAGCCACGCAATGTATCATTGAGATTAGTGCTCTTTTAGCTACAGAGAATAAGACTCATTCGCAATTGTTGGAATTAATGCCGGAGAGATCGGGCAATGTTCATACCAAGAATTTCGAAACATTCTTAAAAAAATTGTCTGTTTATAAGGCTCCTTCGGCGGGTTCAGAAAATTTAGAGCAGGGCTTATTTATACCCATCGATGAAGTGTGGGAACAGTACTATGATCCCTTACATGTTTTGCTGAGAGCCGTACACAGGAGAGATTTTCAATCATCGTTGGATCGTTTTACAAACTATGTAAAATCAAAGAATAAAATGCCAGCCAGTGGCAATTTGTGGCCACCATTTAGATTGCCCAGGCCAGTGGGTCCAGCATTTAGTGATCCTTGTCGTATTCTAAGTTCCCGAGTCTTCCATTCAACCATTTTGTCAATATTATATCGTGCTGTACATTCGCGTGATGTATCGGAACATTTATTGGCCTTAGCGATATTCCTATTGGAAATTGCCATTGAAACTAGTGAGGATACCAAGTCAACGGGCAACGATAATGCAGCCGTTGTAGAATGTGAAGATCAGCACAAGCCCTGTTATCGTTTTGGAATGCGCCGAGATCCTCCCAAATTATTTAAATGTTATCCCACGGATAATCTTAGTTGTAACCTAAGACATGTAGTGACAAAGATTTCGCTAAAGTCTCACGAACCGCAGGTAACTCCAGCACATTATAGATCGAATCCTTTCTATCCAGATGTAGATTATGATCTTGATGATAATACAGATGCAGCTATGGATATATCGCCAGCTTGGCTAGAAAATATAAGCCATAATTTAAGTGTTGTACATAGCACTTCCGCTCCAAATACTACCACAACTTCAACCGCTATAGTGCCTATGCGTTTGCAAAGCATGGAAGTGGCTTTGCCTGCCGATTTGTCAGTGGTACCCGAAACAGGTCTGGTAATACGTCAAGATAGTCAAGACGATGATTCATTGCGTGAAGTATCCAATGCTATAGAAAACACTGGAGCCAGTTCTCCTGCAGCGGAATTCCGTTTCTCCTTGCAACCCATAACAATGGCGGCTGATACCGGCATGGAAGTTGTATTACGCGAAGGACAAAATCCCAGCACTTCCACGAATACTGCCAATCAACCTCGAAACCAGCAAGCAGCAGCACAAAATCAAAGACAAACTCAATCTGATATGTTCCCTCCTACCACACCTAATTCCATAGGTAGTTTAATACCCTTCCCTCGCGTA
Organism: Protocalliphora azurea; assembly: GCA_932274085.1. Taxonomy (NCBI): domain Eukaryota; kingdom Metazoa; phylum Arthropoda; class Insecta; order Diptera; family Calliphoridae; genus Protocalliphora; species Protocalliphora azurea. The sequence goes on along the minus strand of OW026523.1, from coordinate 76,721,963 downwards.
CAACCTGTAGCTGTACCAAGTACAAACTTGGATGTTGTACCCTCAAATCCCACACTCGGAGTTAGCGCCTTAGGAGCTCGCCGGGCATTTGATGCCAGCAATCGCAAACGTTCGGTAGACAATGCCATTGATGGTCTCAGCAAAGATGAAGTTATTATAGAAGAGAGTATATTATCGTTACTACTCAAATTACACTCGCAACTGAGTGGCACTTTAGATAGTTTTTCATGCACCGATTCCGATGAAGAAGAAGATAGTAAAGCGCAGGGTGATGCACATGCAACATCCTCAGCCATGGATGTAGACTGTGAAGACTCTTCGGAACCTTCAACCTCTTCTGCTGCTGCAGCAGCCTCTAGTCAAAGCAAGAAACGTAATATTAAAATTTCCGATTCTCGCATTGGAGATGGTCCCTACTTCATAGGAAATCTTTTGCGCAAGATTGCCAAACATGATGAAACATGTGCTCAAAACATTGACGAAATAAGACATAAACTCTGGCCTAATCAGCGTGAAAAACAAGCCGAAGCTAAGGCTAGAGAAGCTAAAGAAAAGGAAGAACGCCGAAAGAGAGCCCGCGAGAGGCAAATGAAAATGATGCAAGAATTTGCCAACAAACAAAAGGAATTCATGCAAACTGCTGCTGCCAATAATATGGATGCCGGTATGGAGGAAGAAGAAGACCTCTACGAAGAACAACCCCGCGAAAAAGAATATGACTGTATTATTTGCAACTGCACCACCCCCAGCACTGAATCGAATCCTATTGGTCTTGTTGTGCTCGTAGAATCGAGTGGCATTGTTGGTCATCGGCGAAGGATATCGGAAAGATTGCCACTTCCTTTATCGCCCGAAGATGAAGAAAGACTTAAGCATAGCACACGTTTAGCAACTGAATTCAATAGACGCACAGAAATTTTAAGTTTGAAATTTGGTGAAGAATCTTGGTATCTATCCAACAATATGGCCTATGAAAATGGTGTTCATGTGCAATCGTGTGGCCATCACTTACATTTAAGTTGTTTGGACGCTTATTTGAAGACTTTATATGCCAGCCAAAGGCAGCACTTACATGAAAGAGGGGAATTTTATTGTCCAGTTTGTAGGCAGCTTTCTAATTCTGTCCTTCCGCTGAGTCCTCAATTAGACCGCCCAACACCAGTTGTACGTTCTGGTGTTCAACCTTTCGAACAGTTAGTTTCCGAACTAACGAATCTTATTAAGGAGAATGAAAGGCCACCGGTAAGTTTATTTGTATTACTTATAAAATTAAAAAGAAATTTTCTTGATTGTTTGCTTTTAATCCTAATGTTATTATTGATTAGACTTCAACAAAACTGTCCGAAGCAATGGGTCGTGCAATGGAAGATATGACAAATATTACTAATCGTAAAATGAGACGTTTTCCGCCTTCGTTCCGCAGTCTGTTCATATTTGTTACCTCAATAGCTCGTACTAATTTAGAGTCTGAAATTATACAACGAGGAGGTTCATTATGTACAACTAATCCCACACGTTATAAGCCAAAAAGAGATTGTATTGTACCATTGCTGCATGTACTGTCCGTACATGTTCGAGTGCTGGTCGAATGGCCTTTGTGGAGTTCTTGGGCATCTTTAGCTGGTATGCCAGTAACAGAAACTGCCCCAGTGCCTTCTCACTGTCGGGAAGTCATACCAGGACTACTAGCTGATCCCATAGCCTTATTGCTGAAATTCATACTATTAGCTCCTTTACATTTAGATCAGGGTAATCTTGAAGTTGTAACGCCGTAATAACTAAATTATAATAATATTTTCTTATTTATTTTCTTTAGAATATTTCACTTGTATGGTTAAAGTTATGTACAATTTATTATATTATCAAATTGTTGTACAATTATGCGTCACGCTAACTGATCTCGAATGTGATTATATTTTGGCTAATTTTAATGCCTCGCCAACGGCTGAACAGAACACACTGTCCAGCCGACGTAATTCTATACGTTCACCAAATATGTCTTATTTGGGACGCGCCATGGCCTTAGTTTTGAAAAACACCAATCGCTTATCACACCTTAGGCGTGATAGTATACCTTCTACATCATCGGCAGCTGCTTCTGCCGCCCTGGGCATTAATAGCGGTTCGGAAGATGGTTCCCTAGCCGGCGTTGAAGTAAATCTTAAGTCAATGGAAACACAGTTGCAGACTCTCTGTCTACCATTCCTACGTATAGCGGCCTTATTGCGTCAACATTTGTACAGACATGAAATGCCGGAAATTTTAGCGCCAGGCCTGGAGTTTGTGCGTTTAGTTTACTATTTAGAATTGGTTACCGACTCAATGGATTGGGATTGTTTTAATGCATCTAAGGGATTATGTTTTATACCCGGTACCGAAGAATCTTTACCGAAATTCTGGTGTGAACAACTAATGAATATACGACCTCCGACGGATACAGTACGAGAATTAGTTTTACTTAATCAACATGCTGCCTGGCAACAACCAAAACTATTAGAATTACCTAGAGAATATGAACGATTATTTACAGTAAGTTGAAGGGTATTGTATTGTTAAATAAAAGTACATATTTTAAAATTTTATGTTCTAAATCAAATTTTAGTATTACCATGAACGTCCTTGTCTTAATTGCTACAAAGTCCCCAAAGAAAGTTCCATTTGTTTACTTTGTGGTACAATTGTGTGTCTAAAGCAAAATTGTTGTGCCGAGAATGAGTGCTGTGAAGCTGTGAGGGTAAGTTGTCGTAAATACTTATAAATCAGTCAAATGTCGGCAATCTATAATATCTATAATATTTTTATACCTTTATTAAAAGGAAGAATATTATATTATATTAATAAACATATATCGATTTTTTAGCATACAATTTCTTGCGGCGGTGGCATTGGTATATTCTTGGTAGTTACGTCGACTTATATTATTGTTATACGTGGTCGCAGAGCATGTCTATGGGGTTCACTTTACTTGGATGATTTTGATGAAGAGGATCGAGATCTAAAGTAAGTTCTTTTCTCTTTTCAATTCTTAACTCAAATATTATATTGCTAATATTTCCTTAATATTTCATTACAGACGTGGTAAACCCTTATATCTTAGTAGGGATCGTTTTAATTTATTGGAATCTCAATGGTTGTCCCATAAATTTGCCCATACAAAACATACATGGGTATTCCATAGAGATTTATTGTGAAATATGCAAGATTTATTACGCAACATTCAAGACATGATGATAGTTGAAATTTAAACAATATATATATAAATAATAATAATAATAAATATTATGTATTATCTTTTCCTTCGCCCTCACCTACCTACATACTATCTTCTCTATATATATATATAAATATATATAATTTAAATAAAATAATAGTTTATTAATAAATTGATATTAAATTATAAATATGTATTTTTAAAACGAACAAAAAAAAAGAATAGTTATTTCTAAACGAAAAAAAATAATTATGTATTAAATATTAATTAAAAATTATAGAACATAAATAAATAAAATAAATAAATACATATATTAAATAAAAATCTTTAAATTAAAAACTCCTTCAACAATATTATTTTTATTTACTATTTTATTATTTTATTGTTTGACCTAAATTAATTCTTTTATTTAAGGAGTATTTATTAAATTAATTGTCGAAACATACATGTTTATGTTATATGATTTTATTTAGATACTAAAGGAATATTAAAGTTAAAAAATTATATAAAAATAAATTTCTTTAAATTAAAACATTTAACAGAACTTAAACCAAAATTTTACTTATTTGGACGCCTTTAAAAGTGTTTTAGAAAATACTACTGGACATATACACAACTAGTAAATCACAGATGACACATATTTTGCCTACACATTAAAGAAATCAAATTTCTCAGAAGTTTTTAAATAAATATTGCATTTACGTTTTTTTTTTTATTTGATCAAAAAATCATGAAATGGTAAAAATTCTTGGCCGATTTATGGTTCATATTCAATATTCATCATCAGTAAATTTAAATATGCGATTCGCGACATAATTTGACAAAATAAAACCCGCTTCAAAACTATAAATTTCCTAATCTTAACTGAAGCATCTTAAATTTTAAACAATTTTTTAATATGTGTGTATTCGGGTTATAACTTTTTGCAAATATCCAAAATATTATAGCGAAGTCTTGTAGAGAATGGAAAAGTTTCAAGAAATTTTTGCGATCGTTAAAAAAGTTCATCGCGCTGAAAATTTTCTATAGATAATATTATTTAATATTAGAAGTCCGATTTCAATTATATAGATACTATTTAAAAGCACTTACAAATACCTTTTTAATAATACATAACATGACCATATAAATTAACACCTTCGGAAAAAAAATTACATTTTGTATAAAAGTAGCAGAACTTAAAAAATGTTTAATATTCGAAAAAAGCTTATTCAGCGAAGCCAGTGTTCGACATACCCAGAGGAGAAAGTCCTTAAGCACAAAAAAACAATACAACACAAAAACATCTTTATTAAAATTAAAAAAATATATATATTTTAATTTTAATTGTTCTGATAATCTTAATTTGTTCCGAAGTTTTTTCCAAATCGAAAAACAAGTTTGCTTTATGTTATCAGGACAATATTGGCTATAATTTTGTACTGTGGTATTTTGAAGTCAAACAAAAATTATTACCCTAATGTGTATACTTTGTTTATTTCTGATCATAATAGTTGTGTTTTTGTACTTCCCAGAAACTTTTTCTGAGAGATTAAAAACCAATTTATTATCAAATTGAGAAATATCAAGGTTGGAAACCGATACCGTTTCCGAAATTATTGTTTTCCAAAAATACTGGTATTTTAGTTTCGGAATTTTAAAATATGCTATTTTCTATATAATATGTATAGCATATCTCATATAATTTACTTGCAGAAATAAGAAAAATTAAATTATTTTTAATAATAAGAGTCTGATTAATGTAATATTTATAGAATTTTGTTTTTAAAGACCTTTTATTGTTCGTTTCTTTGTTCCAATAGATTTCAATACAGGAAGAATATTGAAAAAATTACAAATTTACCTTCAGTTCTCTAATAGCGATAGGTTTCTAAAAATTCTTAATATTAGGTCCGTACTTTTTGTTTTCCAGTAAAATCCAGTAATCTAAGTATTTACTGAGTAAATTAAAAAAACTTTTAAAGAAAAAGTACGTAAAATCCAGTAAAATAACCACAACAAGTAGGGTTTTATAGTTGGAGCAAAAAGTCGAATTTTTAACTTTTTTCAATTTTTAAATAGTCGACATTTCCGACTTTTTCAATTTTTTGATAGTCGATTTTTCGACCTTTGTCAATTTTGGAATAGTCGATTTTTCGACCTTTTTAAATTTTGGAATAGTCGACCATTTTCGATTTTATACGATACGAGGGCGGATCAATAAGTCCGCGACTTTTCCAACTTCCCTCGTAGTTATATGAAATGCAACACTATTACCATCAAGTACCACCTGTTAATAGACTACTGTAAAATTTTGAGCAAGTGTCGTCATATACTTTGTGTAAAAAATAGGATTTTTCGAGATCCTTAAAATAGGCATTTGTTTGGTCAATAATTTCATCGTTGGAGCTGAATCTCTTTCCACCGAGATTTCTTTAGGTTTGGAAATTGGAAGTAGTCACTAGGTGCTAAATCCGGAAAATATGGCAGATTGAGTACCAATTCGTAGCCTAATTCATAGAGCTTTGCCATTGAGACTGCACACGTGCGCACCCGTGCATTATCTTGATAAAAAATAACTTTTTTCTTGGCCATATGGGGTCGTTTTCTTTTTAAATCCTCATCAATTCAGTCTAATAAGTTGGCATAACATTCGCCGTTTATTATTTTTGTTGCCATTACCTTATTGGCCGACAAACTAACCTTGGCCTTCTTCGGAACAGGTTCACTCGGAGAAATCCATTGTTTAGACTGCTGCTTGGTCTCCAGAGTACAGTAATGGATCCATGTTTCTTCCACAGTTACAAAACGCCGCAAAAACTCATTCGGATTGCGGTTAAACAACTCCAAACAATCCTTTGAAGTTGTCACACGTTTACGTTTATGGTCAATTGAGAGCAAACGCGGCACCCATCTTGCAGACAACTTTCTTAAACCCAGCTGATCATTTAAAATCGAAACCACACTGTCATATGAAATGCCTATGGCATCAACAATCTCACGCACTTTTACTCTTCGGTCGGCCAACACCATATCGTGGATTTTTTGATATTTTCGGGTGTACTAACCTCAATTGGCCGTCCAGCGTCATTTGTACTTGTGCGACCACAACGAAAGTCAGTAAACCACTTTTTACCATTGAAATCGATGGTGTAAAGTCCCCATAGTATTTATCGAGATTTTTCTTGGTTTGATTAACGGTTTTTTTTCGCAAAAAATAATGTTTAATGAGCACTCGAAATTCACTTTTTCCATTTTTGTTTTTTTTTTTTTAATTTAAATGGCGTAGCCTTTCGCTAACATATTGTCAGGGTGTACATCCAAAAGAAGCCTCCTTCGCAAAACATCCACTCGATCTACACCTTCGTGTAGAAAGCTAGAGTTCCCGAGTTCAGCTCCCTGAGTTTAATGGTCTCCACCAATATCAATTTGAGTTTTGTGTGGTACTGTACCAAATCCAAAATACAAGTTAGTATAACAAAATCGAATGCATGTGACAAATGCAAGCCACGAAAAACTGTATATGATTCAGTTAGATGTCTACAAACACTTTATCAATGCGGGAGTGAGACGCAAAATTCTCGAAGGCCAAACAACAAAAACCCGCCTGACTGTACTTAAGAAATAATTACGGTGACGCGAGAGTTGTTCTCCAACCCAGAGCTACTTTGGGAATGACGATTTTTCCATTTTTAGAAAAATACACGGCGTTGTATGTTTTGAACAGCTGTTAAACGCAAAGTAAATGACGACACTTGCTTAAAATTTGACAGTAGTCTATTAACAGGTGAAGTTCGAAAAGTCACGGACTTATAGATCCGCCCTCGTATTTTCGAGATTTTTTGCCTCCTTTGATTATTTTTTGTTATTTATCTTAAAAAACTTCAAAAAATATAAAATATATTCAACGCAATAAAATATATTTATTAACAGACAATCTATACAAGTCTTTGTGGTACCATTTCCAACAGTTAGATGATGTGGTTTAAATATAAACCGCTAATAAACTATTCCTTTTAAATAAAGTACATTTTTGACTACTCCAACTTTCCCAACAAGAAATTTTCTCAACAAAAAGTCGATTTCGACATTTTTCAACAAAAAGTCGATTGTTCGATTATTCGAAAGTCGATTTGATGAGCCCTACACCACAGCTAGTTTACATAGAAACGTAAAACAACAAAAATCATCAAAGTTATTACCAAAATATATGTACATTTTTATACCTTACACCACCACGGGTGGTTAGGGTATTATGCGTTTGTGCTGATGTTTGTAACGCACAGAAAAAAATTAACCAACACCCACCTTAAAGTATACCAAACGACACAGAATCATTGGCTGGACGGATGGCTGGCTGTCCATGTGCACAAAGTACAGGTCGCAATTTTGAAGATAATTCAATGAAATTTGGCACGTAGAGGTTTCATGACACAAGGTCTAAGCTTATTGAAATTGGTTATGATCGGTCCATTATTTCACGTAGCCGCCATACAAATTTCCCACCGGAATAGGAGTTTATCGATCATAAATGCCTTAAATATATTTTAATGAAATTTGGTGTAAAGAAGTTTTGTATAAATCTTTGTGCCAAATTTCATGAAGATCGGTCCATAATTGACCATAGCTCCATAATTTACCGTATAAGTGGTCTTATACGGGAATCACCCTAAAGTGCATAAATTCATATAAATGTTAGTATTAACGTAATATTCTGTATTCGTATATTTTATTTTACACTTAGTACAAGTATCAGTCCACAATTGTCCACATGTCTAATATAAGACCCCTTCACGAATTTTGATGGACATACACAATGGTGGAGGTATCATATGGTCGGGCTTGAACGACTATATCTTTCGTACTTGTTTCTTTTGTTGTAAATATATTTATTGTAGTTTAAGGCACTTTTAATTACATTTTAATGCAAAAATAATTTTTTCTTCATTTTTCGAATATTTTCCGAATATTTTTATATTTGTTTGCTTTTGTTTTTCTGATGGAAGTTGATGGAAGAAAAACACGTGAGCCAAGATAGTATAAATGTGATAGCTTTTAATATAGTAATTAAAAAAACGAGAAATCAAAAATACCCTATATTGGGAATCTTTCTGAAAAATTTGCGAAAATGAAGAAAACCAATAAAATCAAATCTCAATAGCTAAATATTTGAAATAATATTAGTTATTTATATAATGTATAATTCGTTTATATTATAAATGCAATAAAATGGTGCAAAAAAATTGGGCTTCTTCACAAATTCGTTCACAAATTTCATGCTATGTGCTAGAAAATATTTGCTTCCCCCAAAATGGCCCACAAAATCGTTGCTGACAGCATGAAATCTAAGGATTGGTTCGCTATAAACATTGCAGATTATGAAAGCAGACAATTTTTAGTGGGACATCGTTCAAATGGGTCAATCGTGCAAAAAATTCTACGAGCCGTTTCCGAGAAAATTGGGTTATTTAAAAATGGCCCACAAAATCGTTGATGGCCCATAGCATGGAGTCTAAGGATTCGCTCGCTATAAACGATACAAATTTTGAAAGTAGAGAATTTTTAGAATAAAATTAGACCATCGTACAAAAAATAGAGTTCCTCCAAAATAGCCCACAAAATTATTGCCGATTTTTACCAAAATTTCCAATTTTTGACTTCCCGGTTTTTGAATACCTATATTCGACGATATCTCATCTACACTATCTTGGAACTAGGAAAAACAGCCAGCAGCTTTCATCAATTTCTCTATCAATGTCTCTCTCATACTCTCACTTGCAAGATTTTTAAAGTGAACGAACGCTATTTAGAAACTTCCAGCAACATTTTGTGATTATTATCACAAAATATCAAGCACGCAAAAACTTCACTCTATAATTAAAATAAATTAGGAGTTGGGTTTATTAGTTCAATGAATTGACTGCTCTTTTTAACCCAGCTCACTCAATTAAACTAGTTTGCTCGTTTAGTCCATTCGCGCAGTTGACTTTCAATGAAACAGCTCGTTATGCGAATGATTTTTAGTAAACATTTCCCATAATGAGCCGTTTCATTGAAAGCCAACTGAACAAATGAACAAAAAGATCGACTTAGTACAACATGTCTGTTAACTGAAAACAATTCACATAATAAGCGATTTTTGATTTTACAAAAACACCAAAATTAATGGCCTAAAAGTACATTGATAATAACAAAACGTCAAAATGAAAGAAATGAGAGCAAAAGAAAATTGCTCATACGTTTTGCAATAATAGCTCAGTAAGGAAAGCGCTCTGAAAGATGAATGATTTACTTCGCTAAGTTCAATTGAACTAGTTCCGTCCAGGGTTGTCAGATTTCTTTGAGCCTCTGTCGCCAAATAGTTAATCAGAAACCGACAAATTTAAATTTTATTTAATTTTTAAATATAAAAAATGAATAAACATGTTTAGTGTCGAACAATTCTTAATGCTTCAATTTTTTGTATAAGTTATAAATGTAAATTCAGCTTCAACAAAGCCAATGATAATACGGTGCTACAGTGCAAAAACACTTCGAATGTAACATAGTGTAATTTGTAAATATTAGTAAGTAGATTATTATATAATTTTTGAAATTTTCGATATACCCCAAAAATGGCTTTAGAAAGAAAAGACCTTATCCTTTTTAAAAAGTATATACACATTTATATTCATAGCAAAACTGTGTAAGATATTAAAGACACATATTAAATTTTTTATTATTTATTCATATTTTTTAACTTTACAGCCATTTTTGACCCACACTTTATTAGAAAATATATTTTTTCATATTTTTCCAAATACTATATTTTATTCGGAATAAAATAAGCTATCGTTTGCTAAAATCAGATGAGAATTGAAAAACATATGGTTTCTTCAAAGTTGTAAAACTCATATAATTCTGCTATTTTATGTATATTTTCTTGTTGCCATTATTTTGAATTATGGCAACAACAAAATACACGTAAAATAACCGATTTTTATGAATATTACAACTTTTACAATTCTAATCCAATTTTATCAAGCAATGGCTCATTTTCTCCTAATAAAATACAGTATTATAAAAAAACATGAAAAAATATGTTTTCTAATAAATATTTCAAAATTAACCAAACAAATAGCTACCTTATTTATAAACCGCCAAAATATTCGCCAAACGGAAAATTCAGTAGCCAAAATCAATAAAAAATCACCACATGGGTCCGTCATGAAGAAAAAAATTTAAAATAATTAATTTATGAATCACCCCGTTCAGTTATTTGCTTGCAGCGCCTTTATTTGTACAAATTGTAAAAAATTCATAAGTGAAATATTTTCTCTGTTTTAATAAAAATATTCAATAATTATCTAATATTCTTTTTCAATTATGGACCCCAACGCTCCCTATATAACGCGTCAGGATATTATCAACTTTCCCTTTCCTTACAAACTCTGGCTGGTTGTGCATTTAGATTATTGTGAATTTCTACGCTGGAATCGTGATGGCACTGTCATACTTTTAGATTTAGTTGCACTTGAGGATTACCTCAACTCTGCACGTTCCATATTTAAAATTAAAAATAATTCCAGTTTTCTACAACATCTGGTGGAATTTAATTTTGAACGCCTAAATGCCAAACCTGAAGCTGAAGAAGATCTATTGTTACAATATAAAAATGAAAATTTCCAACGTCATCGATTAGATTTATTGGCAAAAATACGCAGGCACACCTATCAATTGATAGGTGAATTGCCAACGAATAATTGTGAGGGAAGTGTTGCAAACAATGACGATGATCCATCAACAAGCATACCAAAACGTGTCTCTGATAGAATGTTGGGTGATTTGTGTTTTATGTTTCATGGCGGTCTTTCGAAAATTCAAAAAAGTCGTTTACGTTTTCAAACTATTTTACAATTTCATAATGAAAAGCGCATCTTAAGGGAAAAGATAAAAGCTTCAGAATTGGCTCAAAACAGTAGTAAGATTAAGACGGATGTTTCCATCCGTTCCGCCACTGGAAACTCAACTATTTTCGAAGATGATCAAGTTATTGAATTGCCTGTGGAACTTTTTGAAAATCCACATGATTCGGTTTTGTATTTAGGAGATGATTTTCGACCTGAGTATGCTGGTTACTATGGCAATTGCGGTAAAGATCAGATTGTGCAATTCTTTGGAGAATATTTGCCAATGTATGAGGATGGTTCAATGGAGGTTAAAAAAATTCTTACGGATAATATGTAAGTAGATAAGAAAAATGTTTTTTTTATTGTAACTTTGGAGAAATTTGTATTTGGAACGTAATATTTTTATTCTTGTTTTTTGAAAAATCGGTACATACATTTTTCTGGAAGTTATATTTTTAATCCTACTTTTTAGATTTTTTAAGTAATATTTTTTTTCTGAAAATATAGTTTTACCAAAATTGGACTTTTTTAATGAAATCGTTTTTAATATTAGTACCTTTTCAAAAATTGGTACATTTTTAAAAATTGATATATTTTTTTTAATAATTGTAAAAACCATAACATTTTTAAATTTAACTTTATTAAAACTTAAATACATTTTTTAATTGATACAAAAAATATACTTTTTGAAAATTGGTACCTTTAAGATTTTTTTTAATTCTGTTTTTTTTAATCCTACTTTTCTGAAAATAAGTACTTTTATGGAAAATTTATACTTTTTCCAAAAAAAAATACTATTTTAAATTATGACTTTTTTAAATTTGATCTTTTTAAAGCTGGAAAATATATTTTTTTAGAAACTATGGTACATTTTTTAATTTTGCACTTGATAATTTACAATTCTTTTCCATGCTGATTGTTCGTTATTCCCCCTTCCAATAATATGAAAAATTGTCAAATTGGAGACAAATTCTCATAATAATTCTATTCCAGTACTTGTCAAATTTACAGGTTCAGAAAAGCAACAAAATATACATACATTTTTCATGCTTTCCTGTAAATTACCTAAAACTTTGCAAGTGTGAGAAGTACTGGAACAGCTAGAATCTATAATTTTCAAAAAGTAAAAATTTAAAATATTTTTCAATACTTCGACAGATCGCCACAGTTTGTTATAAAATAATCATTTTTTTTTATATATTTATTTCAATTAAAATAAAATAATAAAAAAAATTAACATTTATCAACTAACCTTTTTTCAGTAATAACAGTGTTAATAATTCACTTCCATCTAATACTGAAACTAATATGCAAAACTTCTCTCCAAAAGCTATTGGTAAACCAGGCATATTCATTTCAACTCCCATTACCTCTAATTCTTTATACAACTTAAACTTTTCTTCGAATCTTGAGCCTATTTATATTTCTAATACTGAAAACTCTGAGAACATCGATCCAAATACTAATAGTAATAACAATTTTACTGTAACCCATATAAATTCGAATAGTTTTGATAACGAAGCCGATATATCAATGGATGAATTTATTAAATTTAAAGATTCTCCAAAAGAAAACATTTCAGTTAATTCCTCACAAATAGATAATACATGCACTGATTACAACGCTACCTGTTCACTGCAACAACAAGAAGATACAAAAACCTTTCCACAAATGCCAACATCAGTTCAAATGGAAATTACCGGAGATGTTAAAGAAAATGAAGCAAGTTTTCGCAATTTCTTTAGTCAATACAGAGCTTCGTTGAACTTATTGTATGAGCGTCAATAAGTGAGTTATTTAGATATTTTTATTCTGTACTACTAAAATAATTTTGCGTAATATGCACAAAATTATTTTAAATAATTCTAATTAGCATGCATTTCATTCACTTTTGTTTTTTGTCTATTTGTGTGTTTTCCGTTAAAAATATTTTAATTTTTGTCAAATTTACAATTTATTAACACTATTTATTTATGTATTTTGGTTTAATGTTAATTAGTAAATAAAAAAGATTTCATAAATTTTTTTGTTTAAATGCTTGAAATGTCGCATGTTTTTTCGGTGTAGTAAGGTCACTAATATAAAATAAAACAGTTTTGAAAACACTGTCAATATAACATGCATGAGTTACTCTGTTGTTAAATTTTTGTTATATAAATAATTTTGCTACTATTTGATTTACCCTGTTGTAAAATATATTCAACTACTGCTCAGTGATGGGATTTGAACAATTTTATTTAGTGTCAAAGTGGGATCGAAAATGGTCCAAATGGGGTTGAAAAATGCCAAGATAAATAGATATTAAACCAAATTCGGACCTAAAGAAAGCATAAAATCTCTTATTAATCGAAAAAAAAAAACAATTAAAGACGGTTTTAACGGCTGGTTTAAAATGAAATAATACTTTTCAACCGTTCTCAATGCTTCTAGATCTTTCCGTTTATGTTAACAGCAGTTAACATATCTGCAGAAATTATTAACATAGTTGTAAACATCCAACATTGAATAAAAAGTTTTCGCCATTGTTTGAAAGTATGGCAACACTAAACTGCTAACATTAACATCGAAAGCTCTAAATTTCGAATATACTAGTTGTCCGTTAAGAACATTGCAGAAAGAGTTTTCGAGAAGCATCTAGATGGCAGTGCAGTGTATATAAATTGGCCGTGAGAACACCATTGAGTCAGTCTAATTGGAAGTGTCGTTAAGTAAAGACAAGTTAACTGCCTTGGCTGTATAATCTTCCACATTATTAAAGTGTGCTGTATAAAATGTGTAATTTAAGTGTGTGTGTATTAGAACACAAGTGACTATTTAAACTGTTATTGTTGTACATTTTGAAATAAAATAAGGAGTCGTTACAACTTTTAAACTATTAAACTGCTGTTATTTGCAATAAAATTACCGGTTTATTTAAAGGAAATAAACCGCCGTTTTTAAAATGTAAAAACGTAACAATATTTTTGTAAAATCTCATTAGAAACTAGATTTTGTTTTGTATGGAAAATCGAATTCAAATCTAATAAAAAAAAGGCTAGGTTATGAAATATTATTGAAAATAAAATAAATAAATAAAAGTAAGGAGATTAAACTAGATTTTGTGCATATGTAAATGTGCTATAAACAAAATTAAACTACTTCCAAATTGACTAAATACTTTTTTATTTAAATTTTGTATAATTTTTTCTAATAAATTTATGTTGAAATTTTATGTGTTCACCGTTTTATTTTAATTGGAAAAATATTTGTTCACATAGAAAAGTCATTTTTATTTTTAGCACATTGTTATATTTTACTAATTCACTAAAAGAAAAACAAAATCTTGTTAAAGTTTACTAGATTTTGGTAAAATCTCATTAGAAACTAGATTTTGATTTGTATGGAAAACCTGAATAAAATCTAATAAAATTATGTAGATTTCGATTGAAATTTCATTTAATACAATTATCATTGTCTCTGTTGAAGCAGAATTTACATGTGTATAAATTATACGAAATCTGAATCGCTAAAACTTTTTTGTTAGCTTTTTATTGTTTTCTTTAAAAAAAACAAATAAAACTTAAATTTGGCGATTTTTGCCGATTTCTGATTAGCAATTTGTCGACAGAAGCTCAAAAAAAACTGACAACCCTGCTCAAAATTAAAATTTATTTTATTTTCCCAAAGGTTTCTCAAAAGGTCTAAATTTTTACTCTCCCTCTCTGTCGGTGTTACCGTTGTTGCAAAATAAATCACATATGTTTACATTACGCCTAGTCTAAACGTAGAAATTTTTATGTTGGCAATTGTGAAATTCTCTCTCTCTTTTTAAAAAATACGTGTTTACCAATAAGAAATCTTTTGCGCAATCTATTTCGCAATAAATGTTTACTCAGAGATTTTTATTTCCTAACATAAGAAATAACGGGAACAAATTTTTATTTCCAACTTTATGTTAATAGGCGAAGAATACGTACATGAGTAAATTTTTTAATATTATTAATTAATTTCCTTTACATACCTATATATTGAATACTCCATTAGTAATAAGTAATCCGTACAAGCATAATAATACAAAAGTGATTCGAAATCGTATTGTTTAAAAGAAAAAAAGTATTGCCGCAATAATCATATTCCTATTACGGAAGTTTCCCCCATGGGGTGAGATAGGCTATACATCTAAGCAATAAGAAATCAATTCACCTAAAAGAAAAATAAGAAAATTGCTAGATAATCACCTAGGTGAAAAAAAAGAAGATATCGCAAGATAATTTTCTGGAAGATGTAATAAATATATAGAAAAATTATCACTAAATAAGTCTTGAAATAATGTAATAAAAAATCTTTTACATCTTGTAAAGCATGCATGCACATAAATCTTAACATCATAAAGCACGAAAACTGAAACGCCATATTTCCCTCTCGTCTGATTGTAAATTTAATCCCACTATGATATTCGTTAAGTGTTGTCAACACCATTTCTTCGTCAGTTCTTCTTATGACTGCAAATAAATCATCTAAGTACTTTTTTACTAACTTAAATTCTATATTTTTTAGTTTCAATTGCCCAATTGTGCCAAGTACAATATCAGCAATTGTTAGTGATAGGATATTTTCCATAGGCAAACCATGTAGTTAATGGTAAAATTTGCTGTCAAATGTGAAATAATTGTTCTCGGTCAGACAAGATCGAAGAATATTCAAGAATTTCTGTCTTAGTATTGCCGTGTGTCCGTTTATGATTTCCCATTTGTCCAATATGTTTTTAATCGTTATATGTATCGGTATGATGATAACACGTGGAATGAGACCATAATTTCGTCATCTAATTTTATGACCTTTGTTCCACTCTTCATCTCCAAGGAGTTCCGTATATTCTTTATGGAGGAAATAATATAACTCAAAATGCTTCCAACATACTGTGACCATTTATAGCACGGTACTTTCACCGATACCGATATTGGCCCAAGTGAGAAGTATGTTCTCCCTATGGATTTTTGGTAGACCAATTCCGGTGCCGCTAAAGCATTTGTCGCCATGTTTGCACTCCCATATGTGATTAAGCCATTCTTAAGCAATTGTTCGACTAAATTATTATTCCTCCGTTGAAGCGTTTCTGTAGGGTCCATTATAATTTGTCCGTATGTATTCTTGTCTTTCAATAGTTTGTGCATATTACTCATATAGTCGCACTCGTATATTATGGCTGCCCCATCTCTCTTCCGTATGAATTGTTTAGTCAGTATATCAAGTTTTACGTTTATTTAAGAACATAAAAAAATAAATGAAGGGAAGTTTTCAAAAATATTAATTTGTATTAAACATGAATTTTTTTTACTGATTTCTTTTTTTTTAATTATGATATTGAAATAAGAATTATTTAATTGCATTTTTAATTACTTTTAAATCAATGAAATCGTACTTAGACTTCAAAAGATATATTTTAATTTTAACAAAATTAAAAATGGGAATTAAATCGCTTTTTTGAAAATTCAAAAATTAAAATAAATACGTCAATCTGGTTTTACAAAGAGTACAAAATATGAACCAAATCTGAGACCTCAAGGTATTTTCGATATGTGATGTCTCATGGAATTCACGATATAAGAAATTAAGTGCGTTCGTTTACCCAAAAATTTGTACTATCCAGTAAAAACTTTTACTGAATTTGCGTTCGTGTACCCAAACTGGTTTTATTTTTGCTTGTTTGTTTTTTTTTTTTTTTTTTTTGTTTCTTTATTTGTTTGCTTGACTTTTACTCGTAAGTTACCTCTTCAATAGCAATATACCATTGAAGAGGAATTATTTATAATCCATAACGCCATCACAAATTCTATCAAAACCCCTAAGGAGCCTCCTCCGAAAACTGGTTTCGTCACACACTATCGCACAGGAAGCCGGAATTCTCGAATTCGGCTCCTATTCACTATCCAAATTGATTTTTGTTTGGTACTCCACCAAATATCTACATACAATTTTCCAAATTTCAAAATAAAAGCGTCGAAGAACCGTAACGAGGTACAGTTATGCGGCGATATAACATTAAGCCAATGCGAGAGTGAGACGCAAAACTCTCGAAGGAAAAAAACAATATTTATGTACCCAGGTCTGATTTGGGACGTTATTTTTGCTTGAAAAAAAAAAATAAACTAAACAAAAAAGCAAAAAGCAAACAAAAATAAACAAATGTAGCCAATGAAATGAATGAAAGGAAAATGTTAAAAATTTAATATATGTATATGTATATATATATATATATATATATATATACAGCATGGAAAATCTAAGCTTTGTTTTATAAAAACTATTTATGTGATTTAAGAAACAAAATATACATATTTGTTAAACAATAAAAACAAACAATTAAAGTAATAAACAAAAACTATTCCAATCTTAAAAAATATCACAAAAAAGTTATCATACAGCTAACGTTTTTTAAACCATTTACGAATAAACCTTAAATCTAATATTTTGTTCGACCACCTTTTGCATCTAATATCGCTTGCATACATCCAGGCATTGATTCAATTAACTTTTTGGTAAAATCTGATCCTATTTGGTTCCATTTATCGACTAATACTCTCTTGAGGTCATTTTTGCTTGATATTTTATTTTTCCGGATCCTTCTTTTCAATTCGTCCCATAAATTTTCAATTGGATTAATGTCCGGCGGCTGAGGGGGAGAATGAAGTTGTTTGGGGACATTATACAAAAGCCACTCATTTACAGTAAGAGAGGTGCCATTTGCCCGTAAGCCCCATTTTGGCAGCTGAATCCTTTAAATTGCATTTCATAAGGTTAAGGTAAACATGGCGGTCCATTCCTGCAGCAACAGCCATGCATCCCCGAATCATTACAGATCCTCCCCCATGCTTTACTGTTGGTAATGAATTTTTTGTATTTGGTTTTCTCTCTCCATACTTTTTGTTTTCCATCGTATCCGAATATATTAAATTTAGATTCGTCACTAAAAATTACGTTTTTCAAATATTCAAAGTCGTCATTTTTGTGACAAATTCCATGCGTTTTTTCTTGTTTGCTTCACTTATAAAAGGCTTTTTTCTTGGAATAAGGCTCTTAAAGCATTTCGGATAGTTTCTGGATAAATACTAATTTGTTTAGACGTTTCAATGTCTTTGGCGATACTAACAGCAATTGTTCTGGGTTCATTCGTTACAATTCTAATAATATTTCACGTTTCACGTTCAGTAAGCTTATTTGGCCTGTCCGATCGTTTTTAATATTATTCCAATTTCTTACAATTGTTTAAATAGTAACGCGACTTACTCAAACTATTTTCGAGATTTCGCCGTATGATTTTTCCTCTGATCTTAACTTTACAATCACTTTTCTGATATCTTGAGAAATGTATTAGCGTTTTTCCAAATTTTGCAACATATTAGCATAAAAACACTAGAAACTCACTTTAGATGCTTAATAACTTTATTGACCTTAATTTAAGTTAGCAACACAACTCAAAAAAAAAAAATAAAATATATATATATATATATATATATATATATATATATATATACCGTTACGTAGAGATGAGTTTTTTAAGCGTTTTGTGATGGGTTTCTATTGTATGTAAACTTTTTTGGGTATGAAATTGGGAAAAAATTGAACTAGGTACTTAAAATTTTATACATATATAGCTTTTTTATATATTATTGTTAAAATATATTCTAATTCTGTATAGAAATATAAAAAAGATATATAAAAACCGATTTTATGGTATGTAGACTTTATTGAACTACTGTATATATACTTTTTTGCATTCAAATTTGACTAAAAGTACATTAAAAAACAATAAATATATTTATAACAAAATTAAAAATTAAGTTTGGTCACTAAAGTGCATATATTTCGATAAAAGCTGTTGTTGTTTGTTGGTGTTTTATGTTTATTGGTTTGTAGAGGTTATTTTATTAGATTTTACAAAATTTCCGTTCTCGTACTTTTTTGTTTACAGGTTTTTTGAGAGTAAACTTTTTGATTCACTCAGTAAATACTCAGTTTACTGGATTTTACTGTTACTTGGTTTAACAAACATTTCAGAGTATTAATTAAAATTTTTTCATTTAGACATTCTCAGACCTGAATGTTATGATCAGGGACAGGAAGTTCATTCATTTAAAAGTATGTTTTAGTCGCTTAAAACATGCACTAAAAATTTTAAAATCTGCTTTTCAAACATATAAAATATACACTTATTTTTTAACTTTTATTAACTAAAAAATTGCACAAATTTTTAAATGTAAAATTTATCTGAATCTAAAATTGCAAGAACTGTGTTGGCAACAAACTTCTCTCTATGACTGTTGTCTACACGATATATAGTTTTTTTTTTATAAAAACGAACTACCTTAGAAACAAATGTATCATAACTCCATATTAAATGAAGTTTTCGATATTAAATGAAATTTTCAGCCTTCAGTTGGTTGACTGGAAATTTTACCTGAAAACACTCTATGACATTTGGCCAATCTTGAGTGACAAAAGTAAAAAATTAGTGATAAAGAGCTGAAATTGTATGCATTTCATAAATATTTATTTTTTTATTTTGAATTATAATAAAGCGTGATCCATTTCGAGGTTCCCTACTTAAAAAAAAACAGAAAATTCAAATTTAATGGGGAATGTTTATTACCATTTGAAAGAACATTCTTTGGCAATTATTTTTTGAAGATTATGTCTTTCAAATATTGGCCGTTGCTGCGTCGCAGATGGTCCATCCGTTGAGTCCAAATTTCGATGACTCGTTCGAGCATTTCGACTGGTAACTGGCGAATGACACGAAAGATGTTTTCCTCCAAGGCCTGAATCGAAGCGGGTTTGTCCGCATAAACTTTAGACTTTAAATATCCCCACAGGAAAAAGTCTAACGGTGTGATATCACACGATCTTGTGTTTGGGAAGTGGCGCCGTCTTGCTGAAACCAAATGTCGCCGAGATCACGAGCTTCAATTTCAGGCATCAAATAGGCGGTTATCATGGCACGATAACGGTCGCCATTGACGGTTACGCTCGTTGCTGCGAACGGCGCCTAATCGACTCTCCACGGTCTTCGTGTACACTCTCAGCTACGGCCGCTATATTTTCTTCACAGCGTGCTGGACGTGGTGAATACACACCGTACCAATATCACTTTAACAGTATAGAGGCGTAGTTTAACTTCGAGGAGAACAAATTGGGACAGGATTTTATTTCTTTAATTAATAAGAGGGGATGTTGCTGTTATATGTGATGGAACTATGTGAAACTTAAAAGTTATTGACTTTTTTAAGATTTTTTAAATCATGGTGTTTTTTTTTTAATATTCTAAAAGTTAAAAAAAATTAATTATTTTCTGATTTTGTTTTAAAAGGCAATTTGTTCAGTGAAGTAGTATTTCGAATAACCTTTAAAACGGTATAAAATTTATTACAATATGTCTAAAAATAAAAAAAAGATATAGCACATCTTTGAACTATGAGCATTTGTAATAAATATTAAATAACATATTTACAATGATTAAGATTTCAAACTTCCATAAAATATATTTACAAAAATTAATGTAAATTATGTCGACTATTTCTAGTGGAAGTGTTGTGTAAACATACCAAAATATTGTCTCATTTGACAATATTTCAATATTAAATTTTCAATAAATTTATACCAAAAGATTTAAGACATAAGAGAAAACGTAATTATTTACTCTTAACTCGATAACTTTGATGTCACATCCTTTACTATTATCAACTTCCATCTGTGATTGTTAGTTTTGAATGTAAATCTTACCAATTAACTATTCTATAGTATTTCTCATATTTTAAAATTTTGAAAATAGGTTTAAGTCATTTTATCAACAGTTTAGAGATTTTTTTTCTGGACAAAAAATTATTTTAAATTGCAATTCTTCACAAAATATGACATAAAAATATACATTTATGGCAAAGTATGCAAAAACATATATTTTCAACAAAATATGTAAAATATGCACTAACAAATCAATGCCATTTTAAAGCGAATTCTCTGATTACCAAAGATATTTAGTTGACACTCTTCTAGGAGTAAAGGTAAAAAACATGCATTTGCATGAACTTCCGCTTCTTAGATATAACATTCCCTTGGACTTAATATGGATCAAATCTTGTGGTTTTCTTTTTAAGACGCTGAGAACGATGTGAATTTACATTTGTAGAATTACATCAATTTTTTGTTTTGAATTTTATTTTTAAATGGTTGAACTGCATATACATAGGATTTTTCTTCACATTTAATTTCAATGCATGTCTTAACTGTTGATTCATAAATAGTGGCTACTATTTATGCTACTAATTACTTATCATGTGGAGTATGTATGGCTAACATATCACAGATTTTATTATCTAAATATGAATGAGAACATCCATATTTTTCACAATGAAACATGCATTGTTTTGAAGCACCTTTTAGATCGGCTATTCAGTCTGCATAAGTTTGATTCGGTTTCATTTTTGTTTTATAGAATTGTACTCTGACAGCAAGAATATGTTGTTTTTTAATGAAATGGTCATTTAACTTTGCAACTATATCTTTGAACGTTTGATTTTCTACCTTTCCGTCAAATTATTTCTGTAGAAGTTCAAGCGTCTCGCTTCCAATCCAGCTTAGAATACTGGCACAAAGAAAATGTTGTTCGAATTGAAGAAAATATGCTGATCAGTTATCGGTGCTCTTTAAAAAACTTCGGAATGTAGGTACAGAAGGTTGAAATTTATTGGATTGTAGCAATCTTGATATTCTTTGTGGATTTTCTTCCATCTATTGATTTAAGAACTGCTGATTTGAAATTTGCAGATGTCGTAGTAATTGTGAGATTGCTTAAGTGTCCATTACACGTGGCCTTTTTTAAATCCTCGTCGCCAAAATGATGTAACCATTATTTTACACGCAAAATGTATAAAAAATATCCAAATTATTGAAATGTTAATTAGATTATATTTTTAAAATAAGGCAAAAGTAGTTTTTTATCAGTTTAGTTAATACATAGACACTACGTAATAGTCATTGTATATGTGTTAATGTTGCTATCTGATTACATTTGTTACATTTTTCGTAGCAATTTTTTGTTTTTAACCGCAACATTATATCATAGATCATACAAATATTTACCAACATTTGGAACAAGTTTTTTGCGACTATCTCAAAAAATTTACCTCCTAGACATCGCTTCTGTTGAAGAGAACAAAATTTGAAATATGTTCTTTTCTTGTACGTGGCAATTTTCTTATTTTCGTGGCAGATGAAATTGCATATTTAGATTTTTGAATATATTTTCGGTCTACAAAATTACACAAAAATAACTTTAGCTATGTTTTCACTAAAAACAATAGTAGAATTTAAAATATAAAAGTTCTTTTTTCGTTTTTTTTTTTTTTTTTTTTTTAGAAAGACTCATGGAGAAGCTTTAAGAAATGCGCTCTTTAATTGGTTAAAAACTAAAATAAATGAAAAGTTGCGTGAAGTTTTCTTCATATAAAAATAACAAGATGAATTATCACACTTAAGAAAATAGTATCTTTGTTATATAAATTAAAAGATTACATTTAATTTTAATAATAATATTTTTTAAACCATTACTTCTACAAGGCCTATATTTTGGTCTGAAGGGGCACAACTGATTTATTAAGTGAATTTCTTGATTTGAAAAGTTTTATTCACAGTAAAATTTTGGCAGCATATTATACTCAATAACAAGACATTTGGACTATATCCTTATTTAAGTGCTGACGATTATTGTCATTGTTCAACAATATAATATATAATAGAGAATATTTAGTCAACAAAACTTATAAAATCACATCATCGTAACCGGTTGAATACCAAAAAATATGAACATTCTAAAGCAAACTTTGGAACTAATCAAGATTCCAGGACTGTAGAAATTAAAATATTTTGGTAAACGTTCAGACTTTCTACTCTATGTATATCGAACACTTCGCTGAATAAACTTTTTTTTGGAAATCAAAATATTTTGTAAGTGCCAGTAATATGAATAAAAATCGAATTTTTCCTCTTAAAGTTTATTGAATATGGTAATTTTATATATCATTAGAAAGGTATTTTTATGTACTTTTAATAATTTAAATAGTATGTGTATTAAAAAAGATTTTCAGAAAAATGTATCAAAATTTTAGAAGACCATAACTCGACAATTCTTATATTACTTTAATCACAACATTATTTAAATATATATATATATATATGTATATATGTTTATGTATATATATGTTTTATCAGTCAAAGTTTTTCCAGGTGTCGAAAAAATTTTTCAAAAATTAAAAACTGAAAAATTTTTATTTTTATATGCCAAAACAAAAACTAATTGGTTTTTGAAAAACAAAATTTCAAAAATACATCGTTTACATACCTTATTTCTTCCCTGTGTAGTTTTTGTTGACATTCACATTTCTTGAATATTTTTTATTTCCGCTCTATTTGCTATTTCTTCGATCAGATAATAAATTATTATTTATTGTAACAATTTCATAAACAAAACAAATAATTTCTATAAATTTGAAATTTTATTTTTCTCTTTGTATATAAAAGCTACGGTTCTAAAATTTGCTAAACTGGATATATCATAAATATTTATTTTAGTGGTTTAGTTAAAAATGGTTTTTGATTTGTATTGAAAAACCAAACAAATTTACGTAGTTTTTAATTCAAAAACCAAATAAAGCCAAAAATTACTGGGTTTTTGTTTGGTGAAATGGCAAAAAAAGGAAAAATGAAAATAAAAAATTGATATTTATGTGAGGGTTTTAGTTTTCTTGCTTTAAACTAGAATTAGTTTCAAAGTATCGTAGAGTTTTGTGTCGGCTGTAATTTTTTAATTTATGAAAAAATATAAAATTGATTTCATAAAAAATATAATTCAATTGAAAAATTGTTTAAATTAACTAAAAATAGTTGTACAAAATAAAAGGGACAAAATTTTCACATGCGGTTATAAGAGGTGAGTGGATTAATGCATACGTATTTACGTTTTGAATAACTATGATATATCTATATTTACTATGATATATTTACTATACGTTATAGTAAATTATCTATCTGTATCTTCTTCTTTAGCCTGGATAATTATCCAGCAATATTGCCTATTTTTCTTCCAGGCGAATTGGTTTGTTATTGCTTAGATGATCGCCTGTGACGGGCAATCTGTCTCCATGGGGGAAACATGATTATGATTATTGCGGCAATAAAATTTGTTCTAAGCAATACGAATTTGAATAATTTTCGTATTGTTTTGCTTGTAGGGTTGGAATATGAGTTATTGCTATTGTATTCGTTATCAGATTCTTCATAATTTTAGTGATTAGCAGTAGTTTTAAAATATCGGAATTTAATTATCCATATGTATGGAACTGATGATAATATCAGCCTTTTTATTAGATCGGTGTTGGTGTCTTTTCGACATACAATCAGTAGAGTTTAGTGTCTTTATTACACGACTCTTGGGCAGCGTTGAATAATTATTTTGGCATGCCAAAGAAGTGGAATCGCTCCAGCTTTACGGTAAAAACATCACCCAGAGTAATTCTATCAGAGGTCATATTGTACGTTTGAAAAAATTGTTCAGCGATGGCAGTTTGGAACAGGATTTTTGTTCAAATTCATCAAAAACAAAGTTAATAGATTACCGTAGAACTGTTTGTAGATGTGGTTCATCGGATGACAAACAAAAGATCTCTTCTAAGAAATCTTTTTCTTTGTTAAAAATTGTAGAAACACATCAACAGAAACTTACCTTTAACTAAAAAAGAATGTTATTAAGAAAGAACACTACAACAATTTTAATAAAAAAAGAATTTTTAAAATAAATTCTTTATTTACTTTTAACATGTCATTCATGGTACCGTTATAAGCAGACATAGTTAAATGTATACAAAATAGGGTGTTCAATTTTACTTTTTAATAAAGTTTTTTTTATATTTTTGACGTCCTAAAATCTAAAATCAAACACTGAGCCATTAAAAATTATTCTGCGCAGGTATTTGTCTCTGGCCGCCTGATGTTTAACTTTTGCTGAAACGAATTTTCGTGTAAAGAACTAGTGGTGGTAGTACATAATTTCAGTTTTGTTATCCTATTTTGCTACAGTTTTTATAAATTAAAAACACATTTTAACAAGAAGAGCAATTAATTTTTAATGATTTTTATATTCAAATAATTCCACTAACTTAAATATATATATATATATATATATATATATATATATATATATATATAATTCCTTTCTATTTATTGTATATTTAATACAATTAAGAAGAGAACATCGTACTGTGCTACAGATGCAATTCAATACATATTTTAAATACACATTTTACAACAAATTCGTTCGTTAAATATTTTGTATTTTAGTAAGATTTTATTTATTTATTTGAAATTGTTTGCATAGTAAGTTGACTTTTAAAGTTGTTGTTATTAATTATTTGTAGCTAAGTTTAATAAAATAAATTTAATTTAAAAAGGTGTTTCAAACACTATTTATAGCTTCACAAAAAGTATAGAATTAAATTTAACATACAGCACGTTGTTGCTGTTGTTTGCTATTTTGTTTATTAACAGCCAATATACATTTAGCCATGGTAGGAGAGGCTCTGGAAACAGCATCGGTCATAAAGTAATCACGTAATTCCTTCAATTTAATATCGATTTTGGTGTTATCAACAGATTTTGTCTGCAATTGTCAAAAATACAAGTTTTATTCAGTAATATTTTTTTAAAGATATTGAAAAATATTCTTACCGTGGCTACTTGATCTGCTAAGCCTTGGAAGATTGCAGGTTCCAATTTACCCCAACGTGTCAAATGAGGTGCAATATCTTCAATGCGGTTGCGCAATTCATCAAGGGTATCGTAAGGGAGGGGAGTTCCTAAAAGAACAAAATAAAATATAAAAAAATAAGTAAGAAATTATGAACTGTATTATATATCCGAATAGCTTAATGAAGTTACTCAAACTTAACCAAAGTTATCCGATAAGTTAGTCGAACAAAACTTATACTTTTAACCGTTATGCATGGTGGTCAAAGTGTTATTTTGATATTTATGTTTATGTTATGTTTATTTATATTTATATGAAACGATGTCATTTTGAAAAATACTTTTACTTAAAGAAAACTTATTGGTACAAATTTTGTATCACTACTACTTATATAAGGTGCATAACCTTTAAGCAATTTTCCGGGGTTCTTTATATGGGAGGTATAGTTAACTATATTTATCAAATTAACCATACAGCAACTAGCCAAACGGACAGACTTTGTTAAATCAAGCAAAAAGTACTAAATTTGATTCAATTAAATTTAATAAAGGGCCAGATCTGGGGATGACCAACAAACCTAAATGGCTAAGAAGGCTGCTCGCGTACCTTCCAGCTCCGCTAAGAAATCTCTTAAATTTCTTAAAAACGCAGTTGCTAAGTGCAATTCTCTCCATCCGGGGCGAAGCTTGAGGTGATACTGGCGTTTGTATGTATGTATGTATGCCTATAACGGTACCTACGTCCAATAGTGGCGGCATGGTTTCCTCCACCCTTTCCCGAAGTTGAAACCATTGGAAAATCAGAATGAAGATCTTGTTACAGGTCAATGGAAGATTGTGAACTCCATGACCTGCAAGGAGAACCAAGACAGAGACTTCTGATTCGCTGTGGATCAGGAGTCTCTGAAGAAGCTGGAGTCTCTGGGGGGAGTTGTCAATTTTGATTTTGGGGTTATTAGATTTAGATATGCTAGATCGAGTATCTGATCGATCCGTATCTGAGGAGGAGTATGGGAACTCAGAGCATCAGCGACGCTCAACAAGCCTATCTTAAGGGTAGGTCTATTGAGAGTGCTCTGCATGATGTGGTGAGTTTTATTGAATGGGGTGTGCTACATAAGGAATACACCTTGGCAGCGTTCCTCGATATAGAAGGGGAATTTAACAACATTAGGACAGAAGCGATTAAGGAATCACTCTGATGCTAAGCAGAAGGTTATCAACTCGAGCATGGGAGACACTTGCATAAAGAAGCTTGTGACAAGGGAAACACCGTAAGGGGGGTTCTTCTCCATTGTTGTGGCTTTTGGCAATGAACGTTATATTGAGACTGTTCGATGCCGTGGAAAGGAAGATCGTAGCTTACGCTGACGATGTGGTATTGTTGGTCTCGGGTAAATTTTTAGCCACGATCAGCTAGGTCATGCAATCTGGGCAGAGTCAATCCTGAACAGACTGAACTAGTTCTGTTTACCAGGAGATATAAGGTTGAGACATTTAGTCTACCTGTTCTGAATGGGACGGAACTCAGTTTGTCGAGGGAGGCCAAGTACCTGGGCGTTTACTTGGACAGCAAATTGTCTTGGAGGAGAAATACTCAGGAAAGCGCCAGGAAGAGGCTTATTGGCTACTACGCATGCCGGAACTCTATAGGGAAGAACTGGGGTCTAAAACAGGTAATTGTATATTGGATATTGGCAGCACTGGACATCATTCTCCACCTTCTTCCAATTGAGAAATTCGAGAGAGGTATAGCTGTGCGGGGCTTATTTAGACTGAAGGAATTTTGATTAATAGGCAGCTTCACAGTGATCAAACATTATTCTCGGCCACCCAAACGGATTATGCAGGTACTATAATTGACATCGAGGCTACTCCCGTTATTGAAATCTCTAGTAGGGACCTCCGGATTGGAGAGGAGAAGCTCCACGGGGTATGTGCTATCTTCACGGATGGCTTAAATATGGAAGTAGGTACAGGGGCAGATGTTTACTTCATGGGAACATATATCAAACGATCTTTTAGATTGTCTGATAATTGGATCGTTTTCCAGGCATTTACAAGGCCCTAGGATTACTGGAGGAGAATGTTGAGAAGGACACTGAGGTAACTAACTATGTGGATAGTCAGGCAGCACTGATGGCAATGAAAAGTTACTGTGTCAACTCCAGGTTATTGCTGGAGTGTAGGAAGGAATTTTGGAGGCTATTGGATTCCTACAGAATAAGACTTTGTTGGGTTCCTGGTCACTGTGATATTCTCTTGGACAGGTCTTTTATAAAGGTATCGGTTAGATTCCGATGGGATCATATTTCATGGCCATAAGGGAATTGACTATAGGTAGAACGAATGATGCTTGAAGGAGTAGACCGGACTGGAGGGTATCTAGAGCGTTATGGTCTAGTCTTTAACCAGCAGATTCGAAGCACCTTCTGGGCATGAGTCGTGTGAATCTAAGGATCATTGTGGACATGATTACTGGTCACCTCGCAATAGGGAATTTGACTGGTCACCTCGCAATAGGGAATTTGGGACACTGGCGCGTCAGATTTTTGCGGGACGTGCGATGATGTGGAATAGCTAGAGACAGTGGAGCATATACTCTGTCATTGTGTAGGGCTTCGGCGAAGTAGACTGAGGTGGTTCGGGAGCCATATTCTGCACGAACTAGAGGAGGTTGCGGGTGAAGAACTCGGCAAATTTATAGGGTTCGTAATGGGAATAAAGTGGCTTGATTTGATGGGTCTTTTTAACCTAACCTAACCCACTTTGATAAATGGGAGATAAAAGTAAATGTTAGCAAAACAAAAGCTATTATATTTCCATATAATAGGTCAAAGAAACGTATTCCTGCGAAACATTTATATTCTAGGGGCGTTTTTATCCCACTACAAGATAGCATCAAATATCTAGGAATTATTCTAGATAAAAAATGTTCATTTAAACAACACGTACAACATATTTGAGAAAAAGCAATTAATTGCGGTCGTGCGTGAGTAAAAGGTAACTTACTCAACAGAATATCTAAACTTAATTAAAAAAAAAAAACAATATTTTTATTTACAATAAAAATCTGAAATAATTCATAACCTATACCTCAGATATTTTACTGATCTACTGCATAGAAACTTTAACCATAAAATGTTTAATTCAATTTTAAGGAAACTGACTCCGTCATTTATTGAAAAATGCAGAACGTCTATATTTGAAATATCAAGGAATTTGATAAACAATCCCTAAGACTATGTTTTACTTAAAGAGTGATAATTAGTGGTTGTTTTTAAAAATTTCTTATTTACTCAACTTTTCCTAAATAGAGTGATATTAGTAGTTTCCTTATTTAATTATTTAGATGTTAATTGCTGTAATATTTTTAAGTAAATCCTCATAACATTGTAATTAATTATTTAATAAAAGTTTCAATAAAGGCAAATTAAAGAAAAAGATTATTATATAAATTATATATAAAAACTTGTATAATCTTAAACTCCTGCTTTACTAAAGTCCAAAATTATCGGACAATTAAAAAATGTCAGCACTTACCAGCTACTTCAGAAAGTGCACGCAAAATTTTCCAATCTTCACGAGCCATGCCTGGTGGTGATACAGCAGTCAAAGTTTGTTGGGCACGACCTTCGGTATTAACATAAGTGGCTTGTTTTTCAGTGTAAGCAGCACCAGGTAATACAGCATCAGCGATGGATGCACCATTGTCACCATGATGACCAATGTAAACAATGAAACAATCTTGAGGAAATTGATCACGGCTAATTTTGCCTGCATCTGCACCCAATAAGAACAAAACTTTAGGCTTGGCCTTAATAGCGGCTTGGAGACCGGGTTGATAGCCAACATCATAGGCGCCAGTTTGGGCGGCATTTGTTTGCAAAACATTCAAAGCATTCCAGTTCTAAAATAAAAAAACATTTAAAATAAATAAAAGTATTAAAAAAAATACTTACAGGTTTGTTCAATTTCTTGCAGTAAGCTGAGACAGTGGCCAAAATGCCAGAACCGTCAGTGCGTTCGAGAACTTCAGCACCTACAATAATTGCGGGTTTCTTGGCACCCTCCAAAACCTTGGAGAAAGCATGAGAACCAGAGCAGACACGGGTAATTAAGCCAGCATCGTCACCCAAATTGTCATGTTTATAAGAGAGATCTACTTTGGGTCCAATGGAGGCAATTTCTAATTCATTATGAACATATGCCTTACGAAGACGTGTGTTAACCAATGGTGCCTCATAACGAGGATTGGTACCAATTAACAAAACAGCATCAGCTTCTTCCAAAGCTAATTTCAAAAAAAGAAGACATCGTTTTGAATAATAAAACAAACTTGGTTAAATAATACAAAGTAATCTCTTACCAGCAATTGAACTATTGCAAACGTAGTTGGAACGCAAATCAGTACTAGCGCCATTGGCGGCAAAACCTTGTTCAGTGCACAAAACTTCAGCTCCATTGCGATTGAGCAAATCCTTTAGGGCTACCATTGCTTCAACATCAGCCAATTGTCCGGAGACAGCTGCTACAGAACCCTTAGCATTTTTCAAAGCTTTAGCAACTGAAATAAGAGCTCCTTCCCATTCAACGGCTTGTAATTCACCGTTTGGCATGCGTACCATGGGAGCGACCAAGCGCTGGCGTTTCAAGCCATCACAGGCAAAACGTGATTTATCAGCCAACCATTCTTCGTTGACTTCTTCGTTTTCGCGAGGTAAAATACGCAATACTTCATTGGTACGAGTGCTTACGACAATATTGCTACCAACAGCATCTAAAATATCAATGCTGCTGATTTTACGGATTTCCCAGGGACGAGCAACAAAGCTGAATAAAATATAAAATAAGATAATAATTGTTTTTTGAATAATTTTACTGCAAAGGATGAAAGAAAATCCGTCCACAACGTGAGAAAACAAGAGGAACTCGAAAGCACCTATAGCTACTTTTAGAAAAAATTAAATAATAAATTTGAACGGCGCCGGACCACTTGTCAAAAGTATGTGATGGAAAAAGATTATATTTTAATATCTGTGCCATTTTAGCGACATATTATTATTATTATTATTATTATTATTATTTTCTTTTATGGACATTGGAAACATATGTTTCCAGAAAGGCAGACAAACAATGCACATCGGCTTCGAAAGGTAAGAATCAATTTTAATGTAATTTGGAACGCTGAATTATAATATGTCACTCGTTTTTCTAGTTTGGTTACAGTTTTGAAGTTTTCGTACGTTATAACGACTTTCATATGTTGGCGCCACTAAATGTTCGTCTTAATCATATTCTAAAGATTGGATTTATTCTAGATCGTGTAGAAATATAGAAAAAGCATTACAAAGACGTTTTTACTGATGTTATATACCTAGGAAATTGGGTAAACTTACGTCACGTGCTCAGTATTAGTATTTTTTGGACCATAAAGCCTGCATTTACTATTGCTCAGCACTATTGGATTCACTCAAGACCCACTAATCAACTTATTTAGAGCTCTTCAAAGGTCAACAACTAGCCTAGATTTGACACTATTCTTTAGCGAAGGTACATAAATAAGAAGTTAAATAAAAATTTAATTTTTAATACTTTCTTAAAATACTAAAATCTTAAATTTTAATAAAGCTGTTGGTTTGTTGGCCTGCAATGAAGAGTCAAAGAAAAATGTGCGGAAAGTATTTGTTTAACCAAAATATAGTCGTTTATCTCTACTAACAATGTAAAATAAATATTTGCTTGAAAGACTCCTTTGATGACATTACTAAAGGAATATAATAAAATTAAAACCAAATTCTCAACATTTAATGTGTGTTTACAATCGAATCACATTTTTACGCATTATGTTTAGGTTTATCACCGAAAAAAAATATAATAGCAGTTGTAAAACAATATGATTTTAATTAAAAAATATTGTATACACAAAATCTCGTATGAAAACATGTTGAAATCTAATTCAGAATCAAAATAACAAAACTATACGAATTTTGATATAAAAACACTTGCAAAATGGTTAATAAATTTATATGTACTACAAATGTTACACAAACTCTAGTATAGTTTGACCACCTAAATATTTTTCTCTTGTTAAGTACATCGTTATATGTGTTATATAAACTATATGTACTATATATACATAAGGACATTAGACGAGCTAAAAGGTCCTCGTGGATTAGGTTCAGCAAGACCATTGCCTCTGTCAATGAGCTATCCAGATTCAGTAAGATACTGTCGAAGGATCCTAGTGTTCCGGGTAGTATCCAGAGATCAGATGGTTCATGGACGGAATCTAGCCCTGAGTCACTTAATGTGCTTTTGGAAACTCATTTTCCGTGTTGTAAGAATCAGGTGAGCAAGAGCACTTCTTTACAGAGTTGGTTCTGTTTACTAGAAAGTACAAGGTAGAGAATTTCAGATTACCGGTACTGTGTGGAACGGAACTGAAACTTTCCGACTCATTGAAATATCTTGGAGTATTCCTCGATTGTAAGCCGACCTGGAAGAGGAATATTCAGGAGAGACTCAAACGTAGCCTTAATGCCTACTACACTTGTAGAAACTCCACAGGTAAGAACGAAGATGATGGTGATGAGACCAATTCTTACTTATGGTTGTTCTGTCTGGTGGCAGGCACTGGAACGTAAGAGTAATAGGAATCTTTTGTCAAAGGCACAAAGGTGTGCTTTTGTCATTACAGGTGCAATGAGAAGTCATAATTCATCTCTTACCCATTGAGGAGTTTGTAAGGGGTATGGCGGCAAATAGTCTAGGACTATTAGGTTCATCAAGAGCAGGTCACTCCCGGGTCGAATACGAAGTCAGTTATGGTGAGGTTAATCTGAACTCCACGAGGGCATCAGATTACATGGCCGCTGAATCGGACTTTGGGGTAAATCCTGTAGTGGTGATACCTGATAAGGAGGTCTGGTCCAGCCATGAAAGACTGTACGAAGGTATTCACAGACGGATCAAAGATGGATATAGGTACTGGTGCGGGAGTCTATATTATGAGCACGGATTTGAAAGGCTTTTTTAGATTCCCTGATGAGTGTACGGTTTTTCAGGCTGAGATTCTCGGCATTTTGAAGGCCGCAGAATTAATTAGATAGAACGTTGTGAGTTACTGTCTGTATGGACCGTCAGGCGGCTCTGAAGGCCTTGGGGGCACATCTGCTGAAATCCAGGCCATTTGCTGACTGTAAAAAGTCACTGAGAGAGCTGATGGAACACTACGTGGTGAGACTCTGCTGGGTACCCGTCCACTGCAGTATATCTGGTAATGAATTAGCCGATGAACTGGCAAGGCAAGGGGCAGCGAAGAATGTCTCGGAGAGGGAGACCACCGAGAAACCCCCGCTGGGTTTCTTCTTTGGGAAGATTAACGATTGGATCTTGATCAGAACCATTTTCGGCTTGGGAGAGTAGAGTGGACTGTAAGGTGTCGAGGGCGAAATGGCCGGCACTCGAAAGGATAGGCACAGGTACTCTTCTAGGCTGGAGTAGGAAAAGTTTAGGGATCAAGTTAGGGGCCATAACGGGGCATGAAATGGTTGGCAGTCAATTTCTCGACGGGCTATGTGACGTTCGGGACATGGAGCTTGTAGACATCATAGTCTTCGTCATGGGAATAGACCGTTTAAGGAGGAGTTAGGGGTACATCGGGTATCACGTCAAAATTTTCTATATATCTATCTATATACATAACAATATATGCATTTTAAATGCAAGTATTTATATTATCGTTTAAAAAA
Organism: Protocalliphora azurea; assembly: GCA_932274085.1. Classification (NCBI taxonomy): domain Eukaryota; kingdom Metazoa; phylum Arthropoda; class Insecta; order Diptera; family Calliphoridae; genus Protocalliphora; species Protocalliphora azurea. The sequence continues at coordinate 76,688,358 of OW026523.1, read as the reverse complement.
ATTTGTCTTCAAAATTTATTTTTTATTTTTAAAATGTTACATACCTATATGGTTTGTTAGTTAAAGCACCAACAGGACACAAGTCAATAACATTGCCAGACAATTCAGTTAAAAATAACTTTTCGACGTATGTTCCAATTTGCATATCATTACCACGACCAGTTGTGCCTAAGTCATCAACACCAGCGATTTCTGAAGCAAAACGAATGCAACGAGTACAATGAATGCAACGAGTCATGATGGTTTTAACCAAAGGTCCAATATCCTTGTCTTCAACGGCTCTGTAAATAAAAACAAAATATATTAAAAATACCTGGAATATATATATATACACAAATTACCGTTTGCCGGAATGATTGATATCAGTGAATCGTGATCGATCTGAACCAAAAGCCATAGCTTGATCTTGTAAATCACATTCACCACCCTGATCACAAATGGGACAATCCAAAGGATGGTTCATGAGTAAAAATTCCATAACACCTTCGCGTGCCTTGCGGGTCATTTCGGAACTTGTTTTAATGCGCCATCCTTTCATTACGGGCATAGCACAGGCGGCCACGGGTTTGGGACTCTTTTCTACCTCTACCAAACACATACGACAATTACCAGCTACTGCTAAACGTTCGTGATAGCAAAAACGTGGAATCTCTACACCAATCATAGCGGCTGCCTATAAAATATTGCAAATAATTTCGCAATAAAAAAAATCAATAAAGTTACATATAATGCTATTGTTAACACTTACCTGTAACACTGTGGTGCCGGGTGCTACTTTTACGGGAATGTCATCGACAAACACTTCGATCTTTTCGGGAGCTTTGGCTGGTGTCTGGGCGAGAGCTGCACTGGTACGCACCGCTTTACTGGCGATTTGATGTGTGGGCGAGCCCAGTGTGCCCAAAGTCTTAACAAGCGGTGCACGAATCATATTGCTCTGTAATTATTTTAAGCCACAAACAAATAATACATTAATAAGATTCCTTATAATTCCTTCAATAGTTGGCCCATATATTAATTACATAAGCACTAGACATATGCACTATTATAATTCTTTGTAATTTGTGATACGTTTTTTTTATAATAGTAGGTTCATAATTATTATACAAATGAACATTTTTATTGTTTTTAAATATTTTTAATGCAGTTTTGCATAAATTTTATTTAATTAACTTACCAAGAAATATGAAAATATACAAGAGCAGCCGAATAAAATACAGTGGATAATTTTTTTTTTATTCCGTCTTTGACATTTAATATGACATATGAAACTAGTGTTCCCAATCGATTTTAATATATATCTTATTTTGACAATTATTCACAACGAAATGATATCTTATGTATTTTACAAAACATTAGGGGTTCTCATACAATTAAATAAATGCCTCGTATAGCTTATAAACTGTTTAATTATGTCAGCTCATAAAGAAAATTTTCAAATTTTGTATAAAAAAAATTATTTACACCAATTAGAAATATTTATGCCTCAATTTTAATGTGTAAAAAACTTCGTAAACTTTTACTTTTGAAAAATCAAATTTGAAATAAATATGTTATTTTTTATCTTCAAATAAAAAAAATGTAAAATTCAAGAGTCAACAAATTTGAAAACATATGTTATTCGCCAAATCCACTAAAGAAAAATTAAAGGATACACAATTATTTGCAAAATGTGAGCGAAACGTATAAATTTACGAATTGCGTAAATGTATTCGTTTGGATGAAACCCTTATTAAAATTAAAAAAAATGAATAAGTTGATTTAAGAATTATATGAATTATATTCATATTATTTGGGTCATACCTAGTGTCTACAGTAGGCAAATTTTTATCAAAACAAACGTCAAAATCAATGCGAATATATACAAGGTAACCTTAGTTTAACAGCAGATTATTATTTTGGTTGTTACAGTTGTCAAACTGCATATATAAAAAACAATAAGGAATGCGCCATATTGTTGTTTTTGTGCAACTGTTGCCACCTTCCATAAATTCGCGTTAATTTTGACATTTATCTTGATAAAAAATTGTCTAATGTAGATACTATGATAGTTTTAGAAAAGATTTTTTTAAGACTTTTGCTTAAAGAATAATCTTTAATTAAATAGTTCAATGAAAGTCAAATTTTATAACTACATTTTTTTTTTTGTTGATTTTTATACCATTGAAGAATATATAATTCCATCACAAATTACGGCAAAACTCCTAAGCAGCCTCTTTCGAAAAATGCCTTTGATCCACAACTTCGCATAGGAAGCTGGAATTCACGAATTCGACTCCCATTCAATATCCATATTTAGTTTTGTTTGCAAAGCCTCGAGAACCGTAATGCGGTAGTTATGCGACGCCTATAACATTAAGCCAATGCAAAACTCTCGAAGGCAAAAAAACAAAGTATAGCCTGATGTTTATCCACACAAAGCTGCTTTGCGACTAAATTACATTCTTTATTCCACTATTTTTACTAAATTTTCCGGATCTTTAAATGTAAAAAAAAGTTTTTTATAGAAAAGTAAGAAACAAGATTTCCAAATTTAAAATTGATTTCATATTCATTTATTTAATTTTAACCTGTAGAAAAATTGTCTAATTTATATTGCCTAATAAAAAATTTAAATGATGATCCTCTTTAATTATCATAGTGAAATAGATATTTCTACTTCATTCTTGCGTAGTAAGGTTCTTAATTTCCCAGACTTTTTCTGTTCCCGAGAAATAAATTTTGTGGTTCCCGGGAATATTATAATATAATTGATGCTAAGCGAACTGAAACTAAACATTAATGCTGCTTTGCGGTTCAAAGTTATTGTTGGGGGATGCTTTAAACAAAATTTCGCTTAAAAATGCTAATACTGAGATAATTTTTTCATGAAATGAAATTATAGGGCATCTCTTTTAAGGAATTGATTTTCATGATTTCGTTTAATTTTCCTTTAACTTAAATTTGGTTTCCAAAGTATGTTCGAAAGTATAGAGATTGTTTTTTATCTCATATCAAATCAGTAGTATTATGTAAGTTTTTAATAAAAAATAAATAAAAAAAAATTTAATTTCAGTACTCTAAAGGTGAATAATATTTATTTTTTGTCAAACTTTAAATACAGTCATTCGAAAATTCATAAATTTTTTGATATATCGATTGCAACAAAAAGACATTCGCATTTCATAAAAAAGTTTGTCCTTTGGTGAACAGGTCATCCAAAAATTATTATTATTGCAACTGTTCTCTCATATTAATATAATGTTCATCGTAAGATGTTAGTAAAGCGTTATATAAATTATTTTCCACAAAAAAATTTGTTTAAAATTTTGATGTAAAATTTAAATTCTCGATATGTTTCACAGAATTTTTATAAAAATATTTTTTTAAACTTTTTGAAAACAATTACCAAATTAATAAATAATGGAAAAGGATTTTCAAACTTTCACCGGAAAGTTAAAAATAAAGCGAACAATTGAGAATATAATATTCGGGTTGATCGAATCTATATACCATTAATCTGCAACGTTTTAAAGTTTTACCTTATATGGGAGGTGGGCAGTAAAGTGGACGGAATACATTTATTTTTTGTTTCCTAGTTTACATTAGTCTTTGGACTATATGTACGAAATTTCGTTGATGTTTCACCTTATATAGGAGGTGGACGGTAAAGTTGGCGAACCACATCCTTTTTTAGTTTCCGGGTTTGCATTGGTATTGAATATATATACTTTATGGGGTATTACATGATTACACACGGAATGACAAACCCAATATACATCCCATCATTTTTTTAATGGTGGGCATAAAAATAAGTTTACTAAAATAATATTTGTTGAACCAGAGCACACTGAATAGATATACTCATTAGCCCAACTGCTTATTTTTTACATATGAACCATGGTATACTGGAACTGTCAAACGTCTTACATAAAAAATTAAATATTATACACTTCGCTCTGGGACGAGTATTGAACTTACGGTGGAAGGTAGGGTTCATAAAATCGACTTTCGAATCATCAAACAATCGAAAATAGTCGGAAAACTCGAAAATGTTCGGAAAAAGTCGAGAATAGTCGAAAAGTCGGAAAAAAACAAAGATAGTCGGAAAAAGTCGGAAACGTAAAAAATAGTCGAAAAAACGTACTTTATTTAAAAGGAATAGATTCTTAGATAATATATTTAAACTATATCATCTAACTGTTTGAAATAGTATCCCAAAAACATATTTTTGTATGTAACCAGAACTTTCATTGCATACATTGTCTGTAAATTAATCAATATATTTCATTGCGTTGTATTTATTTCATATTTTCTTAAAGTTCTTTTTTAAGAAACAAATGATTCATTTTAAAGCTGGTAATAAGTCTGCGGACCAACTCCGCGTTTAGCGTATGTTGGCCTTCCACTATTAAGCTGATAGCACAGTGAATGTTAAACAAATTAGAGGAAGCAATAAAAGACAGCTGAGTGTTTTTATATTTGTGAAATGTCAATAATGTTTTTTTTTTGCAATTATATGTGTATGTATATAGTATATTGGTCTTTCCCCCAAACAAACAAAAAAGTTTTATACAATAAATAAAAAATAATTAATTAAAAAAAAGTACTTTAAAAAATGGCACATAGATTAAGCTCGAATAAAAATCGAGAAGATGCAAGAACAAAACAAATTAAACATAATCTGAATAAAGATGTTCACAATGAAACAGCATCAACCACAGAATTGAATGATTTTCCAATTGCATCAAATTATCGAATTAAAAACGAATTATTGAACTATGCTGAAGATGCTGAAGAAATGGGAGAAACAGATGTTAAAGATGAACCTTATTTTTGGAACGAAAATTCTCACGAAGAAGATACAAATAACTGGAATAATATTTTGGACGTTTTACAAGTTGAAAATAATGAAGATGCTCCTAATAACATGAAAATCAATAATGATAGCACTAGCAACAACAACCTAATCAAAGTTTATGATGTTGAAAATAAATGTGCAATATGTAAAAAGGTAGAACGAAGATATTGGAAAAAAATATATATGTATATAATTTTGTTAAACAAGAAATAATTAAATTTATTTGCAGACATTTTCTTTCCAAAGAGATCTTGTTAATCATGTCCAACAAACTCATCCCAATGATAAAGCGTTTAGGTGTCGATATTGTCCCACACTCTTTTCCAAATTGAAATCAATATCTACTCACCTTAAAAGATGTCATGCAGATATAGCAGATACATTTCCTTGTAACTATTGTAGCAAATCATTTTTTAAAAAGAATTTGCTGGAGCGTCATAAACTAACACATTCTGAATATATAAAAGATCAACATCTTTATAAATACCTTGATGATAATAATTCCAGTGAGATAAGTGATGATATCTTTGAACGACGCAAGGGAAAAATTTATCCAATTGAAGACAAATGTGCAATTTGTTCAAAGGTATTTTTAAATAACTTTAATATTTAAAAATAATTTGCAACAAAGAATGTATTTATATTTGCAGAAATTTGCTCCTCAAAAAAACCTTGTTAAGCACGTTAATCACACTCATCCTAATGATAAAGCGTATAAATGTCTATATTGCCCAACGTTATTTTCAAAATTAAAATCCGTAACTACACATTACAAAAGAAGTCATTCTAAAATGCCTAAAAAAATTGCCTGTGATGTGTGTGGTATGTCGTTTTATACCAATTTTCTGTTGGATCGTCACAAACGAGTACATATGGAACTTCGGCCGTTTTCTTGCAATCAATGCGATAAAACATACAAATATAGAAGAAATCTGCTTGTACATAAGAAAACACATTTGAGAAATAATGATATAAATAATATAGAACAGGATCCAATGGATGATGAATATTGTGAGAATGATGAATATTACGAGAATGACGAACAAAATCAATTATCTGAAGATGATGAATGTGAGGATAATGATGATCAATATCAATTATTAGGCAATGAATATTGCGGCAATGATAGTCTAAATTTATTCAAAGGTGATGAGTACTATGAAAATGATGATCAAGATGTTTCAATAAATGATCAAGATGAATTAATAGATGATGAGGAAGAATTAAAAATGGATTCTAACGAAGAAGAATATTTTAATAACAGTGACAAACAATATCCATTCAAGTGCTATGAATGTGGCAAAGTCTACAAGTATAAAAAGGGCTTAAGATATCATCAAAAGAAACATCGAAAAAATAATGAGCCAACAGAAACCATAATTATCGATAATACAGTGACAAATGATTCCAACGTTTTAAACATTAACACAAATACTACATATTTTATTATAGATGAATTTAATACAGATACCGAAAACTTTGAAGATTTAGAAAATGAACAAGATTTTACACCTGCTGATTACACAAATGAGTATTCTTATGACGAATATATGCCTGAGAACTCAGAAATTTCGGCTCAAGTCAGCCAGAACGAGTGTGGGGTTTGTGCTAAGATATTTAAATGCCAACAAGCTGTGGCCAAACATTTGCAACGTAATCATCCTGAAATTGAATTTTTCAAATGTCCTTACTGTGATGATAACTTCTATAGCCTAAACTCTTTATCACAACACATAACAGCTGTGAAACATTTACAGAAACGTAATGTCTGTGAGCAGTGTCTGAAGTCTTTTGATCGGAGATCAGATTTAAGACGTCACAAAAGAATCCATACTAATGAGCGCCCCTATACTTGCAATATATGCCAGAAAACCTTTAAACAAGATAGTCATTTAAAACGTCATAATGAGGTGACTCATAATGCAGCCAAAACATTAAGATGTTATTGTGAAATTTGTTCAAAAGGTTTCACAAGCTTTGATATGCTGAAACGTCATATGATTCTACACGATCGTGAGCGTGCGTACCCTTGTTCCATATGCAAACGGTCGCTTAAAACTAGAGATGAATGGGAGGAGCATAAAGCAAATCATAATTTACGGAAACGATTTGACTCTGAATACTGATAAAATAGGTTTTGATGATATTAACGCCTAAATACTTTCAAGAAGGTTCATATCGTAGAATACATATTCTATGGTTCATAATATAAACTTTGTGACAAAACTTTTCATAATAAATGCGTATTCTAACTCTATAAAATTTTTTCAGAAATTATGTTTTCGAAAACATAAAATTTAAATCGTTTGACAATTCTAAGAAAAATGTATGCATAAATTACATTAAAGAATATGGAACGTCATTTAAAATATAAAAAACAGTATCTTCAAGTTGCACGATTATAAATAGAAGTTATTTATTATTTAAAAAATTTTAGTTTTTTAATAATTACGGAAAATAAAACCAATGTAAATTTAAATCTTAATCCATCTCAAATAAAAGTTTACTTTACTTTAAAATACCATTTCTTCGGATATTTGGGAAATTTCTACATAGAAATACATATTTTGTTTGTTCGCTTTTATGCTACGCCCTCAACGGCTACGTGTACAAGGTGATAGCTCACTTGGGTCCAGTTGGTCCCGTTGTGTTTGGTTCATATGTCCATATCAAGGTTCGAATCAAACCAACTTGACGCATGTATAAAAAAATGGATCAGTCTAATATCAATCTCACATAGATCGTATAATATGAATGTACGGACTACCGAAGTTTGTAGTCCTGATATTCGTAAGAGCGGGACAATAGCATAGAAAATGCTTCACTGCCTCCTCCTCATTATAGCAACTTCCGCAATAGTTAAACGGGAGTCCTAGTCTCCTAGCATGAGAACCAGCTACCCAGTGCCCAGAATAGTGGCGCCAAATTTGTCTCGAGGTAGAGCATGTGGATTCATTTGTCCATCTTTGCGAAGCTATCCTCGATAGGCCCATTTCTTAATTTCGAAGGAGAAAACCAGTTTTGGCTAGTTCATCCGCAATAAAATTACCTGGGGTATTTTAATAACGCCTTTCCCAGATTAGCTCTAGATTTGAATGTCTTATTTAGAGATGCCCGGAATTCATGTACCAACTTGAATGACGAATAAGCAAACTGAGTTTGAATTAAAAAACAAACAAAAACAAACAAAAAATATCCATTCTACAAATTAGGATTTCTATTCTTAAATAATAATGTATGATAATATTGCATTTCTTTCTTATTTATTTAAATTTTTTGAGAAAAATTTAAAAAGTGATTCTGAGTCGATTGGTGGTATACTTTAAGGTGGGTGTTGGATAATTTTTTTCTATGCGTTACAAACATCAGCACGAACGCATAATACCCGAACCACCTATGATGGTGTAGGGTATAAAAAGAAAATGAAAATCAAGGAAACAAACCGAGGCGAAATCTTCGGCGGCTGCATACATCGGCGTCTGCTAAATTTTCGGCTTGGATTAAGTAAATGATTTATTAGCTGTTTTTTTTTTTTTTTTTTTTTTTTGAAATTTTTATCTATGTCTATCAACACTTCGAATAAATCGTATCGCTCATAAATATTAACTTACACATAATTTTGGTTACTGTTTCAAATATTATTTAAAATTTGATATACTTTTTCGTTTTTTAATTCGTAAAATTTTTAAATTGAAAATCTAGTAATTGTATATTACTTATCAAATTCACAAACCATATATTTATTAGAGTTGGTAACAATTTTTATCCCTACTTTGCTTTCAAGCAGTTATAGTTTTAACTACTTATGAAATTTATACCTATGTAAATTTGTATTGAAAATTTATATAAATTTGGAAAAAACACAGTTATTATTGCCCCTTTCAGATGCGCCCCATCGACAAAAAATTAAAGTCGTTTAAATGGAAGTGTTTTAATACGTTCTATCTTCCTAAATTCAGATAAATGTATCATCTTGAAGAAGAAGGGACTCACAATGGACCGATATTGGTCTTTGGGTGGAATATACAAGCACACACACATACAAACTTTCATATAAGAGTATTTTATTTTTTTTTTTTGACAGTTCATCTTATAAGTTTGTTGTGTAGAGAAATCTCATCACAACAGTGTCATAATACATCTTATAATACTAATATTTGAATCTACACGTGAAATAATTCTCTCAGAGAGCGAATTTGACACTCTCTGACAGAAAAATCCTACATATTATGTTACATCTAGACATGCTGTTAACGTTGACTGTTAGCAAAAAAAAAAACGACATTAAACCGATTTGCGATTTATTTGTAAAATGCGCTACGAAATTTACACGTTTTTCTTTATAAAGTCAAAAATTAACAAATTTGTTATTTGAATTTAATTTTTGTATTTTTTTATTTCTTGTCATTTATATATTCATAACACTTTTTTTGTTTACAAATTGGGAGAACTTTTATCGATGTTAAAGTTACCATGTATAATTCTGAAGGTTAACTCCTAACGTGTATAAATTTAAATGTTGTATGGAATTGCCTACGAACGCTAGCAACAAATACAGCTATTATATAATTAAAACATAACAAATCCCCAATTTCCGAAACCAACATTTACATCCTTTTCTGCAACAAAACCCCCAAATTTACCTAGTGTCTACATTAGGCAAATTTTTATCAAAACAAACGTCAAAATCAGTGTGTATATATACAAGGTAACTTTAGTCAAACAGCAGATCATTATTTTGGTTATTACAGATGTCAAACTGCATATATAAAAAACAATAAGGAATACGCCATATTGTTGTTTTTGTGCAACTGTTGCCAACTTCCATAAATTCGCGTTAAGTTTGACGTTTGTCTTGATAAAAAAATTTCTAATGTAGACACTATGCTATGTTAGGGTAACTAAAATCTGGTAGTAAAGCAGAGATGGAAAATAAAAATATTTTTTGGTATCAAAAAATTTTTCAAACGGCACTTTTTTCACCCTCAAGGTACTAAAATTCAAATTTTTTATAGATATATATTTTTTACAATTTCTTAACTCAAAAAATGTGCATAAAATTTGTATATTTAAACTAAATATAATAAATTGTAAAGATCTTTAAAATATAGCCCAGTTCCTAAAATAGTATTGCAGAGAAAGAAATCTTCGAAGATCAATTCCTTTAATATCTCATTTACACAATCAAAAACTAGTCCGTTTTTTAACTAAATCTAAAAAATAAAATCGTTTTCGTTGACGAGTGTATTTCAGTACATATTTTTATTTAAAACTTATTTGGTTAATTTTTCTTTTCAAAAATTATTTAAAAATTATTTATGAATTAAATTTGTACAACAAATGAATATATATATATATATATATATATATATATATATATATATATATATATATTATTTTTTAATTTTTCTTTGTATTATATAATAGTTAACTATCCAGAAATGAATTAAACAAGCTGTATCATAAATAAGTATTTTAGTAGTTTTTATTTCTTTTTAATAAAAACTAGCTGAAAATGGTATTTTATTTGTATGGAAAAACCAAATAAATTTGTGTAGTTTTTCAATCAAAAAACAAATAAAGTCAAATACTAGTTTTTGTTTGGTGTAAACAGATTACAAAATGAGGTCTTAAGTATTATCTTTTTTTACTAAACTTTGATTTAAAGAACATAGAAACTTGAAATTTGTAGAACTGTTTATTTTAGAATGATTTTTGTTTACATATGTAATTTTTTTGGAACTCGAATTCAAGTATTTAGTCAAGCGATAATGTTTATCACCATTTCATAATTTCTTCCTAACACCAAGTGTAAATCAGAAACGTAGGACTTTATACAAAAATTATATTATTATAAGTTTCTATTCGAAAATATCAAATATTATATCTCCAAAATATATAAAAAGTAAAATTTTGAATGGAATTGCAGATAATTAAATAATCGTTTTGAGATTATCAAATTACTCACTTCGGTACTTTCGAATATTGTATAGTATCAAAAAAAGTACGATCGTATCAACTTATCCATCCCTGTAATAACATCTAACTCATAGCATATTTATTTTTATAACATAGTGTCTACATTAGAGAATTTTTTATCAAGACAAACGTTGAACTTAACGCGAATTTGTGGAAGGTGGCAACAGTTGCACAAAAACAACAATTTGACGTATTCATGATTGTTTTTTATATATGCAGTTTGGCAACTGTAATAACCAAAATAATAATCAGCTGTTCAACTAAGATTACCTTGTTTATACTCGCACTGATTTTGACGTTTGTTTTGATAAAAATTTGCCTAATGTAGACACTGGGTAAGGTGTGCGAGAAGAACAGTTGATTAATTTTTTTCTGGCTAATACAGTCAAGCCGTAGATTAATAAATAGATATTTATGTGAGAAAAAAAACTTGATTCAATTGTCAAAAACCTAATTCATGTAACAACCAAATACATGTAGTCACATATATTTTGTTTTTGTGTTTTGAAAAAAATTAGTAATATTTTTGAAAATTTAGTTCGAAGTGCCTTTCACATAAATTTCTAGTTGTATTCTATGCGTCAAACTATTCAAAAAAAAAAAATCTATTTTAACGGTTGCAAATAACGTCAAAGTCCATATATAAAAAATGTGAGCAAAAATTCCTCTCCGAACTGCCATTACCTCGTTTAATCTGCCTTGCTCTAACTCCATAAATAAACAAATTGAACCACCATATTATATATAAATTGAACTAAAAATTCTCTTCCGGAGTGCTGTCGCCTTATCAAATGTTTTAAAATATATACAATATACAAACAATATTTCTATAAAAAATATATATAGTATTTAAATTATGGCACACAGCTTGAGAAGTACTAAAAATCAGATAGATACAAGAAAAGAAGAAAATAGACTTAATGAAGAAACACACAACAAAATTTCAACAACTATAGAATCGATTGATTTACCAATCGCTCCAAATGACCAAATAAAAAACGAATTCATGGAATTTTCAGAAGATACTGAAACAAATGTGGAAAATGAACCTTGTTTTTCGGATGGCACTAATAATTTACACGAAGAAGATGAAAGTCATGAAAAAAATAATGAAAATGATTTTACAACTATAGAATTAAATGATTTACCAATCGCTCCAAATGATCAAATTAAAAAAGAATTCATGGACTTTTCGGCAGAAGGTGAACAAATAGTAGAGACAAATATGAAAAATGAATCTTACATTTGGGATGACGCTGATTATTCCGACGAAGAAGATGAAAATCAAGGTAAAAGTAATGATTATTTTAATAACGTAGAAATCGAAAATGAGAATACCGACAACGACCAGGGAACATTTAATATTGTTGAAAATAAATGTGCAGTATGTGAAAAGGTACTTATATAGATATGTATCATGTACATACGTATTTACGAACATGTACAATTATAACGTTGCTAAAGAAACAATAAATTTATTTGCAGAATTTTTCTTTTCAACGTGATCTTATTAAACATGTGCAAGAAAATCATCCTAGGGATAGAGCATTTAAGTGTAGATATTGCTTCACATTATATTCCAGCTTCAATTCAATGTGTTTACATCATAAAAAAATACATCCAAATTTGTCAAATATATATTCATGTGAATATTGTAGCAAGTCATTTTTTAAAAAGCCTTTATTTCTACTCCATAAACTAACTCATGCTGAATACGCAGGCAATAATGTTATGAATAAAAACATTGGTAATGATGACTCTAATGATATAAGTGATCAAAAAGAGGCTAGCAATACAAATATTAACCCAATTGATGATAAATGTGGAATTTGTAAAAAGGTATTTTATGAATAATTTTAATATATTACTCATTTAAATATACAACAAAAAATTAATTTATATGTACTATTTGCAGAAATTTTCTCCTTTAAAGAATCTTGTTGAACATGTTAACCAAACTCATCCTAATGATAAGGCATTTAAATGTATAACATGTCCATTGTTATTTCCAAAAATAAGATATTTGCGTCGACATTACAAAGTAAATCATACCAAACGGCGTAGAGATTTTGCATGCGATATCTGTGGTATGACCTATTATAACATTACCCACTTGAAAAAACACCAACTAGTACATAAGAAGCTACTTCCGTTTTCTTGCAATCAATGTGATAAAATATTCGAATATAAATCGAATTTACTTGAACACAAGAAAACTCATTTGGGTGATAATAAGAGTAAAAATGCTTCTAATAACATTGAAATTAATAATGATAGCACTAATAACAATCAAACGAAATGTATTGAAATTGAAAATAAATGTGCAATATGCAAAAAGGTAGTACATACATACATATTTGAAATCTTAAATTGTTAATAAATAATTCAATTTATTTATAGGAATTTTTTTCTCTTGAAGATCTTGTTAAACATGTTAAACAAACTCATCCTAATGATAAAGCGTTCAAGTGTCGATATTGTCCTTCACTATTTTCCAATTCACTTTCAGTATATCCTCATCTTAAAAGATGTCATGCAGATTTAGTAAATTTATTATCTTGTGACTACTGTAACAAGTCATATTTTACAAAGGATTTGTTAGACCGCCATAAACTAATTCATACTCATAATAATTCCAGTGATATAAGTGAACAAAAAAAGTATCCGATTGAAAATAAATGTGGAATTTGTAAAGAGGTATTTTATAAAGGGATAATAATATTTATTAAACATGCAATAAAAAAAATATATATTATTTACAGGAATTTTCTCTTCAAGGAAGTCTTATTAAACATGTCATAGAAGCTCACCCTAATGATAAAGCTTTTAAATGTTTATATTGTTCAATGTTATTTTCAAATGTAAGATCTGCAGATACACATTACGAAATAAAACATATAGGAGGTATGCCACTTTCTTGCAATCAATGTGATAAATCATTCAAATATAAATCAAATTGGCTTAAACATAAGAAAACTTGTTTGAAAGACAATAATAAATCTTATGATCATAATAATGATCAAAATATTTCAACAAATGATGAGAATGAGGAAGAATACATTAAGATAGAAGTTATTGATACTGATAATAACATTGAAATTAGTAATGATAACGCTAATAACAGTCATAAAAGAGTTCTTGATATTGAAAATAAGTGTACAATATGTGAGAAGGTAGCACATACATACATATTTAAAATATTAATTTGTTAAAAATTTATAAAATTGTAGGAATTTTCTCTCCAAGTAGATCTTGTTGAGCATGTTAAACAAACTCATCCAAATGACAAAGCATTCAAGTGCCCATATTGTCCTTCACGATTTTCCAGTTCGCTTGCAGTGTATCCCCATCTTAAAAGATCTCATGCTGATTTAATAAATGTATTGTCTTGTGACTACTGTAGCAAGACTTATTTAAGAAAGGATTTATTAGATCGCCATAGATTAATTCATACAGATAGTATTTCCAGTGGGATAAGTAAGCCAAAAATGTATCAGATTGAAAATAAATGTGGAATTTGTAGAAAGGTATTTTCAATAATGTTAATATTTTTAATTAATTAAATAAGCATTAAAAAATAATTTTTATTTACAGGAATTTTCTCTTCAAAAAAGTCTTGTTAAACATGTGATACAGGCTCATCCTAATGAGAAAGCTTTTAAATGTCTGTTATGTCCAACGTTATTTTCAAAAATAAGATCTGCAGATCCACATTATGTAAAAAAACACTCTAAATTGCCTAAAAAATTTGTCTGTGATATCTGTGGTGTAGCTTTTTATAATAATTGTCATTTGAAATATCACAAACGAAAACATATAGGAATTAAACCGTTTTCTTGCAATCAATGTAATGAAGTATTCAGCTGTAATCAGAGTTTGCTCAAGCATTTAAAAACTCATTTCAGAGATAATGATAAATCTTATAATACCAATACTGCAGGAAAAAATCATATGGATGCAGAATATCGTGAAAATGATAAACAAAATCAATTTAATGAGGATAAAGACGATCAAATTCCGTCTTTAGCTAATAAGTGTAAGAACGATAATAGTAATTTATTGAATAGCGATGAATATTATGTGAGGGATGAACAAAGTACTTCAACAAATTTTAATCACGATAATGAAGATCAATATAAAATAACTAGGATTGAGGAAACAGCTGAATTAAGCCAAATTAAATGTGACGTTTGTGCAAAGGTATTTAAATGTAAACAATCTGTAGCCAAACATATACAACATTGCCATCCTAAAATTGATTTATTCAAATGTCTCTACTGTGATGATTTTTTCTATAGTCTAGAATCATTATCACTACACATAACAGTCGTGAATCATTTACTTAAAAAATGAAAAAATTAATAATTTGAATTTAATTTGAAGGTACAATAAATAATATAAATAATAAATAAATAAATTATTATAAATATAATTCAATAAATTATATTTAAGATATAATATGATATTTATGAATATAAATAACCGTTACTAATTGAATTTCTTTTTGTATATAATTAACAAAATCAATAAAATAAAAATTTTATTTTTTTTTTAACTTTTAGTTAAGTATTAAAAGTAATTAAATCAAGTATAAGATTTATATGACTTTTTATTATGTTTAAAAAATTAGTTTTTTCAATTATACTAGATGTTTCCCAGGAAACTAGGTTTCTCCTTGTATAACTTTCATAATGTAAGGACTTCGCACGGAAAAATTAGTGTACGCTTTAAGGCTATATCTTTTAGTGTACATAAAGAAAGTTTCGTTACATGCGTACTATGTGCTAAATTTTTTTGTAATAGTATAATTATTTTTTCTTAACATGGTAATTGTACCAAATGCACGAAAACGCATCATTTAAATTTATAAGGCAAATTCATGTCGACCATATAAAAAAAAAATTTAGGAATACAGGAGTGTCGTGAAATACCGATTTTTGGGCCATAAACAAATATAAAAAGTTTATGATCATTTTTCTGTGACTACCAGGGTTAGTCACAGAAAAAGTGGATTTCAGACTGCAGACAAAATAATACGAATTTGAAGAGAAAATCCCTTCATCTGCGGAAGGGAAACTGCTCATTCAATAAATTGCTCTGTCATATTTATCAGAAATGTTAAAAAAAAACTGACTTCAAGAACCACAAAATAAAAAAAGTTCCTAATAAGAACGACAGAAAAAAAATTTGAAGGCAATGAGAGGACGAAAATTATTGAGATTATTTATTTTTTTTGTTTAAATATGAATACTGTCTAAAGGGCGAAAAAAATCATTCTGGTCTGGAATTCCATATCAATAATATTATGGGAAATATAGCAGATAAATATCGTGTAAAAAAATCAAAATTGTCAAACAAATTGTTGATCTGTTTTTGTACGTGCAGACAAGAATCACTTCTTTCATAACAAATGTACTTTTAACGGAGAATTGTGGGCAAATGAAAAAGCCTTCGAAAAAGATTCCTTCCTATCATTGGAAAATACAACGAGTTCGATTTTTTCTATAATAATCTTGCTTTTTATCAATCCACTTAACTGCACAGAACTCAGTACATCTGAAATGTTTTGAGTCATAGTAAGAAAATATTTAAAGAACACTTAAAACTGAAAAAAATAGAGTTTAAAAAGAACCCATTCCAACAAAAAAAAGTAACCGAAAACACAATAAAGCTCTTATTAAGGCTATTCCAAAAAATGATCAACATTTTATTAAAAACTAATTAATTTTATTTAAATTTAAATTTTGAACATAATTGCTTAGGTTTCAACAAAACCTAAATGGATAAGACACCACGAATGCCGATGCATTATGTAGTGGCACAGAAAATACGTATTCCATTCCGCTGATGTCTAATTATATTCCACAAACTCTGTGTTAGTACTGCTAAACAGAGACAACAATGCAATTTAAAATAAAAATTGCATTGTTGCAAACTTACTGTACTACTCTAACCACAATTAATTGGTACGGATATACACCGTAGAATTATTTTAACTTTTTGTGGAATTATTTTCTGAAATATTAAAAATTTTTTAGAAATTATTTTTTTTTCTGATTTGAAGATATTAATGTCTTTTATTAAAATAATTAACAAAATACTATTCTTATGAACAAATATTAACCGGGGTTTAAAATTACTAACAAATTATTAAACAAATTGCTGTATAATGCATAATTTGAAATGAAAACTCCCAAAATAGTTTTAAAATTATTAAAAATAAAAATACTACAATGTTTATATTTTCAATATACTTTAATATTTAATTAGTATAGGTTAGGTTAGATGGGCAGTTGTAAATATGTAAATTATACAGCTTACTTGGGTCCTATTAGTCCCGTTGTATTATACTGATGGATCGTGTGAATCTGTTTTTCACATGTCAGAAAATAGCTTCGAATCGAACTAACCTGACGCACGAATAAAAAATGTGATCCGTCCGGCATCAATTGCAGACAGATCAGATAATCCATGCACATGTGGACTCACAAATACAGCAGTCCTTATATTCACAATAGCAGGACTGTGACAAAGAAATTGTTCTACTGTTTCTTCCTCCTCGTTAAAGCAACTTCTATAATAGTCGTTAAAAGGGAGTCCAAGCCTCTTAGCGTGCGCACCAGCTATCTAGTGCCCGGTAATAATGGGTCCAAGTGTTCGTAGTTGACGATTTGGCAATCCCAGAATGAAACTCGAGCGTTTCGGTTCACACTGGGGCCATATCTGTCTCGAGATAGAACATGCGGACTCGTTTGTACATCTTTTTTGAGATATTCTCGACAAGTACTGCAGTATCATAGATCTGCAAGATGACAGCGATATGCCTGGTAAGTTCATCCGCAATAATATTTCCCGGGGTACTGGAGTGACTTCTTACCCAGATCAACTCTAGGTTTGAATGTCTCGCCATCTCATTTAGAGATGTCCGGCATTCATGTACCAACTTGGATGTCGATAGACACCTGAAAGAGACTTAATCGCAGGTTGACTATCGGTACAAATTTGAATATCCACTCCGAATACCCTATAGAACATTAGCCAATTTAACGCTCTCCTAATGGTTGATATCTCCGTTTGAAGAGCAGTACAGTGATCCACCAATTTAAAGGAAATGTTGCTCCTATATACGGGAATGAAGACACCTCCCCCAACCCCTTCAGAAGATTTTGATTTTTTATAGTGGGATCGGCAGAAATTGAAACTGAGAAGCCTCTTTCAGAAAGGGTTTGGGAATACAATAGTCAATATTGTCAGGGATGTCATCCGAAATTTTACTTTATTTATTACTAAAAATTTTAAAAATGAAAATTTAAATTTTTTAAGCAATGAATATTCTACTATAAAAATTAAAAAATAAATATGAAAAGTTTGAGAAATTTAATAATGCCTTTTAAAAATTTTTAAAATAAATATTGTAAAATTCAGAACACACAAGAATTGTAACTGCCGAAAGCAGTTTTATATTATTTTACAATATAAATAAAACTATTTATTTAGACGTAAAAGGTATAAATAAATGTCGGGATATTTCTGAGGTTATATTTAAGAATATACACAAATGCGAATTTAATTAAATTTTTAATTTTAATAATTATACATTTTTTTAATACTTATATAATTTTTAATTTCATAATTTTTAGAGGTTTGACCATATGAGTGCCCCACTTTAAGGTGTACTGTTAGACTCACTTTCTGAGTAGATTTTATGAACCTATTGAAATTGGTTATGATCGGTCTATTATTTCACAAATGCAATCCCGAAATATGAGTTTAAAGCTCATAAGTACTTTAGATGTAGTAATATTTCAATTTAATTCATTACCGACATTTTCATGTAAGTTTAAATCTGTGGATCAAATTGCATAAATGTCAGTCCACAAATGACCATAGGCCCCATCTATATTAGCATCATCTTGAAATTTATGTCATTGAGCATAAATCCGGTATAAATGTTAGTATTATGATTATGTATATTTGACTTAAATAAACAAACCTTGTTGTCAAAAAAAAAAAAAAAAAAAACGGATAAAAAAATTAATTAATTAATTAATTAATAAACTTTGGTTGTATCGAAAGATGGACAATCTTTATTGAATCTTTGTGGAATTTGTCCAATATTTAAATTTCCCCCAACCGGGCCAAAATTAATGCAAATATAGTTTTTTAATATTTTATATTGATTAGAAAAAATAGAAATTTTGCTCCCATGATGTACTAAGCAGGACTTTTTTTAAACTACAAATTTTAGCGAAAAAATAACTAAAATTTGCTTTCCTAAAAGTTAAATATTTCCAACATTTTAAGCCCTATTTCACAAAAAACTTTGAACTTTTTTTGGACGAATATACCGAAACAAGTTTGCAATCGTAAATTGCCTTATTGTCTCTGTTTTGGCAGTATCAAAGCTGAATTTCTGGGCAGAATGGATTACGTATTTTTTATGCTGCTCCACATTTCATCAGCATTCGTGGTTTCTTATCAATTTAGGTTTCGTTGAAACCTAAACAATACCAGGTCATATATTGTTCATTTGCTGCTAACATTACTAATGCATCAGTAATGCATAGTAAATGATGCGTTTTATTAATTGACAAAGTCTGGTTTACGAGTCTTTTATATTTTACGTAGAATCGCGATGAAAGTATTTTATCCTAACCTATTATGTATTACTTGCAACAATGTTTTGAAGTTATTTATGGAAGTGACAATTTGATCATAATATTATTTTCATTTAAAATTATTAGAAAAATACATAATAACTTAAAAACTGAAAATGTGTCTTCTGAAAAAATTTATTTTTTGAGTTATGACTTTGTTGCAGTTATGAGCGATATGTATTTCAAATCACTGCACAGTGTAACATTTAGCCAAATTATAATGTTATAAAAATAAGAGAATAAAAGCTTAAATTTGTAGTCATTTTTTCGTTTTTACTAGTAAACATATCATATATTATAGAAAAAGCACTTAGAATATTGGAAAGTGTATATAGTGGGAATTATGGATTTACAAAAATTTCAGTCCGTAAGCGACAAAAATATATGAAATCTTTATACTTTTTTTTCTTTGTGAGAAAAATATTGAAAGGTTTTGTAGAAATTATGGTCCATTCTAAATTAGTGTAAAAAAATCCCAATTTTAAAATATTTTTCAATAATAAGCTCAAAATTTTTGAGACCCATTTCGAGAAAAAATCTAAACTCATTATTGGCAACTACTTTTCATTCGCTGAAGATTAATTACATTTTTTATTATTTTTCCTGTATTTAGCTGAGCAATACACATCAGAATCTAAAAAAAAGCAGTTTCTCGGGACATTCTAAAGAACATTTATTTATTTTTTATTATTATTATTATTTTTTTTTTTAATTAACATTCAGGTATAGTAGTTAATTTTTATTATGTTAATAAAATCATAACTAACGAAATAAATAAAATCAATAAAAAAATTAGATTTTTTTTGATTTTGTGTTGGTCAGGGCGGTTTAGTGTTCTGTAAAATTTGATTAAAATTTATCGGTATTTTATCAACATCTCCAATATTCAATGATGTGAAATTATGAAAATGGAAAAATCACTAAAGAGTTAAACTGATTAAATTTTGATTTATATTATTCATAATCTACACCCCAGATATTCTACTGATCTACTGTATAGAAACTTTAACCATAAAATGTTTAATTCTTTTGTAAGGGAACTGACTCTGTCATTTAATGAAAAATGCAGAACTTCTACATATGAAATAATAAGAAATTTGCTAAGCAATCATTAAGACTCTTTTTTTAATTAAAGAGTAATAATTGATGGTTGTTTTTAAAATTTCTTATAACCAAAAACGTTTTTCTGACAACTTTTCCTTGATACTGTGATATTAGTAGTTTCCTTATTTAATTATTTGGATGTTAATTGCTGTAATACTTTTAAGTAAATCATCATAACAATGTAATTAATTAATTATTTTGTAAAGGTTTCAATAAAGTCAATAAAAAAAATTCGTATTTGTGTATATTCCTTAATATACCACCAGAAATATCCTCATACCTATTACGTCTAAATAAATAGTTTTATTTATATTGTAAAATAATATAAAACATTGCCTTCGGCAGTTACAATTCTTGTTTGTGTTTTTGAAATTTTACAATTTAATATTTTAAAAATGTTTAGAAGACAAATTTTAATTTCTCAAATTTTTGAAATTTATTTTTTAATTTCTTATATTTAAAATTTTCAATATTCAAATATTCATTGCTTAAAAAATTTTAAATTTAATTTTTAAAATTTTTAGTAATAAAATATTTATTTCTTAAACATTTTAAGTTTTAAAATTTTCATTTCTTTGGTTGTAATATTTTTTGAAATTGTTAACAAATATAATTTGAATATCCGGAAAACTTTAAAATTCAAGTTCTCTGATAAGAAAATTATTATATTTAAACAATTATATAATTTCTACTAAAAGCAATTAAAAAAAAAAAATATAAATGTGAAATTTCTTCAGAAAACTAATATGAAAGCTCAAAGAAAAAACCATTTGTATATACATATGATATTTGTGTATAAAACATATATTTTAATTTTAAAAATGAAAACGTTACACATTTATTATGTAGTCGTTAGTAAAAATAAAAATATTTTGTACAACATTTTAAACTGATATTAACAATATTACAAAAGTTCATAACCTACATAAAATCAAGTGAAACGATTTGTAAATGAACTTGACTCCCATTTTTCTGAACTTATTTCTCTTCAAACCTGTTTTGGATCGTAAAACGCACAAAATGATAATTCGCTATTATTTTCTAGCCAAAATTTCATAAAATCGAATACAAATTAAATAGGAAAATTTATTGAGTTAGTCATTATGTAGATCTAAATATAAAAATTAATATTTTGTAACTTTCATATTTGAAGCAGAAATCTCTTCAAAGTCTGCATTTTTTACAAAAATCTTGGACCCAAATTTTCCAAGCAATAAAGAAAATGTCAAAATGTTTGAAATTTAGTGGATATTGTCGATTAGACACTTTCTAATGGGATACTTTTCAAAAAATAATGAAAAATCATAGTTTTAGGTATTGTGATGAAAGTTTGTTCTTAGACTTGTTAAAATAGTTCATTTAGAATAGTCTTGAAAGGATATCTTCTATCTGGTTGTGTTAATATTTGTTAATGAGAGTAATATTTTGTTAATTATTTTAACGAAGAACTTTAATATCTTAAAAAAATTCTAAAAAAATATGTAATATTTCAGAAAATAATTCTACACAAAGTTAAGAAAATGAAACGATGTATAGCCGTAAGAATTAAAAGTGGTTGGAGTAGTATAAGTTGCATAAATATTTAATATATATTTTTAATAATTAAGTCCGAAAATTTAACTATAAAAAGTTATGTTTGTTAAACTTTATCTTCTGATATGTATTTTTTTAACCTGTCGCTTTCATTGACAATAAAAATTTCTGACGATCTTAAGATTTTTCATACCGTTAATGGGGTATTCTACTATTGTTGATTTTTTGAAAAAGTGGATAGAAATATTTGTCCAATTCACAACCTCTGTCGTAACGCTGTAAAATTTTTTAAAGTAAAAACAATTCAATCTAAAAATTTTTACGATATACAATGTAAATTCGATAATTTTGTTCCCTTAAATTTTTTAGTTTCAAAATTAAAATTAAATATTAGCTTTTTATGTTTGTTTTCAGTTTTCGATTTCATATGATTCTATATGAATATAATGAAAATGAGAATGGAGTATTCTCTACTTTTCTCTATATGGATATTTTATTTATTTTAGAAGCTTATTTAAAAAGGTGAACTTACAGAAAAATTACCTTCATCTTAAAGAAAACTGAAAATCTGTCCGATTTTTCCAACAATGCTAATTTAGCGCCAAAAATACATGAAGAAATTTTCTTCATGTATTCTTTGTTATTAAAACATTTATTTAAATATAAATTTTATAAACTGTTACAATTGTTGGTACAAGTATAATTAAACTAAAAATAATGCTATTTAAGATGTTTATTACTCAAAGCCCAGTATACAGTATACAATGTCAAATGTGTTTTTGGTTTTTGTAAACAAATATGTGAAATTTCAATATTAAAATTGACATAAGATATTTCTATGCCAAAACAAAATACATGGATTTTTTTTTGGTGTTGTAGTTGTTATAGAGTTGTGTTTAACTTACAATAAGTATGCTAAAAAAACTTTTAGCAGAATTTAAAAAAAAAAATATATGCAACTTACCAATACATTCTGTTAAATCTAGCAGAACAAATGCCAAAATGGCAACGCTGCTCAGCCAGCACAATTCTGCTATGAAAATAATGGTGTAACCATTACCATGCCGTAACCAGTACCATGGCGTAACCAGTACAAGGTGTAATTATAAGCTCAACTTCATTTTTAGTGTGACGGAAATGTCATTTTTGTACGTTTTCATGTATTGGTTTGTTTATAAATAAAAGTAGATTTTTTCGGTGGTGAAATTTGTATTTTTATTAAGAAAAAAGTGCTGTATAGAAATATTTAATTCAATTTATAAAAACATTAAAAACAAATTTCTTACAATCTATTCTTATTAATTTTCAATTCAATAATCATTGTTTACAATTTGCATGTGCTTTTGTTTTTTGTTTTGTTTGACGTTACAGTTTCATTTAAGATGAACATTTTTAATTTTAAATGAACATTTTTAATTTTATTTTCCTTGAAAAATCAAACACATATAAAACAAAAGAAAATATAAAAAATATAAGCATAATTAAAAAAAGAAATATAAATATTTTAAAATATTTGAGTTTTGTCGAAAAATCTCATATGTATGAAATGTATTGCTTATACAAATGTTTTTGGGGATGAACATTCATGTCCAATTTAGCAAAATGTCCCATAAATGAACCAGTGATGCCAACTTAGCCCTTTTCGGCCTAGATTTATGTCATTTTTAGTATTCCAAAAAGCTAAAAATATTTTTTAACCCGAAACTAAAAACATGCAAATTTAGCACTTTTAAAAATTTTCTTTTAGACCTTTTGGCCCTTTTTTTAAAAAATTAAAACTTTTTTAATGGGGTATTTTTAATTTTTTTAAATTTTTACTTTTATTTGACAATTTTGAATTTCAAAATAATATAACTTTTTATCGGATTTTTATATTTATATGATTTCTACTGGATATTTTCGAAAAAATTGGACTCCAATTAAACTTAAAAATAAGAGAAAATTCTGCTTTCGCCTAAATATCTCTTAAAACAAAATAGGTAATCTAAACATTGTCATATGATTACTTCCTTATATGCCACATCAAGGCAGATTTAGAACAGAAATATGTTTTGAGAAAAAATGATAAAGAAAGTTCACTTTTATTTTTTATAAAAACTACATTTTGAGATTTTTTCTAAATACTAATATCGATTGCTGCACAAGTTAAAAACAGAACATAATTTCTTTTAATACTTTTGGAATTGAATTATACCATTTATTAAGATTTAACTAAATGAACAAAGATTTTGTTCGTGCCGCATATCCCATACCAAATCACAAACATTTTATATGTTTTTGTTTAAACTAATATTAAATAGGAATAAAATACAATTACACATAAAAGATGCTATTTGGAGCACACATGAGAACCTCAATTAAAAAAAATTGCGTTTAATATATAAAGTAGTGTTTAGTTGCAAAGTTTGAGCTCATATATTTTAATATATTAGAGACATCGAAAAAAATTGCGGTTTCAAAAAAAAAAGAAGGCCATTGTACACAATTATGTACAATCGACATCTAATTAAATTTTTACAAAGAGTTCTATACGGCATATAAGTAATAATATGACGAACGACTGTGCTTAGTTAATTTTTCTTTCTATTAATATAATTTCGTTCAGTGTATAAATAAGAAGCAGCATTTGTTTGTAAACAAAGCAATTGTCAGGCGAAAATAATGCAAAACAATTTTTGGTTGAATTTAATACAATAAAAACATGTTAAAAACCTTAATTTAAACTAATTGTTAATAAAAAGAAAATATTAAAAATGAGCCAAGCAATGCGTAAAATAACATATTATGAAAATATATTAGAATTTAAGGAAAATACCAAAGAGCAATTGAATGTAAGTGAAATAAACAATTGGAAATTATGTCGTACTTGTCTTATAGAGACACGTGAAGATGATGTAGATCTGGAAAAGCTAAGTGTAATGGATGTAATGCAAGGAAGTTTTCTTAGTATAATGGAAATGCTAAATGAAACTACAAATTTAAAGGTAGTATATGATTATCGAATTATGTATTGATTGTACATAAAAAAACCAATATTCATTAACTTTTAGTTATCATCAAAGGAGAAACTACCCTTAAAAGTGTGCAAAGATTGTTTTAGTAAAATAACCTCATTATACTATTTCTCCATACAAGTTCATAAGGCTGACAAGATTTTAAAAAGATTGGCCAGTAAAGTAGAAGGGTGTAGTGATCTTCTTGGACAAGATGAAACCAATGAAAAACAAATTGTTCAAGAAAGTGAAAAAACAATTGATATTATATTGCAAGACAAATCAAAACAGGAGGAAGAAATTGATGTCTGTAAATCTGATGAAAAGAACAACTTTAAAGAAAATGATAATATGGTTATTGAAATCGAGGAACTTTTTGACTTTCCAGAAGACTTGGAAACTTTTGAGGATATTGGTAAAGATACCACAACGGATCAAACTAAAACCCTTAAAGAAGATTTAAAGAATAATTTGGAACAAATAGCAGATAATAAGGAAAATTCGTTGCAATTTGAGGAAATATCTCAAATAGAAACCGAAATTTTAACAGACAGAGAAAGTGATTATGATTTACGAAGTAATAATAGCGATGAAGAAAGTTATTTAGAAAACGATTTCGTGGAATGTACTGAAACTAGTGAGGAAGATAAAGAGAAAGAACGTAGCAAAGAATCATTAATAATAAGAACTAAACAAATCGGAAATATAGTGAAAACTGTTAAAAGAAAACGTAACAGTGGGGAAGTGCTGCCAACGCCTGGCTATAGACACAAACAGCCACGCGTAACAAGTCCTTTGTTAAACGATTTCACTTGCGCCATATGTCAAGAGGTATTTACTTTACTTCTAGTTCACAGTTTTTGCAAATAAAAAGTTTATTTTACTTACAGACTTTTGAACGCCAACACGATCTTGTCCATCATGTACGTAGCTTACATCCCAATTCTAAAGCTTATAAATGTCGTGTTTGTGGTAATCACTTTTCTCATATACAATCATTATCCCGACACATGAATAGCCATAAAGACGCTTTAGTATTAAATGAATGTGAATATTGTGCAAAACCTTTTATACGTGTAGATGATTTAAAACGTCACTTAAGGATACATACCGGTGAACGTCCTTATGCTTGTTCCTTATGCGATAAATCCTACCAGCAATTAGCTGAACTAAGGGAGCATGAAAAAAAACACTTTGGTTCGACAATATATAAATGCACCGAATGTGACCAGACATATACATCTCGTGCTGGGCTTTATGTACACAAAAGAAAATATCATAAAAAAGAAAGTCCATATGTCTGTTCATTGTGCGAAAAGTCTTGCCAAGATAAATCAGAACTTAAAAGCCATGAAAGAAAACATTTCATATCACAAACGATTAAATGTGTTGAATGTGATGAGAACTTTAAATCTCGTAATAGTTTTTGTTCTCATCAGATAAAACGTCATAAAAAAGTCATTGATAGCCCGAAGGAAACGGAACCTGAAAAAGAAAATGAAGAAGATGAAATTACAATGCTGGAATGATAAATAAGTTAAAATTTTATTTTAGATACTTAATCATAAATGTCAGTCCATGGGAAATACACATTTGGTTGGATCTTTTATTTAATTAAAGAAGGTGTGTAAACAAAATACCATATGATCAATATAGTAATGGGGAATTCTTTTGAGCTTGTAAATTTATAAATGTAAGCCAATTTAAAAGAAACTGATACAAAGATTAAATTTAAATTTGAGAAAATTTTCAAAATTTAAATTATTTTCTAACATTTTAAGGAAAAATGTATTGGTAAAGGAAAGAAAAAATGCTTTAAAATTTTGAGATTAATTGACTAATAGGCTAAGGTCAATATTACAGCTACAATATTTTATTTTATTTATTACATTATAACAGCTACAATATTTTCTTTTATTTTGAGCCTTTGTATCTAAATTTAATTTAATTTATCTCGAAAATATCACGAAAGATGTTAGAAACTACAAACTTTCAAAACAAAATATTTTAAAGAGCTATTAACATAAAAATCGGTCAGAAATTTATATAGTTGAGAGAAGTCACTACACCCTTTGAAGCATTTTGAAACTTCCAAAATATAAAGGTTATCACCGAAATTCAGGTTTCCGAATAAAGCTCACTATAAACGAACAGAATCATGTTAGCGATGCACAGTGGTGCCGACCGCAAAAAATTTTGGTAATAAATCTGTATCTCCTAAATTACTGTACGGACAAAATGTATGGGGGGGGGGGGGGGTAAGTTGTAGAGGAGCACCAAAGCTTTCAGAAAACTCATCTTGTAATCTCCCTGTAATAACAAGATAAGTTACAGGGTGTCAAAGTTGACCACCTCGATTATGAAAAAAATTCAAAACAACGTTACTTCTACAAATCAAGCCCGATTTCAAAGATTTAAAAACCTTTGTAAAGAGCTTGATGAGATGAAGAATCATATCTTAGAAGTGGTTAGATTCTTTCACTTTTGTCTTTTTCACATATTTCAAAAGACAATGATAGGTAAATATGTATGTATGTATGTCTATTTTTATATTATGTTTGCATAAAAAAAATACACGCTAAAGCTATCGAAAGATCGTTAGCTTTCTAATACACTACATAGAAACCCAATGAAAAAAAATTTTTTTTAATGCTTTTGAGCACTTAAAAAATGTGGTTCCAAAAATTTTACTATTTTCATAAATTTAATATATATATATATATATTTATATATATATATATATATATATATATATATATATATATATATATATTTCGTTTTCACGAGAGCTTTAAGTCCAGAATTACGCCAAAGTGCTTAGCTTCCTTCGAAAGTTCCAAGGTGATACCATCAATACGAGGTAGCCTAAAAACCGGAATTTTAAATAGTTTTTTTCAACCCAAAGAAAAATTTATAAATTGTGTGAAATCCGATCTTTTAATTGTGTGATAAATGTATATACTTCGGTATTTTTTTGGTAACCTGTGTTATTTAATAATGAACTCATAAAGGGTTACGAGTTGGTACGATATCCCACTCCTTGGATATTCCTTATTTAAATATAAATATGGAGGCATAAAATTGGGATCATTAGAATCATTTATATGTATGTCTTTATATGTAAGTCTTTAAAACAAAATTTAAAAATTTAATTTAAACAAAAAAGTGGTGGATGCTCCCCCTTCTACCCTATTGAGTAAATATATTGAAAATGTCGAACTTCAGTTTAAAATAATCCAATATTATAAGTGCTTCCACGGGAGTTAGGAGTTAGTTAATTTAACGGGGTTTTCTTTTTCATTTTTGCTATTATATTTTGGTTTTACTAAACAAAAAAACTACCAAGTTATGTAGGAGTCGCTAACGCAGTAGAGAGTTAAATGATAGTCCTAAATAAAAGAAGAAAATATGTAAAAAAATTTTGAATGAAGATGAAAATAAAAACTTGATATCTCTTAAAAATTTTGACCTTATGGAAATGCTTAATTTTACTTTCTACATTACACAATGGGACAAACTCGAAAATTGTTGGAAATAAATCTATAGCTTCTAATCAGCTGGTTGGATTTATATAAAATTTCAAGTAGCCGTAGCAGAGGAGTGTATAATTTTAATTTCGGAATGGAAACCCCACAGACCACTCAGGAGCAGATCTATTGGACCAAGTACTTTCATCCAATTTTGTAAATTTTTTTCCACTTAGTTAAAGAAAAAAATTATCGAAAAAAATGAAGTCGATATCCAATCCCAAAAATAAACGATTTTGAATTTAAAAATTGCAAAAATTATGATTTTTTTGTGTTTATTTCTTTTGGTCGAAAAAGTGCCTACACTCTTTTTTCTCAAAAAAATTTTTTCTTTAAGAATGTCTAATAGTTTTATACTTTTCCAAAAGGCATCTACACAGAGATGGTTTTAAAATTAAAAACCAGTCCAATCATCGAATAGTGCTAAATATAGACTCTTCCGAATTTTACTATTTTGCATTGAAATTTTGACTTTAGCCTATACACAAACGTAATGCAGTTTTGGAATTTTCGATGTATTCTTTAAAGTTTGCAAGCGTGATTCATGGGACATAAAACAAATGTGGACTTTATGGGCAAACTTGCAAAAAAATATTTTTGGTATTTTCGCCGGTTTATTGGGAATTTATTTTACAAACTTTAAACTTAAAATTGTACGCTCTTCTGCTACGGCTATGTCATCCAATCCAGTAGATCCAAACAGTCAAAAATATTTCAATTCTGCCCCACTGTGCATTATATTAGTCCAAGGAATAAGAATTAGTGTACGTATTCACTACAATCTCTTTTGTCTCTGGTATTAAAACTTGGATTTTTATTTTTTCAAACCGTTAATGTCCACGTTTTTTCTGATTTTTCGATTTTAGTGAAACCTGATGGAAAGAAACTGAAATATTTTTGGTAATTGGAATGACTGTAGCTACAATATCTATAGCATATTTTTCACGATACTTTTTTAATGTTGACCTGTATAGTCTATGACTAAAACCTTGAGTAATTAGACAAACTCGTATTATATTCCAGATCATGTAGAAATATAGGAAAAACATTACAAACTTATGTCAAATGCTCAGAGGTGTGTATTTTCATTATTCTGGTTTATAAAGAATGCGAACGAGCATTTTTTACATTTTCAAATGGAAATATTTTTAGAGGTATCAAAGAAAATTTTATGCTTTTATAAAACTAGCGACTAATATGCACGAATATTATCAGTTAAATATTAATAAAGAACTTGTTTAAATAAAATAAAATATTTTTTATTTGAAGTTTAAAAAAGAAACATAGTTTTTTTAAGAGCATATTTTCGCGTTAGCATATTCTTCGTTTTTTACTACATATTTAATGTGCTTTTTTTAGAGCATATTTGTGGTTTCCCTGAAAGTAAATATTTAATTTTTTTAATGTTTACACGTTTTTTTGATGCTATGTTAACAATAGATGTAAAATTTGTTAATTGGACTCAACCCTAATTAATTTTTTATGACACACTTATTCAGTGTTTTATTGTTTTTTTATCAGGACATTTTACCGATTCACATTTTTTTAGTATTTTACTTACTAATTATAATTATCACTGCTTAACTAACTCTTTTTCGACTTGAAGTTGGTAGGAGAAGGATTAAAAAAAAAAAATCTCTCAAAATTAATTGTATTTTTTAGGTTTCTTTGAACTTCGCAGATTCAGAGAAGTATTCGATTAAGGATTTTAGAATAAGGGCTTAGTTTCTTCTGTTGGACTCTAATGCGTGAAACATATTCAAAACAATATAAACGACGACTGAGTTTAAATTGCGATTTATCACTTTATTGAATAAATTGTTTTTTAAGAGCGTGCGCCAAACGATAGCAAAGTTCTGTGGAAAATTTCAATTTTTCTATGGTAAACAAGTTTTATACTTTTGCTGAGCCAAATGAAACCCTTTTTCCTATGTTAAATTTTGACAGATTCTTTTAATAAAAATTCACAAAATTTTAGAAAATTCAATATATTTTTTAATAACTATTTGTTTTTATGAAAAAGTAACAGTTTTATAAAATAAATATTAAGTTGTAAAAAATATTTTAAAATATTTCACGTGTTTATATATTTTATGATTGTCAACATTTTCTATTCATTTGTCAATAACAATATATTCACATCATAACTGTCAAAAATTTATTTTGGTACATGCTTTACTACCGTTTGGCACATACTCTAAATTTCAAATATAGTAAAAAATATAAATAAATAAATATATATATGTATATATATACCAAAACTTTAATATTTAATTACTCAGTAAATAATGGATTCTCGAGAAAATAAACTTAACGTGTGTTTCATACCAAAAATCTATTTTTATTGCAAAATTTCGATGAGCTTAATTATTATTATTCATGTGCCAAAAAATCAAGTTTTGTACATTTTTTCAATTAACACAGTTGTTTCATAAAATAAAATAAATGAAGTAATAAAAATAAAATTCAATTAAGTTTATTCTCATTTCAATTTTTAATCTGCTTGATTGATTCAATACATTTTTTAATTGGAAAATTTTTTCTATTTTTCATTTTTTACAGTTATTACAAATTGTTATAATGATTTTGGTGAGAGGTGCAAATTTAAACAATTTTTAATTGAATGAATTATCTTTGTGATTACTGACTTTTTTTCTGTCACTAAGGGTTTATTTTTTTTTTCGTAAAAAAAAAAAATAAATCCTGAAATTTTTGAGAAAAAAATAAGCTTAATTTGAAATCACAAGTGTTTCATACCAAAAATCGATTTTTATACCAAAATTTGGATTAAGATTAGAATCCTTAATAACTCGATAAATAGTAAGAAGGTATTGAAATTGTTTGGTTTTTCTATTGTTCGAACAAAGCGAATAATTCGAATAAAGCATTTTAGTTTGTTCGAATTATTCGATAACGTATTTAAAATTATTAGAATAATTAAAATAAATAATAAAGTAAAATATTTATGATTTTGTAAGTTTCTTTAATAATTAGATTGTAAAAAATAACATCTTTAGAAAAGCATTATCAATATAAATGTAAATATATCGTCCATTCTTGGAAAGATTTTTAAAAAGTGCTATTTTTTGACAAAGAGTCTTCAGATTATTTTTATATTTTTTATACTATATATAAGCCAATTAGTATTTTTCATTCCAAATATTAATTTTATTCAAGATTTTCATTTTTCTACAAGTCAAAAAATCGACAAAATATGTAAGAGACTATTTATTATCGCAACGTTTTTCTTATGTTGTTTTGGTTTGAAGTTACTTCGAAAATCCTTCTACATTAACACATTTAAGTTTGTATTGTGAAACTTATAAAAAATGTTTGACAAAAAATAACTTTTCTTATCCCGCTTGCTGTTCTATACCTTTTGCCTATAAACATAAAAATTGCAGCAATTTCTTTTCAGGAAAATCCTAAATGTGAAGGCTCTAATTCAAAATCAATTTTAAATTTAAACTAATTTTTGCAATAAACTGTTTAAAAAATCAAGAAATATGATAAAAGAGTCAATTTTCTTTGAACCAAATATATCTCAAAAGCAAACAATCTTAGAATGACATTGATTGATATAAACAATCCGTCTTCAAAAGGTCGCTTTTATGATTAAACAAGTAAGAAAGATATAGTCGGTCAAGGCCAACCATATGACACCCCACAACATTGTGTGTGTCCATCATTAAACATGTGGACCAATACTTTTACTAAGTGTAAAATAAAATATACGAATACAGAATTTTAGATGAATTTATGCACTTTAGGGCGACTCCCGAAAGTGGGCTTGTATAGGAGTTATGGTAAATTATTGAGCGATCCTTTTAAAATGCATCACTGTGATTTCTACTTATATAAAACTTATTTGTGTCGAATATAAACTTGATACCAACATTTGTATGTGATTTATGCACGTTAAAGTGATTTTCGGAAGAGGGTTTTATATGGGACCTATGGTCAATTATGGACCAATTTTCATGAAATTTGGCTCAAAGATTGATACTTATACAAAACAACCTCTTACTGATCTTCACTAAAATATTGCTATATTTAAGGCATTTATGATTGTTAAACCCCTATTCCGGAAGGTGAAATAATGGACCGATCATAACCAATTTCAATAGGCATCGTCCTTGTGTCATGAAAGTTCTACGTACCAAATTTCATTGAATTATCTTCAAAATTGTGTACTTTGTGCACAAGGTTCACACGGACAGCCAGCCAGCCGTCCAACCAACCAGCCATACGGACGGAGGGATGGACATCGTTAGATCGACTCAAAAAGTGATTCTGACTCGATTGGTATACTTTAAGGTGGGTGTTGGATGATTTTTTCTGTGTGTTACAAACATCAGCACAAACGCATAATAACCCAACCACCTATGGTGGTGTAGGGTATAAGAAAAACCTGCAATCTGTTAAGTTTTCAGAAATTAACTTTAAGAATAAAATTTAAACGGGTAGATTTAAGTCATTTTTGTTCTTTTTTTTTTTATACGATTTTAAATTTCCGTTAGATAAATTGTTAAAAGTGCACTTTTAGATGTGTTTTTATAAATAATCAAATAATATGACGTCATTTGCAAACAATTTAATTATTCGTTTTATTTGAATATTCGACATAAAATTATTAGAATTATTTGTTATTATTTATTATTCGAATAAAAATTCCTCGAATAATTATTCGTAATAATTGTTTGAATAAATCGAACGAGCATTATTCGGATGAATACTGCGATTTTTTTAGAAAAATTGATGAAACTAAAATCCTTAATAACTGTGTAAATACTGGGAATTTTTTTGTACTTTGTTAAACAGTGTAATAATTATTTTTTTTTCGCTATTGAAAGTGAATGTCTTGTTTACCTCAACAATTTTTATTCCCACAATAGACAATTTTATAGTTCTTTTTCGATTTTACAAATTGATCATGGTTGGCAACTGTATTACAAAGAGTAGGAGCATTTTTTTTAACATATGTACTTACATACATACATATTTATGGAATTGGCTAGTGGCGTCACTTACATATTCATGTTTATACAACAATTTTTCTTGTTTTTAACTTTTCAATGGTCTGCGTTTTCTTGCCATAATATTGATCATGTTGATGCACATGATTATGACTGCGGTCAATAATAGTGCTGATGATGCCAAATTCTTGTTGTATGTGACTTTGAGATTTACAGCTCATCTACACGTAACATAATATATAAGAGAATTATAAAATATATAATTATTCTGAGAGAATTATTTCACTTGTAGATTCAAATATTAGTATTATAAGATATACTATGAGACTGTTGTGATGTGATTTATCTGCACAACAATCTTATAAGATGAACTGTCAAAAAAATACACGTATACGAAAGTTTGAATGTGTGCATGCATCTGTATTTCGGAATTTAATAAAAAAACAATGTTTTTCGTAAAATTGTTTTGTTTTAATGGTTATTTTACATTTAAAAATATTTATAAAATTTTGTTATAAAAAAGTGCGAATTTCTTAAATAAAAAGCATATGTTTACTCTGTGGCTGATTGAAAATAATAATATTTTATAAGATTTATTAGAATACGTATACCCCTTAATTAAGATTTAATATAATATAAACAAAATTTTTACTATCTTCTGTCGGCGTTATCTCACATATTATATCAGCGTTAATCTCAGTTGTAGACCCGGGGTTAATGCTAAAACTATTACTTATAGTTATTATTTCTAAAATACACATGTACATACACAAACAAACTTTCGTATATGTGTATTTTTTTGACAGTTCATCTTATAAGATAGTTGTGTAGAGAAATCTCATCACAACAGAGTCATAATACTTTTTGTAATACTAATATTTGAATTTATACGTGAGATAATTCTCTTAGAGAGCAAATTTGACACTCTCTGACAAAAAATCTTACATATTCTGTTACGTGTAGATGGGCTGTAAAATGACTGCATATGTGTAGGTATCAGTGTGACCAGTTGCGAAAAAAACTTTCAGTTAAATCGTGTTTAAAATAAAGCTAAAATATGCTAAAAAATTATTTAAAAATGCTAAAAGTAATGCTAAATTAATAAAATACTTTTTAAGTGGTATATTTGCAATTAGCGTTAATTTTACATAATTTTATGTTATTATTAAAAGAAGAACCGATTATAAAACAGAAGAATAAAGTGAAAACAATATGTAGAAGAATTAGTAGATTAAAATTAAAATTAAATTAAAAAAATAATCAAATTACCTTTTTAATAAAAATATTTTTTTTTTCTGTTAATGAATATTATAAAATTTTTCGCTTTATTTTTATTGATTTCGAAAGCTAAACAAAACTAACACTCATTAACAGAAGAAAAGTATTTTTTGGAAAAGATAATTTGATTAGTTTTTAATAATATAAAAATAAGTAAAACAAAATAATTTACTTGAGCTATACAGAAGCATCGCCAACAGCTCCTATCTGCTGTTATCAAGTCATTTAATTCACATGACAAATCGCACAATATTCTCAAGTTTACAGCTAGATCACCCAGTTCATTGTGGCATTGCGTACCTAACCTGATATTGCAATCATGGGCAGTGGTTAAATTATATATTATACCACTTTAGGTTCCTCAATATCCTCAGATTACCTACCAAGATTCATTGTGCAGTTGTCCCATCTCCTTAATATACATCTGTTCAGATAATAATCATTATAATACTTAAGCTTCCTCTGTTTCTATCAAATATTAACATTTCTACACCGTGACACAAAGTCCTTGACAAAATGCAATCGGAACAGATCCATTCTTTCAATAAGTTCATGTCTAAATATTATATATTTACAATAACGATGTATTTTTGAAACATCGGAAACATTTATTTAATATTTTTGAAGCACATTTGATATTAAGAATTAAATTCATTATATTTTATGCCATTCCTAAATCTCGTATTTATTAAATTCATGAAATGGATTAATTTATCTATTGAGCCAATCATTTAGTATTCTTTCCCTTTTTTAATTTATTTACTTTTTGCTGATGCTGGTCTTCAGAATTATATTCCTTAGTCTATGAAATTTATTATAGGATAGGATATATATATATGTATATATATATATATATATATATATATATATATATATATATATTTGAATTTTATCCTTATTATGAAAAAAAAACCCTAGGAAATGCTAAATTAATTATTAAAAAATGCTAAATAAATAAAGTGCTAAATTTAGCTGCGAAAATGCTGAAATGGTCACACCGATAGGTATGTAGTTGCTTCTGTTTTTACTTTAAGTTGACATCAAAAGGAACGCGATTTATTGGAATTAATGTTTACATGTTTATAGGGTATTCACACCGACGCGAAATCACGTACTTTCGTGATTTCGGCCGAAATCAAGTTGAAATTACGTAATTTCCCATACATTTTGACACTTGCGAAATTACATAATTTTGTGTGTAATTTCGGCGAAATTACATTGAAATTACGATGCCCATTTCCGTGCAACTCTGTACATGGTTGGAAAAAATACTTTTTTTCAACTATGTACTGCATGTTTCAAACGTGAGAAGAAAAAAATAAAACAATTAACAGCTGATCTTAAATTTAAACACAAATATTAAAATTAATTATTAAAGTGATTTTGCAAAATGAAACCTATCCTTTTTACATTTTTAATTGTTGCAAATTAATAATTTCCAATTTAGTAAGTAATTGTTTCTTATTTGTTTCCATTTCAAAATTCTTTATTTACACCTATAACAATTTAAAATGTAAACAATAAGTATCAGTGGTTCACGAAATTACATCAAATGTCATCTAGCCAGTATGAACACTCTAGATTTCATTCGTAATTTCGGCATGAAATGAACAAGGCTTTAAAAAAAAAAAAATTGATTAAACAGCAGAGCTATCAATTGATCGAATGACCGACCACTCATGACCTTAATGTGAATAACAATAAAAAAAAAAAAAATGTTACAAAATCAGTTTTAAATTATTTTGTTCGTTCGCTTTATCTTTGCTTTTTTAAGCTTTCATTTACTTGCTTTTTCCAAGAGTTAATCAAAAGAGATAATTTAGTTCTGATGTCTTGTCAAGAAACTACTTATACATATATGTATACATCAAATTGTACACAATTGTACATTTCAATATTGATAGTTGTAAGGAAGGCTTGTAGAGAATAGCCCGTATAAGCCAAAAAGAAGTTTATAATGGAATTTGTTTTAAAAAATCCCTTAAATAAAATGTGGATACTCGAACTGGTGGTAACACTATCTTACATGGTCAGCTGAAAAATATAATAAACTCGCTTTGGTTCATTATTGGTGCCATTGGGTTACCTTGAGGTATGATCATGTAATGTTATTTATCTGTCCAGTACCGCAATTCCGTAAATTTTAACGACAAAAATTTATCATTAAGTATCGAACGTTAGTTAAAAAATTATGTGGTTAAGCCCTATTCTGTAGTAAAATGTTATCAATTTTTGTCATTAAACACATAAATTTCGGTAAGGTAACTACAAAAACGTTTTTGAAAATATGTTATAACTGATTTTGGATCGTAAATACTATTTTTAAAATTTTTTTTTTTTTCGAACACTATGTTATTAATAACTTTCAAAAAAGATCTCTGCCTTAAGATAGAAACATAATGATAATTTTTGCTAGAATAAATTAATTGAATTTTTAAATTAAAAAGTGTAAAAAAACTACTTAAATTTGCTTTAACTTTCTTTTGTTTGTCAATGTTTGCTCAAAAAAGAAGAAAGCATTGGGGCAATAGCTCTACATTCAAGGTGCCAAGAACTTTAGACGGTCCCAGCACTAGTGCCAACAGGTTTCATCTTCTATCTGAAGAAGCAGTTGTTTTCAAAGAAAAGATTCCACCAATAATTGAGGACTCTACCCACAGTTTTTCAACTGTGATCGAATTAATTGGGGACTTATAAACGAATGTCTATTGGTACGAAAATTGCATCAAACTTGTTATAGATGTATAATAAAGCTTTGAGTGTTCTCAAAGGAAAAAAAATTCCAGTATTATGAGCATGAGTTAAAGGATGCAAAAACTTTTAAATTGGTTTTATTTGGCCTACCAAAACTGGAAACAAAGATAATTGGCAAAGAATTTGTCAGCTCGCTCAATATAAATCCGGTAGGCATTAAGGAACTAGCAACAATGAGATCTAGTGTAGATGACGAATTCTATCTTATCGAGTTTGATCGTCAACATGTTTCAAAAAGAGAGGTTAGGAAAATAAGATATTTTTGTAATATTTCTGTGTATTGGAGAAAACCTCTAACAAAGGTCCCACACAATGCTCCAAGTGTGCTATGTATGGACACGGTGCTAAAAATTGTAACCGTATCGTAGCTTGCTCAGCATGCGCCGGAAATCACGATTATGCAGTTTGTTCACTCAACAAAGGCAATAGTGTTGTTAGTAAAAAAAAAAAAATAATAAAGAATACTTAGAAATCCGACATCGAGTGACATCTAGAACTAAGGCGACCAACAGAAGATCTTTTTCTTATTTTAACCAAGACGATCAGGATTTTCCGGATTTTCCAAGACAAGAACCACAAAATAATGCATGTGATTCACGCGCTAATGGTATTTTGTATTTTGAGGTAGCTAAAAACAAAAGCTACCAAAGGTTATTATTCCTTCCGTAGCTTTTGATATTTCAAATGATATGCTAATGCAAATATCTTTTGATACTGTCGATGCAGTAGATGTCAGAATAAGTACGACAAGCTATGAGTTTTGGGTATGACGTTTCAACATGCGATATAATTCAATGTCCTTGTTATGCATTAGAATGCTTAAAGCATAACAACTGAGTCAGCAGCTGCCAAAAAGGAAAATTGATATTTTTCTTTTAAATGAGACTTTTTTGATACCATGCCACAAATTTCACCTTGGTGGCTATAAAATTTATGTAGAGATTATCGATCTACGCATGGCGGAGGAGTTCTAATTACAATTATGCATACTTTGTTACCAAAAATAAAAACAAGTACTGCTGAAAGTATTTCAGTACAAGTTATGATTTATAGAAGGCCAGTTATATTTACTTCAGCGTATAATCCACTTCTTACTACCAATTTTAAAGCTGATTTGGATAAATGAACTTAATCTTCAAACGACTACTTCATTTTCACTGTTCTGAATGCCCAACATTCTCATTGGAATAGTATGTAAGATAATTCGGCTGGTAAAGAGCTCTACAGCAACTGCCTTCAATCCAGCTAGCACATTTATTACCCAAATGTATATACTCGCTTTGTACAATATATCAACCCTGTTTAAACGTCTACAGTAGACATTCTTTTATCTAACTAGTGTCTACATTTTCCAAACTTTGATAGACATCGAAATGTTTTACAGTCGAACCATATTTCTGGACAGGTTCAAAACATGACATATTCAGTTCCCTTCTATTATCTCGCAGACTGGTCAGCAATCCAAAACTGGGTGGAAAATGAAATTAGGTGTCCTGTTACTAATTCAGGTAATCTAGATTTTTATTTTAATAAATTAATATCTATAGTTAAAAGAGCGTTTAATGAAATACCTGTCGGTCAAAGAAATTCTTGGCAACGAGAAATCTCTGAAATTAATAAAATGAAATAAATAAAAACGTAAATTTCAAAGATTAATTGTATAAATCAATTGAAAAGTATTTTGAGGCTATTAAATAAACTAATTGATATTCACCTTAATAAGGACCGAAATGAATCCTGGTCAAAATTTATTTAAAATTTGCCCTCGATTTCTAAAAAATTTTGGAAAGTAAAAAAAGCCCTTAAAGGAAACAAAATGTCTTTTACTGATCTTATAAGAAAGTTGTGTAGAGAATACCCAGCAAAAACTTTTTGGTTTTCGGTAATAACAACTACTTATTAAAGTAGTTTCTTCGTAATGAGGCGTCATTATTATTTGCCTACTCTGTATTACATTAATAAGTACTCAATAGTATAATAGCGCAGTAATAATGAAATCACGTGGATGAGTTGGCTAGAGCGCTGGATTAACAACCAGAAGGTTGTTGGTTCAATCCCATTCTGAAGCTGTTAGTTTTTTATAACAAAATGTTCAAAAAGATATTTTCAACTAAATAGAGTTTTTGTCGCTTAGGATGTTATGTGCGAGATGGTACATGAATTTGTGGACAAGTCGAACAAAAATAACTAGTTATTCAGGCAAAAAATAAGTAGTTTATTTTTGTTTTCAATTATACCTGCTGGCTTACCAGGAAAGCAAATTTTTTGCTGGGTAGTGCTAAAAGTTGAATCTACACAGGAGATAATTCTCTGATATGTACATATTCTGTTACGTGTTGATGGGTTGTTAGTATTTCTTTATTACAATTAGGGTTTGGGGTTTGCCCTGATAGTTTTTCCCCGGGAAACGGGAATGGAAAACTTAAATTATAAGAAAAAGCACTAATTTCTTATAATGAATATTAAATAACATTATATAATTATTTAAAAAAAAATAAAATAATATTCAAGTATGATGCATCTTTCAAGATTTAAACCATTTTAAATATTTCATATAAATAAAATAAGTACCTATTCTAAGTTATATTAAAAACTCTATATCTCAGATTTTTAGTTCAGTTAATTTTTCAAAAATTAAAAAAAAAAGCAGGAAATAAATGAACCCTAATCTATGGTACTGTGTTTAACATAGTGTCTACATTAGAGAATTTTTTATCAAGACAAACGTTAAACTTAACGCGAATTTGTGGAAGGTGGCAGCAGTTGCACAAAAACAACCATGTGGCGTATTCATTATTGTTTTTTATATATGCAGTTTGACAACTGTAACAACCAAAATAATAATCAGCTGTTTAACTAAGGTTACCTTGTATATATTCGCACTGATTTTGACGTTTGCCTAATGTAGACACTAGGTAAGTTTCAAGAAAAATTGTTTTTCTTGTCGTTTTATTTAGAGATGAAAAACATAATTTGTAAATATTTAAAATAGATTCTATAAATCGTTTTAAAATCCTCAGTTAAGTTTTGAGGTTTTAACATTTATATATATTTCTTTACAATTTTATTGCTTGTATAAGACATGTGTCTCAAAAGTACTGTAACATGTTATGTTTTTAGTAAAAAAAACTCTCAACTTAATAATTTTTTCATAATAGTGAATAATTTCGAAGCGCGACTTATTTAATATTCATTTCTACAAACCAATAATACAATTAAAAAATCAAAAATTTAACCTGCCAAAAGTAAAATTGCTTTGTAATTTCATTAAATTCTTAAGACATCCTATAACGAGAAGTATTAATACTTTTCTCTTCATTTGTCAATAATAATGTAGCCCTATGGGCTAATGAAAATTTATTCACCTCAAAACTCTCAAAAATTAATTTTCCTACACGCTTTACTACCGTTTGGAAAACACTCTTTGTATCGAATTTTTGACAAATCTTAATATTCAGTATTACCATCTAAAAATGCCTTTAGTAAGTACAGTAATATTTTTGCTATAGGATTTTAAAACTATATATTAAATTAATATTAAATTTCCGTTTTCCCGGGAAAATTAAAAAAATTCCCAAGATTTCCCAACGACATTTTGCAGAGAAATCCCAGGATTTCCCACCCGGGAATTCCCGAACCCCGAACCCTAATTAAAATTTAAAGTTAGTTTTCTTTTAACGAAAATTTTTATAATGATATTGAAAGAAATACGAATTTTTAGAGGTGTTTTTCAAATGGTCCAGCTTACGTAAATTTAAACATTCAGATGTAATATTTTTGGAATCGTATAAGATGGGTATAATTATATAATTTTTTCGTAAGGTTCTTTAATGTATAATCTAAATAAAATACCTTTCCAATAACTTTTAGCACTGTAATGCTGAGTACAACAAAATATATTAAAAGATGTATTATTCCTGTATCTTTATTCTATCAATAAAACCTTTTGACTTTGACCAGCCAGATGGCTGGCAGGCCTGGTCGTCAGTCTGGCAGCAAGTCATTCTGTCAGTTACACAGGTAAGGCGTCATTATGGTGATGTTAAGATTTTTTTTTTTTTTATAGAGATTTGATTTCTTTTCGTTTGCCTGTTGTTAATATTGTTATTGCTATTGTGCTGCTGTTGTTTAGTTGTTATTATTATTTTTTTAACGGATAGATAGCGACAGAAATACAGAGGAATCGATCGATCTACCGACCGTATGATGATCATAATACAATAGTTTCACACATATTCAACCAAACAATTTATCTTAAGTACTTACGAATAAAAAAAACACGAGTCAGTCAAATTGATTGTTGGTTGGTTGGGTTTTTTGTTTTTTAATTTTTATATAGTTGTTGCTATAGATATATATTTTTGTTGTTTTGGTACACGGGACATACTAATATGCCGCACGCTCCAGACATGTCGCCACAATTTGCCGCCAACTGGCGTCGGTGTCTTTTTTTTGAGCTGGATAAAAAAAGGGGAAAAATTATTTTTGTTTTAAAAATAAACTCGACAACAAAAACAACAAACAAGCAGCAACGACAATGACAACAACAATTTTCACAGCATTTCATACACTATACAAAAACAAATCATGATAATAATAGATGTTGTTGTCACAATAGCAGCAACAACAATAAAATCAAGAATAAGAAACAAAAAATTAAAAATAAAGACAACTACGCTAATGATGCGATTCATTACATTGTTGTTGTCACTGTGAATGTTTGATTTTGTTGTTGTTATTATTGTTGGTTTTTTCTGCTGTTGTATGGTGATGCTTGCAACATAAGCATTGACTGCCACCACCAGCAAGCAGCCAATGTTACCAGTAGCAATATCATCAGCTTTTTTTTGCTGTCGTTGTTGTTATTGTTCTTGTTGCTTTCTTACAAATAAGACATGATCTTTAAGGTCATTGGTTTTGTGTTGTTGTTCGTACATTGTTAATATAGATGAGTGATACAACAACGACGACTTTTGAACAGTTTACTTGATTTTGTTATTCATGTTGTTGGTGTTGTTTAGTCTCCAAAAGGAATTCTTAGAAATTAAGATCATTTTAAAATGATTGTAAAATAAGTTGTCATAAAAATTAATAAGTCATTATTTATTTAGTTTTTAAATTTAAACGGGATTCTTCATTGGTTTGTCCAATTTAATTTAAGCAATGTCTATTATTTAATGACCTTGACAATGGCAAACAATTTTTAATTGTTACTTGCATTGTACTTTTTTTCTTAATATATTTTCATTAACATTCCTCGGCATATGTCTGAAATCGAACAAGATGTACATTGCATGTAAAGTACTTGTTTAACTAAAAATAAAGTACTTTGAAAGCACTGACAAAGAACGAGGAAAATTTTTCTAAACTGTTTCATTATTTGGATCTGAAGTGTTGTTTTTAAACGGTTACGATGGAAGAAAGAAGTAATATTTCAGGAAATTGAGAATCCTTTAAAGCATATTTGAAGCTATTAATTATAACAATTTTATAGTTTATGGTTTGCATTATGAGACACATGCGTTTTTACTATTCGTTTGTGAAGACATAGACAAAATTAATAGGGAACACGTTCTTTTATTTATTAGAACACTTAATAGTGGTAACGGTAGAACTGTGTAATAACGTTTTTCCCGTTTTTAAAACTTTTGGTTTATTTCCTCTAAATAAACCTGGAGTTCTTTTACTTGCAAATAATAACGTCACTTCAATTTGCTTTTAAATTAAAATACAGATCTTTATTTTACGCCTTAAAACACACGTTATATAACATAATT
Source organism: Protocalliphora azurea (assembly GCA_932274085.1). Lineage (NCBI taxonomy): Eukaryota > Metazoa > Arthropoda > Insecta > Diptera > Calliphoridae > Protocalliphora > Protocalliphora azurea. The sequence goes on along the minus strand of OW026523.1, from coordinate 76,644,940 downwards.
AAACTGTTTTAAAATTTCAGACAAAGGCAACTTTACGACTCAAAGTTCATTTTACTACTGAACTCTATAACTTAACTACATCCGTTTATATACTAGTGGCTAGACTAAATAATTATCTTCGATAATCTTCTAGTAACGTCAAGAACTATATAGTAGCTTATTTATAAAAGTTTAAAATATATTTACAAACTTCTCACTAGTACATAAACAAGTTAACAAAAAAGATATCTGTATAATTATAGTGAGTGAACTTTCTTTGATAATTAATATAAATCACAAAAGATTTTAATTAAATTTAAATGAACTGACGTTACAAACTAGAAATTTCTAATCAAGCACTTGAAAACTTTTTAATTTTATTTTTAAATCATTATAAATATATTAACTGTTTAAAATATTTTTTAAAAGATATTTGTTTATTATATATATATATATATATATATATATATATATAAATATATATATATATATACATAAATATATAATGGGTGATTCAAGTAGAGATAATTTTTTCAATAGCCTTTTTTTACGTCTGAACAACGTTTAAAAATCGTTCAAATTTATTACGAAAAGTCACGTTCTGTGAGGAATGTGTTTCGTGCACTTCGCTCAACTTATGGTCCACATAATCGGCCTACTGAGCGTACTATTCGCAACGCCATCACCCATTTTGAGACCCAGCATTCATTATTGGATAATATTCGACCGAATAGACCACGTCCAGCACGCTGTGAAGAAAATATAGCGGCCGTAGCTGAGAGTGTACACGAAGACCGTGGAGAGTCGATTCGGCGCCGTTCGCAGCTACTCGGACTGACGTATGGAATGACTTGGGGCATTTTACGTCGAGATCTTAAATTGAAAGCGTACAAAATACAGCTTGTGCAACAACTGAAGCCGCTCGACCTTCCCAAGCGACATCGCTTCGCTCTATGGGCTCTTCAAAAGTTCCAAGAAGATCCGACGTTTTCGAGACAAATTTTGTTCAGCGATGAGGCCCATTTCTGGCTCAATGGCTATGTAAACAAACAAAATTGCCGCATTTGGGACGAAGAGCAACCTGAACTGCCACTTCATCCAGTAAAAAACAACGGTTTGGTGTGGTTTGTGGGCCGGTGGAATCATCGGTCCATATTTCTTTAAAAATGATGCCGAACGTAACCGTCAATGGCGACCGTTATCATGCCATGATAACCGACTATTTGATGCCTGAAATTGAAGCTCGTGATCTCGGCGACATTTGGTTTCAGCAAGATGACGCCACTTCCCACACAACGCATCAATCAATGGATTTGGGCTGGTCGATTGGCCACCAAGATCGTGTGATATCACACCGTTAGACTTTTTCCTGTGGGGATATGTAAAGTCTAAAGTTTATGCGTACAAACCCGCTTCGATTCATGCCTTGGAGGAAAACATCACGTGTGTCATTCGCCAGTTACCATTCGAAATACTCGAACGAGTCATCGAGAATTGGACTCAACGGATGGACCATCTGCGACGTAGCAACGGCCAACATTTGATAGACATAATCTTCAAAAAAAAAAAAATGCCAAAGAATGTTCTTTCAAATGATAATATAATAATAAACATTCCCCATTAAATTTGTTTTTTTTCTTTAAAAAGTAGGGAACCTCGAAATGGATCATGCTTTGTATATATATATGTATATATATATATATATGTATATATTTTGAAAAAAACAAATATCTTTTAAAATAAATAACAGTATGGACAAATTTTAAATTATTTTTTTTTTATTCATAATTTTGTTTTTGTTTCAAAAATATTTTCTACTATTTTATACCCAGCAAACACGGCAATAAGGAAAATATTATTGCGATAATATTCTAGTTTATATTGCCGCGAATTCGTGTCCCGATGGCAATATTCCTAAGTAATACGAAGGCGATTCTTCTAGATGATAATCTAGCAATATAGAAAGATAACCGTTTAGAAGATAATTGGAAGATATCGCTAATATATTGCTCGGAATACAAATTTTCTACACCCAAAAAAGCAAATTTATACATTTTACATTATTATTTAAATAATTTTTAATTAATTTCTATATACGTAATACATGAAACATTTTTAATAGAATTTATTAGGTCGTCCCGGGTTTTTGTTACATTTTCTGAGATTTCACCTGTAATTATTGTGTGGAGCCTTGGATAAAAAGGAAACAAAAAACGGTTTATTTTTATATTTTATGTAAATGCAAAAAATGTATAACTTAAGCCAAGAGAATGAAAAATCCGAAATTGATAAATATAATTATAAAATATAGACACATATAAACATAGACACATACTGCATAAACTCCTGCAATAAGCATGTGTTAGTAAAATTAAGAGAGATTCAGAATGCGTGTAAAACACAGACGATGCAGTATTTGAAAATGAGCTGAATGAATGAATTTTCTCTGTTTTTTATGAAAATTTCAATTCGACTTTTTAAACTGAAAGAGAAAATAATTAAAATATTAAAAATTGTTTGCTTTTATTCGAATTTTTTTGCAAAAATAAAAATTTTATTGATCAGCGTGTAGCGAAATTATCAATCACGCACGCATAGGGGGTTCATCGGAAGTACTTCTTTGCAGTATGTGTTTGTGGGCGCTTTTAAACAAATTTTTAAAAAATAAAAAAATAGAAAATTTTGTTATTTTTAATAATTTAATATTAAATATTGCGGAAATTTCTCGGAAACGATAATAAAATGAAAATACAAAATATTACTTTGATTATTTTCTCTTGGATGAAAAACTAGATATATTGCCATGTTATCATCCAAGAAGATATCTTCCAATTGCTTGCAGGGATCCTTACAAGCAAAGTAATACGAAAGTGATTCGATTTCGTATTGCTTAGAAGAAAAACTTTATTGCCGTAATAATTATATTCGTATTGCGGAAGTTTCCCCCATCGGGAGAGATTGTGTGGCGATACATCTAAGCAATAAGAAATTAATACGCCTGGAAGAAAAATAGGCAATATCATCTAGGTGAAAAAAAGAAGATACCGTCAGATAAAATACTGAAGGATGTAATAAATATATAGAAAAGTTATCACTAAACATTAAATATTGAAATGATATAATAAAGAAAACTTTTGTATCTTGTAAAGTATGCACATACACTGCCTGCCACTTGAATAAGGAATCACATTCTTTTTAAACTTTAATTAAGTATATCTCCTAAACTAAAGTTCAGAAAAAAATTATTTTTTACGCAACCAAATTTCAAAGTGTTGGCTTTAGTTTCCTGAAGAAATAAAAAATATACATATTTTTTTATGCTAAAATTATGCATTTATTTAAAGACATGTATTTCTGTGGTACTATTTCGTGTGTCACTTGAATAAGAAATTCTTTTAATATTAATCAGGAAGGCTATGATTTGAATTTCTTTCAATATAAACGGCTAGAGAATTTTTAATTTGATAGTTTTTAAATAGTTTTTATTCAAAATGGGACGTGGTAAGGCTCTTAATAACTCTGAAAAAGAAAAAATTCTGATTTTGAAATCTCAGGGTCAGAATCCGGTCCAAATAGCCGAAAACATTAATTGAGGAAAGACAGTTGTGTACAATTATTTAAATAACGTGGAAAGATATGGAAAAAATATGAAAGGGCGGAAGAAAATGGCATCAACTCCAAAAGAAAGAAGAAAAATTCTTAGAATTGCAACAAATTCTGCCATGTCGGTATCAAAAATACGTGAAAAAAGTGGAGTCGGTGCCAGTCTAAGAACATTGCACCGTATTTGAAAGTTGTGCCCATACATAGTCCGACGAAAACTGAAAAAAACACCACTTAATGAAAAACGCAAATCACAACATCTACAGTTTGCCAAAAGTACAATGACATGGTCCGATAAATGGTTTAAAGTTATATTTTCCGATGAAAAAAAGTTTAATATTGATGGTCCCGACGGGTATAACTATTACTTCCATGACCTAAATAAGGAGGAATTATTTTTGAGCCGCAGACACAGCCGAGAGGACGGAATAATGGTATGGGTTGCCATTTCGTATTATGGTACCATAGAATTGGTTTTTGTATCCAACAAAATGACTGCAACGACTTACAAAAACATTCTGGAGGAAGCATTTCCAAAATTTAATGATTTCTTTGGACCCATACCTTGGACGTACCAACACGACAACGCTTCGATTCATACCGCCAGAGCAGTAAAACAATGGACTAATCAACAAGGTGTTCAACTTTTGGATTGGCCCCCATATTCACCAGACCTGAATCCAATGGAAAATGTCTGGGGTTAGCTTGCAAGAAAAGTTTATGAAGAAGGAAAACAATTTGAGACGATAGAGTCCTTAAAGGATGCAATAACGGAAACATGGAGTTCAATTTCGCTAAATTACTTAGAGTCATTATACAAGTCGATGCCAAATCGCATTTATGAGGTTATTTCTAAAAATGGTGGCAGTACTCATTACTAATTGAATGCTAGAAGATAATAACTTTAATTTTTATAACCTAAAATTTAAAAATAAATTACAGTTTATTTAGTTTTAAAATATTCCTTATACAAGTGACACAGGAAAAACTACCACAGAAATACATGTCTTTAAATAAATGCATAATTTTAGTATAACAAAATATGTATATTTTTTATTTCTTCAGGAAACTAAAGCCAACACTTTGAAATTTGGTTGCGTAAAAAATAATTTTTTTCTGAACTTTAGTTTAGGAGATATACTTAATTAAAGTCTAAAAAAAATATGATTCCTTATTCAAGTGGCAGGCAGTGTAAGTCTTAACATTATAAAGCACGAAAACTAAAACGCTGACATAAAATATGCATTTTTTTGGTAAAAGACAAACAAATATTGTGTCAAATAAAAGTATTGCATAAATTTTTTTCAGGTGATCACAATGGGATATCATCAATTTATTGCAGAGGTGATAATAACCTTACTGAAAAATAGGGCGATATTTTGAGGATAAAAATAATAAAAAAGATTAAATTTTTATATATTTTTCTTGTTTAGTGGCTAATTTTCTTTAAACTGATAAAAATACTATATTAGAAAAATATTGCTTTGATGATTTGCGTCCTAATAATAAAAAGAAGTTATTGCCTAAATTTCCTTTAGGAAGATATCTTCCAAATGTTTGAAGTGATTAAACTATTGATGAAAATAAAAAAAGTTATGATGGATTTTGATCATTTTTTGAACACCAAAGATTGTTTTTCGATTGAAATATAAATAAATAGTTGTTTTTTTGTATTAAAATCCGCTTCTGCTTCTAATACGTTAAAAATTAGAAAAGTCCCAAAATATATAGTTATTTTAAACTTATAAAACTAATATTCATAACAATAACTTACATTGCGACGATGTTCCTATGAATCAGTAGAGATGGATACCTCAATGCGAGAAGATGTTTACCTTTATTTTATACACGGTAGAGAAGCTCCAAAACACACATTAAGGAAACGATCCAATCATGCAAGTGGTATTCCATTTTCAGTCGGATATATATACATAAGTATTTTAAATAACAAGAAGATCAGATGGAGTGAAGTATCTCTCATACCGTTTCAAAAATCCAAGGTAACTTAATGCTTCTTTAGGCACTTCAAAAATATTTGTTTTATTCTCATGCTCAAAATATTTAGAGGTTCATGAATCAAAATGAATTATTACGTGTTTGTGTTATCTTATAATGCTGGGTCTTATGTGTGTTTAAATCGACCCTATTTGTGCGACCTCATTCAGAGGCTGCCTCATGATCCAAATCTCCAATAGTCTCTGAAAAATGGTAGATATAGAAGAAGTAGGGGAAGAAGAGTAGGGGAAAAAATATTGAATTTTTTCCATAAGACCCTATCTATAATAAGTCATATAATGCGATCTCTGTGGAATCTCGACATGAAGCGAGATTACCGACACTAAAAGCTATAAGAAAAGAGAACAGCCACCACCTTAATTTTGTTCAATAAAATGATAAGAAAGGATATCAAGATTTCCGTACATTAGCAGCCATTGGTTTGTCATTGTTATTGGTTCGTTGATTGCATTTCATTTAGTGTGAATTGCTTAAAAATAACTCAATCAAACGGTTAACTTTATCAGTGAATAGTAGTTGATCATCCTTTTACAGAGAAGGATATGAGGATCTATCCTCAGAGAGCATTAGGAACTCTAGAACGAAGATGTTGGATGTAAGAAGCCTTTTCGCATCTTTGCACTTTGGCATACGAATATTTTGCCTTTCAGCACAGTGAATCAATGTCTGAACTTTTGCTATTACCCAGCATATGAATGCTTTCTTTCTGGTGCTGACTGCTCTTTTAGTTATTGATACTCTTTCGTGGTTCATTGCATTCCAGCAAGTTTCAGTTGCTTGCAAATAATTCAGGCAAATTGGTAAGCTTTATCAACCGGAAAAGTGAATGCATGACTACCTCTAAAAATTGAAAGAATTTTTATAGATACTGTTTATAATATTTATAATTCCAGTTCAGTTCCCTAAGGTATATCAGAGTTGGTATATTATCTCTATTGAAGTTTTCGCATCTAATACAATACAAATTGTAGGAGAGATGTACAGTTAGTGTTCAAGTGTTTCATCCTCTTCTTCACTTGCTTGCATGCGAGCTAGACATGTTCTCAACTCTGTGTGGCCGATTATTACGCTAACTAGTCTTCTGGACGTACTTTTTCTGCTCCCGGAAAATAAGATAAAATTTTTGTGGCTCCCGGCATTTTTAGTGGAATAATAAAATTGAAGCCAAGCGAGCTAAAACTAAATATTTAATATTAATACTGCGTTGTGGTGTAAAGTTATTTTGGAGGGATGTTTTGAAATAAATTTCGATTAAAAATATTCTGCATATTAAAGCAACGAATTAAAATCTTATAGAAATTTTAATTTTAATGTAAAAACTAAATTTTATATTCACGAAAATTCCCAATAGAAATTTCAAGGGATTTTTAAAAATATTTCGTTGGAGTTCCCGGTAATTTTTTTCCCGAACAGGAACCCTAGTTATTTGTCAGTAACATTTCCAATACATTAAGGCCCCGATCTGCGTCGTTAATGTGGAGCAGAGAATTGCGACGCAAATCAAATCACTATTTTCTATGTATTTACATTGTTGTCTTAATAATTGGTTTCAGAGAAAATATTTTAACAGACAGGAAGTTAATTTAAAAAAGGAGTATTTTTTTTTGTAAAAAGAGGTGAAAATAAAATACTTCTATCTTGATTTTCTAATTTAGCACAGAGAATTTAATAAATTTTTTTCCATTAAAATTTTTTATGAAACTCCTTATATAGCGGCGCAAATCGAAATCAAACAGCGTCGCAAATCGAAATGACTCAAATAGAGGCCTAAGTGTAGTAGAATTCTGCCAGCTTCACGAAATGCTTTTAAACTTTTGAAAGGTTTTGGAGTTCTATAGGGCAATGGTGTTCAGAAATAATCAAATCTTGGATCCGCCTTCTCATTTTCAATGATGCCGTGATGGACGGGAATGCATATATCTCAAGATTTCCAGAATTTGAATAAGAGGTTATCTAAAGTTTACATTGCAGAACACTTGGAGATCTAAAAATTTCGTTTCTTAAGGTTTTGATAACGTTTTCTTCTTGCTAATAGAAATAAAATTAGAAGAAAGGTGTTGATTATGTTTATTTTTGGTTAAATTTTTAGTTTATTTTTTATTTAAAACAAAATGTCTAGGAATTGAACAATTTTGCTTTAAACAAGAGATTAAATACAAATATCGACGAATATTGAAAAATTAAGATAATATTTGTTAGTAGTTTATAAAGACTAACAAAGCATCTGTGAGACAATAAGTTATGATCATTAAATTTGAAAATTTTAAATAGGTATTTATTTCTTTTGACAACAATGTATAATGGTATTTGACATCAAAATAATTTATAATATTATGGCGAAAAAATATATAAACTGACGCTATAATGTTTTCGAAAGAAAATAACTATTTTGTATTTATAACAATGATAGGAATATTTTACACCCTATAAGAAAATTAAATTTGCTTTATATATAGTTTGAATTTAAGAACACATTTCGAAATACAAAATTATCCCATAATAGGATCAAAATTTAAACTTTATAAAATATAAACTTCTAAGAGCTTTTTGCTGACTTCTGAGCCTATGTAAACAACTTTAATTGCTTTAATTGCAACTCAAGTGAAAAAATATTCTGAATATCAAATTGTCAAACTATTAAGAAATGTCTACTTGTAACTAACAGCATTTTAAGATTTTTAAAATTCGTAAATTCTCTTCGTATGATGACAAAATTGAAATCCTCTTAAAAAACTAACAATTTTTCATTAATAATTAATAAAAACAAAACTTTGTTATTCTATAAATCACTGTGTTACAATCTCAATGACAAACTTACAACATTTTCTCCAATCAAACCCAACCCATACCTATCTTTTGATAAATAGAATACAATAGAAGAAAAATTTAATTGAATAAGATAAAAATAACAAACAACAACAATACACGGAGGAAGAAATTAATTGAATACTACAAACATGTTTCTACAATGACAACAACAGCAATGACAAGACAACAACACAAAACAAACAGCAACATCATGTCAGTCAGTAGTTGTTGTCGTAACACGAACACAATGTTAGCGCCAGTGTCAGACTTTAATATAAATTGACATTAATTTTGATAAAAAAAAAAAATAATAAAAATAATAAAAAGAAAAGTCACAAGGAAACACAATATAAAAAAACTAATGAAATGATACGCACATCATTCCCATCAATAGATCGATCGCAAAGAAATTAAAAGTAGAAAAACAAACTCTTTCAGCACGTTTTCTTCAGCTAAGTGAAAAAATACGAATAATATTAAATAGATACCATTTAGAAAGGTACAAATAAACTCAAAGAAAAAAAAAAAGAGTTTAAAAATGACAACTACTTAGTAGATAGAGAGCTGCAAGTTTGGCAAAGTGTGTAAGAGAGATAGAGAGTGTTGATAAATAATTGACTCAATATTTTCTTAATGATATGAAAATTATGAATGAATTGAGTTAAATTGAGCTATTTTTTATGGTGATCAATTAAAAACAACTTTATGTTTACTTTTTTATTTATATCTATTATTCAGAGAGTTTGAGTTTGAAATTGAATATAATCATTTTTTATTTTTTTTTTCTACCGGCATATTCAATTGTATTATGGGTGTGTGTGCTTGTTCTAGTGATCATTCAGTTTATGAATCGCCAAACCTAAAGCTATCAAAACAATATTGCACTGTGGGGCGATTGTATTAAAAAGCAGGCATTTTAAAAATGTTAATATATATATATATATATATATATATATATATATATATATATATATATATATATATATATATATATATATATATATATATAGAGAGAGAGAGAGAGAGAGTTTATGGGTAACTTAGTCGTTTATATTGGTCTTCCTGTTAAATACAAAAATTATTAATATGCTAGTCTAACTCTAAGCGATTGTTAGTTCAATTAATTGCATTAAAATAATGTAGAACTTATGAATTTAGGATTTATTAAATATCCCCAGTTAAAATTTCTTAGGTTTATGATTGCAGCCACTTTTAAACGTCTGAATTTACACAAAATTGTGGTAAAAATAGGGTTTTTGAAGTAATAATATTGAATGCAATTGAATAGTTTATAAGTTAAGATATCCTAATGAAATTATAAGATTTGGATATGAAGAATCCCACAATCAGGACTGCCAGATACTTTTTTAAACAACCCCAAAATTTAAAGAAGTGTCCACTCAACAAAAAAGACGTTTTATCATTCAAAATAATTATTTTTTTCCGTTAACAAATATTTGTGATTTCTCTTTATAGATTTAATATATTAAAATTCAGATTCACCATCTTGTAAATCAAAAGAATTGGTGCTATACATAACTTTAGAATTAAAATTATTTAACATGTCGTATTAAATTCTTGCCAACAGCTGTTATTAATATTAACATATTAATGGCCAAGGTAATACCAAGGGGAGATATTTGTTCAAAACCTTTGTTTTACTATTGTTTGCACTGGATGTATAAAAATAAAAAATTCTTGAAAAAACATATTAGACTCTCTTTGGGGAGTATATTTAATTGGGGTCAGTATTATGAGCCATTTCTTTTAAAAGTAGGTAAGGAAACATTTATACATCATATATTTTACAAATTCAAAACGAACATTGAGAAAAACGAAACCTTAAGCAGTTGCCAAATGACATGTTTAGCTATTTTTCTGAAAAAGTGAAAACTCACAATCAACTTTCTGATCATTAATATCTTCCAAATGTTTATCTTCTTTGAATCTCCTTTTGGTTCTTATTTAAATAAGAATGGAAAAAAACTTCAACCGTTTAAACTTTAAAAATAACAACCGATAATTCAGCTGTACTAAATCAGGTATGATCGGATATTAATGAGTTAAGATGCCTCCCGAATGCTATTTTGAGTTTTGCATATTAACGACTGCTTATGCAAGTTATTTATAATGTACATGTAGCATCTTTAAAATTATATACTCTTGTCTAAAATTCCAATTTTATTACCTAAACAAAAGATACAATTATTAGAAATTTCTCGAAAAAATTCCCAAAATATTTTAGATATCCCCAATCACCAAATTAAAATGTTCATCCTTTACAAAAATTCCCTGCCCACATTTCATATATAAAAGAAACATAATTCGAATTTTTCTTATTAAAGTCCCACCTTTAGTCCGGCAAAAATGAAGATTACATTATGTTAAACCTCGTTTTAGGGTTTTGGAACATATGAGGTTAAATTAAAGTCGTTTAAAAATTTATAAAAATTCAGTAGAGTCGCTTTAGCACTATTGGCTAAGTGGACTTTTTTAAATTTCATCTCCAAAAAGGTATCCTAAAGGAACGTTTTAATTTAAATGTTCCTAAAGAAAATTTTATTTACAATTGTACTTATGATGCTTTTGGCTGTACGAATAATCACCCAAGAGAAAATCGTAAAACTCAAAAATTAACAATTACCCAAATAAGCGACAATTTTTTGGGCAATACTTCACTACACTTGGGTCATTTGACATATTATTTCATGGACTTTATAACATTTTTCTTTCTGATATTATGGCACTTTCAAAAGCGTTATTGTATCCTTAAAAGTAATTAAAAAGTAATTGAAAATAGCTTCGGGAAGTATATTTTGTAAATTATGAGTTATTCCCGAGAGGGAAACTCTTCCTTATAAATTAAAACTGCTAATCGAAGCAGAATAACATATACGACATACATAGAGAGGAAAATCCTTTTGTATGCAAAAAATTTTCTAAGTAAAGACGAGTTATGGTACCATATTAATTAATTTGAATTTGGGCGATTATTCACAAATGGCTTATGTAAATCGAAATTCTAAAAAGTTATCGATACTTTGGCTGAATATTCAAAAGTAAGAAAAGACCCAAAATATTGGCAACTTATTATTTTTGGGCTTGGGATGATTTTCTCTTGTGCGATTATTCGAGCAGCCGATACTTTTTCGAAAACAAATCAGATCTACAGTTTTGCAAATTTCAAATTAATTTTTTTTTATTTTTTTACTTTTTTTTTTTTTTTTTTTTTTTTTGAGAAGATATCAACATGATTTGATTAATAATTTGTTTCTTTAATTAATTAAGAAAATATAATACAAATCGCAAAAAATCGAACGCATCCAATAACTCCGCTTCTTTACGATTCAACTTCAATATATCAACTACAATCAGTGTTGTCAGAAGTAATTTTGGTGATTAAAATGACGTGTGGTGGATAATCAGTTTTTTTTATCAGCCGTAGGTATTTTTAAAAACATCCACTGCCAAATCGTATACAACTTCTGCTATGACTGCTTGAAATCGGATCAGCCGATTGGAAGTTATAGATTTATTTTGATTCAATTAGATGAGCTTGTCTAGAAGATCGCGTAAACGGGTAAGGTATAAGGATTCCTAAATTCATTACAACATTTTCCATTGCAATATCGATAGCATAAATTGTTTCAATCAAGTAATAAAGTTGGATATCCAATTTTTCCTGCTAAAGGTGCTTGCCCTCTCTTTTAAGCTGTCGATAAACTCTAAAATTAAAGATCTTTTATAAATGAAAATTGTGTACAGTTGAAATAAAAAACTAAGAAACGTTCAGTTCAACGAATATTGCAAGTTCGATGTGACCTTTTTGATAAACAATCTGCCAACACTCAAACATCGAAGCAGGAGTGAAAGTGGGCAGGCGAATCCGTGCCAATCGATTCTTCTCCATGAATTTCAACTTGGCTAGATCTAACAGATCCAGGAGTTCAAAATAAATGACTATAGACGCCGTATATTTGCAGGTCTAAAAATTGTGATTTTTGCACTTCAATTTAGCGAGTTTTGCATCTAAACTTGAGTCAAAATTCTACTGACTCAGCAGCTTAAAGTATTGGATGTATGCATTAATTTTTTTTCCTTTTTTTTTAATGAAAATCTAATGTTATATAATGTATTTTATTCAAAGTATAGTCCATAGAAAGCTACGATTTTTACTATATTTCTGGCAAGTTACAGATCCAATTTATGCACTTTATCCACTTTATTCAATCCAACCACTCATTCTTTGATACAACAAACGAATAAAACCAATTTTTGATACGTTCTTCTGAAGTGAAGCGTATTCCAGCTAGGGCATTCCAAATCGAACGAAGCAAGTTGTGGTCAGAAGGGGCATTGTTTGGGCTATACAATGTGGGGTGGGGTAAAACGTCTCAGAGCCTTAGTTTTTAATTCGTGGCGCAACATAAAATGCAAAATTTTGGACTCGTGTCTGGTGGTATATTTAGGCCATTTTTTTTATTAAATGCTCTCTTCAAATGTGCGTTAACAACTTATAATAGATGGCCCTTCAAATACAGAGCATAAACTTGGCGACAGAGATATTCGGCTTTTTGTCGATTTTCCTGGTTGTCCATGCTTTACATACGATTTTTTCCCTTTATATTATCATAATGAAACGACGTCGCTTTGTGACGATGAAGCAGCATTTCAAACATGCAAAACTTTTAGCATCTCTTGACTGTAGTTCCTGTGACACACAATTTTCATGCTTTTAGATGTATCCAAGTGCTTTTAAATATCTGCAAATTGTTTTTTGATCTACTGCCAACTAACGATCTTGCGTTTGGTAACCAATGACGCTTGTTTGCTGACTCGAAGAGTTTGGAAAAGGAATTCAACCGCAGTTCAAATTAATGTAGCGCGATTTTTTTGTGTCGTAGAGTCAATAGCACTCTCGCTTTCGCTCAAATTCAGCCAGATCAATGATGTAGATGCACTGAAACGATGTCATATTCCGCATATAATGACATACATATAAAATATCATCAATATGTACACATATAGCAAGTTTTGTTCCATTTTATTTCCCTTTCGGAAAATTCTTTAGTAAAACAATAACAGGTAATCTCACAACTTTTGTGGAATGATTTTTTTTTAACAATTGTCTATTCAATCGTTTTAAATAGTGACCTTAAATCGAAGTATAACGAAAATCGTTTTCTTTCCGATCGAATATCAGATATTTAAATTTTCATCGAGATCAATTTTACCGACAGAATCATTCTGTAAGTTAAACTTAAAAAATATTCTAGAAGAGGCAAAGAAGACGGTAAATCTTTACCGTTAACAAATGTGCCAAACGCTGCAAAGATCTTCAAAATTTTAGCAAAAAGATAATCATCCTTTTTGCGATCGATAATCAGATATTTGACTTTTCATCAAGATGCATTTTTAACAGCTTCAAGTATCTTGATGTCTCTGAATAGTAAATTGAATGCTTTAAAAGAGCCGAAGAATGGTTCCTTGTATCTGCAATTGCAATTATCGTCTTGTGCAGGTTTTGCGGATAAGAAAAATAAAAAAAGATAATACCTCGCAGGTGACAAAAATATTGAACTTTTAACATATCTTTGATTAACTTTATAAGGAACTTGACTTGGTTATTAGGTTAGAGTGTTGTTTAAATCACAATTAATAATCAGCATTAACTTGCTTGTACATATTTTTATCTATTGATCGAAGACCGATATATGAGAATTATCTAGACCTTTGAGGTGAATATCGCCGAAGCCATTCGTGTGTAAGATTCAAAAGAGATCTATGAGATCTTGAGGAATGCTGATGAGGATAGGTCTTATATGGAAAGCTGTAATCATAATAAATCTTGAATGAACAACTTGACAAATATTGACATATTTTTAAAGATTTCTTTATGATCTGTCAAATAAATCTTCTCCTGCTTAACAAAATCGTATACTACACATACATACATACATACATACATATATGTACATACATACATATATACATACATACATATATACATACATATATACATACATACATCTATTTTTCCACCCATTCTATACCTTTCCCTACCCACTGTGCCTCACTGACTCGCTTTAAACAATCTTTTCTTTGCTTTAGGAAAATAAAAAACGATCATAACGATCGTAAATGGGGAGCCAGTCAGTCAGCCACCAAACAAATCACACAAATACGATGTACTGAATGCAAACAGCTCTTTTAAATTCTCCAGCTTTTTACGATATTTACTCAGTTTGAGTTTGTGTATCCAATGGATAACATCGATCCGCGTTATTTTTTTCTTACTTCATAAATCGGAAAACAAATAAGTGTTTTTGTCTTGAGTTGTTGAAAATAATATTCATACAAAAAATATTTATAGACAAAATAAATAAAATTACTAAGAAAAAAAACACACTAATTTACGAAAATTTCTATAGACCACGTGAAAATTAAAAGATGTTTTTAAGGAATTCCCTTTAAGAATTTAAAAGTCTTTAAATGAGTTTAAAAGAGAAAATAAATAAAATTGTTGAAATTAACAATTAAATAATAAAGATTATAAAAAATTGGAAATAAATATTTTTTAAATTGTTTTTCTTCTGAATGTTATATATTTGTTGTTTCTTTTTTTTTATAAATTTTGTTCATTGAAAAAAATATAATTTTCGCATTGAGTTCGGTGTTGTTAACGTCTGCGTCGCCTGTGTTTGCTGCTGCTTTTCTGTCGTTCGGACGGTTGGTTGGTCAGTGTGAATCACTATAATTTCGTTGAACAGAACTTTAGATTACTGTGTAACACGATTATTGGCCATTTCAGACGGTTTCTGTTTCTGTTTCTGCTTGTCTATCCATCCAATCCATCTATCTAGAATATTAAACACGTCCGTCTGTTTGACATCTACATTTTTTTTGTTGAAATTGTAAAAAAAAAAAAACGGCATCAACAACGTTAAATATTAAGAACAATAAAAAAATTGAAATAGTAAATAAAGGAGAAAAATCCAAGTATATTTAATGATATTTTTTTTTTAACAACAATAGTGTGATTTATATTTTTGCGGTTTAATTTACGAATGTATATGAAAATTTGTATCTATGTGAGTGGATGTATATGTCGGTGGCTGCCTCCGAAATCTATTAGAGTATTAAATAATGATCATTTGTGTGTTTTGAAAAAAAAAATTAATTAAATAAATAAAAAATATAATAATAAATATCTATGTATATGGAAATGCTTAGTGTAAAGTAAAATAAAAAAATAAATAAATAATTAAATATTGTCTATACATGGCGCCACATTAGACCCCTTTGAAATAAAATTGTGTGATCTTAAAAATAAAAAAATTAAAAAAAAATAAAAAAAAATATAAAAATTAAAAAATAGAAAAAATACATATTTCTCATTCTCTTAAATCACTTATAAGTTAATGTTTATGCCTTCATAAATTTCTGTTGACAATTATTGAAATTTTTATTCATATTTATAATTTTATTGCCGTTTTTATCGTTTAAATTGGTGAGTATTGCTAAAATAGAGAAAATAAATTCTGCCAATTTATGAAAATATATTATATGCAGAAATATATGCATTTATGATTTTTCGAAAGTTTGTGGGTTGATAAATTATTAAAAAAATATTTGCAAATATTGTTAATAAATTATAATTCAAATTTATTTTGATAAAGTGAAAATTTATTCTGATACCAATTTATGTTTTATAAACTATAAGAAAATTTGTGTGAAGGACAATATGGATTTATTATTGAATTTAATATACGGATATATAAAATAAATTAAAATTTAGCTGCTTTTTTTTCGAAGTCGGTGAAATCATAATTCTGTATAATTAGAATTTTTTAAATTGCGATTAGAGCTTTTAGTTTGTCTGGTTATCTAAAAATAAATAAAATGTTGAGGCATGAGTTTGTTATATCTGAGTTAATAATCATATTACTGATAAATTTTGATTTTTATGTTTATTTATTTATTTTTTTAATCAATCAACAGTTGCTAAAAACTATTTGTAAATTAAATTAAACCAATATGAAACAATTTTGAAAAAAAATTTCCAATCTTGTAGACTATAAAAATAGTGAAAAAAACTTAGCAAATTTTGAAACAAAATATATGTGTATTTATATTGTAATTTCAATCTGTTTCTAAATGACAGTTTTTATTTGCACTCGTACAACGATCTAGTATTATTTTGTTGCATGCGATATTATTGAATGAATTATTTGCATTTGAAAATATAAATATCAGGCACAGCTTTCCTAACATTTTTAAACTATTCAGATTTATTATTAAAGAATTCTAAACTGATCTATTACATCGCAAAACAGTAATTTTCACACTTGAATGAAACCATATACATTATGGTGCACACACGCAGAGAAAGAGCATGGTTACAATATTATCACTACAACAATATTATGTGCTCATTGTTAATTTTCTTCAATTTTAATAACTCTGTGTTCATGATAATAATGTTTTTGTTTAAATTTTGTCATTTAATATTTACACTCAATAAAAATTTTAATATTACTGACTGTAAAAATTATATGTTTTTAAATAATTTTACCAGAAACAAAATTTTATTTATATGAAAAATATCATTTATATATATAAAACAGGATGTGTGTATGTATGTAACGTATGGATTCCAAAACAGTTGCACCGATTTTGATGAAATTTTCAGGGAATCTTCAGAATATTCAGGCGGGTGACACTGTGAGTCTGATTTTTGATTTTCGGTCTGCGGGCGGAGGAGCGTGGCAAAATCCAATTTTCATATTGCACCACCAATGACATATACATATATTTATTTTTTTTTTGCTGTTTTTATTTTATTTTATTTTATTTTATTTTATTTATTTATTTTTTTTGAAAGCCGTTGTCATGTTTTTCAAAACGAGATATCAAACTCTTAAATCGGTTATGTAGTTCCGAAGATATTTACAAAAAACCAATGTTGCATACAAAAATCCGAGTTTTCGGTTTATTTACAAAATATTTACATTATTTAAATCGTGTGGTAATACAACACTAATGTTTGCTTAGGGCCAGCAACGCGGACCGGGTCAGCTAGTTACTTCTACAACCATTAAATATTTGCAGTATTTTACCTTGTTCTTAAACCATATTCTGTTTTTAAACTATACTAATATTATTATTCCCATGACAATAAAATGTTTAAAATAAATACAATACTTATCCTTTTCACAAACTTAGTGAAAAAAATCAATATTTCATTGTAATTCTCATTTAGTTTATGTATGAATAAATATAAATAGACAAGATTTGGTAATACTTAACGCAATATATATAAGCCATTAAAGGGCTTAGTTAAAAAATATATCCCGCATTTGAATTACATATGGAGGTAGAAGTTAATATAATTAATGAACAA
This sequence comes from Protocalliphora azurea, assembly GCA_932274085.1. Taxonomy (NCBI): domain Eukaryota; kingdom Metazoa; phylum Arthropoda; class Insecta; order Diptera; family Calliphoridae; genus Protocalliphora; species Protocalliphora azurea. The sequence continues at coordinate 76,627,131 of OW026523.1, read as the reverse complement.
ATAATATGTAAATATTTTTTTGCCTTTTTTTACTAATGAATACCTTTCTTTTTTATTTTCAACAAAAAAAATAACATTGGACAATAATATGATAAAATCGAATCATAATATGATAATGTGCTATAGCAATATAATAAGATGGGATAATAATATAATAACAACAAATCATAATCTGATAGAATGGTATAGTGATGTAGTAAGATTGTTTAATTATATATAAATCCAGAAAAATAACATGAAAAAACAAACCATAAAATCGGACACAATATGACAAATGGAATCATAATAATTATTACTTATAATCATTTCTATTTTTCGCTGTTATCATATGTTCCAATAATAATATGTTGTTCTTAGATTATGGTCACTACAACTATATTTTTTCTCTGCGTTTAGGATTTTGGTATGGATTTAAAGGGACGGCCGTCTAGAAAACCTTTTTAATACAGTGGGAAATAAAAAATGGCAAATGCATTTTCTAGTTAATAGTTAACAGGATGGATAAAAACATAAATTTAATAAAAAAAAAAAACGGATATAAAAAACGAGAAAGAAAGATATAGTCGGTAAAGACTAGCATAAAAATTCGGAAAGGGTACTTATATTACACCTGTGGCCAATTTTACTAAATGTAAAATAAAATATACAAATACAGAATAATGGAATCTGTGACTTCTTTTTCCTATATGTTACGAGTATTAAGTTAGACGAATGGTTAGACGATAAAGCTTATTACAATTATTTTGTTAGGTTGTTATTGTTTAACCACTTATTAAGTAGCAATAAAACAATGTTGCTATTTGTTTTGTCCCTTCTGTTTGTTTCTATCTTCTTTTTTTTTTTTTTTGAAAACGTAGCAGGGAAGTCAAGTAATAAGTTTGTAATTTTTGTTGAATAATTATTCAATGAACTTGAGCCCGAATACAAAAATTATAAAAAAAAATATATATATATTTTTTAATAAAGTGGGAGTCAAAAATTTAATTAAAAAAAAAATACGAATAAAAAATATAAAATTTAATTTGTGTCTTTAATATTTTTTAGTTTTGCTATGAATATAAATTGGATAACAAGTACTCGAGATAACATTTTTAATGCCGCAAAGCCCGAAAAATCGAAAAAAATCATGGTGAAAGGATTAACAACTAGAAGGTTGTTGGTTCAACCCCATTCTGAAACTGTTAGTTTTTTATAACAAAATGTCTAAAAAGATATTTTAAACTAAATAGAGTTTTTGTCGCTTAGGATGCTATGTGCGAGATGGTGTACTGAGTAAGACGTTAGTCAGTAAAAATGGTTGGTGTGTGTCCAAGCTCGAGTATCACCGACGGCAAATTTTTTTTTTTTTTTGTTTTCGTTTAGGTACATATTTTTGAGTACCCCTAGAGTAAAAAAATAACTACATGAATTTGTGGACAAGTCGAACAAAAATAACTAGTTATTCAGGCAAAAAATAAGTAGTTTATTTTTGTTTCCAATTATACCTGCTAGTTTACCAGGAAAGCAAAGTTTTTGCTGGGTATTTAAATAAATTGTACATTTTTATAAGTCAAATGTCCACATACTTGTATAAAACTGCGTGTATTTTTTATTTAAATGTAAAAAAAAATAAACTACGCAAATTATATATCAAAATAATATGAAAAACGCCTTTATTTACCAAAGAACAAATTAAAATGAATTAGTGTTTAATAGTGAATATTCCCGAAATTGAATTTCACTTCACTCTTCCAAACACCTAGGAATATGTAAATTTCTAGTAAATATATTATATTGCAAAACAAAATTTATTATGACTAATTCCAAGAATTTGTCATATATTCTTTTTTTTTCTCAGAAATCATACAAAACGTTTAATTAAATTCACATTTATTATTCAATACACATGCGATCAAAAGTAGAGTGTTAAAATTGAAGTTGAATTGAAAGCAAATTTCTAATACAAATCAAATAACTAACAAACAAACAAACAACATTAAAATTATAGTCACAAAAATATAAAATAAAAACAAAAATCAATATGAATTGACGATGTTGCTGGTGTGGATTTGAAATTATTTATTTATAAAAACCAATCACGATTATTAATACAAAATAATCAATGTAGAGATGATGATTAAAATATCAAAACTTTAAATGTTAAATAAACAAATAAAATATTTAATAAATAATGTTTTTTTTTTCTTTTAAGTGGGCGTGTTAATGAATGAATTAATTTTCAGTTATTCATTAAGTTATTTCATTGATAGCACTACTAATGGTCAAAATGAGATCAAATGATTATTATTGAAGCTAATGTTAAGCTAATGATATTTATATTAGCAGACCAAAAATATGCTGTAATGAATGTGTTTTATGCGCATAAAAATACTTTTAAAATATTATTTTTTTGCAGCTAAATTTTAAATTATATTTTTGCACTTAAAAATATTCATAGCTACTGGCATAGAATACTACTAGAAGTTTATGTGAGAGGCAGTTCAAACTAAATTTTCGAAAAATTTAATCATTTTTTTCAAAATACGAAAACAAAATATATGTGACTACATGTATTTTGTTGTTGCATGAATTATGTTTTTGACAACTGAATTAGGTTTTTGTCTGTCACATAAACTTCTAGTTGTATTCTATGGCTAGTGCAAGATAAAAATTATTAGGGAATCGAATTTGAAACCCCTATGTGAAAACGTAGAAAATTTCACTAACGGCAAATTATGTAAAAAATTATATCGTTTGCAAAATATGCATTATTGTTCTCTTAAGTGTAAAATATGAAAAATTATGATCTTTAGTGCAATAAAGCATCATTCTCATTACATTACATTGCATTACATTATCGAAAAAGTTTTATACTTTTATAGAACTAGAGGCTATAAAATATAAAAAATGTGTGTTGTTTTCTTTTACAGTTATCAGTCAGGGAAACAATACAAAAATTGTAAAAATTCAGAAAAAAACATTTTTTCCTTTTCGTTTTTCACATCATTATTTAAGAAATTTTGCATATACGAGGGTGGATCATAAGTCCGTGACTTTTCGCACTTCTTTCCTAATTATATGAAATGCAACACTATTCCCATCAAGAACCACCTGTTAGTAGACTACTATCCAATTTTGAGCAAGTGTCGTCATTTACTTTGCGTTTAATAGCTGTTTAAAACATACAACCTCGTGTATTTTTTTAAAAATGGAAAAAAGTGAATTTCGAGTGCTCATTAAACATTATTTTTTGCGAAAAGAAAAGCGTCAATCCAACCAAGGAAAAGCTCGATAAATACTATGGGGACTCTGCACTATTGATTTCAATGGTAAAAGAGTCATTTACTGACTTTTGTTGTGGTCGCACAAGTACAAATGACGCTGAACGTTCTGGACGGCCAATTGAGGTTAGTACATCCGAAAATGTCGAAAATTCCACTTTAAGGTATTGGCCGACCGAAGAGTAAAAGTGCGTGAGATTGTTGATGCCATAGGCATTTCATATGACAGTGTGGTTTCGATTTTAAATGATCAGCTGGGTTTAAGAAAGTTGTCTGCAAGATGGGTGCCCCGTTTGCTCTCAATTGACCATAAACGTAAACGTGTGACAACTTCAAAGGATTGTTTGGAGTTGTTTAACCGCAATCCGAATGAGTTTTTGCGGCGTTTTGTAACTCTGGATGAAAGATGGATCCATGGATCATGTACTCCAGAGACCGAGCAGCAGCTTAAACAATGGGTTTCTCCGGGTGAACCTGCTCCGAAGAAGGCCAAGGTAAGTTTGTCGGCCAATAAGGTGATGGCAACAGTTTTTTGGGATGCACGCGGGATAATCCACATCGATTACCTTCAAAAGGGAAAAACAATAAACGGCGAATATTATGCCAACTTATTAGATCGATTTAATGAGGATTTAAAAAGAAAAGGACCCCATATGGTCAAGAAAAAAGTTCTTTTTCATCAAGATAATGCACGGGTGCACAAGTGTGCAGTCTCAATGGCAAAACTCTATGAATTGGGCTACGAATTGGTACCTCATCCGCCATATTCTCCCGATTTAACCCCTAGTGACTACTTCCCATTTCCAAACCTAAAGAAATGGCTCGGTGGAAAAAGATTCAGCGATGAAATTATTGACCAAACAAATGCCTATTTTAAGGAACTCGAAAAATCCTATTTTTTACGCAAAGTATATGACGACACTTGCTCAAAATTGGATAGTAGATGGGAATTGTGTTGCATTTCATATAACTACGAGGGAAGTTCAAAAATTCATGGACTTATTGATCCGCCCTCGTATTTAAAGTTTTTTTTTTACATTTTACATGTCAACCAATTTAACTTTTCTTTGCCAAATCTATTCGGAATAGTTTTTAGTATTTTAATTGATAGATTATGACATTATCTTTTCTTTGCTGTATGATTTGTCGAGGTTGTCATTGCTAAACTAAATTTTTTCGACTCGAAGTTTCGACCAAAATTAATTTTGTGTTACATTCCAATTTTCAAGTTTATGAATAAACAGTTTAGATTTTATGAAAAAAATATAACATGTTTATATAATCTTTAGACTTCGCAGATTAAGAAAAGTATCCAATCTATATCATACTACTTACAGAGTCTGAAATAATTACGTTTTAAAATGTAAAAAATTTTTTGTTCACATATTTCTTAAAGAAATTTGTTCCAATTTTTTTCTGATGTTTTACAATTTTTAAGATATTTCGTTGACTGATCTCTCGAAACTCAAAATGTAAATGCATATATATTCTCAAGACTTTATAGCTTTTGCCAATACTATATACAGTGGCTTTAATATTTGGAATTTAAAGTGTAAACAAATTATGCTTTTAGGTATAAAATATGCAAATATATGTCATTTAAATTACTAAAACTAAAATAAAGATTTTCTATGAATATATGTCAAAATAAGCTTCTAGTCCTAAAATATGCCAAAATATGCTGTTAATACCAAAATATGCTGTAACAAAACGATGCCAAAACTCTTCAAATTGTCTGAAACGAATAATAACTAACAGTTCGGTTTATTTCAAGCCCAGGAAAATTATCATTTTGCATATTTTTGGTTGCCCGAAAATACAAAATGCAATCTAGTATTTTTTAATCTAAAATTAAATGTATATTCTTTTCATTCTTAGTTTTAGCTTCATTTCATTATATTTATTCGTTTGTAGTTATCACTATAGTGCTGTTGTTTTTATTACTTTTGTATTCAATAAATTAAATTGTTAATGATATTGTTAAGTTGCTTTTCAAATTAATATTTCTCACCTTAAGTGACAATAATTTGAAATGAGTTGTCATCGTTTGTTGATAAACTAATTGGTACATAATTGAATAGTCTCAACCGATCGTTAAGACACGTTTTTACCGTAGTTGGTTAAGTAGAGTAATAAGTTTGTGGATTATTTTTTTAAGTTTATTTTTTGGAAAATTTGTGGGTTAATAAATAAGCTTTTAGGGCGAATTACAGTTAACTCTTTCCATATATTTTTGCCACTATAAAAATTGAGGTGCACTCGCAGAATATATATGTTTTTGCGTTAGATATTAAATTAGCTTCGACTTTATTTATAATTCCAAATTAAAGTTGTTCGAAAATTTGAATGTTTTACCAAAAATTTTCGTGTTTTTTTTTAATTTATTATAATTTTTTTTTGTTTTATAAAAGCCTATACAACGATGTAATTATTTTTAATAGCATTTTTGTTGTAAGCAAAATAAGATTTAGTTATTTTAAAATTATATAAAAACTGCAGAACTTATTCGATTTTATCTGGTAATAACTTATTTAAACTTTCCATTAATTTTTATTTTTTTTGCCCCGAATAAAATTAATAAACTTTAGAAAATGTTTAATAGCTATTTGAGATTTTAAGCGGCTTTAAATGGAGATATCTCGTTTTATTTTTTATTCTAAACAAATATGTTTAGTCTTAAAGGAAAACAAAAACATAGATTAATAAATAGATATTTATGTGAGAAAAAAAAAACCTTATTAAATTTTCAAAAACCTAATTCATGCAACAGCAAAATACTTGTAGTTACATATATTTTGTTTTTATGTTTTGACAAAAAATAAGTAATTATTTTAAAAATTTAGTTCGAAGTGCCTCTCACATAAACTTCTAGTTGCATTCTATGAACAAAAATATGAAAATTTACGTCGAAATTTTGTTAAAGGCAAACAAATTTAAAAATGTTGGTAATAAGCCAATATTTATTTAATACAGTTAAAAAATACGTTCTTGTGTTTTACAAATCAATTAGAAAATTGATTTAAAATTTAGGGAGTTACGAGATGTTTAGGCAGGAATAATTACCCTTACGACAGTTTTTTTGAAATGTCACAAAAATTAGAGGATGTTTTTGAACATTTTTTGGTGATATACTAAGAAGGTCCTTGTTCGAATGAAAATAAAAAGTGTCATCTTGTAGTATATATTAAAATTTTTAAATATTTTCTTTTTAAAAGCTTTATTTATGATACAGGGCAGTACTGATTCTAAGGCATAGGATTTCAATGATCACTTTTAATCATTGAGTTCTAAGCCTGCAACATATTTTTTTTGAATGGACCCTATTTTGTGAGCTAAACCTCGTTAATATAGAAAATTAACGATGTTGCACCACATATTGCAACATATTTCGAGAACAGATTGTTAGATTTGGTTTAATAAAACACCAAAAAAATTATTCTTTAAATTATCTTTAAGTTATACCTACATCTTGCTTTTATATGTTTAACAATTTCAAGTTCTTAAGGTATGTTCAGACTAGTAAAATATTTGATCAAAATTACGTAATAACTATATAAAATATTTCCTATTTTCTCTTTTTTAATGGGAAATGATTTTTTCTTATCATTAATCATAGCTGATGTTGTATCGAATTTTGTTTGACGCTGTTTTATGTTACGAAACATTCACAAGATCAAACAATGGCAAACAATATTTTTATAAAACTAGTGGTCACGCAATTTTGATAAAATATTTGCCAAGTGTGAACACAGCTTTAGAAAACATTTTTTCCCCCAGAAAATAAAGAAAAAGAATTGAAAAAGGAATGATTTTAACAGGGTAAGGTTCTTTAAACCGACTTTTGAATAATCGAATATCGAATTTTTGGTGAAAAAATTCGATATTCGATTATTGGAATCGACTTTTAGATTTGAAAATTGTCGAAAAATCATCTTCTTTGTTGCCAGAAAGTCGAAAATAGTCGAAAAAAGCAAGAAAATGTACTTTATTTAAAGGTAAATGTTTCTCAGTTTCATTTTTGTGTGTAACCAGCATTTTCATTGCATAAATTGTCTAGTAATTTATCAATGTATTTGACTGCGTTTTACATATTTTATATTTTGTAAAAATTTTTTAAAATCCAAAAGTCGAAAGTCAACTATTTCAAAATTGAAAGAGACGAAAAATCTACTATTAGAAATGGAAAACGTCGAAAAATCGATTAATTACAAATTGAAAAAAGTGCAAAAGTCTACTATTTGTTCCAACTATAAAACCCTAACTTTATAGACTGTCATTGGTAGGATATTCTCTGCTTATAAAATTTTATAATGGAAATATTATTTTAGATTTATTAAAAGGTAATAAAAATATGTTTAAATTGGTGAAATAGGATAATTCTTAGAAATTATCCTTTTGTTTCTTGCTAAAAATACATTTATTTTCACTTTTTTTTACATTTATTTTCACATTAATTATTAATAACTCTTAAAAAAAAGGGCAAAATATGAAATTAGTTTCCAGCAAAAACTTAACTTTTTATTTTAAAAGCAACAACTCCCTGTATGCATTGTATCCTTAGTACTTAAGAAATTAGTTTTTAGTAAATATGAAAAGAATTTAATTTTTAAGTAGGTCTGTTGTCTAACATCTACTCGAAATCAGTTTAAAAATCTCTAAGAGAGTTTAACTTCCATCTGAGACAAATAATTTTTTTTAATAAATACTGTTTAGTGTAGCGAGTAAGACGACATACTAACCAACCTAGACAGTTTCAGTTGGATTTCGTCAGGAAAATTTAAAATTTGTCGTCAATAGAATGCATGTAGAGGGCAATTTTGATAACAAAGTCACCTATGTTGACGTTTTACACCATTTATTAAGGACTATATTAAGAAAATGCACTGAATTCTTGTACTTCTAGCCATATTCATAACAACATGACTGAAATGTCAGGCGAAAATGTCATGTGTTAAAGCAAACACACGATATGCTGCATGACAAATGTCATCCACTTATATTTTTAAAGATAATTACGACCAGATGAGTAAAAGCATTATTAAAACCATTAATAAAAAGAGATTGCTGTAGCGCCTAATTATTCAGTAAGTGTAAGTGAAGTGGTGGCCTGGGTTCAAATCTCAGCAGGACCCATTTTTTTTTTTATTATTGTTGACGACAATGTGCATGACAATGTCGCTTAAATTGTCTTGTAGGATCTTAGTGCCCTTTGTTCGAAAAAGTCATCAATATTTGTTTGGAGTTGTTGTCTTTAATAAGTTTGTGGATTATTTTTTAAGTTTTTTTTTTTTTTTTTTTTTTTGAAAATTTGTGGGTTAACTCTTTCCATATATTTTTTCCACTATAAAAATTGAGGTGCGCTCGCAGAATATATGTTTTTGAGTTAGATATTAAATTAGCTTCGACTTTCTTTATAATTCCACATCAAAGTTGTCCGAAAATTTGAATGTTTTTTAAAAAATTTCCATGTTTTTTTTTTAATTTATTATAATTTTTTTTTGTTTTATAAAAGCCTATACAACGATGTAATTATTTTTAATAGCATTTTTGTTGTAAGCAAAATAAGATTTAGTTATTTTAAAATTATATAAAAACTGCAGAACTTATTCGATTTTATCTGGTAATAACTTATTTAAACTTTCCATTAATTTTTACTTTTTTGCCCCGAATAAAATTAATAAAATTTGGAAAATATTTAATAGATATTTAAGATTTTAAGCGGCTTTAAAGGGAGATATCTCGTTTTATTCTAAACAAAACAGCATTTAAAACTTTTTATACAAATATGTTTAGTCTTAAAGAAAAACAAAAACATAGATTAATAAATAGATATTTATATGAGAGAAAAAAAACCTTATTAAATTTTCAAAAACCTAATTCATACAACAGCAAAATACATGTAGTCATATATATTTTGTTTTTATGTTTTGACAAAAAATAAGTAATTATTTTGAAAATTTAGTTCGATGTGGCTCTCACATAAACTTCTAGTTGTATTCTATGAACAAAAATATGAAAATTTACGTCGAAATTTTGTTAAAGTCAAACAAATTTAAAAATGTCGTCAAGGACTATGTCAAATCATCAAGACTTCGTCGATCATGCCTACACGACTTGGACTACTGGTTTCAAATCTCAACCGAATTAAAGTTTTTTCTTGTGCGTTAAAAAAATTCAGCATTCAACACTTTTGGACATTGCAAACAAAATTTATCAGTTATAGCACCAAAAGAGGAAACCGTTTTTTCTATTATTTTCGCTTACAAAACACGTTATTTAGTAGGCGAAGTGTTTGCTGGGTTCTACTAATTGTTAATGTTTTAGAAGCAGTTGCATATTTTACCATTAAAAAATTCTCAATTTTTATATAATTTTGCTAAAAGTTCCGAGGAGTTAATAATACTTAAAGATCGCTTTTAACCAATTGTTTTTTAAAATTGTTGACGTAAGGATAAATTGAATTTATGTTCAAAAGAATTGCTTTGATTACAAGTATTAATGTTATATTCGGCTTCGTCGTATCTGCTATACCCACCATCTGCAACTTTTTTTGTGCTACCCTGATTTAAAATTTCTCCTTATATCTCATCTAGTAAAGTAATGGTCCAAATTTTTATTCTTGTAAACCGTGCACATTTCAAAAAAAAAAAAAAAAAAAAAAAATAAAAAAAAAAAAACTTATTGAAGAGGAATAATTGATTCAAATTTCATTTCCCTCCTCGAACCCTATAGTACTTTCAATAGACAGACGGACACAACTAAATCCATTTAGAATTACATGAAGATTCAGAAAATTTATATATACTTTATGTTGTCTTAGAAGAATATATACTTCTAAGCTTTAGGAAGAAAATAGTTGTAATTTAAAATTGTTCGATATATTTGCATATATTTGGTTTATTATTGCATGTTTTGTCACAATAACTCTTAATAAAAGATATTTTGTAATATTCACTTTACGGTCAAATTAAGTTTTTTAAGCCTAATTGCCAAATTATTTTCATATTTTACATCGATAGACATTTTATAACTTGCTTATTAAATCTGGCTGCTTTTGCTAATTTAATTTTAAGCAAATATTTTACTTATTCAAAGTATATTTGAAATTTGCAATTTATTTTTAATGACATTAAATTAATATTAATTTTCAAAATATTAAATAGCTTAATTAAATCTTGTCGCCTTCTTTAAAATATAAATTATATAAAAATCAAAAGGATTTTTAATTAATTGTCTTGGTTTTTGCATTAAAACTTATTATATTTTCAAATTTATATATCTTTTGGCAAACATTTAAATTCATAATACACTGGTGCATATTCCTATAAACGCACATCAATTTTTTTTAATCACCTTGCCAAAAATGTGACTAAAAACTATTTAAGGTGCTTCAAATTAATTTTTTAAATTATTTATTGACTTTACTTATACTCTGTTGACATATAGAGGTTTTTCAAAAAACGAGTCATTTTCTCAAAAAAAACCAAATGATTTGTTTTTTCATATATTTCAAAGCCAAAAACATCTCGATTCGAGTTGTTTAATTATTTAACACACAAAAAACATACTAAATTTCCATACAGGAAAGAAATTTTTAGTAGTTTTAGTACATAGAAATTTGTTGAAAAAATTATTTGTAGAAATTGTCAAACAGTTTAAAACAAAAAAAAAAAAAAAAAAAAAAAAAATATGAATGAAATACTTGTTCATAAATTTTAAATGTTTAATTTTTTTTTTAATTAAAAATTTTTGAAAATATTTTGACAAACGAAAAACAGACATAAAATTAAAAAATTAATAACAAAAAACTTAAAATGTAAATTAAAATTTGTTTCATTGTAATTTTAGTAATATAATGCCATTTTTTATGGCATTTTCCTATATACGCACTTAAACTTATGAACCAATTTAGAATTATTAGTATTGTGTTAATGAACTTTTATTTTGGATAACTTTAAAAATTCGGTCTGGTATTGATTCGACTAACTTTTGCAGAAAATCACTGTCAATTTCTTTCCAGGCTTGTTTAATATTTAATTTTAACTCCGTTAGTGTCATAATGGTTTTATTCTGTGCATTTATTGCGTAAACTTTACGGGACATGTACCCTCACAGATTCTCCAGTGGATTTATATCCGGACTTAAAACCGGCCAGTTCAATAGTGGAATACTATGTACCTTAAACCACTATTTTAGAAATTTTAGAAATAAAATTTTTGTGAAAAAACTTCTTTAGTGCTTTATAAAACATTACCAATTGGGACAGAATCGAACATTTTTGGAAATAAATCTGTAGCTTCCATTCGGCTGTTGGATTTACATAAAATTTTATACATGGGCTTAGCAGAGGAGAGTAAAATTTTAAATTTGGAAGGAGGACATGGATTGCAACTTATTCTGTTGGAATATGCAATCTTCATTCATAAATGAGAGAACAGTTTATTATAAATTGCACTTTTCACTTTAGTTGGAGCAAAATATTTTTTTGATTTTTCTGCAGCAGAAAAGACTACCCAAACCATAATACTGCCTCCACCAAAATGACGTTTCGACATACGAATTTCGTTCAACCTCAAATCATGATAATAGCAAGAATATGAGTCGATACCGTCCAAATTGAATTTCTTTTTATCAGAAAAGATTATTTTATTCCACTCATCTGTTCATTTTATGTATTTGCGCCCAAATTTTAAAAGATTTCATTTTTTAAATTTCTTATATATTTTTTATATTTATTTTATTAATTTGCCTTTTTGTTAATTTTTGATTACCTTTTGTTGATTTCCGCACTCCGTATTTTTGCCCTTTTTTAAGAAAGCCTCAAATAATTCCTTCCGAACGGTTAATATTTCGTCCAATTTCTCTGTTAGAACAGTCCTGATCTCGAAAAAATTAAATTTGAATTTTTTCCTGGTCTGTTAGAAGAGCTCTTTGGGCATCCTTTAAGCTAATGAAATTTCCCAATTAAAACAAAAATATTTCCAGTAAACAGAGATTTTGTCATTAGAAATTTATCTTAATTGAAACAAACAACTAATATTGTAAAATTTTTTTTTTAATTTTTTTGCAATAACTTTTTAGGCACATTTTTCTCTACGTTTACACAGTGTGGCAGAATCGAAATTTTTTGGAAATAAATCTCTAACTTCTGCTCGGCTGGTTGGATTTTCATGAAATTTGGTATAGGCGTAGCAGAGGAGTGTACAATGTTAAGTTAAGCCCTGAGGGGCGGAGCTAAGGGGGCTCAAAGTTAGATACCTATGACATAAAAAATTTTTAATCACTTGCCAAAACAAAAGGCCCAATTTGGGGTTTTTGGAGAAAATACAAACTTTTTAATTGTTATAACGTATTTGTTTACAAAGATATCTTAATGAAATTTGCAGAAAATGTGGATCTTATTAATATAAATAAAAGCGCGTTAACCAAATTTTAATCAGGGGTAGGGTTTTCCTGAATTCCCAAATAAACTAATCAAAATTCCCAAAAATGGGATTTTTTACATTTTTGACTATAGAATCCACATTTTCCCGTAGATTTTGATTTAAAACTTTTAACAACATATTCAAGATTCTTAAAATATATACCGCTTGTCGATTCGTGCTGTGGGATTTGAGCAAATATGGTTTAAAATCAAAACTTTCAGATAAAATGGGTCGAATTCGGGAAGGTATGTACCATGATCAATTGAGTTATTGGGCTTGTTTATCTTAAAGTCATCTCTGTGAAGTTACCTTTTAGAAAAGTGCAAAATTATTATATGTTGCTAAAGAAAATTTTATTTTAGATAAAAAAACAGTGTAGATACTTTTTCGGCTAAAAAAAAACACAATTCAATTTCAAAATCATCATCAAATTTTTTTGGTATTCAATAGATAATTTTGTTATTTAACTAGTTAAGATTCGGTTGGAAATACCAGGATATATATAAAAAAACTGGACCAAGAACATGCAAAATTATAGTGCTTAAAAATTCAAACGCAAATAACTCGAAAACTATAAGATGTCTTTTATAGTTTTTATCAGGGCCTACAACAATATATAAAGATATTTGAAATCGGAAGAGCAACAAAAATTTGGCAAGTGATTAAAAATTTTTTATGTCAGAGGTACCTAACTTTGAGCCACCTTAGCTCCGCCCCTCAGGGCTTAACCAAATTTCATGAAAATCCAACCAGCCTATCAGAAGTTACAGATTTATTTCCAAAAAATTTCGATTCTACCCCACTGTGTTTTATAGGAATATTCCATTGAAATGATCACCAATGATCTGATTGCTAAATTAAAGAATACATCAAAGGCAAGAAACAAATATTACTTAAATAAAAAAGTACCGTTATATCGCGAATTATTGTAACAACACAACATTGTTGTTGATTAAGAGAAACGAATATACCACAAAGAAAAACAAAAATTTCAAATGCGTTTATAGGAATATGCACCAGTGTATGTTTATTATATTTATTTTTTTGTTATTTTCATAATCTAATATAAATTTGTTTGTTTTTATGTGCAATCTTAGATCGTTTAAGTAATAAAAATTAATTAACAAGTAATAATTTCGTCTAAAGTATAGTAAAATAGACTTTATAAATAATTCTTTAATGTGATTGTTAAATTAATTGGAAATAAACATAAAAATTAAATAATTTTACTAGCTCTATTATAAATACGGGCAAAACGTGCAGATTTATGAGTATAAAAAAATTTATAAATAGAATATACAAAGTAACAAGTCTAAAATAACTATGACATAAATGGTATACCATAAATATCGGTGTTGTTCCTTTAAAATTAAGGATTTTTTAAATTAAAAAAAAAGAAAGCAATACGCTAATCTTTAAATTGTGAAATAATTTATTTTAATTTTATTTAAATTAAAAATAAATCAATCTAAATCTCTATTAAAAAAATCATTACCACTTTTATTAATTTCAGTACGGAAGTTGGAATTCCATTAAAATCTTTCTATTTTTTACAGTCTTAAAATAAATTTACGAAAATAATAATAGTTTATTTATTTATAGCACTTTTTTCATTATAATATAAATTTAACATTTTATGAAGGAGACGATGGAGTGTGGTAGAGAGTGCGCGCGAAAAATATACAGATATTAACGCCAACAGACTCATAAAAATTATTGCTATTTTCGTCTTTAATGTTTTTTTTTCCTTTCTGTTATAAATCTGCCCACATATGAGAGCTGAGCGTGTATATTTAACATAAAATGTTGTAAAAGCACAAATATTTTACAATGAAAAAATTACTAAAAAAGTGCTTAAAAAAGACTAAATAAATAAAATAAACACGCACAAACACTCACGCAAAATGTTCAAATCTAAATTAATGAATGAAATACACATTTTTTTTTTGCCTTAATATTCGTGAATTTCATTCATAAAAATTTTGCACATTAGTAAACGAGATAAAGTGAAAAATATTCAGTGAATGGAAACATGCATTCATTTGTAATAAAATTTAGTGTGTATATTCAACAAAATACTATTGTATATAAATGCTTTAATATTTTGTTTATGTGCAAAAAGCATTAAATATTTATTGATCATAAAAACAAAAATCCAAAGTTTCGACAGAATGTATAAACAATCAATTTTATAGCTAGAAAAGATCAAAAATCGGTGATCACTCTTATTTCTTACCAAAAACCGATTTTTATACAGAAACTTTAAAATCGATTTTAAAGCTAAACTAGGGTAGAGCAAAATAGATGATACAAATAACATAAAAATAAAAATAATATAAAATAAAATTTTATTTTATGGCTAAACCAGAACAGATGTAGCCAAAAAGATGAACATCTCTGATCACATGGGCAATCAAAAATATGCATATTATTTTGTAATAGAATATTTTTGGACATTTTGATATTAGCAACAAATTTTGTCATATTTTTATATTTTAGAATTTTAAATGGTATATTTTATACTAAAAAAAAGAAAATGTTGCATATTTTATACCCAATACAATTTTTTACATAATTTTCCATCAGTGACATTTTCTTTTTAGAATTTTTCAATATTTATATATATATATATATATATATATATATATATATATATATACTGCCTGCCACTTGAATAAGGAAATACATTTTTTTTTTAATTTTAATTAGTATATCTCCTGAACTAAGGTTCAGAAAAAAATATTTTTTTTGCGCAACCAAATTTCAAAGTGTTGGCTTTAGTTTCCTGAAGAAATAAAAAATATACATATTTTGTTATACTAAAATTATGCATTTAAATGTCTTTACATTTATTTCTGTGGTACTATTTCGTGTGTCACTTGAATAAGAAATTCTTTTAATATTAATCAGGAAGGCTATGATTTGAATTTCTTTCAATATAAACTGGTAGAGAATTTTTAATTTGATAGTTTTTAAATAGTTTTTATTCAAAATGGGACGTGGCAGGGCTCTTAATAACTCTGAAAAAGAAAACATTTTGATCTTGAATCTCAGGGTCAGAATCCGGTCCAAATAGCCAAAAACATTAATTGAGGAAAGACAGTTGTGTGCAACTATTTAAATAACGTGGAAAGATATGGAAAAAATATGAAAGGGCGGAAGAAAATGGCATCAACTCCAAAAGAAAGAAGAAAAATTCTTAGAATTGCATCAAATTCTGCCATGTCGGTATCAAAAATACGTGAAAAAAGTGGAGTCAGTGCCAGTCTAAGAACAGTGCACCGTATTTTAAAGTCTTGCCCATACATAGTCCGACGAAAACTGCAAAAAAAAACCACCACTTAATAAAAACGAAATCACAACATCTACAGTTTGCCAAAAATACAATCACATGGTCCGACAAATGGTTTAAAGTTGTATTTTCCGATGAAAAAAAAGTTTAATATTGATGGTCTCTACGGGTATAACTATTACTTCCATGACCTAAATAGGGAGGAATTATTTTTGAGCCGCAAACACAGCCGAGAGGGCGGAATAATGGTATGGGGTGCCATTTCGTATTATGGTACCATAGAATTGGTTTTTGCATCCATATCCAACAAAATGACTACAACAACTTACAAAAACATTCTGGAGGAAGCATTTCCAAAATTTAATGATTTCTTTGAACCCATACCTTGGATGTACCAACACGACAACGCTCCGATTCATACCGCCAGAGTAGTAAAACAATGGATTAATCAACAAGGTGTTCAACTTTTGGATTGGCCCACATATTCACCAGACTTGAATCCAATGGAAAATGTCTGGGGTTGGCTTGCAAGAAAAGTTTATGAAGAAGGAAAACAATTTGAGACGATAGAGTCCTTAAAGGATGCAATAACGGAAGCATGGAGTTCAATTTCGCTAAATTACTTAGAGTCATTATACAAGTCGATGCCAAATCGCATTTATGAGGTTATTTCTAAAAATGGTGGCAGTACTCATTACTAATTGAATGCTAGAAGATAATAACTTTCATTTTTATAACCTAAAATTTAAAAATAAATTAAAGTTTATTTAGTTTTAAAATATTCCTTATTCAAGTGACACAGGAAAAACTACCACAGAAATACATGTCTTTAAATAAATGCATAATTTTAGTATAACAAAATATTTATATTTTTTATTTCTTCAGGAAACTAAAGCCAACACTTTGAAATTTGGTTGCGTAAAAAATAATTTTTTTCTGAACTTTAGTTTAGGAGATATACTTAATTAAAGTTAACAAAAATATGATTCCTTATTCAAGTGACAGGCAGTGTATCATGTTTAAAATGATTTTTCACTTACAATGAAATGAGATGTCAATCTTATCGTTTAAATACTCAAACAATTATTTCAAAATATAAAACTTTATTAAATTATTTTTAATATATTTTTAAGCAAATGTTATGCTTTATTTGAAACATACTTGGGACAAAAATGAAAACGAATAAAAAGTTTAAGTAAATCATTCCATAAGGGAAAATAAATCTTGTTAACCTCTAAAAAAAAGTCTTTAAAAAATATTACATCGTTGCATAGCCTTTTCTAGAAAAATTCATAATAAATTGAATTAGAATTTGAAAAATTTAATTTTTTAAATGTTTTTTAAAAAGTTTCTTTTAATATTTGATATTAGATAATAAGCTTGATTTTTCTACTTTCCAAAAAATCTTAAAAAGAAGAAATTAACAAAACAATAACAGGATTTATCCAGGAACTTACCCAAAAGAAAAAAAAAAAAAAAAAAACTGTTCATACTCAACACCACATAGAAAAAGTTATGCAACACCCACCTTAAAGTACACCAATCGACACGGAATCACTTTTTAAATCGATGTCCATCTGGCTAGCTGACTGTCCATGTAAACCTTGTGCACAAAGTGCTGGTGGCAATTTTAAAGTTAATTCAATGAAATTTGGTACCTGGGTCTCTTTTATTGTACAAAGACGAAGCTTATTGAAATTTATTTGTGAATAGAGTTTAAACACTCAAAAATGTCTTAAAAATAAGAATATTTTAATATAATTCGGTTCAAAGAAGTTCTGTGCAAGTATCAATCTATGTACCAAATTTTATGAAGATCGGTCCACAATTGACCATAGCTCCCATATGAAACCCTCTTCCGAAAATCATTTTAATGTGCATAAATCCCATACGTATGTTAATATCAAGTTAAAAAAGTTTTATGTAAATAGAAACAACATTGCCAAATTTTATGAGAATCGTTCCATAATTTACCATAGCTCTTATATAAACCCACTTCCAGGATTCGCATAAAATGCATAAAGTGAATAAAATCATCTAGATGTTAATATCAACGTTTTGTTCTGTATTTGTATATTTTATTTTACATTCAGTAAAATTGGACACAGGTGTAATATAAGTCCCCTTCCCTAATTTTTACTCTCGTACACAATGGTGGAGGGTATATCTTTATTTCTCGTTTCTTTTTAACATAATATGTTTGCTGCTTTCTTCTCATCCGCCTATTCTGATAAAGATTCACATGAACTTTCCAATTATCCATATCCAATTCCAGCTGCATCCCTTATAAATTGTCCAACATTAGATAAATCGATGGTACTGAGAGCTGTACAGAATCTAAAATATTCTGATAAATGTGGACCTGATGGTGTTCCAAGCTGTGTTCTTATAAAATGTTTACATTCTCTTATATCTCCAATAACATACTTATTCAACATATCAATATTTAGTGGTTACTTTCCTGAAGTTTGGAGGAAATCTTATATTATACCTTTGTTTAAATCCGGTAGCAGATCCAACATTTCCAATTATAGAGGTATTGCTAAATTAAGTGTTATTCCAAAACTTTTCGAAAAGATAGTTACTGAAATCCTTTCGCATCAAGTTGTATGTTATCTTTCACCATTACAGCATGGATTTAAAAAATGATGTTCCATTACTACTAACCTTTTGGAGTTCACAACCTCAGTTATAACCGCATTTGATTCCGTTTTACAGACAGACGTAATATACACAGATTTCAGTAAAGCCTTCGATAAAGTAAATCACGATCTCCTACTGTTCAAATTGGATAAACTCGGATTTTCTCCTGTTTTCCTTAAATGGATCTCCACATATCTTAAAAATAGATGCCAATGTGTATTATTCAGAGAATGTACATCAAAAACCATTCCTGTTTTATCTGGTGTTCCACAAGGTAGTCATCTGGGCCCCTTACTATTTCTAATATTTATAAATGATCTACCAGCTTGCATTAGGAATTCTAGAATATTAATGTATGCTGATGATGTAAAGCTATTCCATAGCTTTAACTATTCCTATCAATGTTCCTTACTCCAATCAGATCTTGACAATCTTTATGATTGGTGTATGATGAATCTAATGGATCTGAATTTAAAAAAGTGTAAACACATGATGTTCTATAGAAGAAGTCCAGTACTCTGTAGATACACAATAAATGAATATCAACTTGATCTAGTCGAAGAATTTCTTGATCTGGGTGTGTTGCTTGATTGTAAACTATCCTTTAACTCCCACGTTTCACAAATCGTTAATAAGGCAAAAGGAGTTCTAGGTTTCCTCAAGCGCTGGGGAAGAGAGTTTAATGATCCTTATGTTTCCAAGCAATTATTCATATCTCTTGTAAGACCAATCCTGGAATATGCTTCCGTGGTCTGGGATCCTCAATACGAAGTTCATATAAAGAAAATTGAATCGGTCCAGAAACAATTTCTCTTATTTTGTCTTCGTAATCTTTCATGGAATCCTAATATTAATTTACCATCATATGAAAGTCGATTACAGCTTATTGATCTCCCTACTCTTGAAAGTAGGAGAAAATATATGAATATTTCATTTGTAATTAATTTAGTAAACGGTTCAATTAATTCTGAGTTCCTGCTTCGTAAGATCGAATTCGTAATCCCAAATCGTCCAACTAGAAATTATACTCCTTTAAAAATAAAATATTTTCGAACCAATTATGCCAACTTTGATCCCATGAGACGTATATGCAATCAATTCAACAGTTTCTATCCATATATTGATTTCTCATTAAATCCAATCCGCATTAAGAGGAATATTTTTAACTTAGTTAAATAATAAGTTTTTGTTATTGAATGATTATGAAAATATTTTATTGTTAATAGCTTTAAGAATAATATATATGCTAGCCTGTAAGAAATTGTAATTTCATTGGCTATTAAATAAATAAATAAAATAAAATAAAATAAAATAAAATAATGATTTTTAGTTACAAAATTATGCATTAATCTTATGCTAGAATTTAAAAAATTCTTCAAATTATTTCACAATAGATTCATCTAAAACATAATGCTTTAAGCATAATATTCAAAAATTCAAATTCAAATTCAAATAAATTCTAATACTAATACCCCACAAAAACACAATTAAAATGATGACATTTTAATAACTTTTATGAAAATTTATAAACCGAAAAATGCAAATAAAATCTACAAAACGATTAAAACAGAATATCGAAATAGGGGACCATGACGAATATTAAAAAAAAGCGCCATACAAAATTATTCTAGGGGAAAGTGGGGTATTATGGCATATGGGCAAATGAAGAAAATTTTATTTTTCGCGCATTTTTTTTAAAGAAAACTACTGGTATGAAAATTGGAAATAACTTGTAGTTTACTGAGCGATAAGGCTAAAAATTCCTAGAACCAACATGTATCATTATATAAGCTTACTAAAGGAAGAAAATCTGGATTTAAAAATTGCGAAAATAGTCGATGCTGAAAAAATACAAACTAGGTATAATGAAACTCATGCAAATGGTCTGTGCACTTAAAGTGTTCAAATATTATAGCAACTTATTATAGAAAAATATATTCAACACCAATCTTAAAGTATACCAATCGACTCAGAATCACTTTTTAAATCGATCTAACGATGTCTGTCCGTCCGTCAAGCTGGATGTCTATGTAAATCTTGTGCATTAAGTCCGAGTCGCAATTTTCAAGATAATTCAATGAAATTTGCATCGTGGGGCTTTTATGTTACAAGAATCAAGTTCGTTTGAAATTGGTTGCAATCAGTCCATTATTTCACCCAGCCCCATACAAATGTCCCCCCAGAATAGAGTTTAAAACTAAAAAATGCCTTAAAATAAGAATATTTTAATGAAATTCGGTGCAAAGAAGTTCTGTACAAGTATCAATATTTGTACGAAATTTTATGAAGATCAGTCCACAATTGAAAATAGCTCCCATATAAATCCTTCTTCTAAAAATCACTTTAACGAGCATAAATCCCATACGAATGTTAGTATTAAGTTAATATTCGATACAAATAAGTTTTATGTAAGTAGAAACAAAATTTTATAAGAATCGATCTATAATTTGCTATAGCTCCCATATAAACCCACTTCCAGGAATCGCTCTAAAGTGCATAAAATCATCTAGATGTTAGTATCGACGTATTATTCTGTATTTGTATATTTTATTTTACATTTAGTAAAATTGGACACAGGTGTAATATAAGTCCCCTTCCCGAATTTTTATGCTGGTACACAATGGTGTAGGGTATCATATAGTCAGTATTTACCACTGTATCTTTCTTTCTCGTTTTAGCTTTGATTTAGACTACTCCAAATACGAGAAATAATTGCTTGTTTTTATAAATTTTGTTTTATTTTTTTCTATTAGTTGTCTCACTTATTACCTATCTGTTTTCATCACATACTTGAATTTTGATATTCTAGTGATCTCGTAAAAAAATAGTCGATTTGAAAAACAATACCAAAACACAAATGAATCTTATTAATTTTATGCAAAATGTAAGATAATAATCCATTCTATATAGCAAGTCCATTGTAGGGTTTAAAAGATAAATAGTTGGTATTTCATTGAAGTAAGATTAAAGTATGCTCCACATTACCCCAATCTCCCCTATATTTTTAAGTTGATTAGTTGGAAATCGCAATATTTAATAAATAAAAATTGTTTGAGATAAAAAGTGTTTGAGAAAAAAAAAAGAACTAAATTTCTAAAGTTGTTGATGATTTGTGATTTATGATAATATGAAATTGTGGTAATTCCATTAATAAAAACTAAATTATACAAATTATATGAAATTTAATAATGTATGAATATTTTTTAGTGATTTTATTTAATTTTTTTCTCATACTCAATTTGTTGTTTTTTATTATTTTGAGTTGTTAATGAAATAGTTGTTGTGTTTTTATTGCTAATATTATTTTATTTAATATGTATTGTTTTTTGTTGTTGTTGTATATACATATTAAACTGAAAACTAGCGCCATTCTCACACAAAATAGAGCCACAAAACCTGGAAAGATGACGCTCGGTGGCGCCTAGTATATAAAACAACAACAGTAACAAAATTTATTTGTTTTTTAAAAAATACGATAAATGTTTGTATTGAATTTATGTATGAATAACAAATACAATATGTCTGTCTGTCCGTCTGTATTTAATAACGTTTTATAATTTTAAATTTGTGCTGCCAGTTTAGATTATTTAATAGTTCATTGAACTATTCCTAAATTTAATCTAACGGTAAATTTTTCATTTATATATAATTTCAGAAAGTTGGCAGCTACAAAAATGAATTGGCTCATACATTTGTACAATTTTTATCCAGATGTCTTTAATTCAGTTTTAGTTTGGTTTTAGTTCAATTCTAGTTTAGTTCTAGTTATGTTCTAAGGAATGCGCACGAAAAATTTTGTGTATACAATTCAGCTTATAAAAATGAAATCAATTGGTCCATTTCTTTGCACAGGTTCACACTAGGCGACATGTCACAGCGACATCAATTGTTTTGTTGTAACAACCTGGAAATTTAAATTTGGATTTTGTTAAAGGCAGTTTTATTCAACAATTAAATAACAATTAATTTTTTTTTATTAGTTTTTAATAAAATATTTACCATTTTTTGGAATACTCTCCATAAGTGCTTTATTGTTAATTTTTTTGTTATAATGAGTGCACTTCTTTTTAAGCTCTACTTTATTTCTTCGTTCTCTCCTTTGCCTCCACATATCTTCTAGCGTTTTTATTAGGAAATTTTTTACTTTGTGTGTATTCAGGCTACCTTTTTAAAACTTTTTTGATAAAAAATACTGTGCAATTTATTAAATTCCATCCAGAGATGTAGAGATTTTTTTTTAAATACGAATTATTTTGTCTGTGATCCTACAGTCTGTAAATCAAATTTTTATCTTGTTTCAGAGTTCTTTTCGGTGATCGTTCAATCGTTTCAGAGTTCTTTATATTTTTTGTGACTCAAGAAACAATATTTCTCAACTAACCTAAAATTGTTTTATATGATCGACATGTATTTTGATAATTATGTATTTGAACAAATTTCATTTTAAGAAGAACTAATTCACTATTACAATAAAATTTAGCACATAGTCATTGAGAATAACAACAAATGTAAGCTAGTTAACAGTTTTTCACGTATAATAAAAGTTATAAAATATGCACGATTTTTTCGTGCGCAGTCCTTACTTCAGTTCTGGTTCAGTTCTAGTTCATTTCTAGTTCAGTTTTAATTAAGTTCTAGTTCAGTTCTAGTTCGGTTTTAGTTCAGTTTTAGCTCAGCTCTAGTTCAGTTTAGTTCTAGTACATTTCTCGTTATGTTCTAGTTTGTTCAATTTCAGTTTTAGTTGAGATTTAGTTCAGTTCTAGTTCATTTATAGTTCGATTCTAGTTACTTTATAGTTTACTTCTAATTTAGTTCTAGTTAAGTTCTAGTTCAGTGCTAGTTCAGTTTTAGTTCAGTTTTAGTTCAGTTTAAGTTCAGTCTGGTGCTGTTTTAATTCTGTTCTAGTTGTGTTCTAGTTCTGTTCTAATTCTGTTCTAGTTCTATTCTAGCTCTGTTCTAGTTCTGTCCTAGTTCAGTTCTGGTTCAGTTTTAGTTCGCTTTTAGCTCAGTTCTATTTTAGTTCTAGTTAAGTTCTAGTTCAGTTCAAGTTCAGTTTAGTTCTAGTACAGTTCTCGTTATGTTTAGATTTAGTTCAGTTTTAGTTCATTTCTAGTTCGATTCTAGTTACTTTCTAGTTTACTTCTAATTTAGTTCTGGTTAAGTTCTAGTTCAGTTCTAGTTCTGTCTTAGTTCAGTTCAAGCTCAGTTTAGTTCTAGTTAAGTTCTAGTTTAGTTTTAGTTCAGTTCTTATTCAGTTTTGAAAAACTGACCAAAATTTAATTGAAATCAACTATTCGATATGCGATTCTTAAATCTGGTATCTCTAATGAATCTTTTTTATTATTTAACTTTTTATTCATAACTTTTTTGCGTTATTGTTTCTAATAATTTATCTTCTTTTCGTTTTTGTTCTGTTTTATATTGTTGTTCAGTCAGAGACAGTGTTTGAAGTTTAGCGCCTCATTATGACTAGATTTTATCAATTCACATGTGTTATGTGTTCTGGCTAATTAAGAGTATATTCTTAACTCAGTTTAAAAATGTTTTAAATATCAAAAAAAAAAAAAAAAAAACACTCCTAAAAAAATTGTTAACAAGCACCCAACCAGACCAGTCAATTAATTTCAAGTAATTTGTTCAAAATTGTTTTGCTTACTTAGTTAATGATCACTTTGTTTTCTTTCGTTTGAATTTATTATACAACATTAATTGTTGGGAACTAAACGTTTAAAGCAAGTTATTTTGGTTTTCTTTTTTTATTTGTGTTTATTTTGGTAAATGGTTTTGTTGAACTGATTTCAATTACTATAAACCAGAAAATATAAAATAAATCTATAAAACAACATAGAGATATCAATTCCTATTATGAAAATTATTTAGGTTTGTATTGATGGAGGTATTATTGGCGCCACTTATAGAAATTCAAGTAGAAAATAAGTTATAACTTTTTTTTTTTTACTTTAAAGTAGAATAGACGGCAAAAAGGAAATTGATTGATCACCTACTAAGGAATACATAAAACACGAATACAAAAGCTAAACTCTCATATATAAAGGTAGAACCTAATGTAAATAGTTATAATTAAGTAAATGACATAATAACCCGAAAATAAATAGCTAGAATGGAAGGATCTCACAATAAATCTAACTGAAAACTAACTTTGAGAATGTATTAGTAAATAAATAAGGTGCTACAAATTAATTTTTCAAATTACTTATTGACTTCATTTAAAAAATTAATAACAAAAACTTAAAATGTACATTAATTTTTTTCCATTGCAATTTTATTAGTTTAATGCTATTTTTTATGGCATTTTTCTATAAACGCATTTAAGCTAATCAAACAATTTAGCATTATTAATAATGTTTTGATTTGTTTTGGATAACTTCATTTGTTTAATTTTTGAAGAAAATCACTTTCAAATTCTTTCCAGGTTTGCTTAATTTTTAGTTTTAATTCCATTATTGTCAGTAAGGTTTCATTCTGTGCATTTCTTGCGTAAACTTTACGGGCCATGTACCTCGACAGATTCTCCATTGGACTTAAATTCGGACTGTCAGCCGTTCACTCCAATAGTGGAATACTATGTTCATTAAACCACGATTCAAATTGGTTCGAGACACGGATTGTAGCGTTATTCTGTTGGAATGGAATATGCAATGAGAAGAGCATCTTCTAACAGTTCACTACAAATTGTACTGTTAATTTTAGTTGAAACAAAACATATTTTTGATTTTTCTGCAGCATAAAAAGGCTGCCCAAACCATAACACTGTCCCCACCGAAATTGCGCTTCGACATACAAATTTCGTTCTACCTGAAATCATGTCAATAGTAAAAATATGAATTGATATCGCCCAAATTGAATTTCTTTTCCTCAGAAAAGATTATTTTATTCCACTCATCTATTCATTTTATATATTTATGGGATTATTCCACTGAAATTATCACCAATATGTTCTGATGGCTAAATTAAAGAATAAAACAAAAACAAGAAACAAATATTTCTTACATAAAAAAACGTGCCGTTATATCGCGAGTTATTATAACCTCACAACATTGTTTTTGGTTAAGAGAAACGAATATACCTCAAAGAAAAACAAACATTTTAAATGCGTTTATAGAAATATGCACCAGTGTATGTTTATTATATTTATTTTTGTCGTTGTTTATATAATCTAATATTAATTTGTTTGTTTTTATGAGCAATCATAGATCGTTTAACTAATAAAAATTAGTTAACAAATAATAATTTTGTCTACAGCAAAATTATAGTAAAATAGACTTTATAAATAACTATTTAATATGATTGTTAAATTAATTGGAAATAGGTATAAAAATTAATTAATTTTATTAGCTCTATTATATCGTTAGTTATTATAACAACATAACACTGTTTTTGGTTAAGAGAAACGAAAATACCTCAAAGAAAAACAAACATTTTAAATGCGTTTATAGAAATATGCACCAGTGTATATGATGATATGTGAGATAGTAAATATATTTAATATCTCTCTAACTCTGGTTTGTTGCTTGTCTCCGCTACATAAAGTTTATTTTATAGGGTATCGATATAAAAGTATTTCTTTTCAATTGCATATCAGTAGCTACTGTTTCATATACATTTCTTTGTAAATGGTTAAAATAGATTCCCATTACCACAATTAAAAACCACAACAACATGACGGATTGATTTTTTATTCTTTCACAAATGCTAACAATTAAATGTCTCCATTAGGCATGAAGTCAATTGGTATTAATAATTATTTTTCAATTGGCATTACTGGCACTCCAGTTTATAAATTCAAATATTTGTAAAGTACAAAACAATTGAAATGGAATTGATATTCACGCGCTTAAAAGACCTTAATAATTTTTATGCTGAGAAATTAAAAAAAAAATCTATATACATTAAAGAGCCTCACGAAAAAAGTTGCAAATGTTCCTCTTTAGAAATGAAGATTGATTCCCAAAATATTACATGTGAATGTTAAAATTTACGTGAGCTGGATCATTTTCAAAGCACCATTAAGAATACGTATTTTTTTAAATATCATTATAAATATTTTCGTTAAAAGAAAATTAACTCCAAATTATAATAGAGGCATACTAAGGCCTGAAATATCCATTTAAATAATTATTATGTCTCTTTTCAGTCGCGGAATATTTTTTTGTCATATTTTCTTTATTCAAACATATAATTTTATATATTTCAGACATTTTTCCATATATATTGGATTTTAATGTACCATTGGAATGGTAATTTTATGGTACATTAACATGATCTATCCAGATCAGTGTTGCCGTTTTGGTTATTTTTATTTTTTTGTTATTAAACCAAAATTTAGTTTTTATGAACTATTAGAAAGTATTATTTAGATTACTGTGTAAATTTTGTATATATTTGCAAAGAATAAAATAAATTTAAAAACAAATTTGTGATAAAATGTCAATAAAAATGAAGAAAACACAATTTCAAAGACATCAAAAATGCTAATGAATTGTATTGCGGCACAGAAAATACGCATTCCATTATCTAATTACACTCCACAAACTCAGTTTTGTTCCAACGAACAGTCAATTATTAAAAAACTGCTTCCAAAAAAGAGCATTTTTACCACTTCAAAAGTAGAACTAAGTGCATATTTTGTACTTCATTTTATGAACGTCATAACTCAAAAAACTTTGATTTTTGAGTTAATGATGTAGAAATAAATATTCAAGCTTTATCTTCTGTAAAAATATCGTCTACATATTTGTTATGGCCATCAATTTTTTTAAGGTAAATGGCATTTGAAAACTTTGAATGCAATTTCTACAAAACTAGTTTTTTTGAGTTATGACGTTCTTGAAGTAAATGAGCAAAATGTATTTTGAATAGGGAAAAGGGTAAAAATTTTCTAAGAAAATTTAAATTTCACAAATTTAAAAGTGTTTTATATTATATTTTAACAAAACTAAAACAATATTTGTGCTAAAAAATGTTGTAAACATTATTTTAAAAGAAAAATTTGAAAAGCAATGAACATTAATCATATAAACAGAATATTCTACAACCATGGGTTAAAAAAAGTACTTCTGTAACTATTTTTCAGCACTAGTATTTACTTTCACTTACGACACAATGTTAAAATAAGGACTTTTTCATTTCTTTTTTTTTTCTGGGAACCGTTGTTTTAAACAAATAAATTTTATGTATTTTTCTCTTTTGGGCATTTAAAAGAAAGTTGAGATTAATTTTACTTTACAACTGATATTAAAAAAATATTTTAAACCTGAATATAAAAAAAAAAATATATCAACTTTTACATAAATAACTTCAACATTTTTAATTTTGGTTATTTTATTTTTAATTTGGTAACTTTTTTTCAAAATTTTGGTTACAAAAAATGTTTTGCCGTGGCAACACTGTTACGGTTACTATTGAAGATTACACGTAATTAACCCTTTAACAGCATTATATTCCCGAAGGGTTAAGTTAACTATTTTTGCAAATAAGTCACATGGAAGTAATTATTATACTAAAAGATAGATCAATTTATGAAAAATATAATAAGTTTCTTTAAAATCGTGATGATAATCGAATTAAAGAGATTTTTAAAATTTAGTCACAATTTTACACGAATCTATAGTTTTTATTACAAATGTATACTTTTAGTGAAATTTATTTTCTCAACTAAGCATTTATTTGACACAAAAATTAACTTAACCAATTATGGACCGGAAATCCCAAAATATTACTTGTGCTATTAAAGGGTTAAATTAAAAAATATATCAATAATATTGATTGAGACCTTTGCAATGATGTCCGTCAATCGAAAATTATGTTCAAAATATTTAAAAATTTTAATAAAAAAGTATTTAAAATAAAATATTAGAAAATTTTACTAAAATTTTAATTTTGCGAAAATGAAAACTAATTTTAATTTTTTTTACTCATTATGTATTAAACGTCATTTTGTCCATTGTATTTTTTTTTTTACTAAAAGTTAAAAATTATGTTGTTGATCGAAAACTATATTTTCGGAAGTGTTTTAAATATGGTCCAGCTCACGTGAACGAAATAATTAAAACGAAATATTTTGTGGATTAGCATAAAACATGTCTGTCTTTAATTTTAGGGGGTACATTTGCAATATTTTTGGTCTCCATACAAATCAAGGCACTTTAATATAAATATGTAATTAGCTAAAAAAAAAATATGATCATAAAAATAAATATGCAATAAAAATAAAAAGGGGAAAAAAGTTGTATTTTTTCAATTAAAACAAAATATTTAAAATTACGTGTCAATAGAAAAAATATATATGGACAATTCCAAGAAAAAGCGACCGAAAAAGGGAATTTTTTTACTTGTTGTTTTTCAATTTTCATACACTAACTCCATTAAGCCTTTTATCAATTTTAGTTTTCAGTTTCACGATATTGCGAAAACTCGCGATTTTATTTCGCTTTTTTACTTTTTTTTATAAACTTAAAAATATTCAAAAGTATGTAACTTTAAATAGCAATGTCTCTGATAAGGCTTTGTGAATTTTAATGATGAAAT
Organism: Protocalliphora azurea; assembly: GCA_932274085.1. Taxonomy (NCBI): domain Eukaryota; kingdom Metazoa; phylum Arthropoda; class Insecta; order Diptera; family Calliphoridae; genus Protocalliphora; species Protocalliphora azurea. The sequence goes on along the minus strand of OW026523.1, from coordinate 76,597,963 downwards.
GAAACGTCGTTTGAATTTGGCTTATGTCGGCTTTAATACGAATATTTTAAATGCAAGTAAGATTTTTAAAAAATGCATTTTTATGCATTTGTGTTTTTTAAATGCATTTTTCGTTAAATATGCTATTTAAAATTTTAGATTTTTTAACATATTTAGAAAGAATTTAAATAAAAATCTCAAATTTTTGGGACGCGCAAATCTTTTCAAAAAATATGTTTCACATTTTTTTTCTTATTTTTTGAAAAAAAAAGAAATGATTTAAATTTATATTAAAGTTAACAAAATATAGAAAGTATGCAATTTCAAATATTCACATCTCTTGAAGTTTTTAAGGGATTTGTATAATTTTAAAAGCATATAAAAGGCTATTATCTTCTTTTTGAGTATTTCAGTCGGCATTTCCAAAATATTCTTTTCATCAACAAATATTTGCAAAATAAAAATGCAATTCATAGATGCATTTTTGACAATTGTGATTTCATTAAATTTTAGTTTTTCTTTCAGTGTATTTAAAATTGTTTTATCTAGTACATATAGCTTTACCTTTTCTAATAAATGCTTAAAAAGTAACCCAATACCTACAAGCAAAATAATACCAAAGTGATTCGAATTCATATTGCTTAGAAGAAAGATTTTATTGTCGCAATAATCATATTTGTATTGTGGAAGTTTCCCCCATCGGGAGAGATTGTGCGCCATAGGCGATACATCTAAGCAGCAAGAAATCAATTAGCTTGGAAGAAAAAATAGGCAATATTGCTAGATAATCATATAGATGAAAAAATAAGATACAGAAGATGTAATAAATATTTAGAAAAATTATCAGTAAATAAATCTTGAAATAATATAATAAAGAAAACTTTTACATCTTGTGAAGCATGCATGTACATAAATCTTAACATCATAAAGCACGAAAACTGAAACGTTCACATAAAATATCCATTTTTTGCCAAAAGACAAATAAATTTCTTCAATATTTTTTTTTTTATTTTTGAACAATTTTCTCGACAACTGAAAAAATTGTGTGAAAAATAAAAGTATTGCGTTAATTTCTTTCAGATGATATCAATAGAATATCATCAATTTATTGCGGAGGTGATAATTACCTTACTGAAAAAGGGCGAAATTTTGAGGATAATAATAAGAACATTTTAGATTTTATATATTTGTTCTTTATTGGCTAATTTTCTTTAAACTGATAAAAATGCAATATTAGAAAAATATTGCTTTGACGATTTTCATTCAAATGATAAAAAGAAGATACATTTCTTTCAAGAAGATATCTTCCAAATGTTTATAGGGATACATTTTTTAAATAAAATATGTAATCGTATTCACATTTTAAAAATAATACCAAAAAAAAAAAAAAAAAAGAATTTTTATATGAAAAAATATGAATACGTTTTAGAGAAAGCGAAATTGTGCAAATGGATTTTTATTTTAATGTACAGATTTCCTACTTTCTAAATATACTAAAAAAGTAAAATCTGAAGGAGCGTATTCAACGGAAAATGCACTTAAAAAAATGCAGTTGCATTAAAATGCAATTGACAAAAATCTTTTTCATTCGTGAAATATTCGTATTAAAGCTAATGTCAGACGCCGCACAATGGCTCAGAATCGTTTTACATCGACCAAACCTCTGAAACTTTTGAATCGATAGAGATATTTAGATTTTATTTTTTATATATTTTCTTGAAATTTTCTTCACTAATTTCACTAAAATTCAGCAGTTGTTCAGAAATTTAAGGCTAAATTTGAACTTTTTTTTATAACATTTAGTATGAAAATGTGGATTTTTTGTTATTTGAATTAGCTTTACTTATAAAAAAAAGTTATAAACAGATAAAAGAAAGATTGTAATACTTAGAATAATTTTGTGAACAGGTTCCCAGTTTATGAATTCTAGAACAGGTTACACTAGAATCGGTTGACGATTTTTAAATATTTATTTTATTTTTTATTTAAATAATATTAGGGACAAAAATTTTTATTTTTTATAATAACTAAAAGTTTTTTAATGTTTATTTTATTTTTTACTTAAATAACAATAAAAGAAAATTATAATTATTATTTATTCGGTTCGAAAATAGCCTGCAAATATTACATATTTTGTTTTATATTATTTCTGTCCTCTAACAGCCCTTTTGCTTCTTCATCTCGATGTTCTACTTTCCATTGATGAGAGGATCTGACGTCGCCAGTAATATATTAAATATATCTTCATTTGTAGAATTTCGTATATTTTTCTGATATTGTGAACTCATGCAGACATATTTCTCTATGAATATTTGGTTGTAGTCTCCTTCGCATAATCACCAAAATTTCTGGTATCAATTTGTTCGTTGCACACAAATACATAGATAATTATTAATCTTGATAATCTTGAAATAAGATTTATATCAACACCTGTTGATGTGTTTCCATTATTCGTATTGCTTGATCCTTGTTTTGGTTGTTCTATAATCAACCCATATTTAAGAAATTCGTCCTGAATATGTTACTTTTTTAAACTTTCTAACTCTTTATTGGTATCGTCGTTTTGTATTAATCTTGTAGGTTTAAGATCCAAATCATAAGTGATTTTTAGTATGTGTTCCATGAAAATATTTTGCGAGTAATTTCATTCAAATGGAAAAAGTGTTCCACAGACGGGTCAAGAGGACACTTTCGCCTTTTATCTGGTAGTAAAATTTATTAAACCCCTTTTGACCCTCAATAGTTCCATTCTATTAAGATTTAAATTTGACTAAAATTTAGTACCTGAGAAAACATTTAAAAACATTTAATCACTCAATTCCACAAAGTCTTTCCATAAATATTATTATTTAAAGTTTTATACTTTTGAGACCTTTTAGGTATTTTTTTTTTTGGAAAGTGAAAAAGGGAACTAAGATCGTGAGTTTTCAAAATTTTATTATTAAATCATTTGCGTGCAAAATTTTATGAAAATCAAAGGAGACTAGTTAAATTTTTGGGCATTCTTTCATGGAATTGTTAATATATTTTAAGTCTAATATAAGTATGTATATAGGTACATCCAAAAATTATTTATTTATTCTATGCAATTTTTTCCATATACTCAAAATCTATTAATATGTTTTTTTCTCTTTCATTTCAGTTACCCTCAATTAAAACCCAATTTGAAATATGAAAAATAATTTTGCACACTCGAAAATCTTTTAACAAAATGTCCATCAAGTTGAAATGTTAAAAATAATGTATAATCTGAATGCTCTTATTGATAATGGATAATTATTAAGAACAAATTACAAAAAATCCAAAAAAAAAAAAATAATTAAATAAAATAAATTAAATAATAACAAAACAGTTTAAAGCAAAAAAAGTAAATCAATTCAATAAATAAAATGGAACCTCAGTTACAATTAAATTTTATTTTATGCCTAATCTTAGCAACCTGGCATGTTTATGGTGATGAAAAATTATATGGTAAGTGTTTAATTAATTTGTAAAAGGTTTTATTATAAAAAGTATTAATTTAATATATAGAATTAAAAGAGCTTAAACAATATTTGAACAAATGGTTGAATCTAAAATTAGAAAAGAACTACGTTAGAAGCAAAATTTTGACTATAGAAAGAACAAAATTTGAAGCTATCATTAAAGTATTTTAACAAGAATAATTTGGACTCTAAACTTGGACTCTATAAAGACTAACGATTGGTACTAAATTTAAATTAAATGAACCGCAATTGGTGCTAAATTTTAACCGATCTAAACTAAGCATAAAGTTATTTAAGACGTGCTGTTAAAGCTAAATAATTTGCACACTTTAAAGACCTACTCTTAAATCTATATTATGACTTTATAAACCCATATGATTTAAGCAAAAATTAGGACTATATAAAGATTAATTAATATTGATTTTAACTATATAAAACCTACGGCTGAAGCTAAATTTGGATTATCTAAAGAACTATTTTAGAACTTTAATTTGAATATTATATTAAGACATGAGTTCGAAGTTGAATTTTGATTTTATAAATACTTGCGATTGAAGTTGAATTTTGTCGATATAAAGATTCTATTATGACATACGATTTGCACTAGACCCAAATCTCTTGAAGTCCAATTTCATTAATTTTGACGGTATTTGAAAAGAAACGTATTAATATTATGTGTTATGATTTAAATATTATAATTATATTTATAATTTATTTTTTAGAAAAATGCATTTCCAATGTAGATACATTTTATATATAGAATATATCGCTTATTTGCTGCAAGAACGTCATAACGTCAAAAAAAAAATTATGTTTTTAGAGACGCATTTTTAGTTTTAAGTATGTATATATTTCTTAATCGTCTTGAATAATAATAATAATAATAATAATAATAATAATAATAAAAATAATAATAATAATAATAATAATAATAATAATAATAATAATAATAATAATGTGAAATTTAATCACTTTTCTAGGAAACTTTACTATATTGACAACACATTAGCCGACGCACAAATAAAATTTTAGGTGCACAGTGGGGTCAAGCATAAAATTTTTGGTAATAAATCTGTATCTCCTAAATTATTGTTTGGATCGAATTGATATGTATGGAATAGTTGTAGAAGAGAACCTTAGATTTCAGGAAAATCATCTTGTAGTCACCCTGTGATAACCTGAGATAAGCTACAGGGTGACTAAATTGGCTACCTCGAGTATGTAATATGTAAAAGTTTCGAAACTTCGTAACTTCTACAAATCAAGTGTGATTTCAAAGTCTTTTATAATTCTGCAAAGTGCTTGACAAAATAAAGAAACAAAATATCCCAACTCACTTAAGTTATCTCTTACAGTTAAAAAGATATTTACCCTTGAATTTTGAATTTTTGTCAAATCGATTTAAATCTATTTTAAGAATAAATATCTTCAAAATAAAACTCGCGTGACACTTTTTTTATTAATCGAAAAAATTAATTTTTTTTTCTAAAATTTTCAATGCTGGTTATAGGGTGCAAACCTAAATCAATTTAAAATTTCTTTATTAACCATTTATGAAGCCTTGTCTTTTTAAATATATAAAGAAAAAAAAATTTTATTAAAAATATTTTGAGAAAAAAAGTGAAAGAATAATACTATATTTTTGTAAAAAAAGAAATTTTTCATACTAATTTCAGAGTTCAAACAATTTTCATGTCTATACGAATTGAGATAATCAAAAATTTTTTTCAGCATATTATTTTGGAATATATTACAAATTACGGTATATTAAAAAAAATCCTTCATTTACCACAGTACTTATTCCGGAAAAACGAAAAAAAGTAGAGTTAAAAAATCGAAACTTCAAAACTTTTTAACTGTAAGAGATAACTAAATTGAGTTAGCGTATTTACACTTTACAGAAATATAAAAATCTTTGATGTCAGACTTGATTTGTGGAAGTTACTATTTTTTTAAACTTTTATATACTTAAGGTAATCTCAACTTTGACATCCTGTAGATTACCTCATGTTATCACAGGGTGATTACTAGATGATTTTTCTAAAAGCTTAGGTCTTTCTCTACAACTTCATGCATTTAAATTCGATCCGACCAGTAGTTTAGGAGATACAGATTTATTATCAAAAATTTTGCGTTTGGCCCTGTTGCAAGGAATACACAATAGATTATGAAATTTTAACAAAATGCTTTTATCGTGATACTGTCTGAATTGTAAAATAATTGTACATAAGACTTTGTTAGTTAAGAGAACACATTATTATTGCTACATTTGCTATGCACAAGTGATGTTAACGCAAAATTTTTGTTTTTTTTTAAGTTATGACGTTGTTGCAGCAAATGAACGATATATAATAATATATCATGCATTCCAGGAGAAATCACTGAAAAAATGTCGGTTTTTGACTTTGATATTTACGCTAGGGAATAAAAAAGTCTCGAATAAAAATGGCGATTTTATTCGCGACTTTTGTTTATAGAAAATGGTCAAAAATATACGAATTTTTTAGGTATAAATATTAATAACTTTTTAATTTGCAATCCATTTTCACTGAAATAAGAGCAAGCGAAAATGTAACTAATTCTGATAATCAAAAAATAACATCATTTAAAGAAGTGCATTTATAATGAAACTGCATTTTTTAGATGAATTTTTTAAAATGTTCTCCCAATTCGATTTTTATTTTTTCATTACATCTTAAAAAGTGATTTATTTACTCAATAATTCAGTTTAGGTTTTTGTGTGACTGAAATCTTTACTATTTTTAAAAATTTGTAGTAAAGAAATCACTTTTTCAAATACAAAGTATTATTATTATTTTTTTTTTATATCAAAGGTCCAGTAGATCTAGTACGTTTACGCAAACATGTAATGATGTAAATGATGCAGTTTCATATTTTTAAGTGAATTTTTTTTTGGAATTTCTTCGTCAAAAATTTTGAAGAATATATAAAATTATATGAAGGGCATACTATGTTCGTCCGACTCTATTTCCGGATTATCCATTATCGAGGCTTAAATCAATAAAAGTATTTACACTAATTCTTTAAGCCAAGTGCTTTAATGTTTCTCTAAATGTCATCAATTTTTAAAATACTTAATTTAAACTTATGTAATAATATAACAAAAAGTTTTCCAAATAATTTGCAAATGGATTTGGATAATCTTAAATAATATTATGGGAAATATGCTCGTGATTATTGGTTCAAAATATTGTTCATTTATTGTTTCCCACTGTGGAACGTTCGAAAAATGCTATATCTGATATTTGATTTTGATTTACTTTATATGGGGGCTACTATATATATATATATATATATATATATATAGTAGTATATATATATGTATATATATGTATGTATATATATATATATATATATATATATATATATATATATATATATATAAATTTTATATTTCAAGTCGCAAAATACTATTTATTTGAAAAAAAAAAAATCAAATGGGGAGAACATTTTGAAAAGTGCATCGAATAATGACTCTGCGTTGGAAATGCATTTTTGTAAAAAATGAATTTTTCTTTTACTATGATATTAAGGAAACGTAGTCAATGAAATTGGATTTCAGCTTCAAAAGATATGTATAATTAGAGATTCGACGTTGTGAAATATTTTGATTTTTTATAGAATTTTAATCCGGAATAAAATTTTCTGTCATTTTAAAAAATAAAACAGTTATGATTTATTAGTGGTATAAAGTGTGTCTATGCCAAATATGAATCAAATCGAAAGACCTAAGGTCATTTCATATTTGATGTCTCATGGAATTCTTGCTATAGAATACATAGAAAATGAATTTGGACTTTATAAACACCAACAATTTATGCCAAGTTGAACTGTATAAATAACTATGATTGAGACAAAATTTTGACTATAAATTAATTACAACTAAACTACAACTGGACTAGAACTAAAAATAAACTAGAACTGAACAAGAATTGAACTAGAATTAGACTAGAACTAAACTTGAACTGAATTAGAACTAAACTAGATTTTTTTTAATTTTATCTCTTTATTTAAAATTTTTAAAAATTCACTGGAACAGAAATAAAACTGAACAATAACTGAACTACACCATTTTCAGTTGTATTTCAGAAATTTCTAATTATAATTTATAATTTTCTATTTATATTTCAGAAATTTTTATTTCTAGTTCAAAATTTTCTAATTGTATTTTCGAAATTTCAATTTTTATTTCAGAAATTTCTAATTGTATTTAAGATTTTTTTTTTTTTTTTTATAGAAAATATAATTTGCTGAAATACAAATGGAAATTTTGGAAAACAATTAAAAAAAAATTGAAATAAAAATGGAAATTCCTAAATTATAATTAGAATTTTCTGAACTGAAAATAGAATATTCTGAACTACAAATAGAAATTTCTGAAATATATTTAGAAAATTCTCCAACATAATTAGAAATTTCTAAAATATAAATAGAAATTTCTGAAATTTAAATAGAAATTTCTGAAATATAATTAGAAATTTCCGAAATGTAATTGGAAATGGTGTAGAAATGTAGAACTAAACTTGTACTCAATTAGAACTGAAATAAAACTGATATAGAACTAGAACTGAACTAAAATTGAACTAGAACTGAACTAGAACTGAACTAGAACTAAACTTGAACTGAACTGGAACTAAACTAGAACTTTATTTATTTTATTTCTTTAATTAAAATTTTTAAAAATTCCCAAAAACGGAAATTAAACTGAGCAATAACTGAACTAGAAATTAACAAAGATTGAACTATAACTGAAATAGAACTGAACTTCAACTAAACTAGAACTCAACTAGAACTGAAATAGAATTGTATTAGAACTGAAATAGAACTGAAATAGAATCGAATTAGAACTGAAATAGAACAAAACTATAACTAAACTAGAACTCAACTAGAACTGAAATAGAACTGAACTAGAGTTGAACTAGAATTGAACTAGAATTGAAATAGAACTGAAGTACAACTAAACTAGAACTAAACTAGAACTCAACTAGAACTGAAATAGAACTGAAATATAATTGAATTAGAACTGAACTAGGACTGAAATAGAACTGAAATAGAACTGAACTAGAGTTGAAATAGAATTGAATTAGAACTGAAATAGAACTGAAATAGAACTGAGCTAGAGTTGAAATAGAATTGAATTAGAACTGAACTAGGACTGAAATAGAACTGAACTAGAGTTGAAATAGAATTGAATTAGGACTTAAATAGAACTGAAGTAGAACTAAACTAAACTAACCTAGAACTGAGCTGACGTAAATTTGATTAGTCGTGAAAGAGAACTAATCTGAAATGTTTAAGTGATTAAGATATAACTAACACCTCTTTATAAATTCCTCTATATTGCAATGAAACGGATCTAAAGTTTTTTCTTTTTTTTACAATAAGTAAAACGACCTTGTCAGTATAAATGTATTTCAAAATTGTGTTTAAATAAATGTCGGTGTCGTTTGAAAATTAAAAAAAAAACTTTTGGTCAAATTAAACTAACAAATTCAATAATTATTTTTTCTGGGAAATTTCAATTTAGTTAATATATTTAAGCCCTTATTCATAATAAAAATTTTGAATTTATAAACTTTTTATTAAACAAGTTTGTACGGAAAAATTTTCTGCAAAACTCTGATCAATTTAGAAAATTTATTATGAAGAGGGCAGTTATTGTAAAGGAGTTAATTTTGCTCATTGTTTGTTCTTAGTGACGATTTTTTAAAGATTATTTTGTATTCAAAGAGTTTAAATAAAATCTATATAGTATTTTTTTTTTGTTAAAATTAAATACAACAATTCGTATGGTAAATTACTAGATCTGGTTTTGAACCAGTCGATTGTTCCTTGCAGCGCACAGATCCAATTACAGCACCCTATGACCGCTATCATCCTACTCTAGATATCAACCTTAATGTTCCATTTAAAAGTAGCTCCCACTGTACAAAAACTATATATCTAATATGAAACAAAATTTTAACTGTGACCCGAAATCTTTTTATAAATTTGTTAATTCCAAAAAGAAATCTGGTGGCTTCCCTAAAACAATGAAGTACGGTGCTAACGTATCAAGTGACGATCAGATAATAAGTAACTTGTTTGCTGATTTTTTTTTCACCACTTACTCTGATTCCCAATATGATTTAAATGAATACCCACATCCAATTGCGGTCCATCAAGCGATACACTTTTATCCAATCCACACTTTTAGACTCTTTAAAATCTGTCCTCATACCACATGGGTCCTGATGGTGTTCCTAGTTGTGTTCTGAAGAATTGCGCACATGCAATAGCTATTCCATTAAGCATAATATTTAATTTATCCTTAATACATGGTTATTTTCCTCAGTTGTGGAAAGACTCATTCATTATTCCGCTATTTAAATCTGACAGTAAGTCATATGTCACAAACTATAGAGGCATAGCAAAGTTAAGTGCAATCCATAAACTTTTTGAAAAGTATGTTACCGACAATCTCATTCATCAAATTTCGTCCCTACTATCTTTCTGTCAACATGGTTTTAGAAAAGGTCGCTCATCAGTAACTAATCTCAAGCAGCTGACTACTACAGTAAATCGTGGATTTATTAAAAGGAAATTTACAGATTGTATCTACACGGATTTTAGTAAAGCTTTTGATAAAGTCAATCATAAATTACTGCTGATAAAGCTTCATGCTATGGGTCTTACACACGGGAATTTAAATTGGATTAAATCATATTTAACAAACCGAAAACAAAATGTTGTTTTTAATAATACTACATCAAAAAACATTATTGTAAGTTCTGGTGTGACCCAAGGTAGCCACATTGGTCCAATTTTATTTTCCTTATTCATCAATGACTTGCCGTGCATAATTAAATATTGTAACGTCTTAATGTATGCCGATGATGTGAAGGTATTTCATAGCTATGACAATAACATTGAAAAAAATTTGCTGCAACATGATTTGGATGGACTATTTCAATGGTGCGTGCTTAATTTAATGGAACTTAATTTAAAAAAATGTAAACATATGCGTTTTTCAAGAAATGATAACGCTTTATTTAACTTTTCACTGGGTGGACATCAACTTGAATTGGTTACGGAATTTTAAAATCTTGGAATACTTTTGGATCCAAAATTATATCTCAAGAAACACATATATGTATATGATGGTAAACGAAGCTCGCGTTGTGTTGGCTTTAATAAAACGATGGGCCAAGGAGTTTACTGAAGCAATCATTACTAAACGGTTATATACATCTTTAGTCAGACCAATCTTGGAATATGGATCTGTTATATTATAGAATCAGTTAAAAAACAATTCCTTCTTTTTTGCTTGGGTAATTCAACATGGAAACCTAACGTCAATATTCCTCCTTATACTACAAGGCTTGCATTAATAAAATTACCAACGTTGGAGAGCAGAAGAACTATGCTTAGCGTTTCATTTTTATTCAACCTAATAAATGGTGCAGTTTGTTCCTATTTACCACTCAGCAACATAAATTTTAATGTTCCTTTCCCATCAACTCGTTTCTACATTCCAATCTATTTACTTACAAGTTTTCCAAACTAATTATGCTAATTCTGATCCTTTAAGAAAATTGTGTAAACATTATAATGATTTTTATTTTCTTATTGATTTTTCTGTTAATGTCAATGTTAATATTAATGTTAATGTAATGTTAATGTTAATGTTAATGTCGTTAATTAAATGGATGTCTTAATCTTTATTTTGTATATTATATTATTATATTTCATATTCTATATATTATATATTGTATATTATGTAAATTTCTTATAATTGGTCTGTAAGGATTTATTCCGTAGACCTTAAATAAATTAAGAAAAAAAAAACAATATCGTATCTATGTAATTTGATTCAATGGGTTTGATTGGCATGAAATAATATTCATTGACATGTCCAATTTTAGCAAATGCAATCAATCAATCAGTTGGTTGGTTATTTCAGATTGAATGAAAAGTAAAGTGTTTTAAAAATGTTGTACGAAGTGAATTATGTATTATGTGAATTCAAGAAGACAAAATTGTCACTAATTTATTTAGACGAAATATGATTCATTTAAAAGTTCATACAATTACATTAAAACTCAAGAAGTTAAAATATTAATATGTTTTAAATAAACAAAATACGTTTCGAAGGACCATTTTTAAACACCCATTTGTTGAGGTATACATTGTAACGTGGAAATAGTACACTCAATACTACTATTTTCACGTACATATTTCTTAATATATTAATTTATGAAATTACTACTATTTCTTTATGTATTTTTAATTATTTTCTTTTTCATACTAATATATTGAATATTTTATTAGTAATAGGTAAATACATTGAGCGCCCCTACTGTAAATACTATATACACACCCACACAAATGTGTAACAACTGCTTTAGTTGTGCAGTTGATATTGCTTAATGGTCAACAAGCAATATAATTCTCATTTAGTATATACATGACTAAGTATAAGTAAACAAAGTTTGATTACCGTCGGGGCGGTTCAAACAAGACAAAAATCCGCAAAGATTATTTTATATAATCGGAGAGCCAACTAGATTTTGTGAAAGTAAAGTTTAGTCGTATTTTACACGAGTGACTTCGGTTGCTGCGTTCTCACGAGTGGCCTTGTGGCTGTTCGTTCTCACGAGTGGCATTGCGGCTGTTCGTTCTCACGAGTGGCCTTACGGGTGTTCGTTCTCACGAGTGGCCTTACGGCTGTTCGTTCTCACGAGTGGCCTTGTGGCTGTTCGTTCTCACGAGTGGCCTTCTGGCTGTTCGTTCGCTTAGTAGAATATTAACCCGTAGAATTGCATGGTAGTAGTTGTTGAGAAGTAGCTAGACATTAACTTTAAGAGACCATTGTACGTATTGTAGAAAAAGATACAACCTTCGGTTCCCGAAGCTGCCACCTGAAACAGAAACCGATCCTGCTGAATACTCGAATCCGATAGACAGCTGAAAGTGTTGAAGCCGAACGTACGACGCCGATCTTAATTCTACTACTGAACCCAGAATCTTCGATCCCCGAAGCTGCCACCTGTACCAGAAACCGATCCCGCCGTAAACCCGAATCAGTTTGACAGCTGAGTGTGTCGAAGCCGAAAGCTCAAAGCCGATTCTACTACCGAACCGATCCTAATATAAGCCGAATAACCGAACCGATCCTAATATAAGCCGAAGTGTCGAAGCCGAACACACGACGCCGATCTTAATTCTACTACTGAACCCAGAATCTTCGATCCCCGAAGCTGCCACCTGTACCAGAAACCGATCCCGCCGTAAACCCGAACCAGTTTGACAGCCGAGTGTGTCGAAGCCGAAATTTCAAAGTCGAAGCTAAGAGTGTCGAAGCCGAAAGTTCAAAGTGCAAGCCAATTAACCGAGCCGAGCTTCTATAAGCTGAATGACCGAAACAAACATAATCTAAGCCGATCAACCGTACCGATATTAACATACGCCGAAGAGCCGAAATAAGCCTTGTTGAAGAAGGAAACGCAGAAACATTTATTAAGCCGGTGGTATCCGAATTGGAGTTATAGAAATTATTCTTTCGTAAAAACTTTATATTTTGTACTTGAAATATTCTGACGTATTCAATAAAGAAACTATTATTATTTTAACCCCCCAGAAAGGGTAAAACAAACGTCTTATTACTTAAGGTTTGTAGATCCGTAAGTAGACCCTGGAGGCCACTAAGTTACCTCAGCGACGACAAAACCACGTTATAACATACACATTTTGAAATAAGTTTCAATTTTCCAAGAAACTTAATTTAAAACAAATTAAATCTTGTCAACAATGAACAGGGTCATACTTATAAATTTCAATTAAAAAAGAAACGGATTTTAAATTCTTAATATGTTCCCCTTTTACATTTTTTTTTGCCTTTTGCAAATTAATTAAATTAAATTAAATTCATGTTTATAGCACTTCTGTCGCCGATTATGTTACATTTTTTTTTCTGTACACTTTTAAAACGATTTTAATTTAAATGTTGATGTTAAACATGGGTGGCAACTGAATGTGTTTTGCACTTTTTTTGTGCAAATAAAAAGTATATAAAAATTTATTTAAGATTTATGGCATCTTATAAGTTTAAATTGTTTTTTTTTGTTTGCAAGTGTGTGTAATATATTTGTAGGCATTTGTGTTTAAATTTTATATTTTCAATTTATCTTTGAGAATTTATTTCTACTTATTTATTTATACTCGTCGTCGCTTAGAGGTACGAAAGTATAGAGTTTAACGCCAACGTATGATTATTTGTTTATTGAATGGTTTATTTTTTATGAATGAATTTTTTTCGTGTGTATGCGTTTGTCTTTTAATTCATTTAAAAATTGTTTGTTTTTTTTTCTTCTTGCTGCTTTTGGAATGGCAAGTTTTGTGAATTTATGACTTCAGGTAGATATACAAAGTTAAATATTTACACACAGAAAAAAGATTCATTGGAAAACGATTAGGGTAATTCTAAAATATTTCGAACCAGTTGGAATTTTGATCATCACCTATTTTAATTTTAATGAAATTCAGCGTATATAATCCACTCCTCTATGCGTTTCATATAGCAAAATTGAAGCTTGAATAATTGTATCAAATTTCAACAAACTTGGTATCATTGGAAAGGACTGAAATTCTTCTTTATCATAAAGTTAAAACAAGTAAAATCTTTCTGATGCAAGGAGCTCTAAAATGAAAAAAATATCCTTTATCCTTGAATATCCTGCAAAATGGAATTTTAATTTTCATTCTTTTTTTACACATTTTATCATTTTGTCTTTAATTTATTTAAATTTTAATATAACAGATCATTATTTATTGAAATAAGTTGCATATATAGGTCATTCCTCATCCCGGAAAAATAATTTGATATTATTTTGGAAATATCAGGAACACATTAACAGACCCTTAACCCACTAAAACCCACATTACAGAAATGGCCGTATTATTTATGACAACTTTAAAGATTATTTACTAAAATTTGATACATGATCGGTCCATTATTTCACCTATATCCCTCGGAATAGTAGCTTAACGCATATAAATATCTGAAATATGTTTCAGCACATATAAGTTTTATGCAAATATAGATCGTTCACTAAATTTCAAAGTGATCGGTCCATAATTGACTATGGCTCCCACATTGCTAAAAAATACTTAACCGTGCATAAATCTCACATAAATGTTAATATTGAAATAAAATTTTACATAAATAATTTTCATATACCATTGAACCATTGTAATAAATTTCATAACGATCATTCCACGATTGACCATAGGTCCCATATAAGGTCCTCTCCTTTCATGAAGGGTATTATATGGTCGATCTTGACCAAAACTGCTTGTTATTGTTCTTTCTTATTTGTTTTGATATTAAATTTAAAAAAAATATCTGAACAAAGATATTAATTTATTAGCAAAATTGTGCTAGCTGCTATAGACAAACTCTTATAACTTCTGATCCCATTGAGATACCATTTTGAAATTTTTAAGCATTATATCAAAATTAAGATAAAGGATATTTTTTCATTTTAGAGGTCCTTGCGCCAGAAAGATGTATTAGTTTTATGACTTTATAATAAAGAATAATATCAGTCCTGTCCACTGATATTAATTTTGTTAAAATCAGTAATGCCCGAGGTGTCCTACTTTAGAGGTCCATAAAACATGAACTATAAATGATATGGAACTAATTGATACGCGATAAAATGCACAATGATTAGTTTGATGAATACCTCAAATTAAAAAAAAAAAACAAAATCGAATATATAAAACTTTTAAAACTATAATTTTAGGTCGAAAGTTTTTGGAATAACCCATTACCAAAGCTAAAATTTTATAATAACACTTAATATTACATAGCTGTGGTAAAAAAAAAAAAATGCCAAATATGAAGGATTTTCCATATTCATAATGTTTTTAAATTAATCGTGATGAAATAAGGGTTCCTACAAAAAAAAAAAAAAAAAAAAAAAAAAAAAAAAAAGATTGAAGAAATTCTTTGATTTATTTAGCAAATATGTTTTTATAAATTAAAAGAGAATACCGAATTTAAATAACATTTTTGAATTTTACTCCTAAATAATGATCAGATAGTTTTTAAGAAAATCAAATTCGGGGTTCAAAATCAATAATACTGGTAGGCAAAAAAAATCCTCCCTTAAAGACGAATAGTTGGACTATATGGATTTTGATATGCAAAATATCAAAATATATTTTATGTTTTTCTTTAGTTTTTTAATAAAGCAAATTTTAAAGATAATTTTTTTCTTTTTTTCATTCACAATAGTTTATAACTTTTTAGTACATTCCATAATATAAAGAAACAAGATTGTTTCACTTTTTCTTTCGGTAGCCATATTAACGTTCTGACGTTTATTGGGATTACGAAAAGAAGTGCTACTATACTTTTTCTAAAAATGCAACTTTTTGTGTTGGATTGTTTCATTTTATTTCAAAATAAAGTACTGGATGGATTTACTTAAAATTTTACATAGCCGTAGCAGAGGAGCATACAATTTTAAGTTTGGAAGGATATTTCACATGCCCTTTAGCAGCAGATTGGGTGTGAAGATATGTGAATAAGAATAGCGTTTATTATTTGTCTTTTATTAAACTAGGTATTACTGTAGTAGTGAAGCTTTAGTCGTAACAATGCTATTGACATACATCTATTTTTATATGTTCAATATAGTTTCCCGTTAAAAAATTTTTATAGGAAAACCTCTTAAACGACACGTATTGATAAGCAGAATACAAGGAAAATATTACAAATAAATTAAAAATAGATCTTCAGTTCCATACAGCAATTGAAAATCACGGGCTTAGTACATTTTGTTCAAAAGAGTTTTTTTTATTATTTATTTATTTTATTTTAAATTATTTTAACTCGTGATCTTTTAAAGATATGTGAATAAAATTTTATTAATATGGCTAGAGCTGAGGTACTTTTGAGTTGATTTGGAGAAACACAGATCACTCGCCACCTTGGGTATGTAATTTTTTCAAAAATCGCCAAAAATTCATTGATGATTTTGCTGTAAATATTTTAGTTTTAGAAGTGTTTGGTTAGGCGCAACTAATTTCTATCTCTCTCTCTCTCTCTCTCTCTATATATATATATATATATATATATATATATATATATAGAGAGAGAGAGATATTTGAATTTGGATATTTTGCAACACATTGTCTATTTAATTTAAAATGGTGTCATTTCAATACCTTTTAAAATTAAATAGAGAATATTTTGCAAAATATCCAAATAAAATAGAATAAAAATTAACTGCACTTCGAAAGTCCCAACCATTGAAAAATATTATTACAACGAAAGAATCAAAAATCGAAAAAAAGTGGAATATTTTCCATTTTCTCTTTCTCTACAAACTCTTCTTATTTTTGATATTTTTAATATTTCTATCAAAATAGTTCTGCTTAAATATAAAAATAAACATAATATATTCGTAGTTATAAGAAAATAAGCTATATTTTTCCCAAATACTGAAATACGAAACATTTTTGTAAAGACACAGAAATTACATTTCTTAAATTTCCTATTCTTCCTTATATGCGACAAAAATAGCTTATTTATTGCAACTTGACATAGTCGGAATTGCCAAAAGAGCCACTTGCATGTTCCCTTTATTTTGGCAAAAAAGATATTGTCGTGGAAAAGAAATGCATATTGAAAAGAGTGCTTTTCGAAAAAATTAAAGTTATCAAAGAATTTTGATTTATGATATCTTATGTTTTAACTAAGAGTTTTATTTTTTAGTTTATCGATAAATTGCATAACATAGCTAAAAGAGTAAAAATATAAACATTACATGAAAAAAATTACTATCATGTTCCAATTTACCTTTAGAAGAAAATATTGTCAAACGTTTCTTTTTGAGAAGAAAATTTTTTAGAATTAGATTTTTAAATCGATTTATATAAAAATCTAAAATTGGTTCGGATAATAAAAAAGGATGAAAAAATACGGTTTCATAATAAAATATTTTTTGTATAAAAACCAATTAAAGTTTTTATTAATTCTACAATTTGAAAAATGGATATTATAAAATATAATTTCATAATTGTATTTTGTATTTTATGTTAAATTCACTAATTTCCATTTATTTTAAATAACACTTTTATATAATATAAATTCTAAAAAGCTTTCTTCAATTTTAAATTTCTGGCAACGTTGTTTTAAATTGTTTACAAAAATAAAACTTCAAAAATGCCAGTAAACTTCAAAATGCTTTTTGTGAGAGAAAAGTGAAACTAACTTGTGTTTTTATATTATGGTATATTCCATTTAATTATATTTTAAAACGAATTACATGATAAAGCTTGCAAACGACAAAATTCGATTGAAAAAAAATTCAGTTGTCTCTTTTCTCTGTGTAGAAAATATTGGTTTTCCTTTTTAGAAGAAACGAGGGTTGTAGGATAAGTTGATAAATTTTTAAGTTCACTGGAGTGGATTTGGAATTTATAAGGAGCTATTGAATGAAAACTGAAGTAGAAGTAGAACAGAACTAGAAATGAACTATAACCGAACTAGAATTATAAGTGAAATAAACTAGAACTGAACTAAGTAGAACTGAGCTATAAACAAACTAGAATTATAACTAAACTAGAACTAAAACTGAACTAGAATTATAACTGAACTAAATTATAACTGAACTATAATTGAACTAGAATTGAACTATAACTGAACAAGAACTAAATAAAAACTTAGCTAGAACTGAACTAGAACTGAGCTAAAATGAACGAAAACTGAACTAAGTAGAACAAAACGATAACCGAACTAGAATTATAACTAAACTAAACTAGAACTGAACTTAACTAGAACTGAACTTAACTAGAACTGGACTAAACTAGAATTAGAACTGAACTACACTAGAACTTAACTAGAACTGAACGAAAATTGAACTAAAACTGAACTAGAATTGAACTAGAACTGAACAAGAACTGAATAACAACTTAGATAGAAGTGGACTAAAACTGAACTAGAACTAAACTAGAATTGAAACTAGAACTAAACTAGAACTGAACTACAACTAATCTAGAACTGAACTAGAACTGATATACAACATGAATTGTTAGGCTAGAATAGCGCGGGAAGAATTGTTTGAAGCTAATTTCATGCTACAAAGAACTTTGATTGAGAATAATTTTGTAAAGACTGAAGGGAATTTTGAACCCAATGAATACCTACGGCAGAAACGATTTTGGTATTCAGAAATTACTTTTATTTGAAGCTAATTTGAGACTCTATAAAATAGAAATATCGTAAAAACGGGCGTTTTAAAGAAATTTTATATTTCTTAAAGAAGCTAATTTAAGGTCCAAATAAAACCCACAGTTGCAGGTAACATGGAACTAAATACTTATAATTCAAACTAATTTAAATCTCTATAAATATCGACGATTAAATATAACTTAGGGCACAATGAGGACATTAGATTGAAGCTAATTTGGTAGTAATAGATCTTCAAATAGATCTTATTTGGAACTTTATATAGACCTTGATGAAAGCCAATTTAGGGCTTTAGAAATAACGACGATTAAGGCTAATTTATCCCTCTAAGAAGACTTAAGATTAAAGCTAATTAAATAAAGCTAAAATAAATAGTAGCTAGTTTAGAACTCTATATAGACCTTGGATTAATAGGGATCTGTATTAAGATTTATGATTTAAGTTAATTCAAGACTTTACCTTTATAAGCTTATGCTTAATTGGACCTACATAAAGATCTGCAATTAAGGATAGTTTAAGACTACAAATATACATATATAGTAGAAGCTTATTTGGTATTCAAAATATTTTTGCAATTAAAGATACCACCCTCGTATTTTATATGCTTTTTTTATATTTCTTTGCATTACATAATAATTGCCCATAATCACATTGAGCCGTATAATTATTTTTAATTAAATTTAAATACTATTTTTAAGCGACATCAAATGGTGATCAAAAAAACGCAAACAATTCAATTTTATATGGTGTGATTTATGGGATGTACATTTTTTTGTTTAACCAAAATTAAAATTATTAAACAATTTGGTTGAAAATAACAGGTTTTAAGAAAAAATTATGTTAAAAAATAAAAAAATAAAAAAATAATAATTTATTTTAATAATTTAAAAAAAAATTTTTAGTTTTAAACTATAATTAAAATATATTATATTTATATTAAGAAAAATGATTTTAATTAAAATTTGTTATAAATAATTTTTACATTCTACAACATTTTCAAGAATGTTTCTTTAGTTTTATATTTAATGTAAGTTTTTTTTTTTATTATTTTTCTCATTTTAGGCCTGCATTCGGACG
This sequence comes from Protocalliphora azurea, assembly GCA_932274085.1. NCBI lineage: Eukaryota > Metazoa > Arthropoda > Insecta > Diptera > Calliphoridae > Protocalliphora > Protocalliphora azurea. The sequence goes on along the minus strand of OW026523.1, from coordinate 76,578,160 downwards.
AACTGATATCTGGAGAACTTGTCATACCAAAAAAAGTCTCTAAAACTGGTGAATTTCTAACGCACAATTTAATTCATCATCATGATGAACATTACGCCCACCATCGAAAGCGTAGAAGTTTTAATATGGATGATGATTATAATGGTGCAGCAGCATCCTCAGAACCTAAAGTTCACTATCAATTGCAAATACAAAATGAATTATTACATTTGGAATTAGAGTAATAAATCAAATTGTCATCGACTGTAAATTAAAAATCTAATTTTAATTTACTTTTCATTTTGTATTTCCTTTAGACCTAATTCATATTTCATGACGCCTCATTTGATTGTGGAAAGACACAAAAGAGATTTACGTACACGCAAACGACCACAGAAAAATACAAATTGTCATTATCATGGCAAAGTCAGAGGACAAGAACAAGACTCAAGGGTAGCAATATCAACGTGTCGTGGTTTGGTAAGTGTAAAGATTTCATTTGGGATGCTAACATAAGATAATTTGTATTTTGTAATTTGAAGTTTAAGAGTAAAGAAAAAGAAAAAAAAAAAAAGATTTTTATTTAGATGTTGAGTTGAATCATTTATGTAATGTTTATTGTATTCTGTAAATAATTGTATTGCGGATTACAATAGTTAAGTGTCTGTCTATTTGATTGCTTAGACGGTAATGTCGACTTTGGGGGAAGTCTATAATATAAAACACAGTGTTAAAGTGTTAAGCGTGAGTGTTAAGTCTGTTAAATTTTAGCCGATTTTGTTCTTTTTATTATAAGTTATGGTGTGGCTAGAAAACAATGACTTAATGTGGCGCCACTTTAGCATTTATTTCTTGGCACAGTGTGTTAGGAATATAGAATTATTTGTTCAAATAAAATAGAACGCTTATGGTTGAATATACTGCTTTAATTTCTGAATGAAGATAATTTTGAATTTCATGATTGATTCAATTTTATAATAATTGATGCAACTTGTAATATAATATAAGACTCACGACTAAAGCAAATGTGGGACTCTATAAAGACCTACGACTAAAGCTAATTTGCATTGATGATTAAAGCTATAAAGAACTACATTTGGTGCTAATTTAACATTCTATAAAAACCCACATTCGAAGGAAATTTTAGACTCTATATAGAGCATAAATTAAGCTAATTTTAATTAAAAATTTTAGCTAATTTGGGTCTTTATAAAAATCTATAAATTCCAATAATTTACCAGAATTTGGAACTCTCTTATGCTTGTGACTTAAGCGAATTTGCGACTTTATAAACAGAAATGATTGAAGGGAATTTGACATTATTAATATTTGAAAAAGAAGTTAATTTGGGACCGTTTAAAGACCAATGAATGAAGCAAATTTTGGACATAACATTGACTTGTAAGTGAAATCTATAAATGGCACTCCAACAATAGAAATTGGGAGTCTATTAATACCTCCAAATATAGTTAATTTGGGACCGTATAAAGACCAATGATTGCAGCGAATTTTAGACTCCATAAAAATCTGCAAGCAGAGAAGAAAGATGATTACAGCATTGTTACTACAACAATATTTTGTTCTCATTGTTAGTTTTCATTAATTTTAATAATACTGTGTTTATGATAACAATGTTTTTGTTTCAGTTTTTTTATTCAGTGATTACATTCAATCAAAACTTCGTTTTTAATATTTGCTTGTTTATTGTAATTCTCATTTAGTTTATATAGGACAAGGTTTGGTTATACTTGAAGCAATATAATACATTGATTAATGAACAAATGATCTGTAAATATTTTTTTCTCTATTATTTTTAATAAAAAAAATTATAAAAACAATAATTTTTTATTAATACGTTTCATTTTAATATATGATAGGATTGAATAATAATGTGATAAGACTGGATAACTATAATGATAACATGGGATAATAATATAATAAAATGAAATCTTAATATGACAATTTGCTATAATAATATAATAAAATAAAATAATATAATAACATCAAATCATAATATGATAGAATGGGATAATGATGTAGTAAGATTGTTCAATTATATGTAAAACTAGAATCATAATATCAAAAAGCAAACCATAAAATCGAACACAATATGATAAAATGGAATCATAATAATTATTACTTTTAATAATTTATATTTTTCACTGTGTTAATATGTTCCAATCATAATATGTTGCTCTTAGATTATGGTCACTACAACTATATTTTTTCTCTGCGTGTATAAATTCCAACAATTAAAACGAATTTGGAACTTTATAAATAGAAACAATTGAGAGAAATTTTAGACCCTATTAATACCTGTTAGTTAATTTGGAACCGTATAAACCCTACAAGTGAACCTAATTTCGGACTTTAAACAGACCTATGAGTGATGATAATTTAGGATTCTATAAATTCCAAAAATTGAAGCAAATTTGAAATACTATTAAAACCTGTTATTGAAATAATTTGGGAACTTTGTTGAAGCTACATTTGAAGGAAATTTGGAACTAATAATACTTGCGAGTGATACTAATTTTTGGACTTTATAAAGATCTACGATTGAAGTATATTTGAAGCCAATTTATTTTATATAAACAACTACGATTTATGCTAAATTATATAAAAACCTACGATTTATGTGAATTTTGAACTGTAAAGAGACCTGAGATTGAAGCGACTTCACTAAAACCATCGCTTGAAGGTAATTTAGGACTTTAAATAGAAGGAAATTTTAAACTCTTTAAAGAGCTACTATTAAAAAGAATTTATTACGCTTTCAATGCTTACAATTGAATATAATTTTAATGCTAAGTTTGGGCTATATAGAGGCCTATAAGTCATGCTAATTTAGAACTCTATAATGACCTATAATTTAAGTGAATTTGGAATTTTATAAAAGCCTACAATTGAAGCGAATTAAGACATGATATTAAAGCAAATTTGGGGCGCAATTAAGATCTGAGATTGAAGAAAATTTGTTTGCAGGTAATTTGGGAGTCTAAAACGAAGGAAATTTGTAGTTTTTTAAAGAGCTATGATTGAAGATAATTTCGAACCCACTATTAATACCAACAACAAAAGCTAAATTCGAACTCTATAGAGATCTATGATGCTAATTGGGACTCTATAAAGACTTACCATTGAAGCGATTTTGAACCTCTATAAAGTTCCAAAAATTAAGAAAAATTTAGGACTCAATTAAAATCTGCGATTTAAACAAATTTGGGACTTTATAAACTGCTACTATTGATGTGAATTTAGGACTCTATAAACTTTTACGCATTCGAATGAGTACTATTGAGTACTTCGATCGAGTATGAGTTGGTACTTTTTAAGAACATTTGATTGGCCACTTAATTCTATATTTAATCATATAAAAAATTTTACTTAATTTGCCCCACTGTCATTTGCCTTTCAAAAACTTCTTACTCGTTAATATTAATGGCAAAAAAATATATAATTTCTAACATTCATTTAATTTTCTTACTTAAACCATTCACAAAAAAAAACATCACCAACCAATTCAACAATACAAAAAGTAAAAAAAATATAATGAATAAAAGACTTAAACTTCTTATAAAGTCTAGTCGTGTCGTGTCTAATGTGTTTGTGCACGTATTAAACGTACAAAATAATCTTTTAATGTATTTAGCAGCATTTAAAGCATTTGCTGGCTGTTTGCTGAATAGAGTAGAGTTCTCACATTAACGGAAGCAACAATTATTTGTCATTAAAGTCATAAACACATTTTATGACACCACTTAAACGTTTTTATTTTTATTATTAATATTTATTACTTATTACAACAACAGCAACAACAACTATACAATATAGCACGACTAACAAGAAAATGGAAAAAAAAAACAACAACAACTATACATTTTATTTATTTATTTTTGCATTTATTATTATTGTTTTTCAGTATTATTTGCTATTTTGTTTTTATAGGTTTTTTTTCTTTTTTAGAGCGTCATAGAGTTGTTGTCACTTGTTTATGTCATGATCTTAAATATTTGATTGTTAATGACAGGGCACAACACCACGTTTAGACACGATTCTTTGTATAAGATTTTAATAGTTGTTTTTGTGCGATTATTTTTTTTTCTTTTCTTTCGAAAAAATAATTACATGGAATGGTTAGCTTTTTCAAGAAATTTATTGAGTTAATGTTTTACGGGAAAAATATAGTTAAGGGGATTTACTTGGTAATAAAAATGTTTGTTTCTTAAGTCTTTCGTTTTAATATTATTGATGACTATTTGTTTATTTGATATCGTAGTAAATCAGTTTAAATTGTGGGTAATTAATTAGTATTAATTAAATGGTGTTGAAAGCCAAACAAAATTATAATGCTCGACTCAGCATGAGTTCAAGAGAAGTGTGATTTAAATGGATGTCTGAAATTTAATTTTATTGGTGTAGATGTTTAAATCAATTTTAATTGAAATTGAGATAATTGTAAAAATAAGTCCGTGACTTTTTTCACTTCCCTCGTAGTTATATGAAATTCAACACTATTCCCATCAAGTACCACCTGTTAATAGACTACTGTCAAATTTTGAGCAAGTGTCGTCATTTACTTTGCGTAAAAAATAGGATTTTTCAAGGTCCTTAAAATAGGCATTTGTTTGGTCAATAATTTCATCGTTGGAGTAGTCACTAGGGGCTAAATCGGGAGAACATGAGGTACCAATTCGTAGCCCAATTCATAGAGTTTTGCCACTGAGACTGTTATGTTGATGAAAAAAACATTTTTCTTGGCCATATGGGGTCGTTTTCTTTTTAAATCCTCATTAAATCGATCTAATAAGTTCCATGTTTCATTCACAGTTAAACAGATTGCGGTTAAACAAATCCAAACAATTCTTTGAAGTTGTTACACGTTTACGTTAATGGTCAATTGAGAGCAAACGCGGCACCCAACTTTCTTAAACCCAGCTGATCATTTAAAATCGAAATAATAATAATAATAATAATAATAATAATAATAGTCTTACCTTTAACTTGCAAAATTAATCCAAAATGCATTTTAAATAAATAAGTTTCCTTATTAACAGAAATTCAACCAATATTTCGAAATTTCAACAAAATTTAACCATAAATCGAAAAATTTACAAAAATCCAAAATTTTGCAAAAATACTCTACAAAAATTTTACAAAAAAAAAAAAAAATAATAATTTCACAAAAATCCTAAATTTCACAAAAAATCTGAAAATTTTCACTTTTCACATTTTCAAATAACCATAATGTTTTATTAATAGATATTGATATCGTTAAAAAGAAAATATTTTAAAAAAGCAATTATATAATTTTGTTTTTGAAATACTGAAAAATATTTCTCATACTCTCGTAAACTTTCTATTAAATATATTAAGGGTAAATGAAAAACCCTTTGGGAGTTTTGATAGACTATTGATACGCTTTTATTCTGTATTGGAATTATCGAGAAAATTTTTTGTTATTGCACTGTGTAATGTGTTAAAGACACAAATTATTAATCTTTTTTATTTTACAGCCATTTACGACTCGCCACACTTCATTAGAAAATATGATTTTTTAATATTTTTTCCAACTACTAAATTTTATTAGGAATAAAATGAGCTATCACTGGATAAAATCAGATGAGAATTATAGAATATATGATTTTTTCAAAGTTTTAAAACTCATAAAATTGTTTTATTTTACGTGTATTTTGTTGTTTCCATTATTTTGCATCATAAATGTTTTCTACAGTTCTAATCCGATTTAATCAAACGATGACTAATTTTACTTGTAATAAAATAAAATAAAATATAAAAAAAAAAATACACTCAGGCCCCGATTTGAGTTTGAAATTTAAATATTTCGATTTTCGTCGCCATGAAATCGGTTTGCGTTGCTATATAATGAGTTTTATAATTGATAATAACAGGTGTAAAGGCATTGAAGAAAATTTTAATGGAAAAAATAGATTAAATTCTCTGTATTAAGTTGGAAAATCTAAATATAATTTATATAAGTATTTTAATTTCACCTTTTTTACAAAAAATACTCCTTTTTTTGTTACAAATGAACTTGTTTTCTGTTCAAATATTTTTGTTGTGGATTAAATTATTAAGAAAACAGTGTAAATACCTAGAAAATAGTGATTCAAGTTGCGACGTTTTAGTTTCCATCGCAATACTCCGGTCCCCATTAACGATACAGACCGAGGTCTCAGTGTATTAGGAAAAAATAAGAAATAAATATGTTTTCAAATAAAGTGTGCTTCCAAAATGGCAAAAAATTTCAAAAAATAAAAATAAGAAACAAAGAATTTAGTTTGTATTCTCAATAACTTACACAATTTTGCTGTATAAATGTATATTCTTTTTAAAAAAGGTAAAACCTTTTCAAAATTCTAATGTATTCGAGATAACAAAAGTTATATACTCGATGTTTGAAAATCGGTTTTTCTTTTTTTGGAAATAACTCCCGATTTTAGAGGTATATTGAAGATTATAAAAATGGTGTAATTCATACTTACAAACTACACTGTTACTTTCCAAGTACATTCAATTTCAATCATAGAAGAAAAATTTTAAATTTCGTATTTTTTAAAATTTTGGAAATATAAGAAGAAAAATTTGGTATTTTTTTGCCTATAAATATGTACTACACGCAGAGTAAAAAATATAGTTGTAGTGACTATAATCTAAGAGTAACATATTATGATTGGAACATATGATCACAGCGAAAAATAGAAATGATTATAAGTAATAATTATTATGATTCCATTTTTTCATATTGTGTTCGATTTTCTGGTTTGGTTTTTCATGTTACGATTTTAGTTTTACATATAATTGAACAATCTAACTACATGACTATCTATCAGATTATGATTTGATGTTATTATATTATTATTCTATATTATTATATTGCTATACCACATTATCATATTATGATTTCATTTTATCATATTATTATTCCATATTATCATATAGTTAAACAATATTATCATATTATTATTTAATTTTGTCATATTATTATTATACCATCAAATAAAATAAAACGTATTAATAAGAAAATTATTATTTTTATACATTTTTTATTGAAAATAATAAAGAAAGGTATTCATTAGTAATAAAAAACAAAAAAAATATTTACATATTTTGTTCATTAATTATATTAATTTCTACCACCATATGTGGTTCAAATGCAAAATATGTTTTTTTAACTAAACCCTTTAATGGTAGTTAATCAATATCTTATATTGCTTTAAGTATTACCAAATTTTATCTATATATATTTATTCATATTAAATAAATATTTAAAATATATTTAAAAAGAAGCAAGTATTGAATTTTTCCGCTAAGTTTATGAAAAGGATAAGTATTAACATCATTTTATTATCATGGGAATAATAATATTAATATGGTTTAAGAGCAAGGAAAAATATTTAATGGTTGTAGGTAAGGATAATATAATAGGGATATTTTTCCTATAAATAAAATTTAGTTTCTGGTAGAAATATTTCAAAACATATAATTTTTGCAGTCGATTCTATTAAAATTTTTATTTAGTGTAAAAATTAAATGACAAAATTTAAACAAAAACTTTGTTATCATGAACACAGAGTTATTAAAGTTCAAAAAAATTAACAATGAGAACATAATATTGTTGTAGTGGTAATGCTGTAGCCATGCTTTTTCTCTGCGTGTAGTGTATTCGAAAAACCGACATTTTCAGAAAACCGGTTTTTGAGTTATTCGAAAAATAGAATTTGATTACGGTTTTACTTGAAAAAAAAAAACAGTTAACCGGTTTTTATTAAAAATACGAATATATTAAAAATGTTTATTATTTCTACACCTATAATCGGTGTTGTCGGGAGATGAGAAAAAAAAGAGGATAAATTGAACTTTAAAATGGATCAAAAGGGCTAAATGTCCAAATAAAAACAGAAAAAAGTTCTTTTTTTAAATTTAAAAACTTATTTTTTTCCGTTCTCATTAGTTTTAGATATTTTTTTTAAGAAATTGTAATAAATTTATAAATTCCCGTACAAATTTGAGTTATATTTCATATGAAAAGTTACCCAATGTTTTCAAGTAATTTTGCGTCATTTTTGTATAACAATTCCTTTTTTATTAAGCATTTCCAAATTTTTGCGTGATTTTTCGCATTAATAAGATTTTTTAAAATTATTTTCATGAATAATTTCTATGGTTGATGTATATTAAAAAGTAATTACAATAATCGACTTAGTAACGGATCAAAATTAGTTGAGGAACTTTTAATTTGGCGAATGAAGCGCTGCAGTCAAAACTTTTATTAAATATAAATAATCTCAATTTTTTATACGAATAAATGCACAACAATGCTTAAACGAGTGATTCTGTAAATATAAAATTAGTAATGGCAAATAATAAGTTATTTACTTCGTTGTTGAAATACTAACATTTTAGTCTTTTTAAGGCAATTTTAAGAATAAAAAAAGACTAGAAAAAAGCTTGAAGCTAAAACGAAAATTTTGAAGCTAAAATCAAAATAAAATAGATAGATTTAGCTTTAAAAAGGCTAACCTGGCAACACTGCTTATACTTCCTTAAAATTGTGTACATTAATTTTAATATTTATATTAGAAAATATTTTTGTTTTAATGTCATATTTTCGTTTTTCATTATATTTCATTGAATTAAACGAATAATTCTTAATTTTTATTAATGGAAAAAATTGAAGAAATTTTAAAAGTTATACTAATTTTAGTTTGTAACGTGATTTTGTAGTTAGCTGAGGTAGTTCAGTTATTTCTGAGGTCAACTTACGGAATCCATGAACCTTAAGTAATAATACAATTGGTTTACCCTTTCCGGGGGCAAATATACAGTGGTTTAGTTATCGGTAACAATAAACTATAATAAATATTTTGTGTTAGATAAATTACTAGCAGCACATAGGGAATCAGTTGGTTATTTTTCAGGTAATTCGGATTCTAATTCTGGTAGATGCGGTCTGAAGATGCGGTTCCCGTGGGTATTATGCAAGCAGAATCGTTTATGATATTAGTACGATGATACGAGGGGATTCAATCGGGTACTTCTCAGGTAATTCGGATTCTAATACTGGTAGATGTCGGGTTGAAGATTCGGTTTCCTCGGATATCATGCAGCAGGCCGGATCGTTTATGATACTCAGAGATATTTTACGAATACTGATTTAAATAATACATTTCCTTAAAACTAGGTTACAAAATTCAGACTTAATCTAAAGAGAAACAGTCAACCGAAGTTGCTGTGCAAAAATATTCAACCGAAGTTACTGTGCCAAAACAGCCAACAGAAGTTGCTGTAACAAAACAGTCAGGCGAAGTTGCTGTGTCGAAACACTCAACCGAAGTTGCTGTACCAAAACAGCCAACCGAAGTTGCTGTGCCAAAACAGTCAACCGAAGTTGCTGTGCAAAAATATTCAACCGAAGTTACTGTGCCAAAACAGCCAACAGAAGTTGCTGTGCATAAATATTCAACCGAAGTTACTGTGCCAAAACAGCCAACAGAAGTTGCTGCGCCAAAACAGCCAACCGAAGTTGCTGTAACAAAACAGTCAAGCGAAGTTGCTGTGCCGAAACAGCCAACCGAAGTTGCTGTAACAAAACAGTCAAGCGAAGTTACTGTGTCGAAACACTCAACCGAAGTTGCTGTACCAAAACAATCAACCGAAGTTGCTGTGCTGAAACAGTCAACAGAAGTTGCTATACCAAAGCAGTCAGAACAAAGACGCTGTGTCCGAAACAGTCAAGTCGCTGTGCAAGGTATCCCCCTTACGCTCGGACTTAATCCGAGTATCAGATAAACAGTGGCTGATTTCACAATATCAGATGTTTTGGTAATAAGGCAGATTATATTGTAAGATCAGCTGTCTTTGTTTTTGGCTAATTTTCCTATCACTCGAATCGCAACTACTTCATCCAACCTTAAAATACTTATGTGAAAAATTCCATAAACTGAATGAGAATTATTAATTCTTTATAATCATAATGCAAATATGATGGTTGGTAGCTAAGTTAAATACGTTCATGTATTAGTATAAAATAATGTAGTTACAGGCGAGTAAAGAAGTGGAATGTTAATGGAATACAGACGTGTAAAAGAATGTAATGAATATAAATATTATACTTATGTACAAGTTTAACTAGCTATTAAAGTTTTTTAGAAGTTGACAAATTCTAAAATACATATATAGATCTCTGTTTCATACATTGAAAAATATATAGTCAAATTATATATATTTTTAGGATCTTTACAGTTATCAATTCTTTATTAAATATTTTATAACATGTGCGAAATATATTTTGATAAATATCCAGGTTTAAATTTATGAAAAATTTAAGAAATTAAGAAAAATCTTCTAAAAATTTTAAAAAGTAAAATAGTGTATACATTGTTGTAAAATAAGCACATTTTCCTTGAAAATTATATGTAATATGATTATTTTGTGTTTCTAATGTGTCTAGTAAATATATTGAAAATAAGCAAAATCTTGTGAATTATCAAATCTTTATGTTTTTTCAGGTTTTTTTTTGAAACGGTTTTACCACACTCGTAGTGCACTGCATTATCCAAAAATAGAAGGAATCTTAAAGGTTTCACAATTTTTCTTTGTCTTGCTTAGTTTAACTTTATTTACTCGATACGTTTCAAATACAAAATAGACATATTATATATTATTTTAAATATTAAATTAATTTTAAAATTGTATCCTACTTAAAATAATTTATAAACTATTTTACTTGTTTTAATTTTTAGTATACTTTTCTCAAAATGAAACAAAAAAATGCAAATTTTGTTCACAGGAATATATTTCATAAATTTGAGCCTCAATATCTTCGAAATGTTTATTGGTATTAAAATAATTTTCACACATGTTATAAAATGATTAGTGAAGAATTGACAAATGAAAAGATCAGGAAAATATTTATAATTTTACTATATATATTTAAAGGTAAAAATTTTTGTTATTGAAAATATGGGTTTTGTCAGAAAATTATTTTGTGTGACAAAATTTACCGATAGGCTGTCACAATTTTTAGCAAAATTTTCAAAAACATTTAGTTATGTAATTTATTTAACAGAAGTAACGAAATCAGCAATCAAAATTTTTTACAAGCTCAAAAACTTGAATTTTTCTTCCAAAATATATCGTGAACTACTACTACAGTACTGGATGTAGGGTAAACATTTAAAACTTTTCAAAATTACACTTGCACACTTACATCTTCCAAAAAATTTCAAAAAATATTGAACTTTTGTTTTTTTAACAAAATTTAAAAAAAATATATAAAGGTACCTTTTTGTCAAAAAATTGCAATTTTTGAAACTTGTTTTAAAATATTGACATTAATTTTTTCTCTAGTTATAGAATTTAGATAATTATAAAACTTTTTCTTTGGCATAATTTAGAAAGTTATGGAGAATTTCACCATATTTAAAAAAAATTTTGAAATTTTATTTTAAAAATAATAGGATAAAAACGCAAAAAATTCAAGGCCAAAAATGAGAAATTTAATTTTAGAAGTCAAATATCTTTAAAAACAAAGATCATTTAGTCTGCCTTAAATAAATTCAGAAATGTAAACATATTTCAAATCGGTTCATAATTGTAAAAGTTTCAAGCTCCGAAATGTTTTTCACTCTTGAAGTGGTCAATTTTGGCCCACTGTAGCTCCGTCCGTACTCCAGCTACACGCTCTGGCTAGCAATATTCTGAAAGCTTAGCTCCTCTTCTATCAATGTCCCTAGTTTCATCGAAATCGGTTCAACGGTTTAAAAGATCCAGAATTATTACCATTTATTTGGCAAATAGATCCACTATGCGTTGTATTTTTCCAGCAATTCTGTAAACAATGCATATTCATGTTTGTGTCTTAAGTCTTTTTGGTAAAAGGAATAGATTGCAAGTTTGTGTTTTAAGTCTTCTTTTAGAATACAAAAAAGGTTGAAAATAAATATAAAAAGTTTGTTTCTTAAATCTTTTGTACTTACAGATGTTACTAAAAATTTTTACATTTTCTAAAAAATGGGCATAAGGTTTGCGGATTTATTATTATTTTTTACTTTTTATTTTTTTGAATAAAGAGAGTAACGTTAATGTTAGAGCTTTAAGTTTGATAAGATAAGGGTTTTGTGTCTTATGCCTTTCGAATTATTACAAGAAATTTCAAGAAAAATATTATTTTTCTAGAGTTATTTTCTTTCCGTTTCTGATTATTTTAAAATATTAGTCATTTTAACTAAATAATAAACATTTTAATTTAATTTCTTATTGTTATTGTTTTATTTAAGTATTTTTTGTTTTTTTTTCAGGTCGGTCACATAAAAACTAAAAATAATGAATACTACATTGAGCCATCAAAAAATCATGCAGCCCACAACATCAACGGACATCCGCATGTTGTATTTCAAAGATCGTCTGTTAAGGAAAAGGTAATTACACAAATTTACATTAAAAAGACACTCAGTCACAAATTATAAATACACAAACATACAAATAAAGAAGAAAATTAAGGTGGGCTGTGTAATTGTGAATGAATGAATGAATAAATAAGTGAATGAATGCATGGATGGATGATGGCAAAATATATACTTACAAAAAAAATTGCATAAACAAAATAAGCAGGATGGTTGTTAGACACAGCAGAAGTAAATGAATGGACGGACATATCAACAGACGATAAAGAAACAGACTAAGACCAAAAAAAAAAGACTTAGCTAGATGACAAATTGCAGCAACCCACTATTGAAAAATAGATTTATAAAGAAAAAACAGAAATACATTTGTCCGAAATAAGTGAAAAAAAAATGTCAACACTAACAAGTAAATAAAAGAGAAATAAAAAGAAAATACTTTTAAATAAAGATTTTTAAACACAAAAAATATTTTTCAAGATATTCAAGAAAATAATAATAAAATTTGTTTAAGAATTACAATAAATAATGATAAGTATTTTAATCTTTTGTGAAAGAAAACAAATTTAAATTTCCAAATTTTTTCTCGGTGTATTTGTAGTCAACAAATCTTAGCATCAGCAATACCAATAATAAAAAACCACATAAACGCAAGCAGGAGCAACATAAATTGCAACAAAACAATGTAGAAAAGAAGCCAAAGAAGGCTTTAAGTAATTGTGGCACTAAAGAACCCAAACGACGCATCGAAGCTCGTTTAGTTGAATGGCAACCTCAAGGAAAGGTGAGTAGGTGAATGAATAAATGAGTTTTTTTTTATACGAATTTGTTCTCTGCTTCTTTCTTTTGCATAAAATTTATGATAATTGCTGGTGTTTGTATTTATTTTTTTGGTTTAAAATTGAATGAATGGCAAATAAATAAACAAATAAACAAACAAACAAAATATAATTATATGCAGGTAAAAATTCAAGGTGGCAGAAAAATACGTAGACTACGTCATCAACATCAGCACCAACTTCAACATCAACATCAGAAATCTCAATATAAATATCAAACTACAATGACGACGGATGTTGAACACCAAAAATATCATCAGCATCATCACCAACAGCAACAACAACTGCAACAGAATCATGAATACAACCACATAAAATACCAAGATATCTTATCATCACCATCATCGTCAGCCTCATCTGAACAAACAACAATTTCTTCAACAGCGCAACCACATAAACATAAACAGCATCAACAACATCTTAAACCAGAGTTTCATTTGCAACCACAAACGCCACCACCATCATCATCCTATGCATATAAGCATAAACGAATAAAACGTTCATTTAGCAGCGCACGTCACGTAGAAACTCTAGTCGTTGCCGATTCTACAATGGTTGGTTTTCATGATGAAATCGAAACTTATCTTTTGACCATAATGAATATGGTATCTGCTCTCTATAAAGATCCCAGTATTGGAAATGCTATCGAAATTGTCGTGGTTAGAATTATATTACTTCACGATAATGAAGCCCATCCAGATTTGAATCTGACACAAAATGCCCAACAAAATTTGGATACATTTTGTAGGTGAGTCGTAAATTTGCTTTAATTTCTATTAATTTTATTTACATACAAAGCCACAAAAATATTATTTTTATTGGGTTAAGATTTATAGTATTTGGATTTAATGCAAATCGTAAGACATTTCTTTTCCTAATTCATTCAACTCCTGACTACAATGCACAGTCGAGTCTCTCGAACATTTTTCCTGCATAAAGTCCAGTTTTAAAAGTTCGAATTTTGCAAAACTAAATATCGCATTCGACAGCTAAATTTATTTTTTTTGTGTAGCATTTGTAGAAATATTATTTTATTATTTTATTTTTTTTTAACTACTGAAATATAAGCTTTGTTCCCGTATTTTGAATTGGGAACACACGGGATACCAATGTTTTCGAAAAGTTTTCCCATACTTGAAAATTGGGCAAATGAGAGCTATTTTAGAAGAATACTGTTCTTCTTTTTGCACAAAACATCCCCGAATATTTCTTCGGGTAGAATATGTAAATTGTCAAATAATTAAAAAAATAAAAATATAAAATAAAAAATTTAAACGAAAATGAGTAGAAAATTATTTTTTCATTTGAAAAAATTAAAAGCATTAAAATATACTGAAAAATAAAACTACATTCAAATACGAATTTTTAAAACCCGTACTTTTGTACGTTATTGTATTTTTGTTGGAGAAAAATTCGCTTTTTCTAATTTTACCGCACTTTACCCAAAAAGTACGGAAACAAACCTATAGTATCTATTTCAAATACAGAAAATATTTATACAGGAATATTTTTAGTTTATTTTCCCTCATATTATAAATTATTCATATCAAAAAAAAAAAAAAAAAAATACAGAACTATATATTTTTAATGTTAATTTATTATTTAGACAATGACTAATGTTCAATTTAAAATTAATAAATTTTTATATAAAAAAATTTTGTAATTTTTTAGTTTCGAATTGTTTAAATTGTATAAGGCATAGGTTGGAGAACAAAGTTTCATATGCAGGTTATAGCCAGTATTCCAAGGACTAAAAGTATAATAAAACTGGCCTGCCCTGTTTAACAATATTTTTAATGTTCCAGCTTAACTTCTCAAAAAATATATAATTTTTAATGAAATTTATATACATATGTTTATACAAAATTATTTCTAAAATTAATTGATCGACATTGGAATTTAATTTTATACTATTTAATAATATTAAAAACAACTAAAGTACTAATATGGTGTAAATGATCATTTAAATTTTTATAATTAGCACTCTTGAAAATTGCAGAACAAGATTTATGTTTGTTTTTGCCTTGACATAATCTAAAGCCAAATTTGATCTCGACAGTAGTATCCATAAAAAATATATTTGCACGTATGATTTTCAGAGTAGGTATCGTAATTTTCACTTAAATAAAAACTGTGTATTTTTTTTTTATGATGATTTAAACCAAATTCACTTGGGTCCTCCTTGGAAGGAAATTTATGTGTCAAATTACATTAAGACTATTGAAAATTGTAACATATACTGTGATCAGCATGTTTAAATTTATAACGATTGAACGTACGGACACAGCACGCAGAGAAAAAACATGGTTATAACATTAGCACTACAACAATATTATGTTCTCATTGTTCATTTTCTTGAATTTTAATAACTCTGTGTTCATGATAACAATGTTTTTGTTTAAATTTTATCATTTAATGTTTACACTCAATAAAAATTTTAATATAGTTGACTGTAAAAATTATATGTTTTTAAATATTTTTACCAAAAACAAAATATTATTAATATTATTTTTATTGTTTGTTTTCGAACTTCATTGTAATCCTCATTCATTAAATATAAATAGACAAGGTTTGGATATACTCGGTTTTGATTAACTACCATTAAAGGGTTTAGTTAAAAAAAAAAAACATATACTGTGCTACAAATGATCATAATTAATGAACAAATAATATATAAATATATAAATAATATATATATATATATATAAATATATAAATAATATATATATATATATATATATATAATAATATATATATATATAATAATATATATATATATATATATATATATATATATATATATATATAAATATATATATATATATAAAATATATAATATATATATATTTTTTTTCTCTCGATTACTTTCATTAAAAAAAATTATAAAAATAGTTTTTATTAATACATTTTATTTTAATATATGATAATATGGAATAATAATATGACAAAATCAAATAATAATATGATAAAATTGGATAACTATATGATAACATGGGATAATAATATGATAAATAGAATAATAATATAACAAGATGTTATAATAATATAATAAGATGGAATAATAATGTAATATCATCAAAAAATAATTTAATAGAATGGAATAATGATATAGTAATATTGTTCAATTATATGTAATGCTAGAATCATAACATGAAAAAAGAAACCATAAAATCGAATGCAATATGACAAAATGGAATCATAACAAATATTTTTTATTTTATTTAATTATCATTTATAATCATTGACTATTTTTCGCTGTAATCATATGTTTCAATCATAATATGTTGCTCTTAGATTATGGTCACTACAACTATATTTTTTTTCTGCGTGCAGTTAATCGCTTTAGTAAATTATTTAGTGCAAAATTTAACATCTGAAAATGGTGAAATAATATTATTTTATTGCATTGTAGGCGTTATGAAAAACGTCATAAAATTGCACAACTTACAATGATGCAAGTTATAATTAAAAAGAAAATCTTTACGTATTTCGACTTTTTATTTATGTTTTACAAAAGTGACATATAACTTTTTTAATATTTTTGAGATGTTGAAATCTTTCTCTTTTTAAGGTTACCAATATTTTGTTATAAAAACTTACAGTTTGTTAATACATAATCCTATATTTTGCCCCAATATGCAATGTTTACTACTTATTTTTTTAATATTTTCTATCCCAAGTTTCTTGTTATATGGAACTCCCCTTATTAAGAAAAAAAAAAAAAAACATTTTTTTTACATGAAATATCGGGAAAGCTTTTCATATATTGTTAACATTTAAATCTTTTATTAATGTATAACTTCTGTTAATAATTTTATCAAATTTAACACATTTTATCTTCTCCTTATGGAACTCTACCTTTCTAAAAAAACAAATATGAGCCTCCATTAATATAACTATATATTTTAGGCGCCAGTAATATGTTTCAATTTATAGCTTTAAGCTTTAAATGCAATTGCATGTTAATTTGTTTATGCAGATATTCTTAAGTTCAAGCATAAAATAATAATGTTTATTCCGCACAATATGTTTCTAAATATATTTCATTGATGATAAGATAACTTAGGCTACAGACTTCTTGTATAAAACTCCTTAGGTAGAGTTTTAGTATAAAAATCTATTTATAGTTAAAATAGTTCATGATTAATAGGTTTTTGATGGAAAATATTGCTTATGGTTTTATATTTTTTTTATTTTCAGTTGGCAACATAAATTGAATGCGGCAAGTGAATCAGATCCTGTACATCATGATGTTGCTGTTTTGATAACACGTAAAAATATTTGCGGCAATAATTGTATGTAAGTATAATTTATCAAAACATATGTACGTATTCATAAATTAAGCATAACAATTAATTTCTAGGATGCTTAGCAATAAGAAATATATACACACAGAGAAAAAACATGATTACAGCATTATCACTACAACAATATTATGTTCTCATTGCTAATTTTATTGAATTTTAATAACTCTATGTTCACGATAAAAATATTTTTGTTTAACTTTTATCATTTAATATTTAAACAAAATAAAAATTTTAACATGGTTGACTGCAAAAATTATATGTTTTTAAATATTTTTATCAAAAACAAAATTTTATTTATATGAAAAATATCATTACTTCTATAATTATTATATATCTGCAGTCTTTTTCTTGTTTTTAAACCCTATTCTGTTTTTAAACCATATTATTATTCCCATGACAATAAAATGTTTCAAATAAATATAATACTTATCCTTTTCACAAATTTGGTGGAAAAGTTCATAACTTGTTTGCTTTTAAATATATTTTATCTTTAGTGTTTGCTTTGCAACTTCATTGTAATTCTCGTTTAGTTTATATATGAATAAATATAAATAGACAAAGTTTGGTTATACTCGATGTGATTCAAGTAATATAAGATATTGATTAACTGCCATTAAAGGTTTATTAGTTAATGTAGACCGCACAGTTTTTTGAATACGATTGAATAAAGACTTTAAGGGTTAAATTTGTGTTTTATATATAGTTTGTTGTAGTTTGTGTTTTATATATAAATTAATTTTTTTAATACGGCTGTAAGGCATTAATCGTAGCTTGACTGTCCACATTAATTTTGATGGCCGGCCGATGTTTCTAAAACAAGTTTAATCAGTTAGAATTATCAGGAATTATCCAATACCGTGCTCCTTTTTTGGGTACACAATATTGTAAAATAGTTACTCAATACTTTCAGAGTTTAATTTTTATATTGATATCTCTATAAAATAGTAGTATATAATTCTAATTAAATATAATTAAATTTGAATTTCGTTTTCATTTATTTAATTTTAAAATATTTTCATTTTTTAGGACTTTGGGATTGGCTAATGTAGGCGGCATGTGTAAACCAAAACAATCATGTAGTGTGAATGAAGACAATGGTATTATGTTATCACATACCATAGCACATGAATTGGGTCATAAGTAAGTACAAAAATTTAAAAACATTATAATGATTAAAGTATAAAATTGGAGTAAACACCATTAAAATTAGACCAAACTAAAAATAAAAGAACATATTAATTAATAAAATAATAAAACCAAATACAAAAATATAAAAATCATAATATATTTTCACTAACAATTTTCATTAAAATTGAATTTCGTACAATCTTTTTCTATAAGAAACACTTAGCTAGAAAACAAAATAAAATTATATTAAAAAAATTTACATTAAACAATTTAGAGCGCTATTTTTGGCTGTGCCGAATCTTTTATACCCTTCACCACTTTACAACAAATAAAAAGAACAGGTCTACAACTGAGTTTAACGTTCATATAATATGTGAGATAACGCCGGCAGAAGAGAGTGTTTATATTATGTTAAATGTTAGATAAGGGGTACACGTATTCTAATAAATCCTATAAGATATCATTTTTTCAATCAGTAACAGACTAAACATGTCATTTTTATTTAAGAAATTACCATTTTTTAAGCATAATTTTTATAACAATATTTTTTAAAATGTAAAACAAACATTAAAAAGAAACAATTTTATAAAAAACATTGTTTTTTTAGTAATATTTAAAATACGCATGCACACACACAAACAAACTTTCGTATATGTGTATTTTTTTGACAGTTAATCTTATAAGATATTTGAGTAGAGAAATGTCATAACAAAAGTCTCATAATACTTCTTATAATAATTCTCTCATAGAGTGAATTTAACACTCTCTGACAGAAAAATCTTACATATTCTGTTACGTGTAGATGGGCTGTAAAAAAATAATACATACATACATTTGTTCCACAAGCAACGCTTGTTTAAACAAAAAAAAAAAAAAAAAAAATAACAACTCATAAGCATACATATATTTATATATTTTTGTATGTATATACAAACAAAATAACTGCTTATACAAAAAACTACAACACTAATAGGCATTGCAATGCTTGCTTATACAAAATATGACTACTAAATTTATATACATTGTATTTTTGTATGGGGATCAGGAATGTCAACTGAAATTTTTAAATTATACTAAACAACTGTTAAAATTGCACTTTTTACCATACTTGTACCAAAATAGAAAATTGTTTTAAAAATTATCACTTGAATTTAAGAACACAAGCATTCGACAAAGTTGGCACAAGGGCCTAATCTATAAAATTAAATGTTTATTACCATCATGTACCCACAAATCGCTGGAGTTTTATCTATCTGGCCGTATTTAGGGTTAAGTATAATGGCTTTGTGACAGACGAATTTGAAATAAAAGCCGGTGTTCCACAGGGAAGTGTTCTTAGACCTACTCTATATCTAATTTACATCTCTGATTTACCTATATGTGATGAACATTTCAACATTTGCTGATGAAATAGCATCTAGCTAACTAGATATTACCTTCGACGTGTGGAGACATGGTTGAAAAACTGGTGTATTCGTATAAATGAAGTGAAAAGTAACTATGTTACATACACCCTGAGAAGAAATAACTGTCCTCCAGTTACACTTAATGATATAAAAATACTTTGGTATTCATTTAGATAGGCGACTAACTTGGCGTCGTCATATACAAGCCAAGAGTCTTCACTAGAAATTAACAGTCATTCAAATCTGAGCCTTGACAATAATGTCCTCCTGTATAAAACCGATTTAAAGTCAATTAGGATATACAGCATCCAACTATGGAGCATAGCCAGTAATACGAGTATCGATATTATACAGAGGTACATAAGTAATGAGAATATGCATAGCGTCTTAGAGGTACCATTTGTAATAGACGCGTTTAGGAAGGAAGTGAAAAATTCTCAAACTAGAGACTTACCCCAACCCACTCGTAAAACTTCTTGCTGAAGTTCAAACACGTACAAGGCTTTCCACCCCGTTAGTAGTAGTACAAACGAAAAACCAATGATCTCGATAGAGATTGAATAGTGTTTAATTTTTAGTTTTTAAGATTTTAATACATATTGTGAGATTCAATATACAAATTAAAAAAAATAATAAATAATTAAAAACTTGTAAATTTAGTGGTGCAATTTACATATAAAAATAAAGTGTTCCAAAATCAGGGTAATTTATTCTTTTTTTTGCTAACAGTTAAATTTTAAAAACAATTTATAATTCCTTCCAACAAATTATTTTTATTTCTTCTTTAATTCTATCATAAATAATCCTTCTTAATCTCTTCATAGTTTTTATTAAACAATTAATATATAATAATACAAATTACTGATGACAATATGTCTCTGAATATTAAAGAGTATTGAGAGGGACCCTGATACGTGAATTTTATTTTAAAATTTTAGATTTTTTAAACATTATTGCGATTAAGGTTGAAAGTTGGTTTCAAAATAAGATAATTTTCTATTGTAATTTTATAAAAAATTGAGATTAGAAACAAAATTAAATTGTACCAAATTGGCCATTGGTATACTATGGTACTTTTCAGTTTCGAATTGTACAAAAAAAAAAAAAAAAAAAAAAAAAAATTTTACCAATTTTGACATCCCTGATAGAGGTACAAGCTTATACAAAAAACAACACTGAGTCATTGAAATGCTTCTATTTCTAACTAAAGGACGTCCAACCCTGCCAGAATTTCGAAGAGAGTTTTTTTATATATATATACAAATTTGCAATAACAAAACATTAATATCGAATTTTGATCTAATAAGCCTGACTTGTGCAACTATTTACATTCCAGAGCAAAGAAAAAGAACAAGCACGCCATAATTTTGCTCAGTAAATGTATAACTTTAAAAGTGATCAATGTTGTTGCTTATAGTGTTGAAATGAAAAATGTGTTATTGTAAAAAATTGTTAATTTTTAATTATTGATTTTTGTTAAATTTAATTTAAAGTATATTGAGTTATTAATTAAGTTTAAAGTTATAGTGAGTTATTTATTACAGTGTATTTAAATATAAGATAAGCATTTGGCTCAATTATAATTAAAAATATTTACTAGAAATATTCGAACTGCATTTAAAATATGTTTATTATATAAAAGCGATTATACTTCGATACTTTCTTGACGTACTTTTTTATACTTCTAAATGATAGTATTTCGACCCCCAAAGAATGTACTTAATAGTGTCATCAAAAAAGTATTACAACTGCGGCACATTTCTTTCAGAATGGTGACTCTTATTCGATAAGAAAATTATATCATATTTGACTGTTGTTAACTACATGAAGTGTAGCTTTAGTTCAATTTTCGGTAGAAAATGTTGGCAGGGAGCTTGCTTATACGAAAAACAACAACACTTAAAGTCATTGCAATGTTTTTTATATATATGTTTGTTCGTGTATGTTTTTATTTTTTTTTCATATTTTTACCTATAAATCGGTTGTTTATGAACAGATATGATTAATTAAAAAAACCGAAATTTTATAAAAATATTTATGACCGAATAAAAATGAAATCCGTACCTTAAACAAGGGCTTCAAGAAGTCTAAAAAGAGTTTTGTTTAGTTAATTTTTTAGCATAAAAATTCAGAACAACATTTCCAAATCTTCTTTACAAAAACGAAATCTCTAGCTTATATAGAGGCTTCAGAAAATCGAAAACAGGTTTAAAAAACAGTTTTTTTTACATATATCCACCATTTATGAACCGATCTTGCTGAATTTCAACAGCAAAATTCTTGAATGGATTTTCGATTATTTTATATATATATATATATATATATATATATATATATATATATATTATATGGCAGTTATCGTGGGCTTCATAAACGCCATCCTCCTATCGACATCATTTCTTACAAGGATCCAGAAAATATAAACTTATTTGCTCTCCGAAGAAAATTGTGGAAATTACAAACGGAATGACAAACTTATATATATATCCTTTAAACCTGTGGTGAAGGGTATAAAAAAAACAAAATATCTACATTTTATTTATGAAAAGCAAACTTACTTGTTTAAATATAAATCAAATGGTCCCCACGTCAGGCCTACTGACTTCTGTGTTTATAAAATATTTACATTGTTGTAAAAACACTTTCGATTAATTACACAGCGCAACAAAATCGCAAAAAAATTATATCGCGAATAATTCTGCAAAATTACTATTTCTTATAGTAAAGTGAAAATTTTTCAACACGTCACACTTTTAACCCATTGAGGGAGGTCAAAAGAAAATTTGCTTCCCTGAGGAGTTTTTAGGTTATAAAATTTTCTAGGTAATAGGTAGATTAAACTAGTCATTTATATTTCATAACCAAGACATGGAACTACAAAAGTATAGTATTACTAAGGGGTCTAACTTGTCACACATAACCCCTACAAGTTTTTAAATTTGTAAAAATTATGAATTTCTCAATTAACCCTTATAAATCAATAGAAAAATGAGGGGTAAGAAGTGGGTGTAAAGGGGAAATTTGTATCTGATACAGAAAATGCATAGACACCAAAAGTTTGAAAAAACAAAAATAAATATTTATTTTCACTTGATGTGGTAGCTTTATATAATTTATATTTCAACTTAAAAACTCATTTAAATATTTACGTATAAAAAGAAAAACATTATTTTTAATAACACAGGTCAACACTAAAAGAGTATTGTGAAAAAAATGTCGCAGATATTGTAGGAATAGTCATCGCAATCACCAAGATAATTTCAGTTTTTCTACATCACTTCACACTTTTAACCCATTTATGAACAAAAAAAATTTTTAGGTTATATAATTTTCTGGATCCGTATTTTATAGAGATGAAATAATTTAACAAAAATGTAGAATATGCCACGTCTCTAGCAAGCCCTCCATAGCACCTAGAAGTCTAGCTAAAATTACCGAAAATATAGAAGAAATAAGCGAAGAACAATGGAAGTTTTTACACCAAAATACTGTTACTAAAAGATTACATCAAGGCAAATGGAATTCTACTTCGGTGACGGATTGTTGCTGCTTCTTAGTATGAGAAAAAATTTAAAATAGTACGTTCCTAAATCCTAATTTAAGAAAAAAATATGCATACAATTTTTCAATAAATTTGAAAATAAAACATTATATCTTTTAAAATTGTGACGTCATGGAAATGTTTTATTTAACTTTCTACATTATATTTAGTCTAAGGGGGTTAAAATTAAGTGGAATTTTTTATTAACTTTGTTATTTAAATTTGGACTTTTATATTCTTCATACTTTTGATGTCAACACATTTGTTGTCATTGCGATTTTAAAAATGTTATCATTTTTGAGATCTGCAGTCTTGTATTAGTTATATCAAATACAAATTTCCCCTCTACAACCACTTCGTACCCCTAATTTTTTCATGTTACACTCTCAGGACTACTTTCATAAAATCGGTTGCCTACTTGAATTGAGTTATTTTTTTTTTTTGCCTTAACATCGTATGATCGGAGCGGCTCATTAAAATATTTAAAGCCTTGTTCAGAAATTACGAATGAAATCTAGAGTGTTCATACTGTCTAGATGACATCCGCCAAGGCGGCTTGTCTTCTTGGATAAACTATTTCCTTGATGTATAGCTCATACGTGGTAGAGAAAATCCTGTCATGTTACACTCTAGGATAGCTTCGGTCTGGGGTCTATAATGGGAGAAAAGGACCTTCGGGGCCTGACCAGAGACTTAACACAATCTGGTACCACGGGAGCCAGTAGCCCCTGGCACGGCAGCTCTGACTCGTCGGTGTAGTCGTGCTGGACTGGCTGTTGGAGAGGCCCTTCGGGGAGTTACATGGTGGCTGTGGTTTGGACCTAAACCGCAGGAAGGGGTTTATAGTCCCGATGTGGTGTTGCATAGCGACACAAGTCGCCAATAGTGCGGCAGGAGGTTAGATAGCTCCAAATCCTAAGCAAGGGGGAGTGGACTTATCCAGACAATGAGTCTCTCAAATTGCCACCTGTGTGCTCTTAACAGGAACATGGGGGCGTTGGTTGGCGCATTGTACCTCACCCGGTGGTAAGACCACCGTGGGATTAGGCCGTCATGGCAGGTGCCCACGTTAATCTTGACCACATTTGTCTAGATGACATTTGATGTAATTTAGTGAACAGCTGATACTTATTATTTACATTTTAAATTGTTATAGGGGTAAATAAAGTATTTTGAAATAGAAACAAATAAGAAACAATTACTTACTAAATTGGAAATTATTAATTTGCAACAATTAAAAATGTAAAAAGAATAGGTTTCATTTTGCAAAATCACTTTGATAATTAATTTTAAGGTTTGTGTTTAAATTTAAATGATCAGCTGTCAATTGTTTTTTTTTTTTCTTCTCACGATTGAAACATGCAGTACATAATTGAAAAAAAGTATTTTTTCCCCACCATGTACAGAGTTGCACGGAAATGGGCATCGTAATTTCAATGTAATTTCGGCGAAATTACACAAAATTATGTAATTTCGCAAGTGTCAAAATGTATGGGAAAATACGTAATTTCAACTTGATTTTGGCTGAAATCACGAAAGTACGTAATTTTGCGTCGGTCTGAATGCCCTATAATTGCAAAAATTTTAAATATTTTTTGAAAATTTTGCAAAATTTTCAGATTTTACTTCAGCATTTTTGATTGCCAAAAAATGTAAAGAATTATGTAAAGCGCTAAATTTATTTCAATGAATCTTTTTTGATCGTCGGAAAATTAGATACTTTGTCTAAACGCATATTGCTTGGACACATCCGAGGCCCGACTTAAAAACTATCAAAATGTGACTCAATTTATTTTAAAATCGTAGGCGCCCTGAAAAGCTAGGAAGTTTGTTAAATTTATGGACAAAAATAAATTTTCATAATCTCCAAAATGATGACGTTATAAAATCTTCTTTAAATTTAGATTAGTGATCTAAAATAAAAATAGTTAATTAAGAAATTCCTAATTTTTACAACTTTAAAGACTTCTAGGGGGTATGTGTGACAAGTTAGAGACCTTAGTAATACTAATACATTTTTGTAGTCCCATGTCTTGACCATAAAATATGAATGACTAATTTCCTCTACCTATTACCTAAAAAATTTTATAACCTAAAAACTCCTCAGGGAAGAATATTTTCTTTGATCCTCAATGGATTAAGGTTGTAATGTGATGGAGAAAAACCGAAATGCTCCTGGTGATTGCGATGACTATTCCTACAATATCTGCGAAATTCTTTTCACGATACTTTTTTAGTGTTGACCTGTGTTATTAAAAGTAAATATTTAAATGAGTTTTTAAGTTGAAATATAAATTATATGCAGCTATCATTTCAAAGGAAAATAAACCATAAATCTTATTGCATTAATACAATTCAATGGAAATTATTTATAACAAAACATACAAAATATACAATTTAAATGATAATAAATTAATAAGATAATTTAAAATAAAAATGATCATATGAGGAATAAAAAAACATTGAGTAACAATTAAAAAATGATATTAACAACTGATGAAAGTAATTTGTAATTATAAAATAATTTAAATTAATTAAGTTTTGTTTTTATAGTTGTTTTGAAAAATTATATTTAACTAAGTTGTTATTAACAAATAATTTTTAATAAGATTAATAATAACAAAACAACTATAATAACAACATTAAATATAATTATAATTGTAATAAATACCAAAGTTATAAGATAATAGTCTACATTTAAAAATTAATTACTTAGTTAAATCATAAAATTACTATCAAAGTAATTACTTCCCAGCAAAAACTTTGCTTTCTTGGAAAGCTAGCAGGTATAATTGGAAACAAAAATATACTACTTATTATTTTTGCCTGAATAACAACTAGTTATTTTTGTTCGACTTGTCCACAAATTCATGTAGTTATTTTTTGACTCTAGGGGTACCCAAAAATATGTACCTAAACGAAAACAAAAAAAAAAAAAAAAAAAAAAAAATTTGCCTTCAGTGAGACTCGAACTTGGACACACACTAACCATTCGTTTTTACTGATTAACGTCTTACTCAGAACACCACTCGCACATAGCATCCTAAGCGACAAAAACTCTATTTAGTTTAAATAACTTTTTAGACATTTTGTTTTGTTTGTTCAGAATGGGGTTGAACCAACAACCTTCTGGTTATTAATCAGGCGCTTTAGCCAACTCATCCACGTGATTGCAGTATTACTGTGCTACTATATTATTGAGTACTTATTAATTTAATACAGAGTAGGCAAATAATAATAACGCCTCATTACCAAGAAACTACTTTAATAAGTAGTTGTTATTACCGAAAACCAAAAAGTTTTTGCTGGGTTGTACACGTTCTGTTGATATAGTTTTAATATGAATTAAATTGCTATTGTTAAAATTGGGAAAAATATATTGAACGATTTTTTTCGAGAAAGCAGGGAAAGAATATTAAACGATTTATTGAAACTCTATGAAAATTTTAAATAACAAATACGATTTTAAGAAATCAATTTTTAATATAAAGTAGATATTCTAGGCTCTTATATGTATTAAAGTAAATCTAGCGATATCTGTCTGTCTATCTCAATTAATGTTTGGATCCTTATATAACATTAATTCTATATAGTTATTCTTCCTAAATTTCATTTTATTACTAACCAGTGATTTTATAGGGCATTCAGACCGACGCGAAATCACGTAATTGCGTGATTTCGGCCGAAATCAAGTTGAAATTACGTAATTTTCCATACATTTTGACACTTGCGAAATTACATAATTTTATGTAATTTCGGCGAAATTACATTGAAATTACGATGCCCATTTCCGTGCAACTCTATACATGGTTGGAAAAAATACTTTTTTTTTTCAACTATGTACTGTATGTTTCAACCGTGAGAAGAAAAAAAAAACAATTCACAGCTGATCTTAAATTTAAACACAAATCTTAAAATTAATTATTAAAGTGATTTTGCAAAATGAAACCTATTCTTTTTACATTTTTAATTGTTGCAAATTAATAATTTCCAATTTAGTAAGTAATTGTTTCTTATTTGTTTCCATTTCAAAATACTTTATTTATCCCTATAACAATTTAAAATGTAAATAATAAGTATCAGCTGTTCACGAAATTACATCAAATGTCATCTAGACAGTATGAATACTCTAGATTTCATTCGTAATTTCGGCATGAAATTTGGTAATTTCGCGCCGGTCTGAACAAGGCTTTAAAGTAAATTTCACTTTTAAAATTATTAAACAAAGAATGTAAAGAAAACAAATTGGCTCAATTTCCTACAACAACAACATTTCTCTCTCCTCATATACAAGTTCTGTGTAGGGCTGTCAGATGTGGCGATTTTTCGCTAAACGTGGCGATTTTTAACTGCTTTTGGCGACTGAATTTCCCATTTGGCGACATAATTTCTTGGCTAATTTTTAAAATTTTATTTAATAGGCATTTTTGGAGAAAACTATTCAATTTTCTTACTAGAAATCGACTATTTTTAGTATTTGCCTATCTAGCAAAATGCAGTGCATTAGTCTTTAAATAGCTTCAACTTATATACGAAATTTTATCTCTGACTAAAAGGTTGAACTTTGGTACTCTTGGAGTTAGGTTGAATTAGATGTAGTGGACTGTAATTAGTTGACTCGCTGAGTAGGTTCACTTTTTACTTAAAATTTTTATAATTTTCCATGGGATGAAAAATTATAAAATGGTAGGGTTAGAAAGTATGATGTTGGGAAAAAGAAAATACAATTAGATTTGGAAGTAAAAGTATTTCAGTTTTTATTGATGCTCACCGTTGGACAGTTCAAAAGGAAGTAACTTTATTTAACTTCATTTTATAAAAGGGAAACTTTACAAAATACATGTAATAGAAAATTATAGTAAATTTTCGATTTGTAGGCATTAAATTACAAGCTTTATAATTCACAATAACTTATTCGTTACTTATAATTTAATGTATTCAAGGTTACAAAAAACCGTTAATATTTGAATTAATATATATAAAAAAAAAATTAATTTGTTTAAAATAAAGGGATTTTAAACAATCTCCAAAAATATATTTTACTATACTTATGTATTTAATGTTTGATAACTTGTTTCCCATCATCTTTTAAATATATTAAGGATATTAATGGTTTCGGTCACAATGAAATAAAAACGTTCATGAATAAATTAATAGCACCAATGTTGTTATATAGTGTTAGAATTATTCTTTTAAAAATATAATAAAGTTGAATAAATTTTAGAAGTTGTTGACCTAAAATGGAGCTACATATATATCAAAAAAATGTATTATGTTTTTTTTTTTTTTTTTTTTTGAATCAACTACACTGCGCTCGAAAATGTGGCCACCCATTGGGTTAAACTAAATCGATGCTGAATTTAGTGATGTTAACCATTTCATAAAGCGCTCGATTTTGAGATATTTCATTTTGAAAAGACAAAAAAGGGTTTAGAAAAATTAAGTTTTTTAGCTTAAATTTAATAATTTAATTTTTGAATTTAAACAATATAAACAACTAAGATTCCATTGAAGTGTACAATAATGAATTCTTATTATCAAATATATTTTAAATGCTAATAAACAAAACTTTAAACTAAAAAATAAAAAAAAAATATTACTATAATTTTGTAAGCAAGCTAACTAGTTCTACCAATGAGCAACTTTTCAAACGAAAATGTGAAAACATTTAAAATCGGACTGAAACTGATATAATTTATGACTGTAGTATAATTAAATCGATTTATTGTTTCATATACATAAATAATGTCAGCATACTAGAATTAGCTTTACCAGTAGGGGGCCCAACTTGTTAAAATTTGCGACTATGTCAGAGTTATTATTAGCTATTGCGTTTTAAAGCTAAATTTACAGTTATTAATTATACGATATGTTAAGTGCTACAAATTGTAAGACACTTAACAATTTAGTTAATTTTTTAGTATTTCTTTAAAAAAACCAAACAAAATTTTAATTTGGCGACTTTTGGCGATTTCTGAGAAACAATTTGGCGACAGAGGTTCAAAGAAATCTGACAACCCTGGTTCTGTATGAATTCAACACAATTGTGAAAGAGAAAAACTACATAAAAGAAATAAAACTTTCCTTTAAAATTTGAAGAAAATTACACTCGCGACCACTGTTGCCATATTTGAAGATTTATCGTCATTTTGGCGATTTTTGTTTCTAAAAATGGCCTTTTGACGTTTGGACGATTTTTGTTCCAAATTTGAAGATTTTTCCAAAAGCAGATTTAGAACAATTTTCTGCATTTTTTATATATTTTTTTTAGAAGTAAATTAGTTGGTATATAAATATTAACAACTTAAATACAAATTATCTTAAATTTGTCAATGTAAATGGTGCATTTATAGGAAAGAATTATGGGAACCAATTTAATATTATATTCGATTCAATTACGTACACTTTTATTATAAAATGGCTAATAAACAGTTTAGAAAAGTCCAAAATCCTTTTTAAATTTTTGTAAAGACTTTACTTGCATTATTAAGGCATTAGAAATACTTAAATGGAAGTGGTATGTATCCAAAGACTTTTTTGATGAATTCATTTAATTTTAAATGTCCTATATCCTATTCAAAAAGGCCTATGTATCTTTTTTTAACTCTTTAAGAGACAAGATAAATACTTAACTTATTTTTTCTTTGAAAGTTATGCAAACGTTTACATTCATTATTTTTATGCTAATATCAGCATACACAATGGTGTGGGGTGTCATATGGTCTGGCTTGACCGACTATATCTTTCTTACTTGTTTTATTATTTTTTCACGTACATTTATAGAATTTTACGGCCCATCTACACTTAACAGAATATACAAGATTTCTCTATCAGATGATACTACTTGGCAGACAACATAAAATTAATGTAATTTTTTATTAATTTCTTTTTAATTCGAAATTTAATCATAAATAAAGCAAATTTTTAATGAAAAAAGCATAGAACATGTTTATTATCATATAAAAAGCCTAATTTTTAACGTCGATTTGGCGATTATGACGATTTTTTATCTGGCAACTTTGCTCGTGACACATTTTTTTACTAACACACAATATTTATACCCC
The DNA here is from genome assembly GCA_932274085.1 of Protocalliphora azurea. Classification (NCBI taxonomy): domain Eukaryota; kingdom Metazoa; phylum Arthropoda; class Insecta; order Diptera; family Calliphoridae; genus Protocalliphora; species Protocalliphora azurea. The sequence continues at coordinate 76,547,471 of OW026523.1, read as the reverse complement.
ACGCCAGCATAGGTGGTTGGGGTATTATGTGTTTGTGCTGATGTTTGAACAGAAAAAATCATTCAACACCTTAATGTATACCCATCGACTCAGAATCACTTTTTGAGTCGATCTAACGATGTCCGTCCGTCCGTCTGGCTGATTGGTTGGACGGCTGATTGGCTGTCCATGTAAACCTTTTGCAATTTTGAAGATAATTCAATGAGATTTGGCATGTAGGACTTTCATAATACAAGGACGAAGCCTATTGAAATTGGTTATGATCGGTCTACTATTTCATCTATCTCCCATACAAATGTCCTCCTGGAATAGGGGTTAACGAACATAAATTCTTTAAATATAGCAATATTTTAATGAAAGTCGGTGTAAGGAAGTTTTATATAAGTATCAATCTTTGTGCCAAATTTCATTAAGATCGATCTATACCATAGCTCCCATATAAAACCCTCTTCCATATCAAGTATCAAGTTTAAATTCGACACAAATAAGTTTTATATGAGTAGAAATTACAGTGACAAATTTTATGAGGATCGCTTCACAATTTGCCATAGCTCCCATATAAGCTCACTTTAGGGAGTCACCCTAAGTGCATAAATTCATATAAATTTTAATATTAACGTAATATTCTGTATTCGTATATTTTATTTTATACTTAGTAAAAGTAACGGTGCACAAATATCCACATGTTTAATATAAGACCCCTCCACGAATTTTGATGGACATACACAATGGTGTGGGGTGTCATATGGTCAGGCTTGACCGACTATATCTTTCTTACTTGTTTTATTATTTTTTCACGTACATTTATAGCATTTTTCGGCCCATCTACACTTAACAGTCTGAGTGTCAGTGAGTGTCTCTGAGAGAATTATTTTACGTGTAGAATCAAATATTAGAATTATAACAAGTATTATGCGACTGTTGTGATGAGATTTCTCTAAGCAACTATCTTATAAGATTAACTGTCAAAAAAATACACATATAAAAAAGTTTGTGTGTGTGCATGTGTATTTTGGAAATTACTAAAAAAAACAATCCTTTTTTTGGTAAAATTGTTTTCTTTATAAAAATTGTTTATTATTTATTTAAGATTTAACATAATATAAACAAAATGTTTACTCTTTCCTGCTGGCGTTATCTCACATATTATATCAGCGGTAATCTCAGTTGTAGACCTGGGGTTAACTCCCGTAACACGAATATTTCCACAAGCTAAAAAAATATATATATTTTTGTTATATTTTTGACATTTCTCTTTTCTGTATTGAAATTTAAACTGAACAAAGTTGCTTCTTTTGGTATTAAAAATAAAACAGAATTTAAAATAATTTTAAATTATTTTCATATACATCAAAAAAAAGCCAAAATTTATATTTGTGGATGTAATTAACATCAAAAGATGAAAGTTTATGAAAATCTGCGAATATAATTGTGATGAATTATATTTAATAATTTTTGTATACTATTTTAAGCAACTATGTGTGCTTATGATGTGTGGGAAAGTGGTTTCAGCACTAATACATATAAATAAAATTTAACTAATACAATCTTAAAGTCAAGTTTTTTTGACATCAGAGTTAGGTTTTATTTGACAAGCCTTCCATTCTTTGTATTCTTTGTTATTAAATATCTTTATTAATTTTAAAAAAGGTTTCTTATTAAACAGAAAACTCAAATAAATCATAATACATATGTAGGAATTTCAAATAAATTACTGATTAATGAAATTCACTTTAAAAGTGTAACATGACGTCAATTCTTTAAAGACTTTTCCATGATTTAAATTAATTCAATATATTATATATATATACATATAATTAACAATGACTTTAGTGTTAATAGTTCATAAAGCACTATTTGCGAGTTGTTTTTATATTTCAATATATGATAACAGTAAAATAAATTATAAAATATACGAATATAATACGTTCAAGTCTACTTTTATGATACCCTATCACAAATTCTCTGGATCATGTTCACATAGAAGCGGATAAAAAATATAGTTGAGCATTATTACGTATGTCTGTGGGATATGTGGTAGAATCAGTTTTTTTTTTACCATAATATTGCAGATCAATTCTGGTTTACAGATGCACAAAGGGATGGAATTGCGAAAAATTCTGATTAATTGAAAATTAATATTTTAAGAAAATAATTGATTCTAGATAAAAATGCATCATTATTTGTAATAAAAAAATTTTGCTTCACTCTCATTAAAAATTGAAAATTTAGTTTTTTCAAGTTAATATTTTTGCATTTAGTTTAAAAAAAATTCATTTTTTTAAATGGAATTGTTAAACATATGTATTTAGAAATAATTTTATGTATTTTTTGTTAAAGTTAATGTTTTAGAAATATTTTTCATATTTTTTTTTAAATCGTTAAAAAACGGTACTTTTTTACTTTTATATAGAAATTTAAAAATTTTATAGACGAACTGGGGTGAAAATAAAAGTTTTATATTTTTACGTAATATGTGTAGTATAAAATTCCAAAAAGAAAAACATTTTGCGGATTTTTTGCGATTTGGAAAAAAATTACACTAGCGACCACTGTTGCCAGATTTCAAGATTTATCGTCATTTTGGCGATTTTTGGTTCTAAAAATTTTTTTTCGATTTGGAAAAAAAAAAAAACAAAAAAAACATCAAAAAAAAAAAAAAAAAAAAATCAAAGAAAATATGTTTATTTTTTGAACAAAAATAAAATAAGATGAAAGTATTGTATATCCTAAATTAAAGTTGATTTAACTTATTTATTTGCTTTATTTAAAATGAAAGCTATATAGAAATATTTTCAATATATTTCTAGTATGAAAATTACAGTCAGGCTACTTTTGCTTATTAAATCACTTTAATGCGACAAAATAATTTTGAATTAGCGTTGACATGACTGGTCCTTATATGGAAGCTATTATCAGTTATAAAACGATCCTTGTGAAATTTGACTGTAAGTTTTATTTCCAATAATCTATTACTGGACCATTTGATGGTCTGATCCGTTTTTCTCTTTTAATTCCATTATTCGATATAAGAAACATTTATATTGTCAAACGAATCCCAAAGTATTCAATTTGGCAATAGAGAGCCATAGTCATTTAGGTCAATATCTCAGTTATCACAAAGTGGAATATAAAGAACCAGTTTAATATTGATAAAAATTCCAATAAAGCTAAGGCAAAGCTTTGTATTATCCCAATAGGAAAAAACTTCTGAATATTAAAAACCTTCGGATGGAGGGAGAGAGAGATGGAGTCCTAATTTATGGCGAAAGAGAATATCTAGCGATTGACTGAGAGTAAATTTTTATGTAGATAACTCTACGTTGCACCAACAAGTAGAATTTTAAGTATATTCCAGCTTATCATGAAGACTAATGGATTTTTTTTTTTTTTTACTAAAAATTTTATAAACTGCGAATTGAAGATATAATAATTTTTTTCTGCCCATATATTTTGATTGTAAAGCTACATTAGAATCTTCATTCTTATAATTAAAAAAAAAAGAAAAACGTTTAATCATCTTTAGTTTCTCATAAATGTGTCTGGAAATATGCGCAAAATAATCAGGCAATTGTATCCATTTATCTAATGACCACCCATGTCTATGTGTTGGATTCTATGTTGATTATTGGGCTATATCTAATTTTTTTTATTTTTATTTATTTATTAAGTCTATGGACAAAATCCTTACAGATAGAAAACACAAAATTGTTAAAAATTTTATGTTACATTAATTATTTAAGAGTAAAATTAAATTACGTTTAATTAAATTTACATTGAGAGACATATCAATAACATTATAAAGTTCATTAAAGTTTAAACATAATCTATGGAAGGGATCAGCATTAGAATAGTTTTGTTGAAAATGTTTTATAAATAATGGCTGAAAGCTACGTGAGCGACGAAATAAGCTTAATAACACAATTTAAATTTAACATAGCCCTTCGACTTTTGAGACTTGGTAATTTCATTTGCAGCAATCTGGTCTTGTATGATGGCAAATTTGTATATCGATTCCGGATAAGAATTTCTTAATATAAAAAGTAAGAACTGTTTTTGTATAGATTCAATTAATTCAATACGGTCAATATGAATGTTATAAAAGGGGTGCCAGACAATACAACAGTATTCCAGAATTGATCTAACTAAAGAAGTACACTAACATCATTAAGTTCTTTAGCCCAACGTTTAATAAACCCAAGGATGCCACGAGTCTTATTTGTACACATATTAATGTGTTTATTAAATATAAGTTTTGGGATTGAATAGTGCGGCAAAATTCGGACTCCAATTCGTATTCTCCAAATATAAAAACATCCCTAAGAACCAGGTTTTCTCGAGTAGTGCATATGTTTGCTTTTTTCGATATTAAGGTCTATTAAGTTCCCTTTACACCATATAAAAAAAGCTATCTAATTAAGTAGTTTAACCAGAGATTTTTATTTTTATTTAATCCACGTAGGGTTTACTAAATTCATCTATAAAACGTTCAATTATTTATAAAATTCATAGAAAATAATTCAACAACAAATCATTCTATTGACAAAGGTATTAATGAGTTTTGATCTAAATTGTAATTAAATTGCGTTGGAAAAATTGAATTTTATCTTTAGTCATTTATTACAATATAATATATGTTGTTGTTGTTGTTGTTGTTGTTGCCGTTGCTTTGATTGTATAAATTATAATAAAGTTTCGTTTTTACTTTAGTTAACTACCGTGAATAAATAATTAAATTGTATGATGGCATGTTTAGACACAAATGTATGAATATTGACTTTAAACACGAATATCATTACGACAAAATGAATATTTAAAATGATTTTATTTTAATTTTTTTTTTTTTTTTTCTAAACAGAGATACCAAGCGCATGAATGTATGTACATATGTATATATGAACAACCTGTATGACGGACCAACAAACTGACAAGAAATCGTTAAAACATGACTCGCCAACACCGGCCATAGAAAACCAAGCAGTCTAGCTAGAAAAATACTTAATCGTAAAATAGCAATAGCAACAACAACAATTGCAATAATAAAATATTAATGACAACAACATTAGAAACAAAAAAAAAAAAAAAAAAACAGCAATAATGCAGCAATAGCAATTAAGTTGTTTTCTATTAATCTAGAGACTTTTTAGAATTTGTTACATTGAATACGGTAGACTAACCGGCACTAGTTTTTTTTTTTTTTTTTTTTTTTTTGCATTATTATTCGCTATCATTAGAAGCAATAGCAACAACAAAAAATCCCACACATTCAAGGCACATTTCAATATTCATTTATGTATATATCGTCTTGTACGAGTATGTAGTATTTTAGTACTTACATACATACGTATTTACACTGATTTTAAATTTATGTATATATTTATGTACATAGTTGTATATATATATATTTACAGTGTATGAATATTAAGTGGTCAGTGGTCAGTATGCACTTAAACTTGTTTAATATGTTTATTGTTTGTTGTCCAATAATAGGAGAAGTTTCCCAAGCTATAATTAGCGATTATTATTATAGGAAAAATGTTAAGTCAAAATTGTTTTCAAGATACTTAGACCTAGCGATTCATTTCGATATTTAATACTTAATTTATCGTATGACATATTAAAGATAACAATACCGAAAAACTTCAGATCTATTTACTTCAGCAAAGGTTAATATCCAAAAACTGTCCATTTCTTAATGAGTTTAAAGCTCTTTTTTTCCTGCAAAAGTTTTTCTGTTTAATGGCCAATATTAAAGCTACAAACATAGATATACATATTTCTCCTGCTAATCAAAAGTAATAGTGGATTTTCCAATAGTGACGGGTGGATATTAAATTTAATTGAGATATAAAGAAAAGCCGGTAAAGCACTGTATGAAATGCCAGAATACATGCTAATCATAAATATTTTTTGAAAATTTTTTAAATTTTATAAAATTTATTGTAAAGCTAACATATCATGAACTACCCAGTAAAAACTTTGCTTTCCTGTAGTGCGATTCAGTAACTTATTTTAACGATAATCGAATCGTTAAAATTAGTAAACAACAAAATTGTCGATTTAGTTATTCTCTAACACTTTTAACGATATTTGTTTGCGTTAACTTAAAGACAAAATTTTTTGTGTTGATAATATATTGACAAAAATTAGCCAAAAAGTCAACCCTATGATTCAGTCGTTGTTTTGTGGTTGTAGTCTGTGCTTCCACCTTATAGATGGTGCTTTTACGTTTGCGAATCTTCTTTTAGGAGTAGTGATCATTTTGAAGAAAACCATTAACAGAAACACATCTTAATCAATATCAAATACATAATTTAATCAATCACGGTCTTAAAATTGTTAAACAAACTTCGATTTGTTTCAAATTTATTTGTTTTTCTTTTTTATTTGGTTTTGAACCTTTTATACTATTGAGTACTTATTAATGTAATACAGAGTAGGCAAATAATAATAACGCCTCATTACCAAGAAACTACTTTAATAAGTAGTTTTTATTACCGAAAACCAAAAAGTTTTTGCTGGGTATTGTCTGAAAATATTGAAAAATTCCAATAATCGCTAAATTTATGGGTCGATTATGTATAGCAACCGAACTTTACTTGAGTTGCATACTGTCAACGCTACCTACAAGTAAATTTATATTATAAATGGCAACTTCCTTTCAGTTGCCAAAAAGTTATCGAAAATACTATTTTGAAATTCAGCAATAGAAAAGCAAGTCGAATCGGCGCGGGTGACGTCTAGCTGCTTAGCCGTTTATTTTTAATGAGTCTAGCTGTCGCCCAAATTTTCGGCTTATCGGCAGCTTACTTCTCCAGTCGTCGTTTTTAAGTTATTTGGCATAACTTAAAAATTCGGTATTAAGCACATATTGGAAGTATATATTGCACTTCTAGTATTAAAAACTTTGGTAACTCATGTAGTTGCAAGTTTTTTTTTTTAAGAAAATTTGAATATCGAGTACCTTTTCGGTATTTAAATTTAAATTTTTAATGCAACTGAAAAGTCATTGAATTGAAATAAGTTAAGTAATAAAAGAGAAGTTAAAAAAATCATGTTTTAAACAGTTTGCGAGTAGCAGCACTTCAAACTTTAAATTTCTCTAGTCCATACTAGATTTATATAAAAAGGTTAAAACGTTTTTATTTTTTATTTAATTGGATTTTTTATACACACCATTACAAAATATGGGGATTTTGGGTTTGTTATGCCGTGTGTAACATGTCGAAATAATCACCTAAGACCTTATAAAGTACATATATATGTATATTCTGGGTACTCGTGAAAATCTAAGATGTTCTAGCTATATCCGCCTGTGCGTCTGTTTAAATAAGTTTTTTTCTAGTCTTTGTTTTTATAAATTGCAAAAAAAATATATATATAAATATATATATGTTGTTTCTGTGAGAGGATCTAATTTGTCAATATCAAGAGTAAAAGGACGTATAGGATATGTATACCTTATCCTTAGCACCAAGGTAATTTTCTGTATTTGGTGAGTTTCACAAACTGTCATCAATTATGAGTTGTTAAAAACGAAAGATCTGTAGCAAACATAATTGATCCGTTTAAAGAGCTTTAAACGGTTTTAAGCCGAATTTTTTGCTTCTAAGAAACAATAAAAATATATATATACATATATATATTCAATTAATAAAAACAAAGACTAGAAAAATTTGTGGTCCGCCCTGAGCCCTATCCTTATTTAAAAAAGCTATCACATTTTAAATTGTATTATTTTCGCATCTTAAATTTTGTTAAATATAATTTATACCATTTTAAATGGAGAACTTTACATAGATTTTATTTCATAGTCATAGATTTCAAAAACAATAGAATCGTGGTTAAAATTCTTGTACATAATATATTCAAATATTTTGGGTGAAAAATTATTTTTAATAGAATGCGTATTTCTTGCTCCCTTTACCTGCCCTTTTAAATCAATATAAAACTATAGATTAATATTTTGTGTATTGGCTTTTTAAAATTTTATTCGCGGATCTTTGCGGATGTAGCCAGAGGATAACTAAACAATTTTACTTCGCCGGAGGAATGGATGCACGTTATTATACCACTAAAATTTTTTAAAATAAGATGCCAAATACATATGTGATTCACTACTGTAACCGCAATAGCTCGGTAATTTTTCAACACCATTACTCAATTTTTGTATGAGTTATTAAAAAAATGACTTGGTATCTACGAATGTTTTGTACTAATTATTTTATTTTTTTATTTTTAAATGGAATAATATCAAAAAAAAAACTTATTTATATTGAAAATCATTACTTATCAGAACGATTTTATTAATATATCAAAATAATTATTTACCACAGATCATTATAAAATGATATGGTGATCATATTATGTTCGTCCGTCTGTCATTCCGAAAAATTATCCTTCAACCCCAAATAGTGTTCTATTATCATGGTATAAACCACTTAAAATATTTATACAAATTCTATAAGCCAAGGGCTTTAATGTTCCTATTCTTATTCCTCTAAATATCATAAATTTGTAATATATTTAATTTAAACTTAAGTTATCAAATAACAATAATTTGCCAAATAATTTGCAAATGGATTTAGCATATATTAACCGATATTATATATTTCTCAAGATTGTTGATGTAAAATATTGCTCATTTATTATCAAAGATTAAAAAGTTACAGATTTGTGATAAAAAATTTACAATAATTTCTCATTGTGCAAAGCTTCACTTGGCGACACGGTTCATTTTAGCTTTGAGGTCACCGTCTTATTGGCACAGACCTAAGACTTAAGGAAACCACGCCAGAAAAAGTCTAATCGCGAGAAATCGTTCTATCTAAGTTACCAGATCAGGTCGCATCTGCCTCAATTCAGTTGGGCATAAATTCCATTATAGCATGTGACAACTTTGTACTAGAATAACATATTGTATACATCTACATCATTGAATGCTTACTATTGACATCGATTGCATTGCTACCATAATTTTCGAAGATTTACGCATTTATGATGTCGCTCACCTAAAATCCACATCAACGTTTAACCATAAATCTGATTGATATTAAGATCTAGGTTCTCTTTCAACTCTCCATAACTCAGTAAGACAACACCCAGCTTTGGATATGATCATTTTAATTATGATGCAAAATTCTTTGTATCTATATCTGCGAAAGGTCGAGTTCTTGTGCATAGTACAAAATTGACTACTTCGGGTTTATTTACCGGCTCTTGTGGACAGGGGCAATATTTTCGATTGATCGTATCCTTCTTTCTTATGCGGAAGTTTGCTGATTCTTTACTGATTTTTTTATTCGAATTTTGACCACCAAACCTTAAATAGTCGGTTTTGTCTATAATCGTTTTCCTTATACTGATACAGAATTAACTGCTTCGAATTTATCCACAGGCTCTAAGATTGCAATCGATGAGTTCGAAAAGAATAGTGAAATATGATCAGTTATTGCAAAATCTTGAACGAAGCTACTACTGAGGTGTTTAAGAATAGATCTAAAACGAATTTAAATCATTATTTATGTATTACACTAAGGGAAAAAATTCTTTCGTACCGTTCGTTTACAAATTTTAAATACATAAAATAGAAAACATAATGGTATCATTTTTTACACTCATGTTGACAATATTTCTCTGGTTGTAGGTATATGCATTAATTATCATCAATGATTATTTCAAGATAAATTAAAATGTAGTTGATTCAATGGAATGTCCATTGGAAGCAACGACTTTTTAGGCCAGAAACGAATCAAGCCAATTTTTGATACTTTGTTCTAAAGTGAAGCGTATAGTCAGATGGATTCCATGTCTTCGCTATACGGCGAGTAGGACAAAACTTTACATTTACTATTTGCATAACACTCGTTTTTGGGGCGTATTCTAGTCACGTTTCAATGTTGTATTCAAACTCATAAATTATATTTATTAGAGGTTTTCGGTGATTATTTCACACAGTTTTAACCGTAGGGTGTCATAATATCCCAGCAAAAACTTTGCTTTCCTGGTAAGCTAGCAGGTATAATTGGAAACAAAAATAAACTACTTATTTTTTGCCTGAATAACTAGTTATTTTTGTTCGACTTGTCCACATATTCATGTAGTTATTTTTTGACTCTAGGGGTACACAAAAATATGTACCTAAACGAAAACAAAAATAAATAAAAAACAAAAAAATTTTGCCGTCGGTGAGTCTCGAACTTGGATACAAACTAACCATTCGTTTTTACTGATTAACGTCTTACTCAGTACACCATCTCGCACATAGCATCCTAAGCGACAAAAACTCTATTTAGTTTAAAATATCTTTTTAGACATATTTTTATAAGAAACCATCAGCTTCAGAATGGAGTTGAACCAATAACCTTCTGGTTGTTAATCCGGCGCTCTAGCCAACTCATCCACGTGATTGCATATTACTCTGCTATTATACTACTGAGTACTTATTAATGTAATACAGAGTAGGCAAATAATAATGACGCCTCATTACCAAGAAACTACTTTAATAAATAGTTGTTATTACCGAAAACCAAAAAGTTTTTGCTGGAATATGACTCCAGAATTGCCAGATGCGAATTCTGGTCTAACTAATAATAATAATAATAAATAAAATATTTAATTAAAAAAAGCGCAGATACCAAGATATTTTTATAATAACGGTTATAATAGTTAATCACATATATGATTGTCATGTTATTATAAACCATTTTAGTGGTATAATTATGTCCGTCCGTAAGTTCGACGGAGATACAAAGTTTAGTCATCCCCTGGCTACATCCGCAGGTATCCACAAATGAAATTTTATAAATACACAAAATATCAAAAGTTCAAGGGAGGAAAAAATAAGCGTTCTATTAAAAATTATGTTTCACCATAAAAAATTTCTATGCTTTAACCATTGATTTTTAAATGTATGACTAAAAATGAAAACGACACAAAATTCTCTATCTAAAATAGTACAAATAATATGCCACATGTGGTAAGATACTAAAATAATACTTTTTAAAATTTTCTACCTTTTTGTTCAAAATTTTTTTATTTAAATTATACTAGCGTTGGGCATAATCGTTTATTTTACTGTTTCGTTCACATCATTAAAAATGATTCAGTTCGTTCATTTCGTTCGTCGTTAATTTTTTTTAACATTGATCAGAGTCTGAACAATTAGTGTGTGAACGTATAGCAGATAACTGAAACAGAGTGTGAACGGTTAATGTTTGAATGAAGAGACAACAGCTGAAACTGAAGCAATGGTTTCATTTCAATCTTAGAACTCTTTATTAGCAAAAATTACCGATTAAGAATAAATTTAAATCAATTGTTTTTAAAAATAAATAAATTAAAATAAAAAATGTTGTTTGAATCAATATAAAAGAAGCGAAAAAAATTAACGATATAAATCAAAAAGAAAGAACGAATCTGCATCATTCATTTCGCTGATTCGTTCAATTGATTCGATTAATTCATGAACAACGTTGATGAAAATATACTAAATTTAGCGAATATTTTAGGTTAGTTATATTGGTCGGAATATTGTAATATGTTCACATAATAGTTCTTAGAAAAGCTAACATTTACAGTAAATTAATAATTTTATAAAGTACAAAAATTTTCAAAAAATATTTATGATCAGCTAGTATTCTAGCGTCTACTTCCAATAATTCTGTAAGCACTTTTTGCATTTGGCATGATCTTGGTTGAGTAAAGACGAAAGTTTTTCATGTTCATATTTTTTCGGTTGCTCGGGGCACTCCCTATCATGTACATCAAAATAAACACTTTTAAATCTTTTCAATCACTCACAATAAGTTGCATTAGCTGAAGCGTGATGCACATAAACTTCCAGAAATAAAATTGAAGTAGAACTTCCTGAAAATGGTCCTTCTTTGTTATGAAACTCTCTATATTCAAAACTTTAAAAATCTGTGTTGTTTACGTTTCAATAGAGTTAGATATACTGCATGACATTACCTTCATGTGACATAGTTGTAAAAAGGACCGATTAGAAAAAAATACTCAATAATTTTATCCTACAGTATCAAATGAATCAGTTTATTAGAAATTCAATCAAATTTCAAAATTATATTTTCCTTCAAAATGAGATAAAGTCTTTGTTAAAAAAAATTACTTGATTTCCTCACAACTATGAAAACCAAATTCAGTACAGTAACTCTTTGGACTAAAAGGGAAAACCAGGATTAAAATATTCCTACAAAATCAAGAAACGACAAGATAACAATCTCTCTCAAAACTCTAGAGTGATGTCTACTAGATGTGGCGGTTAGAATTCTCAGAGTATATATCTTTTATATTCAGGCATTAACCCCTGACCGTTTAACCTGCACGCAGAGAAAAATCATTGTTACAGCATTATCACTACAACAATATTATGTTCTCATTGTTAATTTTCTTGAATTTTAATAACTCTGTGTCCATGATAATAATGTTTTTGTTTAAATTTTGTCACTAAATGTTTACACTCAATAAAAATTTTATTTTTTTTATATTTTTAGCAGAAATAAAATTTTATTAATATGAAAATATCCTTGTTTCTACAACCATTAAATATTTGCAGTATTTTACCTTGCTCTTAAACCATATTCTGTTTTTAAAACATATTAATATTATTATTCCTATGACAATAACATGTTTCAAATAAATATAATACTTTTCCTTTTCATAAACTTAATGGAAAAATTCAATACTTGTTTATTTTTAAATATATTTTGCTTTTAAAGTTTATTTGTTCATTATAATTCTCATTTAGTTTAAATATGAATAAATATAAATAGACAAGATTTAGTAGTATTTGAAGCAATATAATATATTTATTAATTACCATTAAAGGGTTTAGTTAAAAAACTGTCTTGCATTTGAATCACATATGGTGGTAGAAATTAATGTAATTAATGAACAAATAATAAGTAAATATTTTTTTGCTGTTTTTTTTATTTTTTAATAATGAACAACTTTCTTTATTATTTTCAAAAAAAAAAAAAAAATTATAAAATTAATATTTTTTTTATTAACACGGTTTATTTAAATATATGATTAGATGGAATAATAACATGACAAAATTAAATAATAATATGATAAGATTGTATAACTATATGATACCATGGGATAATAATATGATAAAATGGAATCATAATATGATAATATGGTATTGCAATATAATAGGATGGGATAAAAATATAATAACATCAAATCATAATCTGATAGAATGGTATAGTGATGTAGTAAGATTGTACAATTATATATAAAACTAGAATCATAACATGAAAAACAAACAATAAAATCGAACACAATATGACAAAATGGAATTATAATAATTATTACTTATAATCATTTCTATTTTTCGCTATGATCATATATTCCAATCATAGTACGTTGCTCTTAGATTATGGTCACTACAACTATATTTTTCTCTGCGTGTGCCTTATGAAGTAAGCTCTTATAGATTCGATTTAATAAAATAGTTTATCGAGGGTGCAAAACTGCTTCAGTATATAATTTAGTAAATAATAGGGCTATCTACATAAATTTTTATTAAAAACGAATCACATTTACACCTATCACTCATATGTAAATGTTGTACAATTTTCTATTGAAATCATAATTTTTCTGTGTTTTTGTTATGGTTTTTAAGTGAGACAATATGGTCTAATTTTACTAAAAATTTGGAAAGACTGTCAGAAGTCTTTTCAATTTGCCATAGTAACTATATTAAGAAATTTGTAATTGCGGTCCATGAAGGGTTTTCTCGATAATTTCCGTAATAAAAGATGAGCGCATATCTATAGCTAAAGGACGTTATAATTATCCTTACATATAGCGGAAATATAGCGGCAAAAAAAAACATTAAATCGAGCTTAAAATAATCTACAAGTCTGAAACTTTTGTAATATATTTTGTAATATATAAATGTTATAATGGCACCGAAGCCCATACGATGCATAATATGCGAGATGTATACAAAAAGCTGTATCTTTTGTTGCCTTTAAACGCGAATAACTAGCGTAGCGTACACGTGATATGCAAAAATCCAATTTCATCCATCAAATTCCGAGGAAAAGCCATTTTTTCATTAAAATTTCTCGGACCATTATAATAAAATCAAAAACTATAAATTGCATCATGTATACCAGTATACTTCCCCTATTTTAAATCATTTGCTTATTATGCACTTGTTAGGATAACAATAAATACATTTATAATAAATCTTGACATTTTGCCTCCCAAAGTAACTGAATAGATAAACAATTGTAAGAACAAAAAAATAAAAAAAAAAAATAAATTAGACAAATTGTTATATATATATATATATATATATATATATATATATATATATATATAATAAACTTTGCTTTGTTTTCTTTAATTACATAAAGACTGGTATTTTATGCAATAATATTATTTTGAAAGTGGGTGTATTGCATCAAAGAGGTCAGTCAGTTAGTTTCAATAAAGAACGGGATTGTAAATCATTATTGTAGTTATGTTAATTATATACTAAATTCGGAAACAATGTAACAAAAGTTACATAAAATCAAATTTAATAGCTTAATAAACACAATGATTTTTCAATAGAAAATTTTAATTTTAAAACAAAACAAATCAATAATAAAATGTTTAAGTGATTGCACAATTTGAACAAATAAATTAGAACAAATTATGTGTAGTAAGTCCAATTTTGTGTGGTTGTTTTTGGTCAAATGTGAGCGAAATACAATTCATTCATTAAATTATAAGTTTTTTTTTTCTCGGTAGTTTTTACTATTTTGATTTGCCTACAATGTGTATATATTTCTCATATGAGCGTATAATTTACAATTTTACGTTTGTAAGCCAGTTTTTGATGATTGTTTTTTTTTGTATGTGTGTCATTTAAGTTTATTTCCGTTTAAGTGTAGGTTGTTTTATATATTTAAATACAACTCCACGCATTTAACTTATAGTATCCTCATGTTAGTTTTAATCAACCTCCAGTACCAGTTTTGTTGCTATTATGATGTCTGTTACAAAGAAAAGCACTACAGGTGGTACTACTTCCACTTTTGTTGTGTGTAACTGCTCTGATGTTAGTAGCTGGTTGTAAAGGGTAGTGCAAATAAAAGTATCTTTAGCAAAAATGCAATATATTAAATAAATATTTACCAGTGTAAGAAAGAACTGTGCCGAAAGCCTGATATTACCCTACACCTAGAGAAAAAATATAGTTGTGGTGACCATAACCTAAGAGCAACATATTATGATTGGTACATATGCTCACATGATTATAAATAATAATTATTATGATTACATTTTGTCATATTGTGTCCGATTTAGTGGACTGATTTTCCATGTTATGATTCTATATTTACATATAATTGAACAATCTTACTTTATCATTATACCATTCTATCGGATAATGATTTGATGTTATTATATTATTATTCTATCTTATTATATTATTATACTACATTGTCATATTATAATACCATTTTATAATATTATTATGCCATTCTTCATATTATTATCCCATATAATCTTATACTTATCCAAACTCATCATATTATTATTTTATTTTGACATATTATTATTTCATCTTATCATATATTAAAATAAAACGTATTAATAACAAATTATTTTTATAAATTTTCTATTGAAAATAATAGAAAAGTCTTCATTAGTCGAAAAAAATATTTATATATTATTTGTTCATTATATTAATTTGTACCACCATATGTGGTTCAAATGCAAGATATATTTTTTTTAAATAACCCTTGAATGGTAGTTAATCAATATCTTATATTACTTTAATTACACCGAGTATAACCAAACTGATTATTTATATTTATTCATATATAAACTAAATGAGAATTACAATGAAATTGGAGAACAAACATTAAAAACAGAATATATTTAAAAACAAACAAGTTATGAATTTTTCTATTAAGTTTGTGAAAAGGGTAAGTATTATATTTATTTGAAACATGTTATTGTCATAGGAATAATAATATTAATATGTTTTAAAAACAGAATATGGTTTAAGAGCAAGGAAAAATATTGCAAATATTTAATGGTTGTAGAAATAATAATATTTTTCATATTAATAAAATGTTGGTTCTGGTAAAAATATTTAAAAACATATAATTTTTCAGTTAAACATATTAAAATTTTTATTGAGTGTAAACTTAAAATGACAAAATTTAAATAAAAACTTTGTTATTAAAATTCAAGAAAATTAACAATGAGAACATAATATTGTTGTAGTGATAATGCTGTAACCATGTTTTTTCTCTGCATGTAGTTTTTCTGCATTACAGTCGGTCGAAGTTTGGATGTGGAAAGTAAAGTAAGAAATTCATTTCATTACATTTACTGCCTCATTCATAATCAAAATCTTAAATTTATCAGTTTAATAACAAAAAATTCAAAAAATCTGATTAATAAGAATTTTATAAACTTAATATTTATACCCTACACTACTATAGCTGGTTGGGGTATTATGCGTTTATGCTGATGTTTGTAACGCATAGAAAAGTTATCCAACACCCACCTTAAAGCATACCAATCGACTCAAAACCACTTTTTAAATCGATCTAACGATGTCCGTCCGTCCGTCTGGCTGGCTGGACGGCTGGCTGGTTGTCCATGTAAACCTTGTGCACAAAGTTCGAGTCGCAATTTTAAAGATAATTCAATGAAATTTGACACATGGTACTGTTATGTTATAAGGATAAAGCCTATTGAAATTGGTTGTGGTGAGTCTATTATTTCACCTAACTCCCATACAAATGTCCTTCCGGAATATAGTTTAAACACTCAAAAATGCCTTAAAAATAAAAATATTTTAATGAAATTCGGTACAAAGAAGTTCTGTACAATCTGTGTACCAAATTTTATGAAGAACGGTCTACAATTGACCATAGCTCCCATATAAACCCCTCTTTCGAAAATTACTCTAACGTGCATAAATCCCACACGATGTTACGAGTAGTATTAAATTAATATACGACACAAATAAGTTTTATGTAAATAGAAACAAAATTGCCAAATTTTATGATAATCGGTTAATAATTTACCATATCCCCCATATAAACCCACTTCCAGGAATCGCTCTAAAGTGCATAAAATCATCTAGATGTTAGTATTAACACATTATTCTGTATTTATATATTTTATTTTACATTTAGTAGAATTGGCCATAGGTGTAATATAAGTCCTCTTCCCAAATTTTTATGCTCGTAGGATATCATATAGTCAGTCTTGACCGACTATATTTTTTTTTGTTTCTCGTTTTTAATTGTTTATGAGCTTAAAAAGATTTATTGCTTTTATATTTAATAAATAAATGAATTTTGAATGTGCTAAAAATTTCTAAAAGGGTCCATGAAGCATGAAGAGCGCCACCTCATTATCAAGTAACTACTGAAATAAGTAGTTACCGAAAACCAAAAAGTTATTGCTGAGTACGAACGCATATAATCTGGTAGAACCCTAAAGCAATACCCACCTATTCTACCGTCTTTACATTCTTCTTGAAGTCGGAGACAAATTGATCTTGATATTGAACTACTGATCTTATTTCATGTACATCTAACAATTCTAATTCCGGAACGACAACTAACAGTTTTTATATTATATTAAGTGAAACTAATTGTTAGGAAAATAACATTTAGTTTCACTTAATTCTTAACTGTCAAAATTGCCTAAAATTGACATTGCAAACAGGCGTTGAACGCAAAGTCATGCGCTAAGAATCATTTCGATCGTATCTTAAAAGCAAACTGATCGTATCTTAAAAACAAAAATACGATTCATAGATATAACTTTTATTACACCACCCTGTACATCCAAAGTAGTTTTTTTTTTTCGTTGAAGTGCTACTTGATTTTGTTTAAATAAACAACAAATCAAACAAGAGCTCTAAATATGTTTTTTTTTTGTTTGTGTTTTTTTATGTTTATTAATCCAACAACAAGTGTTTGTGTTCACTATTCATTGTGCATAACATTTAAATTAATTATTAAGTAAATGTTTATTTGATGATTGATCTGATAATGTTATTAGTTTGACGTTTCTTTTTTTTTGCGAGTGTTTTGAGATTTAATAAAATACACACTTGTTATCCGTTGTTTTTATTTAACAAATCAATTTATTTGATTTTATTTCGATAATTATGTTGTTAACAATTATGACATGG
Source organism: Protocalliphora azurea (assembly GCA_932274085.1). Lineage (NCBI taxonomy): Eukaryota > Metazoa > Arthropoda > Insecta > Diptera > Calliphoridae > Protocalliphora > Protocalliphora azurea. The sequence goes on along the minus strand of OW026523.1, from coordinate 76,529,284 downwards.
AGTTTTGTTCAGGTTCTATGATTTTACAAAAAAAAAAATATGTAAAAAAATGAAAAGAATTAAGACATATAAAAGAAAATAATAGATGATAGATAGATAGATATATAGATAGAAAAGGTTGATGTGATACCAGAAAGTACCACATCTCCACCCAGAGACCGATCCCGGTCCATTATGAGTCCCTTCGTTGAAATATCTGTGAAATATAGAATATAGAATGCAGAAAATAGGAGAGTAGAAGATAAAAGAGTAGGAATGAGAACGAATCATATAGGGGGATTAGCAATGTTACCAATCCCCCTAGGGTTATACCCCTGATTCTCCCTTAAACAGTCGATTCCCTTGACGAAGCCTATGACGTCTACAAGATCTGCGTCCCGAACGTCACTTAGCCCGCCGAGGAATTGGCTACCCAGCCATTTCATCCTACGATACTGCAATCGTGGACAATGGCACACAATGTGCTCAATAGACTCGGTCTCGTCGACGTCTCCACACATTCTACAAAAATCGGAATTGCTAGCGTCCTATCTAGACCTCATCTTCCCTATCAAACAGTGACCTATTCAAAACCAGGAGAGTGCTAGTGCCTGCATTGTTTAGTGCCGGCCATATCGCCCTCTACACTCTACAGTCCTCTCTACTCTCCCAAGCCGAATTGGTTCTGACCAAGATCCAATCATTGATCTTCCCATAGAAGAAACTTAGTGGTGGTTTCACATAGGTCTCCCTCTCCGAGACATTCTTTGCTGCGCCTTGCCTTGCCAGTTCATCAGTCAGTTCATTGCCTGAAATATTGCAGTGGCCAGGCATCCAGCAGAGTCTCACCATGTAGTCCTCCATCAGCTCTCTCAGTATCTTCTTACAGGCAGCAACTAGCCTGGATTTCACCAAATGTGTCCCCAAGGCCTTCAGAGCCGCCTGACTGTCCACATAGAGAGTGACTTCGGTACCCCTCGTAATGTTTTGCCTGATTATTTCTGCGGCTTTCAGGATTTAATATTTAATATTTACAAAATAAATTAAGAGTTATAAAAAATTTTATAAAAATATTGATCTATAAATAGTTTTTTTATAAATTATTATTTTTTTTATTAATCATATTATTATTACATCTCAAATATATATTATTATTTCTGTTCTATTTAATTTAAATAATTATTTCTTTTTTATTTCAGTTTTGGAATGTTTCATGATACTGCAAAAATTGGTTGCCATCCTCGAGTAGGTTCGATTGTGCACATAATGACACCAACATTTGGAGCGGATACTCTACAAGTTTGTTGGTCAAATTGTAGTCGAAAATTTATTACACATTTTCTAGAGTAAGTTCGAAAGCAAACCCAACCAAACTAGCCAACCTTTATCGACTAATAATTTTCCTTTCAACAGTCAAGGTTTGGGCAAATGTTTAGATAATGAACCCTCCAATAAAAGTGAATATGTCTATCCGGAGGAGCAGCCAGGCCATATATACAGTGCTGAGGTACAATGTCGTCTCCAGTACAATGTTACAGATAGTGAGGTGCGTGCTTGTTCGTCCATGAATGAAATTTGTTCTACTTTGTGGTGTCGTGTTAATGGTGAATGTATAACCAATATGAGACCTACAGCACCAGGAACACCTTGTGGAGATCGTAAGGTTTGTTTTGGTAATTTTCATTTAAATTTTGAAAATGTTCAGAGGAAAAATAGAAAGTTTACATAATTTTCTTTGTTTTTTTTTTTTTGTTTTTTTTTATTCTGCTTTAAATAATAGTGGTGTCAAAATGGTCAGTGTGTACCGCAGACGTCATTGGAAAAAATTGATGGTGGCTGGGGTGATTGGTCGGAATGGAGTGAATGCTCACGTTCTTGTGGTGGAGGAGTATCGATTCAACAAAGAGAATGTAACAATCCTTTGCCTGCTAATGGTGGTTCTTTTTGTTTAGGCAAAAGGAAGATGTATAGTATTTGCAATACTCATGCTTGTCCTAAGGATGAACCCAGTTTTCGTGCTAAACAGTGCGAGAAGTACAATAATAGAGCGTACCAGGGTGAATTTTATAAATGGTTGCCATATTTTGATAAACGTAAGTAGAAATTTTAAATTAAGTAATGGAAATTTACAGTGACTTAGATATTTATATGGACGTACTCTTAGATGTTATTATTTCCTTTAGATCCTACAAGGATCTTTCCATTTAAAATTATCTGATGCTAGCATTTTAGTTGGTTCCAACTTATGCCTTGTGTGGCAGCTTCCTGCGGATTTCACTCTATTGCTGTCTTTGTAATATCTCCATGGGGCGCTTTCAACATGTGCCCAATCGATCCCCATTTTCTTCTTCGAACCTTCACTTTTTGATTGTTGTATGATGTGTTTTTCGCCATAAATAGTTCTTGAAAATTGTAGCTGGCCAAAATATATCTAAGATTCTTTGCAAGCATCAGTTGGTTAATAGCTGAACTGCGTCCATATCACTGCTTGCTGCGTTGCATGATTTGCAATCGTATAATGGTGTAGATTTTACATATCAATTGAATAACTTCAGTTTAGTATTGACAGAGAACGGCCAAATGATTGATTCACATCATTTATTCTATTCTTTATGTCTGCAATCGAACCATCGGATAAAGTTAAAATACTTCCGAGGAAGCAGAATGCTGTCACGTTTTCCAGTAGTGTCTGCCAAGAATTGGTTTGGGAATACAATAATCAATATTGTAAGGAATGCTATTAAGAAATCCTAGAACGGTCGTATGACCGAATACGCTATCATTCTATGCACCTATAATCCTAAGCCTAGTCGCCCTCATAATGGCGATCTGTTTGGTCATAAGATCCATCGGTAGCCAGTTCATTAGAACAAATAAGACTTTTGGATGTAGTTGTACGAAGCGCTCATGTTATGAGTAGCGCTGAACCAAGCATAGTCCTATGAAAGATTTCGATATAGGTGGATTTCTCCATAGCCATCCATCATACTATCGCTCCATACATAAATATAGGCTTAATCACTGTGTCGAAGAGCCTTTTCGTATTGCTGGGATTTATTCCCCAGGATTTACCGATGGCTTTCCTACACATATATAGGGCAATATCGGCCTTTGAGGCTCTGACCTGTCTACATTAAATGAGTAAAGAAAAAGATTTGCCAAAAACTCGGTTGTTTATGAACCGATTTGGCTGATTCAAAAAACCGAATTTCAAGAAAAATATTTGTGATCGACTTTATATAAGAACCAAGTCTATAATTTATTTAGGACTTTGATACAGGTCAAAAATGCGTTTTGGCCGATAAAAGTTTTTTTAATATCTCCGCTATTTTTGCACTAGTTTATATATATATATATATATATATATATATATATATATATATATATATATATATATATATATATATATATATATATATAACATGTCATCGAGAGGGAGGCTTCACAAACGCCATTTATAAGTCGAAAAATGCAAAAAACCGGTTTTTTACACATATCTCTGTACGGACAAACAAGCATCGCCCTATTGAAATCATTTGTTATAAGAATCCAGAAAATATAAACTCTATTGTGCAAACTTTATTGTGCGGTGAAGGGTATAAAAATTTAACATTTTTTGATAATTCTGATATGGTCCTTTTTTAAAAACACTGACAATTTCTTTAAATACTGGTGTCTATTCTTGAAAACGCGTCGAAGAAGTGAAAATGTTCATTAAAACAAAAACAAAGTTTAAAAAATTGTTTTTGTTTACCATATATTTTTAAAATGCAATAAACGTGAGAACTTTAACCAGTTTCTCTCTCTTTTAAAAACGGTAAATTCCATTTTAGAAGTGTGCGGTAAACAAAAACAATTTTTTAAACTTTGTTTTTGTTTTAATGAAAATTTTCACTTCTTCGACGCGTTTTCAAGAATAGACAACATTGACTATCATTATCCCATTGCTATTAAAAAAAAAAAAAAAAGAAAACTTAAACTCCTCTTAAATCTTCCATAACTCCTAACAGAAAACCCTTGCAAACTTTATTGTACCGATGAAGATGATACCATTATTGCCAATTGGGGTGATGTAGTTTTGGACGGTACACCCTGTACATTGGGAACCAATAATATGTGTATCGATGGGATTTGTAGGGTGAGTAAAGAACTAATTTAGGAAAAAATTCTCCTCTCCTAAAAATTTTCAACTAAATATGATTTTCTTTAGAAAGTTGGTTGCGATTGGAAAGTTGATTCTGGTGTTGAAGAAGATCGTTGTGGCATTTGTAATGGTAAAGGTGATCAGTGTAAAACGGTGAACGCCACTTACAATGAAGCTCTAAAAGTGAGTGAAGGTTATGTGGAAATTGTTGTGCTTCCAGCTAAAGCTCGTCATATTGTTATCAAAGAATTGGGAAATTCACCACATTTTTTGGGTATAGCCAGAGCAAATAGTAGTCTATTCTATTTGAATGGTGATAGTTTAATATCAATGCCTGGAGAATTTATAATAGCTGGAGCAGAAAGTTTTTATGATCGTATAGATGAACAGGAAATTATAAAGATACCACAACCTATACAACATTCCATAGCTATTTATGTAAGTTGTCAGGAGAAGTTATATGAATTTCAAAATTTAATTTAAATTTTTGTTACTTTTTTTTCTAGATAATTGTTAGAGGTGATGAGCCTAATGAAGGTATTTTTTATGAATTTACTTTGCCCGCTTTAAATGTTAGTGCTAACAAGCACTTTTTGTGGAAGTTAAGTGATTGGTCTTCCTGTTCGGTTTCTTGTGGTGGAGGTTTGCAATATCGTGAACCTATTTGCTATGAAAATGGCAGAGGTAAGAGTTTTAAAAAGATAATTGTTTAAATTCTTTATTAAATTATTGAAAATTTTTTATTTAGTTACTCTCGATACCGAGCTTTGTTGGGCTTTTGCCAAAAATGCTCATCCTTTGCGTTTAACCAAGAAATGCAATGATATGCCTTGTCCTGCCCATTGGCTAACTGGTCCCTGGCAATTTTGCCCGGTTACCTGTAAAACTGTAGATGCTCCTTTGCCGGTAAGAAGAAGAAGTGTAATGTGTCTAGATCAAAATGATATTGTAGTAGAGGATGACAAATGTAATCCGTTTACAAGGCCAACCGATACCGAATATTGTGAACATAATTTACCCGATTGTTATGTTAGAGAAACATTTAAAAAGTTTTTCATTTAGTTAGATTTATATTTAGTTAAGTTAGGTTTTAGTTAGTTTAAATATTCCATTTTTTTAAAATACATATTTTAAATTAAAAAATATTCTTGTCTAAGTTTAACAAAACCTGCTGTAAGATGCGTATGTATGTACTTTAATTATTTTAAAAATAGTCTTAGTTTTATGTTTTTTTTTATAACCCCATATTTTTTAATTATTTCCTTTTTTAAGTTAACTTTATTTATTTAATTTATTTTTATTTCTTAAAAGCTAAAGATGTACTTAATAACTTTTAATTTATATAATTGTGAAATAAAATACTAATAATTTATTTAAATAGGTTTTAGAAGAAAACTTTTCAAAAAAGTTTTTAATTTCATACTCGTTGTAGATGTAAGTTATTTGTTTACTAAAAAAAATAATTGTAGTTGTTTGGATGATAATCGTTCTTTATGTAATTTCCATTATTATTAATTACGATATTAATAAATGTATAATATATGTATAGTTTTAGCAGAAAATAATATGAAATTAATAAATAAATCATTAAAATATTTTGGTGAAACAACTTAAAAATACTTGTATTTTCTTGCATCCAATCATTTTACGAAGTTTATTTTTTAACAATTGAACAATTGATCATTATATGTACTTTATTCAAACCGAAATATTAAAAGTATTTAACTAATATTTAAATTAGTCATACAATAGTTATTTACTAAAAATATGACTATTTTCATAAAATTTATCTTCTGTCAAATCAGTGTACTTTCAATATGTTCAGAAGAAAAAGTTTGAATTCAAATGGGGATTCACTTGAAAAAAAAAACACGACACACAGTGCACCGTGGCAAATTCCATCAAAAATCAATAACTCCTTTATTTCTTTTTTATTATTTATTATGCGAATAAAACACATTATGCTTTCACAAATCAAATTTTATAAGGAAACCAAGAGGTGATGACCGGTTCAATGAGGACAAAGAAAATTAATATTTGAGTTTTATGTGATAAATACCAATATAATTTAATTAGTGTAAGATATAGTAATAAGATTTTCAATGATATACGTTTAAGCGGAAAAAGAGATATAGCAGATTTTCCTTCACAGTTTTGTCTTGTCCAGTGTTATCCACTCTAATGCGACCAAGCCCTGTATGGTTATTTATTCCGCACTATTATTTAGATAAGTTCCATAAATATGCGTTTTAATTTAAACTTATTGGGATAATTAATAAATTATATAATCTTGCTTCTAAAGTTACGCGAAATAAATATATGAGTTGTCCAACTTAGTTGGGACGACCAAAATTTGAGAAAAGATAATTACAGGTAATAAATATTTATTTTATGAATATTCTAATAAAAATTGCACGAAATTTCCATGAATCCACTCTAAGATTAATATTCTGTGTAAATATAGTTTTGATCGTATACTAAATATGTCATCATTAATTTTACATAATCCATATTTTAAATATGTTGAACTTTAAAAATATTAAGAAAAGTAGCAAGTTATGAATTCTGTTACCTGATGTGTTGGCTTTCAAATGTTATAAAAATTTTGACAAAAATCAGATTTTTATTTTTGGCATATATGGGCGAAATTTACCACTGTCCAGTGCACAGTGGGGTCAAACGCAAATTTTTTGGTAATAAAACTGGTCGGATCAAATTGAAATGTATGGAAGAGTTGTAGAGGAGTACCTAAGCTTTCAGAAAAATCATCTTGTAGTCACCCTGTTATAACACGAGATAAGCTACAGGGTGTCAAAGTTGACTACCTCGAGTATGTAAAAGTTAAAATAAATCGTAACTTGCACAAATGAAGTCCGATTTTAAAGATTTTTATATTTCTGGAAAGAAAAAATAAGCTTACTCATCTAAGTTATCTCTTACAGTTAAAAAGATATTTACGCTTGAATTTTGAATTTTTGATTTTTTGGCTCGACTTTCTTTCGTTTTTCGGGAATAAGTCCGGAGATATATGAAGTAAAAATTTTTTAAAAATATTCTGTAATTTGCTACATATTTCAAAACAATATGCTGAAAGAATTTTTGGATTATCTCAATTCGTCTAGACGTGAAAAATATTCAAAGTCAGCACTCTGAAATTGGCATGAAAAATGGCTATTTTTTTACAAAAATATAGTACAATTCATTCACTTTTTTCTCAAAGTTCCGTTAATAAAAAAATTTTTTCTTTATTAGTTTCAAAAGATAAGGCTTCATAAATGGTTAATAAAGAAATTTTGAATTGATTTAAGTTTGCACCCTACATCCAGCATTGGCCGAAAATTGTCAATTTTAAAAAATAGTTTCATTTTTATCGATTAATAAAAAAATGTCACGCGAAGTTTTTTAAATTTGGTACCCATATTTTTTATAGAAATAGATTTAAAATGATTTAACACTAAACTGCTTCCCGCTCGGCCAAAAAGGAATGCAGAAGTGGAGATTTTATGTTAAAAGTCAGTTTTTTTAACGACTATTTTTAAAAGCATATTAAAAGCATATTAGCATAATATTTTTAATATTATTTCTAATGTAATGTATAAAACACAAATCAAGCTTTCATTCCTTAAAAAATCAATAAAATAGCTCCAATAACCTATTTTTGGTAATTTTTCAAAAATAAATTTTTTTTTTTAAAATAGCAGAAAATCCAAAAAAATATTTAATTTTTTCTAATACAACTCCACTAATCTTGCAAATACTTTAAAAATGTTAAAAGAATATAAAAATAGACTCATTTACCAATTCAGCGATATATAAAATGTTGATATAGGTCATTTAATAATAGTAATATAATGGCCTCAAAACTACCAAGTCACGTCAAATGTTGCAAAATTCACTATTTTGTTCCGTATTTCCATATGTGTGTATACGTAACATTTTAGTTTTCTAATGTATTATGTAGGTATATATTTGTTATTATAAAGTAGTAAATTCTTTATTTGAGTAATGTTTATTTAATTTGTTCTACATATTTACATACTTATTATACATATATCCCGTATATTTATTTTATTAAGAATTATCGAAGATATTATTAGAGATTTTCTTGAAAATAATCAGAAACATCAAACGTTAGCAAATTTTTAACTTCCTTAGCTTCGGAATCCTCTTTTTCTATTTCAATAGTGATTTTTGGTAGCCATCGTGTTCTTATAGAATATATAACTGGATCTGATGATATTAATAAATATTCCATTAAGTCCATATTTTGCGCTATTTTCGAACATTTTCGGATATTGAAAAGTCGGAAATGTTTAACATCTTTATTTCAGGCTTCCTGTGCTTCCTCTGTTAGCTATCCCAATGGCAAAATACTATTTTCTATTATTTCTTTACCATGAGCCAATACTTTGTGAATTGTTGGAGTCATTGATTTCCAGGTTATGTAGTTTCGTAAGCAAAAATTTTAAATTTGTCCGCATTAATTTGTTTTTTGCTACTAATGGCTGCCAATATAATCTTAAAATGCTTCAAAATATTTAAGTCAATGCCTGTGATTGAAAATGTGCGTTCCGGATTTTCAAAGAAACGTCTTGCTGTATTGCCATCATTTGAGCTTCCATAGCCATGTAGAGGTTTATCAATTATTAATCCGAGTTGTTCTTTGAATTCTAATTGAATTCTTTTCTTCTCCTCTTTTCGCAATTCGTGAAGTTCCAAATTGTTTTTTACTGTAGCATTTTCCTGCCCGGGAATATTTCTGTACTTCATATCATATGCAAGATGTAAGCAGAACTCCAAAAATCTTATCCTTGCGTGGAGTGGTGATATTCAAAATTTTAAAGAATTTTTATTAACAAGGACTTCAGAATTATCCTGATATTGTGAACTTATTTTTCCACATATATTACATTTCCATGTAGATGTTGTATCTGTTTTAGCGTTTGCAACTTTTCCATCAATCATCGTTAATTGTTGTTGAAATGTAACTTTAATAGTTCTGTTTGATACTTTTACATATATTGGGGGCAATGCTTTAATTTCTTCTTCCAATTGGTTGACAATGCTGTTTATTGTAACCGTGGTTTCTTTTGTGTAATCGAAAAGGATTGGACGGCACAAAAATTTGGAACCTGGAGTTAAATTTATCCATATACCATCAAAAAGCGAGTCATTTCTTGTCGATGAGGAAGGCTTATTTAAGCGCATTCGAAGTGGTACCAGAGACGCTATAAACAGCGAGGAATAATTATTTCCAGAATTACTTCCATCCAGTTGTTTGTATTCCGAAAATCCTGATGTTCCATCGCAGCCCCATTTGAATATTAAAATAAGTTCAGAGTCTTTGCATTTTTCAATGTTATCATTGCTGAAGGTAGATATAATTCTAGAGGCAGTATTTTCAAGTAATTGCAATATATTAACTTTAGCACTTTTAACAGAAACATTAACCGGGTGCTCCATAGGCTGTAAAATATTACTTTTCGCTTCTCTCACTGATTTGCTACTGGGAAAGATATCATATCCTTTTTCGCTAACAGATTTCCTCAAAATCTCGTATTGGTTTCTTGATAATCCTAAATTTAATATTAGAGCTAAAGCATCTTCAGAGGTAAAGGACGATGTTGATTTCGGTGTCACTATGCTTTCGATTATCCGATGTAATCGATTGGGAGAAGCTGTTGGTAACACATCTATAACTTTTTCTACTTCCTTTGGTTACGTACGTGTTACTAAAGCTTTAAATGTATCTTTTATTTCGACATTCGTATGTGAATTTAGAATAGATTCCTGTTTGGTCCTCTTTGTTTTTAGCTGAACTTCATCGTAACTTCTTTTTGGTCGACCCTTTTTCTGCTTTCCGATGAAAATTGGTATTTCTCCCTCCAACCACTCTTCATTTTTCTTCTTGAACTTTGGTATTGACCAATCTGAAGCTTGCATCCTTTTTTCGTATGATTTATAAAAATTTTCGAGCTTTAAACTGTCTTCTGCAGTAAGAGTTAAACCAAAAGATACTACTGTATCAATGAGTTTTCTTATTTTTTCTGGACGATTTATAATATCAGATAGATTATCCCAGATTACTTTGCAAATAGAAAAGTGTTTTAATGTAATCTCCATAATGGCAAATTCACTAATAAATCTGCATATTTATAAGGATACTTATATATAGAAAAAGAATATTTATATCAGGTAAATGGTGACAGGCAAAAATGAATTAAAATATTTAAATTTTTGATCAAAACCCCCAATTTCATTCAGTTTATTTTTATGACCTGTAGTGTTAAACAGGTACGTCAAAAACTGTACCTATGCGATTGTAAAAAAATCATTTTTGTTATAATACATTAATTAAGTAGCTAGGTAAATTATTTAAAAACTTAAAAAAATGTAATAAAAAACGAAGGAAAATATACTTATTTATGTACTTAGGTAATTTTAAAAACCTTTTCAGTAGAAAAAAATTATGAACACTTTAAATAAATTCATTAATAAATATTATTATCTCGTAACAAAAATAAGCAATGCAGTTGAGTGTTACGTATACACACATATGGAAATACGGAACAAAATAGTGAATTTTGCAACTTTTGACGTGACTTGGTAGTTTTGAGGCCATTATATTACTATTATTAAATGACCTATATCAACATTTTATATATCGCTGAATTGGTAAATGAGTCTATTTTTATATTCTTTTAACATTTTTAAAGTATTTGCAAAATTAGTGGAGTTGTATTAAAAAAAATTAAATTTTTTTGGATTTTCTGCTATTTTAAAAAAAAAAAAATTATTTTTGAAAAATTACCAAAAATAGGTTATTGGAGCTATTTTATTGATTTTTTAAGGAATGAAAGCTTGATTTGTGTTTTATACATTACATTAGAAATAATATTAAAAATATTATGCTAAAATGCTTTTAATATGCTTTTAAAAATAGTCGTTAAAAAAACTGACTTTTAACATAAAATCTCCACTTCTGCATTCCTTTTTGGCCGAGCGGGAAGCAGTTTAGTGTTAAATCATTTTAAATCTATTTCTATAAAAAATATGGGTACCAAATTTAAAAAACTTCGCGTGACATTTTTTTATTAATCGATAAAAATGAAACTATTTTTTAAAATTCACAATTTTCGGCCAATGCTGGATGTAGGGTGCAAACTTAAATCAATTCAAAATTTCTTTATTAACCATTTATGAAGCCTTATCTTTTGAAACTAATAAAGAAAAAATTTTTTTATTAACGGAACTTTGAGAAAAAAGTGAATGAATTGTACTATATTTTTGTAAAAAAATAGCCATTTTTCATGCCAATTTCAGAGTGCTGACTTTGAATATTTTTCACGTCTAGACGAATTGAGATAATCCAAAAATTCTTTCAGCATATTGTTTTGAAATATGTAGCAAATTACAGAATATTTTTAAAAAATTTTTACTTCATATATCTCCGGACTTATTCCCGAAAAACGAAAGAAAGTCGAGCCAAAAAATCAAAAATTCAAAATTCAAGCGTAAATATCTTTTTAACTGTAAGAGATAACTTAGCTGTGTAAGCTAATTTTTTCTTTATCTTGCCAAGCACTTTCCAGAAATATAAAAATCTTTAAAATCGGACTTCATTTGTACAAGTTACGATTTTTTTTAACTTTTACATACTCGAGGTAGTCAACTTTGACACCCTGTAGCTTATCTCGTGTTATCACAGGGTGACTACAAGATGATTTTTCTGAAAGCTTAGGTCCTCCTCTACAACTCTTCCGTACATTTCAATTTGATCCGACCAGTAGTTTAGGAGATTCAGATTTATTACACAAAAATTTGCGTTTGACCCCACTGTGCGGCGTGTCGATATAGTTACGCTTTCGATAGAAAATGTTTGCAGGGTTGTGTAGAGAAATCTCATCACAACAGTCTTATAATGCTTCTCATAATAATAATAATATTTGAATCTACACATGAGATAATTCTATCAGAGAGCGAAATTGACACTCTCTTATCCTACATATTCTGTTATACAACAGTTCATTCAGTTTATTTTCATTTTTAAAACGTTTCAGTTGTACAGTGCTAGTACTCTCATAAGATCATTAAATTCTTTGGTTAAAAGAAAAAAATTTAATAAATTTATTTCATAAAAATATAAAGTAATAATTGCTAATTATTTTTCTATAAAAATATTTGCAAAAAGTTTGTATTAAAATAAAGAAAAAAGTGTTTAAATTTTGCAAAATTTAACAAATCACGCCGGTCGTTGATTTTCTTTTGCTGGTTCGTTCGTTCGTTTACTTGTTGCGTTGGTGTAAAGAGGAAATTGTATATGTGTATGGGTTTGAGTGAATGTTTTTGCATAAGTTCATTAAGAGGAAATAAAGATAAAAGTTAATAAAAGATGGCAGCAGTAAACTCATAATAAAAAGCTTTAAAATAAAAATGTGTGTGCTTGATAAAAGTTCAAGGAAAAAAAACTTAATATAAATAAAGCATTACATAAAATGTAGATGGCTCTGCGTATTAATTTATTTTAATTTAATTTAATTTAGTGCAAAAGTGGAATTTAATAAAAAAAAATTGTGTTAAACAAATAAAATATAGGTTTTTGACGGCTCAAATTCAAAAGGATTAATAAAAAAAAGTAAGTATGTAATTTAAATTTTTTATTTATGTAATTGGTATGTAAAACAAGTGATAAAAATTAAGCTTAGATCATAGTATAGGGTAGTCCCTTTAGAGTTTTTTTTAATCCTAAATAAAACGCTTAAAATAGATTCGGATATCGGAATATTCAGTATGACCCGAAACAACATTTAATTTTTAAAAATATGTAATTTCATTCAAATATTGGCTGTAGGGGGTTCATTCGGAAATACCAATTTAAGATCACCCTTCGCAGCATTGCTATGGTCTGCATCATCGACCTTTATGCAAATACCATCCGTAAATTTGAGTTGCGCGACCGAATAGACTACATTCAGTCCGTAGTGAGGAGAATATTGTGGCTGTATCGGAGAGCGTGCGTGAAGACCGTGACCAATATATTTAACGCCGCAACATCTGAATTTTTTTCTTTGGGTTTATGTAAAGTAGAAAAACTTCGTCGATAAGCCATCTACGATTCAAAACTTGAAAGCCAACATTATTCGCGTGAATTGCGATATAACGGTATCAATTTTGAAAAGCGTGATTGAAAATTGGTTCTTTCGAATTGACCACCTGCAGCGTAGTCGCGGCCAACACGTGAATAAAGTTATTTTTGAAAAGTAAATGCTAGAGATTGTTCCTTCGGGTCATAATAAAGATTCGGATATCTAAATCTATTTTAAGTGTTTCATTTATGATTAAAAAAAACTTTAAATGGATCAATCTATATTTACCAAATTATTAAGTACCCAGAAAAAACTTGGTAGCGACATATAATTACCGAACGCCATGCATTTCAATGCAACGCCACCTTCGATATTCCGTTTGCATTACCTGGAAGTTGTTTAATGTCAACAGCTAAATTTTCTCTGCATTACATGTAATTAGTTGTGTAACTATTGGGCAGATAATTATGCCTTTATTAAATTATTTAAGATCCAATTTGGATGCATAATGACATCACCATGTTAAAGAAATGAGTTAAGTTGCTAAAGTGTAAGGCCCGATTTTATAGTGTTCCATTAGTGTATTCTTAAGTGCAAACTTAGTAAAGAAAAATTTAATTAGTATTTCGTTTTACAGTTTAAAACTTAATTTGACAAGAAAACAAACAAAGTGATTTAAGCTTTTATGTATTTACAAAAGTCGGGACGACTTTCCAAATATTTTTCTGTAACTCAAAATTATATATATCTATATCTATATCTATTTCTATATCTATCTATCTACCTATCTATATATATATATATATATATATATATATATATATATATATATATATATATATATATTTGGAACTACTAAAATATTTTAAATTAGTTACGCTATCTTTTTCATTAAATATCCTTTTGTTTAGATTACTATTCGCTCACGGTAATGCCAAAATCATTATAAATATCAAACTTCCATTTTGGGCAAAACATTTTTTGATGAGACCCTAATATGGCACCCACCAACAATGAATCCTACAATTGCTATATTTAAGTGAAAATCCTAAAATGGGATTTTTTCGAATACATTAAAGTTTCCGAAATTTCATTCCTTTTGCTAATCCTAGCCTTAAAAGTTTTAATAAATAAAATATTTGAATACAAAATACTTAGGTAAATCTCAGAAGGATATAGACGTAGTACTAATATTTTCTAGAAGATTGAAAATAAAATTATTGCCGCAAATTGGTAAAGCTGCAACTATAATAGTATTTCTAGATATGAGCTGATTAATCTACAAATCACCTGTTCCTACCATCCCTATTTTCATCTAAACTACAAAATTTGGTAAGAAAATTATTACCACAAAATATTAAGATTTTATCTGAAATAGTTCCTTAGACAAGCCACAAGTTCTAATTACTTTGTACTAGGATTACCGCTACCCTTAAACCTACCTGTTCTATTTTAATTTCAAATTGAAAAAAATTATATTCACAAAAAGTTAGATAGGTAGGTCGTAAGGGTGACACCGGAAGTTTAGAAGAACCGAAACTCATAGTGACCAATGGGTTCTTTATGATTCCTTACTGGTTTTTAGTCCTAAGATATATGTCAGCTATTCCATTTCTTCGCCTCCCAGTTTGATGCTCTGATATACTTTAATAGTGACCGAGGGTTTTGTAGCCTAAGTTCAATTAAATTCTGAAAGAAATAATATCCGAAAAGTTTCAGTCTGTTATACGATAGTGCACGACACTGGCATAGGAAGTGAAAGCTGTCTTTTGTAGGATCCTTGCACCATCTACAAGTTATACCTATTTTCATCATATGCTTACCTAGAGTACTGTGACACGTGATACGATTTGTGACTGTTGTCAACTGTCTCCTATTTATAACCAAAGGAATTTTGCTAAACTTAGATATCTTCCCATCATACAATTGCTTTATTTGTGTACTACTAACTGAGCTTCGCCAATTATTTATCCGCTCCCATCTGGAGTTAAACCTTACCATTATCCTTACAATGACACTAATACCAAGCAAACCTTAACCTAAATGTAAACATTTGAGCCCTTAGGTGAGCACTACCGTGCTTTTAACAGACAAAATAACAGACATAGCTAGATCTTCTTAATTTTTTATGAGAACCAAGAATGTGTATAGATCTTAAAAGAAGATTTCGATATGTTTCAAACGCAATGAAAAACTCAATATACCCATGTTTTTGCATGCTGGGCATAAAATATTTCCTGTCCGCCCAAAGCTTCTATCTTAAGGGATCTGTGGGGTCTTATCTTAAATCTTTAACTCGAATATTTCTATACCAATTGCCGAAAACCTAAGTAAATTGTCAGAAAGCTAACTCATTGTTAGTTAAAGCTCGTTTAAATTTGTTTGTAGATTAATTTAACAACCAAATTTAACTAAAAGGTAAAGAACTAGCTCTTAATGTGCTTACCCAATCAGAGATTCAAGCCGATCGGCTAAAAGTCTGCGAAGCGGCGCCGACGATTAATTGTTTATTTTATCAGCCGCCGCCGATTTGGTTGGCATACACTGGTTTAAAATCAGCAGCCTAAATTTTTAAATTTTAATTGAAATTCAATGCATAAAGGAGTACATGCAGTAGTACCATTTGTTGTTGTTTTTAATAATTCATTTTATTATACGTCGCCGCCGCCAACAATTTTGCCTCGGCTTGTTTCTTAGTATCTGATATATTATAATTTTTTTGGAACTCAAAAATTCTTAATTCCTAATTTCTCAACATACTTACAAAGATTTCAATCAAATTTTGTTTAGAAACCATATGAAACCAAAGCTGAATTTTTATTTATATTAAATTATTTCAACGATATTCAAATTTATTTTAAAAATAATATTTATACTAAATACTTATTAACAACTTAAAATTTTAAATATATATTTAAAAATGAATCGTAGTTTAAAACAATAATATTATACTTAAAATTAAAATTAAATAAATCTTTAGTTGTGTATCACAATTTCTAAAATCTAGTATTATCGGGCATTTTTATAAAATATGCAATTTTCTCTTTGGCCACTTTATAGTTATGAATCCAACGACTGCCTTTGCGCAAAGAGCCGTCAATGCCATCCTTCCAAACTCCTTGGGGAAGGTAAACTACAAATATAAACATCAAAAATAAATAAATTAGTTAAATATTAACTTAGAAAAAAAATTTTGAAACTATTTAGCTTACCTTCTCTTTCTTCACTATCTTGCTCCAAAATAGGAGCCACTATCATTTCCTCTCCCACAGAGAATTCATCATATATACTCAAGCAAGCCGGGTCGTGAGGATCCAACATCCATAAAGGTCTTACCAAAGGTAAACCCTCATTCATAGACTCACTTAAATATTTCAACAGTAAAGGAATAACATATTTTTGTCGTATCGTAGTTAATTCTTTAGCAATTTCTGTTATATAATCGCTTTTATATTCGGAAGGTAAATGATTGTATTGCATGGAAGGCATAAAAGTCATAAGTTGTAGCCAACGTATATACAGATCTTGTTCAGCTAAAGCTGGCTGACCCAAAGAGTAATAAGATAACATTTTTGTCATAGATCTATTTAAGACATAATCACCACCAATGGCTCCAGGTAAAACGAAGGGATAACCTATGACTCCATAGTTTAAAACCGTGAACATAACTTCATAGAGACCAGACCAGGAAGAGTTAATGGGTGGTGTGCTGAGAAAGGCGGGAGGTTTAGGCACTGTACTGGCAGTAGAAACACCTATGAAACCTATACTTTCCAAACTCTCTGTAAAGATTCTGGCATACATGTCAGGATTATCCAAAGTCTGGCGACATTGATAGTAATGGGGCAAGTTAAACCCGGTGCCCAAATCCAAATAGAAACTATCAACCTTATATTCCTTTTTAAGTTTCAGCAACTTCTCTTTAAGCCACACCACAGTAGCATTGTTGGTTATATCCAAAACTCCTGCACTCGAACAACTCTTGTATCGTGTCAAAGCTGGTATACTTCTCTCCGAATGTCTTTCATAAATCAACAGCTTCTTGCGCACAGCCTCTTTGAAATTATCACTGTCAGTACTAATGAAAGGTTGTATGCTAAACACTATTTTAAAACCTCTGCGATGTAACACATCAATGGTGTCTTTGAAAGTGGGGAATCTTGCCGTGTCCACGGTAAAATCTCCTATATATTCTTGCCAGAATTCATTGATTAATATATGACCCAAACGCATAAAACCCATGCCTATAACATCTTCGGAATAATTATAAATAGAGGTTTCATTAAATGACTCCACACCCGGTTGATGGGGAATTTGCCAAACTGGTTCTTCTATCAAAGAATGTAATATTTTCATATCAGCCTCCTTCAAACCATCCCACAGACTTTGTTGGGTCATTAACATATGCAAAGATTTCATGTCTTCGGTAGTACAAATCTTATAACTCAATTCCGGCAAATCTGTTAATTTATTAACAAAGATGAAGTCATCATTTTTGGCTCTCAGACAAAATTCATTTGTTGTTGAATTCACTGCCACATGAAAAGGTGTTTTATCATTCACTTGTATGGCTACACCAATGGAATTGATAAAATATCTTTTTACACCATTGCCAAACTGATGTACCTTTACATCACCGCTTGAAAAGGGAGCAAAATCAAAGTCATCTTCACTCAAAGACCAATTCATGTTACGTGTTATGCCTCCACCAAACCAAAGACCATTATTACGTTTTAATTCATAACAATCGGTGGGAAAATTGTCTTCACTCAATGCCTGCCAATTCAGAGTGTAACAACGAAATACATCCATATCTTGGAAATTCATATATAGCCGTGCGATACCATGCCATTCTAAACACACACTGCCGTCCTGTTTAAGTTTATCTTCAAGACAGTGGAATGGTTTGGTATCCATGCCAATCATTTTACCCAATTGCCCGGAGATAACTTCTTCTTCGTCATGATTGAGAATTCTTAGAACACGATCTTTGGAATTGAATTTGATTTTATCGAAGTAAGAGAATGTTAGAATTTTGCGTTGATAACCAACATAGGCAAAACCTATCTGAAAGAGAAATGAAAGGAATTTAGTAAATGAAAATCTAAGATCAGTTTTAGTTAAAAGGATTAAAGTTCGTAGTAAGTAATTGAATTGAATTTATGGACTTTTTCAATTCCTTTACAGACTCTTTAGAGACCAGTTAGCAACGTTTGCTAACATGATGGAATATTCAATCAAACTGAGATTAATATGCCACACATCATTTAGGAAATGGTTCCTTATATTTTTTTTAACAAAAACAATTTATTTTAAAAATTATTCAAAGTGAGGTGAAATGCTTCACAAAATAAGGTAGCAAAGAGCTTAGATTATATAGAGAGCAAAGTATAACAGCCATATAACAAGGATCCTGTTCACTACCTGGGAATGATTCATGATGAAATCCTCAGAAAATAATTCTCTTTCCAAACCAACAAGACACACGATTGTAAATATATACATATTTATATTAAACCAGACCTGAAAGAAGGTATAGAATTTATTTATATTTTTTTTTTCTTCTTTGTCATTCTGTCATTTGGTAAACATTTTTCTTGTAAATAACTTGAAAACTATAAGAAAAAAAATTTTCAAATTTTGAAATCGGATAAAAAACAAAAATTTGAAAAGTGGTTAAAAATTTTCTAAGTTAGAAGTACAATATTTTGAACTTAAATATCTCCGCTCCTGAGGGGTATGTACAGCTCCCTTCCTTTATGAAATTTTAAGTAAATTCAACCAGCAGATCAGAAATCGATAGATTTATTTCGAAAAAAATCGATTCTGCCCCACTGTGCAGTGAATCGCTGCTGAAAAGCAAAAAAAAATAATAATTTTTCAAGCGGATGATAACGAGCTATGAATGAAAAATAGGTCAAATATGAGAATATCATGGTCGAAGGCCGGTAACCCTCAACAAGAGTTTTCAAAGCCTGGATTGACAGCCAACAATGTTATGTTGAGTGTTTGTAGGGATTGGAGGTGAATTATCCATTATAATCTGCTGCAACCTGGCGAAACGATAAATTATGATTTCTAGTACTCACAGCTCGACTTTTTGAATGAACTAATCAAGAAAAAGCGAACTGAATTTACCAATAGAAAAAGTCTTATATTCCATCATGACTATGACAGGCCACACAATTGACTGCAATTGTCTGCGAAGTTTTAGTGCACCCACCATACAGGCAGTACCTAGCGCCGTCTAATTAATATTTGTTGCGGTGTCTGCAAAACTCTTTTAATGCTAAAAAAATTGGCCAACATAAGAACCGCTGAAAATTACTTGCCCAAGTTTTTTGCCGATAAGCCGATAGAAGTTCTACAGCAATAGATTTATGAAGCTACCCGAAAAATAGCAATAGGTCATAATAATAATGGCAAATGTGTACTTGATTAAAATTGATTTTCAATGAAGAAAATTTTTGTTCAAAAATTTACCAATAGACATCGATCAGTGACAGTCATTAAGGGCTCAAAGGAGCATCATTTTCGATGTTACATGACTTATTGGAACATCTAAAAGATATCTGCTAATATTAAGGTTTTATAAAAGGAGATTTCTCTAGCCAATTCGTCCTTAGTTGCGAAAGTTCGTAGCGCATTTGTATGCACCAGCCACATTTTCTCTAAGACCTTATCGACAATAGAACTATACGTGGATTTACTAAACAAACAATAGCTTCATTTGGCATTTAGGATTAATATCCCATGTTTTCTCTATAGTTTCTCTATTGAAATAATTGGCAATTGTAAAAGCCCTAAGTAGTGTGAATTTATTTTCCGACAAATCTAGGTAGAGAATGGGCAGTAGATTTAGCTTAGTCACAATCAATACAAATGAAGGGATATACAACACTATTCCTGGAACCAATTAATTAATTGACTGACAAAAAATGTACCTTCTATAAAACGTTTTTGTAATTTCCTGCTTGTAAAAATTTTTAAAATTCCAATTTTTTTCCCTAAAAATGTGTGTTTACAAAAAATATCTATTTGGTCCTTCGTACCAGATATTCTCTCAAAATTTGTCTATCAACTTTCAGGTTTTTCGTTATATTAAATGGTAGACTAAGAGTCCGTCAGTATGAAGTGATATTATCAGAGACTCTAGTCGTTTTTCACCACAACGATTACATAATATTGTAATATGACAAATTATTATTACTAAAATAATTGTTTTTACAGATAAAAAATAAGAGTTTTTGTAATACTCACCAAAAATATCACCATAAAAAACATTAAAATCACAAAGATTTTAATTTTATAATCCTTGGTTTCACGTTTCTTTTTGCGTATCATGTTCGGAAAGCTCTGTAAAAAAAAAAGACAAAATATAATTAATCATAAACATTTTTTCTAAAAATATTCTTCAATGCCTTTTAACACCTACTTGCATTTTTTCCTTTAACAAACTTGCCAAAGAATTAACACTCGTTATAGAGGCTTGATTACTGGCCACACTGTAAGCATCAAAATCACTAGCCAACATTTCTTTATCATTTAAACGCAAAGCCGGTAAAGGGGCTATCGAGGCTCTTCGACGAGTACGAAAAAGATCTCTAAAAGAAAAGCAAGAAATTGATTAATATAAAAAATATATAATTAATTACTGTTGGAAATAATTAAGAAGGTAATTTACATTTTTTTTATAATTTTCAATTATTGTTTAAATTTTTTATTGCATTTTATTATTAATAGCAGTATTTAGTACTTCTTTATTGTCAATTAAATGCTTTTATTTGAGATAAAAAATTAGCTGGAAATTTTTAAAATCACTTTTTGTTTTCTTACTACTAATTACTACAATACTTAACCCTTTAAGGACTAACTTTTTTTCTAAACTTAAATTGTTTCATGAAGTAGAGTTTTTCAATTACATTATGCGACAAATTTTAAGTCGTTGAACATTGCCTCAATAGTTTCAAAGCAAAATGAAATTATACTATTAGATTAATCATTTTATCAAAAGGTTTTCAAAAGTTAATTCGGATTTAAAATTTATGGACTCTTAAACTTCGGATATTTTGGAGCACTTTTTTCATTATATGTGAAAAAAACATTTAAATCAGCAGTTTCTAATGTATTTATAGATAATTATTGTTTTATGTAATGTAAAGCTTCTTTAGGATATTATGTAAGATTTTTATTTAATATCTCACCCCCTTTACGCCTACTTTTCATAATAAGACTATTTGCTATATATATATATATATAAGTAGTCACGGTATGCATCCGATTTTATTAATCTTTAGTACATATATATATCGTGCAATCGCCAAAAGATAATATAGGATAAAATCTTAATGAAATTGCCACGTCCACATTTGTAAGCAATTCTTTTTTCGAACGTTCAAATTAAATTTATCCCATATATGAAGTGGGCGTAGCATCCAGTAAGTACTTCCTGCAATGATATACATATGTGCCATGTTTCATTATAAAAGGTTCAGAAGTTTAGACATAAGGTCATGTCAAATAAAGTGAACAATATTATGACAAAAATGGGCGTAAAAGGGGTGTGAAATCCAGCAAAAATTTAGTATAATAATAACACAAAAAAGCACATAATAATATTTGGATTATATAATTTTAATTTAAAATTAAATTTAAAACCGAAATTCGAACTAACTTTGAAAAATCCTGGCGGGTTTTGTCAGACTTTTGATACTCTTTCGTTTTGCTTTGGAATTATTGAGGAAATTTTTTCTTGATGCACTATTAGAACTATTTAATCCGATAAAAATTGGAATTATCACTGCACACTAGAATTCTAAATATTGCCCAATCAGTATTGTATTGCGGAAAGAGATGATGAATATCAAAATACAACTTTTGACTGCTTTAAATTCTTAATAATAATTTTTAACTTTTAATTTAAAAAACCTCCTCATCGGCTTAACGAAAAAATGTCATTGGGGGAACATAAAGCAAATTCCTTCTGTCTTAAAGGATTGTATTGACCAAATGCAAAAATTTCGCTTTGGAGATATTTTCAAAGTGTTTCCCAAATGTGATCATTTTTGTTGTTCGATATTTGTGTTATACAAATTCATTTTTTGCGAGCAAAAATATTGTCCAACCTAATAATAAATTCAATGAATTATCATGAAAATCGCACGAAGTGTTTTGACTCTCACTGTTAAGTGAATATATTTCTGATGAAGATGTGAAGATACAAATCTCTAGACTTATCGTCATATACAAAAAGTTGATATTTGTTTATGGACTTATTGAATCACAGATTGGAAAATACTAATGTGACTTTACATTGAAATTGTTACAAGAATATTTCCAGAACACATTATGCCCTGAAGGGTGATGTTAAGAGGAAACCAAGGTCGTGGAATGTAGAGCGTTCAGACTTTTTCTCTAATGTCTAAGTCTACTCTGTTCTACCTAGTCAAAAATCTATAAGTTTTATTTACCCTAATACAGCACGATCTGTCAGACACGGGGTATCCAGTCGCTCCAGAAGCGCTCAAACCTGCGGATTCCGCCAGACTATTCACGCTACTCCTGGAGATTTTAGAACCCACAATCAGAGTTCTTCTGTTATTTAATATTTGGGGGTATGTTGGAATTTTATACTTATAATAGAATTGAATTTTTTGGAAAAAAATGTGTAAGTTCTAAACGGCTGATTAAATTTCACATAGTTGCACAATTTTTAATTTGTAAGGGGGACCCCACAGACCCCCTGATATAGAAAATGCTTAACCGTTTGCCAAGTTTTTGTTTCTTACCTAATTTCAAAGATTTTTATATCTTCTTAAGGCTTTTGATAAGACTTAATAACTTTTCGATTTATTTGCATTCTTTGTCTAGTTTTTTTCATATATAGCCTAATATTTCCGACCGATTTAGCTAAATTTTTCTGCAATTAGAACAAAAGTATCTATCGAATGCAGAAGATTTCAAGTCAACATTTTGTCGAGTTCAAAAATAAACAATTTTGAATCTGAAAACTATAAAAATTAGGATTTTTTAATTTATTTTTTTTTTACAAAAAAAGTGTTTTTCTCTGAAATAAAATTTTCCTTAAGAACATATAATGATATTTTACTTTTCTGAAAGGTACCTTCAGGGAGATAAATCCAAAATTTTAAACGTCTCAATCACTCAATAGGGCTCAGTACAGATTTTGCCGAATTTGACATATTTTTTATAGAAATTTATCCTATGAGTTCTAAAATCACAAAACATAGATCTGCAAAATAAATATAGTTTCGGAAACCTTGATATGTTCTAAATTCACTCTTCTAAAATTTAATATAGGCGTAGCAGAAGAGTATAAAATTTTAGGTTTGGAAAGGACGGATCAAAGACCTCAGAAACGAAGCTTTTGAGGCTCTAAATGGGGTACGTCTGACATAGGAAATTTTTGTTTCTTATACAAATATTCTAAATATTCTAACATTTTTTATTTTAACATTTTTTAAAGCTTTCAATAAGGCCTGTGCTTGCATGCGTTATCTATCACTTATAGTTTTCAAGTTATTAGCGAGTGAAATTTAAATTATCAGAATTTTGTAAAATCTTGGTCCAGATTTATCAATATATAGCCCAATATTTTCAACTGATTATGTATAATTTTTATTCATTTAGTTAAACAACAAAATTGTCTATTAAATAAAAAATTTTGAAGTCGATATCACTTCCAAGTCCAAAAATAATCGATTTTGTATTTAGAAATTGCAAAAAATTATGATTTTCTTTGTGATTCTCGCCGGTTTGTTTGAGAATTTGAGATTTTTTATACAAAAATCTTAAATTTTTCTATACATTATAATTTCAAATGATAAAGTAAATAATCAATGAAAATTTATTACGATATCTTAACTAACAAAGGTAAAATATTTATAGTTTCTCCAGAAACCAATTTCTTACAAAAATTGTATTTTAATACCAAAAGTCCGAAAACCCATGGAGATTATTTTTTCAAATAAACTTTCTTGTCTAGCTGGTATAATTCGTAATTATATAAAATATGAGTTCAATATCTTTTACAGAAACAAAAATGCTCTACTTAAAATTTGATATATCATGAAAAATTGCACTTTTTGCGTAATTTAGTACAAACACACCTTCAAACATTAGCTACGGGAAGAAATTATTTAGTTGCGACTTTTTAAAAGTAACTAAAGTTTAACCACAAAGGAAAAATTGTAACATATTTTTTATTTATACTTTAATCAATTATTAATTGTGAATAAGTAAACAACCTAAATAGCTTTTATTTTTTTATTTTTTTTTTTTTTTTTTTTTTTTTTTTATAGAATTGTAGGAAATTGCCCAGACAACATTTCTCTTAATTCACATAAATTTCTTACTTTTTCATTTATAAAAAATTGAGATAGCATTGAATCATTTACTTGAATTCATTATTTATTTATTGATCTTTATCTATATTTAAATATTAAAATATAATTTTAATGTGTTAAAAATCACAATTTACCTAATAAAGATAAGTTATCTATTGTACAAACTATGGCACTCAATAAAAGAAAATAACGCACCTTCTTAGATACAATATAGTAAAAGTATTTTTACATTACAGTTTTAAACAATTATTTCATATAAATGTGCTAAACTTTTTACTGATTTACGAAATCAAATTATTTTATTTATTTTATTAAATTTTATTGATTATGGCCCCTAATAAGAGCGTAATATAGGGCAGCTCTTCATTTAAAAATAATAAACAATCAACAAGTAAAATACAAAGTAGAAATAAATTTAAAAAAGTTAATTTTATTTAACACCCATTTGTTTTGTAAATAAAACTAATTTAAAATAACCCAGCAAAAACTTTGCTTTCCTGGTAAGCTAGCAGGTATAATTGGAAACAAAAATAAACTACATAATTTTTTGCCTGAATAACTAGTTATTTTTGTTCGACTTGTCCACAAATTCATGTAGTTATTTTTTGACTCTAGGGATACTCAAAAATATGTACCTAAACAAAAACAAAAATAAAAAAAAACAAAAATATTTTGCCTTCAGTGAGACTCGAACTTGGACACACACTAACCATTCATTTTTACTGATTAACGTCTTACTCAGTACACCATCTCGCACATAGCATCCTAAGCGACAAAAACTCTATTTAGTTTAAAATATCTTTTTAGACATTTTGTTATAAAAAACTAACAGCTACAGAATGGGGTTGAACCAACAACCTTCTGGTTGTTAATCCGGCGCTCTAGTCAACTCATCCACGTGATTGCAGTATTACTGCGCTATTATACTATTGAGTACTTATTAATGTAATACAGAGTAGGCAAATAATAATGACGCCTCATTACCAAGAAACTACTTTAATAAGTAGTTACCGGTAACCAAAAAGTTTTTGCTGGGGATTTACATAAATAGGAAAATTATAATAAAGAAATACATATTTTTATGTAAAGGTAAATTTAAATATAATCTTACAAATAAATGAAATTATTTTATAGAAAATAATAAACTATTACACGGTGCAACAGTGAAAGAAAACTAGGAATTTAATACAGTATAGTTTGTAGGTATGGGTGAATAGATTATAATAGCATTTTTAGAATTTTCGATATATTCCCAAAGTCGGAATTTACAACCAAAAATCAGATTTTTTGAAACCTCCGGTTACCCGAGTTTGCAGCATAAATAACACTGTTCTTATTTTTATATTCTACTCTTGTTTATTTATTTCTCATTTTTTTTTCCACTTTATATATTTTCGTTTTTCATAAACTTTATTTATTGAGCCACTTGCAAATTGAAAGCTTCTTTGCTGAGAAAGTGCTGTTCCGTGAAGCCTCCGTATTGCCTTGCCTTCTATTTACTATCTCCTATTGATTATTTAAACTTGGATGTAATCCGAGATTTTTTAGTCCCTGTATTTTCTGAGTGAAAACTTTCAAGAAAATATTTTATCATTTGGCCCTGAACAGTGCTTACCTCCTACCACTTCAACCAGATTGTAAATCTTGCTGAAGCTTTTAATATTACTGATTGTAAATCAGTATACCCTATGTTGAATTGATGTAATAATTTCAACCAACTTATTATTTTTTTCCCCTAACACTGCAAAATTTCAAAATTTTTGTTACAAAAAATATTTTACCGTGGCAACACTGATACAGATGCTACTGAAGGTTAAATGTAATCAATCCTTTAGCAGCATTTTCTTCCCAAATGGTTAAGTTAGCAATTTTTACAAAAAAGTCACATGGAAGTATTTGTTATTCTTAAATATAGATCAATTTATGAAAAATATAATAAGTTTTAAAATCGTGATAGTAATCGAATTAATGAGATTTTTGAAATATAGTCTCTATTTTACATGAATCTATAGTTTTATGACAAACGTATGCTTTTGGTGAAATTTATTTTCTTAACTAAACATTTATTTTACATAAAAATTAACTTAAACAATTATAGACCGGAAATCCCAAAATATTACTTGTGCAACTAAAGGGTTAAATGAATACGTATATCAATAGTATTGACTGAGACCTTTGCAATGATGTGCGTCAATCCAAAATGACGTTTATCCATATAAATAATTGTTATGTCTCTTTTCAATCGCGGAATATTAAGATTTTTCTAAGTTTTTCAAACATATAATTTTATATATTTCGAACATTTTTCAACATATATTGGATTTTAATGTACCATTGGAATGGTCTATCCAGATCAGTGTTGCCGTTTTGGTTATTTTTAACCAAAACTGTTTATTTTATTTTCCAATGTGGAGATGGTGACATCTTTTCCATTTTGGTTATTTTCTATATTAAACCAAAATTAATTTTTATGAACTATTCGAAAGTACTGTTTCAGTACAATTTCAGACATAAAAAATGCTAATGTATTGTGTTGCGGCACAGAAAATACGTATTCCATTATCTAATTACACTCCACAAACTCAGTTTTGTTCCGACGAACAGACAATTAGTAGGTCAATTTCGGAATGCAACTTGTTTAACATGATTTTAGTTTAGTACATGAACGATATCTATTGAAGATATAATCTTTTCACAAAAAATCCCAATTGAATATCTTTAACTTTAATTTTTTTTTTTTTTTTTTTTTTTTTTGACAAGAAAAAGTGATTCCAAAAAAGAGCATTTTTTGAAATAAATAAATATTCAAGCTTTATCTTCTATAAAAATATCGTATACATATTTGTTATGGTCACCAATTTTTCTTAGGTAAATGGAATTTGAAAACTTTGAATAAAATTTCTACAAAACTAGTTTTTTTTTTGAGTTATGACGTTCATGAAGTAATTTAGCGAATTGTATTTTTAGCGGGAAAAAAGTTTAACAAATCTCTAAGAAAATTAAAATTTCACAAATTTAAAAGTTTTTCATATTATCTTTTAACAAAACTAAAACAGTATTTTTATTAAAAAAAATTTTATAAGCATTGTTTTAAGAGAAGAATTTCAAACTATAAAAACAGAACAATCTTTTTCAGCGCTAAGTGAAAATCAGAACTTTTTCATTTCTTTTTTTGCTGGGAATTGTTGTTTTAAACAAATAAATTTTAAATATTTTTCTCTTTTGAGCATTTTTGACACGTTTAAAAGAAAGTTAAGATCAATTTTACTTTACAACCGATATTAAGAAATTATTTTAAACCTGGATATATAAAAAAAAAGAATTATATCAACTTTTACATAAATAACTTCAACATTTTTAATTTTGGTTATTTTATTTCTAACTTGGTTACTTTTTTTCAAATTTTGTTTACAAAAAATGTTTTTCCGTGGTAACACTGCTTCTGTGTATTTCTTCCTTCTGCTTCTTCTCTTTGCTGTTGTGTTTCTCGCTTCTACCTCAATGATTCGTCAGTTCTGCTACTCGCTTGCTCAGCTGTGACGAGAAAAGCCGATTGACGTCTTCACTCGGCTTTTCTCCCTGCTGCTACTTCTGACTGAGGCGTTTTCCTCGTAGTTAACCTTTAAATTTTTTTTAACATAATTGAGAAAATTTTAAAAAACTTCACCGTATTTACAAAAAATAATAATAATAATAAATATATTATATTTGTATTAAAATTTAATTTTTGAAGTCAAATATCTTCTAAACCGTAGGACATAATTTAGCATTGTTTTTCTTTGTCTTGCTTAGAAGAATTAAAAAATGAATCGGTTAATATTTGTAAAAGTTACAAGCTCCGATAAGTTTTTCACTCTCAAGGTGGTCAAATTTATCCCACTGTGTCGCCGTCCGTGCTCCCGATACACATTCTAACCAACAATATTCTGAAAGCTTTACTCCTAATATATCGATGTTCCTAGTTTCATCAAAGTCGGTTTAGCGTTTAAAAGATCCAAACTTATTATAATTTATTTGGCAAATGGCCCCACTGTGTATCGTGTTATTAGACCAGTAGAAAATTATTTGTTGTTTGAATAAATTTAAATTTTAACGAGTTTTATTTCATTTTAAAATTACTCTAAATTGATTTTACTATTTAATTTAAATAAAATTATCTAAATGAATTTAGGTCAAAATTGAATAATAAATGTTTTTCCTTAAAATTTTAATTGAACTAACGAACCATGGAAATTTCTAAGAGAATTTATTTCGATTTTGTATTTTTAAAGTAAGAGAAAGTTCCTCTAATAGTGCTAATAGCCAGCGCTGCCACATAATTTTGAAGAAAAATCAAAACAAGATTTGATTTATATGAAATCATTTGATGACATCTTTTTCTTTTGAATTTTGAAATTAACTGTGAGTATTCCAAATGGGCTTTATAATAATTCAAAAATTATTTATATATTCACTTTTTCACACTTTTCATTAAAATCTCTAATTTTTTTGTTGAAACTTATAAAAGAAATCAATTTCAAAAGAGTTCTTCTATTTTATTAAGGTTCATTTTCAAACAAATAAATGCTTTTACGTCGAAAACAATCAAAATTAAATAAAATCACTGTATTTATAAGTCTTAGCAAAAAGTCGTCATTTTTGTAGTAAAAATCGGAAAATCGGCAAATCGGCACTTTGCTATTTTTAAGGTAAGAAACCGGAAAATCTGACAGGGCTGCTAATAGCACTTTTACTGAAATTTTTGATTTTTAATTACTGATTTTTAAAAATCGAAGCAATATTTATTTTAGTTAAAAGCACTTTTAGTTTCAACCCTTGATCCTTCCGTTAATCAATCGAAAGGACCATTTTATTCAAAATTCTTATATTTTTCTTTGCAGTTTGTAAAACATTAAAAGTAGTATAAATTACTGTTTATTTATTTATTGACTAACTTTTTATTTGTCTTTTTTATTCCTATTTTATTAAAAATTTTATAACACTTAAAGAAATGTTAAAAATCGCATTTAAATAACAATGACAACCTTTAAAACATTTTGTGTTTAGCAAATATTAAATAAATATTTATTTTTCAGTTTAACACTTCTCCGTAAAAAAATTAATAAGAAAATTTAGTCGAAATAAAAATTTATTAAAAAGAAAATAAACTAATTTCTATAAAAAGAATAAAAAATTACAATTATTTATTTGACGAAACAGCACAATTATTGTTGAGTATACATTGTACACTGTAAGATAACAGAAAAGATTACCTAAATTGAAAGAAGAAAATAATATGAGTATAGCAAAAAAAAAAAGAAAAGAACACAAATCAAAACAAGCCCAATTTAAATACATATTATTTTTTGCAACAACTATTAAGTTGAAATAAAAAAATGATAAAAAAATATTCAAACAACAAAATATACTGAGAGAAAAGAATACAAAAAATTATAAAACATCTTCTGCACAAATATGTAGAAAAGTTTCTTTAAAAGCATTCCTACTGAAATTCTAAGATTTTTAAACAAGCAATACTTATTTTATTTAGAAGCTTTTCAAGTTTCAACACAGCACTTAAATAATTGACAACTTTAGCAATTGTTGTTTAATTTGTACTTCCGTTGAACAATCGGAAGGATTAGTCTTAAGCATTTTGGTATTGAAAATCAACAAAATAATTTTATTGGGAAAAAAAAGTTTATGAAATATATTCATAATATAAAAAAATAGGTATGTCATATCTGTGTAAAGCACTCTGTAGCTAAATTCACACTACGCTAATATTTGGCGATTTTTTCAAATATTTGTTTTGCCTAATCTGAAGACGAAATATTTTTACGATTCAAACAAAATAACAGCTGATTTTGAACAATCAAAATTATTTGCCCTTAACTAAAAATATGTGAACACAAGTTTTAAAATATTTGCCACTATGTTAAGTGGCAAAGATTAAACAGCGGAAAACAAACAGCTGATGCAGTGGACGGCTTGAGATAATTTTTTTCTTTGTACAAAAACTTTAAATTAACAAAAAAGAAGTGATCAATTTATATTTTATTTCTTATTTAACCATAATAATACTTGTTATTTTTTATACTGCTGAAAGTGACGTGGAAAGGAAACAGCACGGTTTTGTGAAAACAGGGAATAGGGGTTTTTTGTGTGTAAATGTAAATTACTTATAAAAAATTTTTAAGTATATAGTTTTTAAGGTAATTTTTATTAATGTACGTATTAAATCTTGCAATTAATAGATTGCTAATAGTTAGTGTTTGATTTATTATCTAAATAAATTAAAAAAAAAAAACGCTACATACAATACCTTGACATCCACATATTCCGAAATTTTCAAAGAAAATTGTTCTAAATTAATTAAAACAAAATAAAAAGTAAGATTTTCCTATATATTTACCAAAACTGTGCTTTCTACATCATTTTTTTACTAAAATTCTAATTTTTTACTAAATCGAATATTTTTACTAAAAATCTAATTTTTTACAAAAAATCTCCTATTTTACGTATATTTTATTGTCGTGATATTTACGTTGCAAAGTAAAATAACAGAATTTTATGACTTCTAAAACTTGGAAAAAAAAATCATATATTACACAATTTTTATCCGATCAAGCGATATTCCTAATAAAATATAATATTTGGAAAAAAAGAAAAATATATGTTTTATAATAAGTTGAGGATCAAAAATGGCTGTAAAGTTGAATAAAAGACGAATAAAAATTAAATTTGTGTCTTTAATAACTTATACAGTTTCGTCATGTATATAAATGTTTATATACTTTTTAAAGATGGTAAAGTCTTTTCTTTATAATGCCGTTTAAAAAACTTAAAACTTAAAAGGTATTCGAGGTAAAATTTTTTAAAACTGCGAAGTCCGAAAAATCGGTTTTTTTGATATTTTGGGGGTATACTGAAAATGCTGAAAAAGGTATAATAATCTACTCGCCCATACCAACAAACTACACTATGTCACATTCCAAGTGTATTACATTTTTTTTTATTTTGTAGCACCGTGTTATTATTATTTCGACTACAACATGTTAGGTTTATGAAAAACCTACCAGTTTTGTCGTCAGTGTATTAATTAATTAATTAATGAACTCCTGATTATAAAATCTATGATTGTTTTTGTGGTTTATAAATTTACTAAACAAATTTAATATTGATTCAATTTTAATTTCATTAAATTTATTTTTAAAATAAAAACACAACAATTTTTTGCAGTGTAGATTATTATTACCAACTTGATTATGAACCTGATGATAGGTTTTTTATACTTTTTTTATTTTATATATTTATAAAGTTCACTTATTATTTTTTTATTTAATTTTTTTTTTGCAATAAATGTTAATATTTATTTCTTTGATAAAACTTTTATTAACTGAACAGCACACCTTTTTTAAAATAAACAATTTATATTCAGCTATAAATTATGTATATTAGATACAAAGAAAATTTCCAGAAAATACTTTATTATACATATGTAATTACTTTGTAAATTCTTATTTTCACAATTTGTTTTTAACATAAAAAAATGTTTTCTTTAGAATTAAAAATATTATTTTCTTCTTTTTTTTACTAAATATGCTTCTGGTTTTCTTTTTAACAAGTTATAAATTCAATTTTAAAAACTCTTCTTTATACACTAACTAAATTATTTTTTAAGAAAATCTAAAGCTTTTAAATTTCTTTTGAGTCACATTTTTTATTATAGTTCTTATCAGTATCAAATCCATTTTAGTACTAAATAATTTGATTCGATCATTAAACTTACGCTCTTTATTTTTTATTTTTTTAATTTTGCTCAATCTTTTGTAATAAAGATAAACTGAGTAAAATATTAAATCAGTAACAAAACTAAAATAAATCGCTACTAAATAAGTAACAGTAGTATATATGTATGATTATAGTAGACGGGCATAAATTATTTCATTTATACTTATTCATCTTTATCAAACGTTATCATCGTCTTCAAACAACATCATTATGAACGAATTAAATCTTTATAAAGTGTATGAAATGCTTGAATGGTACTCTCATGTTATTCTTTTTTTTTTTTGCATAATCTGACATACACACATATGAAATCATGTAGAAATAATTTTAGTCTAGCGTAAGACGGGTAATACAATCTGGGAGGAATAATTCATATATATATATTGCTCAGACATATTGAAAGTATTTTATATAATTTCTTCGTCAAATTGTTCTACAAAAAGATGTTAAAGATGTTACTCTCCTATGGCTCTCTTTATGACATGGAGTCTAGCTATGATGAATGTTTAAAGGAAGTGATAAATATTTATTTTATTTATGTTTTACAATACCAAAAATTCAAATTATATTCTAACTTAATTAAAGAAGCGGTGTTACAAGAATCATATAATTTTGCAGTAGTAAGAACAGAACGTAGTCTTTGACAGTATACCTCACTTCCAACTAAACTACCTGGGAAACTAAGATGAGTTTGATGAAACTTTTTTACAACAGGGCGGATTAGAGTCAAAACTCATTAACATTTTTCTATGAATTTTAAATAATCTGTCCGTGCTTATGTTGTTCAAATCAAATTTAAGAGGGCCCCCAAAAACCTAAAGTGATGTGATTTACTTCAATATATCGGAGCACAGTAGTCCCAAAACAATTTTTTAAGAAATAATTATATAACTTATGAACGGTTAGAGATATCTAATCTAAATAAAGTCAGAGCTGAGATGCTTTCCAATTGACTTGGGAAAGCACAGCTCCCTAGCAGGTCACGGAGATAGAGGGTAGACCTCCAAAGTTGGTAACCTGAGGTACGTAATATTTTAAAAAATTCTCCAAAAATTTATTTATAACTTGAATGTAAAAATAAAATTATATATAGATAGACGTTATAAATCTCTACAAAAAATATGCTGACATGTATAGGTATCTCTTTTATTTTAAGAAATATTTAGGTCGAAGCAAATTTTACCCTTATTATCGGCCTAGATTTTTAAAAATTTTTTAAACTTGGGAACCTTAATTTGGGCCCTAAAATTTTCTGGAAATTTCTACCAGATTTCTTACAAAATTTTAAATAATATTGCTTTAAGAATCATACAAATATATCTATACAATAAAAAGTTGAAATATATGAAATTGAAACTTAAAAAAACTTTCAAATTTTTGGAATTATTTGCCAAAATATTCTTTTACTTCTAAAATATTTTTTTGCTACGGACTACAGAATTTTTGTATAGATTTGAAAATAAATCTTAAGATAAATGCGTGTAAAGCAAAATCGGAGGAGTTTTAGACAACGGTTTCCCCCAGGCCTTATCCAAACTTTGTCAATTTTGAAAAAGTTTTTCAATTTTTTTTATAAAATTCTTAAATTTCAAAGCCCAGATCAACAAACTTTTTTATAACTTTTTATTGGATAAAGATATTTATATGATGCTTCAAAAAAATTTAGGGCCTTAATTAAGGCCCACAAGTTTAAAAAACTTAAAAAAACTAGTCCAAAAATGAGGGTAAAATTTACTTCAGCCTAAATATTTCTTTGTAGAGATGTACTAATATGTATTTTTTTTACATTTAAGTCATAAATTAATTTTTCACAAATTATTTAAAAGATTACATACCCCAGATTACCAAATTTGGAGATCAACCCTCTACCCCCGTGACCCGCTAGGGTGCTGTACTCCTCCAACACAACTAAAAAGCACATCAGCTCTGACCTTGTGAAATCTTATTTAGATATCTTAAACGCTTCGCAAGTTACAGAAGTATTTCAAAAAAAAGCGTTTTAGGAAAACTGTGCGGAGGTAGAGTATCTAAACCGAAGCCGAAAACTGTTAAACTGTTTTTCCTAACTTTCAATTTTATTTGAAACTTAAAAATTACATGACTAAAATATAAGCATCACATAACTTGTTAAACGAAATAAAAATGACAGCTTATTTAACTTTGACAATTATCTTTTAACAGTAGCAATATATCGCACTATTGAGTGCGCACGAAAAAATTAGTGCCTAAAATTTTTTGATTTTGATATACATTGAGAAAGTAACATCAAAATATAATAATAATAATAATAATAATAATAATAATAATAATGCATTAAACATTATTTCCAATAACTAACCTGTTGAATGTGTACAGAAGGAGACCAATCAAGCAAATTTCCCAAAACTTCGATTAATAAAAAGTTATTGGAACAAAATTAAAATTCCAGTAAAAAAGTTACCGAAAACACAGTAAAAGTGTTTTCGGTAATAAATGACTATTTAAAATTTAAAACTTTCTTTTATAAAAACCATAAACCATTTGTTGGTATATTTTTTATAACCAGGAGAAAACTAGAGAACAGAATAGTTTTCTCCTACGCACTCCTCAGTATTTTAATGACAAAATTAATTTTATTGTATTTCGGAAAGAGATGTTTCCAAATACCAGGATTAGGAATAAAATTTTAAAGAAAAATAACTAAATAAAATAAATAAAAGCAATGCCCATTTCAAATTAAAGAAATAATATTTTGAAATTATGCACACCAAAAATATTTTCTTATTAAAAAAATTTAAATGGCTGAAAACCGGTTAACTGATTTTTTCAAGAGTCCGGCTTTTTGTGAAATGAGAGTTTTCGGTTAAACCGAAAACCGATTTTTTTCAAAAGGCGGTTTTTTGGATACTCTAATCGAAGGTCATAAGGATTTTGCTATTAAAAACATCAAATTCGGTCCACAAATGAATAAGTTATAAGCTACAAAAATAAAGAATTATTTTTTCGAACGGCTGCAGATAAATTACGGTCTTAATTTTTTAGATGACTGTTAGAAATTTCCCCTACACTTCTAGTTTAAATTGAAATAAAAAACGATTTTTCAAAAAAAAAAAAAAATAAATAAAAAAATGATAATAATAAAAACCGATGTTTCCAAAAACAAAAGATTTTTCACCAAGAAACAACCTTTTCAAGTGGACCACTCTGTATGGTAGAAGAGACATTGAATGGTATATCATGTCATCATCTAATATAGTTTTTAAATGAGAAATTCTCCTATAGTGCTCATTAATTTTGCCTGCCTTCGTTTTGAAGATAGCGTCCCATCATCTTTATAAATGTTATTATTATTATTTTTAATATGGAACTCAATTTTGAATATTAAAAATAAAAAGCTGCTAGTGGATATCTAATCAACTTAAAGAAAATATGAAGCTTATCCAGCATAAAAATCCAAATAGTAATTTTCAAATCTATTTTTTTTTTTTTTTACCTGAAAGACATCCAGATAAACTTTTTTATATTTATGATTGACTTTTTGTATTTCCCTATTAATCACCCACCCATTCCGATATGAACAATGGTTAATTCTTCTCAATATTACAAGTTGTAGAGTAATCGCTAAAAGGTATATGCTTTTAAAACAAACTCTTGAACTTACATGTTTTAAGAACAGAAGTGATCATATTGTCCTATAACGCTTCCCTCTGTCCTCTGGTTTTGTACATCCATCCTGTGGAAGTAGCATAGTTCCTAGGACTTGACATTCATGCAAAACTCAGCAAATAAAATTACTTAGTTATATCTGTTATAACACTCCGTTAACATATTAGCTTTCAAATAAACTGCTGATTAGAATATCATGGCATCACATTTAAACTTGATCGACATACTCAGATCAAGTTGGATATAATAATGTACGTACCATCATCTATCTATCCAATAACATAAAAGCTGTTGGTACAATTCTTTGTCAAGTTTTCGCTTCTAGATTCGAATTAAATTGATCTACAATCACTGCTTAAAATATCTATAATGAATGTTGCATTATTTTTTTTATTATTTCGATAATATACTACATTAATAATGGGAGGAGGTAATAATAAGTTTTTGTACATGTTTGTAACACCTATAATTCCAGAATCTTGATACAGATTTAATTCAACATACTTTGAAATTTTGGTTCATATCCTCTTACAAAGACAAGTGGTGAAATAAGTATATGGAAGTTTGATATGTTTATGCATCTTCATTTGTTTAAGATTAATTTATATAATTGATTGGATTTGCCTTATGCTTTTTTTCGAAGTTGATTTTTTGTTCTTTAAATACTTTTTTATTATTAGTACAGGAACATCTGACATTATGTTGATGTATTGGGTCATGTAAAAAGTAACCCCAATTTTTGGGAAAATTTTTGAACTAAAACTTTCTTTATTGAAAATCAATTTTAATCAAGTACATATTCACCTATTATCTATTATCTTTAATAATTTTTCGGGTATCTTTATAATTACATCGCTGTAGAACTTCTGTGGTTCATCGGCTAAAAACTTGGACAAGCGATTTTCAGCAGCTCTTGGGTTGGCCACAAAAGAGTTTTGTAGAGACTGAAATAAATGATAGTCAGACGGTGCAAGGTTCCCTGTCATGAGCAATCAAGTGTGTGCTGCCTAGTATTCTTTTGGCCAATTCTGATCGCTCTTTCTTGATTGCTTCGTTCAAACCGTCGAGTTGTTGAACAGTAGAATTCAGAATTGTTCGCTTCGCAGCTTCCAATACCACCAAACACTCTACATAACCTTGTTTGCCATCAAATCAGCCTTTGAACTTGTCACCGATTTTTTTTTCGTTTAATATTCTCGTAATGAACCATTTTTTATCGTTTCGTTGCGTTTCAGCAGCATTTCAGTAATGGTAATTCGGTCAATCAAATTTCAAGTGGAACCCAAACATCGAGTTTCTTTGAGTAGCCAACCTTTTTCAAATAATTCCAAACTATCATGTGTTTGATGTTTAGTGCCTCCGCTATATCCTGATAGCTTGTGTGTCGGTCTTTCATCACCAGTTGCAAAATTTCAACCACTTTTCTAGTGAATTGCCGACCAGAGCGAGACGCATCTTTGACATCGAAATTTTACGAATGGAATCGAGCAAATCACTTCTGTACAGCGTTGACGTTTGGCGACTTCCCAGCAAAAAACATTGATTACTTGGATGCAGTAACAACTGATGGAAGCAATATATTGCTTACTTAATTGCATATAACTTCATAAAGCTTTCAAGAATGCAATAGCGTAAGTTATTGACTGAGTGCGAAAGACACTCTTCCTTACCATAGTGCTTCGGAGAAGCACAAAAGTTAATTTCTATTGCTTCTAGGCGGCTCATCTCAAACAAAATTCATGTATTATAAATGTGCTCTAGAAATGCTTATATTATCCTTTTTACAATTTTATGAGTAGGTTTTATAATATATGCATTACTGAAGCGCATTTATAACGCATAATTTTTGTTCGAGATGAGCTTCCTAAAGGCATTAGAAATGAATTTTAGTGCTTCTCCGAAGCACTATGGTAAGAAAGAATGTCTTTTACACTCAATCAATAACTTACACTATTGCATTCTTGGAAGCTATATGCAATTGAGTAAGCAATCTATTGCTTCCATCAGTTGTTATTGCTTCCAAATATTTAAAATTGTTTGCTGGATTTAGTAGCCAATTGATCCATTGACCCCTTTTTTAAAATGAAACTAAATGGAAACTTTTCAACACTATGTGCTAAATGGCGAAAAACTATGTTGTTTGAAATATCTCAATCCATTTTGTATTAATTTCAACGAAAAAATTAATTATTTTGAGATTGTGGCACAATATTATAAAAAACCCGGAGAATTTATAAATGAACTGAAACTGTTAGAAACTGAAGCTAATGACAAATTTGATGAACAATTAATTAAAACATCAAATGTGGTATCTCTTTGGGTCGGATTGTGAATATTAAAAAACAAATGCAATCAATACTTAATTTATATTTTTACTTTGCCTCATAGCAGTGCCTCAGCGGAACGTAATTTTTCTGAATTATCACTAATGAAAAACAAATTGCCCAACAAACTTAAGGTTAGCAATTGTGAACCCATGCTTTCAGCCCTAAATTTGTTACAGGGGGATTTGGAAGACTGGGGTCCGAGTGAAGACCTCATACAAAAGTATAGAAGTTTAATTAATAAAAAAGTATTTTATGTTAACTATTTTTATTTTTAGGTTTAAGATTATTTATTTATAATAAGAATTATTATAAATGAATTATTTTATTATTTATAAAATTGAATTTAGTACTTTTTCTTAAAATACAACATTTATTTGTTTTTATTTTTTATCAAATAAACAAATTTTAAGAATTTTTTTTTTTTTTTTGGCATTGAAACAGTTGGCTCCTTTAAAAAAAATCCCCTTTTCTAATTACTTTTTAAAAATTCTCAACGGTATCGCCGCTCCTGCGTCTGTCGTTCACTCAAAGCATTCTCGCCGTATAATTTACAAATTTCTTTTGCAGTGTTTCTCCTTTTTTTTTTTTTTTTTGGTAGTAAAAAGCATCACATAGCGCATTTTTTCACATATTTCACTCATTTTCAAATCAATATAACTTTTTACACGAGCAACGAATTGAAGAACTGTCTTCATCAAAAATGTAACCTAAAATGTCAACTTTCAAAAAAGTGTTCGTTTGATACAATCGAACTAGTGTTCCACGATAATATGGACAAAAAAAAAACGTGAATACTTTTTATACCACCCAATAATTTCGTAATATGATATTTTATTTAGTCATGCACGAGATGAAAATTGCAACTTAGTTTTAAACTTAATTGAATTTATATTAGTTTAAGGGAATTTACAATAAAAAAAACTTGCATTGTGTTGTTTAATAAGCTTACAAAAGCCGGTAATAAATATGTGTCAATTAAATTACATATTTTTTTTTTAACTTAAACTAAGTTTATTTAATTGAAATTAAATTAGCTGCAACTAGCAACTAATTACCACAAATTACCGTAAAACAGTATTATTAAAATCATTTTATGTTTTATTATGTTTTAATACAATAAAAATTAATAGAAAATATATGCTTCTCTTCAGCCAGTTTATTGTTATAAAAAAATTATGCAAATGGGGAAATATTTCTGGAATATCACGTTTTTCTGATTTAGACTTTAAATATTGAAATATGTATGTATAAACGATTAAGGAAATTTCTCAACTAAACATCTCTCAGAGCAAAAGGACGCTAATCGATGATTAATTTTATTTTTCACTGAATAATGCGTTTTATACCCTACACTACCATAGGTGGTTGGTATTATACGTTTGTGCTGATGTTTGTAACGCACATAAAAAATCTGTGGAGATCCCCCACCTCGAAATATACCGTTTAACTCAAAATCACTTTCTGAGTGGATTTAACGGTATCCGTCCATTCGTCTTGTCAGCTGCAGCAAAATTTACCGACTTTTGAAATTTGAACGTAACTCCCCCTAGAATCCTTCTTTGGTTATAAAAACATATTGTGTAAAATACTAGTATTAGTGAAATCGGATATCGCTAACCCGTGCCGCATCGAACCTGAAGTTTGTGTGGTGAGTTTATATGGGGAAAATATAAATTATGTTTTTCCAAATATAAACAGTTTTAAAGTTTTTAGAAAAACTTGGTTATTAAATATTTTTCTTTGTAATAAAATGTTAAAAAATCGTAATCTACACATAATTATCTATAAAACAAGACATAAATCGGTTAAAAAATTTTAAAGTTATAACGAATTCCCCAGACCATTAATATGTATTAGACCACTTGTGTAAAGAATGTATAAACAAATTTTTATTATTATTATTATTTTTTTTTTTTTTTGAGAAATGTTTAAATAAAATGCAATTTTTATTAAAATTTAAACCATAATTATTGAAAAATATGTTTTTGTTTCTGCAGGATATTTCAAACCCCTTCTAGGGGGAGTTACGATCAAATTTCAAAAGTCGGTAAATTTTGGTGCAGCCGACAAGACAAATGGACGGATACCGTTAAATCCACTCAGAAAGTGATTTTGAGTTAAACGGTATATTTCGAGGTGGGGAACCCCACAGATTTTTTAGAAAAAATTGTTGAAACTCCAATTTCAAACTTTAAAAAATTTTGTTAAACAAATTTCAAAAAAGTTCGAATGCAATTATGCAGATTTATAGACAACACTTCATAAAATAAAATTAAAAAAGAATTAGGTCAATACCTGATAAGACTAAGTCGTAAATGTTTAATTTTTTGAAATTTTTTAGATATAAAGCAAATTTTTTTTAGAACAAATACATTCTGCAGATTTTAGGAAAATTAGAATCAATGGGATCAAAATTCATATAGCCTAGCATTGTATTTTTATGCTCGATACTGTACAAATATAAATAAAAATATACAAATACAGAATAATGCGTTGATACTAACATCTAGATGATGTTATGCTATGGTAAATTATGGAAAATAAGGAACATGGAATTTGGTAATGTTGTTTCTACTTACATAATACTTATTTGTGTCAAATATTAACTTGGTACTGACATTCTTATGGGATTCATGCACGTTAAAGTTATTTTCAGAAGAGGGATTTATATGCGAGCTGTGGTCAATTGTGAACCGATCTTCATAAAATTTGGTACAAAGATTGATACTTGTACAAAAGTTTTTTGCACCGAATTTCATTAAAATATTCTTATTTTTAAGGCATTTTTAAGTGTTTTTAAACTCTATTCTGGGGGGACATTTGTATGGGGGCTAGGTCAAATAATGGACCGATTACAACCAATTATGTGTAAATTATCTTTATAATTGCGACCAGTACTTTGTGCACAAGGTTTACATGGACAGCCAGCCAACCAGATATCCAGCCAGCTAGACGGACGGACAGACGGACATCGTTAGATCGTGGTTCTGATTCGATTGATAAATTTTAAAGAGGGTGTTGGATAACTTTGCTATGCGTTATAAACATAAGCACAAACGCATAATACCCCAACCACCTGTAAGGTATAAATACAACTGTTGTAAAGAACCCCTCATAATTTTGTGATGGCAGAGTAAAGTAAATAAACAATATATTTTATTTTAAGACACTTTTTGTTTGAAAAGCAACAACAATATTTTTAAACCATTGTAAAATTTTACAACATTATAATAATATGACATGATAGCACACCTTGTGAATACCCCAATTATTTGTTATATCTTTTGACAGTATTAAAATTAAAAAATGCCACATATAGAAAAATGAAGCATGGACGCGTATAA
The DNA here is from genome assembly GCA_932274085.1 of Protocalliphora azurea. NCBI lineage: Eukaryota > Metazoa > Arthropoda > Insecta > Diptera > Calliphoridae > Protocalliphora > Protocalliphora azurea. Next base: position 76,487,620 of record OW026523.1, on the reverse strand, counting down.
GGGCATATAAACCTATTTTTTCAAAATGCATTTTTTTGCATAATATTGCTTTAGCAACCAATTTACATCTATAGATATAAAAATAATTTAAAAAATCTGTCAACTTAATCAAAAAAAAAATTACAGACACGATTTTATAGAACTTTTATTTTCTCATACTAATTTTTTTCTTTCACCTTTTGGTGTTTTTGAATAGAGTACAATCCAATATTATACTGATACATAAACTTCAGCATATGAAAGAGACACTTAAAATTTATGTCAAATTTATTCATATTGCAAAAAAAAAAATAAATTATCATATGAGTTTTATTATGAACAGGTAAAATGACTTATATTTTTATTTATTTATTTAATAGCCAATGAAATTACAATTTCTTACAGACTAGTATACATATTATTCTTAAAGCTATTTACAATAAAATGTTTTTCATTATCATTAAATAATAGTCTTATTATTTAATTCTTAATGCGGATTGATTTACTAAGAAGAAATGAATAAAAACTGTTTAATTGATATGCAATCAAAGTTGGCATAATTGGTACGAAAATATTTGATTTTTAAAGGAGTATAATTTCTAGTTGGACGATTTGAGATTACGAATTCGATCTTACGAATCAGGAACTCGAAATTAATTTAACATTTACTAAATTAATAATAAATGAAATATTCATATATTTTCTTCTACTTTCAAGAGTAGAAAGATCAATAAGCTCTAAATCGATTTTCATACGATGATAAATTAATATTAGAATTCCATGGATGATTACAAAGACAAAATAAGAGAAATTGTTTATGGACCGATTCGATATTCTTTAGATGAACGTCGTATTGAGGATCCTAGATCACGGATGCATATTCCAGGATTGGTCTTACAAGGGATGTGAATAATTGCTTTGAAACGTTAAGATCATTAAATTCTCTTCCCCAGTGCTTGAGGAAACCTAAAACTCCTTTTGCCTTATTAACAATTTATAAAACGTGAGAATTAAACTATAGTTTACAATCAAGCGATACACCCAAATCAAGAAATTCTTCTACTAGATCAAGTTGATATTCATTTATTGTGTATCTACAGAGTACTGGACTTCTTCTGTAGAACATCATACGTTTACATTTTCTTAAATTCAGATCCATTAGATTCATCATACACCAATCATAAAGATTGTCAAGATCTGTTTGGAGTACGGAACATTGATGGAACAGCTTTACATCATCATCATACATTAATATTCTAGAATTCTTAATGCAAGCTGGTAAATCATTTATAAATATTAAGAATAATAAGGGGCTGAGATAAAACAGGAATTGTTTTCGATGTACATTCTCCGAAATAATACACATTGGTATTTATTTTTATGAAGAAATCCCTTCAAGAAAAATAGGAGAAAATCCCAGTTTATGCAATTTGATTAAAAAGAGATCGTGTTTTACTTTATAGAAAGTTTTATTGAAATCTGCATATATTGTGTCTGTCCGTAAACCAGAATCAAATGCAATTATAAATGAGGTTTATTTGAATAATATAATGAGATGACCTTTTGATATGATTTTTTAATTATTTCAGCAAATTTATTCGAAAAAACATTTAAAAACATGTTGTCGATCAAATCCGATCATTTGATACCCTACTCCAATCATAAAGATTGTCGTGATTTGATTGTAGTAAGAAACATTGTTAGGAATAGTTATAGCTTTCATCATCAGCATACATTAATATTCTAGAATTCTTAATACAAGCCTACACCATGCATTTTTAATATTTATAGAGGGGGTCTTTCATGGGACCTTGTTCAATTATCGACTGGTTATTATAAGATTTGATGATGTAAATTATATTTATATAAAGCATATGTTTAATATTACCACTTAAATTATATTTATTATGCGCCTGATTCCCGATAGTAGTTTTTGTATAGGAGCTATGGTGAATTTTCTACCCGTATAAAACTTATTCACATCAAATATTATTATGCCAACAATTATATTGGACTTATGCACTTTAAAGTAATTTTAGGAAGATGTGCTTATATAAAAGCTATGGTCAGTTTTCTACCGATCTTCATGAAATTTGGTACAATGATTTATGCACATATACAGCTCACTTGATCCGAATTTTAATGAAATCGTGATTAATATAATGTATTTATAAAAAAAATATATGAATATAAGGCCTTATTCCATTTTAAATTATTTTGCATGTTCTAATTCTAATTTTTTAGCGACACTTTGCATACAGATTGATGTTTAATAAATCTTATCAAATATTGAAAAAAGGTAAGAAAACGATTAAGTTTTATGATTTTATGAAGTTATTATCGTTTTTTTGTAAAAATTCTTTATGGTTTATACTCGTCCATGCTTCCAATGTACCACAAATTTACCAATTTAACACATGGATCGCGTAGTATGCAATTTTTTATCACTTCAGAAATTCATACAAAAATTTACAAAAGGGAGAGGTAATCAGAACAAAAAGAACTTAAATTAAAGACAATATATCTAAGTCTTTAGAGCAAAAGAAATATTATCGTTTACGTTTATGAGAAACTTATGTTTTCCATAAAAATCCGATTTTTATATGAAAATTTCGTTCAAAATCAGTTTTTATATAAATTTAAAATCCTAAGTTAAACCTCTGAGAGCAAAATGGACAATAATTGTGATTCTAAGGATAACAAAACAAACAAACAAAAAACATTTTGCATACAAAATCAAATCAAAAAAAATCAAAAAAAAAAAACAAAAATCGCTTATAAGTCGTAAAATATAGTCTATACTTAAAACAAATCAGAAAATAATCACTAATCATTTATATTTCCATCAGAAATCAATTTTTATTTGAAAAATCTAAAATTGTTTATAAATCATATGAGCCTTAAAATTTTGTGTGCGTGTGTTATTAAAATAAAATTCACAATATTAAAAAAAAAATATTTTTAATCTGGAAACACTTATTCTTCATTCCCTGTACATCGTTATCCTTATACACTCACCTTCTTTTGCCATGTATTTCCAATTCATCGTCACTCTCCTCTTCGGCTTTCTCACACTGAATGGTTGTAACATTTTTCTCCGGTACATTTAAAGTAACCGAGCCGGAAATATCATCAATAACCTACAAATATAACGGAAAGATACGCTATTAAAAATTATATTCTCCACCATTTTGTTTTTCTTTACATATGTCTATCTCTTTCATACTTTATGATATTCGTATAAATACAATTGCACTATATCTTCAAAATGAACACGTTGGGTATTAAACATTTAACAAAGTTCTCTAACAAAAAAATTAAACTATATTTTCCAAATTATCGTATTTTTTTTTTTTTAGAACAGAACGATGCAAACACTTTAAAGGTCTAAATATAACTGAAACCTTGGGCAGGGCATTTCTGGCTCTATCCTTTCAAAACATATAAAAGAAGAGAGCAGGTAGTCAATTTTTTTATGACAAGATGTTATGAACTCTACATACCAACTGTTGTTATAAATGAAATGTATACTTTTTTAAGATTTTCCTCCTCTCAAATGTTTATTCTGATTAAATTTACTTAAACATTTGTAATTTACCTGCAGTTAAAGATTTTAAATTTGCATTTTATCGTGATAACTTTAAAATAATTGCATGAGCAATTTTTTTAATCTATCTGTTTAAAATGATTTTCATGTGCGAAATTCTTATTAAAATTATATTTCCCCCTTTGGGTTTGAGCTAAAAAAAAAAAACACAATTATTGCACTTTTTTTTATAAAGTGTATGTGAGTCTATATGAGATTAATGGCGCTTCAAATGAATTTATAAAATATGTTTTATGTTTTAAAAAAGTATACAGTTTTGAGGTTACTAGAAAATGTATTTATTGCCAATCTTGCACAACAATTTATTTATACAGATTGTGAAATTAGAAAGAGATAGTTGTATATGTTTATTCTCTTCAATCCTACAGGACTAAATGACATGTTGTAAAGAGAGTGTAAATTTAAATCCCCCACCTTTTTCTCTTAATGAATTTAAAAAATATGAAGGGCTGTTTTAAGATTTTATTAACTGCGTTATATTTTAGTTTTAGTTAAAAAATATGAAAAGAAACAAAATATACAATATTGAAATTTTGGAATATTTTGTATTTTTATTTTAAACTCATTTTGCTAAACACAGAAATCACTGTAAAATATCTATACAATAAGATTTTTTAGAGAATCTTACTGAGATTTTTACTTCAAAAAGTTTCAATTTTCATGGCTATTAACATATTCAGGAACTGTTTTACAAACACACTAAAAGAGTTTTTTTGTTTTGTGATTTTTTTTAACTCATATAGAAACTGGCTTGCAAAACTTTATTGTAATTACAGAAACAGTAAAAATATTAAACTTAAGTAATTTTTTATGGAAAATATTTTTCGATACCACCCTAATGAGCTATCAAAAATAATAGAACAAGAAACATTTTTAAAATTTGAATCTAACATAAACATAAAATTGTTACTATCATCAAGAAAGTAACGAAAATCTATGATCACTTATAATTTTCATCAGAAATCGATTTCATATGAAAAAAATAAAATTAAGAAAGAAAATAACGAAAATCCATGATCACTTATATTTTCTGTCAAATATCAATATTTTAAATTAGAAACTTAAATTGGCTTTAATATGTTAAACTAAAAACTTAAATTGGCTCTAATATGTTCCTTTAATATGCAAACAAAAAATCAAAATAAAAAAATAAAAAAAAAGAAATCTGCGATCACTTAAATTTTTTTACGAAAAAACTAAAATTGGCTCTAGTTTCTTAACTAAAACTCGAATTAGAAAAATAGCAAAAATTTGTGATCAATTATAACTTTCATTCCTAATTCCTTTAAAAGGCCGGCAATTAAGAAAATAACGAAAATCTGCGATCACTTAAAATTTTTTTTTACGAAAAAACTAAAATTGGCTCTAGTTTCTTAAATAAAACTCGAATTAGAAAAATAGCAAAAATTTGTGATCAATTATAACTTTCATTCCTAATTCCTTTAAAAGGTCGGCAATTAAGAAAATAACGAAAATCTGTAATCACTTATATTTTTGATCAAAAATCGATATTTAAAAAAAAAACATAAAATTGGCTCTTGTTTCTTAAATAGGCCTCTGAAACAAAAATCTGTGATAATTTATAATTTTCGTCAATCTAACCTAATCGATATTCTATACAGAAAACCTGAAATTGGCTCTATTTCCTTAAATAAGCCTCCAATTAAGAAAATAACAAAAATCTGTGAACACATATATTTTTTTTTTATCAAAAATCGATATTTTATATGAAAAACCTAAAATTAGCTCTTTAAATATGTCTCTAATCAAAAAAATAACGTAAATCTGTGATCACTTATATTTTAATTAAAAAATCGATATTTTATATGAAAAATTGGCTCTAGTTCCCTGAACACATTTTCGAATAGCAAAAATCTGTGAACACTTATAATATATTTTTTATATGAAAAACCTAAAATTGACTCTAGTTCCTTAAATATGCCTCCAATTAAAAAAAAAAAATAACGAAATTCTGTTATCACTTACAATTTTCATAAAAAAAAATCGATAATTTATATGAAAAAGCTAAAATTGGCTCTAGTTTCTTAAATAGCCGTTTAATTATAAAAATAACAAAAATCTATGATCGCATCATTCAATATTTTTCATAAAAATCTATAATTTATATTAAAAACCTAAAAATTTGCTTTAGTTTTTCAAATAGAGTTCCAAATTAGAAAAATAACGAAAATCTGTGATCACTTATATTTTTCATAAAAGATGGGTATTTTATATAAAAAACCTAAAATTTGGATCTATCTAGTTTCTTAAATAAGACTCCATTCAAAAATATAATGAAAATCGGTGTTCACTTATAATTTTTACATATGGGCCATTATCAAATATTTTTGGCACATTAAAATTCTATATTATAAATATAAAGTGACTCGAATGCATTTAAAATCTGTTTGCGTTAATCATTTCGTGCAGAGGGTGCGAACGTTATAGCGGTTTTAAGTTGAACATGTACAATTTTTTGAAAACTAAAAGTTTATGTATAATTCTGGTAAAAAATGCACGCAATATCAAAATCTACTGAGTTATTCAAATAAAAGTTATGACATTTTCAAAGTTTGATATTTTAGGGTTTTCGAGCAAAATTTTAAAAATGTTTTAAGCAAATTTTACGAAAAATTGGGTCCGCATCTCATGTATTTATTATACGAACATATAATTTATTCAAGTTTATTACAAAGAATTGCTATTTAATAATGTGATTATTTTTTAACCCAAGTAAATTTTTATGCCCCCGATCAATTATATTTATTTTTAATGCTCTTTCGATTTTATTGTGTAAAATAATAAAAAACTAAATTAACGCAGTAAAACATGATAATCCATTAAAAAATATTTATTTATTTATTAGTTTCAGTCTATGGATACACTATTACCCTTACAGACATCAATGATAATTTAATATTAAATTAATTATTTAAACAAACTGTTTAACAAATTTTTAAATTCAAGATTTGATATACTTAAGTCTGATTCATTAGAATATTTATTGAATAATCTCATAGCCTTTGTTAAAGGTTCATTCAAAGCATATGTTGTTCTATGAATATCTATATAAAAGATATAATTATTTTGCCTTAGAGGCCTAGGAGGTACATATAGTTTTATGGTATGAAGCAAATCAGGACAATCAATTAATCCACGAATTATAGCATATAGGAAATATACAGAAGAAATTTTACGTCTTGTTTCTAAAGTTTTCATAGAAATCAAGGCACATTTATCAGGGTATGTAGGAATCGAAATTTGAGGGTTTACAAATGAAAAGTTTAAAAATGAAAGAGAAAATTTTATAAATTTTTCTTGAATTTTTTCAATTCTATTTCTGTTTACTTGAGTACATGGGCTCCAGATAAATGAAGCATATTCTAATCTAGATCTCACAAAGGATATATATAGAACTTTCTTTGTGTAATGATCAAAATTATTAGAATTACGGCATAAAAAGCTTAACATTGAATAAGCTTTAGGTATAATATAATTTAAGTGATTATTAAATGATAATTTTTTATCAAATAATACCCCTAAATCTAAAATTTAAATGTTGATGTATTCTATATCGAGATATAACAGTGTTACAACGTCTATGATAAGTCATAGAAAAAGATTTGTTTAAATTAAAAGGTAAACTATTACGGACTGACCAAGAACTCACCCTATTTAAATCCTCCTGGAGATTAAAAACGTCATTGGCATAAGAAATTGTTTTAAAAATTTGTAAATCATCAGCATACAATAAATAATGAGACTTTCTGAAACACAGGTCAATGTCATTAATAAATATATTAAATAACAGTGGACCCAAAACACTACCTTAGGGAATACCAGAAATAGGAATAAATGATGTGGAACAAACACCATCAAGTGAAACTACGGATTGTCCATCCGACAAGTAATAACGAAACCAAGATAACATTCGGGAATGAACGCCCAATTTATATATTTTTAATAATAAAAGTTCATGTGGTACACGGTCAAATGCCTTAGCAAAGTCCGTGTAAATCGCATCAATCTGCAATCGATCTTCAAAACTATCAACACAATACTTGGTAAAAACAGTCAAATTAGTACAGGTTGATCTTCCAGTCATAAATCCATGTTGAGATAAAGAAATATGCCTCTTTACATTAAAGAAAAGCTTATGATAAACAATATGTTCAAGAATTTTTGAAATATTGGTTAATTTGGAAATTGGTCTATAATTAATAACATTTTTTTTTTTTATTTTTATCAACAGTTTTATAAATAGGCAAAATTGTAGTAAATTTCCACTTTTTAATAAAATAGCCATTGCTTAAAGACTTATTAAAAATAATTTTCAATGGTAGACATAATGAAGAAGAACATTTCTTTATTAAAAAAGCTGGTAAACCATCATTATCACCCTTAAATGAATTAGAAAGCCTAACAATACCTTCTGCAACATCTTCTTCAGATAGTTGCAAATTACCGAAATCCATAATGGTGTTTATTTCATTTAAATCAAAATTGTCATACTGCAAATTTTCATCATTAAAATTGAATTTAAAATAGAATGCGAACAAGTTCAGTGAATCAATTAGATTATTTGAAGTTAAGTTATTATAGTTCATACATAAAGGGATGTAAGAACAATTTCTTTTAGAATTTATAAAAGTCCAAAATCGTTTTGGATTGTACTTTAAGTCGTTATTAAGATTCATAATATATTGATTGTATAGAAATTTATTGAGAAAATTAAATTATTTTTCGAATCGAAGAAACTTTTGTTTATAAACATTATTATTTGTGGAATTATATTTTTTGTAATATTTATTTCTAAGATTTTTTAATTTTTTGAGTCCTTTGGTATACCATGGAAGCTTATGTACCCTAGGATTTGCTAAAGGAATATTATTTTGAAAAATATTAAGAACATTTGATAAAAAAAAAACATCGTAGCATATACTAACAATTTTACTTTCTAATAAATCAATCCAATTTACATTTTAATAAGCATATTTAATGTATTAATGTCACATTTATAATAATTATAACGTATATCATTATTGTTATAATTAGATAAATATTCATATAATATAAAAGGACCTATCGAAAAACTTATTTTTTATTTTTTAAATGTTATGAGACTATCTACTGCGTTAACTGTTTAGGGCATATCAAATATATATAGCGATGTATGCGAATAATTACAACAAATATCAATCCTTGTTGTAAAATTTGTACTCCGTTGAGGGGCGCACAGATCGCGCCCAAAAAAGCAAAAAATTTTGTCATCAAAATTCGACTAATTTATAACTAAATGTTGAGAGTCTGCACAATAACAAAGAAAGTGTAGAATTTATCCAAAAGTTCCGATTAGTTTATATTAAGAAGCAATTAAGATTAAGAATAAAAGCAAAAAGTATAAACGCGCGAAGAATGGGAAAATGTTAAGTTAATTTAATCCCTTTTTCTATGTTTTTGAACTTTGAAGAACAATTATGATTATAATATATGATTATAAGAATTAAAGTCAGCTTCAGCCAGATTACAAATTTTTGACAATGGTTCATATGTTAATTTCAAAAAAATTTTATATTTTGAAACAATTGTGTTAAGCAAAAATAAATTATTTGTCCCGATATTTATATGAAAATTTTTAGGCGTTAAAATGATTTTTAGAAAAATGCTTTTATGGGGGATATAATATATTATAAATCGATCTTCCTGTAATTTGACAATGCAATCTTAGTTGACATGAAGCTGGATTATGCATCGATCTTGGCATATTTGACATAAAGAATATTTAAAGTTAATACTTAAGAGATCCTTTGCTGCACTGGCACAACAACAATATTATGTTCTTATTGTTAATTTTCCATTAATTTTAAAAATACTGTGTTCATGATAACAATGTTTTTGCTTCAGTTTTATCACTCAATGTTTACATTCAATAAAAATTCTAAGATAGTCGGCTACAATAATTTATATTTTTGAATGTTTTTACCGGAAAAAAAATTTTATACAATCCTTTTCCTTGTTCTTAAATCATATTTTGTTTTCAAACCATATTAATATTATTTCCATAGCATTAAAATGTTAAAAATACTTTTTACAAATGTGATAGAGAAATTCATAATGTGTTTGTTTTTGTATATATTTTGTTTTTAACGTTAGTTTAAATATAATTCTCATTTAGTTTATACATGCATTAATATAAGTAGATAAGGTTTTGTTACATTTGGTGTGATTCAAGCAATATTATATATTGATTAACTACTATTAAAGGGTTTAGTTAATAATAAAAGATCTTGTATTATTTATTTATACCATTATTGCACAGCATATAATGGTACAAATAAATAAAATTAATTAATGAACAAATACTATGTAAATAACTTTTTATGATTAATAAACACTTTCGTCTATTATTTTGAAACAAATATAATGGACGCAATAAACAATCTTTTTTTTAATATATGATAAGACAGATGATAAAATATTAAAAAATGGAATCATAATATGATAGGATTGAATAATAATATGATAAAATGGGATAATAATATGATAAAAAGGAATAATAATTTGATAGAATGGGAGAATGGTATGATAAGATGGAATAATAATATAATAAAATTAAATCGTAATATAATAAGATGATGTAATAAGAAAAACTTGAAAAAACATGAAAAAACGAACCATAAAATTGGACACAATATTATAAAATGGAATCATAATACGATAAGATTGAACAATAATATGATAAAATGGGATAATAATATGATAAAATGGAATAATAATATGATATAATGGGAGAATAGTATGATAGGATGGAATAATAATTAAATAAAATTAAATCATAATATGATAAGATAATATAATAAGAAAAACTCGAAAAAACATGAAAAAACGAACCACAAAATCGGACACAATATGTTAAAATAGAATCATAACCATTATTATTTATAATCACATCTATTTTTAGCTGTGACCATAGGTTTCAATCTTAATATATTATGGTCACTACAACTATATATATATATTTTGTGCATGTGTAAATTTTGAAAAATGTTCTTTGGTATCTTCAAAAACAATTTTAAAACGTTGGAATTGCGCTTTAGAATACTTGGAACCGAAATTTCTTGCTTGGACAGATTATTTAAAGGTACTATCGCAGAACACTTCAACAAACTGATCTTGATTTTAATAGTTTAATCAATTCAAGCCTTATTCAAAATATTATTTATACTTTCCGAACTAGATACATTATTACAATTACTGGACAGACTTTTGACACTATTCGTTCCATTTGTTTTATTAAATTCCATTGTACTGCTACGGTTTGCACTCGTATTGTATAAATGATTGGTATAATTATTATCAGTGACACACCCATGATTATTCTTGAAAATATTTGCCAAAGATGCCATTATTTAAAAAGAAACTTTTAAGAATTTTTCTTTTTGATAATAAATGTATTGATTAACAAAATTTATTGGTTTTCTTAAAAAATAAAAATAAGAAACTTATTTTTTAATATTTATTATTTTTTCTATTTTTTAATTTCTCTACCCGCTCTTAAAAACGTTCACAAAGTCTGATGATGTACTAAAATTAAATTTTAAAACTTTTTAATATCAAACTATATAACAATGGTGTATTAATTATTTAATCATAGCACAGTGGGTTTCTTTTAATGAATGTTATTACGAATATTTTGTATAGAATTGTTTTTATTGTTTTATTTTTTGTTCTTTTGTTGTGGTTTTTAATTGGTCTTTTATCTGATCAACAACCCTCTAGGGATTTAAATGCTGGTTTTGTTATTTCTTTTCTATGATTATATTATAATTATTACTTTTAGTTTCTCTTTTACTTATAAATATTTTTTGTATTTATGATTTTAATTTAATATTTTTATTTGTATTAAATAATTTGCTTCGTTTATTTTACGCTACTTAAAGTAGTTATATATGTATGTTTTATCAAAAGATTTGTAGCGAATTATTTTTAGTTAGAAAAATAATCTCTATTCGGTTATTCAAAATTTATTGTTTGTTTATTATTATAATAAATGTTTGTTAGGTCAGTGAAATATTTATTCAATATAGCAACTAATTTTCAAAGGTGATTATTTATAATGAAATTTTTTGATATTACAGACCAAAAATGTATTCGTTTTGTTATATATGTTTCCATTAAACTCTCTGTACCTATTGATATTTGTTTCTCATAATAAAACAATAAAAAATGTTCCAAGAAATAAATAAAATTAATTAATGAACAAATAATATGTAAATAACTTTTTACGATTAATAAACACTTTCATCTATTATTTGGAAACAAATGTAATGGACTCAATAAACAATCTTTTTTCAATATATGATAAGATAGAAGATAAAATATGAAAAAATGGAATCATAATATGATAGAATTGAATAATAATATGATAAAATGAGATAATAATATGATAACAAGGAATAGTAATATGATAGAATGGGAGAATAGTGGGATAAGATAATAAAATTAAATCATAATATAATAAGATGATGTAATAAGAAAAACTCGTAAAACATGAAAAAACGAATCATAAAATTGGACACAATATGTTAAAATGGAATCATAATACGATAAGATTGAACAATAATATGATAAAATGGGATAATAATATGATAAAATGGAATAATAATATGATATAATGGGAGAACTTTATAAAGTTGCCGTTTAAGAAATTAACTTAAAAGGCAACTTTATAAAGTTTTTATAACGTTATTATTATTGTTATTATTATTATTATTATTATTATTGTTTTTATTCATCCCACTCCACTGTTCTTTACAAGAGAAATTTTACAAAAGCAAGAATTTATTGATCTCATTGTTTTAATTTATACAGTAGTTATGTAGTTGTTGTGTGTTTGGTGTGAGAATGATCACCATTTGCCAGTTGGGGCATGACTTTTTAAACACTGAATTACCGTGTCAAACATTATTTGTTCAAGCTGTCGTTTTTATATTTTTTATGCCACAAATTAGTTGTATTATAATTCACCGAATTCCCTTCTATAGTCGAACAAATTATAATTAAATTAACTTAATGTGTTAGTGATTTTATTTGAATTATAATCATAGTCATTATTATAAAGTAGGGAGAGAAATCTTGCATGCAATCATTGAATGATGGATGTTGTAAACAGATATTTAATCTATAACCATTTAACAAGTGTTAAATAATTAAATTAATTTATTTATTTTAAGTTTATTTACTTATCGAAATTAAAGAAAATAAATAAATAAATAATTTTTAAGATATCCTTTAAGATGTATTTATATTTTTAAAAATTATCTTTAGTAGCTTTAATTAAAAATGTTTGGAATACCTAAAATTAGTTTTTTTTCACATTCTTGACTACTGACAGTTAAGATTAAAAGTTTTTGATAAGATTCGATTTTATTATTAATTTTTTATTTTTTTTTGTTATTTTGATTTTTGTGACGAATTGTAGCATTAAAACAATAAAACTTTGATTGATTGTAAAAATTTGTCTGAGGCAATAAAAACTGTAAATACAACAATTTTATTAGGATTATTTAACATGTAAAGTATTTAACATTTTATATAGTATTTATACCCTATACCAATATATGTGGTTGGGCTGGCTATCCATGTAAAACTTGTGCACAAAGTACGGGTAGCAATTTTGAATATAATTCAATGAATTTTGGCACGTAGGATTTCCACGAAGCAAGGACGAAGCCTATTGAAATTGGTTATGATCGGTCCATTATTTCACCTAGCTCCCATACAAATGTCCTCCCGGAATAAATAAATATAGCAATATTTTAATGAAATTGTAAGGTGTAAGGAAGTTTTGTTTAAGTAACAATGTTTATGTCAAATTTCATGAAGATCGGTCCATAATTGACCATAGCTCCCATATAAAACCCTCTTTCGAAAATCACTTTAACGTGTGTAAATCACATACATGTATTAATATCAAGTTTATATTCAACACAATTAAATATTTATGAGAATAGCTCCATAATTTACCATAGCTCCCATTTAAGCCCTCTTTCGGGAATCACCCTAAAGTGCATAAATTCATATAAATGTTAGTATTAACGTAATATTCTGTATTCGTATATTATATTTAACACTTAGTAAAAGTGTTGATCCATAATTGTTCACATGTATAATATAAGATCCCTCCTCGAATTTTGATGGACATACATAATGGTGTGGGATATCATATGGTCGAGCTTGACCGACTATATCTTTCTTACTTGGTTTATTATAAGAACACATAACAGCCCATCTAGACTTAACATAATATGTAAGATTTTTCTGTCAGAGAGTGTTAAATTCGCTCTCTGAGAGAATTATTTCATGTGTAATTCCAAGTATTAGTATAATAAGAAGTATTATGAAACTTTTGTGATGAGATTTCTCTACACAACTATCTGATAAGATGAACTGTCAAAAAAAATACACATATACGAAAGTTTGTTTGTGTGTATGCATGTGTATTTTGGTAATTACTAAAAAAGCAATTTTTTTTTGTAAAATTGTTTTCTTTTAATGATTATTTTACATTTAAAAAAATAAAATATTTATAAAAATTGTGATAAAAAAAGAGCGAATTTCTTAAATAAAAAAGTCATGTTTAATCTATGACTAATTGAGAATACAAAATGGTTACTCACTTCTGATTTATCTCTCAGTAGTAGACCTGGGTTAGAGTAGTAGAGTACTAAATCGTTAATCAAATATTAATCCTCTAACTAATTTTAAAACCTAAATTAAATTAGACAAGCTGCATAACTGTGCTTTCTTTAAAATATTATATTTAACAGGAATGTATTTAAAAATATCATTCTCATTACACGGTGCTACAAAATAAAAAAATTAATACACTTGGAATATAACATAGTACAGTTTGTAGGTATGTGTGAGTAGATTATACACCATTTTTAGAATTTTCAATATACTCCCAAATCGCTAATTATTTCCAAAATACAGATTTTTCAGACCTCGCGATTTAATTTTTTTATCTCGATTACCTGTTATATATTTTTTAAATGGTATTAAAATGATAAGATTTTAACCATTTTAAGAAGTGTATGGGCCATTACCAAAAATTTTTGATTTTAGGCGTTATTTTTTTTTTATGACACATTTAAATCCATTTGTATAAATATAAAGTGACTCGAATGCACTTATAATCAGTTTGTGCTAATCATTTCGTGCAAGGTTATAGCGGTTTTAAGTTGAACAATTTGTACAATTTTTTACAAACAAGAAGTTTATATATAATCAGCGTTGCCAGAATAATTATTTTATCATATTTTTAATGATTTTTTAAAGGAAATATGATTTGATGATTTTTTCTTACCAAACAAGATTTTTATTTCAATCACTAAAGCTATGTTCACATTTGGCAAATATTTCATCAAAATTGCGTAACCACTTGTTTGTATTACAATAAAATTGTTTGCCTTTGCTTGATCATGCAAATGTTTTGATAGAGAAATCAGCGCGAAACAAAATTCAATAAAATCTCAGCTGTAATTCATATGTAGAAAAAATGTTTGTCTAACTAATAAAATAAATTAGGAAATATTTTATTCTTTTTTTTCGCTAAATATTTGACTAGCCTAAACGTAACTTAAGAGAAGATTTTAAGAAGTTTAGTAAAGATTTGTAATAAGATTTCAAATAAAATGTATAAAACAAATTAATAAAAAGTTTAGTGTCAATCATTAGTATTATATAATTGAAGAAAAAATTTCTTCAATCGATTTATGTTTTCTTATAGGAAACATTGAAGATTATTTATTATTAGTTTAAATTTATTTTCCTTCAGTATCCAAATAAATATATTATATGGTTCTCCACCAGTCTTAAGAAAACAAATATAAGATCGCCAGAATAGTAATAAAGTTTTCCTAAGTTCTGCAAAGCAACTGAAAACTGCTCGGCTAATTGTCAATTGCCAACGGAAAATAGTTCTCTACAAGTAAATACAAAAGTACGATTTAACTGTTCCTAATTTGGATGAATTTATTTTGTAATCCAAAAGACAAGTTCTGACATAACCTTTTATTTTTAAATCGAGCTTGTATTACTTAGATCTTTGAAACTTTTTGTCCAATGTTCATTTGTGAAGAATATGTTGTTAAAGGCATTAATAACAATGTACTGAGATATTCGAACTTATTCGTCTTATATATTAACATTCGAAAAAGTTTCCTTTAAAAAATATATACATATTAATTCTCCAGATATACACTCGTATGTTCGGATTTTTTTTCTAGTGGTGATTATTAATCAAGTGTCAAATCTTACAATAATCATTGACAAGATAAATAAGTTAAAATTGGAATAAATTTGACGATTTTTAAAGAAAAATTATGATTTTTCTTCGTTAAAATGATTTTTTGTCAAAAGTTTCTGGTAACGGTTTTCGAGGAAAATTTAAAAAAATTTCCTTGTGATAATAATCGCGAATGTTTAATTTGTCGAACAATTGGATTTGCATTTAAGTTATTTCTTCATACTCGTATATTATACAAAAATATATTTTATTCAAAAAAATGATATGTAATATTGTAATTAACTCAAGTAATTTCTTTAGTCCATAAAATTTTTAACTATAAGACTTACGCCTGAAAAACGTTTAAAAATCACGAAAATTCACGTTCTGTGAGGAATGTGTTTCATGCACTTCGCTCAACTTATGGTCAACATAATCGGCCTACTGAGCGTACTATTCGCAACACCATCACCCATTTTGAAACCCAGCATTCATTATTGGATAATATTCGACCGAATAGACCACAGCGGCCGTAGCTGAGAGTGTACACAAAGACCTTGGAGAGTCGATTCGATGCCGTTCGCAGCAACTCGGACTGACGTATGGAACGACTTAGCGCATTTTACGTCGAGATCTTAAATTGAAAGCGTACAAAATACAGCGACATCGCTTCGATCTATGGGCTCTTGAAAAGTTCCAAGAAGATCCGACGTTTTCGAGGCAAATTTTGTTCAGCGATGAGGCCCATTTCTGGCTCAATGGTTATGTAAACAAGCAAAATTGCCTCATTTGGGACGAAGAGCAACCTGAAGAGATTCAAGAACTGCCACTTCATCCAGAAAAAAAACGGTTTGGTGTGGTTTGTGGGCCGGTGGAATCATCGGTCCATATTCCTTTAAAAATGATGCCGGTGCGAACGTAACCATCAATGGCGACCATAATCATGCCATGATAACCGACTATTTGATGCCTGAAATTGAAGCTCGTGATCTCGGCGACATTTGGTTTCAGCAAGACGGCGCCACTTCCCACACATCGCATCAATCAATGGATTTATTGAGAGCACTTCGATGAGCACATAATTTCACGTTTTGGGCCGGTCGATTGGCCACCAAGATCGTGTGATATCACACCGTTTTCCTGTGGGGATATGTAAAGTCTAAAGTTTATGCGGACAAACCCGCTTCGATTCAGGCCTTGGAGTAAATCATCACGCGTGTCATTCGCCAGTTAAAAGTCGAAATGATCGAACGAGTCATCAAAAATTGGACTCAACGGATGGACCATCTGCGACGTAGCAACGACCAAAATTTGATAGACATAATCTTAAAAAAATAAATGCCAAAGAATGTTCTTTCAAATGATAATAAACATTCCCCATTAAATTTGAATTTTCTGTGATTTTTTCTTTAAAAAAGTAGGGAACCTTGAAATGGATCATATATTACCAATTATATTTAATTTCTTGCTTACCATGCGATGTGCTTTGACAAAAGTGTCCCGTTTTCAACTATTAACGACATTTTACTTAAATTTATGGTCCCGATCAAATATGTTTATCGCCGTTCTTATATCTATATATTCCAGATTTGTGCAAATCGCAATTTGTCATATAAAAATACAAAAACAAAAAGTGCAATTTTTTGCGCAATTTTCAAAAAGTTCATACAATTTTTTGTAAATTTATTTTTCATGCTTTTTATATTTTATTTTGTAAAACAACAAAAAACTAGTTCAGAAATCCATTCTATTCCATATCAAACTGTAAATATGCCTCGTGAAAAACAGACCTTTTTGAAAATTTTCGCTCTTGTTTTTCAAACTCTGAGACTATCTACTACATTGACCATTTAGAATACGTCTACGAGATATAGCGTAAAATACGCATAATTACAACTAGTATCAATTCCTGTTTCAGATTTGATTGGGACGAATCCGATCGAATAACAAAAGTTGCAGTCCACGAAAGTATGGTGTATAATACTTTAAATATGCTATCACAAATGTTAATTTCTGTAATAAATTTTTATGAATCTAGATAAACATAAGCCATAAACATTTATTCTTTAATTAATATACACCTTCATATTCTTTTAATGCACCTTTAATGCACCTACGTCAAATAACTATATGTGCATACCTATAAAGTTATTTCTTTACTTAAAAAAATGCATTTCAAACACACATCTTTCTTATAGTTTTTATGTTTATTAGAGAGTAGTGGCCTTAGCGTAAATCCAGGAAAGACGAAACTAGTTCTCCTTTCAAGAAGATACGAAATTCCATCTTTCCTACTCCCTTGCCTAAATGGGGTTGAATTAAAGGTGTCGGACAGTGCGAAGTACCTAGGTATAATACTGGACTCCAAACTGTCTTGGCTCCAGAACACCCAAGCTAGAGCGTCAAAGGCAAACATTGCCCTTTATATGCGTAGGATGGCCATTGAGAAATCTTGAGGATTAAATCCAAAGAATAAAAAAGGGCCTTCGATATGGTGATCAAGCCTATACTTATGTATGGAACGATTGTATGGTGGAGAGCGATGGTAAAATCCACCTTTTGTGGAATCTTCGAAAAGGTTCTACGTAGTTCAGCGCTACTAATTACAGGTGCGCTTTGTACAACACCATCTAAGGCATTATTCATTCTGATGAACTGGATGCCAGTAGATCTAATGGACAAACAAATCGCCATCATATCGGCGACTAGACTTAGTAATGTAGGTGCATGTAACGGTAACGGAGCTATGTCCATGTGACCATTTTGGGAATTTCGGGTGACATCTGTGACAATATTGACTATTGTATTTCCAAACCCTTTCTGGACAGATGTTTCTGTCTAGAAACCGATTCAGCTATAAAAGCTGGATCGCTTGAGGTTTATAATGATGGATCCAAATCTTCTGAAGGGGTTGGGGAAGGTGTCGTCATTCCCGCATATAGAACATTTCCTTTAAATTGCTGGATCACTGCACTGCTCTTCAAGCGGTGATCTCAGCCATTAGGGGAACGGTAAATTGGCTAATGTACTATAGGGTATTCGGAGTGGATATTCAAATTTCTACCGATAGTCAACCCGCGATTAAGTCTCTTTCGGGTGTCTATTCGACATCCAAGCTGGTACATGAATTCCGGACATCTTTAAATAAGATGTCGAGACATTCAAACCTAGAGTTGATGTGGAT
This sequence comes from Protocalliphora azurea, assembly GCA_932274085.1. Taxonomy (NCBI): domain Eukaryota; kingdom Metazoa; phylum Arthropoda; class Insecta; order Diptera; family Calliphoridae; genus Protocalliphora; species Protocalliphora azurea. Next base: position 76,468,561 of record OW026523.1, on the reverse strand, counting down.
AAGAGGTCACTCAAGTACCCTGGGAAATATTATTACGGATGAACTAGCCAGAACTGTTTCCTTTCTTTAAAGTGAAGAAACGGAGCAACTAGTTGGCATACTGCTATTATCTTGCAGATCTATGATACTGCAGTACTTATCTAGAATAACTCAACAAAGATGAATAAACGAGTACGAATGTTCTATCTCGAGACAGGTATGGCCCCAGTACAATGGAAAACGGTCGAGTTTCATTCTGGTATTGCCAAGGCGTCAGCTACGAACACTTGTAGCCACTGTTACTGGGCACTGGATTGCTGGTGTGCACGCTGGGAGACTAGGAGTATTATAACGACTATTGCAGAATTTGCTTTAACGAAGAGGAAGAAACAGTAGAACATTTTTTTATAACTGTCCTGCTCTTGCGAATATAAGGGAGTCTACTAATTACAGGTGCGCTGTTTGGATTATCTGATGTCTCAGCAATTGATGTTAGACGAATTAGATCTTTTGTTCTTTGTTTTGTAAGGTTTGTTCGATTCGAACCTATTTTCGGAAATGTAAAACACAGATTCACATAATCCATCAGAGTAACGCAACGGGACCAATAGGACCCATGTGAGCTATTTTATATATTTAAAGCTGCCCATCTAACCTAACCTATGTTTATTACAGCTTTTAAAGCCAGATAAAATATTTATTTGTTATGGCAAAACATGAATTGATTTTTAAAATTTTTATAGAAAATAATTATATGTACACGGCAAGAATTTTATAAAAATGATTTATTTATATAATATTAATTTTCGATATTCACGATTGTTATTAAAGCATTGTGTTGCTCTAATGTACCGTTACCATATGCACCCGTCGTAGCATAGATTCATCTGATTTTCTTAAAATATATATGTCAAAATCGTTTGTCATATATTTCAGAATCTAAATATACCTAAGCAGTCAGTATTCTTCGGGAATTCTTTATGACATGAAGCTCTCAAATTCAATACTGTTCGCTACAACATTAGAACATTTTGCGACTTAATAAATACTTATGGGGCCCGACCTAGTAATATCGACACATTATTTTTCTGTAGAATCCAACTTTAGCGTGAAATTCATCAACAAAGCTTATGAACTCAAGGTCTAATAAATTTATGTAATCTTGGGATTTAATTTTACTGGCTCCAATAAATATTTCCAACTTCTCTCTATAGCTAAAGTCCGCTTTTATTATCAGAGCACAGTGGCTCAGAATCGTTTTTCATCGGCCAAAACTCTGTAACTTTTGAATCGATAGAGATATTTAAGATTTTTTTTTTTTTTTTTTTTTTGATGAAGAGATATTTTCTTAAATTTTTCTTCAGTTTTAATTTCATTAAAATCGGTTCAGAAGTTGGGAAATTTAAAGTTAAAGTTGAACTTTTAATTTGTTTATAGTAAGAGTATTTAGTATTAAAATGCGGATTTTTTTGTTTTTTGAATCAGCTTATAAAATTATAAGCAGATAAAAGAAAATTTAATAATACCCACGATAATTTTGTGAACAGGTTTCCACTTTATGAATTCAAGAAATGGTTCCATTAGAATCGCTTGTTTTTGGACACAAAAATTACGATTTTTTAATGTTTATTTATGTTTTTTATTTAAATAACATTAAGGCTAACAATTTTTATTTTTTATAATAACTAAAAGTTTTTTAAGGTTTATTTTATTTCTTACTTAAATAACAATAAAAGAAAATAATAATTATTATTCATTCAGTTGAAAAATAGACTGCAAATATTCTATATTAAGTTCCATATCATTTCTGTCCTCTAGCAGCCCTTTTGTTTCTTCATCTAAGTCCCGATGTTCTACTTTCCATTGATTTCGAATGGTAGAGATAAGTGGATCTGACGTTGCCAATAATATATTAAATAGATCTCCATTTGCAGAATTTCGTGACATTTTTCTGGTATTGTGCTCTCTATAAAATCTGTAATCCTTATTCCTTTTTTTCCTGGGCTTCCTTTGATAGATCTCCAAGTGATACTTAATGATGCTTAATGACATCTTCTCTATGATAAAGGATTTTGTGAACTGTTGCAGACATGGATATTTGGTTGTATATATTCTTGCAGTTTCCTTCGCATAATCACCAAATTTTCTAGCACCTGTTATTTCAGATGCTCTTTCGGTATCTGAAGAGAAACTTCTTGCTGTGTTCCCATCATTCGTATTGCCTGATCCTGTTTTGGTTGATTTATAGTCATCCTATATTTGAGAAATTCGTCCTGAACATGTTTTTTTTAACTTCTTAACTCCCTATTGGTGTTTGGAAGTAATTTCATTCAAATGGAAAAAGTATTCTACAGACGGGTCCAGACAGGTATAGACCATTATCCTACCAACATAACAAAAAAACGCAGCCAATTATCGATAATAATTTGGGAGTAATGATAATTTACTTCTGATCAAATTTACAAAAATAAAATTTTTCTATAAAATAACATAAAATATTTGTTGTAGCAGCATGCCACGCCCACAATTACCAATATTTTGATCTAATTTTTTGGCCACCTTAGTTTCAATATGTCTAGTATTGAACGTCATTAAAATTTTGGAAATCGGTGTTAACAAAAAATTGCACTTTTGGCCAAAGAAATTAATTTCTGAGTCACCGTGAGGCGATTTGTCATGAACTCATGGTGTTGTTGAAGTTTTTAATAAAAAATTTATCTTAATTATAAAGTGTGAATTATTGAAAATTCTAAATATCTCATTAAGTCCAGTTAATCAGCAGTTGATTATTGGTTACCGCTCTTAGAAACATAACTATTTTTCAGACATTTTTGAAAATTTGCAACAGCATCATATTATGCCTTTCCTGCAGACACTATTTTGTAGAGTTTTTAATAAATAATGAGTCATACTTTAATTATTTCAATACTTCTTCTGAAAATTCAGTAGCTATAAATTTAATTATAAAACAAAAAAATACCATTTTTAAGATCTAAACGTTTTAACTATTCTCCAATCAATTAAAATTTTAACAATTCAAACTTTGGACTTTATAACTGTCCTTTAAGTAAGAACATCAATTTGCACATATAATTATAACGGCACTAAAGTCCGCTTATATTACTAAGAATAAAATGCCAAAATGAACCCAAAAAAAAAAAATGAAAATATGATAAAAATGAAAAGAATTATAGACCAAAACAATTTTTATCCCTTTTAGAATATTTAATAACCAGAAAACAAATATTGCACATATAATTATTTGACAAGCGTATTTTTGACCGCTTAAATTTGTGTGAATATTTAAAACAAAACAAAAGTAAAAATATCAATTTACTCAGTAAAGTATTGGTAATCTGTACACCATAAAATATTTATCGATTTTAAGCTTTCAAAATTTAAATTAAATGCCGCTGAATCAATGATTTCGACCACTGTGCGACAGGGTATCAATTTCAATGAAAAAAAGTGAATTTTTGAAACAAGTTTTTCCCAGATTGAAAATTTGAGTATTTGGTACAAAAAGCTTATGTATCTATATTAAAGCAAAAATTCAATGGGATATTTTTATTTATTTAAATTTTATTATACTATTATTTTAATATACTTAAAATCAAAATTTTAGGTTTTTTGGGTCGTGGTCTAAAGAAATTTCATCGCATTTAATTTATTTTAAAAATTTTAAATTTTCACAAAAATATAAAATGAAAAGAGGGGCATTATCCAAGAAGGTAACAATTTCAAAAAATAAGTACGAATTTTCAAAAAAAAAAAAAAGTACCAATAAATTAATACCTACAACTTAAAAAGGAACATTATCAAATAAATTACCAATTTTCAAAACAGAACAAAAATTTTAAAAACAAAAGAAAAATTCCCATTTAAAAAAAGTGTGCCAATTTAAAAAGAGATCATTTTTCAAAACACGTACTAATTTTCAAATAAATAATTATTTTTAAATAATGTACAAATTAGTAATATGAAATTAAATTTTGCTACGACCTTGTTTGTTGTATTAACATTACCAGTAGATTTTTTCACGGAAAATACCGGAACAAAAATTCCCGGGAATTCCGCAAAATTTTCAGAATTACAGGGATTTCTCGTGTATGCAAAATGTTTACATTTTCAAACTCATGCATGGTTATTTTATTATATAATGTGTTTTTAAATTTGTTTTTAATTATTCTACTTGATCTTGTTACGACTTTAAATATCTTTAAGGAAATATCTAAAAATATTTAATAGTTTCTGAGTCCTTCATACATTTTTATATAATAGAATAAAAATAAAATAGTTCTATTTATGGGAACATTTTAAAAAGAAAAAATTTAACTCTGCAGGACTAGTAAGAAATAAAATCTGACATTTGAAAAGTTATATATTAAACGATTTGAAGATGCAATTTGCACGCATGTGAAAATTGTAAGAGAAATCTTATCTTAAAATGTCTGGAATCACCAAACAACATACTTTTTTAAAACAAAAGTGAAAACGTGGGACTAAAAGTAACCAAGCCATTGACTATATGGATTTTTTTATGAGATAAATTCTAAAAGTTCACTTTTAAGACATGCAATTTAAAGCGTCCAATTGTCCAAGTACTGAACATAATATAAATGAATTTTTGAGCTCAGGTTTTCCTTAGCTATAGATTAAGAGTGTAGCTTAAAAATAAAAGGAACTTAATTATATTTTTGTATGAGAGAAACCATTATTCACAGAAATTGGGACTCTCTTAAGAACAAGCTTACTTGCGTAAAATTAACGAGGGAAGTTTAACCCACAGGGCAATAGGAAAACCAAAGTAATAATTATACTTTCAGTTGAGTTGTGATATAATAAAATGTGTTTATTTAATTTTCAAAATGTCAATATTTTAAAAAGATCTTAAACTGAAAGCAATAAACTAGTTTTATGATTAATTAGATTATTTTAACATTTTAATTATCTTATAAATATTTTAAAATTTTTAATGATTTATTTTCGGAGGGGATTCCCGGGATCTCGGGAAATTTAAAAATCAATCCCGATTTCTTGGAAGCGGGAAAAAACGGGAAAAGAAAAACTCTAATTACCAGATTCTGTATGCAAATATCTATTACAGAAGTTCTCATAAGATCTTGCTTCGCGACCCTCATTGCAATGGAAGCGCGACAACTTTCGATAATTTAAAAATCAGTTAAAATGTTATGTGAAGAAAAAATAATTTAAAAATAATATTGATAATTGCGAAATTCTTTTTGCTTCATGAAATCTTTTTCTGATAATGAATATCTAATATAATTTTCTGCGTCTGCAAAAGATCAATTCTTTATTATGATGGACAAAAAAGCGAAAAAGATAGTTCGATATGAAAATGTATGTTGATGAATATTGTTCTAATAGTTTTAGGACTTCGGAGCCGACAAACGGATAAACTTTGGTATATTACAACTAAAATGCTTATAAATCAGTCCATTTGAAATTAAATTTAATACATGAGTTACATTTTAATTCTTTTTGAAATGAAAAGATTTTTCCATCTTTAAATTATAAAGTCGTTTTAGCAAATTTTCTTTTCATATAAATAAAAATAAATCAAAATTTATTGCACAGGATGTTGCTCTATGGTTAAAATTCGGAAAGAAGATTGAAACGACTTTCATGTGAAAACTCAATAGTTTTATCAAATTAAAGTGAACTATTTATATTTTTAATTAATTGTTTTCCCTGCCACATCGTAAAGTTTTCTTTACATTGTTTGATTGATCATTGTTGCCTTTATTATGCATTATATTTTCAATCGAAACATGGGTTCCTTCATTGGGTTTTTTGTAGCTAGTGCTAGTTGTTTCTTAAAAGAACTCATTTTAGAGAAAAAAAATATTTTTGCCTTTAATTTGAGAATGCTTTGTCTTTACATTTTTAAATTGTTTCATGCTTTGATTTGAAATGTTATTTAAAATTTTACCTAATATTTATATTAAAAAATTGTGTGTTCAAAAATATTATTTAGGATCACTTCGCGACTCTCCACTAATGAATGTCCTAACTGACCCCTTGTGGATCGCGGACCCCCATTTGAGAACCGTTGAACTATTATTTTAAAAGTTAGTTAGTTAACTTAGTTAGTTAACTTTATTGAGACTTATTTTTTTCATAATACATTATTCACAAACATAAATTATTAGTAAAAAAACTTAAAACTATATCGTATTATTTTAATTACATGAGTAAATATATGAATGTGCGACTGGCTTATCTAAATTAAGAATAAAATTAACCTTGGTAAATTAATTTGTAATAAGGTTCAGTGAAACAGTGCTTGCTCCCGGCGCTTATAAATTCTAGTAGAGTACTATCTACTTTATATAAACCTAATTCTAAGAAATCTTAAAACTAAATCTTAATGCTAATAAATAAAATAAGAATAATAATAATAACAATAAATTAAAATAATAATAAAAATAAAAATAATAATAATAAAATAATAAAAGATTACCCCCTATGTACGCCGGGAGTAGTATTTGTGTAAAAGTTTCGACCAAGAAAGCAATTGAGTTGTTCCTGAAGTATTCCAATTATATTTAAATAATTCGTGTTTGACCAACTAAACATTTGCTCATTCGATAAAATATCCTGCATTACACTACCTTCAAAATACGATAGTCGGTCCACAAAACGTTTTGCCAAATCTATGGCATAATTATTTTAAAAGTTTAAATTACATATTTTAAATTATTAACATTATAAGTAAAAATCTAAAGTATACCTTAAGGCTTTACTTTAAAAACATTAACCCTTTATACACCAGCTTATTGCCAAGGCAAATAGGCATCTTCAAAACTAGCAAGGAAAATACTTTCCATTAGCAACTTAAATCGAATTTTAATTTGATAAGCCATTATTACATATAATAAAAACAAATATTTAATACAATAAACATTTATATTTATAATACATCTGTTAATTATTTAATACAAATAGTTAATAAATAAATTAAATACGAGTAATATATATTATTTATTTACACAATTGTAAAGTATTATTATTTGTTATTATTATCATTATTAAATAATTTGCTTTCACTGCTTTCATCTCGAATATTTTTACAAATTACAAATTAAATGTTTACATTTGTAACAAAACTAAATAATGACTTATTATTTTGTTATTTAATACAAATTGTCTAATATTAATTAATATTCCTTTACAAATTATTAGTATTTTATTTTGTTAATAAAGCCACATTATTATTTATACATTTGCATATAATTTATTTCTTTATTTACCTAATTAAATATCGCATTTGAATTATTTTTGAGAATAACCAGTTTAAAAACAAATAAAATTCATGTGTGCATGAAATCACATGACAAATGTATATATGTATGTGTATTTAAATTATTTTTTAAAACGTGCTTCAAAAAAAAAAAATAATAATAATAATAACAACCTGTGATTATATCTTATTTCATGATGCTACTACTGTTTTTTAATTATTGAATTTTGAGGATTTTAAGATATTGAAAAAAAAAATATTCTTGGTAAAAATCCTTTCTTTTTATTCATAAAGTTATAGTGATTTTATTTATGTATTTAAATGTATTTCGATTGACTTCAAATATATATAATATATTGTATTAAATTGCTCATTATGTCAGACAACTGCATTTAAATAACAATAAAATAAGTACTTTTTGTTAATTATAATCACTGATGTCAATCTGAAATTCGTTGCACTGCAATCAGTTCGTTTATGAATCATATTTTTGAGAGATAAAGTTCAATCAAAAAACATTCAATTCACATTGATGTCATTTATTATTTGTTATTTCTGTTTTTGATTTATTATCACTATTTTTTTTAATTAAATAATTCTATTAGAATTGTTTATTAAAATGACCACAATAAAAAAATGTGCTAATACAATCAACACTTTCCCATACCGAACACTGATCTACAGAAAAATTTGCTTGGTAGATAAAATTTACACATAAAATTGTATTAAATATTATTAGAAGTTTCCTGGAGAATCATAAAGTGTGGTCAGACTAGGCAAATATTTGACGAATGTGACATAACAACTAATTAAAAAACATATTATAATTAATTTCTTTAAATTAACAAAACGTTTTCTAATTTGAATATGTAATTAAAAACTAATATTTAATTAACTAAACAATGTCAATAATTTTTTTTTTTCTACAATATGTGGTCACGCAATTTTGATCAAATCCAAGTGTAACCACAGCTTTAGTCTAAACTGAAGTTAAGTGTTTTCAGCATATTCACATACACAACACGAAGGTTAACGAAGTTAAACAATTGAAAGCGAATAAAAAACAAAAAATCATGGTTAAGCAAAAACAAAAATAAAACGCATAACAAAGAGCTTAAAAAAAATTATTTTTTTTTTTTTTTTTTTGTATGCTAGATATAAATCGATACACTAACACGTTCAAATTTGTACATCCTCTCTTTGAGCCTATTGCTGGTTTAGACCATAGAAATGAATCAAATAGAAATACATAAATAGAAAAGAACTAAAAAAAGAAAAAGTGCAAAGAAATCTCAGAAGAGAAGTCTGAGTAAAAAACAGCTCGATTGAAATATCATGTAATTCTAGTTGGAAGATATTTCGGATAAAGCTTAAAATATTTTGTGGATAAGTGTAATTTATAAGACATTTAATTAAACAACAATTTGTATTTTTTTATTACTATTATTTGGTCATTAGATCAATATGACTTAATTTATATTGTTATTAATTTTTTCGTCAAAATGTTAGTCTTACAGCAATTCTTAATTGACAAAGTTATTGCAAGTATTTTAAGTTAATAAAATATGGTATATTAATTAGTAAATTTGTTTACATTATAATTGCAAATTTGTTTTGCGGTGTGTATTTAATATGCATACATATTTTATACCCTACACCAGCATAAGTGGATGGTGCAACTAAACAATAATTTTTGCATCAAAGTGACAACGTATAAAAAAAAAAATAAATAAATTGGGAAAACTATCAACACCAACGACCTGTGCAATGATTACTCCGAATCTTTTTCCGGTTATTTGAAGTATGTAATATTCTATTTATATCCCAGCGAAAAAAGAACTGAAAAAGAGCTGAAAAGTCATGACTTTAACATCGTATTGTCATTGGAAGGAAGGCCTTAGTACTGAAAAAGAGCTGCAAAAATACTTTTTTTAACTAATGGTTGTCATTAGTAGGATATTCTTCCTTTATGCTTCTTGTTCATTGATTTTGGAGTACTTCTCTTAAAACTATATTTATAAAATTGTTTAATAAAATTATGGTTTCAGCTTTTAACTTTCCAATTTATGAAATTTTTATTTTTTTCGAAATTATTCACCTTTTCATGCTAAAAATACATTTATTTTCACTTTTTTGGAAGTAATTTTTATTAACTTCCAAAAAGTGCAAAATATGCACTTAGTTTTACTTTTGAAATGGTTAAAAAAGTACTTTTTTGGAAGTTCTTGCTCGTTTTTTGCTGGGTAATGGCAAATGTGAGAATCTTAAATGCAATCTTTTAATACCTCTCACACAGGTTGTTTTATTCCATTTAAACATCGGCACCCCCTTATTGGAATATCTTTCATATATAATAAATAGTAAAGTTATGAAACATGACATGCAGTCCTGATTGCATGCATAGATTTGTTCAAAAGATTTTTTTTTTTTAATTTTTATGAAATAAACAATTCACAACTTTAACAACACAAGTCATCAAAAAAGTAGAAAACAATTTTATCAAAAATAATTTCACGTAATTCCTTGTGTTTGACATAGTGTAAAAGGTTAGTTTGGACGAAGTTGGAAATTATGACAAGCACACTTGGGACCATTACACCGTGCGATAGCATTTTTTGCACTTAAATAGGATCATATACTTATGAAACTCTGGACCCAATATAATAGCCAAATTTTTATTTCTTTTAATTTTTTTACTGTAGCACTTTATAGATATAGTCATATTTTACACAAAATAAATAAAATCCATTTTCATTCATTAACTTTGTTTTGTTGCTAACATTAGCATCAGTCTGAGGATTTAATATAAACATATATAGCTCCAGTTTTAAATTTTTATATAGCCAAATTTTTATTTCTTTTAATTTTTTTTTTTTTTTTTTTTTTTTTAACTATAGCGCTTTATAGATATAGTCCACAGAATCAATTTTGTACATAAATAGTGCTTAAAAAATGAACTAAAAATGTTAAAATATGGCCTAAAAACAAATAAAATATGAATTTATATTATACTAGCTGACCCGAGCCGCGTTGCTGGCCCTAAGCAAACATTAGTGTTGTATTACTGAACGATTTAAATTGATATTTTAACGAAATTTACGACCTTTAAATAAAAATCTAAGGAATACCTATTATAAAGTGTTTTTTACAGAAGAATTTAAATATGATGTAGAAGCTGACCCGAGCCGCGTTGCTGGCCCTAAGCAAACAGTAGTGTTGTATTACTGAACGATTTAAATTGATATTTTAACGAAATTTACGACCTTTAAATAAAAATCTAAGGAATACCTATTATAAAGTGTTTTTTACAGAAGAATTTAAAGATGATGTAGAAGCTGACCCGAGCCGCGTTGCTGGCCCTAAGCAAACATTAGTGTTGTATTACTGAACGATTTAAATTGATATTTTAACGAAATTTACGACCTTTAAATAAAAATCTAAGGAATACCTATTATAAAGTGTTTTTTACAGAAGAATTTAAATATGATGTAGAAGCTGACCCGAGCCGCGTTGCTGGCCCTAAGCAAACAGTAGTGTTGTATTACTGAACGATTTAAATTGATATTTTAACGAAATTTACGACCTTTAAATAAAAATCTAAGGAATACCTATTATAAAGTGTTTTTTACAGAAGAATTTAAAGATGATGTAGAAGCTGACCCGAGCCGCGTTGCTGGCCCTAAGCAAACATTAGTGTTGTATTACTGAACGATTTAAATTGATATTTTAACGAAATTTACGACCTTTAAATAAAAATCTAAGGAATACCTATTATAAAGTGTTTTTTACAGAAGAATTTAAATATGATGTAGAAGCTGACCCGAGCCGCGTTGCTGGCCCTAAGCAAACAGTAGTGTTGTATTACTGAACGATTTAAATTGATATTTTAACGAAATTTACGACCTTTAAATAAAAATCTAAGGAATACCTATTATAAAGTGTTTTTTACAGAAGAATTTAAATATGATGTAGAAGCTGACCCGAGCCGCGTTGCTGGCCCTAAGCAAACATTAGTGTTGTATTACTGAACGATTTAAATTGATATTTTAACGAAATTTACGACCTTTAAATAAAAATCTAAGGAATACCTATTATAAAGTGTTTTTTACAGAAGAATTTAAATATGATGTAGAAGCTGACCCGAGCCGCGTTGCTGGCCCTAAGCAAACATTAGTGTTGTATTACTGAACGATTTAAATTGATATTTTAACGAAATTTACGACCTTTAAATAAAAATCTAAGGAATACCTATTATAAAGTGTTTTTTACAGAAGAATTTAAATATGATGTAGAAGCTGACCCGAGCCGCGTTGCTGGCCCTAAGCAAACATTAGTGTTGTATTACTGAACGATTTAAATTGATATTTTAACGAAATTTACGACCTTTAAATAAAAATCTAAGGAATACCTATTATAAAGTGTTTTTTACAGAAGAATTTAAATATGATGTAGAAGCTGACCCGAGCCGCGTTGCTGGCCCTAAGCAAACATTAGTGTTGTATTACTGAACGATTTAAATTGATATTTTAACGAAATTTACGACCTTTAAATAAAAATCTAAGGAATACCTATTATAAAGTGTTTTTTACAGAAGAATTTAAATATGATGTAGAAGCTGACCCGAGCCGCGTTGCTGGCCCTAAGCAAACATTAGTGTTGTATTACTGAACGATTTAAATTGATATTTTAACGAAATTTACGACCTTTAAATAAAAATCTAAGGAATACCTATTATAAAGTGTTTTTTACAGAAGAATTTAAATATGATGTAGAAGCTGACCCGAGCCGCGTTGCTGGCCCTAAGCAAACATTAGTGTTGTATTACTGAACGATGACCCGAGCCGCGTTGCTGGCCCTAAGCAAACATTAGTGTTGTATTACTGAACGATTTAAATTGATATTTTAACGAAATTTACGACCTTTAAATAAAAATCTAAGGAATACCTATTATAAAGTGTTTTTTACAGAAGAATTTAAATATGATGTAGAAGCTGACCCGAGCCGCGTTGCTGGCCCTAAGCAAACATTAGTGTTGTATTACTGAACGATTTAAATTGATATTTTAACGAAATTTACGACCTTTAAATAAAAATCTAAGGAATACCTATTATAAAGTGTTTTTTACAGAAGAATTTAAATATGATGTAGAAGCTGACCCGAGCCGCGTTGCTGGCCCTAAGCAAACATTAGTGTTGTATTACTGAACGATTTAAATTGATATTTTAACGAAATTTACGACCTTTGAATAAAAATCTAAGGAATACCTATTATAAAGTGTTTTTTACAGAAGAATTTAAATATGATGTAGATGTGGGCTCAATCAAAAAATATACGCATGTATTTAAGGCAAATTTGAATTTATATTTATTTATTACTTCATCTTAAGGTTAGCGGATAGACAATGTCTTTTTTTTGAACGGAATGATGAGAGCTGTAGTCGAAATTGCAGTTGTAATGGAACGCTGCTTGATTCAAATCAGAACTTGAAGCAATTCTTCTTATGCGTTGATTAAAAATTTTAAAGTTGTTGAATTGCTACATTTGCTCGACGATTTCTCATTGCTAACCGAGCCGTTTCATTTCTCGCCTGCCTTTCTTCCTGCGTTTGTGATGTACGAAGTCGGGCCAAACTAATACGGGGTTGTTCTCGTGCGATTTCTCGTTCATATATATTCAATTGATTGACGATATTACGATAAGTACTTGCATTACGTGTTCGACGCGAAATATTAGATCTCCGGGGTCGCGGCATTGTGAATAACACTTAATAACGAATGCCAAAAATACAACAAACGGTTTTAAATATCACAACCTCACTAAATGATGAGCTTTACTTGGAACTTACCGTTTGGAAATAGAATTCTACACCACCACCAGAAAACAAATTGCACAAAAAAGTAAGCGTTTCGATAGAAACAGAAACAGTAATTGTTATAATTTGTATTAAAAAAAATATTTTTAATGATTATTAAGGCAAAGAAATTATGACAAAAAAGAGTTTTTTTTTATCGCGGATTTTTCGCGAATTTTTTTTCGTATTATCCTTTTCTGGCCGGTGACCGGTCCGAATTGGTGAGAATCATCAAAATCGGTCTAGTCGTTCTTGAGTTATAACAATAGTAACTAACATTACTTTCTTTTATATATATAGATTATAAAAATATTTTTTCTATGGTAAAATAATTTTCATTTCTGCTGTGTGAAATAAAAACTGAAAAATATTGAAAAATTTAAATTTTATTATTAAAAAATCAAAAAAAAAAATGTGTGTATATTGAATAAGAAGAATTTTAACGAATTTTATGTGTTTGAAATGTTAAAAGATTTTAAAATATATGATATTTTTCCAAATATTTTGTTCAATTGAAATCTTTCTATGAATTTTAAAACTTAAAAATTTATATTCATTTGTCAAAAATATTCACCTCATAACTATCAAAAATTTACTAACGAGCATACTTTTCTTCTATTTCACACAGAATCCAAGACAGCTTTTGTATATAGAAAATTAACATTCGACATCAACAGAAATGATGGATGCATTTTTAGATGATGTGTAAAGATTTTATTATTTCTTCGTTTGAAACTAATATTGTAACAACTGTATTATCAAACACTTCTTTCGATGGCTGTGGTCTTAATGATAGATCGATTTTCTAAAATGATATTAAGGGTAGCTCTATACAGCTTATTGTACTCTCAGACAGAATAATCTCTTTGGTAGCTTCCTTAAAAAGAATTAATCAATTCTCGATGTTTCATATACATAACCCAATATTAAACGAACTTGTTCTGACTTCAGATAAATTAATGAAAATTTGAAACTGAAAGTCTGTATTTATCTCTATACTTTAGGCTACCCAAGCTCTGATATACCAAAAACTTTTTTCAGTGATATTATTTTGTCGAATATTTTAGAACAATACTTTACCAAAACGAAATTATAAAATATTATTACGCATCTAATACGAGGAACCTTTCGATGACGAACCTTTTACAATAATCAACGTCCTTCTGTGAGAAAGTTTTGGAAAAATGGCTTACAACATATTAATTTGTCTATGGTATTTTTAATATTTTAAAACATTTTTTAGTTCTTCTGAAAATTTTGAAATGTAGACTTAAGTCGTTTTATCTAAAGTCCGCAAATTTTTTTTCTACACAAAAAATAATTTGAAATATTGCACTAAATATGATACGAAAATATGCATTTATGGCAAAATATGCAAAAACGTGCATTTTCAACAAAATATGCATAAATACTAACAAATCGATGCCATTTTAAAGCAAATTCTATAATTCGCAAAGATATTCGCAAAGATGCCATTTTAAAGCAAATTCTATAATTCGCAAAGATATTTAGTTTACTCTGTTCTAGAAGTAAAGGCAAAAAACATGCATTTACATGAACTTCCGGTTCACTTGTTCACAGAAAAAAAAATAAGAATGGACTTCAATTAAAAAATTGCTAATATTAATTAAATTTTTGTTTGATTTTGCTCCAATCACCAAATGATACTATTAATTAACTGAAAGAATTGCTTTTCATTAAAGTTTCAATTAAATTTTTTAATTGATTCAATAAAAACTATAACTGAATTTTCGTTTAAAACCAACTAAAATATTTATTGATCTAATTCTAAAATTAATTAAATCTGTGCGATTGCTCATAAATGCTTCTCTTGATAATAAAACTGTTTTACAATAACAATGTATGTAAAGCGAAATATGTGAAAAGCTGAATTTAACATGTGTAATGTATGTAGTATAATGGATATATATTGTGTATATAAGGAAGTATATATTTACTTCATACTTATACTTGATTTCCGAGAACACTTATAATAATTATCGGTCGATGATACGATCCAAAAAGGGATTATAATTATCATTGAGGTAGACTTTATAACCCAGGGAATGACATACCAATAAAAACATTAAATAGCATATGATCTTCAGAAATGTTAAAATAATCAAAGTGAACTTACTCTTTATACAAAAATCTTCATCCAAAAAGCAGCATGTTGATATAAACCTTATCCTTGTCGGAAACATCTTAGTATAATAATACTGGAATTATTAGTAATCTTGTCAAATCTTAAAATCTTGTACATACCTAATAATTCCTAATAAAGGCACTAGTTTTTCTTTAAATAGCTCACAAAAAGGTCAAGCGTTATGAAATCGAAGATTTTTTACAAAATTATGTTTATTTAGTTTCAAAATAATTTTCCTTTTTTTATATTTTTTAAAGAGCTAACGACTTTTGTCAAATAAAATTAAACCCAATTAGAAAGTTTACTTTATTAATAAATAATTTTTATTAATTATAAATTTAAAATGAATTAACAAATTAATTAAACTATTTTATGCAATATTTTTTTCTGTGTTCATAATATTTAAAACTAATTTCCTAAATATTAAAAATGTTTTCATATTTATTTGAAATGAAATATAATCAAGATGACTTGAACAAATTATGTATATTTTCAATATGTGAAAAAATGTTTGAAATTTTCTTTGGAAAATTTTTCATATTTAATATTTTTTAGAGACAAACTGGAGGCGAAATAATGATCTTTTATCTATTTTATGATAATGATGTATGTGCTGCCCAATAGTTTCAAAATAAGCATAATTTCAGGTATTATTTTTTACGGACTTTTCTTAAAAATTAACATTTCAATGCTTTTATCGTTAATATATATATATATATATATATATATATATATATATATATATATATATATATATATACAAATTTTAGTAAAATTCCTAAAATTATTGTTATGTACAATTGTATAATATTTATGAAAATAATTTTATTTTGCATGGAATAAGTTTGGGAATAAATTTGTAAATTTGTGTGAATAAATTTGTAAATTTATGTGAATAAATTTGTATAAATTTGTACACAATTTATGTTAAAATACATTCCAGAAATGCAGAAATGTTTTCTGTATAGCTTCAACTAAAAACGTAAAGCTATTGCTGATTTGAATTAACCTTTCAATGCGCAATTTTTTATTTTTGAGCGAAACAAATTTTTTTTAATACAAAATTTATATAAAAATTAGGAAACAATAATAACTTTATCTTTCAGAATTTTTAATATATATATTTTTTAATATAATAGGTCATACATAAATCTTAGAGGAAAGAATTTCCTCATAAACTAAACAATAAACTGTGCACACACAGCAATTTTTCTTTTTGAAAATTTTCTATTTTTTCTTTTAAACTTGCATTTACGTTCACACACAAATTTTACTTCAGCAATTCTTGCTTTAATTGCCTTGATTTGTTTTCGTTTTGAAATACAAAAATAAAAAATAACGAATTTCGAAGTACAAACAAGTTTGTTCCCTTTCATATTTCCTCTCGCTCTCTCTTACACGAAATTAAAATTTCAGTAAGAAAAATTGTCTAGTGTAAACTCAGACTTACAAAAATACTGACTTAAATATTTTAGGAATTGTTAATATTTTTCCCTAGTATTATTCGATTAAAATATTAAACAGAAAAAAATGGTTGATATATGCATCACGGCACACTGAATTTAATTTTATTCCCTTTTAATCTGATATTCAAAACTTTTTTGAGTTTAAGTTAAATTTTTTTTGTGCATCCCAAAAATACAATACTTTATTTAGTTTTACTTGAAAACTTTGTAATTCACACATTTTCAAAACATTATGATGAAAACTCATAAAGTGCAATTACGAATTTTAATTTACTTTCTCATTGTAAATCAAAATTTTTAATTGCAGCATTTTTATAACTTTGCTCTTTTCTAAATTTTACTAAGATTCTATGAATTTCTTAATTTACCCTTACAATGTCTTTATACTCTTAACTAAAAATTTAAATTAACGTTTTACACATAAAAATTCGACCTCTTTGAAACGGACTTTATGTGTTCCGTATTTCTAAAGTTTGTTTTAAAAACAGAAAGATTGTTAATGCATTTTGGTAGATTCCACAAAATAACTAAAAAATCCAAAATTTTAGATCGTTCACCTTAAATCACAAGGAAATACAGCCATTTAAATCTAAAAAAGTATAAAAAAATTGTGTTGAACACGTAGAGAAAAAGCATGGTTACAGCATTATCACCACAACAACATTATGTTCGTTTTGTTAATTTTCTTGAATTTTACTAACTCTGTGTTCATGATAACAATGTTTTTGTTTAAATTTTGTCATTTAATGTTTACAGTAAATAAAAATTTTAATAATATTTTTTTTTTTTTTGCTAATGAACACTTTTCTCTATTATTGTCAATAAAAAATTTATAAAAATAATTGTTTATTAATACGTTTTATTTTAATATATGACAATGTAGAATAATAATGAAATAAAATAATAATAATAATAATAATAATAATAATAATAATAATAATAATAATATGATAAGATTGAATAACTATATGATAATATGGAATAATAATATAATGAAATGGAATAATATGAAAAATTACATAATAATATTATAAAATGGAATCATAATATGACAATGTGGTATAATGATATAATAAGATAAAATAATAATATTATTACATCAAATCATAATTTGATAGAATGGGATAATGATGTAGTAAGATTGCTAAATTATATGTCAAACTAAAATGGTAACATGAAAAAACAAACCATAAAATCGGAAACAATATGACAAAATGGAATCAAGTGGAATTACTTATAATCATTTATATTTTTTCGTTGTGATCATATGTTCCAATCAGAATATATTGCTCTTAGATTATAGTCACTATAACTATATTTTTTGTCTGCGTGAAACTTTCGAGGATTTTTTGAGGATTCAGTTTTACACTAATAATTTAAGTCTTTTATATTCAAAATATTAACCATTCGAGAGACAACATTTTGGAAATTCATATGCTGTATAGAAAGTAATGCATAACTTTTCACCAGATAATAAAACATCTGGTGAAAAGTTATATGGTGATAAAAAATTAGACCAAAATTGAGGATTTTTAAAATTTTGCAGAAATTTGGGCGCATAAGTAAAATTAAATATAGAGAATAGAGTTTTAAGACGAAGTACTTTTCTATAGTTTAAGATATATCTCGTTTATGTCAAGTAACTAGGCTTGGGATGCCATCATCACAAACCTCCATATAATTGGAGTAAATGCTTGTAAAATGCACGTTTTTCGCATATTAACAAATCCCTCTTATATAGAAATTGCCCAAAATATAGCGTAAACTGAATTTTTTAATAAATGACGCTTCCGATTCAAAGTGGCTTTAAACAATTTTTAAATGCAAAAATTTTGTGCACTTTTTAAAATTTTCACCAAATTTTAAAATTTTCTTCCGATTTTTTTTTTTTTATACAAGATATGACTTTAGATTATCAAAAAGTACCCATAAAGTAGGGATGTCAATAATTATGCTCACAGAGTTCACACGTATTCTTAAGCTCTTTCATTTAGTCGTTGATAAGAGTGCAAAGAGTACAAAATGCACTGGAAAAAATTTATGGAAAAAAGTTGTTTCGTAATTAATAACCATCAATTTCTTTAATATTAATGTGTTAAAATAAAGTTGGAGGAATGTGAATTATATTTTTTATGACAATATTAATAAATGTGTTGTAAGGAATGCAAAAATGCACTAATAATTAATTTTATATAATAAAGTATAACTGACATTGTTTTTATTTACTATTCCCAACTATTCTTTGAATACATTTTTCTAATCATTGACATTCCTATTATAAAGAATCATCTTAGTGGTTAAAATTGATCATCTTAATGGTTAAAATTGTGAAAAAAAATTAAGAAACATCATTTAAACCGGCTATAGCGCCATTCTTCTCCAAACATATTTCGCTTGCTGACAACTACCGCGAAGTTGAAATTACGTTCATATTGATGTCAAATGAAACATTTTAGTTGCTTAATACAAAAATTCAGGTGACGTCAAAATATTTTAAGGACTATAATATTATAGATAATATTATGGATCAAAAAAGATAATCTTAGCTCCAAAAATCAGTCCCAAATATTTTGCTTTATAGTTCGAATTTTAAAATAATAAAAACTATTTTCCATTTAAAACTTATCACTAAATAAGATACATGTTTAAAATTTAGCGAAAATTCACTTTAAAAAGAAAACTAAAATTGCGCTTTTTGTAAGGAATATTATCATGAGTAGAGTAAGGTTTAAACGATTATATTTTTCAAACCTGTACTGATATTCATTTGATTCATTATTACCCACTATTTCTAGAGATTTTTAACCAATAATAATTTGTGCTATTTACAAAATTGTGCAAAAAATAAAATTAAAAATTTTTCTTTTCAGTGCACTTCGATAAATATTAAAAATTTAGTAATAGTTTTGACATGCACTAATAGCACTTTAATTGTAATATTTTTTGAAATTCTCTTATATTTTTGTCTCTTATATTTTTTATACTTTAATTTAATTTAAAAAAAACTCACACTATCTGTACGACTCTTTTCCTCCTCTGCCACTGGGTCCTGTTCTTGCATTTGATGCCTTAGTCTCAGAGCCTCTAAGTCTTCTATTGCATTAATGCCCGACGGCATAGATATTGAATTGCGGCGTAAACCACGCGGCAAAGCTAAGGGTGGTGTTTCCATAGCAGTAGATTCATCTGAAGCAGTTTTAGGTGAATTGTTACCCGAGTCGGTTGTGGTATTATTGTTTGTCGAATTTTGATCTCTATTGTATACAAGTAGAGATAAATCGACATTACGCCGACTGCCTAAGGAAACTTTACGACTGGGCGCAGAATCATCATGGGGATTCTCATCAGCATAAGGAATAGTTGAATTATCGGTGGGTTTTTGAAGAGAATCGACCATAAGGGGCACATGCTGAGCCGAATCTTCGGGTTTGGAGCTCATTTTTATTTTATTTTAAATTAATATTAATTAAACACTGGTTGAGGTATTAAAACTAAGCTATTTTTTTTTTCTTTTTATAAATTATTTCATATTCTTTTTTTTATTGTAATATTTTTTTCTTTAAAATAACTTCACTTTCATTGAATTTTACTTAAATTTTTCTTTTAATTTTAAAAAAAATTTAAATTTTTAAATTAAAATTTAATATGCGAAAAAAAAGGTTAAATACCTTTTTTGGTTTATTTAAAAATTTTTCTTTTAAACCACTCGCTCGTTTAGGGATTGTTAGTCAACGCACGTTTAATACCGCTTAGCTAAAGTGACAAACTGAGGCTTACCATCGCTAACAGCCAGACATTCAACCAGGCAACCCACTAGCCCATTCACTCAGCCTACCAACCCACTATAAAAACAACAATAACATTATCAAATGTTCATCAAATACAAACAATTGACTCGTATCGTTTATACCGTTGCCTACAAATTAGCAAAAAAAAAGATCGTTTAATATACCGATCATCATCGGTTTGTTTTGTTTTTTTTTTTTTGCCTCTATTGTTGTTATTTTTTTTCATCGTGTCGAGTGTTTACTTTTGTTTTTATAATGCTCTTTGGTTGTTTTACCGCTTACGGATCATTTCGCAAATGTTAGTATTACAAAAATAATAAAAAAACAACTGATACTTTTTATTATAAATAAAACAAACATTAAATATTAAAATTTAATTAAAATAACAAATTATTCAATGATAATTTCTTATACTCAACTAGTGTTTGTACATGAATGGAATTTGCAATTTGTTTTTGGATTCAAATTACAAAAGAGGCTGTTTGTGCAAAAGTGTGTTACTTATACGCTGAGGTGTTCAATTTCAATGCAGGTATCGTTATGCAGAAAAGTACAGTGCGCAGTGTTAAAGAAATTTTTATTTTATAGAAAAAAGAGTGTATACACTTTTTCGATTAAAAAACACAAAAAAACATAATTTTTGCAATTTTCTATTTCAAAACGGTTTATTTTTGGACTCGGAAAATATATCGGCTTCAAATTTTCTCTGATCTATAGATAATTTTGTTCTTTAACTAATTGGAAAAAACATTCACAAAATCGGACAAAAATATTCGGCTATATATTGAAATTTGGACCAAGTTTTAACAAAATTGAAATAGTTAAAATTTCAATTGCAAATAAATTGGAAGCTATAGTAGATAAATAGCACATGTTTTTCGTAGGCCTTATCGATAGCTTTAAAAAGATTTAAAAATATTTGAAATCGAATAAGAAATGAAAATTTTACAAGCTATTCAAAATTTTCTATGCCAGAGGTACCCTATTTGGAGCCCCAATAACCGCTCTTGAGGGGTATGTGGGGCTCTTCTTCCAAGTTTGAAATTATACACTCCTCTGCTATGTGAAATTTTATGTAAATACAACCTGCCAATTAGAAGTTACAGATTTATTTCCAAAAAATCTCGATTACAACGGTAGCAAAATTTTAATAATTAAGAAATTTCTCAACAACTGTAGGAGAATGAACATCTAAGCTGCAATTATAGGTTTTAATATGGTCATAATTTAGCTTCAATTTTTGCTCTTTATATAGTCATATTTTAGTTTCAAACTGTGCTCTTCCTATAATCATATTATAGTTACAATCTTTTCTTTTCATATAGACATATTTTAGTTTAAATTTTTGCCCTTCCATATAGACACATTTTAGCTTTAATATTTACTCTTCATATAGTCTTAATTTAACTTCAATCTTTACCCTTCATATACGCATATGTTTGTTTTAATGCTTTCTTTTCATATAGTCATAATTTAGCTTCATTACCTGCTTTTTATATAGTCACAATTTAGACAAAATTTTTGTTCTCATATAGTCATAATTTAGCTTCAATATTTTCTTTTTTTGATTTGGCTTATATTTTAGATCTTGATTTAGTTTCAATACTTGCTCTTAATATAGTCAAATTTTAGCTTTAATACTTACTCTTTAATTTGTAAAAACAAGCTTCTATATTTGCTAATTTAGCTTCAATATTTGATATTCATATAGTCATATTTCAGCTTTAATCTTTTCTTTTTATATAGTCATAATTTAGCTTCAATCTCTATTTTTCATATAGTTATAATTTAGCTTAAATTTTTGTTCTTCGTACAGATATAATTTAGCTTCAATATTTGCTCTTCATATAGTCATATTTTAGCTTTAATAATTGATATATTTTTGTCTATATTTTAGCTCTTCATTTAGTCGTAATTTAGCT
The DNA here is from genome assembly GCA_932274085.1 of Protocalliphora azurea. Lineage (NCBI taxonomy): Eukaryota > Metazoa > Arthropoda > Insecta > Diptera > Calliphoridae > Protocalliphora > Protocalliphora azurea. The sequence goes on along the minus strand of OW026523.1, from coordinate 76,446,145 downwards.
TAAATCTTTACTCTTCATATAGTCACATTATAGCTTCAATGTTTTCTCTTTATTTTGTAAAAATTTAGATTCAGTCTTTGCCCTTCATTTAGTCTTAAATTAGGTTCGATTTTTGCTTTTAATATAGTCATAATTTGACTTCAATATTTACTATTATTTAAGCTTTAACATTTGCCAAATTTTAGCCTAATTAACTTCATATAATTATAATTTAGCATCAATCCTTGTTATACATACTCATATTTTAATTTCGTATTGTCATATTGTCATAATTAAGCATCGATATTTTCTCTTAACATAGTAATATTGTAGCTTTAATATTTGATCTATTTTTTTTTTTTTTTTTTTTTTTTAATATTTGCTCTACATTTAGTCATAATTTATCATCAATACCTGATCTTCATGTAGTTATAATTTAACTTTATTCTTTAAACTATATATATTCATATTTTAGCTTCAATGTTTCCCTTCATATAGCCATATTTTAGCTTTAATATTTGCTCTATTTTATTTTAAATATTTGCTCTATTTTATTTTAGCTCTTTTTTAGTCATAATTTAGCTTCGATAGTTGCTCTTCATATAGCGATAATTTGGCTTGAATATTTGCTTTCCATATAGTCATATTTTATGTACAAATTTTATTTTTATTTTTTTTTTTTTTTTTTTATAACTGCATTTGAGCTTGCCATATCTTAATCAGTCCCACTGTAAAATAATACAAATATTAAACCTTTAAATAAAAGCATACGATTTCCAATTGGGTTAGTTTTTTGCACATTTTAAATACTTAAATTATACAAAATATTTAAAATTCCCTATGCACGTTTTAATTTATATTCAAAACTCATACAAACACATTTCCTTGACACATTCAAATGAAGAGCATAAAACTAAAAAAAAATTGCAATAATTATTTTTTTGACTTAATTTAAATTTAAACAATATATATTTATAAATATTAAATCTTTCAAATAATAACTAGTTAATATCAATAGCTAATAACTTTTATCACATTAATAAGTAACAATAAAATAATCAATCTTATTCTTTCATTTTTTTTATTTTCAAACGATCAATCAATTATGATTAAATTTTTATTATATTTAAACAATTTATTAATTTACGATCCAGTTTAAATCAAATAATTTCAGTTTATCAACTGATACGTTGAAAATAATCAAGGACTATAGGGAATGAGAAAGAAACGGTTTGATTTCTTTTGAGTATTTATTTACTATTTGTTTTAAACATTATCTTTATCAATATTGTTTATATTTTGATTACGTTCATAATGATTACACTAATTTACAGGCATTCTCATATATATATATATATATATATATATATATATATAAATATATAATATATATTTATATTATATATATACATATATTTATTTATTATTTAGTTAATACAAATATAAATAAAATACACTTGTATATGGTTCGTTTCTTAACAAATAAATGTATTTAATAATTATTGGCTTTTATTTGTTATGTCGTTATTTATTCATTATCACCCATTAGTGTTTCGAAATGTATATATGATGATATCTTTATCAACTATCAGGCGAATTAAAGAATTTTGTTTATTTAAAAAATTAATTTTGTATAAATCATACAAAAATATTAGCTAGAAATACTAAATTAGTTTGTTATGGACTCATCATTTATTCTGGATAATAAATAAATAAATCGCAAATCGCCAAAGCATCTTAAGTTCTTTTAAATAGAGGACTTTTTTATAATATAATACTTAAACATTACAGTACTCCCTTGCATAATAAGTATAAATAAGCTCATGCTCCAGAATTGTTGATTGGTCAAAAAATAACAGCTTTGGGATTTTATGACAATCAGGTTATGATCAAATTGTTTTTTCTACTATCTTCGTTTTCTTTTAGAAGAAAAAGAATTCGAAAAAAAAGAAATAAAAAATTTGGCAGTTTTTGGGGGCATTTTTTGACCCACAAAATATTTTTAATTCGTTTCATTTTCAAGTGAAAAAGACACCATAAATGTTGATTAAACTAAACAGAGACAACAAGCCAATTGGCGATTTTTACTTGCTTAAGGTCCTACCGAGCCGAATGCTTGTTGACGGTGCCGCAACTACCCAGCAGTTTCTTCGGTGTCAATTGACCCTTTTAGACAGTACAGTTCATTCGTGTCTACTCACCCAGCAAACTTAGATGTGTAAATTGTTTTCATTACCCTATTTCGTACATGTACATGGAAACTAAAGCTTTACCGACCCTTTGTAAACATGGAGGTGGAGACTGACACTTTACTGACGCTATGGTAAACAGGAAGAAGTCGAAAAGAAGATAACAAAAAATTTTTTGTGTGTGTACAATACTGTCTACATTAGAAAATTTTTTATTAAGACAAACGTCAAACTTAACGCAAATTTATGGAAGGTGGCAACATCTGCACAAAAACAACAATATGGCGAATTCCTTATTATTTTTTATATATGCAGTTTGACAACTGTAACAACCAAAATAAAAACAGCAACTTCATAGCCGTGGTGGGGATTGCAAAAATGTGACACAACATAATCGTGGAGGTGACAATATAATTTCTCCTAGGACAAGCCCAAATTAAAGTGACTTGTCACGTAGTTAATAAAGTAACTAGTAGTGTTTCAATGTAGTCAGTCAAGTAACTAGTTCGGGACAACCAACTGAAACTGTTGGATTTAGCGTTGGATACGCTGCGCTAAAAGTAAAAGTGTACAATATAAAATTTCAAAATTATCAAAGAAATAAAGGTTATTTCAAAGTTGAACCACTTAATTCACCACATAGCCGCTAATGCTCTGTGGGGCCCGCTTTTAAAAAAATGTCAATCAATAGCTGCCAAAATTATCGATTTATTTGCAAAATATTTTAAATCTTTTCCACTTTAGAATGATTTATTACCAAATAACGACTATATAAAATTTGCAAAATCGGAATAAAACAAAAATTTATGAAAGTTTCAATAATAGCCAGAATATTTCGAAAATTAGTTGGTGCAAGAATTAAGTTATTGAAATAGGTGGCAAATTTCGTTTTAATTTGGGTAAAACATGTTTTACTCTTATATGTCCTTCTTTTTTAAAAATCGTCTATATGGGAACTAATGTATATCGATATATATATCGATATTTTTAATATTATTTAATTGAGAAAACAATTTAATTCGATTTCAATTTTAAAAATTACATCAAAAAATAAAAAGATAAAAAATTCAAATAAGTTAATAAAAATTCATAAAAATTGAAATTTCACAAGAAGAATAAATAATAATAATAATAATGAAATTTTGTTAATCTTCAATTCTTGGTGAAATTTTAAGTAATAATAATTGAAAAAAATGTATTTTATTTTTCGATTGAAAATTCTAATTCCTTTTTCATTTAAACATAAATTTTCAGATTTTTTAGCAAGAACAGAAAATACTGATTATTCTTTAAATTTTATAAAAAAGCGGGTTTTCGCAAAAAAATATAAATTTAAAAAAGTTATTTTTAACAAAAAAATCAGATTTTTCATCATAAATTAGATTTTTCAGCAAAATTCATATTTTGTTCTAAGAATTTGATTCTTATTGAAAATTGGATTTTTATTTAAAAAAAACGGAATTTTAGTAAAAAATTAACAAAAATTTTAGAAAATAATCGACATTTTTAGTGAAAATTTAAAATTTATTGAAAAATCCGATATTTAGTAAAATAATTGAATTCTTACTGATTTTATTTATTATTTTTTTTCTAAATCGATAAATTTATATCTCAAAAATATGCGCAGACAAAAATCTTTTGTGTTTTTAATAAACTTTTCATAAAAACGAAAAAACAATTTATTTTTTGTATGAAAGTCTTAGAAAATTACATATTAATCCTTCTAATAACTTTAGAAATAATCTAGAAATATTAAATTAGATTTAAACAGGTAAGAAAGATACAGTCGGTCATGCCCGACCATATAATACCCTACACCATTGTGTATGTGCACCAAAATAAGGGGAGGGATCTTTTATTAGACTTATGGCCAATTGTGGACCGATACTTATATTAAATATAAAATAAAACATACGAGTACGTTATATTATCTTAATACAAACATTAATATGAATTTATGCCCTTTTGGGTAATAACCGAAAGTGGGCCCTATTTGAGTGCTATGATAAATTATTGACCGATTTTTGTTTGGCATCTTCATTTATGCTTATATAAATTATACATATATTAATTTATATATATTTGTGTCGTATATTAACTAACATTTTTATGGGATTTAAGCACGTAAAAGTGATTTTCGGTTGAGAGGTTTATATGGGAGCTATGGTGAATTATGGACCGATCTTTGAAATTCGTCACTAAGATTTATATTCATATATAATTTAATTGCACCTAATTTCATTAAAATAATTTAATTTCACCTAATTTCATTAACCACTATTCCTGAAATATATTTGTAAGAGGCTAGGTGAAATAATGCAACGATCATAACCAATTTCAATAGGCTTCGTCCTTGTGCTAAAATAATTATTAGTGCCAAATTAGATCAAGATATCTTTAAAATTACGACATGTAGTTTGTTCGCAAGGTATAGGAAAATTTACATTTTTTTTTTTTTTTTAGTAAAATTTCCATTTACAGCTTTTGTTTTAAAGAAATCTATCTTCTATCTTCTATATAAAAATGGTGTAAAAAATGTATAGTAATTCATAAAATGAGAACGGCTGGGCCGATTTCTGTAAAATTTTTTGTCAGTTATTCGTATTTTCGAGGAGAAGGTTTTTACGGAAGAAAATTTTGGAAAATCCCTCCGGAAAAGTCGGAGAATTGGAAAAATCGAAAATCGAGTTTTTGTATGAAATTTTGTGTGAAATTATTCCTCAATGGCTTTCCAAATGAAAAAATAGTAAGTTCTTGGTGTAAAACATGGAAAATTGCGAAAAATGCGAAATGTGAAAATTGAAAAAATCGAAAATTGATTTTTTGTATGAAAAAAAAAGGTATTAAACCTTTCCAAATGAAAAAATAGAAAGTTCTCAGCCAAAATCCGATAGATGGTATTATACGTTGACTTAGACTTTGCGCAATCTGACAGGTGTCATTTTGGCAGTAAACTAGAAGTCTGTAGGATTAATCTCGAATTTCCCTGTTTTTCACATGGTCAGATGTACGTTGCATGTTCGCGTGTTGGGAAACCGTCTTTCGTATTTTGTTTTTGCGCCGGAAAACAAATCGAAAAACATTATTCATCAAATCGCTCTCTACTGATTCCATTCAAATAAATCACATTGAAAATTTAAATATTTATGTTGTATTATTACTCTAAAGTTTATCTGAAGGCTTAAAATTGGGGCGAGGTGAAGTTCGCCGGGTCCGCCAAATTTATATATTTTAAATCTTTGTAGGTAGGGAGTCGAATATTTATTTAAATAAACTTTCCAAATTCCCCCAATAATTGAGAGGTATATGCATCAATATATCGGATAAGCTCCTAAGAACTTTAGCTATCGAAACAATAAAAAATTTAGCAATCTAAATTATTTAACTATTCCATTCCGGTTTTTAATATTCAACTACTACTAGAGTTTCTAATTTCTGTAACTTTTCAGCATTTAAGGAGTTAACATTAGCATTATATCATCATATGTATATTGTACTATTTCCTATTTTAAACAAAGAATATATTAAAAAACTAATAAATTATTTTATTCTCAAGAAATTTTTTGCAAACTTTGGAGAAATTATGATAACGTAACAAATTAAAATTAAATTAAATTATATTTATTAATTTTGCTGCTGCACATTTTAAATTTTTTTTTTATTTAACTAGTTTATAGTTTTTTATTGAACTTTTTTTTTCATATAGTTATTTACAGAATTTTTGCATGTTCGCCTTAAGTTCATTGAATAATTGTAGAAGAAAATGCAGTGTAAAAATTTTATTGGCCACTCGGTTGAATGGAATGCATTTTCTGGTATTTAACCTACAAATTTTTGGGAAATGGAATCTGTAACTTATTTTCCCTATATGTTATTAAGTAAGACGAATGGTTTACGATAAAGCCTTTTACAATTATTTTGTATTCTCCTTTTTCAATTGTTATTGTTTATTCAATTATTATTCAATGAACTTAAGCATATATTATTATTTATTTATTTAAAAATAATAATTTAAATACCAAATAATACATTTTAACAAGTGTCGATAAATTAAAATAACTTAACGAATGACAAGCAATATTTATTTAATAATATTTGATCACGACTACTTAAGTTATTTACTCATATAATGCTAACATTATTTAATACCACAGCGGGTGACTGCTACAAATATTCTACTATTTAGTCAAATGATAAAAAACATTCAATATGTTTTATGATAAAAATAAATTTAATTTAAAAAAAATAATAATAATAATAAAATAAATATTTATAATAGCTCTGTTCCAGTACAGTCAAACTTGCAATTTTTAGACAGAATTTACAGAAAAACGTTACCGTACTAAGAATTTATATGTATTTTGTTTTCTGACTAATTCTGACTAAAGCCAGTAAATTGTATAAGTACTGGAACAGAGCTAATAATTCAAATACAAGTGTTTTTAAATGACGAAAGTTGAAGAAAACATACATTGAAAAACATTTTAATAGAATCAATGTTATAAACTGATAAGAAGAGGTAAGGAGGTTTTGCGAAATATGCGCGAAAGTAAGTACTTCTAGAGATTTTTGATCGTTAAACAATTTCAATAAGTTACCAATATACAGTGGGTCAATAATAAATGTTACATTTTTATTTTAATACTAGCAGGGTCGCAAAACGTAATTTTGAATTCAAATAATAAAAAAAATATTCTGACCAACTTACCGTTTCATTTTCACAACTTTTATTAATATTTTCGAACTCTCTACCGCCATCTGGTATATGTCTTTGAAATCTTAATGAATCCAAATCACGATCACTAAGACCCGTTGGCAGGGATATAGAATTTCTTTTCAATGCCCCAGCAATATTATGTACCTTTATTACAAAACCCGGTAAATATAAAGGATAGCGAGAGTCTTTTCTATCCAACTTTGAATCGCTTTGTTCTCTCTCACTATCACTCAAATGAACCAAAATCGAAAGATCCACATTACGATCTAAACTTATTCTACCACCAAATGATTTTAATTCATTTTCCGAATCACCACTGTCATCATCGACGTAAGGAATACTGGAAAAACTTTGATCACTAAGATCATTTAGTAGAGGTATAAGAGAAGAACATTTTTGATTTTTACACGATTTAGACATTTGTATTAAATGAATTGTAGGCGACACTTGCTTTGTGGAATATACAAATATCAACTAAAAACGATAAATTCAAATTTTTATTTTAAACTTCAGATTTTAAAAAAAAAAAAAAAACAATGGATATCTGTAAATAGTTAGAATGTAAAATAATATTTCACACCTTCATCAATATGTTAATTATAGCTGCTGCAGTGGAAAGACAATAATTTATTTCAAAAGCTGACTACTTTTAAATGTTATTTATGAGATTTAAAAAGACAATAAAATAAAATTTAAAGTAGGTACTAGGGAAAAAAATATTTATTTGTCGTCTGATTTTGCTCAAGTAATAAAACTTTTTAGTCAAAGTTTTGGTTAAACATTTTAAATTTTAAATAGTATTAAAGTCAGATGGTGATCAAGGCTCATAATATATATTTTTGTCCTCAAACTATAGCTATAGTAATTTTGAATTTAAAATGTAAAAAAAAAAAACTTGATTTCAGATTTCTTCTTTTCAATAACAATTAACAACTCTTAAGTTCAAGTTAAAATATTACTTTGTAAAATTATACTGGTACTAACTGATTAAACGAATATATAAATATTTCATTAAATATTTATTTTATTTAACTTATTTATTTTTAATTATAAAGTCATACATATATTTATTTGCTTATTTATATTTCGTTATATATTTTCATATATGTATTCACAGTGTTCAGGTAAAAACTTTTGTTTTCAACTGTTAACATTAGTTAAACTAATAATTAAATCACACACATACATATTTTCTATACGAACATTGTTTATAGATACTATTTGTTTTATTTAGCAGTAATTGTATTTCTTTACCTTTTTTGTAGTTAAATTTAATTAAAATTATTTAATATCTTTAAATAACTAACATTTAATTAAAAATGTGAACATTAATTCTTATTTTATCTACATACGTTATTATTCGGCAGTTCTTTGGAAGCTTTTTTTTATTTCTTTTTAGAAGTTGGAAAAAAGAAATTAATTTGTATACGAGGGTAACTCAAACAAAATATATTTATTATTGTTTTTTTTTTAACTCTCTCTATATACCTGCCTGTTACTAGAATTTAGGGTTTCCCGAAAATGTTTCCCCCAGGAAAGGGAAAAGTATAATTTAGAAATGAATATTTTTTCCAAAACTTCGCGAAAATTATTTTCCAGCAAATATTATCTTGTATCATTAGGGCGGCCCTAAAATAAAAAGGTAATTTATTTTCAGTTTTTAAATTTTTTCCATATTTCTTCCAAAAGAATAATATGAAATTTTACTATCATATGAATGACCTTCGAAAGACGCATTTAATAACCTAAAAGAAATTTTGGACTAGGTCAGATTATATATGACATTTTATAATTTGTAATTTTATTTCTTCAAATATAATTATACAATTTTATAATTAGTGAAAAATCGTAAAATTTCGAGTATTTTCGATCACGCTCATACTAAACAACAATTTGATATTGTTCTGTTGGGGAAAATATTTAAAAAAAAAACATGAAAAAACCGAGACTTTTGAGAAACATGATCTTAGAATAAAGTAAACTTTCATTTTAGTTGGTAACATCAAATCCTAATTTTTCCTTCACGCTAAGTATTTATATATATTAGAGTTCATCAATATTGTATGAAGAAAACAAAAATGTATCGCCCATTTAAACGTATCTAAAATTATGAAAGATGACATCATTTAGAACATATTGGCCAAATTTCAACTTCCTGTGATCATTGGAACTGGATGCTACACGGCCATTTATGTTGATGATTCTAGAACAAATCTCAAAATTTGTTCTCACGAAAATTAATCATATATATACATCAAACGATAGCTAATAAAAAATGCTTATACACATACTTCGTATTTGTTCCAAAAAAATTAATATGAACGAGAAAAGGAAATTTTATATAAAATTTGTTAGAAAAGTTTTACTTTTTATTTCTACGTAATTTTTTAATAGAGCTATTTTTATTTAAATGACGATTTTATCATTCCTATTAGCTATTTAAAATTATAAAATATGCATGTATTTATTTTTCTTTAGCTATTGTTTGATGTATAAATCATTAATATTGGTGATAAAAAAAATTTCCAATTATCGTAGGAAGTTGAAATTTTGTCAAGTTGTTCTAAATAACGTGCACTCTTCTAATTTTTGGTACGTTTAAATGTAACTCGCAAAACGGAATTTCGGACCACTCTAATGTACATGCTTTTTATATTGATAGGTCGTACTAGACTCTTAATTATTAATCGCTGGTAGGAATTGAAGATCACTTTTACAATTTAAAATTTTTTTTAATATTTTTCCCATCGTTTGTGTGATCTTTTTAATAAATTTTTCAATGGGGCACGTTAGTGTACATTAGGGTAGTCCCACATTGTATGAAGAAAACCAAAGAGTATCGCTCATTTAAACGTAACTAAAATTATAAAATGGATATAATTTATATATCTTGGCCAAATTTCAATTTCGTACGATGATAGGATCAGAATCAAGGTAGATTTAACAAAGTAATAGCAGTTCGGAGGGGATTTTTTTACAAAATTTATGTCGATAATCCCAGAACAAATCTTAAAATTTTTTTCCACCAATATTAATCACATACAACCAGAAAAATAATGATCACAATCATGTTTAAAATGATACCATTCTATATCAATAGTGTATCGGACACGTACATATGTGTTAAATTTGAAAACGGCATGTTCAAATCTGCAACAGAAATATGTTAACTTAATGGTATCAAATTGAAACTAAATTTGTGTTGAAATGAACACGAAAGTGATTGAACTTGATACCACATCGGTATGGACTGGATAACGAATCTGTATTGAATTCACACCGCCTGTTTTTTTAATCTACCCTTATTTGAAATAAATTAAAACCAAAAAAAAAAATATTTTTTATTTATTGTCATATTTATTATAATTGTTTTTATAAAAAATATACAAATATTATTAAATATAATTAATAATTATAATTTTATCTCTTTTTTCCAATCAAAAAGTTTCGTTCTGAATTCCGCTCGCAGGCCTAACAGTGGTACAGCCTTCCTTAAGTCATCCATACTTAAATGTCACTTGCGCGGCTAAAGAATACAAAAATAATTTTATTTTATGTGAATGTTTGATATAATTTTTAAACTCACCTTTCAAATAAACAAAATTAGTTTGAATATTTATTTCTTCCATGAATTGACAGATTTGATCATCGTCATTGTATTCTGCTGATTCTTTGTCTGTTGAAGAAGTTATGCAACCGGAATTTTCAATATGTTTGACTTCTTCACCACCTATTCTCAAGAAAGTATTTTCGATAAAGTATTCCGTTTCATCACAATCATTATTTTTATACATTAATTATTTAATATTAACTTCACGCACTTACAACCATAATTTAATAACAAGACTGTAAGATAACCAAGCCGAGCAAAACTTCCAGCGTAGTAGGCCGGCAATATAAATGACGGCGGCGACTTTTTTGAGTTACAGATGATATACGATTCGAAAATTTAAATGGATATATATATGCAGTTTCAAAAGGAATATTTTTATTTAAACGAAATTTTACATGATGATAGTAGAGATATAGACGAGTTTAAATTCTGTATTTGAAATATATAGGCCTAATAGAGGCGGATCTGCAAGGGTTAAATCTTGGACACATCGAGTTTGATAATAACCGATCCCGAATTTTTTATACCTAAACGGATTTTAAAGATTAATATATTAGTAAAATCGTCCAGCCGAGAACTACTAAAATCGTAGCCGTATATATAGGTTATCTTTTTTAGTTTACGAGATATTGGGCTTCGAATTTTAAAAATTTTCTTTCGCTAAAAGGGGTCTAAACTTTCGCAGATTTTTTTAAATTACAAAATTATATAAAAAAGAAATGGTGAAAAAAATCTTTACGAAATCAAAGGCATTTAAATTTTGAATTTAAAAAACAAAAATTTTTAGAAATCCACAAATCCTAATAAATGTTCAAAAAATTAGACTTTTTTCTTTTTTTTTACAATTAAAATCAGGAAGCTAAACTTTATATTAATAATAATTAAAAGAATACTATTCGTGCATCAAAAGCTGAAAGATTTGCTCACACACGGTAATCGACATGTGAAAATTTAATGGCTTGTATTTTGTAACGCAAAGCTTCGGTGGATATTTCAAAAACATTAAAATAGTCATTTCATACACATATGTTAACAAGTTAAAAACGAAAATTTTCAAAAATATATACCGTGTAAGATGGCAATATAAACATAACCGTTGCCGATTTTGCAACGTCATTTTTCCCTCAGTGTATACATAATTTTTTAAAATTTATTTATTGAAAACGCTTTAGTAATAGATTTCTATTAATAATAAACATGTTTGTACCAAATCTTAAATTCGGAAAATAACTCAGGGCTCGATTGGCGTAGCTGCTTGAAATTTCAATGTTTCAATTTATGTCATTTAAGTAACTGTAAGTTGAAAATCTATTGATTCATATTGATTTTGGTAAAATGATGATGAGGTGTTGAAGAAAACAAAAAAATTACGATAAATATTACCTGAAAGAGAAAATCCTTTAATTTTGAAACAGACTTTTGACATATGACAAAATATAGGGTTTAGCACCTATTTAAGATAAAACAATTTGCAGTATTGATTGTGAAAAATTCATAGTATGTTTAAAGGGTAAAGACGCTCCAATCGTCTATGGAATCATAAAGTATATATATTCCTCGTAAGATTCTCAGTCGATCTAACAATGTCCGTCTGTGTGTCTGTTGAATGAAGGCTGGTGGCAGACCACCTAGTGAGACGAAATTTTTCTCAAATATTTATCTTATGTGATGTACGCCAACGAAGAATCGATGTAAACTCGCAAAAATGTGAGTGATCTGCCCACTTCCCTTATAAGGTGAAATTTTAAGTTAAGATATAGATTCGGCCAAGCCGAATATGACATTCTTACTTGTTTCTATTAAAGAACAAAATGAAATACACAGAAAATAGTGATTCGATTCTCCGGTCCCAATTAACAACGCAGAACGGGTTCTTAATATGTAAAAAATGGTTGGGAAGTCTTAACTATACTTATTATCAGGGCAACCAAAAATATGCAAAATCCTATTTTTTTCCTAATCTTCAAATGAACAAGAATGTTAGTTATTTATCCGTTTCAAAAAATTTTAGAATTTTGGCATTGATGTTTTAAAGCATATTTTGATTCTAACAGCATATCTTTGCATATTTTGGGCTTAGTAGTAGATCTTGTTATATTTTCGTAGAAAATTCTTATGGCATATGTTTGCATTTTTGCATATTATACTTAAGAGCATAATTTTGCATATTTTACTTTTATGAGAAAAATTTTGCATATTTTGCATTCAATAGATTTTTTTTACATAATTTGAAATGAGTGAAATTTTCTTTTTATTGTCACATACTTTTTTTAAATCCGATTCTCTAATAATTTTCATCTTATAAATTGAAAGAAATTTTATAATTTACTGATACAATGTATTAGCTTTAAACATTTTTAAGAATAAAAAGAAAATGTTTTTTTAGTAATTGTTAATAAAAATCAAGTTATTTTTAGCATGAATAATAGATATGCCTATATCTATGGATATCTATATATATCTTCCGATTTTGACAGCATTTTTTATGAGCATAAAATACTTTTTTTACAAAACATTTTTGGTTTCCCTGCATGTTATAAATAATACACATTACTCATACGCATTGTATAAGAGAAATATATAAATGTGAATTAGAGAAAATATTTTTTAATGGAGTTAAATTTAACTTAATTGTCAACAAATGCGATCATGAGTTAATAACAATAATTAAAAAATATTTAAACGCACTTTAACCTTCTTCTGTACTAAATAAATTTAATACAAAAATTTTAGACTTTTAAAAAATTGTGACCAAAATCCAATTCTGTTCATTTTAGTTTCTCATTAAATGAAAAACAGACAAAAATAGACATAAACTTAAAAACTAAACACAAATATATATAAAAATGTATTACGTAAAACTGTATTTAATACAAAATAAATGGAAATTTTAAGACGAATTAAATATTGAAAAAAAAAATATGTCACTTTAGTCATTAACAAAATATTTGATTATACAAATTATAAACAAAATGTGGTTTTATGCCCCAGTTCTCTCTTTCGATTTTTGTCATTTCTCGACTAAAATTCTATTGAGAGCCTTTTTTTCATATGCCCTAAGTTACTTTACGACTGTTAGCGTTTTGATCTTTGATAATAACAATTTATTTCGTAATTTATTTTAAAATTTTGTTTCTGTATGTCGATTGAAATATTAAATTAGTCACTTATTTTCTGACCGTTTTGACTATGGCAAAGCAATATGATGAATATAAATTGGTTCCGCTAATGTTCAAATAAAAGTGGTACGAAAATTCTTAAAGTTCGGAAATTTGTGTGAAACACATTGAAGCTTGAACATTTTCTATAACAATTGTTTTCAATTAATTAAAATTATACACAAAATTTGACTAAACATTTTTTAAATTTATATTGTTTTTAATATGGGCAACATCCCTTTTGAAAGTGACGTATATCATAGACCTAATCCACGCAACTTAAACAAAAAAATTATATCGACATAGAGAATACTATTTGTGACTGCTTTTCGCCTACCGAAGGAATATAGATAGAGAATACGGTCATAATACAGTCGAAAATCACTCGAAAAATGACTCCAGAAAGGGCATCATAAATAAGCTTTATAAATTTCTAATACACTCTCAAAATTTTAAGTTATGATTTGCTTCCTTTTAAGCTTTTTTGGAAGTAGAAGAACCAGGCTTTTCAACGCTATACATATGTTTATGTTTTGGTCAAATATTCAAAGCAAATTTTTAAACAACATTAAAAAATATTTTCACAATTTTTCGAGTTTAACTAAAATTTATTATAAATTTTTCTATAAAAGCCTATACAACGGTGCAATAAATTTTGAACACATTTTTGTTGTAACGTAGTATCTATACGAGAGATTTTTCTATCATGACAAACGACAAATTATTATCATGATAAGAATTTGTCACGTATAGACTAAATTTGTTTATATTATTACAGCTTTATGTTAGAGCTCGAGCGAAATAAATTTGTTTTGTTATCAAACGTCATTTTAATTGTTATTTGTATTTTTTTTTAAGAAAATCTCAATTAATTAACTATTTGGACCAAAAGTAAAACAACATATCTCCGCGAAACACAAAAAAAGTGTTTTATTATAATAATAAAAAATATGTTATGACAAAAAAAGATCTCTCATGTAGACCCAACGTAAACATAACAAGATATAGGTTTTTTTCAAACACAATTGTGTTTAGGTTCCAACGAAACCAAAATGGATAAGACACCACGAATGCTGACGAAGTGTGTAGCGGCACAGAAAGTACGTATTAACACATTCTGCTGGTTTCTAATTATAGTCCACAAACTCTGCTTTCGTGCCGCCAAACAGAGACAACAAGCCAATTTTCGATTGCGAACTTGTTTATGGTCGTTCGAATCGGATGTCGGCTCGCGACACTACTGTAACCACATCTATAACAGCGTTTACAACGCTAGGTTCTATCTCTCTTCACTTGCCCCAAACGCCTGGCGCTGCTAACTGAGTCCTTCAAAATTGCACACAATGCAAGGCGGGCGCCATGTTTAATTTCCAACAAAACCAAAATGGATAAGACACCACGAATGCTAACGAAGTGTGTAGCAGCACAGAAAATACGTATTGCCACATTCTGCTGGTATCTAATTATAGTCCACAAACTCTACTTTGATACTGCCAAATAGAGACAACAAGGCAATTTACGATTGCAAACTTTCCATATATTTTTATTTTAGCCCTAAAAAGTATGCACCGTTTTATTCTAGACAAAATATCATTTTAAACTTTATATACAAATATCTTTACTCTTCAAGAAAAAAATCTAAAAAATGTATATCAAAATCGAAATTTTTTAAAAAGGAAAAGAAAATTAATTTAAAAATGTTGAATAAATCATTACACATTTAGAGTTAAACAGCTACGTTCTTCTGCTTTCTAATTGATTAAAAAATCTAAAATTGACATAAAATTTAGGGAATTACGAGATCTTTAGTGCAGGAACTATCCTTAAAACGGAATTTTCAGAATATTACAAAATTTCGGAAATTTTTTGAAGTTTTTGAAATTGGTTTGTGATCTACCCACAGTAGATCGTTTTCTGATTGAAAATAAAAAGTGTCATTTTCTAACTCCTACCTATTCGAATTTCCAAAAATTCTTTCTTAATAAGAGATAAATTCCATAACATTTTTAGCATTTTTTAAATTTTCTTTATTTTTATTTTAAATTTAATTCTGATCTTTTTTTTTATAATAGTAATGGTGTATGCATTAAGTAATATTTAACATAATCTCATTCGTCATTTATATTAATTATTTATTCAATATAATTAATTAATTTACTTAATAAATAATTACTAACAATGAATGTATTGAATTGATTGAGAGACTGTTTATATTAAATAGTATTCACAATATATTAATTAAATGTTTAAATAATAAGTAAATAATCATAAGTATAATCAGAACACTAATATTTATAAATATAATAAGTAGTAACAGTGTTGCCAGTTTAACCTTTTTAAGGCTAAATCTAACCTTTTTATTTTGCTTCTAAAATCAAAATTTTCGTTTTAGCTTCTAGCTTTTTTTCATTCTTAAATTGCCTTAGAAAGGCTAAAATGTTAGTAGTTCATCAACAAAGAAAATAGTTTCTTATTTGTTAAAACAAATTTTAATTTTACAGAATCAATACAAGAGCTTCTAAGAGCGCAGAACCAAATGATTCAAATCCTTTTAACTCTTAAGAAAATGCGTTATTTGAGGATATGTTTCTGGAATGCGAATGATTTAAACCAACATAAAACGGAAATTTCATACTTCATGAAAAACGCAAAATATTGATGTGATATTAGTCTCCGAGACTCATCTCACCAACAGATATTTTTATATTTCAAGTTATTCATTCCGTTCTATTAATCATCCGGATGGAACAGCACATGGAAATCTAATACGACATTATACCCTAGATGAATTCTAAAAAGATTACTTGCAGAAAACATCTATTCATCTTGAATGTTTCTCAGGTGGTTTAACCCTAAGCTCAGTTTATTGCCCACCACGCTTTTCAATGACTAAGGAGAAATTTGAAAAATTATTTAACACAATAGGAGATCGTTTCCTGGAATGTGGCGATTATAATGCCAAACACACCTACTGGAGTTCAAGATTGATTAACCCTAGAGTTTTATAAGGTACTAGTTGATCGTAAAAATGGACATCCAACGTACTGGCCGGATAATCCTAGAACAATTCCTGACCTCATAGACTTTGCCATATCTAAAAATATAAACCGAAATTCAATAACTACAGAAATTTCTAATGATTAACTTCTGACGATTCTCCTATAATGGTAACATACCATGGAAGAACTAACTTACGAAATTATCCCACGAATACTTTCTATAGGATAAATTGGTTAAAATATATAAAACACATAAGTAGTCATATCAACACGAATACAAATTTTCAGTGTGAGAAAAATATTAATGAATGTGTCATTATTTACCTCAGCATTAAAACATTATAATGGTTAAATTTTTATAAAGGATGATAAGATTACTTCCAGTACTGAAATTGAAAAAATTCTCCTTGAAAAAAGAAAACTCAGAAGAGAATGGCAACAAAACAAATCACCAGCTGCAAAGCAAGCAAAAAACTAAAAAAAAACTCTTCAATTAGAAGAAAATACATTGAAAGCTTAATGAATAATAAAAATACTAATTTTTCAATATGGAAGGCAGCGAAGGATATTAAACCACCGATAGATGCACAAAGTCATTTAAGGAAGGCTGACGATACCTGGTCTCGTAGTGCAGAAGATAAGGCCAATTTATTTGTATGCTACTTAAGCACAGTCTTTCAATCCAATCCCCAAACAAATGATTTTGTATTGGGAGTGACACTTGACACTATACTAAATTATGATTACACAATTGTTGTTAGCCCAGAGGACATTGATACAATAATTAAAGAATATATAAATGTTAGAAAATCACCTGGATATGATTCGATAATACCATCAATGATTGAAAACCTACCGAATGTGGCAATAACTGTGCTATCAATAATTTTCAATGCGATCTTCAAACTAGGAGTCTTTCCAAAAATTTGGAAAACTTCTCTGATTAAAATGATACCAAAGCCAGGAAAAGATTCTACTATAACATCTTCATATAGACCTATTAACTTACTTTCGATGGATATATAGTCCCAGTTCAACAATTTGGTTTTCGGCACAAGGATCTAATCTATAAAATTAAATGTTTATAACCACCATGTACCCACAACTTGATGGAGTCCTATCTATCTGGCCGTATATTTATGGTAAAGTAGAATGACTTTGTGACAGAAGAATTTGGTATAAAAGCCGGTGATCCACAGGGAAATGTTCTTGGACCGACTCTATATCTAATTTACACCTCTGATTTGCCTATATGTGATGAACTGACTATTTCAACATTTGCTAAAGAACTGCAATACTCAGTTCTTATGAAAACCCACAAATAGCATCTAGCCAACTAGATATTACCTTCGACATGTGGGGACATGGTTGAAAAACTGGCGTATTCGCATAAATGAAGTGAAAAGTAACCATGTTAATTTCATCCTGAGAAGAAGTAACTGTCCTCCAATTACACTTAATGATATAAATATACCCCAGTCAGATCATGTTACATACCTTTGTATTCATTTAGATAGGCAACTAACTTGGCGTCGTCGTAGAGAAGCCAAGTGACTTCATATGAAGTTAAAAATTTCCAGTCTTCACTGGTTATTTAAAAGTCATTCCGAACTAAGCCTTGACAATAAATTCATCCTGTATAAAACCGTTTAAAAAGCAATTTGGACATACGGCATACAACTATAAGGAACAGCCAGTAATACGAGCATCGATATTATACAGAGGGCCCAATCGAAAATTCTTAGGACCATGACGAGTACACCATGGTACATAAGAAATGAGAATATCCATATGTACTTAGAGGTAACATTTGTAAGAGAAGAATTTAGGAAGCTCAATGAAAAATACATTCTCAAACTAGAGACTCACCCCAAACCACTCGCAAGGATTCTTGCTGAAGTTCAAAAAAACAAGGCTTTCCACCCTGTTAATAGTAGGACCAATGATCTTGATAGAGATTGAATTTTTAGTTTTTAAAATAAGACAGATTCAGTGTACAAGTAAAACATATAAAAAAATTTACAGAATCATCCATTTAAGCTTTTTTCACAATTTTCACAAAAAAAAAAACGAGATTATTTATATTTAACAAAAATTTTAGCCTGCACTTTATTCTTCACTTTAATAACAACTTAACTAATTTTATGGACTTACGAAATCGATTATTGTAATCATTTTTTAATATACTTCATTAATTCACTGTAGAACTATTTATGAATACAATAAAAAAAAAAAAAAATATCTCATAATTTTTCATATGAAACAACCCAAATTTGCATGTGAATTTTTTTAAACGGTTTTTCATTGGGTCATTTTACTAACAGCCCTTCTAAATTTATTACAATATTTAAAAAAATTACCAAAACCTAATGAGATAGTAAAAAACTAAGTTTTAAAATTAAAAGAATGTTTAGCTTTTTTCTGGCTTAATTTTTTAAGACATTTAACCCCTTATTTTGTGTATCGCTTCACCTCACTTTGTAAAATTTATATGAAATTTTTTTCAAAGTGAGGTGAAGTGTTTTACAAAATTAGACCCTTAGCTTTTTTTGCATTTTTCAAAGTTCAATTTAGCCTATTTTTTCTCATCTGGCAACACTGAGTAGTGATATAAGTGTTTAATAATATAATTTATAAATCACATTTTATAATAATAGATATAAAAAAGGAAACTTAAAAAGTATAGAAAATAATATATAAGTTATAAATATGTAAATATGAAATAATATTTTTACAATTATAAATTTGATAAAATTAATTTTTGATCATTGTAAATCAATTTAAATTATAATTTCAATATTTTAATTTCTTCGAAAAAAAAATTGCTTTAACAAGATTTTTCATGTTTCTTTCTAATTTTTGTTTTTCTTTTTTATTTATTTTTAATTTTTTTATTTATAACATTTATTTAAATTTTTATTATTATTTAAGTTAAAATTAATAATTTAATTTTACTTACTCGTATATACGTTTAATGGATCCTGTCTATTTGGTTTATTTATTTAATTTTATTTTAAAATTTTAGTTTTGTTTAGTTCTGAAATTATGCAGGAATATTTTAATTAAATTTATATATTTTTATATTTTTAGAATTATGTTAAAACTCCTTTTTTACTTCTTTTAAATGTATTTTTATTTATTAACAGAATTTATTATTTCTTTTTATTTTATTTTTTAATGGACACAAACTCATTTAAATTTATTGTGTATTTTTATAAATGTAGTTATTTTTTTTTTTCAGAAAAAACTTAAATATATAAAATATCACTAGCATCAAAAGTTTAAATAGATTTATTTGAGTTGTTTAATATATATTTCGGCTGAATCTTAAATTATAAATAAAATTGTGATTTTTTAAGCGCAAACAATTAAACTAAATCTATAAAAAGTGATTTTGAGTGAATTGTTATTACACACAGTGGGAAACCTATATTAAAGTAACTGAATTTTGAAAATTTTAGGTAAAAAATTTCCAAAACTAATAATTGAAATAAAATACATCAGTATCCTTGAAAACTTTGCATATACATAAAATATCAAGAACACAATTTAGAACAAGTTTTTGGTTTTTGGAGCAGTTGAATTCGGCAGTTTCGGAATTTATGATATATATTTTCAATTTTTACTTTAGTAGAAAAAAAATTACAACAAATTTGATCAGAAGTTAATAACAGTAATTAAAAAAATTTAATAGAGAACTTTATAAAAAAAACAACAAATAATTTTAGACTTTAAAAAATTGTGATCAGAATGTGATTCTGTTCATTATAGTTTCTCATTAAGTGAAAAACAGTCAATAATAAAATGAACATAGAATTAAGAATTAGGTGCCTTTTAATACAACATAAAATTGAATACAAAATAAAAATATATATATATATATAAATCTTTGCGCTGGATGGCTAAAGGAAGTTCCTTTTTAACTCCCAGATGGCTTTTTGCCAGGCTATGATTCCTACAAATTTCTGATCGATCACTATCGGAGTTTGTATTACGCTAAATTTTAATTATTAAAATCCGAAAAGTTCCCATCCACTATTTTTCAAATAGTTTCTAACTGGTCATGCAACATGCGGCCGAACATTCTCATGATGAAAAATTACGAACTCGTATCTGGTCGTATATTCTGTCCATTTTTATTTTTTTTTTTTAAGCTCTCTTCAAACGGATCAATTGTCTTTGGTATAGATCTGTCGTGATCTTTTCATTCGTTTTTAATAGCTGTCACTACATGATACAAAATAAGTAAGCGGGTTTTTTACGCCTTGGATTATCATAATGAATCCACTATTTATCGTACATAACAATTCGATGTAAAAACGACTTCGTTTTGTAGCGCTAAAGCATCATTTCAAAAACACAAAATCGCTTCTCGACGTCTCTTGACTGCAGTTCGTGTAACACGTAATTTTCTTTCTGTTGGATGAATCCCAATGATTTTACAAGTATTTTTTGCGTTTGACACGAATATTGATCGAGCAGTGCCTCAAATTCTTCATCTTTAAACATTTTAAGACGGGAGAAAATCGCCACTTCTAAATCGTCTAAACCCCATAAAAGTCTCTGATTACGTGCATCTAAATTGACTTCGAATTCCTGTGCCGCAAAATTAATATTGCACTGTATTACTTTTTTTACACTCACTAAAAAGTTGGGGGGGGGGTATATTAGGTTTGTCATTTAAGATCTCATAAAGTAGATATATTCTGGGTACCCTGGTAGGAATCTGAGCCAATTATAATATTCTCACTTGTTTTAATAAGAGTTTGTTTTTAAATTTCAGTAAAAAGCTGTAAAAAAATTTGAATTTTTTTTAATAATATTGGAAATGGATTGAAAGATTACTTTATATTTTATATTTCAAAATCACTGTTGTGCTCAAACAACTCAAAATATTATAAAAGTATAAAGATAAATTGTAAATAATTGATGATTTCTTAATACGATTATTTTAATGAATAAAAGTTTATTTTATACAATTTTTTATGTATATTTAAATATGTATGTATGTATTTAACGTTATTGATAAAATTTTTCAC
Source organism: Protocalliphora azurea (assembly GCA_932274085.1). Lineage (NCBI taxonomy): Eukaryota > Metazoa > Arthropoda > Insecta > Diptera > Calliphoridae > Protocalliphora > Protocalliphora azurea. The sequence continues at coordinate 76,424,451 of OW026523.1, read as the reverse complement.
AAATTCTACAATACAACTTTTATTATTTAAATACTTTCATTTAAGTGGTTTGCAGAATAAAACATAAATTTAAATATTTCAAAATAAGTTTTAAAACACACTTTATCAAAATGAAAAAGTTTTCAAATGAAAATATTTTTAATTCTTTTACATTTAACCCTTATGTGAGTGATCAAAAAGCATACCTTTCTGGTGTGACAAGATATCTATGAATAAATTATATCGTAGGGTTTACACGAGAGATTTTTCTATCATAACAAGTAAAAAAATGTCGGCAGAGCTATTGCATTTTTTTTTTTTATTTATATTTTGGTTATTTTTAACCAAAATTGGTTATTTTATTTTCCAATGTGGAGATGATGACTTTTTTCCGTTTTGGTTATTCTTTTGATAAATCAAAATTTTATTTTTATTAGTTTTAAAAATGCTATTTACTCTGTTAAACTTGCCAACAATAAAAAAAGAGAATGTGCTAAAAATTCATCACACATTTAAAAACTAAAGGTTCCTACAACTTCCCATTTCACTTTTAACTGACAAATAAAGAAAACAATTTAAATCATTAGAAAATATAAATATTTTCTAATATTTAACCAAAAAGTGAAATGGATAGGGAGATTTTTGTGAGAAAGTTCTAAATATATAACAAACAATTAAATTAAAAAAGAAATGTATATTCGTTGAAGACCGACTATATGATATCCTACACTATTGTGTATGTGATTTATAGCCCGTCTAGACGTAACATAATATGTAAGATTTTTGTGTCAGAGAGTGTCAAATTCGCTCTCTGAGAGAATTATTTCACGTGTAGATTCAAATATTAGTATTATAAGATGTATTATGAGACTGTTGTGATGAGATTTCTCTACACAACCATCTTATAAGATGAACTGTCAAAAAAATACACATACACGAAAGTTTGCTTGTGTGTGTGCATGTGTATTTTGGAAATTATTGAAAAACAATATTATTTTGCAAAATTGTTTAGTTTTAGTGTTTGTTTTACATGTTAAAAATCATTTTTATAAAAATTGTGTTAAAAAAGTGCGAATTGCTTAAATAAAAAGGACATGTTTACTCTGTAACTGATTGAAAATAATAATATCTTATAGGATTTATTAGAATACGTGTACCCCTTATTTAAGATTTAACATAATATAAACAAAATGTTTACTCTCCTCTGCCGGCATTATCTCACATATTATATCAGCGTTAATCTCAGTTGTAGACCTGGGGTTAAAGCAGGCAAAGGAGCCCATAGCACTCCAGAGCCGAGTGATTTCGGCATTTTTCACATACACAACACGAATGTTAACGAAGCGAAACAATTGAGTATGAATATAAAACAAAAAATCATTTAGTTGTGTTCTAGCTTTCAACAAAGCAAAATCATTTCACATGGTTAAGCAAAAACAAAAACAAAACACATAACAAAGAGCACAAGGAAAAATTATTATTCTTTTGCATTCTAGATATAACACATTCGCAATAAAGAGCGTAAACAAATAAAACACACAAACAAATTCAAACTTTATGTCCCTCTTTCTGCTTTTCGCTGATGTAAAGTAATACACACTTGAGAGAGAGAGAGCATTATATGGGTGCTATGGTTAGTTAATCTTATTTGAGCCAAATTTTAATAACATACATACGAACATTTATGTGGGATTTAAGTACTTTTAACTGATTTTCTGGAGAGAACCCTATATAGCAACTACAATTAGTTTCAAAACGAACCTTTTGAAATTGAATGCCATATTTTATGTAGGTACATAAAAAAATTTTTAAGGAATATTTTAGGATTAAAAATGTTTTATTTGTGGAAAATTCTGTAGAAAATATTCTTATATGTATTCAGGATATTCGAGTTTCAAAATATTATTCCAAAAGAACATTTATTTATTTATTTTATTTATTTGAGAACTAGGTGCAATAAGGAACCAATTTCGACCAGCTAACGAGATTCTGAATCGATTGGTATATTTTAGGGAGCTTCCCAATATCGTGATGTAGCGAATAAAAAGTGTACCTTGTTTAATTATTAAAACTGTGCAAGACAACAAAATTTTAGTAATAAAAATTAAATTTACAAATAACTACAATAAAAGTGTTTTATCAATTCCGATGTACCTTCAATTGGACCACAATTTTGTACACAATTTTTAAATTAATTTATTCAAAATTTAATAGATGTGAGTGCTTTGGTACATGAACGATTGATATTGAATCTTTTCGCAAAACCTCCCAATTGAATATCTTTTACTTTAAATCTTTAGATTTTGGAATTCACATTATTAAATGAGATTAGCTAAGTCCCTATAAAGAATAACTCTTATTTGCATTCTTTTTCTATGAACACATAATTATAAAAGTCAACCGTATTTTCTATTACCGCTCGAGCCATCTGTTTTGCAATTCTAAATTTATTACAATCTGGTTTGCCTTCGAAATCATATCATTAGGACGTGAGAATAATTAAATTCCTATTATTAAACTTTATTTCCTGACCCCCTACAAAATTGGAATCAGAAACCATATTTTAATAAACATTGTTCTAAACAGTTAAATTTTAAATACTTTTTTCTCCTAAAGACTAACTATGCAAAGTATTTAAAACCTAAATACATATATTAAGATTATATTAGCTTTTACATAATAACTTTAAATTTTTAAAATTTGGTTATTTTTTTCTAATTTGATTATTTTTTCTAAAATTTTGGTTAGAAAAATATTTTGCCGTGGCAACACTGATCAGCATATATGTTAACACGAGGATAAAATTTTATTATAATAAAACAGTTTTCTTCGTTTTTCATCGAGCTATATTCTCAAAATTTAATAGTAAAATTTAATTTATTTTTTTAATTTCATTGTATTTTGTGTTATTATAATAATTTATTAATTGAGATTGCCATGAAGAATTGCGCTTTTTCTTAAAAAAGAAAAAAACCTAAAAAACCTAAAAAAAAAACAAGAAAATGACGTTTGATAGCAAAACAAATTTATGTTCTCTTGAGCTCTTATAATTATATCATAACGCTGCAATAATATAAATAAATTTGCTCCACACATGATAAATTCTTACCATGATAAGAATTTTACGTTTATTATGATAGAAAAATTTCTCGTGTAGACCCTACGGGTATATGTGTATTTTTTTGACAGTTCATCTTATAAGACATTTGTGTAGAGAAATCTCATCACAACAGTCTCATAATATTTCTTATAATATTAATATTGGAATCTATACATGAAAGAGCGAATTTGTTACTCTCTAGATGGGCTGTATGGAACACGAAATAAATAGGTATCAATATATGTAATAGATTATAATTTTCCGTATCTAAAATAATTTGAAAATCCAAGTGAATCACAGAAGGGTTAACATTTAAAAATATTTTGCAATAAAAATTTCAACATATATTAAATATTAATTCAACAAACCATTTAAATATAATTTAATCTCAATTCTAACAAAAATAAATAGAAAAAAATTAAATGGACTTTGTTTAATCAAACGTTTATCTTGTCTTCAGACTTTTTCCAACAATACGAGTAGTTAAGTAATTTGCCGAGAAGGCAAATTTTTTGGTGCAAATTTTTACTATTTAGAGAGTGCCATTAGTATTCCTTTTCATTTTACTTTAATTTACTTTCAATGATTTATTTTTCCATCTTTATAATTTTCCGTTTGTTATATTTTGTTCTTTTTTTTTTTTAATAGTAAATGTTAACAATATTTTTAGAAATCGTTTTTTTTTTTTCATAAACAGTTTTTTTTTTTCTTAATTGCTTTTTTGTTATTTTTAAAAATATGATTTGTTTTCAGTGATCATGTATTTGTTTATAATTCGTTTTAGTAATTCTTATATATTATATTTAACATTTAAATTTGTTTAATAGTTTTCTTACTTGTTTTAAGATTTTTATGTATATATATATATTTTTTTTAATATTGAGACTTGATGTTTTATGCCTTAATAATATTTAAAGATAATAATAAATAGATTTTTTTTTACATATACAAAATTCCAGTTAAAAATTTTAGATACTAAGTGAGATTTTCAACATTCAGTAAAAGAAATAAGAACATTAACTTTATAATATAATTGTTTAACATAGTGTCTACATTAGAGATCTTTTTATCAAGACAAACGTCAAACTTAACACGAATTTGTGAAAGGTGGCAACAGTTACACAAAAACAACAATATGGCGTATTCATTATTGTTTTTTATATATGCAGTTTGACAACTGTAACAACCAAAATAATAATCAACTGTTTAACTAAGGTTACCTTGTATATATTCGCACTGATTTTGACGTTTGTTTTGATATAAATTTGCCTAATGTAGACACTAGGTAAATATCAGCACAACATTTCATTAAAATATATATATATATATATATATATATATATATATATATATATATTTATATATATAAGACAAACAAGGTTGAAGTTTTGAAATATGTTATCAGTGTTTTTACATAAATTTAAAATTTTAACTGACTTTATAATAAATTATTTATAAAAGATTTATTATGCTAAAAAATAAAATAAAAATTATGAAAATTCTGAGTATTATGAATTACAAATAAAGCAATTATAAGGGCGATTTTGATCGAAATTATTTAAAACACATATCGAAAAATTTTTGTAGGAATTTTAATGTAATATCAAAAAAAAAAAAACAGTTTTAATATTAAAAACTTTTACAGATTTTTACGAAACTAAAATTTTCAGGTTATGTTCTACAAACTTAATTTCGTTTTATTTCAATCCGGGATATGAATAGCACATTTTCATATTTGAGTAGATTATAAATTCAAAATTGTTATTGAATATATCGAGCACTAAGAGCAAAAAAAGTGCAAAACATAAATCATTACAGAAGAAGCATTTTTGTAATTGTATGCAATTTTTAACGGCTAAGAGCATTTAAGATAAAATTGCTTTTGCTTTAAATCTGAAACGATTTTGATACATCTGATATGTATAAGGCATAAATATGTTGGTCCAACTCACCTTAAAGTAAACTGTTCGATTCAAAATCACTTTCTGAATTGAGAAAACTAAGTTCGTCCTTCCGTCTGACTGGCAGTCTGTCCATGTAAACCTTGTAACGTATGCGGAATAAAATTGCAACAAAATTTTCGGAGCTGGTTAAAAACATTTTACTTATGATGAAGAGCTTTTATCATTAATTTTGAATGACCACATGCCTTTTCATTATTATCATTTTTTATGAAAATCGGACTATACTGACAAAAAAAGAACTACCTTGAAGAAATTGTAATTTTTTCGATTATAATAAAGGTGAGAGAAAATATTTTTTCACTAGATATAAACCCATTGAAAATAACAATACAAAAATTCTGGTAAAGAGTTTTTCGAAGAAAGAAATTCTATGTGTTGAATACAATTTCTGCGGATTTTTTTTTTTTTTAAGTTTTCTAAAATATGATTTTATCTCATTTTTTGGTTAAAATATTAAGCTCTGTAAGTCTGAGTTCACACAAGGCAATTTCTCTTGCTGAAATACTTCAAAACAAGAACAAATCAAGGCAATTAAAGCAAGAAATGCTATGTGAACATAAATGCAATTTCAAAAAAAAAAGACAATTTTCAGAATGAAAAATTTTTAATAGACAACAGACTGAAGCTTAGGGTGGTCCAATTACCCTATTTCAACTTTCTACGACAATTGGAATAGGATGAAAAACAAATCTTAATTTTTTTCCCACCAATATTAACGATATATACATCAAAGGATAGCCAAAGAAAAATTAATATACCCATGCTGTTATTAAAACTCATAAAAAAATTATGTTGAAATAAAAAATATTATAAAATGTAATTTTGTTCATCCACATATTTTTCTTTTTTTTTTTTTTTTTGAAAATTTACGAAATACGGTTTTATTTATATTTAGCTATCGTTTTATTTATATATTATTAATATTAAATACAAAATATTTCATAACAATATCAACAACATAGATAACCTTGTAACCCTTTGGTTATTTTTATACAATCTTGGAGCACCCTATTGAAGTTACAAACGGTTTAATACTGGTTGAACTCACGTTTGGATTGCCTCAAAAGGATTCGGAAAAAGCTATCGTAAGCCACTACTTTTAGAGTTATTAAATTCTAAATTTTTTAGTGTTTTTTTTTTCTCAATACATTTACAATACTGTTTTAAATCTACTAATGTAAAGATTCATAAAATATTTAGTTTTCAGTTGTTGAACTATTAAGAGTAGTGATAATTATAGTTTTTATTCCGGGATTCCGGAAAGTCAAAAAATCTTTCCTGTTATCCCGGGAAATCAAAAAATCCGGTAAATTGCGATCCCTAATCTGGATATAACTACAAATTGTTTAATTAAATTATGAAATTTCAAAATCTCTAAATATTTCTAAATTAAAATTGATTAATAAATTTTGGACCAATTTTAATCAGAAGACAGTTTGTAAAATCTTGTTAACAAAATTTCATGATAAAGTAGAATATAATAACCGAATAAGAGGTCCTGAAATTTCCAATATCGAGTTTTTAAATTTATATTTAAAAAGTCCTTCAGAACTGCTCTAGAAGTGCTCAAAAGAAATCCACATTTTTAACATATAAAAATAATATAACAAGTTATCTTTTGAAGAAATTATTTAAGATTTATGATAATTTTTGGAGAAACTAGAACATTTTTAATTTTGTTGCAATTTTCTTCTGCATACAAGTAAGGTCAAAATTTGTAAGATATTGTAATAAAATTTGACACGAAGAACAGTTCCACATTTGTTCAATCTAGAACAACAAAAGTCTAATTTTATACATATAATCATGAAATTTTGTGGGTATGTTTTAATTTAGTGTAGAATCAATCCCACGAAAAAAGGGGGCAGTCAGTCCAATGCCACGCCCATTATTAATGCTTATATTGATGGTTGTTTATACTGAACACTATTAACATATTTTATTTTAAAAATTGCTACGTTGAAGATTTAAAGGCACAAAAAGCATTTAAATAACAATTAATCTAATTTAAGACAGCGCATGTTGACTTATATGAGAAAAACTAAATTGTGTACTAATTATATTTTATATGAAAAATATTTTTGTACCTAGTTGTTGGCTATGTGTATATATATATATATATATATATATATATATATACATTTCAATTACGAAGTTTAAAAAAAAGGTGGGCGTGGTGTAAAAAGTGTATACTTATACTTATACATATTTATACCCATTATTTTTTCTGAATTGCCCACTGTACCCTGAAATTAGAGATAAATCCATTATATTTTTAACTTAAGTATATATAAAAACATAATTAAAAAATGTATACATTACAAAAAATAGCATAAAATTATTCAAATATCTTTCTACATATAACAACGACATATTCGAGGACACAAAAGTACGCAAAATTTTTTTTTATAAGTCAAACACTATGGACGTTGCTGAATATTTACCAAGGTTGGCAACCGATTCAAAAAGGTAATGGTATTTTAGATTATTTATTTCATCGGTAACGGTATTTCGAGCTATTTCGATAATGGTATTTTAGAGGCAACATTTTCACTTACTTTTCCTTGAATATTAGTGTTAAATTAAAAATTTTAAAAACTAATATCTGCAAATTTAATTTTGAAAAAATATGCTATGACTAATAATACACTTTAAATATACTGCTGATTAAAAAAATGTGTTAACAAATGGTTCCCGAAAGAAAATTACAACCATTTGAAATCGATGTATTTTAAGATTTATTTTCGTTTGAAAATTTTAATTAATATCTATATATATCTCAATAAATAAATAACTTACGTTATTGCGCATTATTTTCCAAGTTATTGAAGTGTTTTTTTTTTTTAAACATATTTTAAAAATTAATCACAAAACTTTTTGTTTTGGTCTTTTGTCGCTCCAAATTGGGTAAATGTGTATTTACTTCCTCCTAATACTAAAGCATCGGTTCATTAATTCCCCGAGAAAATGTTTTTCCGAAATGGGGTTTTGAAGTCATAAATTAATCAGATTTGAATGAAAATAATTATTTTCTAAGCACAAATAAGTGTGCCAATTTTCACAAAGCTCTCGAAGTTGAAAGCATATTGAAATTTAATGGTGATCGGTTGCCTTCATGTAAAAGCTCGATCTGAGAGTCACCATAACAAGCTTAAAAGTCATATAAATGCTAGCTACTATCATAATATTATGCAAAAAAAATGAAAAATTAATAAAAGATACAAAAAAAAACCATATTGTTAAATAAAGTGTTTGAAATATAGTCGTATACTTCCATGGGGCGAAAGGAGCCAAAACATTTAAATGCGTTTAGACTCAGAATATGTCAGCGGATTAAATGCATATGGTCGTTAAGAAGCCAACAGAAGTAAAAATATACTTTTTCTCTTTCAAAGTGATATAATTTATTTAAAATGTATTAAAGAACCCTTATTATAAGATTTTGCTAATTATCAAAACTTTTTAATAATTGCGACATAAAATAATATTAATGTATTTAACACATATATAAAAAATGAAAATGTTCAAAGAAGTCACACGCTATGTTTTTTACTTTAAAAATAAGGATGTTAAATGAAAAAGTATAATACAAATAAAATGTTAACAAATTCTTTACATTGATACCTACAAAACTGTCTATTAATACATAAATTGAAAAACTAATTTTGCAGCTATATAAAAAAAGTCTTCGCTTTCCAGCAGTAATAATTTTTTTGCAAAACAAAAAAATAATTTTTCAATATTGACTTTTTTGCCAAATTTTATTAAAGCATCGTAGTGTTTCTTAAATGAAAAACTTCTTATGGAAATGTCTAATGTAATTTGTAGGCTGAAATTACTTTACAGCAGCCTTAGATATTTCTTCACGATATATCAATAACGAATACGAACATAAATAAGTAGCAGCCAATATCTTGACAATGTTCCTTGATCATATGGCTATTCGTTTTCCCCTCTAAGCTAACTTATAGGTTATATTTAATACTGTAACCTACATCACTCAGCATTGTATGTGGTCTACCAGATTCATGTTGACGTTGTTGCAAGTATTATTTGTTGTAACCCTGAGAATCCAGTTTAATTTAATATGATTAAAAAACTTCTCGTTCAACATATGTCCTGCAAGAACGTGGAAAAACGGTCAAAAACCAATAGAACAGTGTTTTCGGTCGAAATTTCTTATTCAAACAATTCAAATGATTATGGACTAGTGTTGATCGGTCCATAGGCTGTTTGTTATGCATTGCAATGAACTTTAAGTTCAAATTTCAATTCACATAGAAGGTGACAAGCTAAATTCAAAAAAAAAAATGTGCTCTTGCTTCAAGAGTTCTACGAACCACTTATGCATAAAATCAAATACTTTAGTCTCCACATAAATGTAGCGCCCAACATTTTTCTTCATTATTATGAAGAAAATATATGTCTATTGGAAGTTTTTGGAAGAAGTTTCCTAGGCGAAAGAGTAGAATTTTTTAGGCGTTATGGGACAATTCGGCGGCTAAATAATTCTTTTTCCTTGGTATTGTGTTGTTGAAGGGGCAATTTAAAATTTAAACAATATCATGTCTAAAAATGAAAACTTCCAAATAACTTAAATAATGGTATTTCTGAGAAATCTATTGATATCGTAAAAGGGCCTACATGCTAAAAATTCAACCATGGAATAGTATTTTACTATGTGATTATAATGGTACTTTTATGCTCGATTATCTTAACAAACTCCAAAACCAGTTACCGAAGTTTAAAGAGATCACAACATCAGGCAATTGTAAAAAAATCTTGTAAAATCTTCTTCCAAAAAAGGAAAACTCATAAAACTCATTTATTGAGAGATGTAAAAATTATTCAAATATGGTTCCAACGGGAGTTCGACCTTGTTAAATTTTATTTCTAAAATTCTTAAAATTCCTTCAGGACCTAACAAATTCAATTTACACAAAATTTTTAAACTCTATACCAATACTTTTACTAAAAGTAGGCAATTTGACATTAAAATTCATACATTATTTTAGAGTTTCTAAAACCAGCTGGGCCCAAAGTTTACTGAATGCGTTTAAAATAAAATTTCTTAAATTTTAGAATATGAGAAAAAATATGTATGTCTGGTTTTATTTAATTTTTTTTTTTTTTTTTTTTTTTTTGTTAAAGAAAAACTTTTTTTGATCAGAATGGCGCTTACTTGGACTAATATATATAATAAGTGGTCATTTTAAATACATAAAGATTATATAAATTTTGCCATATAAATACATACTTAGTTTAAAAAATATACTTCAAAAATAACAACAATAATTTGAAAATACATAGTTACAAAATATGAAATACAATTCAATAGTATTTCCCTAGAATTTGTTTTAAATATTTTTTGGAATTCATTTTCAAAATTTTCCTAAAAAAATACTCTTAATAAATTATCAAGAGTTTTAAAGCCATAACAGAATAATAGAAAAAAATTTACACTTGTAAAACATAATAGTATAAAAATAATAGATAAATAAATTTGTTTCATATGCCATGGAATCTAAATATAATTAGAAAATAAATCAAAATTTTTGTATGATGATAAAAAATATGATACAAAATAATAAAGATTGCTTTTGAAAAAGCGAAATTTCATTTTAAACTTAATTTTAAGTGGTATGTTGTTGTGGGTGTGTGTTTTGTTTTTTATATTACAAACTAAGTTAAAATCTAATAACGTTGTTGTAATTGTTAATCGCCAGCATCCTCCCATTTACGTTCTTCCATTATGCGATCAAAACAATCGGAAAGGAAAGCATGCTAAAAGAAATTAAGAGTTTTAATAATAAAGACAAATTGAAAATACATTTTATAAATGTATAAAAAACTTACATAAGGTGTATAAACCTTAACCCATCTGGCTGGTTTGTCGGGTCTATTATATTGGAAACAGAATGACATAGATTCCTCATCACTCTCCCAACGAGTTATGCTATCCCATGTTAACTCTACCATTTGGGATTCTAAAGAGCCATCTTCACGGCAAGCATGTAAACGAAAACTTTTCATGCCTAAAACAAAAGAAAATTAAATAAAGTGCAAATCATTTTTTTAGTTTAAAAGAAACTTACCCACTGCTGGCACGACATGACCCTCCTTGCGACTATCGCAAGCACAGTGAGGAAATACCACGTCACCATAACCCGGTAAGGTACGTGCCAATGATAAATACTCTGATGCCTTTTTAGCATCCTGCAGAGCTTTCAATTCATACAAACGTCCCTCGGCTCGTATATTACCACGATTTACCTCATCCACTGCCTGATAAAATATAAATTTAGCTGCCTGTTCACCCTGAGGCAAAGTCAATTCTCGTGATACCGAAAATAGCCATCTTCGAACACACAGACATGTACTAGAAGCCGTACTATAATTCTGAACATACAATTGATGAGGAATTTCATGAGGTTGCAATTTTCTTTCGAAATTATATTCCACAATTTCGAAAAGATAGAAATACTGTTGTGTATAGGAAGTGAAATTGGCGCGTTGTACTAATATCTCCCATACAACTTGAGCATTAGCGGATTTTTTCACCGATACTGTGGTAACCTCATGATCGGGCAACATAACCTTAATGTCAACGGGCGAGGCAGAAATATCATCTTCGGAATCGGTTAGAAAGTCTTGCACAGCATCACTTTCGGCTATAACACGTACAGCACAAACTTTTTCCAAATATTGTTCAAGGCCACGACGACGTGTATCAAGCTGTTGCTCGCTTAATTGAAAGGGCCATTTACCGGGCAATTTGGGAAAATTGAAGCCGGTAAATTCTTTGCGAAGAATGGAGTGTAAATTGGAGAATTCACGATAGCGACGCGAGCACAGCTGGCGTCCAGCCATGTGAATATTAAATACAATATAACGTTCACCATTACGATTGATAATGCTATAGTCAGGAATACTAGATTGGGGGCGAAGAGAAAAGAGAAATAATTTAATTATTGTTATTTACAATGAGATTATAAAATACAAGTCGTTACCTTATTGGCAATGATCGTTTGTCAGAATAATCAATATACGAATAACCACTTTGATCTTCTTGAGGTTCAAGTCTTTCTGCTTCCTGAAAAGATAAAATAAAAAAATGTATGAGAATTTAAATTAAAAAAATAAATAAATAAAAAAAATAATTATTAAGGAAGACAATGGGGTGCGTGAAGCTATGGAATCGTTTTAAGATGTTAATTAATGCCGCATCGACACTAGAGCCTTGAACGGAGTTAATAAGCGAAAACTTATACATTTTTACTATACAACACTTTTACTATTAAAAAAAATATATTCTTGACATTTAAAGCAAACTAGGTCTAACTGGATTTAATAGGCAGCTAGAACAATTGTGTTTAAGTTTTATCTACCCAACGGCACAGTGATAGTTTATGAGAACTATACTCCGCGGAATATTTCAAATAAACGAGTTTTACATGCTAATGAAAGAGCAGAAACAATGGCATCATATACAAATTTCAGAGATATAGGTTCATCCAATTTTTTAACATAGTAGTAAGTTTAAATACTACACGATGGCAAGCTTTTCTAAACGTAGAACAATTCACTCGACCATTAAGTTCTCTGGTTGCAAACGTGCTTTAACCTCAGATTAAATAAACAATTGGAACAGTCATAATTCCAATAAAGAAAATATTGCATTGATTTTGGATATAACAAGAATGGTCTAAAGACTAAACATCCTTCATAATCAAATTTACACCAGACCAATATACAGTACTGTGCAAAACAAAAGGAACAAAATTAAAGTAAACCTAAGAATTATTTTATTTTTTACTACATTTGCTTTACAACAAAAGTAGCTTTACGAAATTATATTCATATTTAAGGATTAGCAAAAACACAAACTTTTAAGGGACTTTAACTTCTTTTAGCAAAAACGGCAATAAAACACTACATTTTACGTGTAAGAGTGTGCACAACAATAGCAACGTATTAATATTTTATTTAGTTTTGTTTTATATTTTCTGTAAAATTGAACGGTATTGATGCAATTAAATTGTTGATTTTTGCCTCTAGAATTGTTTCCATTTTCATTTTTGACGACACAATACTTCGAATTACACTAATTTTGAAGGCGCATAAAATATGATTAGACCGAATAATTAAAAAAAATTGAAGCAAATATGTTTAATAGAATCCTTCGTAAGTTTTAAAATATATTTCGTATTTTGCTATTGCTAAAACATCGAATTAAACAAGATATTTCTCTATGTATGGAATTTTTTAACAACCTATTAACTTAAAAGGACTATGTTGTTTTTGTTGTAACAATTATAACTATATAATTTTAATCGAGGGGTACCGCTTAAAGTTCAAGGTCGAGAAACTGGCCTACTTATACCTGATGAGTCCACAAATCTCCTCATTTTTGTAATATGTGGTAGGCGTCGTTTCTGACATGCCTCGGGGGAGTCTCTAACAATGTGATGTTAAAGTTTGCATGACACCTCCGGTGACACTCCAGGAGGAACTATTGACTTGTATTATGTTCCTTAACTGAAAGTAACTTCGTTTCCTCATTTAGATGTTGGGGTGAAGTTATTTGTAGACCGCCTGTTACAGTTCTGAAGACAGCATTTTGGCAAATTAGAATATTCCTCCTCTGGGTATCACTCAACGAAGGATTTCACACTGGAGCAGCGTAATTAACCACAGGCCGATCAATCGTTTTGTATGTAGATAACAGGATTCCTTTGCCTTTACTGTGGTATGGTCTGAGATGTTAAAAAGACTATCGAACGTGACTCTGGAAATGTGGAGTCCATTGACCTCGAAGTCTAAGTTCCTTCGTCCAGGCGGTGAAGTATTTCTGTCGACTTTCCTGGTGATAGTTTCAAGTTACGTGCAGTGAAGAAATTCTTGAATTTCCCTGAGAAAACCATTTACCAAACCGATTATGTCAATTAACGTTATGGCTCGTCGCCATCATTGGTCGCCCACATAAGATGTCACATCAATTCCTGATGAAGGCGCTGGGAGTTTCGAGAGGTGGAAGGAGGGACGACAGGACCGCGCTATGGGAGACTCCTTTTTTTAATCTACGAAGTTTTGAGCGTTTGTCTCGAAACTCGACGAACGACTGCAAATAATTTATTATCCATCTCTTGCTATTTGGCATTATGGACTGCAAGATTCCCTGGAACAGAGTGGCGTGTTTGTTTTGCTGGTTTAACTCATGTGTGATTTGAGTGACCACGGCGGTTAATGCCATGGTAATGCTATGCAAGTTGCTGGTAGGTGACTGGTCAGTTGCGGGAGGTGAAGGGTGTCAAGAGTTTTCTTGAGAGATAACAGGAGGGAAATTTGCATGTATTATTGTCACTCGCTTGGGTCTTTTCCGTGTCTTAATATCGGGATGACTTTACCAATTTTCCAGGCTATGCAAGTTGCTGGTAGGTGGCAGGTCAGCTGGGGGAGGTGAAGAGCCTCAATAGTCTTCGAGGGAAATTTGCATGTATTATTGTCACTTGATTGGGTTTTTCCCGTGTCTTAATATCGGGATAACTGCACCCATTTTCCAGGCATTTGGTATGACATGTTAAAACCCGTTTTCAGGTACTAGACTCCCCCCTCGAAAATATGCCTCATCATCAGCATGGAAATTCCATCTAGGCCAATCGCTTTGGAAGGCTTAGCGTTGTTGATGGCCATTGCAACTTCAGTTGACGTTGAAAAGTTGTTTTATGTCCGTGACTAGAAGGTTGTGTAGTTTCCGAACGTATCTGCAAACTTAATCGTTCCGCCAAAAGAAGCAGATCACTGGTCATTCCCAAGATTTGATCGTCATCCAATATGGCTCTGATGTCGGGATCGCCTGTAGGACAGCTGGCTATTGGCGGAACTTATACATTACAAAGCTCTATTTCGGCGTCTCCAGATCTGACCGCAATACCTTCAATCTCAAGATACTAGTCTCCAGAATTCAGATCGAGAGAAAGCTCTATTCTGTACGGTGTTGAGGATGATAGATGTGATACCTGCACATTACGGTCTTTACGATCTTTTTATAGAATGTAGTATCCGTTACAACTGTGGAGACTGAAATTGCTCGTCAGTTTGGTCTCCTGTACCAGAGCAACCAGAATATTCTTATGCGTCATAATTCGGGTTATCCCAGTTTCTTTTTCTTGGAGGTATGCAAAATTGATGTCACATCTGGTATCCGGAGCAATCGAGCGGCGAGTGCTGTTTCTGCTGATGTAGTTGTGATTGTCGTAGGGAAGGTGGAGCTGTTGCATTCGATGACGCAGAGTTATTTCGTTGTCGTTGGCAGCAATGTGCAACGAAAATTTTCAACCATTCTTTTTCATGACTTAATCCGGAACAGTTCCTGAGGTGACGCTATCACAAACAAGTATTGCATCTTAACTGGATGAACATGCAGTGCAATCGGTTCTGGTACACTGAACAGAACCATGATCCAGGATTTGTTTCACGTACCAAAAAAATGATATTTGACAACCCTTGGCCGGGAGATTACGGTTTTTTCGGTACATAGATGAGGCTATCGCGGGAATGAATCTTCACACTCTTACTTATGCTACTGGATTTTTATCTTCTCTAACATAAACAATTCGTTTAGGATCTATCAGATCCTTGAAATTAGCGGGAGGGGTAAAGTAACTTTAGGTTTTCTTCGGTAGCAAGTTATCATGGAAAAAAACTCCCAAAATAGGCTTAACGGGGATCACAATGCTTGCTAATCATCCATAGGTAAAACTTGGTGAGATGCATGTTTGTATGATTGTGTCATATGGATCGGGGCTAAGAGAAATTTATTTATAAAAAGTCGGATGATAGAATAAGTTCTCTGATACTAAAAGATTTCGCCAAAAATTTATTAAAGGGTCATTGAATTATTATCAGATACTAAGCTGCAAAAACTTTACTTTCCTGGTAAGCTAGGAGGTACAATTTGAAACAAAAATGAATTACTTATTTTGTGCCTGAATAACTAGTTATTTTTGTTCGCGTTGTACACAAATTCATGAAATTTTTTTCTCTAGGGGTACTCAAAAATATATACCTAAACGAAAATAAAAATAAAAAACAAAAAATTTTGCCGTCAGTGAGATTTGAACTTGGGCATAAATTAGCCATTAATTTTTAATGGCTACCACCATCTCGCACTTAATTTTTAAGTAAAGAAATTTTTTTTTAGTATAAAATATCTTTTTAGGCATTTTGTTAAAAAAATCTAACAGCGTCGGAATGGGGTTGAACCAACAACCTTCTGGTTGTTAATCCAGCGCTCTAGCCAACTGATTCACGTGATTGCAATATTACTGTGCTATTACATTATTGAGTACTTATTTATGTAATATAGAGAAGGCAAATAATATTGACGCCTCATTACCAAGAAACTACTTTAATATGTAGTTGCCATTACCGAGAACCAAAAAGTTTCTGCTGGGTAGTTACATTAAGTTATTTTAATTGTAAACTATTCTTCTCATATTTTTATCTAAATCTTTTTGATACATCGTTTTCTCCCTTTTACAAATTTTCATTTCAGACATCATAAAACAAACGATCAATGGAACAATACAACGGTAAGAGAAAATGTATTTTTAATTCTTTAATTTTACCTTTAAATTATGTATTTTCCTTTTGTACAACTGTCTATAGAATATATATATATATATATATATATATATTTATTTTTACCTTAGGCTTTACAAGAAAGTAATTTGGCTTTTTTAAATTTCCACTTGCTAATTTTGTAACACTTCAAGTGTAGGTGTAACAAATTTGCTACAATCTTAAAGTAGCGTTTACTTAATAGTATGTTGTGCCTTATCACAATATGACTTCAATAACACACTTCTAAAAGATTATATTTTTATGCATGCCGCTTTCATTTAATTAATATTACTATTACTTAGTACAATGTACTACCAAATACTCATATTAATTTTTACTAAAGTCTTTTGCAAGTTTCTTTCTTATTATAAAATCAATAAAAAAAAAATCTTGTTCGTACAACAATCAGTTCAGAAGACCTTAAAGTTGAATCGCAACAAATAAATCTTCTCTATACCTCCCTTAAGTAAATGACTTTTACAATCATCCTTTGCTTGCAAAACCTCCCATTACCATATACATACAGTACAAGCACGGATTCGCATGTAACCATTATCGCGACGGACCGGTTATCGCGACCGCTTAATTTTTAAAATTGAAGGTTCTATAAACGCGACAGTTTACGAAAAACAGGTTCTATTCTCGCGACTTTTTTCTGTCTTTTTTTTTTAATTTGATTATAATGTCTATAACCAAAAAAGGGAAATCCCCGTCTTTTGGTATATTAACCTTTTTGGAGTTATTAGATTAGAATTTATACGATAGTGGTCATGAAGAAAAACAAAATTAAAGTGGATGATTGTATGACATCAATAAACATATGCATACAATGGGCTTTGGAAAATGATAAGCCGACAACAGCACTATATGAACTGCGAGATTCATCTGTTATTTTAACAAATAATTTGCCAAAAAAGCAACTCAAATCTCCAATTTCTTCCAAAATGTTTAAAATGTAAAATACTAATTCTAAAAATTCTAATTCTTATTTCAAAAATTACATAAAATTTTTCAATAAAATTTTGGGTTCTGTTATCGTGAAAATTCAGTTTTCGCGACAGGTCTGTTTTTTAATTAGTAGCAAAAATCGAGCTTGCACTGTATATGCGTTCCTCTAACTCCCACTGGAGCATAGGGCGCCCATTACCATATGCAACAATGATAGTAAAATGTTATATGAGTAATACTAACAATAATAATAATAATAATAATAATAATAATAATAATAATAATAATGTTGTACTTACTTGTTGTGTTACTGATATAACGGTTAATGTTAAACAATCACCACCAGATTTAATGAGATCAACAACTTGTTTATGTGTTGCACCCTCAACACTGATACCATTTCTATAAAAAAAAGCAAGGAAAGAGCAAAATGTGAGGTTAAATAAAATTAATTAATTAATAAATACAATACTTTTTCTAACTATTTTCTTATAAAGTGAGTGTATAAAAAAAGAAATCTATCAATTAAAATAGAAAATAATAAAACCGAAGAAAAACACGAAAAACAATAAAGAAAAGTTTTCAATCAGTCAACATTCAAGTGTTTGACTGCTGTGCATTCAATTTACATGCAACCACATCTTGATATATTGGCTCCTTGGTTTATTTGTATGTATGTATGTATACGTATGTGTATGTATGCATGTATGTATGTATGTATGTATGTATGTATATATATATATGTATGTATGCATGTATGTATGTATGTATATATATATATATATATATATATATATATATATATACCCTGCCAACATTTTCTATCCAAATTTGCACTAAAGAGTAACCTCAAGTTGTTTTTAACAGTCGAATATGATATCATTTTCTTATCCAAGAAGAGTCACCGTGCGGGAAGAAGTGTGCAGCAGTTCTAATACTTTTTTAATGACACTATTAAGTGCTTTTTTATGTGTCAAATTGGAGTCATTTTCAGGAGCAGAAAAAGTCACTTAATACTATTAACATTACTATCCAAACTTTGACTAAATAGTATCCATATTTATTTTAAAATAGTAAAAGAAAAAGAAGCTATTTTCCCAACGAAGAGGAGTCATCTTTAGGGCAAAAACTGTATCGCAATTTGGATACTTTTTTAATGACACTATTGACTGCTTTTTTTGTGTGACGAATACAGTCATTTAGGGTTAGGGTTAGGGTTAGGGAAAATTAAAACAACTTACCTTATTAAAAAAAATTATAGATATATTTTGATAAATTGTAACAGAATATTTTTGATTTCGAAGAGCCTAACAACTTTAAAAATTTAGTTGAAAGGTTTGATGAACATGCATATATGGGTTCACTTTCACTAAAAAAAATATACATATTTTTATGAGCGAAGCGCAATTTATTTCGAAATTTTATATTATTAAAAGCAAGAAATAAATCCAAATTTATTTATTATCTTCAAAATTAATTTTCGCTTCGTATTACTGAATAAAATTTTTTTAATTAATTTAATTTAAAATTTCAAAATTTTTTTCACAATTTTGTTTTCATTATAAACAACATTCACTTTATATATATATATATATATCATTTTTATCTCACTTTATCACTCTTTTTTTAATTGTTTCTTAAAATTTTTAAAAAATCGATTGCTTGCCTTTGAAAGTAACACGCCAACTAAGTGCCATCGACTTCTTCACATTTTTTGCTTTTAATTTAATGGTTTTTTTTTATTTTCGGAAGGTCGAAAATCGAAATTAATGTTATTTGTTTTTGTAAATTTTTTTTATAATCAGGAAAATAACATCTTAAGAACACTAATGGGAGACAGTTTTTGGTAATTTTATATTTATCCAAAAACTAACTTTTAAGTGACTTTTTCGATATTTTAGTTAGTAAGAAATATAGAATAAGTAGATCAAAAATCGAAATTAATGTTATTTGTTTTTGTAAAATTGTTTACTAACAGTAAAATAACATCTTGAGAATACTAGAAAGAGTCATTTTTCTGATAGTGGATAAAACTATCACCTAATTGCTGGCAGGGTATATATATATATATATATATGTGTGTGTGTGTAGGTATATATGTATGGATGTATGTATATATATATATGTACATGTAATTACCAGGACAACCAAAAATAAGCAAAATCATATTTTTGTCTTGGGCTTCAAATGAACCAAATTGATAGTTATTTATCTGTTTCGGACAATTTTTGCATCGATCTGTTATAGCATATTTTTGCATATTTTGGTCATAGTAGCATATTTTTTCATATTTTGATCGTAGAAGCATATTTTATCATGTTTTCATAGAAAATAATTTTCATAATTTTTTTACAGAATTTGCATTAGTGAAAATTTCTTTTTACTGTCACATATGTTTTTCTAATCCGATTCCCTAATAATTTTCATCTTCTAAATTGATAGAAATTTTGTGATTTCTTATTAAAATGTATTAATTTTTTTTTTTTCGTTTTTTAATGCTTAAAGAACATTTTTTAGCAATTGCTTAAAAAAATCAGGTCATTTCTTGCATGCATAGTAGATAATTTAATATTTAAGTAGAAAAGTTTATATTTTAAAAGCATATTTTATAATTGTATGGGTATATTATCCGATTTTAAAAGCTTTTTATGTGCATAAAACACTAATTTTTGTGCATACTTTTGGTTCCCCTGGTAATTACTTTGTCTTCTTTTTCATTCTTTTCTCAAGTGCAAGACATACTCGACACAAACAAATAAACAACATTGCACGCATTTCTATTGTAAGAAACTTCTTATATATAGAATAAATATTCAAGGGTTTTGAACATATGTACATACATATTTGAAAAATTCCAGCAGTAAAAAGAAGGGGTAAAAAGACCTTTTAGTAGGCCTTTTTCAGAGGCAGGAGCCCTTCCTAAGATCTTCTAATTATATTATATTTTTATATTAAAAAAATTCAGTTTCCTACTTTCCGTCTAAAAAAAAGGAAGTAGGAAGTTCTATCGGATATTTTAGAAGGCAAGGATGAGGTATTCTTCTTGAAGGCCTTACTATAGAAGACAGGTTAGCATGAGCAACTGAATCTTAAAGAAGGTATAAATAGTCCTTCTAGAAGACCTGCACGAGGCTTAAAAATTTTACCGCTGGGATACAATTTGCACACTAACGCTTAGAAAAGTTTTGTACTAGAATATCCTCATATGCCGCATATGTATTAGAAATTACCGGGCAACCAGGAAATGTGAAAAATTCAATTCTTACATATGTTTACAATGTATAGGATTCTAAACTATACATCGATAAAAAAAAAAAAATGTGTGCGAGAATATTGGAGTGCATTTAAAGTACTTTTTCCAAGATATGGCAGACTTCATTGGTTGATTTCATTGTTGATTTCCGACAAGTAAAACAATTTGTTCATTTTTAGAATAAAACAAATTTTTAAATTCTGACAGAGATTTTATTTAGTTGACCATTATTTATAGTAATTTTAACCAGATATTGAAAAATAAAAAATGAGTTATATATCTCAAAAAAGTTTTTATTATCAGAGGATTGCAATAATAAGAATTATCGCTTAACAATCTAACAACGTTTGACAGTTTAATATTCTTTTAAAAATGACGTGTTTACTGTTAAAAATCCAGCAAGATCTGCACCTATATTGGGCGACTTGGGGATATGCTTGCCTGTTAGTTTAATAACCCTCTTGGTCGGAAGTGTTAGAAGAATCTAGGACTACTTATAGAGTCGATTGGCCTTATAAGATTAGGAAATTATATTCCTACGGTCCGTGATGAATCGAATTCTATGACAATACATGTTAGGCTGTTTGTGACATCAGGAGCGATGTTTAATTAAACGACAGCCATTAACAAATGAAATGACTGCCATTTAATTAAATGCACGAAAAAAAAGTAAAGGAAAGGAAAATCCAATAGTCCGAATGTACAAACAAATATTAAAGCAAAGCGAAGTGCCTCTGATTTTCAAGCCAATCATCTCGGAAATTATCCATTCAAAAAGAAAAATGGCAAAACTAGTTTTGATGTTTCCACACTACATATAACCCTACCTTAAAAGAGCAACGAAAAAGTTTTCCAGTTCCCAAACTGTGTTTTGGGAATAAACCATCAAAACGAAATCCTAAAGTCACGCGACACCCATCCAAAGAAAAAAAAAAAACAAAACCTATCAACGAACAAATTTCCAGTTCCCAAACTGTATTTTCGAATTTAATTAAAACAGAATCCCAATATCACATGTCACGACCAAAAAGGCATTTCTAAAACCATGAGCCCCGAAAAGATATATAAACTGGTTATGCAAAAAGCTGGATAAATCCCCCCACCACTAAGGAACGGTTTGAACAACTACATTCAGGGGTGAAAACTCAATGACTCGCGAAAACAGCATGAAGGACCATTCCACTGTGGGGCAGAATCAACATTTTTTGGATATAAATTTGCAACTTTTAATCCGATAAGATTTACATAAAACTTCACATAGGCGTAGCAGAGGAGTGTACAATTTTAAGCACGGAAGGGGAGCCCAACACAGCCATCAGGAGCGTAGCTATTGGGATTCAAAATATGATACCTCTGACATAGAAAATTTTTAACCGCTTGTCAAATTTTTCTTTCTTATCTAATTTCAAATATTTTTACATCTTAAAGCTGTTGATAAGACGTTTGAAAAACATGCTTGCATGTACTATTTATCTCTTGTAGTTTTCAAGTTATTTCCATTTGAAATTTCAACTATCTCAATTTTGCCACATCTTTATATTTTTTTTATTTTGTAAAAGAGTTCAAAAGGCATCTTCATAGAGATAATTTTAGAAGTAAAAACGAGCCCAAATACCAAACAATACTATGTAGAAATCATCCAGAATTTTACCTATTTTAAATCAAAATTTTGACTTTAGCCTATATGTTCTAAAATCCGAAAGGCTAGTTCTGCAAACCGAATGAAATTTCGAAAAGTCCAATGTGTTCCAAAGAGTTTGTCAACGGCTTTTTCCAAGCCGTTGGACTTTATAAGCAAAATTTAAAAAAATCATTTTGTGATTTTCGTCAGTTTTTGGGGAATTATACGAGTAGGATTCCTTTTATAAAAATCTTAAATTTGTCTACTCTACGAATTCAAATGATAAAGTCAACAATCGCTGAAAATTTTATTAAGATATCTTAACAAACCAAGATTCTATTAGAGATCAAACATTTATAGTTTCTCCAAAAACAAAGATTTATTTATATATAGATTTGGACAAATTGATGTCCGTAAAATGAACCAAATATATTCTAGCAAACCTCACCACTGACAAATGGTTTAAACAACGTTCAGAAATGGAGGCTCTGGTTCAGAGAACTAGCATATTACATCACAAATCAATTAAGAAATCTTCGAATTCACTAGCTAAACCTCTCTCATCCCAGCCAGTGAAGGAACTGTGAACAAATTTTCAAGTTCCCAAAGTGCATACCAAAAATAAATCCCAAAGATACATAACGCCTATCCAAAGAAAAAAAATTTCCCTACTTTGAAAGTATTTATTTACATAAAATTGGCCAAATCTAATCTGGCAAATCTCCAAACCTCTTCCAATCTCAAAAAAAGAAATCTCACTGGCACATAACCATTCAATAGATTGATGTGAAGCTGAATCTTTCTGATGAATTCTCTACTTTGTAAACTAATGACCGGCTTAATATAGTAGATATGGATTCTTTTAAAGAAGCAGAAATCGGACCTTTATAGTCCGAACCCCGAAAGAACCTTTCAAGCCAGAGAAGTTAATGGCTCTCAATAATCAATCAATAATAATCAATATAGAAGTTCTGACTCCAGTAGGAGTGAGAAAATCGTTGACAAGGTTTCCCGCAAGAGAAGGCTCTCATTGTAAAAATATTTTTCATCGCGTAGTATCTTTGATTGAGACACCAAACCGTCACACATCCATATTTGTGAAGCTGAAAAATCTCGTTTCTTAGTTCTGATTTCAATGCAGACAAATTAGTCTGACACAATGTAATTAATGAAATTGTAAAGTAGTTCTGGATCAATAAACAACTAGATCGTCATCGGCATTATCTCTTAAGAATGGTCTTTTTCCACAGGTTTATTACGTATAGCAATAAAGGAAAGATTAATGATTAGATATGAATTTTTTTATTTTCTTTCGATTGTACTTTGCGTAACTTTTTTTGAGCTGTCTATCCTCAGTGTTTTGGGCGCAGCATTAGTCTTCCTTAATTCCCTTTTGACAAAGACCCAATATCTTTCAATTGGCCGGAGTTCCGGACAGTTTGGAGGATTGGTATTTTTCGAAACAAAATTAACATTATGTTTACTGTACCATTCTAAAGTAATAGCACGATTCCCAATCAGGCCAAAAAATTTTGAGACTATGTTTTCTTGTAAATGGAAGCAGTCTTCTTTGTAGACGCTTTTTGATATAAATGTCCAAGTTTATTGTGCGCGATGTTACATACGATTTTCTTCTTTCACCACAGCTGCAAATAGCCTGCCAAACAAGAAATTTTTGTCCAGGAAGCTGTGAGAAGTCAGAATTGACATACGATTCGTCGTCCATTACACAACATTTAAACTTTTTCAAATTTTTTTAGATGGCTCTTTTCCAATTTTTATGTGAATCCAATTTGAATGAGTTTTAATAGTTTCAAATTTTTGTACGTGTTTTCCTTCTACTCTCCATTCAAAAAAAATTCATATCATTATAAAATCTGGAATATTTCCAAAGATATATTGATCACAAAAAGAAAAATAAGTTATCAGCAGTCAAAGTTATGTGTTAATATGTGTTTTATTCCAACGCAAACTTTAATATAACCCTATGCTAGTTCCATATTTATGATTCAGATCAATTCATTTAAGAGTGTTACACTTATTTTGAACTACTTACTAAAGCACTTTTTAAAACTTTTCGAGAAATTAAACCCGATTCCGTACATCGCGGTAACGCAAAATTCTAGTTTGTAGTAGATAATAGGGCCAATCCCGTATGAAGTATTAGAATGAGAACTCCTAAGAACATCGATGAAATAGAGATATTTAATTCAACGCTGAAATATCTTACGGATAATTAAATTTCACTTGGGGCTTTAAATAATGACGATATAGTAAAAATTATCTTTATTTTTAAAAATTGTACCTAACTAATGTTTTAGTGAAAAGTCTTGGAAGTCCTTTTAGTTTTAATTTAACCCTTTTCGAAATCCTTATATAAACGTTATCAAAAATAGAAAGTATTCCTTTAACACTCTGCTTCAAGTTGAAAAACTCTTAACTTTTATTTACCACATTTCTCTGCACGTGCGTGTATAAAAAGCAAAGACAGAAAACAATTTGAAAAAAATTCAGTCTAAAAAAAAATCACAACAAAAAACACTTGAAGCTAATGGAGAATGAATTTTCATTTGTATTTTTGTGCAAATAATCACAAGTCAAAGGATTAAAAATTTTCTTATTTATTTTGAAAATAAAAAGTCAGTGATGATGGTTATGGCAACACAAATGTAAGCAAAAATGCTTTAAAGTCATGTTCACATGTTGTTATAGAAAAAAAAATATATATATAAATATATTTTGTTTTATTAATTTAAATTATTTATTTGATGAACATCCATTCAATTTTATTAATTGATATGATTTAATGTTATTATTTTAAATTGAATTGATGTTTAATTGATTTTCAATATAATGAAATTGAAACCAAGGCTTTAATAGATACGATTATTAAACCTTTTTAATAAAATATATAAAAGTAAAAAATTGTATATACACATGGGAAAATCCGGGGCTATATTACTGTATTGTATGTTATTTATGTATATTTTGGTTTATTTTATTTTTTATTTTATTATTATTACTTTTTTATTACAACTAGGGTTTTTATACCGAGAATTCCCAAGATGAATTTCCCGGGATTTTTTTGTCGGGAATCCCGGAAATTAAAAACTACCAAAAATGTGCATTTTTACTATTTATAAAAATCAAATATTCTATAAAAAACGTTGTTTGACCATAATCAAGCAAATACAAGGTTGGATGACTACACTGCTTCGCACCCAGTTCGATGTAATTAACTCTAAAGGGTTAATTAAAATGCCAGAAAAAATTATTTCCGAACTAAGAAATACAAAATGATAAAATTACTTAAATATTTAAAAATTCTCTATGTGTGAAACCATTGCTGTTAGAAAAAAAAAACATGGAAAACCTCGCTAATGTTAGATGAATGAATTTTGACCATCAATAATTTTTACACATTATATTTAAGACTAAAAAAAATATTTTTAAAGTTTTGGAGAAATCGATCCATGAGAGATTTCAAAAAAGAAAAAAAAAATATTTATGGTTTCTTAACAAATATTCTTGGCTGTGACGAACGATATCTAGGATTCTTTCTTAAAGTTTTTATTGTCGATGATGTATAAATAGTAAAAATTTTGATTTTTTTTAATAGATATAGTTATGAATATATTTATCAATATAACATTGAATTTCCAAATAAACATTTTAAAAATATTAACCCCCGTATTCACAAACAACTTTTAAATTTAAATAAAAATATAAAAAAATTTTCCATACAAATTTTGTCTCTCAAATGTATTTAAAATTTATTTATGAATAGGAGTATAAGTGTATATTTTATTTATTACACAACAGATACATTTATATAAAACTAAAATGTAGCTTTTTTTGTTTAGATTTCATGCTTTTTAAATAATATTGTATTTTCCGAAATACTCGGGAATTCCTGGGAATGCCTTAAATAAAATCCCGATTTCTTATTAGTTGAAAAATGTCGGGAAATTAAAAACCCTAATTACAACATTAAAGCTGTCTAGATATAATAACATTGTAATTATATTCAAATTAATCTTTTAATAATGTAATATAAATCCACTTTGTAATTTGTTAATTCTCTTGGTGATTTGTGTTAAATCCTTTATAAAATTCCAAAAATTCCAGCAGCAATTCAAAGAAATTTAACAAGAAAATGATATATTTATATTTAAGCACAAAACTTTTAATGTAGGTGTTTTAGCAGGAGTTGTAAAAAAGCCAATAATCGTCATATTTCTACAAATACAAACGTCATTTATAATACTAGGCTATTTTTGTTTTTGCTCCAAAACTCCCACATTTGTAATACGATTCTGTTCATGTTATTTTGTTCCTTCTGCTTCCATATATATTTTTTGTTTATTTTATCTTGCACATTTTCCACTTAACTAAATCAATTGTTTATTACAAATTTATTTTATTTATTTATTTTTTTTTTTTTATAAATTTTTACCTTAAACATTTCTGCTCAAATTCATTAAAATGTCTGCTCTGTTTAAGAGCAGCAAATTGTACATGATTAAAAGGAAGCATTTAAAAACGTAGCAACAGCAAGACTTCGCAGCAATTCTAAACCATTTAGACACAAACAATGACAATATTAAATTATGACTATAATTATCATCAAAAGTAAAAATTTTTACAATAAAAATATAAAATGTAAAGAACAGATGTCTTAATGATTTCACGTTTAATTCATAATTGAAAACTTTTTTTTTTGGGTAAATGAACACACGAGAGTTGCGTCAAAAGACTTATAATTCAATTCTCAATTTATTTTTTCTTATCGTTGTTTATTAAATAACTTTAAATTAAATACACAAAATATAGTCAGTAAATCATGATTAAATTGTATTTTTATTTATTTTACTCTTGAAAATCTGTTTTAGTACCAGCAAAAAGCGAAATCACTGGCAAAATACAAATGTAGAACAGAAAAAAAAACTGATAAGAACAGAAGTCTAGAGACGACTTGTCAAGAATGCATTATCAAAAAAAAGTGAGAAGAAACATTTTTCATTGTAGTTTATTTCTGTGTAAACAAATGCCTTCTCAACATGTTGGAAAAATAAATTTTAATTTTAAAAAAGGAGACAGCAATTAAAAAATGTTGAAACCCCCCTACAAAACTCTAAGCCAGAGATAATACTATAAATTAGATTATAGACCAAATTAAACTACAGAGACTATAGACCAGGCTATAGTCGAGAATATAGAGCAGACTATAATCGACGCTGCAGACTAGACTATAGTCGAGAATATAGTCCAAACTATATTTGCGAATATGGTCCAGACTATAGTCGTTACTATAGACAAGATTATAGTCTAGACTATAGAGCAGACTATAGTCGAGACTATACATCAGACATTAGTCAAGATTGCAGACTAGACAGTAGCTAATAATATAGAAAAGTCTTTAGTCGAGACTATAGAGCAGACTACAGTCGAGAAAATAGAACAGATTATTGTCGAGAACATATCCAGACTACACTATAGTCGATGCTATAGACTAGACTATAAACTAGGCTATAAACTATACACTACTCTATAGACTAGACTATGCTATGGTTCGTCTTCTACCTCTTATACACAGCGAGCGGAGGCTTCTGATTTCCAAGTTCCACCAGTAATTTGGGGGACAGTTCCTCGTCATTCTTCGTTTTGGCATAGCGACGTAACAAGCACATTTTATTCTCGATACCAACTGATTCACTTTTTCCAGTGCTGTACCATTCAGTTCAAAGTTGTTTCCAAATTCCAGTGTAAATGCTTCTTTGTCAAGTATTTAGATGCCCAACCAATATATTTCGGTTCATCTTCTTCACGAGAAGCTATGGACTGGAAATATAATAGCTTGATAGTCACTATGAGTGTATTGCTCACTGACTCTCCAATTCATATCCCCTGCCAAGAACTACTCATGAATGTTAGATCCACGACAGAGTTTCTGCCTCCAGTAGAGAATGTTGGTGTATTTCCACTATTTGCTAGCACTAGGTTATGTCTAGAAATCGCTTCGAGTAAAATACGTCCTCTAGTATTTGTTTTTCGGCTACCCCAATCAACAGTCCATGCATCGAATTGTCCTGGATTATGATTATCTGAGTTTCTTAACAGATTATCCAACATCTTTTCAAACTCTTCAATTGTTGCACTAGGAGGGGCATAACAACTGTATATATAAATACCACCAACTTTAGCTCTTACAAATCCGTATTTCTTGTTCTCGGATATTTCTTCTTTTCCTTTATTTCCGCATGCCCAGACTGCAGCTTTAGCTGTTAAATCTTTCACACATACAGTATTTCTCATGTCTCTATATTGTTCACTAAGTATGGCGACATCAACACTAGTTTCGCAGATAGTGTGTGAAAGCAAGTCCTGCGTCGCCTGACAATGATTGGGATTTAATTTCAAAAATCTCATTTACGCAATTTACTAAGAGCACGTCTAAAAACAGGACATCTTCCGCTCCCAGCTACGTGGTTTGTATCCGCGTTTTCCACTTCTTTGCAGAACATACAATTTGGGACTCTGGTACAGTTACTCGCAATATGTCCACCTTCTCCTCACCTTCTACGCAGTTTCGTCCTATCGTGAGGATTTGTACACTATGAGGAAATATATCCAAATTCCAGGCATCTGAAGCATTTTTTCACCAGCACTTTTGCGACATAGCCGAGTCTATAGTAAGGACTATAGTCCAGTCTATAGTCAAGACTATAGCTCTCATTATTCACAACAACTATAGACCAGTCTATAGTCAATACTATAGAGCAGTATAGTCAAGACTATAGAGCAGTCTATAGTCAATACTATAGAGCAGTATAGTCAAGACTATAGAGCAGTCTATAGTCAATACTATAGAGCAGTCTATAGTCAATACTATAGAGCATTCTATAGTCAATACTATAGAGCATTCTATAGTCAATACTATAGAGCATTCTGTAGTCAATACTATAGAGCATTCTGTAGTCAATACTATAGAGCATTCTAAAGTCAAGACTATAGAGCAGTCTATAGTCAATACTATAAAGCAGTCTATAGTCAAGACTATATAGCAGTCTTTTTTTCATTAGGCAGGTGGAAATCTTTCATAAGATTCTCACGATTTTAGAATAACCGTGAGATATGTCGGATTCATACCGACTAAAACCACCTCCTTCGTCATTCAGCAACCCTGCGGAACTGTCTACAAAGATATTGCATCGCAGGGCAGGAGAGCCTTATCTAGGCTACTTTTGGTGTCTGGGATTTTCTCAGATTCTCTTCCGTTCTAATATTACATCCCAATTTTCTCTCTTATTAAGGATGATGTCAACAATATTTTTCGGATTCAGTTGGCACCCAAGGACTTCTTCTGTTTTCTGTCGATCGTGGCGAAAGCGTGCGCAGTTGAACACGACGTGTTCTGGGTTTGGACAGTTAGGGCATATGGGGAGTTATCTAACCCGAATCTGTACAGGTAACTTCGGTATCCTCCGTGGCCTGAAAGAAACTGCGTTAAGTGATAATTTACTTCTCCATGTCGTCTGTTTAGCCATACATCTATTGTTGGGATTAGTTTAAAGGTCCACCTTCCTTTGCGGCTGTCTTCCCATCTGCTCTGCCATTGTCTTATAGAAGCTTCTCTTTCAAATTTACGTAAACGACTGTCTAGTTGGTTTGGGTCTCTTCTGTTTTCATCCAAGCGTTTGGCTTCGTCAACCAAGATATCTACGGGAATCATTCCCGCTATGATATGGGTCGCTTCGTCGGATGTTGTTCGAAAAGAGCAGCATACTCGTAGGACCGATAACCTGTATACAGATTTTAGCTTCCTCGCTGCGGTCTTTACTTTTAGAGCTACTGACCATAAGGGAGCAGCGTAAAGTATAACTGAGCTGACCACCGTGGATATTATCTTCCTTTTGGATTGCATTGGTCCACCTACATTCGGCATCATTCTTTCAAGAGCGGTTATAATATTTGCTGCCTTGTTAGCAGTATACTCCATAAGTGTCCTAAAGTTAAGACTGGCATCTATTAGAACTCCCAAATATTTGAGGTGGGATTTTGATGTCACCTAGTGTTCTCCAACCGTTATTCTCATGGTCTCTTTTTTACGCCTGCTTGTAACTAATACAATCTCCGTTTTATGTTCGGCAAGTTCCAACCCCACACTTTTCATCCAGTTTCTAATAGTCCATACTACTTCATTCGAGATTAACTCCACTTCGTCTATATATCTTGCTGTAACCGTAACTGCTATGTCATCTGCAAAACCTATAATGTTCGCCTCTTCTGGAATGTTAAGCTCTAGAAAGTCGTCGTACATTATATTCCACAGTAGTGGACCAAGCACAGAGCCTTGTGGAACTCCTGCAGTGACATTGTATGTTACGATACCTTCGTCGGTTTGGTAACAGAGCTTTCTGTCTGTGAAATAGCTTACTATTAATCTTGTTAAATACGTTTTTTTGAATTATTATTCTCCAGTTCGCAGAGTTAAACGTGCCTTCTATCGCCATTCGTGCTGTATCTACTACCATATGAATATTTTTTTGCTTCTTGAAATAGCATGTTGAAACTCTCGCCTTGCGGTTTGAAATTCGCGACACGCTTCTTCGAACTCCGGTTGGCCCCTAAGACGTTTAGTTCGTCTTCTAGCTCTTATACACAATGCGCGGAGGTTGTTGATTTCCGAGTTCCACCAGTAATTTAGGGGACAGTTCCTCGTCATTCTTCGTTTTGGCATAGCGACGTCACATGCGCTTTTGATTCTCGATGCATCTTCTTCACGAGAAGGATGTCTACTACCCAAGCTATGGACTGAAAATATAATAGCTTGATGGTCACTGTGAGTGTATTGTTCGCTGACTCCCCAATTCATATCCCTTGCCAAGGAACTACTTATGAATGTTAAATCCACGACAGAGCTTCTTCCTCCAGAAGAGAATGTTGTTTAATTTCCACTATTTGCTAGCATTAGGTTATGCCTAGAAATCGCTTCGAGTAAAATACTTCCTCTAGTATTTGTTTTTCGGCAACACCAATCAACAGCCCATGCATTGAAGTCTCCTGCTATAATTTTTGGATTATAATTATCTGAGTCTCTTAGGAGATTATCTAACATCTTCTCAAACTCTTCAATTGTTGCACTAGGAGCGGCATAGCAACTGTATATATGAATACCACCAACTTTGGCTCTTACAAATCCGTCTTCTGAGTGCTCGGACATTTCTTCTATACCTTTATTTTCGCATACCCACACAGCGGCTTTACCTGTTAAATCTTTCACCCATACAGTATTGCTCATGTCTCTATATTGTTCACAAAGAATGGCGACATCAACACTAGTTTCGCAGATAGTTTGTGAAAGCAAGCCCTGCGCCACCTGGCAATGATTGAGATTTAATTGTAAAAATCTCATTTACGCAATTTACTAAGAGCCCGATTAAAAACAGGACATATTCCGCACCCAGCTACGTGTTTTGTATCCGCGTTTTCCACTTCTTTGCAGAACATACAATTTGGGACTCTAGTACAGTCCTTCGCAATAAGTCCACCTTCTACACAGTTTCGACCTGTCGTGAGGATTTGTACACGATGAGGAAATATGTCCAAATTCCAGGCTTCTGAAGCATTTTTCGACAAACACCTTTTGCCATAAGCGACATACTACCCATCCAATTTTGACTTTCGCCATTTCGAGGGCTTTGCGGCCAAGTTCTATCGGTAAGATAATGCTTGCTATCTGTGTGCCATCGTAAGCTCTCCTCAGACTCCTTACGTTAGTTTCCCTTAGTTCAGAAACTCCTAGCAGATTGTTAAGAGCAGTCTATAGTCAAGACTATAGAGAAGTCTATAGTCAAGACTATAGAACAGTCTATAGTCAAGACTATTGAACAGTCTATAGTCAAGACTATAGAACAGTCTATAGTCAAGACTATTGAACAGTCTATAGTCAAGACTATAGAACAGTCTATAGTCAAGACTATAGAACAGTCTATAGTCAAGACTATTGAACAGTCTATAGTCAAGACTATTGAACAGTCTATAGTCAAGACTATAGAACAGTCTATAGTCAAGACTATAGAACAGTCTATAGTCAAGACTATAGAACAGTCTATAGTCAAGACTATAGAACAGTCTATAGTCAAGACTATAGAACAGTCTATAGTCAAGACTATAGAACAGTCTATAGTCAAGACTATAGAACAGTCTATAGTCAAGACTATAGAACAGTCTATAGTCAAGACTATAGAACAGTCTATAGTCAAGACTATAGAACAGTCTATAGTCAAGACTATAGAACAGTCTATAGTCAAGACTATAGAACAGTCTATAGTCAAGACTATAGAACAGTCTATAGTCAAGACTATAGAACAGTCTATAGTCAAGACTATAGAACAGTCTATAGTCAAGACTATAGAACAGTCTATAGTCAAGACTATAGAACAGTCTATAGTCAAGACTATAGAACAGTCTATAGTCAAGACTATAGAACAGTCTATAGTCAAGACTATAGAACAGTCTATAGTCAAGACTATAGAACAGTCTATAGTCAAGACTATAGAACAGTCTATAGTCAAGACTATAGAACAGTCTATAGTCAAGACTATAGAACAGTCTATAGTCAAGACTATAGAACAGTCTATAGTCAAGACTATAGAACAGTCTATAGTCAAGACTATAGAACAGTCTATAGTCAAGACTATAGAACAGTCTATAGTCAAGACTATAGAACAGTCTATAGTCAAGACTATAGAACAGTCTATAGTCAAGACTATAGAACAGTCTATAGTCAAGACTATAGAACAGTCTATAGTCAAGACTATAGAACAGTCTATAGTCAAGACTATAGAACAGTCTATAGTCAAGACTATAGAACAGTCTATAGTCAAGACTATAGAATAGTCTATAGTCAAGACTATAGAACAGTCTATAGTCAAGACTATAGAATAGTCTATAGTCAAGACTATAGAACAGTCTATAGTCAAGACTATAGAATAGTCTATAGTCAAGACTATAGAATAGTCTATAGTCAAGACTATAGAACAGTCTATAGTCAAGACTATAGAATAGTCTATAGTCAAGACTATAGAACAGTCTATAGTCAAGACTATAGAACAGTCTATAGTCAAGACTATAGAACAGTCTATAGTCAAGACTATAGAACAGTCTATAGTCAAGACTATAGAACAGTCTATAGTCAAGACTATAGAACAGTCTATAGTCAAGACTATAGAACAGTCTATAGTCAAGACTATAGAACAGTCTATAGTCAAGACTATAGAACAGTCTATAGTCAAGACTATAGAACAGTCTATAGTCAAGACTATAGAACAGTCTATAGTCAAGACTATAGAACAGTCTATAGTCAAGACTATAGAACAGTCTATAGTCAAGACTATAGAACAGTCTATAGTCAAGACTATAGAACAGTCTATAGTCAAGACTATAGAACAGTCTATAGTCAAGACTATAGAACAGTCTATAGTCAAGACTATAGAACAGTCTATAGTCAAGACTATAGAACAGTCTATAGTCAAGACTATAGAACAGTCTATAGTCAAGACTATAGAACAGTCTATAGTCAAGACTATAGAACAGTCTATAGTCAAGACTATAGAACAGTCTATAGTCAAGACTATAGAACAGTCTATAGTCAAGACTATAGAACAGTCTATAGTCAAGACTATAGAACAGTCTATAGTCAAGACTATAGAACAGTCTATAGTCAAGACTATAGAACAGTCTATAGTCAAGACTATAGAACAGTCTATAGTCAAGACTATAGAACAGTCTATAGTCAAGACTATAGAACAGTCTATAGTCAAGACTATAGAACAGTCTATAGTCAAGACTATAGAACAGTCTATAGTCAAGACTATAGAACAGTCTATAGTCAAGACTATAGAACAGTCTATAGTCAAGACTATAGAACAGTCTATAGTCAAGACTATAGAACAGTCTATAGTCAAGACTATAGAACAGTCTATAGTCAAGACTATAGAACAGTCTATAGTCAAGACTATAGAACAGTCTATAGTCAAGACTATAGAACAGTCTATAGTCAAGACTATAGAACAGTCTATAGTCAAGACTATAGAACAGTCTATAGTCAAGACTATAGAACAGTCTATAGTCAAGACTATAGAACAGTCTATAGTCAAGACTATAGAACAGTCTATAGTCAAGACTATAGAACAGTCTATAGTCAAGACTATAGAACAGTCTATAGTCAAGACTATAGAACAGTCTATAGTCAAGACTATAGAACAGTCTATAGTCAAGACTATAGAACAGTCTATAGTCAAGACTATAGAACAGTCTATAGTCAAGACTATAGAACAGTCTATAGTCAAGACTATAGAACAGTCTATAGTCAAGACTATAGAACAGTCTATAGTCAAGACTATAGAACAGTCTATAGTCAAGACTATAGAACAGTCTATAGTCAAGACTATAGAACAGTCTATAGTCAAGACTATAGAACAGTCTATAGTCAAGACTATAACCCAATCTATAATCAAAGCTATAGCCCCGATTACGGCAGCGACAATGATCTATAACTATTTATTTTTAACCGTACCTATAATCATTTACTTTACTATTAAATCCCATTAAGAAATTACCATAAAAATTTGCATTTGCCACAAACATTATTGCAATTTTTATTTATTTTTACTCTCAGTACTCTCTGTACTCTCTTTCGTTAGCTATTTTTATTCGTATCAAAGTCGTAGAATATAAATTATAGAAAATAAATAATCTTTCTGAAAAGTGAAAAAAACCAAAAACAATAATAATAATATTTTATATTTTTATCACTTCCATGACAACACAAGTCCAACGAAAAAAATAATAAATAAATAAGCAAGATGGAGACGAGAGAGGGTACCAGCAGACACAAATGCGATAGATAGAATGCAAGAGACAGAGGTCAGGGTTATCATGATGCTATTATTTTAGTTACTTTTTCATTATATAAACAAAGACAACAAAATATTTAAATTATTTTTTGTGGAAAGAAATGAAAATATGCAAAACAAAAAGAAATTAAGAAATTTCATTTCGATAAATAAAAAATAATTCATATAAGGAGTGCGCACGAAAAAATCCGTGCACACTTTAAGGCTTAAAACTTTTATTATATTTAAAAAAATTAGTATCGCTAACTCACTTATATTTGCAATTATTTTCAGTAACTGTGTGGTAAATTTTGTTTAATAGTATAATTAGTTTTTTTTTTAACGAAAAAAATGTCGACCATATAAAACAATTTCTAGTAGTGCAGGTGAATTGAGAAATTCAGTTTATTGAGTCATAAAAAATACATAGAAAATTCATGATCACCGAAAGAAACCCAAATATCTGAAGAAAAAATGTATTTAAGTATGTATGATCGCAGACAAAATAATACGAACTTTTTTAATTTGCTCTATAGGTTTCATCAGAAAAGTTAAAAAAAAGCTGCCCTGAAAACCCACAAAGTAAAAAAAGTTCCTAATACGAACGCTAGAAAAAGTGTGAAGGCAAAAGAATTGATGCAAATTACTGAAACTACCTTTTTTCTTTCAAAAATATGAATGTTGTCTAAAGGGTGATAAAAATTACGTACTGGCGGACGTTTTACAACATTCTGCTCATGAATTCGATATCAGAGATATTATGGGAAATGTATCATAAAGATCGTGCAAATAAATTTAAATTGTCAAATAAACTTTTGATCTGGCAAAACATTTAGGGGAAAAAAGTACTTCATTCATAACAAATGACACTTTTAATAGTGAAATGTATGCAAATAGGTGCCGTCAGAAAAGTTTCCTTCATATCATTAGAAAACACAACGAATTCTAATTTATATTGCCTCATCTATCTTCTCATTATTGCAACAAAAAAGTAAATGATGCTGCTGTGTAACAAAGGAGGCCTATCCAATAAAGTGTCCAAAACTTAGTCCATTTGAATTGTATTGAGTTATAGTAAAAAAATATTTAAAGAATACTAAAAGCTGAGCAAAAACAAAATAGAGTTTAAAAAGTTGTGGCACCTTCCAAAAAAAAAAAAGTGACTGAAAAAACAATAAAGCTGTTATTTAGAGTATTCCAGATAATATTATATATTTTGTTAAAAGCGACCAGAACATTTATTTTTCTTTTAAATTTAAAACTAGAATATAACGGTCTTTAACAAACCAAAATTTCAAAAAGATTAACTCATTGGTTTCATTTTTATAAGCTGAACTGCATGCACTCATTTTTTTCGTGCGCAGTCCTTACTTTAGTAAATTCACGATGTTAAATTTCAATTTAAAGTTTGTACACGAATAAGTTGGTTTTCTGGTTGTGGGTTTTTAAAAAGAATAATTATATTATTGATTAATAATTAAAACTTACACTGACACAAATGGTAGAAAATTTTATTTTTTAAGCATTTTAGTTCAGACAGTTGTTGGCATAATCAAATATAAATAAATATTTATTTTAATTTCTTAATGTTGTTGTTGTTTTTGAAACGTCCCTTTTGAACTGAGAACTAATAGGAATATTTTATTTTCAAACAAGTAATAATGACGTCAATAAATCTATTGATTTGTTCTTGTTGTTATTTTATATAGAGCGAAAACGATACAGTGAAATAAAAATGATAGGTCAGGAATTTTAGATGAAAGTTAAATACATTAAAACTGCAAATGACTATTGTTATTTTTTTAAATTTCTTAAAATCACTGAAGTGAAATTTTCTTACCCTCTTCGTATCTATGCAAATTAGGAACGAAATCAAAGTCATTATTCTTCAATCCTGTTGCTGTTTTAATCAGTCAGTCATATCACCTCGAGGTATAAATTCAAATTGTTACAGATTAAAGAAAAGATATTAAAGAAAAAAAGCCTCAATGAGTGTTTTATCATGGGAATATTCTCTTATAGGTTCTTGAAATATAAAGAAAGAAATGAATTTATTTACATAAATATTCTTACAACAACTAGCAACATTAAATTGTTATAGTTATTATTTCATTTTAATGCTAAATACAACCACTTTACATTGTTAATGACTAAAAATAGTTTTTCTCTACTCTTTTTTTTTTTTTTTGCACACATTTATTTAAATGAATTTAAAAAGTAACTAGTATAAAATGAAACAGCAATATAATAAATTCAAAGTCTTCTGTTGCTAATCTCAATTATTTGGTAAAATTTTAGCAGGATTAAAAACTAATTCCTTTAATTTTTTATTATTATTATTATTATTATTATTATTATTATTTTGTTATAATTATTATTAGTTCCACTGTTATTTATTCATACATTAAGTATAATTTAATTTAGTTTGCAGCTCATTTAGTTGTATTTTGATGTGGTTTTTTCTTTCGTTTGTATTTAAGTCAAACCATTAACGTAGCAAATAAACCATTCAAAAACATTTTTCCATTCCGCATCCCATTCAATTCAACCAGCCATTCAACCATCAAAGTACCTCCAAATACCCACTAAATGAGTTTAAATTAAATAAATGTAAATAACGAACAACATAATTTTGTTGCACGCAACAACATTTTAGTATAAAATATAAACGTACGAAAATATGTAATAAAAATATTGTATTAGACATGAACATGTTTCATAATTTTTAGATTTTATAACAAAATATCGTGAAGAGGGGGGGGGCAAAGTCCCCAAATATTAAAGCAATTAAATTGCAAATACATAATAATAATACATTATAAAGTACATAATAGAGAAAATACATAATAGAGATTTCCAAGTTACTACTGTTTACTAAATTTTTTACCAAAATTTATTTTAATTCTTTTTACTAACTGAAACTGTTTCAGAGAAACTTCTAAGGAGTTTCTAAAAGAGGCAGATAAATTTTCACAGCTTATATTTTTATATATTTTCGTATTACAATATTACAATGTGATAACATCTGAGATTATATAAAATTCTCGTGTCACGGTGTTTGTAATTGAACTCCTCTGAAACGTCTTGACCGATTTTTATGAAATTTTGTATGTGTATTTCTTAGGTATGAGAATAAGTCGTAAGGTATATTTCATATCGCTATAGGGCATAAAATAGGGCAAAAAGGGGTAAAAGCTTCCCCTCCCTATCTCTTTTTAACTAATCAACTAAACTAAAGTCTATAATTTTTGTTATTTAGGGCGTAAAATAGGGCAAAAGGGGTAAAAGCTTCCCCTCCCTATATCTTCTTAACTAAGCAACTGATTTTCTTGAAATTTCGCAGACAAATAGTAACATCTGGAAGGAATTATTGCCTATAGAGCGTGAAATAGGACAAGAGAGGTAAAAGCTCCCCCTCCCTATATCTTCTTAACTAATCAACCGGTTTTCTTAAAATTTGGCATGCAGACACTGTAACAAAAGATATACATTTTTTGGAAATTCCAACATTTAGGGCGTAAAATAGGAATTTAAACCCACCACGGCTATGGTACACGATTGGTCATTAAAAAAATTTATAAAAAACGTTATCGAAGCCACCATTTTGAATGGTAAACTCCGAGACGAAAATGTTTTGCTGCCATGAACTCCTTTGATTCCCACAGACGTCCCAATTGAATACAAACGCATTCAATTTCCTATTAGATTGGCATTTGCATTGACAATCAATAAGTCGCAAGGCCAAACGATGTCTGTTTGCGGCTTAGATTTTGACACACCATGTTTTTAACACGGACAATTATACGTGGCATCTTCCCGCGTTGGGAAGATGCCACGTAAGCCATCAAGCTTATTTGTGTTGGCTAAAGACGGAATTTCAAAAAATATCGTACATGCAATTTCTCTTCCTAATGAATATTGATTATCTTTGTTTGATTTTCATACTTCAGGATAAAAAATACATCACTTTTTTATGTTTAACTTTTGAATATGTAATGAACAGAACTATTATTCTTATTCGCTGATCATGATATAAAGCGCTTCATTCCTCCTTCTGATATAGATCCCATCCTCATACACTTCACTATCATCCTCAAACACTTACAATACATTCGTTATTTTTTAATTAAAAACCAAAATATTCACTAGAAATAAGTTATATGGCAAAACAACGTTTTCCGGGTCAACTAGTACAATATAAAAATTTCTATTCTTAAACATTTAGATATATATATACACAAAAAAACATACATAAATTAAAAATTCAATAAATATTAAATTTTTATTAGTTATTAGTGCTATTAACTAGTTATTGTTATTAGTTTCATGTTTTGTTAATTATTCTCTAACACAAAAAAAAAAAATTACCCCATTTTTCGAATATTTAATGTTTACGAACTAAGCTCATATGTTAAAAACATTTCCAGTAGAGACTATAGATTAGACCAGGGGTTCTCACAAGCTCTTGGTTCACGACCCACTTAAGACCTTACAACTTGAGAACGATAAATTAAGTTTACGTGTTTCTCAAATATGTTAAAAAAAATCCAAGTTAAATTTCTACTTTGCTTTCAAATTGAGATGTATTTGGAAAAAACTTAATATTTGATAGCAAAAGTTATTTTTTTTTTAACATAACTATAAGTTAATTGTATTTTCTCAATTTGATATCAAATAGTATTGCCAGACTGAATTCAAGAAAATAGCGAAAATATTTGATATAAAATAATTATTATTTTCAGATAAGACCAACATATTTAAGAAAGGATTTGAAGAATTAGTCTTGGCCCAAAGATGAATTACACAAATTTACAAATTCGGGTAAACTTTTATACCTGAGCAGATGAGAACTAATTTTAATATAATTTGGGCGCTGAATTTAAATAGTTTCAAGTTCTCGCTACTTATAAACCAACGTATTGCTTCGTCCTTTCCGAATTCGGAAAATCAAAAAACAATTTCGTAGCATTGACCACTAATCTGTCGAGATTATTTAAAATTTATTCAAGCTATAAAATTTATTATAGAATCGGAATCAGTGCCCACAAAAGCACTATATTTGATACATATTTTTTATGTATAATAAGTCTTCTAATTATGGCCAAAATTCAGGGATCAAGTATAAATTATATTCGTAGCTACAGACTTAAATATAGTCGAGACTATAGACTAGATAATCGAATAGACTACAATCGAGACTACAGACAGGGTGTAGACTATATTCTAGGTTACAAACTAGACTATAGTCGAGGCTATATACTAGACGACAATCTAGACTATAGTCGAGGCTACTATAGACTAAACTGTAGTCGATACTATAGACTATAGCCGAGATTAGACAATATAGAGATTAAACTATAGTCGAGACTATATACAATACTACAGTCGAGATTATAGACTGCAGACTAAACTATAGTTGAGACTGCAGATTGAACAATAATCGAGACTAGACTAAAGTTTAGTATATGCAATTTATTATATATTTCGCAAACATCAACTTACTGGAACTGAACTAGGACTGAAGAACATATTATCAATGACAACCATGGGTTAAAAAACTACTTCTTCAGCTATTTTTCTTCCAATAACAACACATTTTTAAAATCATTACTGTTCTTTATTGATGGAAAAGTATTGGACTAGTTCCTCCGAGAATTATTTTCGTAAGATTACATACTGTATGTCAAATCTTTTAGACTTCAACTGAAGACCAATCCCAATTTTATCACATATTTGATCAACAACCGCATAATCTTTAAATTAATAATAGTGCAAAAATATTAAAACCATTTGAATTCTCATATTTTGAAACCTTTTAAACTAAATTTAGCTTTTTATTAAATTTTTTTAGTACATTTCATCTACTTAATACTGAAAAAAAAAAAAAAACAATTTTAGTATCAAAGTAAAAACTCTTTCTTCTTCTCTCCATTAGTAACTTGTTTTACAATTCATTTCACATAAATCAATCAATAAATTCTCTAGATGTGTGACTTGAGCATGAATGAATAAATAATCGAGTAAAGTGAACATACTGACTGAGTAAATATTGTATTGATTTTGGTAAATCAGAGTTTGTTACCTTTTAAGTATTATTTTGGTTTTTATTTTTGGCAGTTGTTGGTGGCAAAGGCCAGGAGAAAAGGGGCCAATTCTTAAAGAAAATTCTAGCACGTAGACAGCAATTTTGTTGTTGATTTTTTTCTTACAAGAAATACTTTCTCGGAATCTCTTTTTTCTTTCTTTTGCTTTTTTTTATAGAATTTTTGTGGTACGTTTGTCAATAAACATTTTTACACAAAATACATAGTTATTTGTTTTTTTTTTTTTTTTTTTTTTTTTTAATAGTAAAACATTGATTTTTTTTTACGACAATAAAAAAAATAACTGCAAGTTTAATGTTATGAATAGTATTTGAGGTTTTATTTGTTGTTGTTAGTCTATTTATAAATAAATGTGTAAAAATAAATTAATTCTTTAAGCGTTTTTTTAATGTCTTTTAATAGGTTACAGCTGAAAAGGTATTTAAATACAGGGAGGGCGTTTTTCTCTCTCTCTCTCTCTCTCTCTCTCACTCCCGAAAATACAATTCATTAGCAAAAGATAATTAGTTGTTTACTTTTCATGTCTACTATTTCATTTTCTACTTAATAAAAAAAATATTCTGTCCATATTGTTGTTTTTAAAAGATTCAATTAAAACTAATTTAATAATGAAAAATATTGACCTTTTTGCCATTAATATGATCATCATTAGCTCAATAATAATTATAGAATAGAGAAACTCAATCTAACTTAATATTGACATTAAAATGCCAGAGCAATTTTCCAAAAACATAAATATATTTAAATAGTTCTTTTTAGTTTGTAATGAAAAATACAAATAAATACTTGAACCATTAAACTTAGTCAGACCATTATGTTTGAAGAGTGGTTGCTAAAGTGGCAACAGAATTATTTTCATTTTAGTAATAAAATCTAAAAAAATATATATTTTTAGATCAGAAGCTAAGACTAGTTTACAGGTCAAAGGTTAAATAAACTTACCAGAAAATTACGAGAAAAAAGAAGTAAGAAAGTTATAGTAGGTCAAGCCCGACATGCCCTACAACATTATGTACGTGCATTAGACCTGTGGCCAATTGTTTGATATTAACTTATATTATTATATAAATTTATGTACTTTAGGGTGATTCCTGAAAGTGGGGTTTATATGGGTGCTATGGTCAATTATGGCTCGATCTTAATGAAATTTGGCACGAAGATTGATATTTATACAAAACTTTGCGCTATATTTCATTAAAATATTGATATATTTAAGGCATTTATAATCGTTAAACCCCCATTATGGTAGGACATTTATATGGGTGAAATAATGGACCGATCATAACCAATATCAATGGGCTTGATGCTTATGTCAAAATAATTATTATAATATATATATATGTTATAATACCCCAACCACCTATGGCGGTGTAGGGTATAAAAACACACAATTTTTAAAAAGTTTCCAAATTGGTAAGTTTTTGTAACTGCTTTACTTTGGCTATAGTTTTTCTTAGTTCTCTCCTACCTAGTTTAGATTAGATCCAGTCAGTTTTAGTTCAGTTCTAGTTTAGTTCCATATCAATTTTAGTTCAGTTCTAATTCAGTTTAGTCCAGTTCTAGTTCAGTTCTAGTTCAATTCATTTCTGCTCCAGTTCAGTTATATTGGGTAATTCAAGTAGACATACTTTTTTCAATAGCTGTTTTTTTTTTTTTTTTTTTTTGACAGATCACGTGTAAGTCGTGTCATGCTGTCATGTTATTTTTGTTTAGTATTGTTTGGCATTTCATAATGGAAAGACTTACGCCTGAACAACGTTTACAAATCGTTCAACTTTGTTACGAAAATTCACTTTCTGTGAGGAATGTGTTTCGTGCACTTCGCTCAACTTATGGTCAACATAATCAGCCTACAGAGCGTGCTATTCGCAACACCATCACCCATTTTAAGACCCAGCATTCGTTATTGGATAATATTCGACCGAATAGACCACTTCCAGCACGCTGTGAAGAAAATATAGCGGCCGTAGCTGAGAGTGTACACGAAGACCGTGGAGAGTCGATTCGGCGCCGTTCGCAGCAACGAACGTAACCGTCAATGGCGACAGACGGCGCCACTTCCCACACATCGCATCAATCAATGAATTTATTGAGAGAACACTTCGGTGAGCACATAATTTCACGTTTTGGGCCGGTCGATTGGCCACCAAGATCGTGTGATATCATACCGTTAGACTTTTTCCTGTGGGGATATGTAAAGTCTAAAGTTTATGCGGACAAACCCGCTTCGATTCAGGCCTTGGAAGAAAACATCACGCGTGTCATTCGCCAGTTACCAGTCGAAATGCTCGAACGAGTCATCGAAAATTGGGCTCAACGGATGGACCATCTGCGACGTAGCAACGGCTAAAATTTGATAGACATAATCTTCAAAAAATAAGTGCCAAAGAATGTTCTTTCAAATGATAATAAACATTCCCCATTAAATTTGAATTTTCTGTGCTTTTTTCTTTAAAAAAGTAGGGAACCTCGAAATGGATCACGCTTTACTTCTGTTATAGTTCAGTTCTAGTTCGATTCTAGTTCAATTGTAATTCAGTTCTAGTTCAATTGTTAACAAGCCCTCCATCTATGCTGCCGATCAGGCGAAGGTTTTGTCACAGAGATTGCAATTTCTGTCGAATGCTACTTACTTAAAAAATTTAAGTAAGTAGCATTCGTTTGTTCTCTTCTTTTCTTTGGAATCGAGAAACACAATGACTCTTAAAATTTCTTTTATTAAACTTTTTTCGTCCCTATACAAAAAAAAAGACTCAAGTGAAAGCAACGAGTATAATTAAATTGCCTTTCATTTTTGACAAGTGGCATGCAAATAAAACTCAACTTTTTATAACAGGATGTTGTTTGTTTGTTTGTTTTTGTAATGTTTAATGTTGAGGTTAAAATGGTGGTATTGTGTTCTTTCCTAGCTCCATGATGTCTCCGGCTTTGCTGTTTTTACATGTCTTATAAATGTTTATCTAGTAGTAGTAGTATCCGTCTGGCTTGTACGTCATTGGATCTGTACACGGTGGTTGCCTCTAAACAAATGACATTGTGTTCATTTTTT
This sequence comes from Protocalliphora azurea, assembly GCA_932274085.1. Taxonomy (NCBI): domain Eukaryota; kingdom Metazoa; phylum Arthropoda; class Insecta; order Diptera; family Calliphoridae; genus Protocalliphora; species Protocalliphora azurea. Next base: position 76,379,909 of record OW026523.1, on the reverse strand, counting down.
TGCTAATAAACTGAAATTGAATTAAAACCATCATCAAGAACAGCAGGCGGTATGCAGTTGTAAGAAAATATAATACAATACACATGCATAAAGAGAGATTTTAAAAGAGTGCATTCACTTTTTAAAATAATAACTTAAAAATAAATAACAACATTTTAAAATAGAAAATAAATATAAAATATAAATATAAAACGTTAAATATTTTAAATAGAGACCAAATAATTATATAATTTTGTTTAGGTTTCAACAAAACCAAAATGAATAACACACTACGAATGCTGATGAAGTGTGTAGCGGCAGAGAAAATACATATTACATTCTGCTGGTATCTAATTATAGTCCACAAACTCTGCTTTGATACTGCCAAACAGAGACAACAAGGCAATTTACGATTGCTAACTTGTTTTAATTTATAAACCTACTACTACTTAAAGTTAGCATAAACTTTCGTGCCAAAATCCTTAACTTTTCAATAGTTAAGTATAACCTTTAATTTACCTATTTATTTTGGAGAATATTTTTATTTAAAGAATTTATAGTTTTAAACTTATGCACACACAAAAATGGTATGATAAATTTTATGATTTGTGTTTGCTTTTTTATTATATTTTGGCAGTTTATTAGAAAACTCGTGACATTCAAATAATTGCAAATTAACTCTTTAAAAATTCAAAGTGCTTATTCCTATAAAGAATGAGATTTCCATACAGAGTGACAAAACCTTTCTCCACAACTCTACAGTAGCTTGGGTTCTAAAAAGGCCGATGTTGAAAATTTATATACTATTTAGTATCTTAAAGTGGAGACAGGATTAGAAAGGGTTCCTAACGCTCAGCCCAGTCAAAGCTTCCTTATATAAAATGTGGCATCCTTATTTTCCCAAGTGGCCGAAACTGACAGAGGTTTGCTATATTCCTCTAGAACGCGGATGTATTTCAATTCAGATTTTCGACTGTTCTATGCCGATTGTTCAAACGCTAAGGCGTTTCGACGAGAGTCCTCATAGATTTCGTTCGAAAGAGACTTTTGCTATGGATATCACATATTAGACATCAAATGAAGCCAAATGAAGACTTAAATGTACAAAATATAAAACCTATGGTGGTAGTTTAGTGATGGTTTGTAGATGTGTGTCCGCTTCTGGTATAATGGATAACCAACTATATTTATCTATTTTAGGTATAACCTTCATGCCAGTGCTACAAAAAAGGGCCAGCAAAAAGAAGAATTTTATTTTCAACAGGATAATGATCCCTCAGTACCGGTTGAGTCACCAAAGTTCCACATGAGAACCAGTTGACACCACCACACTCACTATATATTAGTTGAGAGTCAATTTCTAACATAATAATAACAGTCTGTGGATGAGTGTTGAAGGCTATAAAACTTAAGATACGTTTGAAGAGCGTGGGTTCGATTCAGGGTGCCGCCATCATCGACATTAACGAAAAATTATAAAATAAAAATAAATATAATTCAATAAAAATAAAAACTAAAAAACAATTTGAAAAGTAAACAATTTTTATCAAATTTTTATTATATTAATCGACTCTGAACATGTCCTCTAGGACCAGTTCTGTGAATTGCCCTGTGACCTGTCACGTGATTAGTTTTGAACCGGTTCTTTTTCCTCTGGGGCAAACATTTCCGAACGCTTCCTCAAAGTCCTGACTTAAAGTGCGGGAACATCAAAATTCATCGGGGACCGAATTAAAGAAAATTCGGCAAGATGAATAGTCAAAAACATCGGTCGAGAAGTGTCAGAATTTAGTAATCCCAATGCTAAGACCCTGATGGTTATCACACCTAATACTAAAAATTCTACTTTATATAAAAAAAACTAGTGTAAAATGAAAAAAGTAAAATACTTTTTCGGAATAACAAAGTAGTGATAAATTTATAAAATGTTAAAAAACTCCCAAAGTTTTAATGTGATATAAGTTTTTTGAAAACTGTATTAATATTTAAGATGCCTATTTTTATATTTAATAAAAAATTAACGCTTTTTTCTTTAAACCTGTTTTTAAACGAGCTTTTTTTCTTAATTTTAAGTCATTTTTCTTAGGCAAAATATTTTATTGACTCACTGTATACACCATGACTCATACATATAAATTAGTAAATTTTTATTTTTAAATAAAAAATTAGTTATTTTAAGTGAACATTAACATCAGGTAAATTAAAAAAATTTATTATTTACGAATTGGATTTTTTTGTTTGGTTTGTCTTCTACTAAATGCTGCAAAAAGTATCCAAAAATGTTGAAAATGTTGAACACGTCATTTCAGATACCTTACAAAAGTATTTTAATTTTTTTAATTTTTTGCATTTAAAAATATTCAAAAATCATGAAAGGCAAAAAAAAAAGATATAATTTTTTGTATAAATTATTATAAATTAAGCGAATTTCTCTACATTTATCGTGTAAAAAAGAAATTTGGAACAAACAATTCCTACATGATTTCCTAAACATAAAACTTTTTTAATGGGAAATATAAATGGACTTTGTAATACATGTAATAAATTTTGACATCCCAAGTGGTGTTGATTGTAGGGTATACAATTATTCGGGTTTTTATATTAATCGGTTAATTCGACAAATAATTATTTGAGGTTAAAAGATGATCGGTTAATATCTGATTAATGAAAAATTATTCGATTAACCGAATAGTCTTGGTGATACATATAAAATTTACACTATACTGTTATATACCGATTATAGTATTTAATATATTGAAACAGTCATTAAGAACAGTCTTCCTCCATTTGTATGAAAAAATTGAATTTTTTTGACCTAATGCAAAATATTCTCTTAATTAAACTTTATTTAAAAAATTCAGTCTTTTTAATGCAACTCAACTTATTTTCTGTGTGATAATTATTTCTGTGATAAAAGTCAAAACTAATATTGATGTTTTTACATAATTTTTTTTTTTTTTTTTTTTTTTTTTTTTTGGAAAAATTAAAATATTAATGAAAAAGTGAGGAAAAAGATGAAATAAAATCACCACAACTAGTAACCTGGCCCACTTTAAATTCAGGCGAAAAGCCTATGAATTTAACATTAGAGTGTCATTGGGGGAATGTTGTTCATTTTTGACAACTTAAATGTTGTTTTTAACTATTATTATTACTCCTCTTACGGTTGTTATTAAAGATACGAGTAAATAATTATAATAAATAATTATAATAATTATAAAGAAGTAAGATAATTCAAAATTCATGTCTTTTTTTAAATATTTCTTTAAGTATCTTCTGTTTCTTAGACTTTTTTATGTTTCTGAACAAATATTTAAGAAGTATTAAAAATCAAGTAAATATTGGATCAAAGAAGTAATTTAATACCGTAATTTTTATAATGATGTTAAAAATAACTACTAGAAAGATTCAAATTATTCATTGGATACTTTTGATTATTTTCATTATTTTTTGCTGAGGACTTACATAACTTTGAATGTACCTTAGTCAAAACTATGTGTTCAGAATTTCTATTGTCACAAGTTTAAGTATTTATGACCTTTAATATTATAATCTTTTCATTTCGCATTTTATTGAATATTGTATCACAACAAAAAAGTCAATAAGATCCTGAAATTGTGATCCAGAAGTTGTGTAAATTCGGGTCATTTCCAATGAATATAATATGGGCTTCTCATTGATACCAATTAACTGAGAAGAAAGTCAGTTTAAGATTTCGTACAAAATTACAATGGCAGCACAAAGAAATTAGTTTTAATTTTTATATAAACCAACATATTTTTTAATAAAAAAAAAACTATGCATTTCAATATATTTTTTTTTTTATTTATTTAAAGCAGTTGTTTTCAATAACAAGTATTTGAAAAAATAACAACCGAATATCAATATTTTATTTGCATTTTTTTAATTATATCTTTTGATGCTGTTTGTGTTACTAATAATGATAAAAATTACTTATATTTATTTTTGCTATGATATAACAGACATTAAAAAAATATATTTGACATAAATATATCTTATAAATAAAAAAGAATCTAAATTTATAACTCCAGAAAACTTAATTTCGGTTAATCGGTCATTCGACACAAATCATTCGGTTTATTCGTTATTCGACAGACAGACAGTTTTAAGTTATTCGAACAGTTAATAGACCAAAATTAATCGGATAACAGATTGACGGTTAATCCAATGGATACCTTAGTATGTACCTTGGTTCATTATTTTGTTAAAAATTAAAAATCTTCAACATTAAACCCATTTTAATGAAGTATTGGTCCCCATATTCTATGAAAACTTTTAGCTGTTATCAAATTGGAGACTTGAATACCGACTACAAAACTACAAGGCCATATGGTGTAACAGTATAAAACGTAACATAAGGTATTTTTGAGTTACTTAACTATAAGTCTTCCAAACTATCAAAAAAAATCTAAAAATTACCGAAAAAGTTAACTTTGTCAAAATAAAATTTAAAATTTTCCGCTACAACATTTTTCGAGTTCAAGTCGTTAGTCCAAAAATGATATGGCTATGTAACTAGAAATATAAAGACAAACACAATTATGTCGTGGTATATATTGGAGCTGTATAGTCAAGTCAAGTGTGGTATTCCCCAAGTTTATCAATGGCTATATATCGGGTAGATATTTCTCAACATCTTGAAATAAATTTTTGATACCAACGATATTAAAATGGTTTTGATATTTAAGATATTTTATTTTTAATGGAGCAATGGACTAGGACGCCTCAAATATGATATTGTAATAAAAACATCTTGTAAGCAACGAAATACCTATTATTTTTTAGTATAATGACAAAAAAAAATTTAAAGAAGAAAAGTAGGAGTGCTCTTCCAATATGAAACTTCTAAGTCCATTAAATAAACAATTGGAATAAATATCCCCTTTAACGTTAAATTGGAACATTTAACAGTGATACTTATGACCTGAGATTAAGAAATCCTACAATATTGTCATCTATATATATATATATATATATATATATATATATATATATTATATATAGATATATTATATATCTATATATATATATATATATATATATATATATATATATATATATATTTATATTTATATACTATATACATATTTATATATATAGATATATTATATCTATATATATATTATATATATATATCTATATATTATATATAAATATATATATATATTATATATATATATATATATCTATATATATATATATATATATATATATATAGATATATTATATATAAATATATATATATTATATATATATATATATATATATATATATATATATATATATATATATATATATACTATATATATATATATTTATATATATAGATATATTATACGTATATACATTTCAGGAATTTCTTGAAAACAATGCAATATTTTTGATTGCAATCTCTGCATTTTGCACAATTCAATTACTAAATCTAAGAATTATTCTTTTAAATCGCTAAAAAAAAACCCCTTTTTTATAAAAAATTTTGAAAAATTCAAATACTTTAGTGAGACACTGTATACACAAAAGTCCTTAATGAAAACTCGTTTAAATAGAAATGTTAATTACATTTTAGCACAACTTTTCTTTCGAGAATAACTCATTTCATAAAAATTGTATTCAAATTTGTTAAAAGTCCCAAAGGTTTGCTTGCCAATTTTACATTCTAAGCACCACAATTAGTCATATTTTTTTATTTTTTTATCATAAAGCCTACTCAAATTAAATGTAAATAATACTTTTTTTTATCAAAAAATATTAACCAACAAAGAACTGATTCACTAGACAACAATAACTGCTAACCAAAACCAGTGTTGCCAAAACTTTCGAGGCCATTCCCACCAGATTGTATTTGAAAAACCGCTAGAAACCGCCTAAACCAAATAAGAACGCTGATTTTTACCGATAAAATATTTCATATTAAAGGAACTAATAAATTTTTTAAGTATTAAAATCATTATTTTAAGAACTTAAATACATTCCATTCCATACATTCTCTTTTTTTTAGATATTACTATATTTGGCTAATATAGACATATAAAGCATTTGTAGGTAAAACCAATTATGTAATTCTCTAAAAAATTTTGTTTTCTGTATGTTTATACTGCAAAAATGTCTTTTTTCGAATCGAATTCCACATTAGGCCTCCAGGGTTTAAAAGATTTTTGCACACAATAATGTTGATTTAAATTTTTGAGAAAAAACATTTTAATTTTTATACCTTTTATAGAAAAACTGCTGATTTTAGATATAATTTCCAGGTTTTAAGTAACTTCATATTTTAGATAAATTAGTTAATTGTAGAAGAAAAAATTACTTTAAATTTTCTTATTTCTGCTTTTAGAATAAAAGAAAAGTCGCTAAATAAATGATACAGCTGGAAAAATCCCCTTAGCGGTTTTTTATGGAAAGTACCCAGATCTAACATTAAAACCGCCGTTTGGGCAACACTGAACCAAACCCAATAAAAATGACAATGACTCATATACGAGTAATAAACAACAACAAAAACTTTATTATGCATACTTATTTTTATAGGTACTGTTGTGTCTTAAGCTGTAGTTTAAGAAGAAAAAAAGTTAAAAAAAGGTTTATTAAAAAAAAAGAGAAACAAATCACCAACAGTCGCTAGCTATTTTTATCAACAAATTTCTTGTAGTTCTTTTCTTGTTTTATTTATTTGTTGTACCAGTTTATAAGCGTACTTGGAATTGTTTCTCTTTATTTTGTTTTAGTATTTAAAATAGTTTGTTATTGTTATTATTGCAGTTTTTTTTTTTTATTATTTTTAACTCTTGTCAAAAACATGTCTATAATACAAATATGAGCAAAAGTATTATGTTGTTATTCTTCATGTTTTTCTTGTTTTGCATTCACTTAGCTCTTATGTGAGTACATTGGGTGAGTGAGTGGTTGAATAAATGAATGAAATTGCATACATACATATATTCTGCCGCCATATGCAGTGCTTTTTAGCCGTTATTTTTAACTTTTTGTTGTTTGGATGCAATTTTTTCTTTTTGTTTATTTGGCTTTTTTTTATTGTGAAACAAAATACTTGTTTTATTTGTACATAGAATTGTTCAATTGAAGATGTTTATGGGGCTTTTTTATGTTGTTGCTATTGTTTGATATTTAATATTTTTGCTAAGAAAATAACAATAAAATGATGATGTTAACAATCATGTTGATGATTATGATGTTAAGAAACCTATTTAATTTTGCAGACTTTTTGTTTGTTTTTTAACTTTATGGTGATGAAATTGTTTACGAAATACATAAATATTTTTTGTTTTTTTTTTTTTTTTTTTTTTGTAAATTTTTAAATATTTTTTATGTATAAATTCTCATCATTTTACAAGGGTTGCGTTAAAAGTATATTTTCCAAGCGGTTAATTTTATCAACTACTTACAGTATGTCAAGATATTGTTTTTACATTGAAAGAAAACATGATATTTCTATAGTTTGGCTTTTAAAAAGTATATAATTTTCAGCTAATGTAATATTTTTTAATACAAATATGTTAACTAATATATGTATTTATTAATATATAACACAAAGAAAAACGACATAAATTTTAATTTATATATAAAACACAAACTAGCTAATACAAGTCTTTATTAAGAAAGTCGTATTCAAAAAAAACTGTTTTCAGTCTACATTAACTAATAAACTGTTTTTTTTTTTTTTCTTTTTTTTTTTTTTTTTTTTTGAAACCTTCTCTCTCATTTATATCGTCAGTGTTGTAAATAGTTAGAATAAATTATTCGTTAACTGTCTTATTCCATTACTAACGTTCTAATGTTTTGATGATAAATAAGTTTTAATTTAAAAATAAATAATTATATTTACATAAGCTAAAAGCTTATGTAAATATAATTATGTATAAATTAAATACTTTTATTTAATTTTTGTTGGTTGTAATTATAAGTATCCGAATAACGAATATTCTGTGATAAAATCAGCAAGACTATTTCATATTTGATTTTGTTTACATCATTTTTGTTAAAATTTTGTTAAAATTTAACTATTTTGATAATTTTTTTATTAAAATATCCAATTTTTAACCCGAAAAAGTCGCACATTTGTGATTATGACGAATATTTGGTTCACATGCGTGCAGCCGGAATATTGGTATTTTAATCCAAAACAGTAAAAATAGAATTTTCTCATAACTACAATATGCAAATTTACATATATCGCTTTCACTCAAAAACATATTTTTTTTTGTTTTTTTACAACATTAACTGATAATATTCGTGCAAGTTTGAAAGCGAATACATCCTCTATATATTTCAAAAATGGTTACAATAAAGACCATTTAATTAGTCTCTAAATAACTTTCATGATTTGTTGCTACAAGTGAAGCTCCTGAGGAACTTTTAACGAACTTAGGCGGTTACCATTTAAATAAATTTTAAATGATAAATATTTTTGCAACTTTTATTTTTTTATTCATTTGAAATAAAATTTGAAAAACATCTCATCAGGGGATGAAAATTATCTTTAGAATGTCAAAATATGCTCTAAAAAACTTAAATATTCCCTTAAAATAACAGAATATGCTATAAATATGCTCTAATAATAACTATAGGCACAAAAACGCATTTAAAGGTGGCATATGCAAACACATGCTCTTACAAATTGAGTCCGAAATGCTTTATTTGTTCTGAAACGGATAAATATTTTACCGATGGCTTAATTCGAAGCGCAGGAATCATGCTTTAGCAGCGGTATCTTGTCTTGAGACGCACAATGAAGTGTCTGGTGGAAAAAATTCCAAAAAGTTATTTTAAAATTTAATAACAAAATGTACATCAAATGATAGTTAAGACTTTCAACATTCAAGATGTGTCTCGCTTTTTACTGTGCAATTAGTCTAGGAGTAGGACGTCTCTAAAGTCGAGGAATTTTTTAAGTATTATTAAAATTTTAGTTAGCAAATATTCAATTTAGGGAACACAGTAATAACAATATAGCAATTTTATTTCCACTTTCGATTTGAAATCACTTCAAAATACAGAACATGCCCTTTATGAGATATGAATATTAAAAAACTATAACATGAGATTTTCAATAGTTTTTAAAATCTTATACATGCTAATGTTATTTTACTGTCATTCATTTCGAGGTTTATTTTGATGACCCTTTTGGTACATTTTTGATCGTAATTTGGCATTAAATAAAAATGTTCAATTCCCATCACTGGTGTCGACCTGTATTAAAGAGATGAAATGTGATATTTTTGAGATTCGTAAATTGATAAACAGCATTGATTCATCAACCAAAACTAAAATTGGTGCTCTTAGTAAAAAAAATTATAAATTTACACCGTAGGCTTAATCGAGCTGACATTGTTGTTAGTGATGTGGCGTCAGGGTTGGATGATCTCACGTCAACTATTTTTTCTATGTGCTCCTTTTTTGAATTGACGGCTCTAGTAGAGATATATACAATGTTTGCTATATGAAAGAGTATTTTAAAACTAGAACGTTGAAAGTGTCTGATATGGTATTGCTTACCGTGGTACAGCTACTGTGCAGAAGGCGATTTAGTTGAATTTTCCCCTAGTGGTGATAAAATTTGTTTTAACGGCGATATTGTACCTTGAATTTATTGCTTTTAATATTGATTTTTTTTTGTTTATCATTAAGACAGATATTTTTAATCTATGCGAGTCTTTTTAATTAATTAATCTTTCTCTATCTCTCTATGAAGTGTTTTTTGGTCACATTTGATACCTGGTTTTTTGTTATGGTTAGTTTGTTAATGCATTGTTTTAAAATATACGACTATCTTTATTTTTGTTCCCCATGCTACTAATGAACGTTTTTCACTATGTCTATAAATAATGACAATATTAGTCCTGTTGTATACAATATCGCTTTTTTATTTTATTAGAATTATTCAAACACATTAAAAGTTGCTCACATGAGTTGCCGAAGTATTAAGCATTGTGTAAAATTTGATTTGATCGCTATTTCTAAAACATGGTTAAAACCTCATATGTTGACACTATATCTTAGTAAGCCTGGTTATTCTTTAATAAGAAATGAAAGATTAAATGCTCGTGGAAAGGACGTAGGCATTTATGTTTCTAAGATTCTAAAGTATGAGGTTATTCTCAGGGTTTCTGAACCTAATGACTTTGAGTCTTTATTCATTGAAATAAATAACATTAACATTAAAACATTGTTTGGGGTCATTTACTTGCCCAATGATGACATAAATTCTTTTGAAAACTCTCATTTTGATTTGTTTGCGATGTTCTCCGTTATTATAGTTGTAGGTGATTGCAACTGTAATATTTTTAATATTTTTAAAGCTGGCCAGATAAGATAGCTGTGTTCTAGGTGTAGCTTGTCGCTATTTCACAACTCTAAACCTACTTATTTTGATATTGGCCATCGATCCACTTCGCTATTGGATTTTCGGTTGATAAGTGATACGTCAAAGATCATATATTAGGATCAGGTATAGTGCCGCTCCATATCCCATCACAAGTTAATATATGCAGTTTTTCTTAATAGTTTGGAATCTTTTCCTTAGTATTTTGAATATCAAAATTATAATAATATTGAGTGGGATAATTTGATAACGATTAAGAAGTTGAAAGATCTTTTTAACTTTTCAAAGTTAGCTTATTTGTAGTAAAATCATAACAATTTGGAATCTAATATTATTATATTATCTAATATTAATTAATAATATTAATTATACTCTTTCTTGTTTTTCGGATTGGACATCTAGAAATTCCTTGTCTATTAATTATGCTAAGACCAAAACCATAATTTTTGGAAATAGGTCTGTTGTTAATATTTCTGTTGATGGACAGAGGATTATATTTCCTGATAGCCTAAGGTGTTTAGGAATACATATTGATAACTGGCTTACGTTTGACTCTCATGTTAATTATATTTATGGAAGAGTTATTGGATTACCGCTAAATGTGTGTGTACATAAATTCGAATTTAACTAGCAAAGACAAAAACCAAATTTTTTAACAGAGCACTATAGACAAATTAACAGAGCTACATTTTCATAAAAGATGAGAATTCACTAAGGTTTTGTGGCCATATCTAGATTTAGATTAATGGCTAGGATATGACTCTAAGTGAAAATAGTGGCCCAAGGGCCACCCCATGAAACAATACTTGTGGTATATCTGAAATAATTTTGGAATTTGAGAAAATTAATAGTTTTGAAAATACAAATCTGGGCAGAATTGGTTGCCATTTCTGAAATTAGGTGAATGGCTGGAATATTACACTTAGTAGAAATGGTGCTTCAAGGGCCAGACTATGGAACCTTATTAGTGGCATATTTGAAATAATTTTAGAAATTAAGAAAATCAAATTTTTGTGAAAACTTAAATCTGGCCGGAATTGGTGGCCATTTCTGGAATTAGGTGAATGATTGGGATATGACACTTAGTGGAAATGGTGGTCCAGGGGTTACTCTATGGAACAGTGTTAGTGGTATATCTGTAGTAATTTCGAAATTTGGGAAAAGTAATATATTTTTTTTTAAATTCAAATGTGGACAGGATTGGCGGCAAATTCTGGAGTTAGGTGAATAGCTGGGATATGGCACTATGTGGAAATGGTGGTCCATTTGGCCAATCTAAGGAACCATAGTAGTAGCATATTTGAAATAATTTTAGAAATCGATAAAATTAATTATTTTGAAAATACAAATCTGGACAGTATTAGTGGCTAAATCTGAAGTTAGGTGAATGACTGGGATATGACACTATGTGAAAATGGTAGACCAGGGGCCACTCTATGGAACAGTATTAGTGGTATATCTGAAATAATTTTGGAATTTAAGAAAATCTAATTTTTGGGAAAATTCAAATCTGGGCAGAATTGGTGTCCACCACTTCCACATAGTATCATATCCCGGCCATTCACCTAATTCCAGAAATGGCCACCAATCCTGCCCTGTATTTTAATAAATATTAATTTTCTTAATATTAATTTTCTTAAATTTCTAAATTATTTCAAATATGCTTTTACTATGGTTCCATAGAGTGGCCCTCTGCCCACTACTTTCACTTAGTGTCATATCCATTCATCTAAATCCAGATATGGCCACGAAACATTAGGGAATTCTCAACTCATGTGAAAATGTAGTCCTGTTAATTTGTTTACAGTGCCCTGTTAAAAATTTTAGTTTTTGTCTTAGCTAGTTAAATTCTATCTTCACACACATTTTTAAAGTCCTACCCACAGTTTTTTATAGTTTAACAGAAGTATGTTAACGGCTTTGCAGACCTCTGTTAAACGTAAAGGTTTGTGTCTATGGTTTCATATTTAAAATTTATCTTCATACACATAAATATATAAACTATAATTGATACAAAAATCAAATTAATGGTATTTGTATTTGCTTTATGTTCAGTAATTAAAAAATATAAGTTTAATTATAAATTACATTAATTAGATGCATAAACTCATTTGCAATTCTTCAACTGCATTTTTGGCAGAATTTCTTCTATAAAAATTTTTTTAAAAAATGTTTTATTAAATTTTGCAATTATACTAATTATTTCAACTTCCAACCCACACTGTTAAAGGATCTGAAAAGTGGAGGACATAATGGGGTGCCTTATCTATCATCTCCAAAGAGTTTTGTCCGCCCACCTAATCTTGTTTCCGTGGAATCTGGATTAATTTCATTCAGAAACCCAAATTTTAAATTTTTGAAAAATGATTATAACTCCTTCCAACTCAAACTGTTAAAGGATCTGAAAAGTGGAGGACATAGTGGAATGCCTTAAAAAGTTTTGTCCGCCCACATTGCCTTGTTTCCCTGGAATCTGGATTCATCATCCCACTCAGAATCCCAAATTTTAAATTTTTGAAAAATGTTTATAACTCTTTCCAACTCACACTGCTAAAGGATCTGAAAAGTGGAGAACATAGTGAAATGCCTTATCTATGATCTCCAAAAAGTTTTGTTCGCCCACGTTGCCTTGTTTCCCTGAAATCTGGAGGACATAGTGGAATGCCTTATCTATCATTTCCCAAAAGTTCTGTCCGCCCACGTTTCCCTGGAATCTGGATTCATTCCACTGAGAATCCCAAATTTTAAATTTTTGAAAAATTTGTATAACTCCTTCCAAATCACACTGCTAAAGGATCTGAAAAGTGGAGCACATAGTGGGATGCCTTATCTATCATCTCCAAAAAGGTTTGTCCGCCCACGTTGACTTGTTTCCCTGCAATCTGGATTCATCCCACTCAGAATCCCAAATTTTAAATTTTTGAAAAATTTGTATAACTACTTCCAACTCACACTGTTAAAGGATCTGAAAAGTGGATGACATAGTGGGATCCATCTTCTGCAAAAAAGTTTTGTCCGCCCACGTTGCCTTCTTTCCCTGGAATCTAAATTCATCCCACTCAGAATCGCAAATTTTGAATGATCGTCAAATTGATGTTTTAAAGGCAATTCTGATAAAGTTGCCTGAATTTAAGATAGGTGAAGATATTTCCTAATGGTACTGGTTTTCTGGACCCATTTGGTCTAAAAATGTGTTCCTAATTCTATTTTTATTGAATATATCAGTTTTTCCATGCTTATCAGAGCTATGTTAACGAGTTAACGGACCTCTGTTAACTAACATGGTTTGCGTCTAGGGTTATAAATTTTAAAATTTTTCTTGACACACATAAATTTATCTTCACACACATCTTTAAGGAGACTCCCGAAAGTGGGCTTATATGTGAGCTATGGTAAAGTATGGAGCGATCCTCATAAAATTTGTCACTGTGATTTCTACTTATATAAAACTTATTTGTGTCAAATATAAACTTGATACTAATATTCGTATGGGATTTATGCATGTTAAAGTGATTTTCAGAAGAGGGTTTTATATGGATCTATGGTCAATTATTGACCGATCTTCATAAAATTTGGCACAAAAATTGATAGTTAGACAAAACTTCCTTCCGAATTTCATTAAAATATTGCTAAATTTAAAGCATTTATGATCGTTCCGGGAGGATATTTGTATGGCGGCTAGGTGAAATAATGGACCGATCATTTCGATAGGCTTGTCCTTGCGTCATGAAAGTCCTACGTGCCAAATTAAATTATTTTTAAAATTGCAACCTGTACCTGACGGACGGACAGACATCGTTAGATCAACTCAAAAAATGATTTTGAGTTGATTTGTATACTTTAAAGTGTGTGTTGGAGGATTTTTTCTGAGCACAAACCGTTAAAACCGTTAAACACCGAAACGATATATGCAACAACAAACATAAGCAACAGCTGTTTCTTTTTTTTCTTTTTTTTTTTTTTTTTTTTGTTTTGTATAAAAACAAAAATAAATATAACATAAACATACTAACATTCTTACAACAATGATAATTAACAAACAAATGTTAAACGTTTAACTGTTTCCGAAGGTTAACAGAAAATATAAAACGAATGAATGTCATTTGAACAAAAAATGTATCCAAAGGAGAGGGGATATGTTTGTTTGAATAATACACCAGAGCAAAGGGCAAAAGAAAAAATTAAAAAGGGCGGTGGTAAAGAAGACGCGCGCCTGTCTGCTGCCACCACTATAACTATTTAATAATAAAATAGTTAAAAGAGCATATAGTGCAGAGTTTTTGGAACAAAATATTAAATTTTGTGAAATAAATTTTTGTTGTTTTAGATAACAGTTGATATCATTTAAAGCGGTATGAGTGTGTGTACATTTAAAAAGGACTTGTTTAGTTAAAGGCACTAATAGTAACCCTGTTAGATAATAATAGGAATTTTAAGGGAATGGGTTGGGAAAAAAGTTTTGTGTTTAAAAAAAAACAGGTCATTCGTTTTCTTTTTTGGTAAGAAAGCCCCAAAAATGTTAGTATTTTATATTAAAAACCATAAAAGAAGGGGGAACAAAGTCAGCTTTTGTAAGAAGTGCGAGATGAAAAAATTTAACAAAACTTGTTGGTTTATATCAAATTATAAACTTTCATTAAAAAGAAAATTTAACGAAAATTTCTTAAATTCTATAAGTAAAAAAATTTATCGCAAATTTTCTTTAAATAAAAATTTATCGAAAAAAAAAATAAAAAATTTATCGAAAATTGTACATAATTGTACATTTATATAAATTTATATATTATATAGGAAAATTTTCGAAAATATTCAATAAATAGAAATTTTAGCGAAAATTTTCTATAAATAAGAAATTTATTGAAAATTTTCTATAAATAGGAAGTTTATCGTAAATTTTATAAATAACAAATTTATCCTAAATACAGGAAATTTCTCGAAAATTTTTAATTTATTGAACATTTTCTATTAATAAAAAATTAAACGAGTTTTCTATAAAAAGGAAATTTGTCGAAAATTTTCTTTAAATAGGAAACATATCGAAAATTTTTTATAAATAGGAAATTTATCGAAAAATTTCTATAAATATGAAATTTGCTAAAAATTTTCTAAAAATAAGAAAATTTATCGAAAATTTTGTATAAAAAGGAATTTTATGAAACATTTTACATAAATAAGAAATTTCCTGCAAATAGAAGATTTATGGAAAATTTTCTACAAATAGCAAATTCATCAAACATTTTCTAAAACTGGGAAATTAATTAAAATTTCCTATAAATAGAGAATTTATCCAAAAATTTCTATAACATATTTATTAAAAATTTTCTATAAATCGGCAATTTGTCGAAAATTTTCTTTAAATAGGAAATTTATCGAAAATTCTGTAAATAAGAAATTTATCGAAAATTTTCGACAAATAGATAATTTATAAAAAAGGAATTTTTCATTTTCCATAAAAAGCAATTTATGAAATATATTCCATAAATAGGAAATTTATCCTAAGTTTTCTATAAATAGGAATTTTATCGTAAATTTCCTATAAACAGGAAATTCATCGAAAACTTCTAAAAATAGGACATTCTCCAAAAATTTCCTATGTGGAAATTTTGTACAAAATAATCTATGTTTGGGAAATTTATCAAAAAGTTCCTATAAATAGAAAATGTATGTAAAATTTTCTGTAAATAGTAAATTTATCTAAAATTTTCTATATATAGAAAATTTATCTAAAAATTTTTCGTAAAGGGGAAATTTATCAAAATTTAAATAGGATATTTATCGAAAATTTTCTATAAATAGCAAAGTCATAGACAATATCCCGTAAATGGGAATTTTATTAAAAATTTTCTATAATAACGATATTTATTATCTAAAATTTACGATAAATGGGAAATTTATCCAAAATTTGCTATAGTAGGGAAAATTATCGAAAATTTCATATAAATTTTAAATTTATGGAAAATGAGAAATTTATAGAAAAATTCTTATAAATGGAAAATTTATCGAAAACTCCTTATAAATGAGAAATTTATCGAAAACTTTTTATAAATGGGAAATTTATTAAAAAGTTTCTATTAAGTGAGAAATTTTCTAAAGTTTTTTTCAAATGTGTAAAATTCCAACGGAAAATTTATCGAAAACTGTCTGTAAATGAAAAATTTATCGAGAATTTTCTTTAAGTGGGAAATTTATCGAAAACTCCCAATAAATAGAAAATGTATAAAAAATTTCCTATAAATGGAAATTTATCGAAAATTTCCTATAAATAGAAAATATATCGGAAATTTCGAGGAAGTTTATCATAAATTCAATTCATCGAAATTATTCTATAAAAAAAAATACAAAGAAAATTTTCCATAAAAATGAAATTTAACATTTTCTAAAAAATTAAAATTTATCGAAAATTTCTATAAATAAAATTTCAAAAAATTCCCATATCTGACGAAAATTACAAAATTTTCCCTATAAAAAATCTATCTCCCCGAATTGGTGATAATTTTCCCTTTGGTAGCTTTAATTAGAATTTAGAATCTAGAAATATTCTTTTAATTCCTTCGAATTTCATATATTTATTGCATTTTTTCATAACGCACTCTTTATAAAAAAGGAAATAAAATAACGTTGACAACAATGACGTATGTATGCGATTATGGATTACAAGAAACAAGTAAAAACTATACAACTTTTTTAGTTCTAGGGAATTTCAAATTATTATTTTTTTTTTTACTTACACTTCTAAAATACGATCGCCTTTTTTAATGCCAGCCTTTTCGGCAGCACCATTTTCCAAGACGGCACTGACATGCTGTAGTGGGGCGTATAGTTCGCCATTGATGGAACGTAATTGACCACCTTCGGATACTTGACCACGCACATTGAAACCGAAACCCGTTTCCGTTTTATAAATGGTTACAACACGAGGTCCAGCATTGGCCAAAGTTGAGGAATCGCCCATGGTTCCTAACAATCAAGTAAATGTTTTTTTTTATTATTATTCTACTATAAAAGTCACCAAAAACACTTCTGCTCAAAAAGAATTCTGGATTTTCTGTTTGGTTTTTTTCTACGACTGGTTTTTTGTTTGTTGATTGATTTCTTGTTTCTATTATATTATTACTTCACACTATTTTTCTTTTTTATATATTTTGGATTTTTTGTAATTGTTGTAATTTAATACAACTTTTATTTGCGTAACTCCTTTTTTTGCAATCAAGCCATTCACCACTTTTTTTTTCTTATTTTGTGTAACAAGCACTTGCAAACAAACACTCACTCTTTTTTCACTTCTATGTTTTTTCTATTACCTGCTCTTTTTTGCTTTCTTGTTTAATTATTATAAATTATTTTTTAAATTTATTTATTATTTCTAATTAAATTTCTCAACTTATTTCCATAATTTAATTTGCTCTATTTTTATTTAACTGTGCTATATAATTAAATTATTCTTTTATTAAATTTATTTTTTTCTTTTATATTTCTGTACTTGTTTTCCGCAAAAATCGTGTTTCTGCCTTTCTTTTCTTTTAAATGCAGGCAAATAAATGCCAAAGAATAAACGTAGAGAAAGATGTGGAATTAAAAAAATGAGTAACTGAGTTACTCTTAGGTAGTTGGAGGAAATAGCAGTGGAAATAACAGGGTACTTCAGAGATTTCAATTAAAAGGTAATAATTGAGATTTAGCTATAAAAAGTACTTTTTTAATGATTACAATTAAAGTGTTTTTATTGTATTGCTTGATTATTTATTATTTTATAACGCTATGTCCAGGCAAGTATATTCTATATCAAGACAAACCTCAAAAATTTATCTGAATTTCAAACAGTTTGTATATTTATCAACTAACGTATGTCATAATAAACCAAAGTACCAGCAACAGCCAAATATCGTCTTTTGTCAAACAAAAGTTGTCAAAGCTCGAGCATGACAACTTTGTCCTGATGCTGCAATACTACGAATAAATTCTATCTAGATAAATTTTTGTTTTGATAAAATGTTGACCTTTGTCTTAAAATATATATATTGCTTATTTGGAAACTAGGTAATATTAAGCCTAATAGAAAAAATAACAAAATTTTAATTCTATTAAAATTGAATACGATTTTGCAAAATATCTAAATCCCTTAATTTTTATATTGAGTTAAGTTTCGAGAAATGTGCTGTTAGTTGCAAACCAGATTCTGCGGTTTAAAATTAGTAAACAAATCAAATGTTTTAGTGTGAAGATGAACTTTATAGACGTGGATGTTCCACCCATATAACAAATTACGAAATAATTGTGAGGGGTTCTTTGCTTAAAATATAAAATTAAAAAATATAACTTATTCCAAAAATTATTTATAAAAATTCATAACAAAACATTATTTATACAATTTCTATTTTATTATTAAACCGTTTTTTGTAATTTATTTTGCTCACTGTAGCAGCAAAACTATTGGTTTTCACCATTAAAATATACAAAGATATGGCTCTGCATGATAATGCAGTTCATAAAAATACTGTTATATATGTCGATAATTATGTACTTATGTACATTTAAATAAAGAAAATCTTGCGTTATAATTTTTAATAATTATCATATCAAAACATCATAAATTTTGTATAACAATGTCTTGAACGCATTTTGAAATATTATATATTATGATTGAAAAAAACACACATTTTTTACTTTTTCCATACAAATCAAAAACCACTTTAAGCTAGTTTTCATAAAAAATCAAATAAAGACTAATAAAATAACTATTTATGATACATCCTGTTCAATAGATTTCAGGACATTAAACTTTTATATAATGCAAATAAAAATAATTTTGCATTATATAACATTTCATTTGCTGCACATATTTAATTCATAAACAATTTGTTAAAATGTTGTTTAAAACATTTCAAAACAGAAAGAATAAACCAAATAAGTTTTAAATAAAAATGTATACAAAAATAGATGTGTCAAACGATTTGTTTTCAAATTAGTTTAAAACATGATACAAGTACTAAAGGTAGAATCTCTAGAAAGTTTGTTCCCAATTTTATTTATCCTGAAATACAATAATATAGCGCTGTAAGAACTTTTTCTTTGTCTTGCTTAGTAGAATTTTGAATTATACAAATATTTAACCAGTTCATATATGTAAAAGTTAAACCCTCGGATGTGTTTTTATCTCAGATTCATATTAGGTTCAATGGCATTAAAAATGGTGCTTAATTTAGGGAATGTTAAAAATACCTTATTCTTTATTTTGTTTCATTAATTTAGGCACTAACAAGTAAAAGAATTAAATTTTGAAATTTTACGATTTTCTTTTTATCTTACGCCAGCGTCCGTCGGCAGTTTTTAAAATAACTTAACAAAATTTTGTACATGTATTTTGTACATGTATATTATAATATAAAGACATACACCTAAGGACCACCTTTCAGTTTATAGATTTCTGAAATATGTATATGTAAATTATAAACCGAAATTTTTCAAACAAAAATGTTAATTTGAATATTTATGAATGGAATTTATTTATGTTCAAATATAGAGATTTTTTTTAAAAACGAGTCGTTTTCTCAAAAAAATACAAACACATTAATTTGTTTTTTCATATATTTTAAAGCCAAAAACACCTCGAATCGAATTGTTTAATTATTTAACACACAAAAAACATACTAAATTTCTATAATTTTAACTATTTTTAGTACATAGAAGTTTGATGAACAAAGAATTTGTAAAAATTGTCAAACAGTTTAAAAACAAAAAACTAAAGAAAAGTCAAAATTTCTCTAATATAAATGCATTTCAAAAATTCGGAAGTAGGGTTGTCATTCGAATAGAAATTATTTGAATATTCGAGGATAGAATAAAAAATTATTCAAAAAAATTTTAGCGATTAATCTAATAATTGAATAATTTTTCAAAGCGAGTTTTTGTAAAATTATTATGCCCTTTTGAAATTATAAGTGTAAAAAATTTTCTTTAGTTGGAAAATCCTGTTGAAAATGATTGAAAATTTCGTTCGGATATATAAATATGTAAACCACGTTTTAATAGATTTCGGGTTAAAGTCTTTCACAGACACTGAAGTCTCAATGTTATTTTGAAAAAATATAATAGCTTTTCTGAAGATTTAATCAAAAGTCTTAAAGTTAGAATAAATGGGAGATGTATACATTATTTTAAAATTCTGGAAATTTTCCAGCTCATATCATATTTCTTTAAGTATTCATCAAACAAACAAAAGTATATTGTAACCTGAAATGCAAAAGGCCGTAACCACTGCAATATCAAATGCTAGTTTTTTTACTTTATTTTATGTCCACAAAAATGTACTGACTCAAACTATATCTAAAGAAAATATGAAATTTTTTGTGTATATAGTTCCTATCTTCAAAAATTACATCAATATTAACAAAAGTCAAAAGGCTGTAACACCAACTTCATTTGAAACAGACGTAAAATTTGTTCCATTTAAGAAAAATTTGGTTTGAAAAGTGTTTTATGCTCTATCTATTTTTTGCTTTAAGTGAATGATTAAAAAATTTTACTTAATTGCTCAATTTTAAAGCAAAAAATTAAAAATTATGATTACGGAATTTTGCATTTTCATAATGTTTTCTGCTGCAAAAAATTTAAGTGTGGTTACGGGCTTTTTCACTTTAGGTGACGATGTGCAAATGCTTTATTTTTGAGAATTTTTCATTTATTATTTATTTCAAAAATTATTTTAATGATTCAAGTGATGTGGAAATAACCGAAGATTCTGAAATATATAACGATGATTTGTTAACTGAACTCAATCATATCAAAAATTATAAAAAATGGATTTTAGCAACATTTGTGATCATTGATATTATTTAGAAAAACCTAAAAAGAACAGAAAAACTAGATTTTCCTTTAATGATATGTATTGCCACTATCATTAAAGGAAAAACAGATATGTGTAAAAGGATTTTTTTCCACATATCTGTTTTTTATTATAACAAAACAACAATAATCGTTAAAAAAAACCAAATTGCTTAATTATGTTATTTATGAATGATAATTTTAAAAGGAGTTTATTTTCATTATATAATTTGTCTGTAATTTGAATATGGTGTCAATTTTTGGATATTTTTTGTTCTATGTTAATGAATTATTATTTTTAGGTTTTCTTTATGTTAATAAAACCAAGGATTGATATAAAAGATACTAGTTTTTACATTTCTTTAACGTTTAATTAATTATTCGAACAATATATTTTATTCTTTATTCATTCGATTAATCGAAGAAAATTAAATTTTTATTCGATCAGACGAATAATTAAAAAAATTAAATTTTGTTCGATCAATTTCACTGTCGAATAATTTACATCCTTACGCGGAAGGGATTTTTATAGCTAAGAATATTTAATCCAAATCCGCCCAATATGTAAAATCTGGTCCTTCAAATATGAAAAATACCTTAATACTGTGTAATAACTAGAAAAAAAATATAAAAAATACTTTTTGGATAAGAAAGTTCCTGAAGTTGAAGGTTCCATCGTAAAAGTTTTATTTTTTGAAGTTTTCAAGAAAATTTCGATTTTTACACTCTATATGAAAAGTGAATTATTTTGCCAACTTTGGCAGTTTACTACAAATAAAGTGTAGAACATAGATGATTGATTTCAGCAAAATTGTTAAGTAAAATTTTATCTAGTTTCACCATACCAAGCATTATTGTAAAGTTTTGATTTTAAAACAAGGATTCAAAAAGGTAACGGAATTGGCATTTTGGATTATTTCAGTAACGATATTTTAGCGGTAACAGAACTCATAGTTATTTCAATAATTTTAAGGTAACGGATATTTCAGACATTTTTCAGATATCGGTTCACAACTATGAAATATAAAGTAGAGTCAAGTATTAAAAGGTCTGTCTGGCATAACTAAAGCATTCTTACCAGTTTTATTTCAATTTTATTCAAAATAATTATTTTTTCTCAATCTTTGTAATAAATGTACTGGTATTTTAGCGGTAACAATAATATTTCGCTAACAACATTTTAGCGGTTATGATATTTAGGGTAATTTCAGTATCGGTATTTTAGCGGTAACAATAATTTGTTTTATTTCGCTAACAACATTTTAGCGGTTATGATGTTTAGGGTTATTTCAGTATTGGTATTTTAGCGGTAACGGTATTCCCAATTATTTCTGTAACGGTATTTTAGGGATTACGTAGTCAAGTTAAACAAGTTTTTTTTCTTAACGGTAAGGGTAACGGTATTCCCAATTATTTCTGTAACGGTATTTTAGGGATTACGTAGTCAAGTTAAGCAAGTTTTTTTCTTAACAGTAAGGGTATTTTAGCGGTAACGATAGCCAACCTTGTTTAAAAATGTCGATTCATCCCTAATTTTGGGACATCTGAATGCAATGTGAGACGATCTACGTTTTAGGTTTAAGTTGGCACAAAAAGTACACTTTTAGAATTGTTAAACTATTTTTTGAATTTTTTAATAATAATTTTGTTTTGATAATTTTAAATTTTTTAATTTTGTTTCAGACTTTTCAAATTCGTTATTTTCAAGATTATTCTAAACTTTTGTCTTTTTGTTTTAATTATTTATCCCTGCAAACATTTGGACGATATCTTCTTAGAAAAAATTTACGTAATATCTTCTTCGGACGAAAATCACCAAATATTGTATTTTTATCAGTATAAAGAAAATTAGGCAATAAGCAAGAAAATATATATAAAGATTTAATTTTTTATTTTTATCCTTAAAATATGACGTTTTTTCAGTAAGGTAATTGATTTCTGTTTGATTTCTTATTGCTTAGATGTATCGCCTATGACGGAATATTATATAATACAAGTAAAATATTTTGCTTGTAGGGTCTTTTTTATTGTATATATATATATATATATATATATATATATATATATATATATATATATACATTAGATTGTTAAAAAAAACTGACTTTTTCTATTGGATAATCCCTTAGGATTCTTCTTTTTGATGTAAAAAATAGTGTCCAAAATATTAGAGTGATGAGATGTCGCTAACAAGTGCTACATCGACTTTATGGAGAAATTTAGATTACTCTTTTTTGGAATTTAGTCTAAAGGAATCGTGAGAATCATCTATCAAAGAATATAAAAAACGTTAAAATCAATTAGAAAATATTAAAGTTATTACAAATTCCCCCGACCATTTTTGTTTTTGAACACTTATGTTATGAACAAATTTTTATTATTTTTTAAGTGTTGAAATAAAATACTATTTTCAGTTAAATTTGAACCATAATTACTGATAAGGTTTAATTGCTGCAGGGAAATGTAATCTTCTTCTCATGCTTTATTAAAAAAACCTTGACTTTTATTATGACTGTTTCATAACTCCAATTTCAATTCTTTAAAAATGTTGTTAAACAAATTTAAAAAAGTAAGGAAAAAAACTATGCTATTTAACATAGTATCTACATTAGAGAATTTTTTATCAAGACAAACGTTAAACTGAATGCGAAATTATGGAAGGTGGTAACAGTTGCGCAAAAACAACAATATAGCGTATTCCTTATTGTTTTTTTATATACAGTTTGACAACCGTAACAACCAAAATCATAATCAGCTGTTTAATTAAAGTTACCTTATATATATTCGCACTGATTTTAACGTTTGTTTTGATAAAAATTTGCCTAATGTAGACACTAGGTAATAAACAACACAGGAAGTAAAAGTAAGAAGGAGGTTGATACTAATATGCATGTTAATAAAAATTATAACTTATTATAGCTAGGTAGTTTTAGAAAATCATGAACTATTACTGTATATTATATTAAAATTTAATGTTTTTATTAAAATTCAATCTAAAATATTATGAAAAACTTGATAATATTTTTTCATTATACCGCTTTTTACGCTAAAGTCGACAACATTGTTTAAAATACAACTCTACTTTCATTTATTGTTTGTTATTTTCCCACTCTTTTCTTTTATTCTTTCTTATATTTTACATGTTTTTCTTTGAATTTTTATTCAATCCTTGTTTTGTTTTTATTTTTACTTTATTATTGTTTTTGTTCATATTTTGTTCCCTATTTCGTCTTCTTTTTTATCGTTGCTCACTAGTGTTTCTCTTTACCGACAAGGCAAATTGTTGTTCTTTTTATGGAAAACGACAACACCATAAAACGACAGACAAAATTATTTTGAAGAAGAGTAGTAGTAATAAACCAGAATCATACACGTTCAAAATGGCGTCGGAAGTTGCATCGGATGAAATTCAATTTGTAAGTGGAAAAAAATTATTAAAAAAATATATATTTTAATAAAAATAAATTAATGTATACAATAAGAATTCTAAAAAAAGAAGAAAATAAATGGACTATATTGATATATAAATAAAGTTAAAATGGACTTTAATAAAAAACTCATTTGTTGAAAAAATGCCGATTAATTTAAGTAGAAAATAAATGTGCAAGTAGTGTGAAAAAGAAAAAACTCAAAAAAAAGAAAAACAAGTGTTTCTACTTTGCCCACACCTCTAACTAGAAAAATGAAAGCTTGTAATAAGATTTTCATGCCGAGGTGTTATTTTTTTTTATGAAACAAAATTATAATATTAAAGTGTTCGTATGATTATGGCTGTTTATGTGAGGGTTTGTGTGTGTATGATTTGGAAGAATTACCATATGAAATAATAAATTCCTTTACATGCTCTTTAAAAATGCCGATGATGTTTTTTATGAGGGGGCTTTATTATGCCAAGCGTTAAAAAAAATTAAAGAATACAAATTTGTATACCCAGAAAATGCCGCTTCCTAAGCAAGTAGTTTTTGTTTTATTTTATTATTATTATTATTTTATTTATTTTTTTTTGGAAAAAAAATTTTCTTAAACAAAATTTTTTATCAAGAGGTTTTCTATGAAAAGATTTGCTATTTCTCTTTTAAAACAAAATTATCCAGCTGTTTTTCATTTTAATTCCTTCATAATTCTTGTTGCCCACATTACAACAACTTCCTGTGTTGTGCAAAAAGAAAAAAATTACAAAAATCAACCTTTATGCAAATTAAATGAAATGCACTTTTTATTGTTCTCTTTTGATTTTTTTTTTCTTGCTATACCCTCCTCTCAATGAGATTTCACCAAACACAATTTTTTTCTCATTACACTTTTTTCCTACAATTCTTGCAATCACCTTTTTATTCACCAAAATTATCTGGCAGCTCTGCTTTTACTGTGAGTGCGTAAACATGTGTGTGTTTTTATTTACTTGTGTTTTGTTTTGTGTGTCTGTTTTATTTACTTGTATGTTGTGTTTCTGATGTTGTTGCTGAAGGGGAAAGTGTTTTTGTTTTTATTACGGGAATTGTTTTCATTTTATTTTTTCTAATTATGTTGCTTATTGCAATTATTTGTTGTTGCCTTTTAATGTTTTGTGCTCTCTTTTTAAGGATATTTTAATAATTTCCTGTTAGAATAGGAAGATAATTTGATGGTATGTTGTTGTTGTTTTTCTATATTAAAGAATACTGTTGGTTTTGAAATTATAAATCTAATTGGATTTTTTTTTAATATTTTCATTCATTTTAATATTTTTTAAAACACAGTATTTTTGAATACATTGGAATTTAATTTTAAATTTTTGAACTTTAAAAACAAAAAACAGTTTGTAGATTATATTGAAAAATCAAATTCTTTTTATAAATTTCGAATTTTGGTACAAGTATATTTAAATTTAAACTTAAAATTTCAAAAACATTTTAAAATTTAAGCAAAGAAAATTAAATAGACTTTTATAATTTTCGAAAATTCGTAAATAATTAAAAATATTTAAACCAAGTATTTCCAAACAAAATGTCAAAGAAAATAAGTTGAAGTAGCTTGAATAATAACAATTATAATAATAAATAAAAAAATTTAATTGAATAAAATAAAATTAAGAATTGATTTTTATAAACTAAAGTCATGTTCGAATATATATATAAATGATTTTTATAAATTTAAGCCATTGTCGTAATTTTGGAAGCTAAATTCAAATTTTTTAAAATAAAAAAAAAAAACAAAATTAAAGAAAAAAAGATAAATAAAAAAATAAAATCCCATAAAAAATAAAAAATTACGATTTTAATTATTTCAATTCATGTTTGAAAATTCGATATTAATTTATGATTTTTAAAATGCATAATTTAAATTAAAATTAGTATATTTTAATTTTAACTAATAAATACACAAAATTACTATATATTATCATATTCGAAAAATTCGAAGTTAAAAAAAAATTCAATAAAGTTTCAAAATTTTATTTAAATGGAATAAAACAACGATTTTGATAAAAATAAGCCATGTTTGAAAATTTCGAAGTCAAATTAAAATTTTTTAACTAACAAAAATATTAAAATTTCGAACTTAATATACTTTGAACTTTAAAAAAATGTACAGATGTCGAAAAAATTTTAAATCTGATTCAATTGGAATAAAACATTATGTTTTACAAATTTAAGAGATTTTTTAATTAAATTTTTTTGAACTTTGAAAAAAATCTTAAAAACTTAAAAAATATTTTCTTAAATGAAATTAAGAATTAAAATTACAAAAGTATTGAGGTAAATTTATAAAATTAAAAAAAAAAACAAAACAAACAAAATAATAAAAAAATAAATATATTTGAAAATCAGAAATTGTTTCAAAATAGTTAAATGCTGAAGAAAATAATTGTAGATTCAGTAGAATGTTCTAAATCACAAAAAAATATATCAGATTTTTACCCTTCTCTTGATATCTGATATTCTTCAAAAATGTTGTTTTCCCGCTAAATTATTTTCTCTACAAATTTTACCTTTACTAATAATAAAAATGATCATAATCATCTGCTTAGCGATTTTTTTTCGTAACAAAGTATTGTTTATCTATATGAAGTATTGGAAATAAAAAATATTTGATATTATTATTTGTGATGATGTTTATCCCTGATACCTCTTACGTGTTAAGAATATTTAAGCCCATCCATCTAGGCTACGATGAGAAGAGAATGCACGTCTTTACTATAGAATCGTTGCTATTCTTGTAATATTTGTTTCGTTATACTGGCCGATGCTGTTGTTTATTTATATTTTATTTTTGTAGTTTTTGCTACATTTTTCCAGTTAAATAATTTTATTACACTATCAGTTGGTACTGGAAATTTTTTCTCTTGTGTGTACGTTTCTCCGGCTGTTTTTTTTTTTTTTTTTTTTATTGCACAGGAACTTGAAATTGACCGGCAGTTTAACGGACGTTTAGACAGACAAGAATAAACAGAAATTCACCTTCAAAAGTGTGAAATAAATTTAAACAAGGAATATGAAATAGTATTTGAATAAGAGATGACGTTATATACGAGTAGAAATTTGGACGTGATTTTTTTGTGTGATTTTTTAATTTCTTTGGAAAATTAAACTTCAAAATTTTAGAAATAATGAGAATAGAACTTTTGGATATTTAAAAGCAGTCAGTGAAATGTTTACACATTCTTTACATATCGTCAGCTAAAATGCAAAAGTTCATAACCTCTGAAAAATAAAGTGCTGATTTTTTACCCAAACTACATGTACACAAAAAAATATTATCTACATATCTTCAAAAATGACATCAATATTGACAAAAGTCTAAAGGCCGTAATATCAACTTTATAAACCAAACAGTCGTAAAATTTCTTGCATTTAAGAAAAATTTTGGTTTAAAGAGTGTGTTAAGCTTTATCTAATTTTTGTTTTAAGTGAATGATTAAAAAAATTTACTTATTTGCTTAATTTTAAAGCAACAAACTAAAAATTGTGGTTACACCCTTTTGGATTTTCATAACGTTTTTTGCTTCTGCTGAAAAAATTAAAAAGTGTGGTTACGACTATTTGCATTTTAGGTGAAGATATGAATCTTTAATTAGATATTTTTATTTTGTTTTCTTTTCTAATTTATTTTTAATTAAATGCATTGACCTTTTGAGTATTTTTACCGCTTATTTTTTGTATGAAATGCTGTTTGTTTTTCTTCTATATGTAAACATTCTATTTTGTCCTCATGCCAAAATTTTCTATGCAGAAAATCCTTTTATTTTGTAAGAGCCAAAATATTTTTTTTGCGTACAACAATGTTTATACGAGTTACATCACAGAACATTTTAATTAATACTTAACAACTTTTTTCATAGAAGATTTGCAAAAAGACATTTTATTCGAAAAATCTCTAAAAGGCAATTTTTCCTTTAGAAAAATTTCTTAAACATAATTTTTTTTTTAGAAAAATTGCTAAAGTGCAACTTTTTTTTAGAAAAATTGCAAAAGATAACCATTTAATTGAAAAATTCTCAAAAGACAACTCTTCCTTTGGAAAAATGGTCAAAGAGCAACTTTTTTTTTTTTAGAAAAATTGCCAAAAGGCAACTTTTTCTTTAGAAAAATTTCTAAAAGGCAACTTTTTCTTAGAAAAATTTCTAAAAGGCAACCTTTTCTTTAGAAAAATTGCCAAAAGGCATCTTTTTTTTTTAGAAAAATTGCCAAAAGGCAACTTTCACTTTAGAAAAATTGCCAAAAGGCTACTTTCCCTTAGAAAAATTGACAAAAGGCATCTTTTTTTTAGAAAAATTGTCAAAGAGAAACTTTGAAAAATTAGCAAAAGGAAACTTTTATTTAGAAAAATAGCTAAATAACATCTTTTATTTTGAAAAATTACTATAGGCCAGCTGTTTCTTTAGTCAAAGTTCTTTAAAGTAACTTTTATATTATTTTCATTTAATCTTCATAAAGGCATAATTATTTCACATAAATTTATTAAAAATTTTGATTAAATTGGAACGGAAATTAATATTATATTAACAAATGCAATAAAACTGAATCAATGGCATATTCTTCTTAAAAGAATCTCATAAAAAATTATACTTAATAAAAAGTAAATAATTTGCAAAATTAAAGTAAACAATAAAAAAAATCTCATTTGGCAAATTGCCTCATAAAACAAATCTCAACAACAAAAACTTAAATAAAGAATAAAATCTGAAGAAAAAGCAAAAAAAAAAATCATTATTTAATGCAAACAAATAAAAATGAATGAAATAGCGTGGAGAATAATAAATTAAATAAATGAATGCAATGTTAGCAAAACTATTTTGCAGGTGTTAAAAGAGCAAATTCATGAACATTATTTAGAGTCACTACGATACTTTACTTGCAGTAATCATGACAATGAAAATGATATTTGCATTTTTATGTTTTATAAGAAAAATAAAAATAAAAGAAAAAATGAAATTAAACATGCTACAACTACTTAATTCATGTAGGTTCTTTTTATTCACTATTTTTGTTGGTTTTTATTGAAAAATATTACAAAAACTGTGAGTCTCCGCTTAAAATATTCCAATTCACACAATTATTATTCGTTGCTGTTGTCTTAAATAAATAAAAATTAACTATAAAAACATACAATCATAATTCATGTTTGTTTAATGTAATTATTACTTAAAATAATAAGAAATTAAATTTATTTACCACAAAAAATTCTTGGGAATTTTTCACAAAAGGTTCTTAAGGTGTTTTTCTCAAAAGACACTAGATTTGGAGATATTAAATGCATAATTGTAATTAGTAATGCTTGTAAGGTTGTCATGTTTTTAATTAAAACTGGGCGGTTTATAAATAACATTTTTATTACAGAATATGAATATAAAAATTAAAATTAAGCTAAATTTTTTATTTTTTATAAAAAAATCTATCCAATATAAAATTTCCTAATCAACTTTATCTAAAAGAAAAATGTTGACGATTTTATCTAAAGAAAAAGTTCTAAGCAATTTTATCTTTGGGGAAAAATTAAACAATTTTATCTAAAGAAAGTTGCTTTAAGCAATTGGTAAAGGGCAACTTTTCTTTAGAAAAATTGCCAAATCGTAACATTTTCTTTAAAAAAATTGCAAAAAGTCAACTTTTCTTTAAAAAATTGCCAAAAGGCAACTTTTTCTTTAGCAAAATTGCCAAAATAAAACTTTTTCTTTGGAAAAATTGCCAAAAGGCAACTTTTCTTTAGAAAAATTGCCAAAGGGTAACCTTTTCTTTAGAAAAATGGTCAAAGTGCAACTTATTCTTTAGAATAATTGCCAAAGGGTAACTTATTCTTTTGAAAAATTGCCAAGGGGCAACTTTTTCTTCAGAAAAATTGCCAAAAGGCAACTTTATTTTAGAAATATTGCCAAAGGGCAACTTTTTCCTTAGAAAAATTGTAAAGGGCAACTTTTTCTTTAGAAAAATTGTAAAAGGGCAACTTTTTCTTTAGAAAAATTGCCAAAGGGCAACCTTTTCCTTAGTAAAATTCCAAAGGGTAACTTTTTCCTTAGTAAAATTCCAAAGGGCATCTTTTTCTGTAGAAAAGTTCCCAAAGGGCAACTTTTTCTGTAGAAATATAGCCAAAGAGCAATTTTTTCTGTAGCAAAATAGCCAAAGAGCAACCCTTTCTGTAGAAAAATAGCCAAAGAGCAACTTTTTCTGTAGAAAAATAGCCAAAGAGCAACTTTTTCTGTAGAAAAATAGCCAAAGAGTATATTGTTCGCAACTTTGTATTTACAACGAAGGATTTATTTGACAAATTTTAGCTTTTAGTTACTAGAAATTTGCCAACAATTGTCAAAGAAATTTAGCGCAATTCTACAAAAAAAAAAAAAAAAAAAATATTCTGATTGAAATATTTATAAACTAAATAAAAATAACAAAACAATTTTATATTTTCCCAGAAATGTTTATAAACAAAAATAAAAAGAAAAATACGCAAATGTATGTTAAAATTTTAATACGATTTATTGCAAAAGATGCTTATATTTTCTGGCACGTGACTAGAAACAAATAGGTCTATATGACATCTAATGTTTAACATTTTTTGCAATGATTGCGGTATCAATAGTTTTATGAGACTATCTGAAACTACTAACGTTGGAAATTATGTGGTTTTGTTACTGTTGAAAATGATTGAAACTAACAGTGTGAAATCAGGCGTATTTTATGAAACATAGTATTGATGATTGTCATATACCATTAAAGGAAAAGAGAGATGCAGCAGCAACAATGGTGTATCATTGTTTCTTATCTAAACAAGACAATGGTTTTATAGCTTTCAGTTTTACCACAATCTACGCTGCAGCTAAATAATTCCAATAAAAACTTCATCAGCTCTATCCAAACTCTAACAAAGCTCCCTCAATATGCATTACTTGTTATAGTTTCATAGTTAAATTGAAGGCAATCTGAAAAGCGTTTTTAAAACTAGTAAATGGGAGCTCAGTTTTAAATAACTTTTTTTTACTGATCTCTTAGTGGAAGCATTATCCTTTCATGCAAATAAATAGTTTTCCCCCATTTTTATATTATTCTTTTATTTTTATTACTTTAGTCTATTGTAGTTGTGGGATGTGTTTGTACATTTTCATTATTATTCTCCAGATGCTTTATTGACCTAAATAGAGAGTTTTTCCTATTTTGTATTTGTTTTCATTTTTATTTTTTTCAATTTGTTTCATATGAAAGGTGGTCCTTTTTTTATACCTCAAGCATTGTTTAGTTCACAAAACTAAAAAAGAAATCTTTTTATTAAAAAAAAATCTCGAACTAAAGCAGTTATGGCGCTGTTTTAGTTTTTTGAAAAAAAAAGAATTATTTCTGTGCTATTTCTTTGCTTTTTTTTCTTGCCGTTATTATCTATTCCATGTAATCATTCTTGTTTAGTGTTCTGGGCTTCATTCTTGCCATTCCTTCTTAAAAATGTTCTCATACATTATTTCCTATTTTTTTTGTTCATTTCCTTTATCCTTTACGAATTGTGTAATGATGTGTGAGTGTTTGAGATCCTGTTGTTGGTTCCTGTTTTGTGTTCAAAAACAGACTTTAGAAAAGTGTAAATTATTTCATTCCTGTGTTGTATAGCTTTTTTTTTTCAGTTTGTATTGTTTTTTTTACACTTTGTTGTTCTTGTTGTTTTTAAATTTACGTACATCATGTACAGAGTTTTATTTGACTTGCAGTTTGCATGCCCCGACTGCAACAACATTGGGTCATTGTACTTTTTGCTGTTGTAAAATAATCCTTTCAAAGTGGCTCCAATTTGTTTATAGCTTGAAGCGTATAAAATGCAATAATATTGTTAAAATTGTGTTAAGGGTTTTACACTTCAAAGAGAAATTATATTAAGCAAATTTATAGTGAAATATTTTGTAATTAAACTGTAATGCCAACAAATGAGGTAAGATGATTAATTATATTTTTAAATTTGACCTAATTTTCTTTAACATTTTTCGTCCCAAATCTTAAAAAAAAGTTAGAATATAAATTGTTTAGATATTAAATATCGATTATAATTAATTTACTCAAAACAAAATTTATCGAGAGCAATTTTTTTTTTTTTTGCAGAAAACTTGCTAGAGTACAATTTTGGATCGATGGCTCAATAATATTTATATAAACCGGGAAACGTTATTATTTATAGAAGTTATTACGGGGCAACATTTTTTTTTTATAAAAAAAATGCAACGGGGCAACATTTTTAATATAAAAGTTGATACGGGGAAACATTTTGTATATAGAAGTTGCAACGGTGCATCATTATTAATATAAAATTTGATAAGGGGAAACATTTTTTATGGACAATTTTCTAGAGAGCAATTTTTTAATAAAAAAGATAGTAATAAATCAACCATTTCAATAGAAAAGTTCTCCATTTTCCAAATATTTGCTTAGAATGTAGGCTACACTTCTAAAATACTTAGCAACATATAAGTAAATTTACCAGCAACTTTTTGATGAAACAATTATTGAGATCATCTGTAACTTTTGTAGCTTAAAAATGCTAAGATTTACCTTAGATTTTTTACCATAAAAATGCTTATATTCTCAGCAACATTTTCGACTTTAAGCTACTAAGATTTTTATCTGCTAACAATCTACAAAAACTTTTCTACAAAATATTTTGTTAGTTTAATTTATCTTTTTTGAACAAAATATTTCTTTGATACTTAGCAACATTCTTAGAACAAGTTTCAAAAATTTTAAAGAACTTTTTTATTAAAAATTTTAATATTTCCCAAAGAAACATCTGCAGCTAAAAGATGCTTAGATTTACCTTTGGTTTTCCATCACAAAGTTTCATAGATTATCAGTAATGCTCCTGGTTTTAAGCTGCTAAGATTCTTAGCAATATCTAAAGCAAAATGTTGCTAAGAATCACAGCATCTATTCTAGCAATATTTTGATAAGATTTTAAGAAACATTATTGGAAAATTAGCTTAGATTCTCAGTAACATTTTTTTTGGCAAAGCGTTTCTTAAATTTTAAGCAAATTTTCTAGTAAATTTTGTGATTCTTAATAAGTTTTTATTAAAAAATTACTGAGAATATCAGCAGCATTTCTAGCAATATGTTGACTAGATTATCAATAACTTTTGAAGAAAAGATTGCTAATTATTTTACCAGATTTCTTAACAAAAAACTGGTTAGGTTCTCAGTAAGTTTTATAGCAAAAATTTGCTAAAATTTTCTATCAACGTTGAAGTATTTTCAGCAACTTTAGAGGAAAAAATTTCCTAGTTTAAATATAAAGAATTTTTCTGAGAAAAAGTTGCATAGATTCTCAGCAAAAAAAATCCCTGCTTTTAGGAATGTTTTCTAGCAATAAATTGCTTATATCCAGTAACTTTTAAAAATAATAGAAATTTTGCTTGAGAACAACTTTTTTAATAGAAATATTGCTAGAGAACAACGTTTTTTTATAGAAAAATTGCTAAAGAGCGACTTCTTCCGTAGAAAACTTTTTTAATAGAAAATTTGCTAAAGAGATAGTTTTTTAATACAAAAATTGCTAGCGAACAACTTTATCTTAACTTTTTTTTAATAGTAAAGTTACTAGAAAGCAACTTTATCAGTAGTATTTGGTTTTTTAAACAAAATTTTGAAAAAAGTTGCTAGAGAGCAACTTTTTTTAATAAAAAAAATAGCTAAAGACCAACTTTTTTAATAGAAAAGTAGCTAAAGAGCAAATTTTTGGAAAATTTGCTAGAGAGAAACTTTTTTAATAGAAAAGTTGCAAGGGTGACAATTTTTTAATATAAAAGTTGGTACAGAAGAACTTAAAAAAAAAAAATTAACTAGAGAGCAAATCTTTTAATAGAAAAGTTGTTAGAGGGGAACTTTGTTATTAGAAAAGTTGATAGAGTGCAATTTTTTTAATAGGAAAGTATCTAAAGAGTAAATTTTTTGAAAACTTTGTTCTTAATAATAAAGTTGCTAGAGATCAACTTTTTAATGGTAAAATTGCTATAGAGTAACTTTTTTAATGGAAAAATTACTTGAGAACAACTTTTTTAATAGAAGACCAACTTTTTTTTAATTGAGAAGTAACAAGAGAGCAACTTTTTAATAGAACTGTAGTTAGAGAGAAATTTTTATTAATAGAAAAGTTGCTAGAGAGCATCTATATATCTATATATACTGAAAATTTTTGTCGTTTTCATTTCTTAAGAGAATTTTTAATGAAAAAAAAAAAAAAAAAAAAAAAAAATCCGGCACTAATAATGAATGAATGAATAATTCCTAAATTGTTGAAAAATAGTGTAAGACCAACTTGATGATAATTTTGGTCCGCATTTTTTTTTTTTTTTTTTGATTTTATGGATCTAAATCAGACAAACCATTCTCGAGTTATGGTAAAATATAATCGTGTAATTGAAATAAAAAATCAGGACCTGATAGTGAAAAACTGTAAGCAGATTGGTGTTCAGCACGTCAAATTCCATCTATTTTACCTATTCTTGTTTAGGAGAGGATTTTTCTGCCGACCAGTGTAAATTTCAAAATTGTTCTTTCTAGGCACGTGCTATTATTACGCCATCATAAGTGCTCTGATTTTTAATATATTCCCTTTCCTTAGTTTGTTTTTTTTTTTTTTTTTTTTCATTTGAATTTCAAATTTATATTGTCTATAGTAAACATCATCTCACAACTTTACTAAGCTTGTTGACGCTCTAGTCTAACAATGTGTGAATGGAAGAGGTTTTTCTAATGCGGGCGGGCAACATTTAAATTATTTTGTTGTTTTAAATGGATGAACATGAAATACATTTAAATTTTTTATTTCTATTTCTATAATTTTGAATGAGTAAAAAAAAGAGTGCGATTTTTAAAAATAATTTTGCTCTGCTCTGGTGTTGGTGGCTGCCTTATTTTACTGCACACAGGAAGTGAAATCAACAATCAGAATGAAAACAAAAAAAACTAAAACACATACTTAAATTGTTATAAATTTCTAAAATAAATAGACTTTAACAACAAGAATAACAAATCATTTAAGCTCATACGTATGAACAAAATAATACTAAAAAAATATGAATAATTTTGTAAATAATAATGTTGCTTGCTCATGTTACATTAACATGAATAATTTTTCATGTAGATCGCAAAAAAAGTTGTTAAAAAAATGCCAAAATTTATAAACAATACATTAAACAATATGTGAGTAATTATTTTCTATACTTTCGTACATTTAAAACGCTTAAGTTGGCTGAAAATTAAGTGGGTCAGTGCGTTTTCATAATCAACATTACAATGTTTGTTTGACGGTATCAGGCTGTAAGCAGCCAGCAACAGCCACAAAAAGTCTTTGAATTTATTTAGATTTTTTTTCCCAGACATTGAGACTCCAATTGTGTTTCTATTTTTTTTTTATAAAATAAAATGAAAAGAAAATAAATAAATAAAAATCTGTAGAAATGTTTGTTCATTCAACAAACATCATCTACAAACCACAAATATACTCACTCATTCATACAGTTGTGTTGGCGTAAATCAAATTGTGTTTTTTTGCCTACTTCTGTCTCTATTCAAGAATCATTGTGTCAGTCAGTCTGTTAGTCTAGTTAGTTTTTAAACTTTATATATTTTTTAACTTTCTTTTTCATGTCAATGAGGATTTATAACTTCCTGACAAACAATATTTTTTCTATAATATTTTTGTTTAATTAACAAGACATTAATATGTGTAATTTGCCACAAAATAGAAATTAACATGCAATAAAAAATAAATTATATTGTTGACAATAATTTTGTTATGACGACAGTGTTTTTATGTACAAATTGAAATTAATTGTATAAAATTACTAGGAACTTCAGCAACTTTGTGCTAGAAAAGTTATTCAAAATCTAAGCAAATTTTAGCTGAAAATGTTTCGAGTTTAGTAGTATAAATGTTGCTGGGCATTTAGGAAATATTTTGAAAGAAAATTTGTTAAAAATGTTAGTAACAAATTGCTGATAATCTTTTATTTGAGACGTTTTGAGATTGAAGTCAAGCTTTTGCTAAAAAATTTACTTATAAGGACTGCGCACGAAAAAATGAGTGCATACAATTCAGCTAATAAAAATGAAACCAATGAGTTAATCTTTTTGAAAATTTATTTTATGAAAGAATAAAATAAAATTTCAAAAACGAATAATAAAAATTATTTTCTTTTTCGTTTTTACTAAATTATAAAATATTTTCTCGAATACCCTGAATAAAAACTTTGTTGCGTTTTCGCTTACTTTTTTATTGGAATAGGTCCACTTCTTTTTAAACTCTATTTTATTTTTTCTTGAGCTTTAAGTGTTCTTTAAATATTTGTTTACTATAACCCAATACTTATCAAATGGGCTGAGTTATGGACAGTTTAGTAGATTGGTCTTCCTTGGTACATATCAGCATCATTTCTTTGATACCAGTAAGCTACGTTTTTGTTGTAATTATGAGATGTGATATTAGGCCAGAAAAAATTCGAATTCTCTGTGCTTATTAATGATAGAAAGGAATCTTTACCGAGAGCACTCATTTGCGTCTGTTAAAAGTGTCATTTATTATGAATAAAGTAATTTTTCCCTGCACGTGCAAATGGCTTGCCAGAACAAAAATTTGTTCGAAAATTTAATTTTGTACACGATATTTATCTGTTACATTTCCCACAATATCTATGATACGGAATTCCTGACCAGGATCTTGTAAAAAGTTCGATACTACGTACTTTATATTGCCCTTTAGAAGTATTCATATTTAAAAAAATAAAATTATTCTCAATAACTTTCACCCTTCCCTTCGCCTACACATTTTTTCTAGTGTTCCTACTATAAACTTTTTTTTTACTTTCTAGGTCTTCAGGCCAGCTTTTTTTAAATTTTCTGGTAAAAGATACTGAGCCATTTAATAAGTGAGTCGAATTTCATCCAGGAATATAGAGATTTTCCTTTAAAATACGTATTATTTTGTCTGCGATCCTACAGTCTGTAAATAAAATTTTTCTTCGGTTATCAGGATTCCTTTCAGTGATGATGAACTCTTCATATTTTGTATGAATTACAAATGAATTATGAAACTGAATTTCCCAACTCACCTGCACTCCTGACAATTGTTTTATATGGCCGTCACGAATTTTAGTTGTATATTTGAATTATGCGTTTGCATAAATTTCTTAAAATTTCGTTTTAAGAAAACTATGCTACAACAAAATTTAACACATAATTAGTGCGAATAATAAATATTTACAAGCAAGTTAACAGTACTAATTTTTTAACATATAATACAAGTTATAAGCCTTAAAATGTACATGTATTTTTTCGTGCGCATTCCTTAATTAAAGTAATTTCATGCTAGAAAATATAGTAAAAATCGAAGCAATTTTAACTAGAAATGTTGCTAAAAATATAAGCAACTTCTTAGGAATCATAGAATCTCTACAATTGCTGAGGAAAATGATTGGGAATCTAAGCAATCAGGCATGTCACAGAACACAAATTGGTGCGAAAGTGGAAATGAAATCGTATTTAGTTTCTATACGAATTTTCAATCTACATAAAAATAGCAAGGTTGGAAACCGAAACGATTAACGGTATCGATAACGGTATCGGTATTCAATTTATTTTTATTTCGGTAACGGTATCGGTAACGATATTTTAAATTATATCGGTATCGGTATACCGGTACCGAAACTAAAATACCGGTATATACCGTTATTATTAAAGACAGAGCAAAGACATTAAAGAGTTAAATCTTCTATTTATTTTCAATTAAATTTCAATAAATAAAACTTTGAATTGAATATTTTTATATTATATATCACTTTAAGACATGAATATTCTTGGCAGTTTGATTTCTGTGGCGGTTCAAAGTATACATTTTTCTGATTTTTTAAATACATGAAATCTAACACCATATATCTTCGGACCTAGTTTCAACTCAATAAAATTTTATAATTTTCGCCTAATAGTTTAAATGGCGTAGCTATCTGCTAACATATTGCCAGGTCGTTCATTCCAGAAGAAGATTCCTTCGCAAATCATCCACTCGATCAATATCTTTGTATAGAAGGCTAAAGTTTCCGAATTAAGTTCCCCGAGTAATGTTAAAATCGATTGCATGTGACAAATGTAAAAGCCTCGACAAACTGTAACGCAGCTGTATTTAAGACATAATTGACTTGTTCCCCAACACAGAGTGACTTTACGACTCATATCATGAACGTATAAGAATTACACTATAAAAGAACGTGTAGATTAGATTAGTAGATTAAAATATAAATAAATTCAAATTTATAAAAGAGGTATAAGAATGGGCAGAATTTTTTGTTAACATTTTAGAGACCCCACGTGTAGGGAAAATTATAGAAAATTACCACCCACATTTAAAGGATATTTAAATGCATTGTCCTGGCTGTAACTTTCCGAACAAAACGTTTCATTCTCTTAGAGAATTCTAAGAAAAGAACCAAATCTAAACGATATAGGAAAAGAAGCCAGAATAACGTAATAGCTTTTAAGTCTAATATAAGTAGTTAAAATTTATTCGTAAAAGTTGTTAAAAATAGATCAAAATTAAGGGTCGTTGTCTCAAAAAACGGAGACGTCATGGAAAATTTTTATTTCTCTACATACTCGAGAGTATTTACAAATTTACGCTCCCAAATCGTAGAAAGTTCTCAAAAGCTGGGGAACGCAAAAAAAATGAATAAATAAATAAATTGTGAACCAAAAACATTCCAGAATGAGGTCTTTCTGTTTTGAGCGCGTTTGGATAACTTTGGTTAACTTAGGCAAGTTCGTCGAACTCACCTATCATATCTAGCACAAAGGATATGAACTACGTAAAATTATTTGCCACTTTTGCCACTCTACCACTTTATTGACTTGTGTTAAGAATTTTTAGAAATCTATATACAAAAAAAAAAAAAACCTTAACATATTTTAGACGAAATAAAGTAAAGAACTGAAGATATATTTTTTTTAATATTCTTACTGTAGGGATCGTTTTAGGAATTCTATTGAAACAAAGATATAAATAATAAAATGACCTTAAAAACAAGATTCAAAAAATATTACTTTAAATAATCTCTTATTATTAAAATTAATTTCATCTTTCTTAAAGCAAGTAAATTTATATGAGAAATAATTTTACAAAACATATTACATGGAAAATAGTATATTTTAAAATACCGAAACTAAAATACCGGTATATACCGGTATTGAGGGAAACGGTATTTGAATACCGGTATTTTTAGAAAATAATAATTTCGGTAACAGTATCGGTTACGGTAACTCATTTTAAACGGTATTTAATCGGTATCGGTATTTATAACGGTATCGGTTTCCAACCTTGAAAAATAGTAAAGTGGAATTGATAACAGTAAAGTGGAATTGATATTTTCATCGCATTTAAATGTAAGAAACATTTAAAAATTTATGTAAACAAACAATATTCTTTGTTTGTTGCTTTTATTAATTTCATTTAAAAAATTAACCAATTTTGTACGAAATTTAAGCATTTTTTTTTTTTGAAATTAACAATAAGTGGACAAAAACCATATTTTTTTAAGTGAACGTACAAAAATTTTAAATTTAATTTAAAATATATTTCTTATTTTTCAATTCTTCCTTCAAATATTTTTCCTTCATTAATTAATTGGTTCCAGTGTAAAAATAGGCCATTAAAATAATGCGTTTTTAATATTTTTTGTATTTGTGAAAACGTATTAGAGCTGAGGAAGCATAACGAAAACGTTACAAATTTGACTATACGAAAATTTTCACTTCCAAAATTTTCCTTGACAATTTATGCAATTTATTATCAGAAAAGTTGTATAAAATCTAACATAATTCTTTTCTAAAGATGTTGCAATTTTTTCATTGTATTGCCAAAAAGTTACTGAAATCGAGCTGAGAACCTATGCAAATTTTTGCTAGAAAACTAAGAATATCCGAAACTCGGTAACTGTGAATATAACTTTTTTTAAGTAAATTTCGTAAAATTCTTGCAAGATATTTTCTATAAAATTATTAAATTATTGCTGGAAAATTTGGTTATAAACTAAGAAAATAGTTGCTAAAAGTATTGTTTAGAATTTAAACAATTGTTTGCTAAAAAATGATGCCAAGAATCTAAGCAACTTTTTGCTAGAAAAGCATTTGATAATCTTTGAAAAGTTGAGGAGAAACTTTTTGCCTAATGTATTGCTGGAAAGGTTGTTGATAATTCTAATAATATTTTAATATATTGCTGGAAAGTTTGTTGATCATTTATGCAACTTATTGCTAAAAAAAAGTTGTTGTGAATGTGAACATAAAATATTGATAAGAAACCTGTTGATTATTAAGGCAACTTCAAGAGAAGAATCTAAGGTTTTTGAAAAAATTTTATCTAAAAAGTGTGTCAAAGTCTAAACAAAAGTTTTACAAAAAAATTTAGTACAAATCTTAGCAAATGTTTGCTAAAAAAATGTTGATAGCTTATGGCTAGAAATGTTGCTGAAATCTTGATGATATTTTCTAATAAATTGCAGGAAATTCATATATATTAAAAAAAACCTGCTTTGAGTCCAAACAACTTTTTTCTACTAAAGTTACTTACAATTTTACCAATTTATTGCTAGAAAAGTTGCTGTAATTTTAAGCAACATTTTGTTTTAAAAAATTGTAATTTCTCCATAAAGTGTTGCTTAAAATTCATGCAACTTATTGTTAGGAATATGATAAAGAAACTTAACCAAAATTTATAACATGGTAGTGATAATCTGCAACACTTGTTGTATGAAATGTTGCTAACAATCTGAGTTAATAAAATTTTTCTTAGAATATAAACAATTTGTTGCTTGATAAGTTGTCTTAAATTTTAGCAACTAATGCCTGAAAATATTGCTAAAAATCTTAGCAGCTTAAAGCCAAAAAAGTTGTTGACAATTGTGGAAACTTTTTAATGGAAAACCTGAGGTAAATCTAAACATTTCCTCACTGAAAATGTTTGGATATTTTAAGCTTTTTAACTCAAAAAGTTGCTTAAAATCTTAGTTTAGACTTTAGTTAAATATTTTGTAGACAATTTGTCTGAACATTTTAGCAGTTTTAAACCAAAAAATGTATTGGAAGAACTAAGATAAAATTAAGTATTTCTTCGCTGCAAATGTTGCTGCATAAAAGCAAAAATGTTGCTAAGAATTTAAGCTTTTTGTTATACCAAATCTTAGGTAAATCTAAATATCTTTCAGCTACAAAAGTTGCAGAGAATCTCAACAACTTTTTCCTTGAAAAATTGCTGGAAAGTTTACGTAAGTTGTAAAAATATTGCTGAGAATTTAAGCTTTTTATTGACAGCCTAAGTTAAGTTGTTATGAATTGGACGTAACTTTTTCTAAACATGTTACTAAGGATATTAGCTATTTTTTACTAAAAATGTTGCCCCGACTTTATTCTATAGATTCTAAATTTTAAATTTGTAATAGAATCCCTGAAAAATAAAAACTAGAGCAATTTATGTTTAAAGTTAAATTTATGCATTGTTATTATTATTTTTTTTTCACTCAGCTATCAAATATTACATATACAACATAGAAGACCAACAAATAAAATTGTTTCTATATATTTTTTTTATTTACTTTTCACTTGCCACACATTCCATCATCATCATAATAGTCCCAGACCCAGATAAAATTCATTTGTCCATAAAACGCCTAAAGCCAGAACCACTCGTTACTCAAACGTAGGCTTACTGAAAATAATAGTGCATGTTGGTTGCCATGTGCATTTCCATTCATTCAATCATTCATTTACTCATACATATTTCAAAATGTTTCCGATTCTTGATTATACATTTTTTTTTTCATTCACTTTTATTTGCTGATAATGAAAATTTATGTTGTTTTATTTTTAAAACAATAGCAACAACATTCTATACTGCAATGGGATTACATTTTTTTTCTTTTATTTTATTTAAACTAAAATGATTTACTTTCGTATATAAATGTATGGGGAAAAAGAAAATTATTCTATTAAATATTTTTCCCATTTGCTTGGCATTTAATGAAATTGATAAAATGAACAGAATATAGAATAAAAACTATTTCAATAAATTCTAGAATTTACATGTGGTTGTAAAAAATAAATAAATTTTACTTTTGGTTTTTGTAATAACATTTCCAATTTAATTGATTTCAGGATAAGAGGCAATAAATTTTAAGCTTATTTAATGGTTGTGCAGAAAATATATTTAAATATAAATAATTTGGAAACTGAAAGATTAAATATTTTTGGGGGAAAAGTAATAAAAATATACATATTGAAATATATAAGCCGAAAATTTTGCAAAACATCTGCTTTTAGCAATTTTTCTAAAGAAAAAAATTGTTTTTTTTATGGGTTTTTATGAAAAAAATTGCCCTTCAGAAAATCATTTAAAGTAAAAGCTATTTTTTATAAAACGTTCATTTGTAGCAATTTTTCTAAAGAAAAAGTTGCTTTTTATGGGTTTTTATGGAAAAATTGCCCTTTAGAAAATTCTTTAAAGAAAAAGTTATTTTTCTATAAAAAGTTCATTTATAGCAATTTTTCTAAAGAAAAAGTTGCCTAAGTAAAAGGTTGCCCTTTAACAATTATTATTTAGCAATTTTTCGAAAGAAATTTCCTTAAAAGAAAAAGTTGCATTTTTGCAATTTATCTAAAGAAAATTTTGCCTTTTTGTATTTTTTTAATCATTTTTGTAATTTTTCTAAAGAAAAGGTTGTCTTTAGTTAATTTTTCTTAAGAAAATTTCTTAAAACAGTTGCTCTTTAACAATTTTTGAAAGAGAAGATAACTTTTAAAATTTTTTTAAGACAAAATTGCCCTTTAGCATTTTTTCTATACAAAATGTTGACCTTTTGCAATTTTTTCTTAATAAAAATTTACCTTTTAGCAAAATTTTGAAAGAAAATGTTACCTTTTGTCCCTAAGGAAAAGTTGCCCTTATATTGTTTGTATAATTTTTCTAAGTTTATTTAAGATAATATTTCAAATCCAATATTTAATGTATACAAACTAAATTTATTCTTATCTAAGATAAAAATATAAATATTTTTTAATATTTGCTCGCATTAAATATTTAACAATTATAAAAGTTTGTTTACAAAAAAGAAAATCTAAAAAAAAAAACATAAACAATTTCCTTTGTACTGAGTTGCGTTTATTCGTTTTTTTGTGTCAACAGAGTCATTTGGAAAATTGTGCAGTTAAAGTGCCACCACTCAAGCAACATCGTCTGATGTTATTGTTCATTTCGTGCATTAGAGTGAATATAGTATTTAACCAAGAGCTAAAGTTAGGCCTACAAAAGAAAAGTTTTAAACTTTTTTTTTTCTAAATTATTGTCATTGCAGCATTTTGTTTTTATGTATTTTGTGTATTTGCATTAATTCCGAAACATTTAATTTTAAGAATAAAGAAACATAGACAGAGATTAACAATAGATTTGCAACATTTTTAATATTATTGCCGGTGCAGTCAGTAAGTCAGTCATCCAACATTAAGCCTAAACCTTTACTGCAAAACACGCGACTCATATGTCTGTCCTTTATCCATCCATCCTGCTGTTGTATTGTTGTGTTAAGTTGCAGATTTTGTTTTGTTTGTTCATTCGTTACAATTGTTTGTTAAATGTGTGTTCTTATCAATTGTTAAACAAATATATTAAATATGAGTATCATTGTTGTTGCTCTTGTAGTCTTCTCTTCTGTATTATGTTGTTCTTGTTGTTGTTGGTATTTACTACGTAACAATAAATTCATAAATTATCGCTTTTTTTTATTCGTTTTTTCTTTTTTAATTGTTGGTTGATTTTTTAATATCTTTTAGTCGTAAATAAACATTTTGCCGGTTGATGAACTGTGAGTGTGTAGAAATGAAGTGTGTGGTATGACACGACTTTTACGAAATGATAATAAAAATATAAAACTCACGCTAGTTGATGATTAATAATTATTTAATATTTATGATAAAGTACTTCACCATGAGTAGAGAAGGGAAAGTAATTTTCTTTGTAGAAAAGTTCAAAGAGAGTGAAAACTTGCTAAAGGGCAACCTATTCTTTAGAAAAATTATAAAAGAACAACTTTTTCTTTAAAAAAAATTGATAAAGAGCAACTTTCTCTTTAGAATACTTGCTAAAGGGAAAAGATGCGTTTTAACCTTCAGCAATTTCTCTGAAGAAAAAGTAGTATTTTAACTATTTTTCTAAAGAAAAGGTTACCCTTCTACGAAGAATAAGCTCTTTAGCAATTGCCCTTTAGTAATTTCTCTGAAGAGAAAGTTGCCCTTTATAAACTCTGCAAGAAAAAGTTGCCCTTTCATAATTTATCT
The DNA here is from genome assembly GCA_932274085.1 of Protocalliphora azurea. Taxonomy (NCBI): domain Eukaryota; kingdom Metazoa; phylum Arthropoda; class Insecta; order Diptera; family Calliphoridae; genus Protocalliphora; species Protocalliphora azurea. The sequence continues at coordinate 76,334,936 of OW026523.1, read as the reverse complement.
AAAGAAAAAGTTGTTTTTTTTTTATAATTTTTCTAAAGAAAGGTTGCTCCTTAGCAATTTTTCTAAAGAATTTTTTCTAAGAAAATTGCTAAAGGTCACCTTAAGCAATTTTTTTTAAAGAAAAAGTTGCCATTTAGCAATTTTTCTAAAGAAAAAGTTGCCATTTAGCAATTTTTCTAAAAAAAAGTAGCTTTTTAGCAATTTTTCTAAAGAAAAAGTAGCTTTTTAGCAATTTTTCTAAAGAAAAAGATGCCTTTAGCAATTTTTCTAAAGAAAAAATTGCCCTTTAGCAATTTTTCTGAAGAAAAAGTTGCCCATTATCAATTTTTCTAAATAAAAAGATGCCTTTAGCAATTTTTCTAAAGAAAAAATTGCCCTTTAACAATTTTTCTGAAGAAAAAGTTGCCCTTTAGCAAGTTTTCTGAAGAAAAAGTTGCGTTTTAGCAATTATTTTTTAAAGATAAAGTTACCCTTTGGTAATTTTTTTTAAAGTTGCCTTTTAACAATATTTCTAAAGAAAAAGTTTACCTTTAACAAGTTTTCTGCAGAAAAAAATTGGCCTTTAGTAATTTTTCGGAATAAAAAGTCATCTTTCGTAAAAAAAAATAAATAAATTTTTAACAATTTTTCTTGCCCTTTAGAAATTTTTCTAAAAAAAGTAATTTTAGTAATTAGTAATTTTTCTAAAGAAAAAGTTACCCTTTAGCAATTTTTGTAAAGAAAAAGTACCATTTTAACAATTTTTTAAAGAGAAAGTTGCCCTTTAGCAAAAATCTAAGGAAAAAGTTGCAACTTTTTGTATAGACAAGTAAACTAAAAACTCATTTCTTTATTGCATTAATAGAAAAGTTTTTTTATTTATAGAAAAGCTATTTGGAGAGCAATATTTTATAATTATTTATCTTGCTTTCGTTAAAATATTAATGACTTTTACTTTAAAAATTAACTTTTTTTTCAAATTGACTTTTAGTAGGTGTGTTTGAATTTTGATTATATTAATTAATAATTTATGGTGGCACTATCAAATTCTTTATTTAAATTATTTAATCATAATCATTTATTTAAAAAATCTCAAATTTTTATACTAAAGATAGATTAATTTGAACATAAAATGTGTCCTTTTATTAAAGAAATAATATATTTAGTAAATTTTTAAAGGAATTTTTTAGATTTATTAAAATTTCTTTTAGAACTTAATAAAATTAAAAATTATTGATTTTAAATTAAGATTTTCCCCATTTTCTGTTTTAATAAATACTATATTTTGAAAAGCATTTATGTATGAGAAAAATTAAAAAATAACTCCCTTAAATGTTTTACAATTTTTATATTTTTTTTAATAAAAATTTGTATAAATTATAAATAATCTTTAGTGTACTTTTTCGTCATCTGTTTTTGAAATGTTATCATCTTATTTCCATTTTGACGTATGTATGTAAATTATGTTTCGTTTTGTGTATTTTTATGAACCCTTTTACACACTTGCTCTTCTCATGCAAATATGATTTATTTGTTGCTCTTATTAGAATTTATGTATGAGAGTTTGTATGTAAAATGTTTACATGTTGTTTTAATTTATGTTAAATCTTTAATTTAACATAAAATGTAAATGAGTGTATATTTCCCAATGCATGTAACTGTTTTTATTTTTTTTTTTTTCTATTTTTTTTTTTTTTTTATGAAATGTATGGTTTATGTTTTATATGTGTGAAATTTTGTTTTTGTTCTTTTTGATATTTCTGGCTTATGACAGCATCTAAAACTAAAATAACAATAATGACAATAAATTGTAGAAAAGTCTCTGACTCTAAATAGAAATATAACACACAACAAAAATCCATTAAACTAAACAAACCACCAACCAGGAAAAGAAGCAGCAACCAGCAGCAGTAAAAAAAATCATGATTCCATGACCGATTTTTTTTTATTTCGTTGATGAGTTTGACCGATTTTTTTCAAAATGATTATTTGGCTTAAAAACCTATTCAGTGGTAGCAAAAAAAAAAAATAAATAAAAGGAATAGAATAGAATACAACAAATAAAGAATAAAATAATAATAATTGTGATTATAAACCTAGTTTAGTAAAATATGATTCTTTTTGTTGTTATTGTGTGTAATATTGTGGCTACTCAAAGTAACTTGAAATATTTGCAACAATAATAATTAGAAAAAGGAACAAAAATGTTTTTTTCTTTTTGCCTCATGTCAAAATTCTGGTTAAGTATGTGTGTTGTCCTTTAATCAGAACAACAGTAAATTTAAGCAAACATCACGATATTTTCAAAATTTTTGATTTTTTACTCATTTTTTTAGCTACAAATTAACTGGAAATTTCTTTGACTTTTTCTCGTTGAACAATATTTGAGATTACTTAAAAGATTTAGTTGTCTAATTAAAAAAATTTGTTAACTATTTACTTATGAAAGTAAATTTATTATTTTTATGGTTTAATTTTCTTCACAATGTTTTACATTTTTTAAAACTTCATTTTAATATTTCTAAGACTAGATTTAAGTTTAAACATTTGATAAATGATTGAATTAAGTTCTTTTAGTGTGTCCAATATTTAATATTATACTCTCTTAAGGGTTAATTGTATTTAACAAATAAAATTTTGTCTTGCTACAAAGAAAGTTTGTTTATCTTTCTTTTATTTTTGTAAATAATTTGCTTTTAAATAATTATATTAAAGATGTTCATGATGCTGAGGGTATTAACAATTAACAAAAAAAAATAAATGTAACATTTATATTTATGTTTATAATATAATAATTGTGCCAAATATCCATACGCTACATGCCCACATGTAGCTACGAGTATGTCCGTCTGCCGATCCGTATTACGTCTTTACAATATAAGCAAAAACTACTTTACCGAAATTAGCAGAGAAATTTTTTGTTTGCTTCAAGTTATTTTTAAATACAGCATTTTTTTTATTATTTTTATGAATGGTGAAATTTTTAATAATTTTTTTCTTACCTTAAAATTTTTGTTTCTTATTTTTTTTTTTTAACACTTTATGTAAATATTGTTTTTAATGTTACTAATTTTACAGTGAGTTGAAAGAAAAAAAAAAAAAAAAACACTAACAAAAAGATGCCAAAATGAACTGTTCAATGAATATGATTATACCTAAAATTTAAACGTTAAAAGAAGCGCAATTGTTGCTAAAATTTAGATAATAAAAAACCATGATTGGTGGTATATTTAAAAAGCTACGATTACATCATTAATTGAATTATTTAATGAACTACGATTAAAGATTATTTATTTTTCGTTTTCTTTTTTTGTTACTATTAAAATATACAGCTCAAGAACGAGTTCTCTTTATATTATGACTTTCGATCCATTAGCTAATCCACAACAAAAATATGAGCTGTTATGGAAAAACTTGTATTACACTAACACCATTAGAACATATTTAATTTTATGTCTTTTGCAATTTTATTGCGAAACTTAAACCATGTGATTAGCCTAACGGACATTAGACTATATTCCTATGCCCAAAACATTAAAATTTCGAACTAGCTTGGATTTTGACCATTTCCAATTTTGATATAATTCAGCACATGTAATTACATTACATCTACATGCGGTTCATATGACGTATTAATCCGCACCATATCTGTAATGGTTCAAAAAAGCTTGAGGTAACCAAATTTAGAAGTTCTTAGAATTAAACCTCTAAATTTGGATACCTCAAACTTTTTTGTTAAAAATGAGCAAAATTTATGCTTGAAAAACTTTTATATGCATTAACAGATTTCAACAAACTTGGTATCATGTGTAAAAAAAGAATGAAAATTAAAAGACCCTTTTTCAGGATATCCTAGGATAAATGATATATATATTTTATTTTTATTTTTATTTTTAGAGATACTTGTTTCAGGAAGATGTGTAACTTTTATGATTTTATGATAAAGAGAAACATCAGTACTTCTCATTGACAGCAATTCTGTTGAAATTGTATAATGCACATTAGATTGTCCCGAGGAAATGATTTTTTGAGATTTCGATGCTTAAACGTTGAGTATTTATGAGTTGGATACGGATATTTAAAAAATTTTAAAAGTAGTTCCCTACCAGCGGTTGAAAATCTCAAGTCTGGTACATTTTGGCCAAAAAGAAAGTTTCGAGTTTCTTTTTCGCGAAATAGGTCTCAAAAATGTTTAGCTTGTTATGGAAGAAATATTTTTAGATTCTTCCCCATGGGACTGTGTTCCACTAAAGGACTTTTTAGTGCATTTTGATAAATAAATTTTTTTGAAAATAATTTATTATATAGGCAAAATGTATTGTAGTAAGCATTTTTTTAAAATTGTTCGCATTTTGTAAAAACAAATTATCGAACTTTTTTCGCATGATGTACTAAAGTGACGATTTATGGACTAAAATTTTTGCAAAAAAATTTTTTAATATATTTTTGTTTTTCATAACTGGCTAGAAATTACAAGCTTTTTAATACCCATTACTACACAAAACTCAAAACTTTTTTTGGACAAAATATTCTAGGCCGATGACTTTCAATCGCTGGTAGGGCACAGAAGATTAGTTTTAACAATTTTTTTAAATATTTTTTTCGCATTCAGCTTTTAATACGCATCGCTTGAGGGGTCTTACTATAATTTTTTTTTCTACGGGACACTCTAATGCACATACGACTGATTTAACCTTAAACTTTGTTCATTTTTAACAAAAATGCCCAAAGTGTGCCACTTTAGAGGTCTATAAAATATAAACCGTAAATGATATGAAAATGATTCATATGCCATAAAATGCACGATTACTGCTTTAATGTACACCCTAAATTAAAAAAAATCGAAGATGTAAAATTTTTAAAACTGTAACTTTGAGTCGAAATTTGTTGTAATCACTCAACAAATTTTTACTTCTTAATGATTATATAACCATATAAATTAAAAATCTAAATATTTGTTATATAATTTTGTTTGATATCCTTATTTAACGAAAATATTAAAAATAAAATTAAAAAAAAAATATGTTTCACAGATCAGCTAGAATAGGAAACTTAATATTTTAATACTTTTTTTTACATCACAGTTTATATCAACCAGCTACTTTTGACAGCTGCTAACTTGGCAGCACTCCGCGAATAGCGGTACATTTTGATGCGTTTGCATCGTCGTCATGTTTGCGTTGATTTAAAATGACTTTTTAGTGTATTAGGTGAATTAGAGCGCATTGTTTGAAAATGGGACGATGTACTACCATAGTTCTATTAGGACAACGAACCGAAACATAAGTCTGGAATTGTTCAAACATGTCTAATTTGGAATTGCCCCCACTTGATGCACACGTCGGCACAATCATCTAATCTATTTTCATTGAGAACTTATGGGCGATTCTAGATCAGAATCTCTGACAACATCAAATTTCGAACAAAAATTACCTAAAATCACCAAAATAATCCCTCAAATTACTCGAAAATTAGTGGAATCGATGCAAAAAAGACTGAAAGCAGTAATTGATCACAAAGGAGATCATAATAAGTTTTAAAATTTTTTTGATCACGAAGGAGATCATAATAAGTTTTAAAATTTTTTTAAATAATTAATCTTTTCATTTTAAAATTTTCTTATACCAATTAGTTGAAATAAACTGTAACTCACTGTAAAAGTAGAAAGAAACATTGACCGTCTATTTATAAAAAAGTTTTTAAAATTTTAAAAATTCTTTGTACTTTTCCTGAATTGCATCAATCAATTGGCCAAAATACCCACTTTTAGATATTAAGTTTTATAAGAGTAAATATATATATTGCAACGCACAAAACAAATGTTAATTATGGTATTTTTTGCAACAATTTTTTACTTGTTTTAAGTAATCAGTGTTGCCATATTGTTTTAGTATAATAAAAATGTTTAAATTTATTTTGTTTTTTTTTTTAACTTTTTTGTCTTCTAATCATATTTGTTTGCAATTTATTTTATTAAAATACAACATATTATTATATTTATATTATTTATTTATTTCTGTAAAAATCAGTGTAGATATGCATTTACCAATGTGTTAGTTTTCTGAATGATAAAACCATTAAAAAATAATATTCGCAATCTTCTTTTAATACGAAATTAATAATTAGGTAATAGTTATTAATACTGTAGTTTTGATTTGCTATGTTTCGATGAACTGTTACTGCAGGATAGTTCGAAATTAAATGTTTGATCATTAGATTTTTCATTCGTATTTTCTTTGCTATTTTTTTTTAATAAAATCGCAATTGTTCTTGGTTGTTTAGCAAAAACATCCTAAAGTATCTTAGGAATGAATTTCTTACAATTATTCATCTGTAATACATTGAAAATTTAATATTTTCAATAGAAAAATCGAAAAACTTGAAACATTTAATATAAAATCCATATAATGGACAATTTTTAAAACTAACCTAGTTCAAAAGCTAGAAAACATTTCGAAATATTGAATACCATTCAAACTTAGGTTGTTTTCCAGTGTGTCTTTTTTGCTGGTCCATTAAAGTTGACAGTGTTTTTGAAAATTTTTGATATTTTGGCCAAAGTTACACAATTTTTTTTTCACAGTGTAGAAGTAAATATTTCATATCTTTACTTGTAATCTTGTTCCTTGTGGAATTTTTAATACATCCGATTAATAAAAACACCTAAATATCTAAAACTGAATTTTATGCGATTTTTTTTTTCAAACCAGTTTTTTGTTATCTAAAATTTAAAAATATTTGAAAAATTCCTTGACTTTAGAGTCGTCCTATTTTATTCAGACTAATTGCAACTTTGCAATCGTGAAAAAATTCCCGTGAATAGTTTCAGGCTAAAATAAAATTCCCTTTATTGTGAATGATTTTTCCCGCGAGTTTTTTCACTTTTCCCTATAATTTATTCACTTTATTTTTGCTGGGGAACAGAACAGAATATGTAAGTAGTTCTCCTTATAATTCGAATATTAAAGTTTAAAAAATTTATTTTAAGGGCACGATCAATTAATAAGGCACAAACTAATATATTGCTCAATAAAATGCAAAACAACAGGTCGATTGCCTGTGGATTTGTGAAGCTTTCGAAAGACGTGAATAAATCTAATACAGAGAATTAATTTGAAAGTTTTTTTTTTTTATTTTATTGTAATGCATCTGGTAACTTCAAGGGATCAGCTGCGTCCCGCAAACCTCGACGAACAATTCGCTGGTGCTTGCTTTCCTCCTCTTGCAATAAAATTATTGTTTCAATTCTAAACATTTTTAATTTTTTGTAATTCTGTTGTTTTGTTGGGTTTCCAAAAAGTAGCCGAATTGTTTTACTACAAAAAAGTTAAATAGTACAATAAACTAACGTTGCAATCAAACTATCATTTTAATACTAAATATTTTGCTTTGTTCTTAACTTTTCCCTAAAATATTATATATGTATTTTTATTTTTTTAATTTCTTTCTTTTTTTACATTCACTGAGAACTGATAGCGGGAATTTTTTTTCACGAAAGATTCTTGATAACATTTTTCCCTTCGAGGGGAATAAAAATGTCATGGGAACAAAAATTCCACTTTATGATCCGGTATTTCAAAGTATTTATATTTCGGCACATTTCATAGAAACCTATTTTTGTTCGGTCACCAATTTTAGAACCATCCTTATATAGGTGGATTCATGGATTGTTTTTTACTCTATTTCCTTCATACCACCCTTCTCTTTCTGGGATTGCGGTAATGCACTATTGATATTGCCCATTGATAGGATATTTACTATTTTTTTATATATGCTCATCTGTAAGCCATTCCCCCATTGCCATTGATCCAGTTAAAGCTAAAGTTGCTTCATATTTAACCTATTTCGATCGGTAGTATTGATAGCATGTTTTAAATAGCTTTTGTCGATACGGTTCTCATTGCGCCACAAATGCCTATACAGCACCGTCTTTGAATTTTTTGAAGAGGTTTTAAATTAAATTTCTTCTCCAAGGCCGTCCACTATGAGCATTCGGCAGTCGAAGACTATCGGACAATGACATTAAAGTTGTTCAGTTGTTACAATTTGTTAAATAGTTTTTGAGAGTTTTATCCTATAGGTGTGTTTACCATATAGGCTGTAACCAGTACCACCGATATTTATTTTCAGACCTGTGTAAATAAATCACTAGATAAATCAGTTTAAGTGGGTCTCTTCACCCATCTAATGTCAATTATATGAAGATTCTGGCTCATTGACAAAGAGCATGTCCAGAGTTAATGTATCCTTTGGTGACCAGTCAAGTGAACAATGCATGTTTCAAATAAATAAAAATCAAACTTCAAAGTTTCTCTGCAGATCACTTCATTGTCAACGTTATTCTGGCCCACTGTTTATTTTCTGTACTTTTCATTTACTTTACATGTCTATCATTTGCATTTGGAATGATGATGATCATTTTCGTATGACAATAATAATGATCACTAACATTAACTTTTGTGGTTTTCAAGTTTATTTTTAGCTTTTGTTTTTTTTTTCTTTTTTAAATAATTTCTTTTAAATAAATTATTATTATTTTTTTTTTTTTTTTTTCTTAATACTTTACTTAATTAACTCACAGACTTACACATACGCACGCACTTGAATTAACCTTCTCCTGTGTTTTTTTTTTTTTTTTTTTTTTTTTGTTATGAGTGAAGTGAGTTTACTTCTCTGCTCTACCTTTAATGCTCTTCTCAGTCATGAAAAAGTATTTTTATGTGAATTTCCTTCCCTTTTCTAAACTTGCTGGCAACTCTTGTTTTTTTTTTGTGTTCATCAATGTTTACTTTAAGTGCAATTTTGTTGTTGTCTTTTGTTTCTTTTATTATTGTAAATTTTAATCTTGCACTAAGTTTTTATTGTTGTAGTTTAGTTTGTAAGTAAGGTTTTTTATTTTTCTTTTATAAAACTATAAATGTTTTTAAAGCTTGTTTTAATACTAAGTAGTTTAGTTGTTATGGCTGTTGAAAAGAACCTCCAATGGAAAACCCATTGTCAGTTTAACGAACTTTTATTTCACTTCTATAAAGGCTTAAAAAATAAACTTAAAAGATTGACGTGCGTTACACTCAAAGAAAAGTGAGGGTAAAAGAATTACAATGTAGTTGACAAGAAATTGAAGAAGAACTACATATTTTGTTGAGTACATATTCTAGTCTATAGTCTAGTCTATATCATAGTCTGTAGCCTAGTCTATGGTCTAGTGTATAGTGTAGTATATTCACTCACCTGTAGTTTAGTCTATAGCCTAGTCTATACTTTAGTCTATATTCAGTTTTTAATCCTCATTTATAGTCTAGTCAATAGTATATAGAGTAGTCTATAGTCTTGTCTATAGAGTATAGAGTAGTCTATAGTCTAATCTATATATTCTATAATCTAATCCGTAGTCTATTCTATAAACTCGTTTATAGTATAGTCTATATCCTAATCTATAATCCAGTTTATATTCTAGTCTCTACTCTATACAGTCGAATCTATAGTCTAGTCTATAGTCCACCCCACTCTATAGTTAATTCTAAAGTCCTATTTATAGTCTAGTTTATAGTCCATTCTATAGCCTAGTCTATATTATAGTATATTCTATTGCCTATTGTTATGTAGGTATCAATTCATTTCATTTCATCCGAATCTTTTCGTTCAGTGTACTTTCTTTGTTTCGCTCTGTTTACATAAATTCAAACAACAACCAACAAACCTTAAATGTTCACGTCTTTCTTTGACTGACAGTTTTATAGAAAAATACACTCAGTCAGCTTCATTTATTTACAATATTTGTAAGTTTGTCTTCTTACTAACATTACAATGAAGATCATTACCTTCAGTTGCTATTTCTCTAGCCTACAAAACTTACAGGTTATTCCAGCTATAAAAAACTTTATTTTCTAGGTTTATGGTTGCTTATGAAAAACCCTTTTAGCCATAAGTTTTGCACAAATAACTTTGTTTTAGAGTTTTAACCATAAAAAATTAAAATTTCTTTCTTAATCTCTCCCTACATTTGTTATGATTTGAAAATGTTTCTTTGTACTACAAGATTAACTGCCATTGAGAAGTTTATTAAACATAGAAAAAGAAAAAGTAAAATAAACAAAGAAAACTAAGAACAAGAAGATAGATAGATGTGAGGGATAAATGAGGGTAATCCATCATTTTTCTGGCTTTCATTTCAATGTTTATTTTTATTCGTTTTTTTGTTTTAAAAATACTCGTAGAAGGTACGTTTTTAATTTATTTGGAAGTTTTTTTATATTTATTCGTAGAGCCTAAATGATTGGATCATTATTTTAGCCTTTAGCTATTTGTTTTCTTATCTAGGAAAGCTGTCTTGTTTTATTGCGATTATTCCTGTTGTTCTTTTATACCATTATTTTATGGTTCTTTATTAATGTATTTAGTTCTGGTTTAAGTTTTTATTGTTTGTGTTTTGCACTACTTTTTCTTTATTTCTCTTAGAGTTGTAATTGTTGTATTGTACGGTGGACTATCTCTGTGGTTGAAGGATGGCAGAGTTTTAAAAGAATTGATTTGAACTATAATAAATGGCAAGTACTGTTACTAGCAGAAATATAATTTACTTGCCTTAACAGATCCATATAGATCCAATACCAAAGGTTCAACTATATGACTCTTAAAGTATAGTAACGGCATTTTTTTTCTCAATAACCAAATTTGTTCGACCTTCGCCTTATTGTTTCCAAAGTTTGCGAAATATTAAGAATTCACATGGTGCTTCATTACCAGAAATTATTATGACATGTTTACATATGATTAACATATTACAAATTTAGTCTATTTACAAGGTTTCTCCTTAAATCGCGGTCTTAGTTCACCAAAGGAGGAGTTGGTTCCTGTTGTTATTATATTTATCCATGTGGTTCTCGGTCTTTCCCTACTGCGACGTTCTTATGGATTCCATTGAATAGCTGAATGTGAAATTTCATCATCATTCTTTCTAAGCGTGTTTCCGAGCCAACCATATTTCCATTTAGTAATGTCGTTACGTAAGGAAGTATAGACTTCACACATGCATTGAAGATTTTCATTTTCGTTCTGGTGAATATAGTTTCCGATGACCATAAATTTCTGAGAGATGCAAAGGCACCCTGTGCTTTTTTTATCCGGTTTTCAGCATTTTCAATTTTGCCATAATTCGTTGTCTAACTTGTGGTTCTTGTATATTTCAAAATGTTGGTCACTATTCGCATCAATCCTCATGATTTTTGTTTTGGCAATATTTATTTTCAATCCAATTTTCAAAGACTCTTCAGATAATTTGCTTCACTTGGTTTGCATATCGGCACAAACAAAGGTTTGTGATAGATTCAATCATAAAAATGGAAGGATATGAGAGTTATTTTTTAAACAAGATCAATATCAATTTGTTATTATGTGCTAATAACCGAAGAATGGCAATTGAAACTGCTCTAAGCTCGTAGCCATTTTGGTAAAATCTTCCTGTTCATGGTTGCGTTCTTCGATATCGAAGGGTCTTTTAATAATGTTGCACCTTATACTTTAATTACATATATCCTTTTCAAGCCAAGATGTTAAAATGAATGTTTGCTTTTGGAGTCGTTTTCGAGTTAGCATTAGCAGTTGACAGAAAAAGGCCATTTATTCCTTTTTGCAGCTGAATTCTGCGATAAAATACTTTCGTCTTAATGACTGTATTGCTGTCGCCTTACTTAAGATGTTAATTTCACGTCAGATATAATTTCTATAAAAAGTAAATGTAACGAGACAGCTGACAGGCTTTGCTTATGAGAGATATGTGTATATGGGTACTCATAAACGTAAATGTAACGTACTGACCTAATCAATTTAGGTCTAGGTTTTTACGTGACAGCTGTAAGAATAGCGTTTATTTCAATACACTAAATCAGCGTAAAAATGTAATATGTGGCTATTTGAAAATAAGCAAAAAGAAATATTTTCCCTTTTTCTTTCGAAATCTAATTGTTTAAAAACAATTTAAATCTTAGTTGAGGTCTGAATAATAAAAAAGACTGCATGAGCCATTTTATCTAGCTTCAATTGAGTTGGGGAGGTTCGTGTCCTTTCTAAATTCAGTCCAGTTCCACAAAAAATATTTACTAAAGACTCCCTTTTAAAGACAAAAATTATAAATAACTTATATAGGCCAAGGTAACCATATTGCAAAAAAATCTAGCACAAATATGATTACAATAAATAAAATACGAGGGCGGATCAATAAGTCCGTGACTTTTCGAACTTTCCTCGTAGTTATAGGAAATGCAACACTATTTCCATCAAGTACCACCTGTTAATAGACTACTGTCAAATTTTGAACAAGTGTCGTCATTTACTTTGCGTACAAAATAGGATTTTTCAAGGTCCTTAAAATAGGCATTTGTTTGGTCAATAATTTCATCGTTGGAGCTAAATCTCTTTCCACCCAGCCATTTCTTTAGGTTTGGAAATAGGAAGTAGTCACTAGCCCAATTCATAGAGTGTTGCCATTGAGACTACACACATTATTATCTTGATGAAAAAGAACTTTTTTCTTGGCCATATGGGGTCGTTTTCTTTTTAAATCCTCATTAAATCGGTCTAATAAGTTGGCATAATATTCGCCGTTTATTGTTTTTCCCTTTTTAAGGTAATCGATGTGGATTATCCCGGGTGCATCCCAAAAAACTGTTGCAATCACCTTGTTGGGCGACAAACTTACCTTGGCCTTCTTCGGAGCAGGTTCATCCGGAGAAACCCATTGTTTAGACTACTGCTTGGTCTCCGGAGTACAGTTTTCCATGTTTCATCCACAGTTAAACAGATTGCGGTTAAACAACTCCAAACAATCCTTTGAAGTTGTCACACGTTTACGTTAATGGTCAATTGAGAGCAAACGCGGCACCCAACTTTCTTAAACCCAGCTGATCATTTAAAATCGAAATCACACTGCCATATGAAATGCCTATGGCTTCAACAATCTCACGGACTTTTACTCTTCGGTCAGCCAACACCATATCGTGGACTTTTTCGACATTTGAGGGTGTACTGGCCGTCCAGAACGTTCAGCGTCATTTGTAGTTGTGCGACCAAAACGAAAGTCAGTAAACAACTTTTTTACCATTGAAATCGATAGTGCAGAGTATCCATAGTATTTATCTAGCTTTTCCTTTGTTTGATTGACGGTTTTTTTCGCAAAAAAATAATGTTTAATGAGCACTCGAAATTCACTTTTTTCCATTTTTATAAAAATACACGAGGTTGTATGTTTTGAACAGCTGTTAAACGCAAAGTAAATGACGACACTTGCTCAAAATTTGACAGTAGTCTATTAACAGGTGGTACTTGATGGGGATGGTGTTGCATTTCATATAACTACGAGGGAAGTTCGAAAAGTCACTGACTTATTGATCCGCCCTCGTAAGAAGTAAACTTAAGTATTGATTATATCCTAATATTCCTGGTGCTATATTAAATCTTTGCCTCTTAACCTAACCATTCCATGATTTTGCTGACACACAAATAGTTTACAAAATCCCCTTGAAGAAAAAGGTCAGCTCTACCCATTACACTATGGAACAAAACTTTATAAGAATTAGCAATTCATTGTGAATAATTTTAAAATTTATTTAAGCCATATTAAAAAGAAAAATAAAAAAATTTAGGATCGTGATACTAGAAAAGTGTTAAATGTTAATACGAGTATTTTAAATGTTAGTTAATGTAATGTTAGTTTTTTAAGTAAATTTAGTTTTAGATATTTTTTTATTTTAGATTTACAAGTATTTTATGGTTTTACCATATTCAAATGTCTGGTAGTGTAAATATAAATATCTGTAATAATAAAATAAACAAGCAATAGGAACATATGTATAAATTCATGAAAAAAACCCAATAGTAATAATAAAACAAAAATAGAATGATAGAAACAAAGAAAATTAAACAGGTTCTCTTAAATGAGGTGTTAATAATATTCCTCTTACTTGTTACTACACATTTATTGTTGATTGTTATTTTTTTTTTTTTATTTTATATTTATATTTATATGCAAGAATTAAAGAGTGGTCAAATAATTGTTCTATTTAATTTCACTTACCAAATCTTAATCGCTGTCGCAGAGGCCTCTGGAGATCTCATTTATGAATGAAGTGGACTAAATGATATTTTAATGAATTCTCGTATATACAGTAGTGGTCACATATTTATAATAATAATATTTATAAATAATTTATAAATAATAAAAATAATAATATTAATAATAATAATAATAACAGCAATAATAATAATAATAATAATAATAATAATAATAATAATAATAATGCATAAAAATGAAATTTGGTGGCATATTTCCATCTGCATAAGGATTCCTTTGTACAGATTTTGATCCATACGTTCAAATATTCGACAAATAGGACCAACGCCGTATCAAGGAAATGTTGCCCAGACCATAATGTTCCCTTCACCAAGCTTTACAGTTTTTAAAGTATAGCGAGGGTTAAGTTCTTGGTTGGGCGGACACCGAAAATACTTTTTCCCATCTGAACCAAATAAATTAAATTTTTTTTAATGTAATTTAATCTATCATCATAACAATTTTAAAATAAATATATATATATTTAATATCTACAATATTCGAGATTTTACTAAAAGTATTGCAACAAATAAATTTCTTATATATTTTTACCTTAAGAACTCATTTTAAAATATATATGTATATATTTAGGTGAAAAGATAGGAAAAACCATTGAGTTATCAAAGAAATTTTATCATTAATTCCTTCTTCTTACAACTTCTTTTTAGAAGTTGCATAAAAATTAATTAATTTACAAATTTCTTATTAAATCAAATCTTGAAGAACTGTTTTTGCCTTCAAATGATGTGTTTCAACAATTCTTGTTTGTAGTTGGTATGCAAGAGAGCAGTAGAAAATTTGCTAGGAAGGCTGAATATATTCTTATAAGTTTTTATTTGGGATAACTTGAGCTTTTTAAGGTAAGTTTTGGCGCATTTTGTTGACCGAACCTGGCAGCCGTATGTCATTATTTGTCGTATACATATACGATATAATAAAATTTTACTTTTACGATTCAGCTTCGATTTTCGATTTAGCAGTGGAAAAAGGGCTTTTCCACATATTAGTGCTTTGTCTCCAGCTTTGTCGTCAGCTTTTTGTCAAGTACAACTCCCAGGTATTTGACTGTGTCGAGTAACGGAATTTCAGTTCCTTGCATATATAGAGTGATTTGCGAATTTCTTTTTGGTGACTTGTAAAGTGGAAAAATCGTTGCCTGAGTTTTTCCCTGATTGATTGATTAATGCCTTTTTCATATTTTTTACTATTGCATTTGAAAGTTTAACACTTGTTATCATTGCAGGAATGGACCTTTTTGTAGATTTTTCGGTATCTACATTAACAAAGTATCTTTCAGATAAAAAAAAACTTTTTATAATTTTTTGTAAATATATAGGGTATCCAAATTTATTGTGCCATATAGAGTCAAATGCTCCAGAAAAAAATATACCTGTACTTTTACAATGAATTTTATTGGTAGTTATTATGTTTACAAGTCTTTTTACTTGATGTTTCGCTGAGTATTCTTTCCTAAAATCAAACTGTTCTTTGTTTAATATACCGATCTGTAGTGCGATTCAGTAACTTGTTTTAACGATAATCGAATCGTTAAAATTAGTGAACAACAAAATTGTCGATTTCTTTATTCTCTATCATTTTTAACGATATTTGTTTGCGTCAACTTAAAGACAAAAATTTTTGTGTTGTTAATATATTGACAAAAATTAGCCAAAAAGTCAACCCAATGATACAGTCTTTGTTTTGTGGTTGTAGTCTGCGCTTCCATGGTTATAGACCGTGCTTCTACGTTTGCGAATCTTCTTTTAGGTGGTAATTTTGAAGAAAACGATAAAAAAAACTCATCTTAATCAATATCAAAGAGATAATTTAATCAATCACCGTCTTAAAACTGTTAAAAAAAATTTCGATTTGTCTCAAATTTGTTTGTTTTTTCTTTTTTATTTGGTTTTAACCTTACTTTTATTTCGGCATTTCCTTGTGGAGAGCTGTCACACGAAATAATAGTTATATACAATCGTTTAAGAGTACTTAGTGAATCACACAATCGTTACTGCAAGCAACAAAAGCTATTGACAAGTTTAGCGATTGTCGAATCGTTAAAAGTTACTGAATCGCACAACTGTTCTGTAAATTCGTTTAATCGATTTAGTATTATATTTTCAAAAATTTTGTCCAAACCATTTAACATACCTATAGGACGATAGCTTTTGGGTGATTTTTTATCTTTTCCTGGTTTGATTATTGGTATTGGCAGTATTAGCAATTTTAAATTGCTTTGGAAAATAATCATGTTTTAAGCGCCAGTTAAAAATTTTGGTAACGATACTTACACATTCATTTGACATTTTTTTTTTTTTAATTATCGGTTTAATACCAGGTGCTTTTTATATTTCTTTGTTTATTAATGAAAAATTTAACTTCCTCCACTGTTGTCATCACATCATTTACACTTTCAGGTATAGGTTTTAAGTCTAACCAATGACTGTGCTTTGATACTATGCGATCAGCGCTCGTCGATATATTATAAGTAATTTGGTGAGATCTTTCAAAAACATCAGCTATAATATCTGCTTTTCTTTCATTATTTTTTACTTGAGTGCCATATATTGTCAAAATCCCTACAACTTGCCAGAACTTTTTATTGCCGGGTGGCAACTTTTGAATAAATTTATTCCAGTTGTCATTTCTATCATTCAGCTGTTTTAAAACCGATATTAAGTAAGATCTGTCTGAGACGTTGATTGTTCTTTGCAATTTCCGTACATAACTTTTTCTTTGTCCAATAAGGTATAAAGCTAATTGAAATATTTTTCTCTTTAACGGGAACTTTTTTTTGGAAAGCTTCTTGAGTGATTAGTGTCATTTTATCGAGAATCGTCTCAATGTTTGATTCGGTTATAATTGCAGATGATAAATTATTTCTTCAAATTACATTATCTAACCATTAATTGATTGCTTTCCAATTTGCCAAATGGTAGAAAAGAATTAGTGCTTTTCTTTGTACCATTGAGCCGTAAATTTGACATGTAACTGGATGTGAATTTAACAAACCATGATGAATTTCAATATTTGAAATATTTATTGGCGAGTTTGTAAGAAGAAGATTAATAACTGATGCTTGTGTTGCGGTTGAGCGCTGACCAAATCGAGTAAACGTGTTAGATGAGTGGATGTAATAACTAGAAATAAATTGAACTTAGATTCATAGCTCCAAAGTATTTTTTTTTTTCAAAATTCTAGCGGCTTCTCAAGGTGGTCCTTTGCAAACTGTATGCGGCGATTTAAGTTTCTTTTTGAAACATTTGGCTTTTTTCTCGCGATTCACATTTGCAGTCCAATATCAATTGTGTGATTAGATATTTTTTGGCTTAGTTGACCAGCTACTTCGCTACTTATTTCTCTTGAACACATAAATGGATTAGATTTGCTAGTTTTGCAAATTAGGCGGTCATCTCGTTGATATGTTTTCTTTAATCTCGGCTTTCTTTTTTATTCTCAGTGGTTCCATTGCATTTATAATGCTGAATAGCATTATGCACCATCGTTTCGGAACAAACTAGTTCTTCTGCTGTAGCCCGAATAGTCTTTTTTTACGAATGTCTGCAGTACATGGCTTCTGGCGTAACTTTTTTATATTTTTTATGATTTATTAATTTAAATTTTATTCTTTATTCGGATACAACCACACTTACTAGTAATTTAAATTTTTTTTTTTTTTTTTTTTTTTTTTTTTGTAGGAAAAATGTAGGTGAAGAATTAAGTCCTCAATTATTAGGGTTTCTCTTAAAACTTTTATAGATTACAAGTGTAGTAATATATGTACTTTTTCATATTTAAATTTAGTTTAGAAAATTTTGATATCAATTTAAAGATTTTAATAGGAAAACTTTATATAAATATTAATTTTATAACTAATTTTAATTAAGAAAAATAACCTATATGAAACAAAAAGTTTTCTGAGAATTATCTTAATATTTTTTATTATGATAGAAGGATCTATGACAATTATGTGCGATACAAAATATCGGTCAAATGTTCGCCACGGCTTTGGTGGCATACCTCTATCCGATGGTCCATATTTTCAATGACTCTATAAAATGTAATTGAGGTTTAGTGTCGTTAATGTGCCGAATTATCTTATCCTTTAGCTCTTCAATTGTTCTTGGCTTATTGACGTACGCTTTTTCTTTTAAATATCCGCAAAGACAGAAGTCCAACGGTGTCAAATCACATGTTTTTCGCAGAATGAACTGAGCGAGCATGTACAGGTGTTTTCACATTTCCCACAGACCCGGTTTGATGAAATTTGCGCACAATTCTCTCGATTTTCACACATTTGCTCGATTATACTGACCAAAAAAAAAAAAAAAAAAAATCACGAAGTGCACGAAATGCATTTTGATTTGAACGCCCATTTTCGTAAAAGGCTTCAACAATCTTAACGCGCTGCTCACCTCTCCATGGTTGAATTTGTCAAACACTGAAGCAAAAAAATGCCAAATTAAGGCAAAATGTCTATTTTTTAAGCAACATTTATTATTTGTACTTAAGGCTGGCTATCATTTAGTATTTGTCTGGATGATGATAGACCTATCATAAAATTAGAACTTTAGTATGAAGATTGTAAAATATGCAAAGATAAAATTCTTACCAGCCTATGTTGCCTGCATTTTTTATTTGGATAGGGAGTCAATAAAAGAAATTTCCACACTTCTAGAGCTTTCACACAGATAAGGTTATTTATTTTTTTATTTATTCAATAATAATTCTCTATGCAAATGCAACTATTAAAATTTCAGGAAATACAATATAATCAACAACAAAAATAAAAATAAGAATGTATATGTTCCTTAAATAACTGTACTCCATAGTCTGGCTACTTTCACTGCAAAAGATGTACTTAAAGTTACCGTACTGTGAATGGGACATATTAATTGTGATGATCTGCTTGAATGACCAAATTTAAATTTATATACTGTTTTATAAAATACCATTATCTGACGCGCACTAATTAAGTCTTCAAAATCATATCCAAATAATTCCATTCTATGCTCATTCAAAAAATGTACCTTACCACTCTATTGAAACATAGCTTAAGCGATGTGCAGAAAAAATTTCCACACCATATAAAAATAACGGCATACATAATGCTAAACGTACCCGTCTTCCAATAGCAATTGGAAAATAATAACTTATATTCTAAAGTCTTCTTAAAGTCCAAGTCACCTTAGATACAACGTAGCCTATGTGTTAAATCTTAATTCGTTAATTTAAGACCTTTGGTTGAGCATCGGTGGGATAAGTAACTTTCTTTTCCACACTATTGAATTTTATTGTGCTACAGCTAAAGGATGAGATAATTCGGCACATTAACGACATTGAATCTACAGGTGGATTCTATCGGTATAATTTTTATAACCAAAATTTTAAGCACTGGTTTTTTTTTCGGTCAACAATTGGCCCCAGGTGTCATATAAGATCCCACCCCGAACTTTGATATACGTACAGAATGGTGTAGGGTATCATGCAGTCAGCTTGACTGACCATATTTTTCTAACTTGTATATATGTATTTGTATGATTCTATTAAAATTTTAATCGTATATGTTTATATGGTTACATTTAAACTTCAATACTTGGTCTTAAGGATTTCTTTTAGGCTTCAATCCATAATGTAATTATAAAATTACCGCAAATCTACAAAAACAATACCTGCTTGTATTTTGTTAGTGTAAAACCACTGCATATAATGTTAAAATGCTATTAATAGAAATGAGAAAATGGTGAAGAAGGGTAAATATAACATACGAATACAAAAACAATTTGACAGATTCGCACGGTATGTAGATGAAACAATTGTAAAACACCTGAGCTTACGAGGTCACTTTATTATTACGCTATGACTTCAATCGAAGATCGTTAAAGGTTCCAATTAAACTTTAATCGCAGGTATTTGCATAGTATCATCCAGCTCAATTTGTAGGGGTTTATATGAATCTGTTTAAGCTTAATTCGGTCAGTATATCGCATATTCCCATTTAAGTTTGAATCGATGATGCTTTATGGTTAGTTTTAAGTTTCAGTCGTAGTTCTTAATCTAGTTCTGTCATTGAAGAATTATTAATCTTTTGAATAATTTACAAGAATTCATTATTTTAATAATCTGCTTTAAAAATGCGTTACAAGAAAAAGTGTATTAAATTTGTTTAAAAAACTTTTGTTGTTGTTTTTATTATGGATCTTTATGCTTTTAGTTTGTTTTTTTTTAATCATAATTCCCCAATTCTGGCTTTAAATGAGCGCAATTTTCTGGTCTCTTTTCTCTTGTTTTTTTTTTTCTTCTTCTTTATGATTTTTCTCCATATTTACATTTCTCTCGTGATGATTTTTGGAGTCGACAGACAGAAAGATAATCAAGAGTATAAAAAATAATTTTACAAACGTTTTTGTTGTTATTCTTTATAATTCTCCTTTATAATGTTGTTGCTGCTAGATGTTTTAATGTTGTTATTCTGTTTTATACTACATACATATGTATGTGCGTAAGATTGTGTGTTTGGCAAAATTTATTTTATGTTCATTTTGTTTGTTTTATTATTGTACTTTTCTTTCTTTCTTGTTGTACTTTTTTTGTATTTTGAACGTTACGACGGCGCGCATTTTTATTTTAGATTGGGCTTAACTCAGCTGAAATAAACTTTTTTATATTTTTTTTTTTTTGAAGCAGCAGAGCTCGCTCGTCGGTTGGGGCCTTCTGGCTCTGCCTGTCTGTCGTTGGATTTATTTTGTTGTTTCAGCCATCATAGTCTATTGTAGCATTTAACGCAAACGTACGGTTACAGTTGCGGAAGCTGCTTGAGTTTATATATTTTTTTTATCGTATTGCTTCTTTACAAAAAATATAAAATCTCGTGGTTTTTATTATTAAATTAATAAAATATAAAAATAAAAAATTTCTTTTTGGCTTTAACTTGATATGTGTGAATTTTTTTGTTGTAAAGTATTAAAAGAAATTTAAATTCATTTTTTTTTTATTGTTAAAGTTGGATTGTGTTATAAAAATTATATGAAAAATATAAATAAATAAAAAAAAAAACTCAAAATTAACAGAGAAATCGTTTGTTTAAAAATAAAATAAAATAAAATAATAGATGAACTTTCATTTTTAATATGGAAATTATTTTATAATTAAAAAAATATTATAAAATAAAAATATTAATTCTTGTGAACTAAGTAACTGAGAATAAAGCTCTAAAAATTATCAAGAACTAATTTCAAAAAATGGCATCATGTAATTTTGTAAAAGAAATTTAATATTTCCTTCTGTGTAAAGTGTTAATTATTTAATTCTTATTTATTTTTGAATCTTGGAAATTATTAAAATTAAGTGAACTCCCATCTTCCCAATCAGCCTATTGGCGTTATCTGTTTTTATACAAAAAACACAGACACACTCATAATTATCATTATGATTGAGGATTGTAAGGATAATTGTCACCGCAAGGTATTTCTTAGTATTATCAAGGTTAGTTGTTTTTCTTCTTATTCTTATTTTTTGCATTTTTATTATTTTCTTGTTGTTCGAGTTTATATTTTTATTATTACGTTTTTCTTTAAATTTAACCCCAGAGTGATCAATGAGGGTTAATTTCAAATTTAATAAAAAACCAAATTAGTTTTTAAATTAAAGCTAAAGTAATGGCTAACCTTTGTAATGACCCAAATTAGACTCGATCGTGGATTTTTGTAGGTGGGAACCACCATCTGTCTCCCTATATTGAGATGTTTCCGGGTAGATTATTATGGTAGAGTTTTGTTGTGTAGAGTGTCACCCTAGATTTAGTTTGTGACTAGCATAGGACATCAGGGTTGAGAAACACTCCCAGGGATAAAGCCGCAAGAGCCGCCGGGACAATAGGAAAGCAATCACCAGAGGTTCGCAACTAATAGACTGTTCCGATTTTCGAATTTCGTCCGTAACTGCCCCTAGGATTGTTCTTTTTTAATGTAAAAATATAGTGTGCAAAATAATACAGTGATCGGATGTCCCTAACTCGTGCCACATTGAGCTTGAAGTTTGTAGGGTGTATTTATATAGGAAAATTTTTACTTTTTAACAGTTTTTTATTTATTTATTTATTTATTTCTAATTTGCTAATAACAACTCTTTTCTGCAATTTAATATAGAGTAATCGTAATCTGGACATAATTATATATCACCAAAAAATGCCGTTTTGCCGAAATCCGAAAAATTCAAATCTAAGGTACGGCGAATTTATAAGAGATATCGAACTATTTCTTTTTTATTTTTACTTTCTGTGGTATTGTCTATAAAACAACATACTTAGTTTTTTTCTAACTTTTTTGAAATTATTTTAACAAAATTTTGAAATAATTTAATTTGAAACACCCATAATAAAAATCAACGTTTTTTTTTAATAAGGAAAAGGGAATTATATTATCCTGCATGATTCAAAGCTTTTTTCAGTTATTATGGTATAAATTTGACTAAACATAGCATTCTATTTCAACGTTTCTAAAAAAAATTAAAAATTTGTCCTACACAAGTGTTCGGAAACATGTAAATGGTGTGGGGAATTTCTAATAACTTTCATATTTTGTAACCGATTTTAACTTTTTTTATCTTTAAATTATTAAATTATCTTTAAATTAAAATAAATTAAATTAAATTAAATTAAATTACAAGAAAGGGTTGATAATAACTAATTTAAAAAAAAAAAAACTCAGAAAGTCAATTTTCCCATATAAATGCATCCTACAAACTTAAGGGTAAGGACGTCTGATCACTCTAATATTTTGCACACTATATTTTTACATAAAAAATAACAAATTAGGGGAGTTACGGTCGAAATTAGAAAGTTGGCTTTTTTGGTGTAGTCTAGTGTTTATATGGAGCTATTTAAGTTTAAGTATTTATGTGGACCTATTTAAACTTCAATCGTAGGCTTTTTTAAGGACCTATTTAAAGTTCTTTATGTGCACCTATTTAAACCTTAATCGTATATTTTTATATGGACCAATTTAAGCTTCAATCTTAGATCTTTTTAAGGATTCATTTAAAATTCAATTGTAGGTCTTTTTAATGAGCCATTTAAGCTTCAATCGTTAATCTTTATATGGGTTAATCTGAGCTTTATTTATACGTCTTCATATGGGCTAATTTAAACTTCAAATGTATGTCTTTATATAGGCCTTTCAGGCTTCAATTGTAAGTATTTTTAAGGACTCTTTAGCTTCAATCGTGGATATATTTAAGCTTTAATCCTTGTTCTTTATATAATCCCATTTATTCTTGAAAGGTTTATATTTAACGGGTTTATATGTACCCATTTAACCTTTAATCGCAAATCTTTATTAAATTGTATTTAAGCCTCAATCATAAATAGATCTTCAGATGGACCCAGTTAAGCTTGATTTATAGGTACTTTGAGAATCTATTTAAGATTTATTTGTATTTCTTAATATGGACTTATTTAAGCTTCAATCGCAGGTCTATATGGACCTATTTAAGCGTTAAAAGTAATTAATTACAGTAGGAGTCCTCTATATGGATTTAATTTATCCATAATCTGAGGTTTTTATATCGACCTATTAAGCTTGAATTGTATATTTTCAAAAGGAACATTTAAAAGGCAATCCTTTATATAGATATGGCCCTATTTAAGCTTTAATTGTAGGTCAGCAAAATGACCCATTTAAATTGCAGTTGGATACCTTTTATATGGATTAATTTTATCTACAATCAGAGCTTTATATGGAACTAATTGAGCTTCAATCGTAAAACTTATATAAAATTCAATCCTATCCTCTTTATACATCAAATTTCGTTTAAATTATATTTATTTATATATTTTAATTGTAGTTTTCAGGGCTAATTTAATTTTCAAATTACCAGTTTTTATTTAGCTCATTTCTAAGTTTCTAGTTTTAAGTTCTTGTTCAAAAAAATATTAACGAAATTCTAATTGAAGTATTTTTTTCACAAGCATTTTTTACGTTGACATTGTAATTAAACATTAAACTCTATAATTCATTTAATACAACAACAAAAACTTCTCGCCTTAATTACTACCTAGAGCTTAAGCTTAAATAGTAAAATAATGACACATTAAAAAATTATGTTTGTTATAAAACTTAAAATTTAATTGATTTTTTTTATTTGTGCAAATAAATAAAAATAAAAATTCCCATGTAATCAAATAAATAAATATTCAATTTCAAAGGAAGTCGACAACAAGTTCAATGAATCAATCTACTCCTGATGTCTGAACGAACAAGACCATACATACAAGACCATAAATATATACACACATCATTTATTTAGACAGTAAGTTTGGCAGTCAGTCAGTTAAACACTAATTCTTGTGTTGAGCGAATGCGAGTGAGTATCATTGAGTGTAAATTAGATTTAACAATTTGTTTTTAATTCTATTAAATTGCAGTTTATTTTGTTTGATTTCAAAGAAGAAACGTGTTATTAACATGATTTATTATGTGTGTGGAGTAGCGAAGAGAGAGACTAAAAATAATTCATACAAAAAAAAAAAAAAAAAAAAAAAAAAAATGAAGATTCAAATTTATCAAAAATCTTCTTTGAATAAGAAATTAATCCAATAGTCATTAAATAGAAAACTTATTTACTATTATTTACTTGATAAAAGGTGAAAATTGTTTGTGGTGTTAAAATTTTATTTAAAGGTGAAAATATTTTTTGAAGTTAAATTATGTCTAAAGGTGAAAATTGTTAGTGGAAATTTTGTTGAAAGGTAAAAATTGTTTGTTGTGAAAATATTTTTTTAGGGTAAAAATATTTTTAGTGTCGAATTTTTTTAGTGGTGAAAATTTTTTTTAGTAATGAAAATTTTTTTTTAAAAATAGTTTTAGTATTGAACTTGTATTTAGCGGTAAAAATATTTTTTGAGGTTAAATTATGTTTAAAGTCGAAAATTATTAGATGAAAATATTTTTGGTAGTGAAAAATTTTTTGAGGTGATAATATTTTTTGAGATATAAATATTTCCTATAAGAATATATTTTGTAATGAGAATAGCTTTTTTGAGGTGATAATATTTCTTTGAGATGAAAATATTTTTTGACGTGAAAATATTTTTTGACGTGAAAATATTTTTTAAGGTGGGAATATATTTGGTGGTGAATACACAATTTTTTACGTTGAAAATATTTGTAAAATATTTTAGAATTTCTTAACACAGCATATATATATATATATATATATATATATATATATATATATATATATATATATATTTCAAGGGTGTGACCATGCTGTGTTGTTTCTGTTAAATAAGTTTTCTTTTTAATGACTATTGATAAATTTGAATCTTAAATTTTTTGTATGAATTATTATATGTATATATATATATATATATACATATATATATATATATATGTATATATATATATTTCATGAATTTTACTTCATTGAAAAATATTTCTCAATCCTAATTTTTGTGTCCCTTCTCTAATCCTGTTTTTACATTTTAAAAATTATACGTACAAATGCTTTAAAATTTGTGTATTCAGAAAATCGACATTTTCAGAAAACGGGGTTTCGAGTTATTCGAAAAGTAGTCTTTTTTTAAAAAAACCGGTTTCAAATACGGTTTTACGTAAAAAACCGATTAACCGGCTTTTATTGAAAATACAAATATTTAAAAAATTTTTATTATTTTTGCTAAAGAAAGTACACTTATAATACATGTCATTTGTAATGACAGCTAAAGGATGATGCTCAAATTTTGTATTTTCTGAAATGAATTTTGATAATGCTTCTTCCGATCCAACTCCACCTACGTACCTATTTATTAAAATTCACCTTATTCTTGTGACAAACGATAAAACTAAAATTGACTTCTTACCTAGATTTTGTTAATAAAAATCAGTTTAATTAAATCTATTAAAAAAAAATACGTCTGATGCTACTCAACTCTAAAATTAGAAAAAAAACTAGTCTTAAAGTTTTATTAGTTCATAATGAAAATTTAAAATACTTTCAAATAATTAAGGGCCTGATTCAGTACAACAAGCAAATTGTTTAAAAATGAAAAGTATATGTAAGCTTCTCAAAAATTTTAAATTTTCATATAAATTTTATTTTTAAACAAATTCAATTAGCAAATATAAGAAATGGGAAGTACTTGGAAAAAATTATCAAAATAATTTATTCAATTAAAAATTGTTTAAATTTGCACCTCTCACCAAAATGATGATGTAAAAATTGAAAAAGCGAAACATTTTTCCAATTAAAAAATTTATTAAATCAATTAAGTAGATGATTGAATGAAATAAAAATTTAAATGAGAAAAAAGTTTTACTTGAATTTTATTTTTGCTTGAATATATTAATTAAATTTTGATGTAAAATGAAACAATTGTGTTAATTGAAAAATAAAAAAACAGAGAAAAAAAACAGCCTGTCGAATTATTCGGAAATAAAAAATATTCGAAACCGGTCGGTTTTTTAAAAAGTAAAAACCGATTAATCGGTTTCCGGTTTCAGTTTTTGAATACACTATTTAAAATCTTAATATCTCCTCTATTATTTGTTTTAATTCAATTCTACTGTCTGTATTTAATAATAAACATGAAACATTTGCCACGACTACATGTATTATTTAAAGAGTATTATTTTCCGATATATGCCGACATTAATTTAACATTTTACCACCAGTGATATTAAATACCCGTAAGTGGTATAATCCATGGTCTAAACACAATAAGCCAGAGACAAATACGTGATTAAGCTGATGGTATTAAATAAACAACTACTACTAGTCATACTTAAAGCCATACACTATAAATTTCTTTGTCTATTTTTGTTTTTTTTTCTTCGCATTTTCTATATGATGTCACGATGACGACTATACAAAACTAAAAAGAAAAAAAAAAAAAAAATATTAATAATGTTTAGTTTGTTTAATGCAGTTAATGAATAAAAAGTAAAAGAAACACTTGTAGCGTCATAACAAGTGTTATGAATTTTATACTTTATGATGGTTCTTATAGAAATAATTTTTTCTATACTCAGTAGCTATAGCTGTGCAATTCCAAACACTAACACACACTTCCATATATGAAATTCTTGCTAATCCGGAAGTTAAAAAAAAAAAAAATTATCAGTTTGTCTGTTCTTTATGGTGATGATGGCAAAAATCCAACTACATAATACTTTTATGATTATTATCTTTTTTTTTTCCTTTATTCGATTTAACTCTCAAACACTGTTTTTTAATTACATTGTGTATCTATCTATCTGTACGTGTTGATAAAAATTGCTAGGGTTTGATCAATGATTAATTATTCTTTGTTTAATGAAGGAAAAACAGAAAAAAAAGCGAATGTAATGAGAATTTTTCCATTATTATAGAAAATTTATGATGTTAGGTGTTCGATGGTTCACATACTAAGAGCTAATTTTTATATAGGTTATACTAAAAATTCTTCACTAAACTATAAACTAGGCTATAGACTATAGTTTAGATTATATAGACTTCTCCACAGTCGAGATTATAGACAAAACTATAGTCGAGATTATGTACTAAACTATAGTCGAGACTATAGACTAAACTACAGTCGAGACCATAGACAACTATAGTAGAGACCATAGATTAAACTGTAGTCGAAACAATAGACTAAACTATAGTCTAGAATATAGACTATAATCGAGAATATAATCGAGACTATAGACTTAACTATATTCGAGACTATGGACTATAATATAGTTGAGACTAAAGACTATACTATAGTCGAGACTATACTAGACTATAGTCGGTAGTCAAGACTATAGACTAAAATACAGTCGATACTATAGACTAAACTATGGTCGAGACAATAGGCTAAACTATAGTAGAGACTATAAATTAAACTATATACCCGGGAATTGACAGGAATACCTTAAATAAAATCAGATTCGATTTCCTCGAATTGAAAAATGTCGGGAAATTTAAAAAAATTTGAGTCGATAATATAGTAAACGGTCTATAACACTGCTCGGCCGAAAAAAATTATCCTCCTTAAAAAAAAAAAAAAAAATATGTGGATTAGATAGAATTTAACGTGCTGAATACGAATCTGCTTTCCGTTTTTTTCTATCAGATCTTGATTTTTTTTTTTTTTTGGCATGTCTAATATTTCCGTTTTTAGGTCGTCTCTATAGTCTCGACTACATATATTCAAGTTTAATCTATATAGTCAGAACTATATGCTTGACTAAAATCGAGTATATATTCTCGACTATAACATAGTCTATAGTCAAGTCTACTCTATAGTCTAGTGTCCCGAGTACAGTCTGATATATAGTCCCGGATATTCTCGTATAAAGTATAGTCTATAGTATCAACTGTATAGTATAATTAAGTCTATATTTCGATTTTAATCAAGTCTATAGTTTCGACTATAGTCTAATATATAATCTCGGCTATAGTCTCCACTATAGTGTAGTCAAATCTACAATTAATTATAGTCAAGTATATAGTTCTGACTATAGAGACTATAGATATGACTATATGTAGCAGAGACTGTAGATTAAACTATAGTCGAAATAATAGACTAGACTATAAGCGAGATTATATACTAGACTGTAGTTATGATTATATACTAGACTATAGCCGGGAATATATATTATACTACAGCACAGACTATGTACTCGGCTACAGTCTAGGCTTGTAGATTTGACTACACTATAGTCGAGACTATAGCCGAGATTATATATTAGACTATAGTCGAAACTATAGACTTGATTAAAGCAGTGTTATAGACGGTTTACTATATTATCGACTAAATTTTTTTTTTTAATTTTTCGTCATTTTTTAATTCGAGGAAATCGGGTCAGATTTTATTTAAGGCATTCCTGTCAATTCCCGTGAATTCGGGAAAAATATAATATTATTTAAAAACTGAACAAAAAAGCTATATTCTACATTTAATTTGCATACTTTGAAACAAAAATAATGTTTGACTTTTTTTCAATATAATTAAATAAATAGTTTTTTATAAATGTATTTGTTGTAAAATATACATTTATACTCGTATTCATAAACAAATTTTAAATTTAAAATACATTTTAGAGACAAAATTTGTATGGAACATTTATTTAATTTTTTTTATTTAAATTTAAAAATTGTTTGTGAATACGGGTGTTTATATCTTTAAAATGTTTATCTTGAGGTTCATTGTTATATTAAAAAATATATAAAAAATATATAAAATTTTTTACTATTTAGGTATCATCATCGACAATAAAAACTTTAAGAAAGTGTTTTAGACATCGTTCATCATAGTCACAGAACATTTATTATGAAACCATAAATAAGCATGTCTTCGAAAGTAATTTTATTTTTAAATCTCACATGGATCCCGATTGATTTCTTCAAAACTTAAATATAGGAAATTAATGTGTAAAAATTAAATAAAATAAATCTTACAAAACTGTGACGTGCATTCATCTAAGTTTTGTGTTCTAATAATTAGTAATGGTTTCATATATAGAAAAATTTCAAATATTTAAGTAATTTTATCACTTCAGTATTTCTTAGTTCGGAATTATTTTTTCTGGCATTTCAGTAAACTCTTTAGAATTAATTATATCGAACTGGGTGCAAAGCAATGTAATCATCTAACCGTATATTTGGTTGATTATGGTCAAACAACGTTCTTTATAGAATTTTTGTTTTTTAAAAATTGTAAAAATGCATATTTTTGATCGTTTTTAACTCCCAGGATAACCGACAAATTCCCTGGAAATTCGTTCTGGGAATCTTGGGGTTAAAAACCCTAGTATAGACCAGATTGCCGATTAAATTAAAGAAAAAAAGTTGTTTTAAATCTTATACCCAATTTACACTTGCACTTGAAATCTCTTTTGAATGCGATTTGAAAAAATCTTCCCCGTTTACATTCACACTTTTGACCGTTTTGTAAATTTAGTTTGACAACGGCTTCCCAGTAAAAACTTTTTGGTTTTCGGTAATGGCAACTACTTATTAAAGTAGTTTCTCGGTAATGAGATGTCATTATTATTTGCCTACTCTGTATTACATAAATAAGTACTCAACAGTATAATAGCACAGTAATATTGCTATCACATGAATGAGTTGGATAAAGCGCAGGATTAGCAACCAGAGAGTTGTTGGTTCAAGCCCATTCTGTTATAAAAAACTAACAGCTTCAGAATGGGGTTGAACCAACAACTCTCTGGTTGCTAATCCTGCGCTCTAGCCAACTCATCCACGTGATGGCAGTATTACAGCGCTATTATACTATTGAGTACTTATTAATGTAATACAGAGTAGACAAATAATAATAACGCCTCATTACCAAGAAACTACTTTAATAAGTAGTTGTTATTACCGAAAACCAAAAAGTTTTTGCTGGGTAGTCATTCTGGCAATAATAAGTGGTTTATTTTGTTATTATTATACCTGATAGCTTACCAGGAAAGCAAAGTTTTTGCTGGATTTTTATAAAAATTAAACACATACTCTAAACACTTTTAAATTAGTTGTATGTTTTACAAAACTTTTTTTTTAATTTAATTATAAGTTTATTTATGATAATTTTCCTATAAAATGTTATATATTTTTTTAATTTTAAAAATATTTGTTTACATACAAAAGTAATTTTTATTTAGCCCATTATTATATTTTAATAATACACTAAAACATGGGTTCTCTCAAAATCTTTAAATAGTTTGGTGCTTTCATTGGAATTTTTATTTAAAATTCTAAATAATATTTACATTAAAAAATTCTGTGTTCGCGACCCCCCACAAATGTTCTTATGGACCCCTGTGGGTAGCAGACTTCCATTTGAGAACCGTTGCACTAGAAGAAAAATACTGTTGATTAACGAAATTTCTCAAAATTTGTTTAAATTTTATTAGATTTTGGTAAAATATATGTAATTTGAAACTAGATTTTGATTTGTTATGAAAATTTAATTAAAATCTAATAAAATTATGTAGATTTCGTTTGAAATCTCATTTAAACTCTGTTTTGCCCGTTTCTAAGAAAAAATTTAATTATAATTTTAATGTTTTCTATTTTTATATATATTTTTTTTTTTTCAAGGAAAATGTAACAAATAACACAAGTGATTTTAATTGAACTATAAAAACAAAAACTAATATCTATTTGCAATCACATTGTATCAATACATCTATTACCCTTTAGTTTTACAAAACTCTTTTCATCCTTACTTCTTTCCTGTACTCCTAATGTCGCCAGACATAGGAAACGGATGTTCCCAATGTTGCTGATGATGATTACATCCTCTTCGTTGTTATTTGTAATTGTTGTTATAATTTGATTTTATTGTAACTCGTCTCTATAGGAAATTGTTTGTTCATAACAATATTTTATTGTAATTGTTGTATTCAAATGTATTTTACAATATTGTTGCAGCAACGTTGTAGCTAACTAGTTTGTCATTATTATAACAATAATAATAAAAAAATAAAAAAAAATTACATATATGTAAATATTATTAATTTTATGAACGAAGACCTTTTTCCTCTCTAACATCTGTTATTGATTATAAACAAGGACGGGAAGTTCATGCAAATGCATGTTTTTTGCCTTTACCCCTAAAATAGTGTAAACTAAATATCTTTGCGAATCAGAGAATTTGCTTTAAAATGGCATCGATTTGTTAGTGTATATTTTTGCATATTTTGTCATAAAAGCATATTTTTGTGTCATATCTTTTAAAAATTGCAATTTGAAATAATTTTTTGTGTAGAAAAAAATTCTGTGAACTTTTGATAAAACACCACTTAAAACTATTTTTCAAAATGTTAAAATAATGAAAAATGCTATAGTAAAGTTAAATTTGGTAAGCTTTATATCCAAAACTAACAATCACAGAAGGATGTTGATTATAGTAAAGGATGCGTCATCAAAGTTATCGAGTTATCGAGAGAATAATTACATTATCTCTAATTTATTAAATCTTTTGGTATAAATTTATTGCAAATTTAACATAGAAAGTCATATACGAATAGTTGTCAATTAAGACAATATTTTACATGAAAATATCAACAATATTTTTTATGAAAATATCAAATACGTATAGAAAAATAGAAAAAAGTTTTAAAAGTGATGTCTTGTAAAATATTTGTTAAATCTATTGAAACAATTTTTAGTAGATCAGCACTTGGAAATTCTAAAACATAGAAATAAATACAGCCTTTCCATACTTTGACATTTGGCCAATCTAACTTGATAAAATTGGAAAATTAAAAGTTGTCCGATTGAAATTTTTGGTATGTGTTAGAAAATTAGATATAATCTAGTTGAAGTGTTATTAGTCGATATAAGAATTTACATTTATGGTATTTAGAAATCTTAATCATAGTAAACATGTTGTTTAATATTTATTACCAGGGAATCCATAAATACGCTCTAAAAAAAGTGTCTTATGCTCATTAAATATGCAGTAAACAAACGAAAAATATGTTCCAAAAACAAGAAAATATGTTCTTAAAAAAATGTCCATTTTAAACACAAATTATTTTTTTTTTTTTTTTTCATTTAAACAAAAAGTTTTATTAAAATTTTAATGTTATAAAATAAGGCAAACCTAAAATTTATATATCAATTGTGTCGAAAAACTTTTTTTTTTTAATTCACCATATTTTTTATTATATCATATAAAAATTTTATTGATCTTCCATTTGCTTGCCAATCTAATTCTAAACATTAATATTAGTTCAGAAAGTATCAAAATTATCATATATAAATTTACATATAAAGCTTTCATTCAAAAACATTAACTGTGTGTTAGTTTAAAAGTTAAATCGTTCTCTACATCATTTAATCAGTTTCCAAATATTCATGATTTGCACCTACAAGTCAAGCTTCACAATAATTTTTAATAAACTTAGACGATACCCGTTAAAATTAATTTTAAATAAATAAATAAATAAAAAAATAAAACTAAATAAATATTTTTGGATCTTTAATTTCTTTGAAAAATCATCATATGGGATGTAAAAAATTATCTCTAAAAGGATAAATTTGCTCTTAAAATCACTATATGCAAAAATATGCCGATAAGGGTGAAATACTAAGGCGGATCAATAAGTCCGTTACTTTTTGAATGAAACACAGTTTTTTTTTGCAAAACAAAAATTTATTTTTCAACACAATCTCCTTTTAACTCAATACACTTAGTCCAACGTTTCTCCAGTTTTTGTATTCCTTCCAAAAAATAGGATTTTTCGAGGTTCTTAAAATAGTCATTTGTTTGGTCTATAATTTCATCGTTGGAGCTGAATCTCTTTCCACTGAGCCATTTCTTTACGTTTGGAAATAGAAAGTAGTCGCGAGGGAAGTTTGAAAAATCACGGAAATATTGTTCCACCCTCGTATGCTCATACAAATCGAAGTGAAAATGCTTATTTGTTCTGAAGCGGATAAATATTTTATCGATTGTTTCGTTCAACGTACAGGAAAAAAACATAAAATTGCATATTTGTAGTTGCCCTGTTTTTTATAAATGCTCAAAGCTCAAAATAACACATATTTTCGACTATTTTTAGACATATTGTAATAAATTGTATACCGTTTTAAAGGTTATTCGATATACTTTTTTTAATGATCAAATTATCCTTTAAAACAAAATTATATATATATATATATATATATATAT
The DNA here is from genome assembly GCA_932274085.1 of Protocalliphora azurea. Lineage (NCBI taxonomy): Eukaryota > Metazoa > Arthropoda > Insecta > Diptera > Calliphoridae > Protocalliphora > Protocalliphora azurea. Next base: position 76,301,202 of record OW026523.1, on the reverse strand, counting down.
ATATATATATATATATATATATATATATATATATATATATATATATATATATATACCGCGTGATCCATTTCTAGGTTCCCTACTTTTTAAAGAAAAAAAAAAACAGAAAATTCAAATTTAATGGGGAATGTTTATTATCGTTTGAAAGAACATTCTTTGGCATTTGTTTTTTAAGATTATGTCTATCAAATTTTGGCCGTTGCAACGTCGCAGATGGTTCATCCGTTGAGTCCAATTTTCGATGACTCGTTCGAGCATTTCGACTGGTAACTAGCGAATGACACGCGTGATGTTTTCTTGCAAGGCCTGAATCGAAGCGGGTTTGTCCGCATAAACTTTAGACTTTACATATCCCCACAGCAAAAAGTCTAACGGTGTGATATCACACGATCTTGGTGGCCAATCGACCGGCCCAAAACGTGAAATTATGTGCTCACCGAAGTGTTCTCTCAATTAAATCCATTGATTAATGCGATGTGTGGGAAGTGGCGCCATCTTGCTGAAACCAAATGTCACCGAGATCACGAGCTTCAATTTCAGGCATCAAATAGTCGGTTATCATGGCACGATAATGGTCGCCATTGACGGTTACATTCGCACCGTCATCATTTTTAAAGAAATATGGACCGATGATTCCACCGGCCCACAAACCACAACAAACCGTTTTTTTTCTGGTTGAAGTGGCAGTTCTTGAAATGCGGCAATTTTGTTTGTTTACATACCCATTGAGCCAGAAATGAGCCTCATCGCTGAACAAAATTTGCCTCGAAAACGTAGGATCTTCTTGGAACTTTTCAAGAGCCCATAGACCGAAGCGATGTCGCTTGGGAAGGTCGAGCGGCTTCAGTTGTTGCACAAGCTGTATTTTGTACGCTTTCAATTTAAGATCTCGACGTAAAATGCGCTAAGTCGTTCCATACGTCAGTCCGAGTTGCTGCGAATGGCGCCGAATCGACTCTCCAAGGTCTTCGTGTACACTCTCAGCTACGGCCGCTGTGGTCTATTCGGTCGAATATTATCCAATAATGAATGCTGGGTCTCAAAATGGGTGATGGTGTTACGAATAGTACGCTCAGTAGGCCAATTATGTTGACCATAAGTTGAGCGAACTGCACGAAACACATTCCTCACAGAACGTGAATTTTCGTAATAAAGAATTTTCGTAAACGATTTGTGAATGTTGTTCAGGCGTAAGTGTTTCCATTATGAAATGCCAAACAATACTAAACAAAAATAACATGACAGCATGACACGACTCACACGTGATCTGTCAAAAAAAGGCTATTGAAAAAAGTATCTCTACTTGAATCACCCGGTACATATATATAATAAATGTATATAATATATGTATGTATAGATAGCCAGTCAGGCTGATGGACGTACATTGTTACATCGAATGAGGAAATGATTCTGGGAGTACGACTATTTTTTATGTACTTTACACAGACTGGCTGAAGTTATGTAGGATATAACATATATATAAATTAGTTTTAATGTCAGGAAAAATATTATAATAATAAAAATGTGCCCAAACAGATTCGAAAATCTTTTAAACAAATACATGAACAACATTTAGACATTTTTCATCTTCCTAGTGGAAGTTAAAAGATTTGAAGCCGTTAGAATTTGATGAAATAATAATGCTTAAAGTATTAAATTAACAAACTTTTTAGAACGAAAAAGAAAAATAATAATCGGCGAAAATACGTTCCCTGATCGAAATACAAAATCAGTTTTCGATAGGATTTGGAGAGTAAACATGAGTATAGCAAATTTAAACTTCTTCCCTACAAGCAAAATAATACGAATGATTCGAATTCGTATTGCTTAGAAGAATAATGATTATTGCCGCAATAATCATATTCGTATTGACGAAGTTTCCCTCATCGATAGAAATTGTGCGTCACAGGCGATACATCTAAACAATAAGAAATAAATACGCCTGGAAGAAAAATAAGCAATATTGCCAGATAATCATCTAGGTGAAAAAAGAAGATGTAATTATCACTAAATAAATCTTGAAATAATATATTAAAGAAAATTTTTACATCTTGTAAAGCATGCAGGCACATAAATCTTAACTTTATAAAGCACGAAAACTAAAACGCTCATTTAAAATGTATTTTTTTTTTCTTTTTTGCTAAAATACAAATAAATTTCTTCGATATTTTTTCATTTTTGAACTGAAAAAACTGTGACTGAAAAGTATTGCATTAATTTCTTCCAGATGATCTCAATGGGATATCATCAATTTATGGCGGAGGAGATAATCACCTTACTGAAAAAAGAGCGATATTTTGAGGATAAAAATAAAAAATAAAATTTAATATATTTTGTGTTGTTTATTGCCTAACTTTCTTTAAACTGATAAAAATACAATATTAGAAATTATTGCTTTGATGATTTTCGTTCAAATAATAAAAAGAAGATATTGCTTAAATTTCTTCAAGGAAGATATCTTCCAAATGTTTATAGGGTTAAAGCCAAAAACGACATTAAACATATTACATTAAATAAAAAAATAAATCCGCTAAATCCGCTTATATCCGCTCCCTGATAGAAATTTCGAAATCTGTATTCGTTATGATTTGTAAGGCGAATAATTATATAAGTAAGTCGAATTTTAATTTTCTACGTCGTCTGGGGGCTTTAGAAAGCCCTGGAAGGAGAAAAAAAATGCTTAGAAAATTATATATAAATCCGCTTATCTCCGCTCCCTGATAGAAATCTCAAAATCTGGCTCCGTAAGCCGAATTTTAACTCTATATCGTGAGGGAGCTTCAGAAAGCTCTGGAAAGAGAAAACAGACTTAGAAAATTGTATACATATATAAATTACATTAATATTGTGCTTTTTGATGTTAATTTTTCTAACAAATTTTTGCATAATGTGATCTTAGATTTAGTATTTTTTATGACTTTACCAAAAGAACTGTATCTGATTTGATGAGTTTTTACTGTTATTTTTTTATTTTATTTTTTTTACCAATTTCATAATATTTCTTCTTTTGTCATATTGCAATATATTTATAATGGCTTTTACCTTTTTTTTTATTGCTGTTATTATTATTTAACTTTAACTTGTACAATCAATGTCATGTTTTGTTTTCTACTCTCTTTTCTTTTTTTCAATGATTATCTTGAAATTTGCATACAAGTATTGTGCAATATTCTTGTTATTCTGTAATGTTCACTACATTTTTATATAAAGTGAGATGAAGGTTTTGTCTGAAGTCGAGTATGTAATCTGGTCTATAATCTCGTTTACAGTGTCGTCTATAGTCTGATTTATAGTATCGTCTTTAGCCTATAATCTCGCTGATAGTCATGTCCCTGGTTTCATCCATAGTCTCGTTTATTGTCTTATTTATAGTCTCAACTATAATCTCGTCCATAGTCTGATTTAAAGTCTTGACTATAGTCTTATAGACTCTTCTATAGTCCATAATATCGCTTATGATCTTTTCCAGACTTTCGTCTATAGTCTCGTTTTTAGTCTCACTTGTAGTCTTGTCTATAATCTGGTATAATGTCTCATCTATGGTCTTCCATATAGATTCTTTTATAATCCATAATCTGGTATATGGTCATGTCCATAGTGTTGCTTATAGTCTTACCCATATAGTCTCGTCAATAATCCCGTCTATGTTCTATAATATCGTCTATAGTCTAATAATGTGTCGAATATAGGCTATACTAGAATTTTATTTATAGTCTTGTCTATAACCTCTTCTACAATTTCGTCTATATTTTTGTCTTCAGTTTCCCTCGTCTACTTTCTCCTCTATAATCTCGCCTATAGTCTGGTTGAATATCTGGTTGAATATCTCGTCTATAGTTTAGTATATAGTATAGTATAGTATAGTATAGTATAGTATAGTATAGTATAGTATAGTATAGTATAGTATAGTATAGTATAGTATAGTAATAGTATAGTATAGTATAGTATAGTATAGTATAGTATAGTATAGTATAGTATAGTATAGTATAGTATAGTATAGTATAGTATAGTGTAGTATAGTCTCAACTATGTTCTCGTCTATAGTGTCGTTTTTAGTGCCGTCTATAGTTTCGTCAATAATATCGGCGATAGTTTTTACATGTTTTAATATGTAAAGAAAAATATTTAAATGCACTTAAAGTTCATTACCGCTTAATTTTCTATAATCACTGAATGTCATATTTCCGTATGTATTTCATTTTAAGTTAAATAAAATATTTTTGCGGCTTTTGTCACAAAATTCCATTTAAAATAAACATGTGAAATTTTGCCTAATAGCGTTTCATAGTAAATCATGATTCTGGCAAATAGCTTTAATACTTATTTTATAACTTCGTATTCAAATGCAAAATTCATATTAATTTTCCAATAATGGAATTTATTTATGGTTATTTAAATAAATTTGTATAATGAATTTTAACTTATCCATAAAATTGTTTTTAAATTACAATAGATGGCGCTGTATAAAAGTATTTATAATTAATTTAATTTATAAGAAATTTGTATAATTTTTTGCTTATTTTTCCTTTAGTACAATTGTAAAATAATAATAATAATAATAAATTCTTTTAATTTTCAATAACACAAATCATTTAAAAACAAACGCAAATATAATCAGCAGAATATTTCATCATTTCTCTGGAATTACTCTCGTATGATTATTGTAAAATACTTTCGCTTTATGTGTGGAATGTTGTTACTTAAAAAACAAATAAAAATTAAAAAAACATTTTCTTAAATTTCTGTGAACTATATATTTATAAACACGAGTTGTGTATAATTTTGCTTTAAATAATTAAATTAATGATTCAAAAACTTTTCAAAAGAGATTTACATTCAGCACGTGAAACATGTCGCCTACATTAATATATTTTTTTAATTATATCGTAAAAATTCCCGTTTATTTAATTCAATTGTTATTATAAATTTAAAATTAAGCAAGCTTTAATTAGTCTATAATCAAGACTACAGATTTAAATTATAGTCCTGATTATAGTCTAGTTTATAGTCTAGACTATAGTCTATAGGGTAGTCTATAGTCTGGACTATAGTCTATAGTCTGAACTATAGTCTATAGGGTAGTCTATAGTCTGAACTATAGTCTATAGGGTAGTCTATAGTCTGAACTATAGTCCGGACAATAATATTCCAGAATATAGATTACGCGTATATAGCGTAATCTATAGTCTGGACTGTAGTCTAGTCTATAGCGTAGTCTATAGTCTGGACTATAGTCTAGTCTATAGCGTAGTCTATAGTCTGGACTATAGTCTAATCTATAGCGTAGTCTATAGTCTGGACTATAGTCTAGTCTATAGCGTAGTCTTTAGAATGGACTATAGTCTAGTCTATAGTGTAGTCTACAGTCTGGACTATAATCTAGTCTATAGCGTAGTCTACAGTCTGGACTATAATCGAGTCTATAGCGTAGTCTACAGTCTAGACTATAGTCTATTTTATATTCTGGGCTATAGTCTATAGCGTAGTCTGTACTCTGGACAATTGTCTAATCTATTTGTAGTCTATAGTCTGGACTATTTTCTAGTCTATAGCGTAGTACATAGTCTGGACTATAGTCTATAGGGTAGTCTATAGTCTGGACTACATTTTAACCTATAGCATAGTCTATTTACTGTACTATAGTCTTGTCTATAGCTTAAAATATGGTCTATAGTTCATAGCCTAATATATAGTATGTATTCGAATTTGTTGTATAAAATCTAATTTCATTAATAAAAATTAAATTGCTAAAAATTTCTGCTAATTGTTTAAATATAATTCTTTATACTATTAAAAAAAATTCAAAATTATTTTTAAATTCATTTCTACCTTAAAAACACCTACAATTTCTTATTAATTCTAAATATCGACAACAACAATTTTAACATTTTCTAAAGAATATTAAACAATATTATATTATATTATCTTCTCACATCATCTTTCGGCAGAAAAAAATTATTATTTTTTTTTTTTTTTTTTTTTTTTTTTTTTTGCAAACACTATATTTCCAAAAAGAAAAGAAGGAAAACGAAACAAAGATCCAGTGTGCGGTAGGTTTATAAATTCCAAGTATAAACGAAGGATGTTTATATTTCTTTATTTCTTATATTTTGTTTTTACAAATAACTACACATTTTAATGCTTAAGTGTGAATATTGCAAAACTTAAATATTAATAAATGATAATTCTTCCTCTGGCTTTGGTTCGAAGAATTTGTTTTAAACCAATAAAATGGAAATTGAATGACGCATTATATACTTTGTCTAAAAAAAAAAAAATAATAATAATAATAAAAAAATAAAAATAAAACAGAAAATGCCAGATACAAAATTTCACAAAATTACGAAAAATACGCGAAGAATTTAAAACTCTACAGCACGAGCTAAATACATACACTCTACTCTCTCTCTGGAGACCATTAACTTTATAATAAATTTTTGTGTACCGAAAAACTTCAAAAGGAATATTTATTCTGTAAAATGTGTGTGTTCCTTGACACTTACACAGACTGATAAAAATTTGTAAAATAAATAATTTTCTAAAAATTATTCAATTTTAACAGATAATTTTTTTTCCGTTTGTATTTATTTACTTAAATTTCAGTTGGTAAATAAATTATAATTAAGGCGATAAACGTCAAGAATTTTTAACCTTTCGTTTTAAATTAAGTAATTTTAAGGGTTTTTTTAGTTTTGAATACAAACTTTCTTTTCAATCAATCTTCTCATCAAATTAACGATGACTTGTATATTCATCTCTTTTAAGAGAGAAATTACAATTAAGGCGGTAAGGCGACAAAATGAAATGAAGATTGATGTATGGTCTATAGTGTAGTCTACAGTCTAGACTATAGGAACGTCTTCAACCTACTTTACAACCTGTAGTATAATATATCCTATAATCTAAAGTATATTATATAGCTTTGACTGTAGTCTAGTCTATAGTCTTGACTATAGTCGAGTCTATAGCCTAGTCTATGCTTTTGACTACAGTCTAGTATATAGCCTAGTCTATAGTCTTGACTACAGTCTTTTATTTATTTTTTTTATTTTATAGCCTTGAGTACAGTTTAGTATATAGTCTTGACAGCAGTCTAGCCTATAGCCTAGTCTATAGTTTTGACTACAGTCTACCTTAATACTTAATATATATGCGTACATTTTTAATTTGATTTGTCGCCCATCGCCATCAATCTATTTCATTTCTAATGCATCTAACAACCCATTGACACAGTAAAAGAGAGTATGACTCTATTTTAAAAAATGTTTATTAAACACATACATATGCGTTAGTATATTTATGCGCGAGTTAATGAGTTTAAAAACTTACCTAGATCAATTAATTTTCTGTTAAATCATACTCATTCATAGCACTCCAAGCATCATCGTAGAGTAATAGCCCGGCCTTCTTTCTCCCTCCTACTCTTCTATAAAGTATGACGAGTATTTTTGTTTTAGTACGTTTCCATTAAACTAATGACGCCACTTTGTAAAATTATACTATGAGCTATTTAAGAGCAACAACATCAATATAGACATTAATTAGTTTGCACAAAAGTCAATTTTAAATGACTATTACCAACCACTTTTTTTTTTTTTGTTGACTTTTTGTTTAAAGTTGTTGGCAAATAAGCATCAGTCATAAAAATAAAATGAAATGTTCAAATTGTTTAAATTCATATTAAAAAATAAATGTAAAATTATGTTGTTTAAATAAACGAAGAATGACTCAAATTTAAGGTATGCAGTGGCGATAATTGGTAACAACAGGCAACAAATTATGAGTGAAGAGGGTTAAAAGAAAAATGACATGATAAGACAGACTACTGCGGCACAGTGTGTTTAAAAATAGGAGAATAAAATGCAGTCAATAAATTTTACATATCAGGAGTTATATTGAAGAAATTTATAGAAAAAAAAAAAAAAAAAATTACCAAACATTTTATAAAGATACAATTTTTACAGAAAATTTAGCAATTTAGCCAAAAATTTTTATTTTACTAAATTTATCGAAAAATTTCTTTAAATAAGAAATTTATCGAAAAATTTTATTAAAAGCGAAATATTTATTTAATAATTTAGCGAAATTTTTCTATAAAAAGAAATTTTTTAAACATTTTCTATAGAAAGAAAATAATTGAAATTTTTCTGTAAAAAGAAAGTATCGAAAATTTTCTTTAAAAAGAAATTTATGGAAAAATTCTTTAAAAATGAAATTGTTTAAATTTTTTTTTTTTAATTTTTTATAAAAAGAAAATTCATCGAAAATTTTCTGTAAAAAGAAAATTTATCAAAAATATTCTTTAATATAAAATTTACTGAAATTCCTCCTAAAACCAAAATTTTTATAAAAGGAAAATTTATTGAAAATTTTTTATAAATAATAAATTTATCGAAAATTTTCTGTAAAAAACATTTCAAAAATTTTTCATAAAAAGAAAATTTTGCAAAAATATTTTATATAAATAAAATTTATCGAAAATTTTCTGAGAAATTTATCCAAAATTTTCTATAAAAAGAAAATTTATCGAAATTGTTCTTTAAAGAAAATTTATCAAATATTTTTTTAAAAAAAGAAAGTATCGAAAAATGCTTTCAAAATAAAATTGACCATCAATTTTCTATGAAATAAAAAATTACAAAAGAAAAAAAAAATTTTCTAAAAAAAAAACTCGAAAATTTTTTATAAAAAAAAATTTATCGAAAATTGCCTATGAAAAGAAATTTTAGCGAATTTTTTCTATTAAAAGAAAATTTATCGAACATTTTATATTTTTTTATAACATTTTTTTATAAAAAGAAATTTTGTCAAAATTTTTCTGTTAAAAAATGTCTATAAAAACAAAATTAAGCAAAAATATTTTATAAAAATAAAAATTTATCGAAAATTTTCTACAAAAAGAAAATTTGTCGAAAATATTTTATGAAAACAAAAATTTATCGGAAATTTTCTATAAAAACAAAAATTTATTGAAAAATTTCTATAAAAACTAAAATTTATCGAAAATTTTCTATAGAAACGAAAATTTATCGAAAATTTTCTATAGAAACGAAAATTTATCGAAAATTTTCTATAAAAACAACAAATTATCGAAAATTTTTTATAAAAACAAAAATTTATCAAAAATTTTCTACAAAACAAAAATTTATCGAAAATAAATAGAAAAATTATCGCATTTCTTATAAAAAGAAAATTAAGCGAAAATATTTTATAAAAACAAAAATTTATCGAAAATTTTCTAAAAAAGAAAATTTATCGAAAATATTCCTTAATATAAAATTTATTTAAATTTTCCCCTACATACAAAATTTATCAAAAAAAAAAAAAAAAAAAATTTAAAGGGAAAATTTATCGAAATTTTTTTTATAAGATACAAAATTATTAAACATTTTTTATTAAGAGAAAATTTATCGAAAATATTCTATAAAAAGAAAATTTTCTTTAAAAAGAGATTTTATCAAAAATTTTCTTTAAAAAGAAAATTTATTGCAAATTTGCTATAAAAAGAAAATTTATTGCAAATTTTCTATAAAAAGAAAATATATTGCAAATTTTCTATACAAAAAATTTATCGAAAATTTTCTATAAAAAAAATTATCGAAAATTTTCTATAAAATTTACTGAAATTTTCTCCTAATATAAAATTTATCGAAAATTTTTTATAAGATGCAAATTTTATCGAAAATGTTGTATAAAATGAAAATTTTCTTTAAGAAGAGATTTTATCAAAAATTTTCTATAAAATGAAAATTTATTGCAAATCTGTAAAAAGAAAATTTATCGAAAATTTTCTATAAAATGAAAATTATCGAACATTTTTTACAAATATAAAATCAATAAAAAATTATCTCCAAATAGAAAATTTATCAAAAAGTTGCTAAATATAAAATTCATCTCAAAATTTCCTCTAAATACAAAATCTTTTGTTTTCTATAAAACTTTAAAATATTATAAAACCTGTAAAATTAGGGAGGTTTTATTGAATATTTTTGTATTTTTTCATATATATTTTTTATTTATTCTAAAAAATTAAATTCTGCACCACTGTTGAATTCTAAAAACTCAATATAAATTATAACATAAAAAACTTCTGAACCAGTTAGTTACTCACAGCAGTTAGAAAGCATGGGGAGATTTTAAACAGATGACTGACGGTTATCCGATTAGCATTGTACTTATATTCACAAAAAAAGTAACACATTTTAAATGTCCTGAAACAATCGTATATATATATATATATATATATATATATATTATTTTTTATATTATATTTTTTATAATCAAACTATAAAATTGTATTATGATAATCGAATTTTTGACAAATCTTAATACAAAATATTATGTAGATTATAATATAAACATAATACATTTAAAATTCCTCCAAAACAGTTTAAAATATTTGCTATTTCCTCATTTTTCTCACTTGTGACGAGCTTCTCATATTTTTCTGATGATTTTACTTTCGAGCAAAATTGCTTGCAATATCAAAGGAATAGAAAAATGAACCTTCTAATTTTACCCATTCTCTAATGTATAAAATACTACTTAAAATTTCCATCCTCAACTTGTTTCGCCAAGCTCCATTTCAACATTAGAGAAGGGCAAAACTAATAAAAATATTACAAATTTAGACAATTGTTCGAATGGGTCTTCATTAGGAATGTCAATGATTGACTAAAAATGTAGTTGTGTGAGTGAGAGTGAAAAAAATACACTCAAAGAAATGTTGGGTTTAGTAAATGCAAAATGTCTATTATAATGGCGCTTTATTATATAAAACATATCTTTTAAGACATTTTTGCTTTCCTTAGATTTAAATTTATTAATATTGTCATAAGGAAATATAATTCATATTCCTTAAACCTTATCTTAAAATAAAGAAATTGATGGTTATTAATTACCAAACAATTTATTTCTATATATTTTTTCCAGTGCATTTTGTACTCTTTGCACTCTCAGCAACGACTAAATAAAAGAGTGTAAGAATACGTGTGAACTTAGCCAGCACAATTATGCTATAAAATTGACATTCCTAGTCTTCATCTACCGAATTTTTGAAATTATAAATTTGTGTTCAAAATAATTTCAATATTAGAATAAAAGTCTAACATATATTTTATTTGCAATTGATTGTATGTGGAATAATAAATAATTTAAAATTTTTAAAGGGTCGTTTTTTTTATTGAATGTAAAGCTTTGTTTAAAATTTAAAATTCTTCTAAAATATTTTTTAGGAAATATCCACAGAAAAAATTAAATTTTAAATTGTATTACTAAATACTTAAACTCTATAATATATGAAATCGGAAATATTACAAAATTTTTAAATTCAAATATTTAAATTCGTAAAAACTTTATTGAAAAAAAATTTGTTTCTTTGTTAAAATATTATACTATTTATAAAATATAGTGTTTGAATATTCAACATAATTTTTGATTTTCTAAGTTAACACAGAGAATTTAATCCATTTTTTTTTATTCAAATTTTCTTTAATAACTACACCTGTTATAAACAATTATGAAACTCCTTATAAAGTAACGCAAATTGAAACGACTCAAATCGAGGCCTGAATGTATATAGATAAAGTATTATATTTATGTTATTTAATGAATAAAAATGTTAAATATTTATGTATTATTATAAACAGCTTCATTTTCATTCACAATCAATTATCCTATTAGCAATACTAAATAAAAAGCCTATATGAAAGAAATACTAATGTTTAATAAAATTTCAGAAAGTAATTGAATATTACATAACTTCCAAATGGACTGACTGAGTTGTGCTTCCTTTTTCACAAGTTCCATATCAAAGCAAAAACAAGCAAGAAATTTATATATTTATTAACTGTCTGTTTTCTACTCATTTTCATTCGACATCGACGAGCAGACAGTAAGTTAAGCCATATGATCATATGATTCACCATTTTGTGTCCCTTAAATGCTGTATTCGAATAAACTGTTATACATATATAGTATAGAATACATGTGATCAATTTTGATTCGATTCTTGTAAAGTTTTAAAACATATAAAACTTACGTATGCAAAACCAAGTTTATATGCACAGACAACCGACCGAAGAGCATTTGTAAATTGATTGGAAATTAATTATCAATCCATTAGAAAATATTTTGAAGTGGTTTAATGTAATACAAACATTAATTCCAAAGCACTATATCATCCCCGCCTCTGGTGGTAAAAGCATAAATATAATAGAAAAATTGTAATTTACGAACTTACAATATTACTGACCTCAATACACTATTATACACATATAATATAGCATTGTAATCTCTATAGCGACTTTGTTTGGTGAAACTAAAATTTTCAATTGCTGATGAATTTAAGCCATTATGGACACAATAATGAACACAAACTTTTAATTTTACATTTTTTGATCTGCATATGATGCATAAAAAAGTGCAACGTGTGCATTGTCCGCAGAAAAGAATTTGTACACCCGTTCTTTTTAAAATCCCTATAAGAAAAGTTGAATATTGTTGATATCTGGAAAAACTCCTATAAAATTAATAAAACTTACCTCTGAATGCCTTAATTAAAAAAATAATAATTTATTTTATTTTGATTGTCATTATCATAATCGTTTTTTCTTTTTTTGTGTTCTCAAAATATTTAGAACCAATAAATTAAAATAATAAAATGAATAAATATTTCATTTAATTGAAATGAAATTTTAACCAAGTAATAATTTGTTTAGAAAAATGTTATAATTTTATGTTATAATTTTTTTCTGTGTAATAACAAAAATAATTTTTCATTCTGTACAAAATGTTTGTTGTGTAATATTTTTCATGTGTGTAAATAACACCGAAATGCGTCTTAAGTTCTAATCAGGATTATCAGATTTTTTTTTTCAGCCAAATTGTTAACCAGAAATCGCCAAGTTAAAATTTCATTTGTTTTTTTTTTTTTTTTTTTAAGAAATATTAAAAAATTAACTAAAATTTATAATGTAAATTTAACAAAGCCAATGATAACTGCAAGAGCTAATAACAACTCTCTGCTGGTTGCAAATTTTAACAAACTGGGCACCTTACTGGTAAAGTTAATTCTTGTACGCTGAATTAAATGGAGACAGCTTTTTTCGAAGTTGGATATAGTGAATTAATTAAAAATTAGAAATAAAAGGGAAATGATTTATTTATATTAAACGATAAATCGATATTGAATATATATCCTGATTTTAAATGTTTTTATATTTTTGTTTGAAAAGTTTCTCATTAGTAACACTATTTAGCTTGCTTACAGAATTATAGTAATTTTTTTTTTTTTTGCCACTTTAAAGTTTTGTTTATTATCGTCTACAATATATTTGATTTTAGCCTTTCAAAATAAAATATTTCAAAAACGAGCGCTTTTAAAAATGTTTAACACTACGAAATTCAGAGTCGTCGATTTAGTTTAAGCCAATAGGTACCAACATTGTTAAAAAAAAACTAGTCTTATTGTAATTGAATAAAAGTAAAATACAATTTTATTACATATAGCCCCTTTTTAGGTCATCAACTTTTAAAATTTATTGGACTCTCTTATATTCTTTAAAAGAATAATTCTTACATTATATAACAACATTGGTCCTGTTAAACTTAAAAATTGTTTCAAAGAATTAATTTATTCATGAAACGTTTATTTAACTGTGATCGAAATCACGAACATCCTTAATATATTTGAAAGATGACGAAAAACAAATTATCAAACATTTAATATATAAGTATTGTCAAATATAATTTTGAATATAAAAGTTCGTAAACTAAATTGAAGCTATTTCCAAATTAAGAGAAATACTAAAAGTAGTCAGTCGACTTTAATAGTTTTTCTCCTCAATTACCTATTTAATAAAATTTTAAAAATTAGCCAAACAAATCGCCACCAAGTTATATATCGCTAAAAAAAAATTCGGCATGTCGCCAAATGGAAAATTCAGTCGCCAAAAGCAATTAAAAAACGCCACGTTTGGCGAAAAATCGCTACATTTGACAGCCCTGGTTCTAATCATTAATTTAAATATTTTTATACATATATTATTGTCTCTTTTGACATTTAGAAACCAAATAATAAAATAAAAAAAAAAAATAAATAAATAAATAAATAAAAAAATATGTATGCTAAAAAAAACTGCTGTAAATAGGTCGATTATGCTAAAAAGTATTAGTAGAATTTTTTTAAATAAATATGCAATTTGCCAACAGAGACCTGCGCCGAGTTATATTATAAGCGGCAGCGGCTTGTGTTAAAAAGCTTCGTCGGCCGCTTAAAATCGGCTGTCAGCCGGCTGATATTACACACACATTTTTCTAATTAAAAATTTTTTATTTTAATGCCCCATTGATTAACATTGTTCATAAAAACAGAACGAGATTTTTTCCAGCGAAAGTGTAAACAGACTTATTAATTTATTGAAAAAACATACAAAAAAAAAAAAAAAAAAAAAAAAAAAAACATGCAAGTGATCTAAAGATATTTTTGGATTTTTACTTAAAATTTTAAAATAATTGTTTGCATATTAGAATGAGAAATGGTCTGCTCTGATTTGAAAAAAATATCAATTCTCAATTAATGCAATTACTGCATTAAAATAATAAAAAAGTTTCGTTTTTAACATATTTTTTCAAAAAAAAAAAAAAAAAAAAAAAAACGGCGGCTGCTTTTAAGCCGAGGCGGCTTCCAAATTTTTCTCGGCGGCTCTGTTTGCCAATCCTTTCTGCTAAATCCAGCAGAAAAAATGCTAAAATGGCAACACAGAAACGATCGACATACAGTCTAAAAATTTCGATAACATATTGGTCATACGGCTACAAAGCTTTTTGCTTTTCATTTATCTTAGAATTTAAATTATTTTTTGAAAAGATAAAGAAAATAAGAGGGCGCTTAGCACAGACAATCGTCAAAAAAACCAAAAAACCAACCAACCGCTTTAATAACACTTTAGCTACGTCTCCATCCCCAAATTGAACTTTCATTGTAGGGGTTTTTGTTTGAAACGTTAACACATTTTATTATATGTACATGTTTTAATAACCAAACAAATCGTTTGTTTAGACTTCGTTAAAAACATTTTTTTTTTATTTACTAAAATTCTTATGAATTTGCCTTTTTATCGATTTTTTTCCCTTTTTTGTTGCAAACATTTCATTTCATTCTTTAGTAATTGATGATCGTCAACACAGCCACTACAAAAAAAAAAAAAAAAAAAAAAAGAGAATAATAATATAAAAAAAAAGAGCGAAAACGTCTATCGTCGTCAACTCGACGTTGTGCATTTGAAATGACACGCCAATTGTGAAGTTGAAATTTCAAATTCAGTTATGAATCAAACGCGAACGGGTTTAGTAAAGCAACGTAAAATTTTATTTCTCTCTTTAGTGTTACAAGATCGTTGTAACAAAGACGAATATAAGCATTTTTTTAAACGAAGAAAATTTATTTTTCATATAAAAACAAGTTTTGTTTTATTTAAAAAATAAAAGAAATTCTTAAAAGTTTAATTAAAAACAAAAGAAAATATTAATAGTATTAACAAAAATTACAAAAAAGTTGATTGTATTTTAAAGAATATTAAAGTGTTTTCAAAATGGTACAAGTTTTATTGTGTAATTCCAGCATAGAGCAATACAAACAGGTTGGTTGAACATCATCATCATCATTGGTTTTAGGTTTCCTCTAAAAATTTTTAATAAGAAAAAAAAAAAGAAAAAAATAGTGTCGAGAAATTTTTATCTATAATAATTTTAATAAATTTTTAAAAACAAAAAAGTTTAAATAATAATATGTATAGTAGAAAAAAAGTTAATAAATCAAACATTTAATCTGTCATTGTTGCCTTAAGAAATGTATTGAATAGAAAATGTTTACTACCGGCGCACAGTGTCACAAAAAAAAAAAAAAAAAAAAAAAAAAAAACTAAGTAATTAAAATATTTTTTTCGTATTTGCTGGTAAATATATTATATATTATGGAAAAAATATTTTGAATATTGGAAAAGTGTCTATAGCGCCAATTATATATTTTCAAAAAAAAAAAAAAAAAAAAAAAAAAATCGCAATCTATATATATAAAAATGGTGTAAAAAATGTATAGTAATTTATAAAATAAGAACGGCTGGGACGAATTCTGATTGTTCGTATTATCCAGGAAAAGGTTTTTACGAAAGAAAATTTTGGAAAATCCCTCCGAAAAAATCGGAAAATTGGAAAAATTGAAAATTGAGTTTTTGTATGAAATTTTGTGTGAAATTATTCCTTAATGGCTTTTGAAATCAAACAATAGAAAGTTCATGATTTACACTAATCATGGAAAATTGCGGAAAATGTGAAATGCGAAAAATTGGAAAATCTCCGCAAAAGTCGAATAAATGGAAAAATCGAAAATTGATTGAAACAAATCGAAAAACATTGTTCATCAAATCGCTCTCTACTGATTTCATTCAAATAAATCACATTGAAAATGTAAATATTTGTATTGTATTATTACTCTAAAGTTTGTCTGAAGGCTTAAAATTGGGGCGAGGTGAAGTTCGCCGAGTCCGCTAGTATTAAATAAAAATGTATCTAAAATGTGGCAGGTCGGTCCTCTTTTCTGAGTAATTACAGCATTTAAACGGCTATGGAATGCATCAGCTTTATTGTTGTCAGGGAATCTATTTTATTCCACTTTTCCTTAATAACGGATTTTACTTGATCCTTACTCGTTATATTGTGCTGGCGAATCTTTCTTTCCAAGTATTCCCATAGATGCTCAATCGGGTTGAGATCAGGTGATTGAGCTGGGTGATTTAATTACTTAATAACATTATAAATGAGTCATTCCTTTACTAATCTAGAAGTGTGTTTGGGATCGCTGCATTGTTGAAAGCAATACAAACGTCCTAAGTCCAATTTTTCTGCACTTTGCTTTAAGTTTTCTTTTAATATATTAAAGTATGCATATTTGTCCATCGTGCTTTCAATAAAAATAAGATTGCCCACCCCAGATGCAACCCGAAATCATAACGTTACCTCCTCCGTGCTTTAAGGTTGGAGTCAAATGCTTCGGGTCCATTTCAGTATTTGGCTTCTCCATACCATTTTTCTTCCATCAGAACCAAAAACATTAAATTTACTTTCATCGCTGAAAATAACTCGATCCGAAAATAAAAAATCTTTATCTATATGTTCGATAGCGTAATCCAAACTCTTTGTCATATTCACTTTTCGAACAAGTGACTTCTTACGGTTTACCCGGCCATTGTATCTATTTCGTTTAAGAGCGTTTTTTATAGTTTGGGGATTAACTGTTATTCCATCGCTAATTTTTAAGTTTCCTTCAATTACACATGGGCTGATTTTTGGATTACATACTATAGTTCCTACAATTCTTTCTTCTAGGTGGTGGTTTATTTTTCTTGGTCGGCCAGTTCTCGGTTTGTATGCGATTGTAGCGATTTTTTTCAAATTTTTGAATAACGTATTGAATGGAAAAACGTGGTCTTTTCACAATATTACTGATTTCGCTTAGACTTTTTCCTTCATTTCATATCAGATTGATAATAGCTTTCCTTGTTTGTGTCCATTGAAATTTGCTTATTATTGCACTCCATAATTATTTAATTTTTTAATTTTCACTTTAGTCTAGATATTGAATTTAGCTATCAATGACTTTCGACTTACATAAATCCATTGTCAGGCAGTTACGATGTAAAATCAAAAATTATACGGAGACTTTTTTGAATAAAAAAATAGTGTTCATGGCCATCTTTGCAATTTGGCTTGTAAAGATGACTCATTGTTTTTCCCTTTTATCTCGAGATTAAGTTAAAAAGATTATATTGGCAATATTTTAGTTTTTTTTTAGGCAAATATATTTGATTAATTAAAAATAAAGTTACTGTACGGAGACTTAATTGATTCAGTGTACATATCTCCGTAGAACCTGCAGATATTGATATCCACATTATTTTGTTATACATTTTTTTGTAAAAATTTAATATTGAAGCTATTTTTGTTTTTATTTAAAGAAATCCTATTTTTAAAAATAAATACTTTTTGGAAATTCTTTTTTTTTTAATGAACCAGAACTAAAAAATTCTATCGAGTTCCAATTTAATGAAAAAAAAGATTCTTAAAATATATTTCAGAATATTGGTTGCGACTTTTTGGGATCTTTGAATATATTAGAAAAAATGTGAGGTACCTCTTATTAGCAATTTGTTAAGAATTAATTCAAAACTTTAAGATAATGGCTAAAAATTTGTTATGCAAATAGAACATTAAGATAGGTATCGTTAGATCCTGCCACGCCTACCTTAAAGTATTTCGGACATATTTATTAAAATATGTCCGAAATTCAAACGAAAAAATTGTTCTTTTTTTTAGTATTGGAGTGTCAGAGTGATTCTATTCGTCCATTTTTAATGGGAATGTTTACAGCCACAATACAATATAACATTTTAGTCCGATATCTGCAAAACTCATCGTGTTATTTAATCAATATATTAATAATATTATAAATCCATAAATATTTAATAAAAATCCTGATACTTTTATTAAATACAAAGTGAATTTTGTGACATTTCAATAAAACAAAAGATAAAAAAGAAATTTATGTAAGCATAAATTTCTATATGAAAACACTTAAAAAAATCTTTATCAGAAAATTATTATTTAAAAACAATTAAATAAATAATATTTTAAATGCACTCAGCAAAAATTTTGAAGTGCCTCTTAAATATCAAATCTTAAGAGTAATTCACGTCACCAATTTTATAGCGTTTTCTTTTCTGAAAAAGGATGTTACCTTGTTACTGCCCTCACACTCATAAAAAATGGTACCCTTTTTATAATTGCAATAGAACAAAAAATGTGTGTTTTGGATTTTTGGTAAAATTTCCTTTTTTTATAAAATTTAGAATTTTTAGTGAAATGTCGCTTTTTTGTGAAATTTTAATTTTTGGTGAAATTTAAAATTTTTAGTGAAATGTCGCTTTTTTGTGAAATTTAAAATTTTTAGTGAAATTTTAGTTTTTGGTGAAATTTTGATTTTGTATGAAATTTCAGTTTATTGGTGTAATTCAAATTTTTTGTGAAATTTTCATTTATGGTGAAATTTCGAATTTTTTATGAAATTTTAGATCTTTTCGTGAAACTTAATTTTAATAAAATTTTGGATTTGTTGTGAAATTTCAGAATTTTTGTGCTATTTTTATAATTTGGTAAATTAATAGGTTTGAAGCACAAAAAAATTCACCTCGCAAAAATTTTGTTTTAGTTTGCTATAAATAAAGTGCAGCATATTCACAATCTATTTATTTTGAGTGTGTAACATGTAACATATTTTTAAAATTAAAAGGCAACATAATTGGAAAAGAACATCTGACCCATTTATAGGATTACATTTTTTTTTTTAGAATAGAACACAAAAGAGGGCATAGGACAGAATAAAGCAACATTTTAGCCAGAAAATAAAGTGTGATTAGTCTTGCGAAAGAGCAAAACTGCGATCAAATAAGTGCGTTAAAAAATATAAGAAAATCATATCGAAAAAATTATTAAAAACTTAAATAAAGCTGAAATTCATAAGATTTTGGAATATTATTTTTTTAATTTTCACAAGTTGTTGTTGCTAAAAATTGTGCTCACGTCAACTTTAGCAAAAGTACGCATTTTCGCACTTTTGCAGGACTAAAATTCAATATATTTTATCAAACAAAAAGCTAGCACATTTTAAAGGGTATTATTTTCGAATCTTAAATTTTTTGGAATATAATTTATACCATTTTAGATGGAGAACTTTGCATAGATATATATTATTTATTATCGTTATCTTACTAGGACATCGAACACTCATTTTTCCATATGAGATTGAATTTGGACTCATAACACATAACATAACACATTTTTCCATTATTTCGCTCAACTTATGGTCAACATAATCGGCCTACTGAGCGTACTATTCGCAACACCATCACCCATTTTGAGACCCAGCATTCATTATTGGATAATATTCGACCGAATAGACCATGTCCAGCACGCTGTGAAGAAAATATAGCGGCCGTAGCTGAGAGTGTACATGAAGACGCCGATTTGACGCCGTTCACAGCAACTCGGACTGACATATCGAACAACTTGGCGCATTTTACGTCGAGATCTTAAATTGAAAGCGTACAAAATACAGCTTGTGCAACAACTGAAGCCGCTCGACCTTCCCAAGCGACATCGCTTCGCTCTATGGGCTCTTGAAAATTTCCAAGAAGATATGACGTTTTCGAGGCAAATTTTGTTCAGCGATAAGGCCCATTTCTGGCTCAATGGGTATGTAAACAAACAAAATTGCCGCATTTGGGACGAAGAGTAACCTGAAAAGATGCAAGAACTGCCACTTCATCCAGAAAAAACAACGGTTTGGTGTGGTTTGTGGGCCGGTGGAATCATCGGTCCATATTTATTTAAAAATGATGCCGGTGCGAACGTAACCGTCAATGGCGACCATTATCGTGCCATGATAACCAACTATTTGATGCCTGAAATTGAAGCTCGTGATCACGGCGACATTTGGTTTTAGCAAGACGACGCCAATTCCCAAACATCGCATCAATCAATGGATTTATTGAGAGAACACTTCGGTGAGCACATAATTTCACGTTTTGGTCCTGTCGATTGGCCACCAAGATCGTGTGATATCACAACGTTAGACTTTTTCCTGTGGGGATATGTATGCGGACAAACCCGCTTCGATTCAGGCCTTGGAGGAAAACATCACGCGTGTCATTCGCCAGTAACCAGTCGAAATGCTCGAACGAGTCATCGAAAATTGGACTCAACGGATGGACCATCTACGACGTAGTAACGGCCAACATTTGATAGACATAATCTTCAAAAAATAAATGCCAAAGAATGTTCTTTCAAATGATAATAAACATTCCCCATTAAATTTGAATTTTCTGTGATTTTTTTTTTTTTTTTTTTTTCTTTAAAAAAGTAGGGAACCTCGAAATGGATCACGCTATAGTTGTTGAACGAAATTCAATTAATAAACTTTAGGAAATATATAAAAAACTTGATAGATATAAAAATAAATGCAGATTAAACATTATCTCAGTGCCGAATGTTTTCAACATAATAACGTGGTAGTTATTAAGAAAAAAAATCTATGTTAAGTTTTTTTATGAGTTTGTGTTTTTATTAATTTGTAGAAAAATTTTTATTAAATTTCTTTTTAAAAATTTCTTATAAGAAATAAATCTTCCATTGATCATAATTTGTATTTATAATTAAAAAAAAAACATCATATTTTTCCATTTGTAATTTGTTATTAATTATTAATTATTTATAAATTAATTAATAAATATTTTATTTAATAACACTTTAGACAATTAGTCGTCGTTGTCTTTCATGGTGCAACAGTGAGTTTTTTCCCAACTTTTTATAATATTTCATATAAGAAAAAGATTAATAACACTATTTAAAATATAATTTATGACATACTCTCATGTCAATCTCAAAGATACAACACAACCAACCGCAATTGTCTATCTTGGTTGTAGTTGGGGGGAAATTAATTTAGTTGTACTCAGAAACATACAAATTGTATATTTGTTGGACAAACAAGTCATAATTTATTAAGATTTAACCCTGTTAGGTTACACTTCGTCGAATAGACGACGCACTTTTTATTAGCAGTATTTTGAAACCTAAATTTATAATATTTGAATAGCCAGAAAGCATATTTTCTTATTTTATATCAATTACATACAAAACAAATATAATTGAAAAAGTTAATTTTTTTTTTCAATTTTTTTATTATATGTTCTATATTATGCTTTTTAAAATCACGCAGTTAATTCTACGAAGTGTTATCTTTTCGTTATAAAAATAAGTGTAACCTTTCAGGGTTAAAACGAGTGGAAGCACAATGCAGGCGACAGGCGTTTTTTTTTTTTAGAAAAGTTGCAAATAAAACTAAAATATATTATATATTGTATAAACAAATTTTTTCATCATTTAGATTTTAATGTGTACCTATTTAAATCAATTTATAAAAAAATTATTTCATCAGGTTTTCTTTTTTTTAGTGAAATTTAATTCCTAAATCACTAGCATGCGATTAGCTACGATTATTTTTATTTGAATATAACTATTTTTCCCTTTATAAATAAAATCTTACATCTTTTCTGTCTTAAAACTTTTTATTCAATGATTATTACAAATATTTCTAAGAAATTTAAATAATTTTTAACTGCATAATAAATATTTTCTCAAGGTACTTTTTCTTTATTTAATTCAATTATAGGGGTTACCTCAATATAAATTACAATTCCTAGAACAATTAATTTATAATTAAACTTAAAACGTAAAAAAATGTAAATGTTTTTTTATTATATAAAATGACCTCAGTTAAGAAATTATTTTTATTATGAAATTTCGTAAGAAATATAAATATATAAGTATTGTATTAATTCTGCCATTAAAAATTAATAGAAGGCAGACGGGCTTACTTAAACACAGAAAATTTTTTAAACGATTTTTCTCATATCTCAATTAATTCTTTGTTGTTCATTCACTGTTCTCATCCATGTGCGTTTTTATATAATTAACAAATTAATTAATAATTGTAGTTGGCGGAATGTGAAAGGGATTTTCCAAAGATTATTAATTTGTTTAAAATAAACGCATTAACAGTGGCGTCGATGACACAAAATTATTAATTAGTATTAAATTTTAGACTTCTAAACTTGAGGTGCGCTCTGTCTGAAACTTATAATATCATTAGAGGAAGAGTTAAGCTTTCAAAAATATTTATGGCTTGACTTTTTTGAAACTCCTCTTTTACCTATACATTGTTCTAAGCATTTGCTTGTTACTAAATTCCATGACTGACGACTACTCACATAATTTACGATCTATCTATTCAAGTGGTTAGGCATTAGGGTATTTATTTTACTCGACATTTCAATTATTCAATGAATCAACTAACTCGAAAATGCTGCTTTTGAATTAATCGAGTATTCGAATAAAGTTATTTAAATACTCAAGTTATTCGAGTAAATTTTACCTTAATATTTTGTTTGTTTTCTAAAGTAAGTAAGTAAGAAAGATATAGTCGGTCAAACTCGACGATATGATACCCCACACTATTGTGTATGTCCATCAAAATTCGTAGAGGGATCTTATATTAGACATGTGGAGTATTGTGGACCGATACTTTTACTAAGTGTAAAATAAAATATACGAATACAGAAAATTACGTTAGTACAAACTTTTATATGAATTTATGCACTCTAGAGTGATTTCCGAAAGTGGGCTTATACGGGAGCTATGGTAAATTATGGAGCGATCATCATAAAATTTGTCACTGTGATTTCTACATATATAAAACTTATTTGTGTCGAATATAAACTTGATACTAACATGTGTATGTGATTTATGCACGTTGAAGTGATTTTCGGAAGAGGGTTTTTTATATGGGAGCTATGGTCAATTATGGACCGATCTCCATGAAATTTGGCACAAAGATTGATACTTATACAAAACTTCCTTACACCGAATTTCATTAAAATATTGCTATATTTAAGGCATTTATTGTCGTTAAACCCCTATTCTGGGAGGACATTTGTATGGGGGCTAGCTGAAATAATGGACCAATCATAACCAATTTCAATAGACTTCATGAAAGTTCTACGTGCCAAATTTCATTGTGCACAAAGTTTACATTTACTAACGTCCAGAAAGCCAGACTGACGGACATAGTTACATCGACTCAAAAAATGATTCTGAGTCGATTGGTATACTTTAAGGTGAGTGCTGGATCTCCGTAAAATAGATAAATAGAAATCTAATAAGGTACATTTATAAATTTGAAAAAAAAAAAATGGGAACTATTTTAGATAAAGAAGTTCAGCGATTATTAACAAAAAAGTTTAAGTTTACTGCTTAATTTTAATTTCATTCGACCTCAAATCATACCAGTAGCAAGAATATGAGTCGGGACCGTCCAAATTGAATTTCTGTCTTGCGTTAAATGTATGTTGCGGTCTATCCAAATTGACTATTATACGAAAGTGGTATGATCGTGCTCTCTAAAATATGCAAACCAGGTCTCACTGTAAATTCCTATAATTCAAAAGCCCAATACACGTTAAGTATGTGGATTCGTCGATTAGTTCTACAAGGGTTGCAACTTTCTGTTCTTTCCGAAGATTTAAAGTCCCCTACAACCAGACATGCCTAACATAGACATTAGATAGCTCTAACATCATTTCCTCCAATCTGACTGAAATACCTTGAACTTCAAGATATTGATCTCTGGAATAAAGATCTAGAAAATGATCCCTATATTACGCAGTGGCGCATAATCGAAAAATTTGAAAATAAATCTATAACTTCTCTTCGGCTGGTTAAATTTGGATTTAAAGTAAAATGTTGGAAAAAATTTGGTTTTTGGAGAAACTATAAATACTGTATAAATGCTGATATCCTAATGAAATTTTCGGTGATTTTCCTTTGAGACGTCATAGTTCCGCTCCTAAGGGGTCTTAAGACTCACTTTCCCAACTTAAAATTTTACACTCCTCCGTTATGACTATGTGAAATTTTATTTGAATTCAACCGACTGATTACAAATTTAATTCCAAAAATTGACGATTCTGACCTATTGTGTATTGTAGGAATTTTGGATCTCCTTCCACCATTGTCTCTTATATTCCTTACTTCCTTCCTCCCAGCCTAAACAAAAGTTTCTTCTTAATTGCGTGGTACAGTACAATTTGTCACACTGTACATGTAAAGTGCAGTTCTGCCGGAAAGTGCAGCTCCTAAACTAATGACTGAATTGACAGCCATTTCTCCATGTATCTCAGATTATTTTTTAGGTGTATCTATTATATTGAGCAGATGTGTATTTTATAAAATAAAAATTGTGGGCACTTTTTCGAACAAAAAAATCCTCATTTTTTTAATTTTCAAATTCAAAATCGTTTATTTTTGGACTCGGTAAAAATATCGACTTCATATTTTCTTTATTTTATAAATTTAGTTTGGGCTACAAATAGAAAACTGTACCAAGATCTTGCAAATTTGAGATAGTTCCATTTTCAAATGCAAATAACTTGAAAACTATAGCAAATAAATAGCACATTCAAACATATAAGTCTTATCGAGTGCTTTAAGAAGATATAAATATCTTTGAAATCTGATAATAAATAAAAATTTGCCAAGCGTTTAAAATTTTCTATGTCAGATTCGATTCTGTCTCATTGTGTATTGTAAGAATTTTGGATCTCCTTACACCATTGCCTCTGGTTAAATATGATGCAGTCGAATTTATTACACTGTACAGATGAAGAGCACTTCTGCCGGAAAGTACAGCTCCGAAACTAATGACTGAGTTGATAGCCAATACTCTATATGTCTCGAATTATTTATGTGCAAAGTGGGTGTCTTAGGAATGGTAGATATTGTTCTACTTCGTCCATTTTGGAACATCTAATTTCAAAAAAAAAAAAAAAAAAAAAATAAATAAATAAACTAAACTAAAATTATAATAAAAATTTTAATTTTTTATTTATTAAACAAAATTAATTAAAATATAATTTTATTTAAATCTATAAACTTAATCAACTTATTTATTTAAATATGAAAAGGGTAAAGGAGGGAAACATGTAAAATCTTGTTACACATATGTTTAAGTATTTACGCAGTGACATGTTTACAGTGGAATCAATTAAATTAATTATTTTAATGCAGCTACAACTACAACAAATGAATTTTAATTTACTCAACACTAATAACAAACAGTCAATCAACAAAATCCAGCAAATGAGTCAATAATTTATGAGATAAAATGTAAAAAAAAACCTATTAAAAATAGACAACACTTGGTAGTAATTGCAATTTGTTCTACTCTTTGACTAATTAAAACCTCATAAATGAGTTCAGAAGTGACATGATGATAATAAACAATAGAATATGTCACAATAACACAAATAAACATTATTCAAACAGCTTCATATGTATTTGAATGAAATTAAATTTAAATAATTTCAAAAGAACCTCTTATTATTTTTTTTATAAATGCTTATAACTAATTTCTTTTTTCTCAAATTTACTATTTCCAGGCTGTTAAACAATTTATTGATCTCTGCAACAATATTGGTTCCACCTGTACTCCAAGACGTAATATATCACAGACTACTGCTATTAAGTTCCTTTATGCACGTAAATTTGATGTACCACGTGCTGTTTCACTCTATGAACAACATGAACAAATACGCCTCAAAGAGGGATTGTATAATATAGATCCAGATATAGAACCATTAAGATCAGAATTACAAACTGGCAAATTTACTATATTGGTAAGGAATTATATATTTGATGTTATTATATTATTTATATATTAATTTATTCATTTATTCCTGTTTTAAATTGTAGTCTACTCGTGATTCCAGTGGTGCTGCTATAGCTCTATTTACCGCCAATAAACACAGTCCCTTGAGTGTTACACATACAACAACATTACAAGGCATCGTCTATCAGTTGGATTGTGCTCTTCAAGATACAGAAACACAAAAGGCTGGTCTAGTATTTATCTACGATATGAGCGGTTCAAAGTATTCAAATTTTGATTATGATTTA
This sequence comes from Protocalliphora azurea, assembly GCA_932274085.1. Taxonomy (NCBI): domain Eukaryota; kingdom Metazoa; phylum Arthropoda; class Insecta; order Diptera; family Calliphoridae; genus Protocalliphora; species Protocalliphora azurea. The sequence goes on along the minus strand of OW026523.1, from coordinate 76,274,577 downwards.
TCACAGAAAATTTTAACGTTACTAAAGGTAAGTGAAAAGGTTTTTTTTTTATTTCAATTATAAAATTCAGGTAGAAATAAGAATTTTAGTTTGATTTAGATTTCAAGTAAGAATACTTAAGACTTATTCAATATAAATTTAGCTGATCTTATGATCAATAAACTAAAATAAAACATAATATTCCTAAATATTTTTCGAAAATAAAAGCGATTGCATTTTCTTATCACATAATTTCACAGTTAATATCAGAAGCTTTTCGGACAAAGTATACTAGTGAAGTATTAAGCAGTATTAGTTGAATGAATTTAAATCAACTTGGAACTTTCTATTCAAATGTTGCCCTTAGTTTTTTAAATTTCTACTTAATGTTCTGAATCCAATAATTTTCCTTTTCCAACTTTATAAAAATTTTACTTAAACTGGATTTTTCAAATCGACGTTTGTAATTTTTTGTAAGCAAAATCTACAATATTTTATAAATTTTTAACATTAAAAATAAGTAAAAAGTAGCAAATTTAAAAATTATGTATTTATTATATTTCAAAATTTGTATTAAAGTTTTCTTATGGCTTAAAAATATTTTAAGCAAAAATTGTAGTTATCAAGATTTAATAACTTTTTTTTCAAATATACCTATAAGAAGTTTCCCAGGAAAAAATGTATTAGTTCTATAACTAGTTCCAGAACGCATGAAAATAGTCTGTACTCGTTCTGCTTGAAATTGTCACTTCCAGAACTAGTTTTATAGAGGTATAACATAGCCATTACCCATTATATGGAACGGTTCTAGAACTAGTTCTTTAATCAAAGATTTTTGTTCGAAATTGTCACATTTATATCTAGTTCTATAGAAGGATTAGGGAACGGTTTCTGAACCTATTTTTTATTTTGTTAAACTCTTTTTTTATGGAATTTTGCTATGTTGTTATTAAAGATCTGAAGGGGTTCTGATTACACCAGTTCTACAACTAATGATTTTAGAATATGTTCTAAAACTTTTCCAGGGTGCAAACATTATTTTTTTAATGGGCTTTGAGAAGTTCAATTTTATAAAAAAAGCTGAATTCATTGAATTTATTTTACTTTTTGTATATTAAAAAATTTCATGATAATTTTTATTCATTTCCAATTTTTCGAATGTGTTACCAACTGTTTAATAGGTTTCCTGCTCTTTTTTATACATTTCAAAATTTTAATTATATTTTTAGAAAAATTTCTTGTCGAATTTTCAACAAAAATTATAATTGTCATACTTCATTCAATCCGAAAAAACACGAAAAAGAAGTAGTAAATGCATTAGTTCATTTTTAGATGAAGCATGCATGATTTTAACATTGGAGTGAATGTGTTCACTTTAGAGAAACAACTCGTCATGAAAATTTGATGATTCGACTAGGTTTTTTCATTGGTGAGGATATATAATAATAAAGAAAAAAGAAATTGATAATGCATTTGAATACATAAGTTCTAAAGAAATCATGAAAATATTACATTCTTTGAACTACTTCAAAAATTTTTTTTGCTGTGATGTATTTTGTTTTTATTTTCTGCGGAATATTTTATCATTTGAAATCCGCTTCGAATTTCCAAAATTATTGTTTTTCACTTATAATAAATTATTGAAAATATTCCAACGCTTTGTAAAACTTGAAATCAAATTCTATGTTCCGTATTTTATATTATCATGTATTGTTTTTACATTTTTTAAGAAATTTTTGGAATCAAGTTCAAATTTATTTCGAATATGAGATTTTTTATTTCTTTCTAACGGTTTGAGACCTATTTAATTTGATTTTAAATAAATTTCGAATTTTTAAATATGGCCAAATATTACAAAAATTATTTTTTATATGATTATTATTTAGATCTTTTTATAAATTTCAAAAATTAAAAGACTTTTTTTTGGCTTGAGATAGTTTTTTTCATTTAAAATTTTATATTTCGATATCTTTCGGATTTCATTTTCAAGAAAAAATGAGTAACAATAATACTGCAAAAACACTTCACAATGTGTCCACATTCAATGTTATTGTTACTCCTTTTTCCTTGAAAATGATAACCGAATGATATCGAAATACCGGAAAATAAAGTTATATATGACTAAACTGACCTCAAGTTCAGCAAAAGACTTTTAGTTTTTTTATTTCTTGTTTTCGAAATTTTTTGAAATCAAGTTTGATTTTTTTTTAATATAAAATTCTAATATTTTTATCGGTTCAAGATCTATTTAATTAATTACTTTTAAAGTGTTAAGTCTATCACAAAATAAAGCTCTGAAAAACCTTAAAAAGTTTTATAAATTTTTTAAGATTTCCTGACAAATTTTGAAATTAGACTTGTTTTGACAAAAGTCTGTGGACAGATAGTCTTTCTATATTAATTTTTTTGTTCAAGTTTTCGAATTTTTCAAACATAAAATTTTTGTATTTATTTACCGTTTACAGTACAATTTAATTTTTGCTATTTTTTATATATTTAAGCATGCACTAAATATATTTTTATTTCAAGTTTGAATTTTCAAACACTTTCCCGTAAAACTTTCAAATTTCGAACATTGAAATTAATTTAATTTTAAAAATGTTAACGACCTTATGTTCTCAGAACTTTTTATTATTATTTTAATTTTGATTCTTAAATTCAAAATCAATATTGAATTAATTGAATGAAATTGTTTAATATGTTTTAAGAACTCTGAATTCGAAAATTAAAAGGCTGAGATGATAGAAATTCCCATAGAATTTGAATTCTCTAGTTTGTTTCTAAAAAGGATTTTGTCTAATTCTATTCTGAAGAAAACATGTTTAAATTATAATGATAGAAATTTTAAATATTTTTGAATCAAATAATAGTTATAAAAATAATGTAGTAGACATAATTTCAAAATAATGTTGCTACTTTTAGTAATGTTTTAAAATTTTTATTACTAAAAATTTGAAATTTTAACTTTTTGAACATAAAGTTTGAAAACACTACTTTCACAATTAGATTACAAAACAGTTTTTTTAATACAAGATCATTTTTGTATTAGTTTAAAAAAGTAGTAATTAACAAAATTATAGAAATTTTGTATTTCTTTTTAAAACAATTAAAAAATAAAATCCATTAATCGAATAAATGTTTATTAGAATAATAAATTTATAAAATATTATTATCAAACAACTAAAGCCTACTTTAAGGCTAATTTAATTAATCAAACTAAAAAAATTAAAAACACCTACACAGATCTACGTCTTAGGCGAAAAAGCAAATATTTAAAAAGGTCTAAATTAGTCTTTAAATTTAATCAAAACAAATAACCATTAATTAGTTTATATACAAATTCTTAAGAATTCATAAAAAAGATAACTATTAAATTATAATTAACAAAATAAAAAACAAATGTCATAAAATATTTGAAAAGTTGTTTGTAATATATACAGATTATTAATATACGTTGGCTTCATAGGTTATAACACCAAACAGCTCATTAATACTATTTAAAATTAAAATTAAAATAAGGGAAATCTTTTGGAAATAATATAAACACAAAACACAATTATACTATAAAGACATTATTTATGGAGATTAAAAACAAAATACAAGGTTGCATACTTAGTGGGTCAAGTAAAAGGCGACTGACAAATAGACGTAAAGACTGACAGACAGGTTGATATACTCGGTCTACGAGTGATCTAGACTTGACACGTGTTATCATAAAAGGTATTGCAAGTGTTTTTTTTTTCGAATTTGTATAAAAACAAACACACTTTTTATATTATAAATTGTTTATTATATAAAAAAAATTATAAATAACAACCACTTATTTAATTTCTTGAATTTCTAATTGGAAATTGTTATTACAAAATTGAATGAGGAGAAAAAATTATTTAATTTTTGCATAATTTGTTAAAATCATGTTTAAGTTAAATTGAATGTTAATTTCATTTACAGCATAATTTGTATGGTAATTTTAAAGTTTTTTTTTTTTTTATACAGGGCAAATAAATGTTGGAATAATAAGAAAATAAGGTTTTTGTTTGTTTAATTTTGAAATTGGTTAAATTGTGTTTGAGGTTGTGGAAGAGGTATATAGTTAATGCTTTAGGTTATGAAGGGGTTGAAACATGTTAGACAAATGAATTCTTTTGTTTAAAAATTTATGTTTTTTTTTTTGGTAAATACTTTGTTTTGAAAGTTTGTATTTTTTTTTCAAAATTTGTACATTTTTAAACAACTGCTTAGGTACTTTTACTTCTCAGAAAATTTATACCTTTATTTGGAAATTGGTTTTGTTCTTTTTTTCTTGTTGTTATTTTAAATCTTTTGTCTAAAGCCCAGAGATGTGCTTCGATTGGCATCACATTTGCCGTAAGAAACACACCTCAAGCGGCACTTGACGTCATTCTGCATCTCCTACCCATTGAGGAGTTCGTGATGGGAATGGCTGCAAGGAGCCTGCTTAGACTTAGTGAACTAGGACTTATAGGATCAATCAGAATAGGACATTCCAAACTTCTAAACGAGGTCAATCTCGGTGGACATGCTCTGGTTCCCTCTGGATCCACGGACTATATGTGCACGGAGGTCGATTTCGGGGAAAATCCTATACTGATTATCCCGAGTAGTGACCCGAGTAGTGAGAAACTATTTAGTGGAGTATCGGTATTCACTGATGGATCCAAAATGCATACAGGCATTGGTGCAGGTGTGTATTTGGTTGAGGAGAACATCAGGAAAACGTATAGACTCTCGGATAGTTACAGTGTGTTCCAGGCGGAAATTCTGGGTATTCTTAGGGCCACGGAATTGATAGCAGGGAACATTGAAGAGAATACAGAGGTAACTCTGTATGTAGATATCCAAGCGGCGCTGAAGGCCTTGAAAGGACATTTGGTCAAGTCTAGGTTAGTTAGCGACTGTAAGAAGGTCCTTAGGAGATTGATGGGAAATTATCATATCAGATTCTGCTGGGTACCGAGTCATTGCGAGATAACTGGCAATGAGGTAGCTGATGAATTAGCTAGGAACGGCTCAGCTTTGGATAGGGCTGTAAGTGAAAGTGGTGTGAGACCACCTCTAGGCTTTTACTTCAGGTTAATTAGGGAGTGGATTCGGGATAGAACCAATCATGCATGAAATCGTAGAACGGATTGCAGATTATCAAGGGTCCTATGGCCTAAACTTGATATAGCAGGTACAAATCTACTTTTAGGCATGAAAAGGGAAAACCTGAAGACTATGATAGGTATTCTGACAGGTCATTGTCCCATAGGGGGAATGACAGGGAATTGGGATAGAGGTTCCTCCGGTCTTTGCAGGATGTGCGAAGATAATGAGGAGCTAGAGACGGTAGAACATATTATATGACACTGTCCATGTCTACAACTATGTAGGCAGAAATGGTTAGGCAGTCGATTCATTGACGAATTGGACAGTATATCGAGGATAGATCTCGATAGATTAATAGAATTCGTCATGGGAATAGGCTGGCTAAGAGGGGGTCTTTGGCTTAGATATAGGGCGGTAGCACTTTTCCTTTCCAGGTTTTTTTTATTCTTTTCTATACTTTTCTTGGTCTCAGCTTTTTTCTATTATTTTCCTTTCCTGGTCTTTTCTACATTTCCTCTTTAAATTCTCTCTATATACTCTACGAAGGGACTCACAATGGAGCTCTAGGTCTCCGAGTTGATGTACAGGCACTCTTTTGACTACTGTGCAACCCTTCTCTACCTACCGACCTACTTTAAATTTTATTACTTTAAATTAAAATTTTTAGTTTCAGTGAAAGTTGGAAAATTTTCTAATAATAATATGTAATAAATTTATTTGAAAGGTACATTTTATATTGATATTTGGAGCTATATTTAAAAATGTATACTTTTTATAATTGCTACTTTATTGGATTTTCTCTTAAATTTATTTATTTATTTAATTCCAAATCAAAAATTTAAATTTTTTTAATATTATTTTAAGTTTTTTTTTTTTTTTAATGGAAATTAATTTGTATCTCCTAAATTTTTAATTCGTAATGAAAGTGTATACAAAAGTTGTAGAGGAGGTCTTAAGCTTTCGGGAAATTAAGCCTATAATCACTCAGTTACATTACAGGAACAGTTAAATGGTGTCCAAGTTAACCACCTCGCGCTTAAAAAATATTTAAGAACTCGAAACTTCTATAAATAAAGTCTGATTTCGAATATTTTTGTGGGGATTTCTAAGAATCTCTTGATGTTTAAAATATATTTATGTTTGAATTTTAAAATTTTTGTTTTCGACTTTGACTATATGTAGTTTCTGACAAATCGTTTTTGCAATAAATGAGTATTTTTTTCAATATTCTAAAAATATTCTAATAAATTCTAAAATAAGTAGAATAAAGCTTTTTGTATAAGTTTGACATTCTGTTTATATATGTATGTACTTGGCCCTTGTCTGTGGAAAACATTCTTACGTATAAACTACAAACCCAAATAGTTTATTATTTTCCTTAGAAGTTTGCTATTTAAGCTAAATCGCTTCAGTAGAAAAAAAGTTATAGAGCAGAATCGAGACCAACTTCTGAAAAATGGTGATCTCTTAAAATAATTTGCCTAAAAATTAATTAATAGTTTTACTATATTATTAAAACTTTTCTAAAAACTTTTCATCTTCAGTCTACATAAATAAGTTATTTTTTTAAATTCGTTTTATCCCCTTTAATTATTATTATTTTTTTTAATTTCTTAAGCTGTTTTTTAATGGCGTTTTAATATTAGTTTGTTTATCGTATTTATTAATCATAGTATATTATTTTAATAAAAAACACAAAAATAAAAAAAAAATAAATAAAAAAATGTTAAAACGTTTAGCATACGCCACACATTACATTGCATTTTAACAACAAAAAACACGACTTTTAGAAACGTGCTTAAAAAGCATTTTTGTCTAACAACATTTCTTTTAAATGCCGGGCTAAGTAAAACGGAAAAACACAGTCATATGAGCAGCTGGAATTGAAAAAAATATTACCACTTCCCCAACCACCGTACAAAAACAAACTTTGTGACGCCCGTTATTTCCGCATTGAACCATAAACGTTGATACGTGCTCATTTCATCAAAAACCAAAAATAAAAACATTTTACCAACAAAAATTTTGTTGTAATAATTACGTTGGCTAAACAAATTAAAATATTTAAAACATTTTAATAATTTTATTAAGGGTTAAACTGTAAACGCAAAAAAATAATATTAAAAATTAACACAAAATATTTTCAATTTTTTTCATATTAAGCCGCAATTTGTTACATTTGACTAAGTTTTCATTTTATTTTTAAAGGGAAAAAATTGTTGTTTACATTCTCCTTGTAAAAACAATAACATTATTAAGAGTGGGAGAGGGTGGTGTGTATGTGTGTCATATTTAACAGAAGACAATTTTAACACAAGAAAAAAAGAATAAATAAATAAAATAAAGCAAACAAAAAAAAAGTAACTGCACATATTTTTATTAATTAAGATGTCTCTCTGTCTGTCTCTTTGTTTTACTCTTAAAAGAAAAGTAGAACAATATTTTTGCAATTTTTTTTTTATGTAAAAAAATATGACGTTAGCAAAAAATACCGTAAATAAAATAACGTATGACGTTTATTAAAGTCTACATTGCATAATTTTTTTTTTATTATTTCATGTGCGATAATTTGACACGTGATGAACATGAATTGTACAATGTTTTTTTTTATTGTTGTTGATTTTGGTACAAAAGTTCAGTCATCCTTTGTTTCAGAGTGTTTATTACCAGTAAATTATGTTTTACAAGATAGTAATTTGGCTAAAAAAAAATCCACAAAGTTGAAGATGGAAAGAAATTGGGTTAATTACCAGTTTTTGTTAAATATTTGAGCAATATTCTTAAAATCTGTAAATTAGACATTGTTTACACTCCTAATTACTTTGTTTACAGTGCGCAAATAATTTTAAATTTAATAAAGCCTTTGAATTTGTTAGTAATTATCAAGAAAAATTTTATATATATATATTCTTCAATTGTTTCAAAATGTAAACATGAGAAAAGAACAGAAAATATAATAGAATATATATATGGGGAATTCTCTTTTTACGTTTAACTTTAAGAAACCGACCTTAAACCTCAAATATTTTTATTAATTTAAATTCTTTAAATTAACCTTTGATGCAATTTTGTTAACAACACTTGATGGAATGTTGTTAACAAAATTAATTCCCGTAATCGCGTATTTTAGCATATGAGTTCAATTTCTCTAATGTAAACTACAATCACTTATTGAAATACGCCAACTTGTGTTGAATCAATGTGTTGTCGTTGATCAGTGTTAAATTGATTAAATTGTATTGTGGACAAGTGGTGAAACCAAAATTTTTTCAATTTTGCAGAACTGATACTTATTGCTCTTGTAATTATGATTCGTTTGAGATAAATCTCGTTAATTTTCCCTCAATAGCAGCGCTATATGGGGCGTTCAAACTTGGGGAGAAAAAACGTTATTGGCTCTAAGAGGTGCCTTTTTCGCCGGACACACTCATAGCGTAATTTCAATGAAGCTAAAATATCGCGTGATTAAAAAACGTTTTCAAATTAAATTTTAAAATCGCCGTGCGCGATAAAATATTAATTTGCAAAAACGTTATAACACTATCAAATCGATATAAAATTTTGCGTACTTTATATTAGCATTTCTATTACATTTTACGTGAATTTTTATTTATAATAAGTACATCTATTCTGCTTTAGTTAAGCGAAAAATAGCTTTAGTATTTAGTATTTATGACCCGAGATCGTGGTGTCTTTAATATTTCGTAAATCGTCGATGCACACTCAAGGCGCTAATTGAAATCGGTGAAAATGTATACCAATCTGCAGCTATTATTATATCCTATATCACATTCAAGTGACACTCGAAATTAAATACGCGTTTGAATTTAATGCAACTTTTAACATATTTCGGTGTCTATTTTTGTCATTGAAAAATTTATTTTATAGTTATATAATTAATATTTGCAACTTTTTATTTATTAACATCATTTAAAGATTTTTTTGTAGTTAGATGTGAAAAATACATCAACGAATTAAATGCAATTAAAAAAAAAAAACATATGAACACTTTTTTTTTACTCTATATTCTAAAGGTGGGTTAAATCAGAATTATGGTCCCGATTATGTTCACCATTATAAAACGTATGGATCCCTCTTTAATTTATATTTTGTATACCTTTTTGTATGTTACATATGTGCAGTTATTTTTGATATCGGACTTAAAATGGAATTTTTACAATTTTTCCAATTTTTTTTTATTTTTGACTACCATAACATAAACGGTCATTTATTGTCCGTCAAAATCATTTAAAAAAATTTTTTTGATTGTAAAATATTAAAAATGTATCAAAAAATTTTATAAAATTAAAAAACTTGAAAATCTATTCATACTTTTTTTGATTAAAATTTGTTTATAGAAATGTTAAAAATCACTACAATCTCTATTATCTTCGGTGACATCAACAATATCGTATGACTTTTACTTTGTATTTTAGACATATTGATGTGGATTATATACGTGTGATAATTTTTTAAATATTGTTTGAAAATAGAATTTTGGCAATTTTTTATAACTTTTTATTTTAAACCTCCTTAACACTAAAGCCGTTCGCTAAAAGTTATTCACGCGAACAGATTTGTGTTTCATTAAAGCCAGCTAATATTGGTTCTAAATAGTGTTGATCTGCCATTATTGTTAAAATACTTCAATAATGCTTTGAAAAACATTATTTACATCAAATATTTTATTATTTACACAATGTCAACAATTAAAAAGCACCAATTACCTAAAAAAAAATTCAAAGATACAAAAAAGAACCATAATTTTGAAATTTAATTCAATTTGTCATTGTTTACACACTAGATTACATTCTTTACATTGTGTAAATAATTAAAATGAAATAAAATTTTTATTATTATTATTATTATTATTATTATTATTATTTAATTAAATCCTTTCAAAATTTTTTTGGATATTTTTCACAAAAATCATATATTTTTTTTTATTCTTTAAACTTTTTTAAACTATTCATTAAATATTAAGAAATTCTTTTAAAGAGTAAAAAATATGCAAATTTAATGCTTTTTAATATCAATGGAATCAAAATTCATAATTTTTATGGAACTTATAAATAATATTTTATGTTGTTTACATATTATTTTACATTGTTTACACAATGTCAACAATTTAAATTATTACTCTTCAATTAGATAAACAATATAAGTTTATTTATGAAAAATAAAACAAATATTTTTTATATTATTTCCTCATGTTTACATTGTTTACATCATGTCAACAATTACAAAATTATAACAATTTTAAAACTTTATTGTTAAAATACTTAAATAACATTGTTTACATTAAATATTGCATTATTTACACAATGTCAAATTTTTCAAATTTACAAAATAGTAACATAATTTGCAAACTTAATTCAATTTGACATTATTTACACTCTAAATTACATTGTGTAGTTGTTCTTTACATAGTGTAAATAATTAAAATGAAATAAAACTTTTATTTCTTTTTGGTAATTTGATAAGTTAACAATCAAAATTTTCATTAAATTTCTAATTTAATTTATTTTACTAATGTTTACACACTTAAATACATTATTTACATCAGGTAATTAATTTAAGCTGTATCAAAATTTATTATAATTAGTAGTTGCATGGAAATTATATTTATAAGTAATTTTTTCAAATTCTTTACATATAATTTTACATGATTTACACAACGTCAAGAATTGAAATTGTTGTTGTAAATGAAATAAAGAAGATAAATTTATTTATATAAGTTAAATTTAGAAAACAAAATATTTTATCACATTGTTTATATCATGTCAACAATTAAAAAATGTTTAAAAAATTATTTAAGAACAAACAAATATAATTAAATTTGAAGAAAATCTTTCAACATCCATTAAAAAAGTAAAATATTTCCAAATTTTATTAATTTTTATATTGTTTACACACTTAAATACATTATTTATATCAGGTAAATAATTAAAGCGGAATCAAAATTCGTTACAAATCAGTAGTTGCAAGGAATCTAACCCTATGAGTAATATTAAATATTCTCTACATGTAATTTCATATTATTTACACAATGTCAACAATTGAAATTGTTGTTATAAGTTAGCAATTTATTTATGTATATAAAACAAATTTGGAAAAAATATATTTTTACATTGTTAACATCATGTCAACAGTAGAAAAATTACTTCAACATTCACTTCATGTTAAAGTACTTCAGTAATGTTATAAACATTATTATTAACTTTAAATAATACATTATTTACACAATGTCAATGAAAAATTTCATTAAATTTAACCTAAACATTTAAATTTAACCTAGTACATTTTTTAATAAAATAGAAATTTAGAAAAAAATAAATTTTTTACATTCTTTACACCATGTCAACAATTAAAAATATGTTTACAATCTTAAAGTTTATCGTTAAAATACTTCTATAGTACTATGAAAAATTTTATTGTTAAAACTCTTCAATAGTACTTTGAACAGCATCAAATATTACATTATATACACGATGTTGATAATTAATATTGTATTTAAATACTAAGACAATTCTATAATTATTGAAAATTAAAAAATAATAATAATAAAGATAAAAATTATCAAAAGAGTTAGGAAATAAAAAAGAAACTAATTCCAAAAAAGTACTAATTGAAAAAAAAAGAAACGATTTAATATTGTGTTAAAATATTAAGAAAATATTATTGCAAAATTTCAAAAAAATTTAATTTAATGATTTGTTATAATGTTTACCTAAAAATTTAAATAAAAAATAAAAATATTTAAGAGTTCGGAATTAAAAAAGGAATTAATTCCGGAAAATTTTCATTAAATTTAACCTAAACAATGTAAAATTTTTAATATAAAAGAAATTTCGAAAAAATAAATATTTTACATTGTTTACACCATGTCAACAATTAAAAAATATGTTTGCTATCTTAAATTTTATCGTTAAAATACTTCAATAGTACTATGGAAAATTTGATTGTTAAAACTCTTCAATAGTACTTTGAACTATATCAAATATTACATTATTTACACGATGTTAATAATTAATATTGTTTGTGTTTAAATAATAAGAAAATTCTAAAATTATTGCAAAATTTCAAAAAATAAATAAATAAATAAATTTAATGATTTGTTAATATTTACCTAAAATTAAAAAAAAATTGTCAAGAGTTCGGAAATAAAAAGGGAACTAATTCCGAAAAAGTACTAATTTTCAAAAAAAAAAAAAAAAAAAAAATAGTACCAATTTTTAATAAACTATTGTTTTAAAAATTTCCATATATTTCTTTTTTTTGCAAGACTTTTTAAAAAAAAAATTGTTTCATTAATGTTTATTTTAACTCAAAAAATGTGGTTTTCTTTTAAATTTCATCAATAATGTTTTATTGTTGCATTTTCCTTATAAAAATTACTAACTTCTAAAAAATTCCGTTTGTATTCATTTACAATTAAAAAGTCTTATCGCAAAAAAAAAGACGACATGCGACGAACGCCATTGAGTACTTCTTTCCCCAACCCCTTTAACATAAGAATATTATGTAGGTTTTTAAATATCTCTAGTGAATTTCATTCATAAAAAAAAAACAAAATATTTTGTTTTATAATCAACACTCACACCTTCTCCATATAAATGTACAGTTTTCAAGAAATTGTTTTTACTTTGAAAGAAAACAAAATATTTTCATAAAAAAGTATATAATATTTAGCTAATGTGTAATATTTATAGGAATATGTTAACTAATATATTTTTAATATATAATACAAAGAAAAAAAATTTTAAAAATATTTTAGCCATTAAAAACAGGACAAAAAACTAAACAAACAAGAATTTTCGTGTCAAGAAATTCTGTTTACATTTATAAAACGGCTTAAGAAAATTAGAAAATGTCGCAATTTAAACTGGCAACAGTTGGCATGTATAAATGCTTGAGGAACTTTTTTTATAATATGTTATGGTCAATTTGAGTTTTATATATTCCACCAATATTGCAGTGTTTTAATTCATTATGGTCTTGTAATACCCTTAGCCACATACTTCTTCACATATGGCCAGAAGTTTAATATGGAATTCAAGTGTGGACTCTGTGCTGTTATATTCAACCCTATTCAACCCTTTTTGCAATTCAACAATAGCCGTATTATCGCTCTGTCCCTATATGCTTGGAGTCATTAATTCAACATAAATTGAATTTTGGCTTGTCCTTTATAAACTCAGATTTATTATCCGTTTTTATTAAACGAGCTTTCAAAGCTTTGAACAAAATTCATATGTTTGTATGTGTCTGTATTTAACATTTTCAATTCTAAAGGCTTTTGAAGGTTTTCGCTACACTCTGGCTGGATTAAATTATACTACAACATAATTTTAGCATTCCCACATAATATAAATTCGAGCCATTAATTTCTAGGCATATCAACAGTGATGTCAACTTAACCCTTTTTGGTTTAGATTTAGCCACTTTTTAATGGTATAAAACGTGCGTGCAAGTATAGCACTTTTTCACTTTTTTCCAAATATGACAAAATTTTTTCCCTATTACGATCGGTTTTTGTTTGAGTAATATTTTTAATGGGGTAATATTACCGATAAAGTCTTTAAAAAATTTTTGTTATCGATAAAATTTCTAAGAAAAATTTTGGTTATTGATAAATTTTTTATAGAAAATTTTTGTTATTGATAAATTTTCTAAAGAACACTTTTGTACCGATAGTTACTCTACAGTTAATTTTTGTTATCGATAAATTTTCTAAAGAACATTTTTGTACCGATAAAGACCCTATATATAATTTTTGTTATCGATAGATTTTCAAAAAAAATTTTTGTTATCGATAAATTTTTTTTAAGAAAGTTCAGTTTCTTTTCTTGATTTGAAATATTTTTTCTAACAACATTAAAATTTCAGTCCCAATTTTTAAAATGATCTTAACAAATTTTAAAGATACTTATTTTTTGGAAAACTATCTTCAACCAATAAAATTGTTTGTGTTGGGAATGTATTAAAAGAACTGAAAAATGTTTAATTGAGATTCATAAAATAAAAACTCCATAACCTGTATTTTAATTTACTCAGTTTGTTATTAAACAAGTTTGCAATCGTAAATTGCTTTGTTGTCTCTGTTTGGCAGTACCAAAGCAGAGTTAGTGGACTATAATTAGACACCAGCAGAATGGAATAGGTATTTTCTGTGCCGCTACACATTTCATTAGCATTCGTGGTGTCTTATCCATTTTGGTTTCGTTGAAACCTAAATAGTTATTAATATTTTAAGATGCAGCATATACGATATATTGATTGGTTGTAGAAATATATATGTTTTTGTTATTTACTTAACAAAAAAGTTTAAATTTTAGCCCTTTTCTGCGCTTTTTCACCAAACATATCTTGATTGTACCAGAAAACCGTTGTGTTTTTACTTAAGCTCTTTTTCAAACATTTCTGCACGCTTATGTTTGCTAAAGTTGGCAACACTGCATATCAGTACCAATCATAGCGAATAACAATAATTTTTCTACATTTTTTCCCAATAAAAGTGATTCTTTTCCCATAGCTTTTAACATGTATTTGTATTCATTCAGTGTGTCAAAAATGATATACCCTTCCTGGAGAAGAGCCCTGGTGGATATTTGCGAAGTTTCCTTAACTTTTCTACATTCTACTCTGCCTAATATTTTATGCAGACGACTACTACTAGATTTAGGCTTCAAGGTTTCGTCATTCTTGGAGCGATTTAACACGCTATTAAAAATTTGCCTTAATAAGGAATACATTTATGCAATATCTTTGACACTTTTTCCGACTTGCGATTTATAATAAATCCCAAGAGGGTTTATCCTTTCATTTCTTTCACTTTCACTTTATATATTTGATATATAATTTGAGTATCACTTGGGATATATTATACAGTAAAACACATATTCTTGTATTACGTGATTATAAACATCACACTGAAGCCTTGGTGACATTAAATACATTCAAAAGTTCAAAAAATTGTTTCAAATAGCAACAAAAACGCATACACTAGTATGCATAAGTGTGCGTACAAGTCAAATTAAACTTAAAATATTAGATAGCTCCTAGCTTTTTTCGATATCTAATAATTAATATTTAAATGTTTATAAAAATAAAAATGGCTTCAATTATTTCTTAGAATTGTAGTTTTATTATTTTTATAAACATTTAACCATGTGGCAACTTTTAATTTTACCAATTGTAATAAAAGTATGGCATTACTGCTGCAGAAAAAGTTTGCTTACAACCATTGCTACCGTTGGTTTGTGATGTTTTTAAACCCTACACCACCGTAGGTTCTTGGGGTATTATGCGTTTGTAACGCATAGAAACATTTATCCAACACCCACCATAAAGTATACCAATCGACTCAGAATCAATTTTTAAATCGATCTAACGATGTCCGTCTGGCTGTCCATGTAAACCTTGTGCACAAAGTACAGGTCGCAATTTTAATGATAATTCAATTGAAATTGGGCACTTGTGACTTTTATGATACAAGGACGAAGCCTATTGAAATTGGTTGTGATCGGTCCATTATTTCACTTAGCCCCCATACAAATGTCCACCAGGAATAGAGTTTAAACACTCAAAAATACCTTAAAGATAAAATTTGGCGCAAAGAATTTATGTACAAGTAATAATCTTTGTACCAAATTTTATAAAGATCGGTTCACAATTGACCATAGCTCCCATATAAACTCCTGTTCCGAAAATCACTTTAAAGTGAATAAATCTCATATGAATGTTAGTATCAAGTTAATATTCGACACAAATAAGTTTTATGTAAGTAGAAACAACATTGGCAAATTTTTATGTGAATCGGTACGTAATTTACCATAGCTCCCATATAAACCCAATTCCTGGAATCGCCCTAAAGTGCATAAAATCATCTAGATGTTAGTATCAATGCATTATTCTGTATTTTTATAATTTATTTTACATTTAGTAAAATTGGCCACAGGTGTAATGTAAGTCCCCTTCCCGAATTTATTACGCTCGTACACAATGGTGTAGGCTATCATATAGTCGGTCTTGACTCGTTTTAAATACAATCGAGTCGAAAACAGTTTTAAAGTATTTAAGGTGATATTTAACAACTTATTAAACTATTTTTAAGGGATATCAGATTTTTCCGAGATAATAGACAAAAGCTGCCAGAGTTTTGGGAAAAGGTAATTTTTTTCGGACGAAAATAAATTTTGTATTTTTGGAATAAAGGGACGTAAAAAAAGGGTACAGCACTCAATAAAGAAAATCTCGCACATATGGTGGAGTGGTAATAGTTTGTGGGTGTATGGCTAGTAATGGAGTAGGTAATAATCAATTCATTGAATCGACTATGCACAAAAGAGCGCAGCAAAATTGGGTTTGCCTAGTGGGTACATATTTCAGCAAGACAATGCATGCTGCTGAAATTCTGAAGCTTTGGCTACTGTACAATGTCCCCAATCAACTTCATACAGCTCCCCAATTTCCAGATCTCACTCCGTTTTTAAATATAACGAAGTTTTGATGTCATTACGCTTTTGAATTTACTTTTTAAAACTTATTTAAATATATACAACTTTTTGTAGTTTTTGATATTATTTTATTACACAAACTTATTCTGACTAGTGTATGTGAAAACAATTTCTTGACAGGTAGATTAAAGGGTAATGTAGTTTTTGTTGCTATACTTTTATAATTGCAATCATATTTTTTTTTTTTTTTTTTTTTTTTTTTTGTAAAATCCATTAAAAAATATACATAAAACAAAAAAATAAACATTTGCGAATTTTGTAAAATAAAGTTAAAATAAATGTTTTTTGTTCATTGTAAAAACATTAACTTGACATACTGTATATATACAGTGGTTTCCCAGTTTAACGAATACTCAGTTTAGCGAATTTGCGATTTAACGTACGTCCAAATTTTTTACATTGAGTACCTTATATTACGAACAATTAAAATATTTTAGTACTCAATATTACGAATTTTTGCAAAAATGTAAATTAAAACCTATAGAAATAAGAGAAAATAAATGCAAACACATTTCTCATCATATTGAAAGAGCACTGCTCCATTTGTTATGCAAAACGAAGGGTATAAGAGATTTTTGTTTGGAAAAGATTTTTTCATTCGAAGACTATTTTCCAAGAAAATTTAGTAAATGAAAGCAGTCAAAATACGTTACATAACAGTTATTTTATTCCATTTTTAAATAAGCTTTCGCTTGTATTTTGTGCAATTATTTTACGCTCTACACACATAAATGTGATGCGTTTATGTTGAAAAATGGTCGGACCTCTGCTTAAAGTATCAAAAAGCTTTTATTCAGAAATAAAAAAAATAAAAATTATTGGTGATTATGAAATTTAATTTTTTTACTTTCGTTTTTATAATATAAAAAAATTTAACGAATTTTTCGATTTTGCGAATTGGCTATATATCATACGTTAAACCGGAAAACCATTGTATATATATATATATATATATATATATATATATTGCAACAAAATATGTTTAGCATTCATTATATTAATATTAGTTAAGAGAAAAAACAACAAAATAACACCAAAATTAGATAAAACAAATATAGAACCAGTGCGTGCGTTCTACGACCCACTCATTTTATTTTAATATAAAACATAAATGATTCAAACCTTAAAGAGGAGAAAGAAAAACAAGTAGACGTGTATGTTTAATTCACCGGAAAACAAAACTTTCTACTACGATTTAGTCTATGAAGCGTCAAGATGAAACTACGCGCTAATGCTTATGACAAGTATTGAATACTTGTGTACGTATTTCTTTTCTAAGAAATGGTAGGTGTTGCCACGTTATAACATTTCTTTTTAAATTCTAATTTATTCCAATTATATTTATTATCTTTATACTCTACGGGTCTCAATTTTAAAGTTAATTCAGTGAAATTTGGCATATGGTACTTTTATGATACGAAGCCTATTGAAATTGGTTGTGATCGGTCCATTATTTCACCTAGCCTCCAAACAAATGCCACCACCCCCCGAAATGGATTTTAAACACTCAAACATGTCTTAAAAATAAAAATATGTTTAATGAAATTCGGTGCAAAAAATTTCTGTACAAGTATCAATCTTTGTACCATATTTTATAAAGATCGGTCCATAATTTACCATAACTCCCATATAAACCCCTCTTTCGAAAATCGCTTTAACGTGTATAAATCCCATAAGAATGTTATCAAGTTAATATTCGAAACAAATAAGTTCTATGTAAGTTGAAACACCATTGCCAAATTTTATTAGAATCGGTCCATAATTTATCATAGCTCCCATATAAACCCACTTCCAGGAATCGCCCTAAAGTGCATAAAATCATCTAGATGTTAGTATTAACGCATTATTCTGTATTTGTATATTTTATTTTACATTTAGTAAAATTGACCACAGGTGTAATATAAGTCCCTTTCACGAATTTTTATGCTCATATACAATGGTGTAGGGTATCATATAGTCGGTTTTGACCGACTATATCTTTCTTATTCATTTTTAATTAATTTTACTTCACCAAGTTTTTACGAAAAAATTATTGTGTTTAGTTTAACAAAAAATAACTTTATTTTTTTTTTTATCTCCCACATGGCAACACTGTTTCTTAAAAACAATACTAAAAATAATAACAAAAAATATTAAAAATAATGAATTCGCCATTAAAGGTAAAACAATAACAACAGTTTACTCATGTCATCAAAATATTAGAAACAGGAATGTCAGTCAACTAGAATACTCTTAGCCACACTTGCCTACGTAATTATTCAAGCTATTAGTATGCGTGTGTGTTTCTTTTTAAACTACGCACTTTTTTGTTAATATTTTTGCAATGCCATCCATCTTGTAGGAATGTTTTTTGTTTATTTTTTATTA